>CM068388.1:65148888-66550359 GCA_034770075.1 Aralia elata
GGTATATGTCTAAGCTACTTGATTCGGCTAGACAAATGTTGTAATGATTTATTAAATCGACATAAAAGATGTCAAAGTAAATAGCAGACTCAACTGATGTTGACTCAAGCATATGATACAAGTTGGTATCTGACACAAGTTGGTGTCAATGCAAGAGTCCAACACAAGTTGGTGTCATGTTGATGCAAGTTGGTATCCGACACAAGTTGGTGTCAACATTACGTGATACAAGTTGGTATCAAATTGACACAAGTTGGTGTCAGCATTACGTGATACAAGTTGGTATCAAATTGACACAAGTTGGTGTCAAGGTAATGCAATTTGATATTAAAAGAACACAAGTTGGTGTCAGTTGAAATACCAGTTGGGGTATAGTGGATATAAATTGATATCGAACCAAAACGCGTATAGTTGTTTAAGGATGAAGATAAGAGATTTCCTGATCAGATGATAGGGAATACTCTAGTTATGGGATATGAGGAAGTTGACCTTAGAATTGTAAGCTCAAAAGATTTAATCCGAAGATTATAGGACTATCAGAATAATAAAACAGACACTGGTGATGTTTCACAAAATGAACACTTGTTATGTGTCATAAGAAGATTACATAGGTAATAGCAGAAAACTATAAAATGAAAAGATAGGTGTACATGGAGATGCATGTTAATATAAATATGTGTATTAATATATGCTATGAGGTGATTAAATTATATCGTTAATATTGAATGCTTTAAAATGAAGGATGAGAAAATAATATATTTTTATTGTACAGAATAATGCCGCCCAGGAGAAATCAGCGTAATCAATCCGAGGTAGAGAACGGGAATAGAGAGCAAGCAGATGTTATGAAACAGCTTGTGGGTCGACTAATAGAGGCTATAAATAGAAACCCCATCGGGATAAATAATCCTCCAGCTTTGCCAGTAGCAAGCTTTAAGGATTTTAAGAATGTGGGACCACCTGAGTTTAAGGGGACCACTGAGCCTATAGAGGCTCAAGTTTGGATTAAAGAGATTGAAAAGACATTTATCGTTGCCAATGTGGGAAAGGAGCAAAAGACAGCTTTTGCTACCTATATGATGAAAGGTGAAGCTAGTTTTTGGTGGGAGGTCAATCAGAACAGAGCTGGTGAGGAAATACTAACTTGGGAACGGTTCAAAGAGTTGTTCTTTGAGAATTACTTTCCTAAAGGTGTGCGGAGTCAGATGGAGATAAAATTTCTCGAGTTGAAGCAGGAGGACATGACAGTTTCCCAATATGCTGCCAAATTCAATGAGCTAGCAAGGTTTGCTCCATATCAAGTGGACACTGAAGAAAGAAAGGCGTGTAGGTTCGAGCAAGGTTTAAAACCTTCGCTTTACGATAAATTATCGGTATTGCAAGTCGACTCGTTTGGAGCGATCTTAGAAAAGGCTATGATAGCCGAGGGAGGAAGCAAAGAGTTAGATCAACTCTACTGTAAAGGGAAGGTCGAGAAGAATCAGGCGGAGGGAAGTCGTAAGCGAAAATGGGGAAAATATTCTAATGAAGGGCGAGGAGACTCGAAGAAAAGTAAAGCCAAGATGTGTTATAACTGTGGGCAAAATGGACATATCTCTCCTAATTGCCCCAATCTAAAGAAAGGCGTATGTTTTACTTGTGGATCAGCGGATCATCAGGCAAAGAATTGTCCAAGGAAAGGGACAGGTGGAAAGAGCAGTGGTAATCTAACACTTGCTAAATTAGTAGATATGTAAGAATATACCTTTGATAACGGTAGTAATGAAAATTTATATGTACTTTTGATGTAATAGTGATTCCGGGGACGGAATCCTTATAAGGGAAAAATAATGTGACAACTCAAAAATTTATAAGGTTTATTAATAAAATCTTTAATGATTAAATAAAGGTTAAATAATAAAACCTTGATTGGAATTAGAGGATTGATTAAAATTTTTGAAAAGAACCTATATGGTTTAATATTGGAAAGAATGTGACGTTTCAAAATTTAGAAATATATTAAATTAAGAATTTAAATAAATAAAATTCTTATTAAATGATATGATATGTTATGTGATATTGTGTCGCATACGTGAATACGAACTATGCAATATGTGACTTTTATGCTTAATAAATATATTATTATTATATATTTATTATATGTAAATAAGTTGTGGGGACAAGTTATTTAAAGGAAAGGAGATGGGTAAAATTAATCCCTCGGTATAAGTTAAATAATATATAAATTATTTTAAATTGGTGGCATTAAATATACTTAAGGTATAACCACCATTTTATTAAAGAAATCATATATTACGTTATTGGATGTAATGTATGTACGTTTTTGATGTAGTAAGTATATTATTATATTTATTACAGTTAAATTATTGGGAACAATTTATGGAAAGGAAAAGAAAATAGTTAATTTAAGTATACATAAATATTGTATACTTTAAATAAAGGATATTAAAACAAATTCTATCATTGAATTATTTTAATAAAGAGAGAATATTATTTTAATTGTAATATCTTATTTATTGAATAAATTTCCATTTGTAAGGAAATATGAGTGAATATGTGTTATGTGAATTAAATAAGTTAGTTAATTTATTTAATTTAAGTAAGCAAAGAAATGGAAAGGGAAGCTATGTAATATATTTATAAATATTATAAATATGAGGAGCTTAGAAACTTAAGTGTTATATTAATAGTCCAAGTAGTAAATAAATACTAGTGGACTAGTCCAATTGATTAAATAACCAAGCCCACTCATTTAATTGATTATGGACTTGAGTAATTAATATGTAGACTTACTAACTTAGTCCAATTAAAATGTTTATTAAAAGATTTAATAAACTAGAAGTCCAATTAATGGTCTCTAGTAAGTTAGTTATTCTAATAATAAAAGAGAATTAAAGAAAGTTTGATAGCCTAACATTATAAATTAGGCATTGGAATTAAATAACCTAAAGGGTTATTTTTATTTAGTGGTCTTAGTATTTTAATTATATACTAGTGACCTAATCTAAGAGATTTATTTTATATATCTCAACTAATTAATTTTATAACCTAATTAAAGTAAGACTAATTGGGTTAAGAAATTAAATATGCATGAGTAAGGAATTAAATTCTAAGGAGTGAGATGTATACCCTAATTAGATAATTAGGGAAAGATAAAATTAAGATATGATGTAATGTTAATTTACAAGCCAAAACAATTTAATTTGGAAGCCCAAGGGAATTAAATGAGAGCCCAAAACTTGATCCAACTTTAAAGGGGCATTGAGGTCATTTGTTAAACTAATAAAGCAATTAAAGAAAATCAAAAATTGAGCTAAAAACCAAAGGGGGCAGCCGGCCATAGTGATGATCTCACATGTGAGGTGTTGTTTTTTTAATAGCTTGCTTGTGAGAGTGAACAACGAAGTACCATTAGAAATGACAACCCATCACCAAGTTGTCAAAGTTGTCTACTTGCTAATGATGAAAAAATGAATAGATATAGTTTATGTATCTATAGATTATCTAAGTAACTAGTTTTAGTAAAAGTAAAGTAATCTTGTTCATCTTCTTCTTCCAAGCTTAGAGAGTTAGAGAGAAAGAAGGATAGAGAGAGAAAGTAAAGAGCTTGAAAACTAAAATAGTAGAGAGAAGGAAAATCAAGAGGGACAAGGAGAGGAGGTCACGACAACTTGGGAGGGGGTTGTGGATGTCAAATAAATTCATCTCCTACTTTGGAAAGTAAAGGAAGGTAGCCACCTAGCTAAGAAAAAGGTATAAAAACCCTAGATCGAAATCCTAATCTTGTTTTCTTTTAATTTTTATGGTAGAAAGGTTATCATCAAGATTTGTATATTTAGAATCATGCTAAATATGTTTATGTATGATGTCTTGTGTTTGATTGTGCTCAACTTGGGTATTTGTGTTGATTGGTTGAAAAGAAAAGAAAAGAAAACTTGTTTGTTTTAAAAAGGGTTAGAAAACCCTAGCTTTCTCTCAGTTTATATGAGTACCATTTGAAATCTATACAATCTTTTTGCGATCCGTCAAAGAGGGATGCTAGATATATAAGTTAAGTGTTAAATCCAAGTGGTAGAACTCAAAAATAATATGTACAAAATTCGTGGGGCAAAACAGTCCAGGTTTTATAAAAGGGAAAAGGGGCTGCTACAGGGCAGTCCCATCCAGGAGTATTTTCGTCTAATTTTTATGCTCTAAAAATTCCTAAAAACTTTGGAGTGATAATATGATATGTTATATGAGTCGTGTAAAAATTTGAGAATTTTTGGCCATATAGAATGAAAGTTATGGATTTTATGGCGAAAGACCTCAAGTTGGAAAACGGGACAAAACTCGCTGACCATTGTGCTCCGTGCACTGTTTTGACCACTTAACAAGTGCAATAAATACAGGGCTTTTTACCACTGAAAATATAGGAAGTTAGTTATTCTAATAATAAAAGGGAATTAAAGAAAGTTTGGTAGCCTACCATTATAAATTAGGCATTGGAATTAAATAACCTAAAGGGTTATTTTTATTTAGTGGTCTTAGTATTTTAATTATATACTAGTGACCTAATCTAAGAGATTTATTTTATATATCTCAACTAATTAATTTTATAACCTAATTAAAGTAAGACTAATTGGGTTAAGAAATTAAATGTGCATGAGTAAGGAATTAAATTCTAAGGAGTGAGATGTATACCCTAATTAGATAATTAGGGAAAGATAAAATTAAGATATGATGTAATGTTAATTTACAAGCCAAAACAATTTAATTTGGAAGCCCAAGGGAATTAAATGAGAGCCCAAAACTTGATCCAACTTTAAAGGGGCATTGAGTCATTTGTTAAACTAATAAAGCAATTAAAGAAAATCAAAAATTGAGCTAAAAACCAAAGGGGGCAGCTGGCCATAGTGATGATCTCACATGTGAGGTGTTATTTTTTTAATAGCTTGCTTGTGAGAGTGAACAAAGAAGTACCATTAGAAATGCAACCCATCACCAAGTTGTCAAAGTTGTCTACTTGCTGATGATGGAAAAATGAATAGATATAGTTTATGTATCTATAGATTATCTAAGTAACTAGTTTTAGTAAAAGTAAAGTAATCTTGTTCATCTTCTTCTTCCAAGCTTAGAGAGAAAGAAGGATAAAGAGAGAAAGTAAAGAGAGCTTGAAAACTAAAATAGTAGAGAGAAGGAAAATCAAGAGGGACAAGGAGAGGAGGTCACGACAACTTGGGAGCGGGTTGTGGATGTCAAATAAATTCATCTCCTACTTTGGAAAGTAAAGGAAGGTAGCCACCTAGCTAAGAAAAAGGTATAAAAACCCTAGAAATCCTAATCTTGTTTTCTTTTAATTTTTATGGTAGAAAGGTTATCATCAAGATTTGTATATTTAGAATCATGCTAAATATGTTTATGTATGATGTCTTGTATTTGATTGTGCTCAACTTGGGTATTTGTGTTGATTGGTTGGAAAGAAAAGAAAAGAAAACTTGTTTGTTTTAAAAAGGGTTAGAAAACCCTAGCTTGCTCTCAGTTTATATGAGTACCATTTGAAATCTATGCACTCTTTTTGCGATCCGTCAAAGAAGGATGCTAGATATATAAGTTAAGTGTTAAACTCAAGTGGTAGAACTCAAAAATAATATGTACAAAATTCGTGGGGACTGTTTTTACCAAAACAATCCAGGTTTTATAAAAGGGAAAAGGGGCTGCTACAGGGCAGTCCCATCCAGGAGTATTTTCGTATAATTTTTATACTCTAAAAATTCTAAAAAACTTTGGAGTGATAATATGATATGTTATATGAGTTGTGTAAATATTTGAGAATATTTGGCCATATAGAATGAAAGTTATAGATTTTATGGCGAAGGACCTCAAGTTGGAAAACGGGACAAAACCCGCTGACCATTGTGCTCCGTGCACTGTTTTGATCACTTAACAAGTGCAATAAATACAGGGCTTTTTACCACTGAAAATATAGGAAGTTATGTAGCTCCTGGCCAAAAATCACCGCATTCCGACTTCTGACGAAGAATCTATGGCTAAAATACAAACGTAGAGTTTTTCGACGAAAACGGCTAAAATTGGAGTTCTATAACTCCAATGGCCACGAAATTTGAACTGGAACCTCGTGTTAATATGTATAAGATGCTATCAAAAATTTGGTATCATCGGAGCTGTGCAAGATAGTGATCATTTTTCTTAGTTTCGAAAGTTAAAACGGACGTTCGAAAAATGTTAAAGGAAATTGAAAACTTTCATAACGAAAGTATTTTTGTGTATGGAATTATATGTACATATGTGTGGAAAGATTTGAAGAAAATAAAAATTGATTTTTAAGAGAGGATAAGTCATTTTTGAATGCAGCTTCCAATACGGTTTGCTGTATTCATATTTTGGCTTGCTGGATTGTGGTATTCGGTTTGCTGAATTAATGAAAACAGTTTGCTGAATTAATGAATATAGTTTGCTGAATTGACGAATATAGTTTGCTAAATTAGTGAATCTAGCTTACTGAATTGTAGGTTAGTTTGAATCCAATGTGCTGGATTAGAAAACAGTTTGTTGAATTAATGAATCCAGGGTGTTGGATTGGATGCTAGTTTGAATCCAGGTTACTGAATTAGTATGTTTAGATAATCCAACTTGCTAGATTAGGTATTCAGGCTTAATGGATTATAAATAGAACTTATAAAATGAAAGACTTAGTGTTAAGTCATAAGGTTTACGATAAAGTAGTAGTACAGTTGTGTTCTTTAATAGTTGATGTATAGTAGCTGGGATAAACAATTCCTTCAGGGAACGGAGGTATATACGAACTAGCAACCGATCTAACTCACTGTGAAAACAGTATAGACGAGACGAAAACTAGTTTGTTGGTTGTTTGTGGGAAACCACTCAACATACTATATTGAACACTGTTAAAGACTCGATGTGTGCTAGTTTTAGAATTATGAATGTGTATGGTGCTAAGGTGCTATCTAATATTTGCTTATGTGCTTAAATATTAGAAGTAGTGTTATAAGGTGATATATGATATGCTAATTGAAAGATCAATCTTATAACTGATAGGTCTTTTATAAGAGATTAAGTTAAATTGCATAGCAGTAATCGACGGTGCAGGCAAGTTCCATCTTACTCAACTTTTATATTGAGCAAGTTTCTTATCCTTGTGCAAGTATCTTAAATTCATTTTCATATCGAAATGTAAGTTTCCTTAACCTTACTCAAGTTCAGATTGAGCAAGTTCCTCTTAACTCAAACTTGAGTTGTTATGTTTCAAGCATGCTAGTGGTTTAATTCTTTACAATTATTCCACATCTATATTTATTGATTCGCACTTAGTGCATGTTGATATGTTCATCAGGTATGAAAGGCTGATCACCTTCATTATCTTAAGGTTCAGTTAAATTTGTTCGTGGTCATTATTGACACCCTGTATTATTGAATTCAGTCATTCAATTATTGAAATTCTGAGTCATGCTCTTTCACAGTTATTATATTGTTAAAAATTCAAAAGCTTATTCATTCTTTCAATCATGATATATCTTTATTGTATTTAAATTGCTGAGCAAAGTAGTTGCTCACCCTTGCTATATCATGATAACAAATTTCAGATTTAAGGCGAATGTTCGAGGAAAGACAAAGGCAGAAGCAAAGGACAAGATTATATTGTTATGCATGATAACTAAATTAATTGTGTAAACCTTTTGTGAATCTAAAGGTAAATATGTATTAAGTTAAGGTTATAGACCTTGGGATATGTAGCAAAGTTTAATGTATAAACAATTTATGTTTATATCTTCCGCAATAGTTGTAAATATGATGTATCGTGACGCACCAGATCCGAGGTTTAAGGGACCCGGGTTTGGGGGCGCTACATTTGGTATCAGAGCTGTAGGTTATAAACCTTAGGTAGGGGTACCTTAGGCTATAACCGCAGGGATGAGGATAAGGAATAAACTCAAATAGAGTTTAAGCGTTAAAAGATGAATTTTTAGAAATTCATTATTAAGTAAAGGAAAAGATAAATAAGATTCAAAGAAGAATCTTGAAAAGTTATAAAGATAAGAATCTGGAGTTACCTGACTCCAGTAGTAAAGATGAAAAGCTTAAACAAAATCATAATATATGATTAAAGTGAAAAATAAGGAGATCGTAAAACAAAACGATCATAAGATAGAAAAGAATCGTAATATAACACGATTATAAGAAAGATCACCACGTGATCTGATTAAGACATAGAATGATAGATGATCAATCGAATAATTGAAAATGTTATAATAGAATTGTTGTACGAAAGTTGTACTATGAAATGGTACTATGTAAACTCATGAAAGAGTAATTAATGTTGATATACGAATTAAATGAAATTTGTATTGAGTAAAGGGAAAGTTAGAATTATGTGGGATTTCAATTGAGGACTCATGTTAGTGGCTGAGTTGTACGATTCCTGGTATGGGATGGGAATTTGTGCTTGGATTGAAGACCGCTCAGCTTCCTATATTGATTAGTGGTCGAGTTGGTTCGACAACCACTTAGCTTTCTATATTGATAATCATTGAAATATTAGTGTCGCGCTATCGATATACGTATGACGAGAAGGTGATTCTTTTCTCATATTTATATTTAATAGTTAGAGAATATTAAGATTAGGTGCGAGTTCTTTAAACTCATACGTATGGTAAGTTCCTGACTCATAATCGTATGGTGGAACCCCTCAGCGAATGGACGATTTTGGTCTGACTAGGATAAGTTCCTAAACCCATATGATTGTGGTAAGTTCCTGAACTCATAACGTGTGATATGTTTGATGAACTGTACTGGAGTATAGAAAGGTTGTGAATGAAGAATTAAGGATTCTAGTATAGTAAGTTTTAAGGATGATAGAAATAGATAGAATTATTAGGCAATGGATCATTAGAAGAATTAAAGTTGATGGTGGAAGCATAGGTATTCCAAATCTTCTAGCTATGCTAGACTTCGAAATTTTTGACATCAAGCTAAATTCGCACTAATGTGCCTTTAAAAATAAAAATAAAATTTTTTGTTATCCTCAAAACAGAGTGACGAGTGTGTAGAAGTGGGCTTCGAACCATTAACGCATCGTTACCTGTTGTGGCATGATAACACCAAAAATAATTATTTTGGTTTTGAACTGTTTAAAGAAGAGTCTATGCTATTTGTTTCGGCTAGACAAAAATAATTTAAAAATATCAAAATATATTTTTAAATAGTCATCAATGCATCATATAACCTGGTGTAGAATGACAGATGATGGAGTCATCAATGCAAATTAACCTAGTGTTGGATGTGATCATAGTATCGTCAACCCACTATGGTATGATGTAGTATGACAAAGTCACAAAATGACGGATAGTGTATTATCAAGAAAGAGTTCAAATCAATTCCAAATCAAGCATTGAAGCAAGAAAACATCAAACTAGAGGTAAAGTACATCTACTTGTCAATTCATGAAAATTAAAGTACATAGTGTGTTGTTTTGCTGTGTTTGGTTGTTGGAGGTTGTGTGTTGGGGAATCAGATGGATTTCGAAAATATAAGGATGGATTTGTTGGAGTTTATGCGGTTGAACATATTTTAACTTCTATGAAATCTGAGTTTTTAAGTTATGCATACCAAATGTTTGATAAAATGTCACAAAGAAGTTATTTTGGTTAAAACATGAAAATTGGTTTAAGTTTTGTGCTAGGTAATGTACATACATGAATTAGAAGATAACTTAAGTTGAATAAGTATATTACAATAGGTTTAAAATGAATTTTTGAGGTTTTGTAACAAATTGAGTTCAACAAAAAATCTGTGTAACATGGCACTTTTGAGCCTCTGTATATATGTCTTAAAAAATTCTTTTTGGTTATGCTATATTTTTCTAAAATACTATGTAGTACAATCTCAAACTTATCCAAATTTGAAAACAATTGGATGTGTGGATTGCAAGTTATGAATTTTCAAAGTAACTAGGAAAATAAAAGAAAGTGCAGAGTTCTGGTTCTGGGCAGGGGTGCGGTAGCGCCGACTGCCAGAATTTGATTTTTTTTTTCGTTTTTGATTCCGATTTTGATTCTGAGCATTTAAATAATGAAAGTTAATCATCAAGCATACTTTTATATATGATTAACCTATATATTAGACAAATAGTCCAATATGGTTAGTAAATTTAAGATTAAGTTATTAATCTTTGAAATATAGAAATTTTAATTAAAGTTTGTGAATTGTATTTGTGTTAGGCTATGTAATAATCTTATTTATATTACTTAGGTGTTACGCGAGGTAATAAACTACGAGAGACAAAAACAAATCGAATTGATAGCATTATATCGCAAAGGCAATTATTCCAACTTTCTTTTCTAATTGAAATCTTGTCGTAAAGCTTGTAATCAATAACAAGTTTGTTAAATTGTAGGGAATGTTCTTATATTTTGTACTAATATTATGATGTGCTCGTAATCATATTATTCAAACTCATTTGATATTGTTAGAATTCTTCTTGATGTGGGAATTATTGTCGTTAGTCTAAGCCATTTGACTTCGGCTAGACCATAGTCGATGTATGTTCTAAAAGTTCCTAATTTATTTGAGAAGCTAAACCAAATCAAATTGCTTTTGGTGCGGATTTCTATGATACAACTGAGACGAATAACCCTATAACGAGGGACGTGTTACTGGAGACTATAGTTTCGAATTACGCTTAGGCGATAATATGTTTGCGCACAATACATAGGTACAAAAGGTTGATTACCTGACGTACGTTAATGGTTTGTTTATAGTCTTTTGACTATTAACGATTACAATAGAAATACTTTTTAACCTAAGACATAGTTCGTGGTCTTGTGACCCTCAGTACACATCTAAGTCCAATATCATTTATATGCTTCAAGATTTAATTGATTCCGATGGATTCACAGTTTTTGAAGATTTCGATGAAGATTGGTTGATTTCGATGAAGATTTTTCTCGATCTGTTGTAATAATGAGCATCTGCTTCTTTCCTAGAATATCTTGTTGTGAATTGTTATATTTGCTGGGCAATTTGATTGCTCATTCTTGCGTAAAACATTTTAGTTAAGAACAAGAAATCTAGAGATCCAAGTACGGATAAAGACAAGGGCAAGGTGCAAGAATATACGTCGGCTATTCTATCTTTTGATATGGAAAGTAATATGTAAATAATGTAAATATTTGTTTATATTATGATGTAATAGTAAATGTTAGATAACCTGGGAAGCGACTATATATATAATCTTTTGTAAGGATTATTATTTATGATACTTGTATTTCTATATAATAGGTAGAATAGATGTTTGAATGTATTGGATTGTGAGCACTAAATCTGAGGCTAAAGGTACCCGAATTTGGGGGCATCACATTGTATCTATAGTTGTTGCTTCTGCCCTTTCTCATGAACTTCTTCAGCTTCCTTGCAAGCAGGGCTATGTCCTCATCATATCATCATCTGCATTAGTTGTGAAGCCCCGAAAATCCACCTGTTAGCTTCTTTTAGCCAGGTCGGACTTCGTGCTCACGTGTACGACCTTTACATAATGCTATAGAAATTTTAACTTCTAATAATCAGAGTAAAGTGCGAAAAAGTGATAATATTATAAAATATTATTTGTTCATTGTTACAACATTCCCAGGTTACTCGTTCTTATTATACATAAGTCCTAAAAGACTTAAAAATAAATCTCCATTTATCTATCCGAGACTTGCAGTATTAGCAATCAGGCAGTTCTCAGGAAAGAGGAGGCTTTCCGTTAAAACGTAACGACGCGCACTTAAATGCCCTAACCCCTTTCCTCGTCAGAACTTTCTAGACATTGCCAATAATGTTAATCTAGCATAGTTAAAATGACTTCTACATCTTCAACTTTCTTTGTACCGCCAGAATCGTCTGGTAATTCTTCCTCAGCTGTAATTGTTTTAAAATAATTGCAAGAATGAGTATAAGAATGCCCAACAAGTCTAACAGATATATATATGAGAAGAGAATCACCTTTTTAAGATATATATACAGAATAAGCTGATACAAGATTTCAATGATTATCAATATAGTGAATTGAGTGGTTCCCCACCCACGAACTAATGAATTAGTTCCCCGTCTCATCACTACTGCTACAATTGTATCAACAGTGTATAACGCTTCTACGATACCTCTACACTGGGACAAATGTTACCTTAATGAGTTAGATCGGTTTCCTAACACATCTTAAACTCCTGCCCATACAAGAGAGTTGTTCAACTCAGATACTAACATGGTTTTCAATTGAAATTCAATAATCACTATCACGTTGCGCATAACAGATAACAAGCATGTTAATGCACGGGGTGCCAAAGAAATAATACTTGCATAACAATAAACTTCATAAATAAGACACGTTATTGCACTGAGTGCATTTTAACAAATAAGTAGACTTGCCTGAATATGGATAATATGTTAACGCTAATGTTTCATTCCTCGCTCAATCTCTTGAAGTGTAAGCTCTAGAACTTTTATCCTCCAAGTTTTTCCTTTCCTTGGATTATGCTAGGCTAATTAAGCATTTTAACGATTAAATCTTTTAAGTTTTATTCCGGGTATTATAACCGCTTATAAATAAGACTCCTTCTAATATAGATGAAATAATTTCAGCATTATAACTGCATATAAAATGAATATTCATCAACTATATTTAAAATAAATTGAGCATTACAACTGCTTATAAAATGAATATTCGGCTATTATATTTGAAATAATTTCAGCATTATAACTGCTTATAAAATGAATATTCTTACTAAATACTTGAAGAAAATCGGACATAGTAACTGCTTATAAAAGTATATTTTCTAATACATAAGAGAAATAAATCGGACATTATAACTGCTTGTAAATAGGACTTTTGTACTATATACTTAAAATAATTTGAGCATTATAACTGCTTGTAAATATGACTTTTGTACTATATACTTAAAATAATTTGGGCATTATAACTGCTTATAAAAGTATATTTTTACTAAATATATAAAGAAGAATGAAAATAATAACCACTAGAGTAATACCTCTTGTAGTTGCTAGCTTTACCTCCAATCGCGTAACGCTTTGATGCTTAGAAAGTAATTTTTATCTCACAATATCTCTCAGAATATAAATATATAGTGTTTTTGCTCTTGAACTGCTCTTGAAAAATAGTAAGGAATGAATGAACTGAGCTTGCTATTTATAGAAAAACCAAGTTTCACTAATTGCACGTTAGGGGCTCGGCTTATTATACTTTGGTACCTAGGTTAATTACACTTTAGTACCTAGCAAAGTCTTAGAATATTCTTCTAAGCTCCTCAATGAAAATATCTTCCAAGCTCGACAATGCAGCTTGCAATTGAACCTATCTTCTAAGCTCCTCAATGAAAATATCTTCCAAGCTCGACAATACAGCTTGCAATCTAAGCTCCTCAATGAAAATATTTTCTAAGCTCGACAATGCAGCTTGCAATTGAACATATCTTCTAAGCTCCTCAATGAAAATATCTTCCAAGCTCGACAATGCAGCTTGCAATTTAAGCTCCTCAATGAAAATATCTTCTAAGCTCGACAATGCAGCTTGCAATTGAACCTATCTTCTAAGCTCCTCAATGAAAATATCTTACAAGCTCGACAATGCAGCTTGTTACCGTAAGCACGACAAAGCACTATATCAGTTTAAGCACGACAAAACAGCTTACTAAAAATAATTTGCCGGGATACTTCTTGGTGAAATCGTGGAAAGCACGACAAATCATTTTGTCAATGTAAGCACGACTAAGCAACTTCGAAATTTTTTTTATTTGACCTAATTCATCGTTTACATAATATAATCACAAAACACCTGCTTCGAAATATCATTTGGATCTTTATTAAGCACATAAATTAGAATCTCATTAGGTCTTAAGGTTTTAAACTTCTCGATACCTAGTTTTAGGTCACTAAATTAACCTCTAACCATATACGATCGTATTTATAAGCCTCATAAATATTCATGATATTACATTCACCCCCACTTTAAAGAATTTCGTCCTCGAAATTAACTTTACAGCTAATTTTAGTCATTCAATATCATATTTATAAGTTCTATAAATATTCAGGATATTACATTCTCTCCTCCTTATAAGAATTTCGTCCTCGAAATTTCAGTGTAAGCATTTTTTTAACTTTCTTTTTACGAGTTTTTTTTATCCCCAAAATTTTACGCAGGCTATATCCTAAGGTACTCTTACCCTAAAGCTAGTAACTATATATTTTAAAAGACCCGGATGGCCGGATCTTTTAAACTTGGCTTCGCTGCAGTATACTTTTCTTGCACCAATTCTAATAATGAAGCACATTTTATGTACAATAATAGTGAGCCGAATACGATAATAGGTACTGTACAATAGAGAGATCAATTATGAAAAATGGTAGTCATTTAAAATATTTTTAACGTTAGAAATTAATAAAACTTTAAACCACTAAAATTAATAAGATTTTTAAATCATTAAAATTTTGATAAAATATTCACAAGTTCATCAAATGGTGATAAATGTCCGAATACTCTCAAATTTGGTGCAGTGATAAAACTTGATAATGTAAATTGAGTGAACAGCATTGATGTTTCTTATAATACTAAAAATATTAATATTTGCTGTATTAAATGGAACTAAAGCAAAAATGTATTTAAAGGGAACCACCATAGAGAAGATAATGTTTTGGTGGACATAGTATATACAGATCCACATGCATGTTATTACACCTTTCAAAGCCTAAAGTTGGAGTTATATAGCAGTTTTTTTTTCGCCCAAAATACCTTAATTTTATATTTTTATTTTCATTTTCATTTATTTATTTATAAAGTTTAGGGAAATGATTCATAGCATTCATTTGCTATGGATTCTTATAGGGCATACACTATCTACACTATTGAAAACAAGAAGGTACAATCAGGATTAGAAACTGAAAATCGACGTCCACTACTATTAGTAGTGCACGGTAAAAAATCACTTAGCGTCCGCTACTAATAGTAGGGGACGCTAATCAGAATGAGTTTGGCTTTACCAAAAAATATTTAGGATTTATTAACTAAGATTTAGGGTTTATTAACCATGGTTTAGGGTTATTAATCTAACCTCTAGTTAATAAACTCTAAACCATAGTTAATAAACCCTAAACCTTGGTTAATAAATCTTAAACCCTAGTTTATAAACTCTAAACCCTAGTTAGTAAATCCTAATAAACTCTAAACCCTAGTTAATAAACCCTAAAGCCTAGTTAATAAATCATAAACTCTAGTTAATAAATTCTAAATATTTATTGGTCAAGCCAAACCCTTATTCTGATTAGTGTCCGTTAATAATAGTAGTGGACGCTAAATGTTTTTTTTACCGTCCGCTACTGTCGATTTTCAGTTTTTAATCTTGACCGTTCTTTTTGTTTTTAATGGTATAAGTAGTGTATGTCCTATAAAGATCCATAGCAAATACATGTTATAAATCATTACCCTTAAGTTTATTATTAAAATATTCTTATCTATAAACATAACTGACCATTTTAAAAGCGTTTAACTACCAATTATTTTTTATTTGAAATTTAACTTTAATCAAATTTTTATTATATTTTGACTTTAAATTTCTTGAAAAAATTCTAAATTAATTATTAAGATACAAACACTTGGCTTGTTTTCGTCAAGTTCTAATATGTGAGAGCTTTAAACGTGATCGAGTAAGATCTGGTTCAATATGGGACCACATGGGAGGTGTGTTAAATTTAAGACTTTACACTGGAAAGATGCCCCGTGAAAAAGATGAAATAAAGTCTCTTCAATGGGGACAACTGTAGTAGTACTAATATTTATAAATAGACCTTTGGATCATGTTTATGCATTTAGATAAAGTCTTTTCAATGGCGACCAGTGTAGTGGTACTAATATTTATAAATAGACCTGTGGAACATGTTTATGTATAAAAAAAAATTTGAACCAATCCTTTTGTCCATCAAAATATGTTACAAAAAAAAAAGTTTGTCCATAAAAAAAATGACAATGCATAAAAAATTAAACTATTTTAATCTCAAGATGGAGTGTATTTAAAATGGAGTCTACTAATTTAATAAATACAAGAGTCAATAGTATATATACTTGAGTGGGGTTCAAATTATAAGTAAAACTAAAACCTATTTATTTTCACTTTTCTTATTTAATTTTCTTAATATATTTAAAAATTGTACTTTAATTGTTCTAGATCGGGGTGTAATTTCACACACACACCCCCCAATATATATATATATATATATAGACACACACGCGCGCGCACACATGTATACATATTTGTAAAATTAGATATACATTATGTTTCAAAATTAGAGATATCTCTAATATTACATTATAAACTAGAATGATATTTTAAGAAATCACTACTTAAATTTAATATTATTCAAAGTACTATTTCAATAATTGTTAGGAATATATTCGTGGATAAAAATCTTCTTTAGAAATCATGTTTTAAATATGTATCACTAGTTTTGGACACGGATGTAGTATTTATAGACACACATTTTTTAAGGGAAACAGTATAAAGAATATAATGTTTTGGTCGAAGTGGAATATATAGGTCTAGATGCATGTTGTTACACCTTTCAAACCTAAAGTTGTAGTTACAGTGATTTAGGGGAATGATCAATAGCATGCATTTGTTATGGATACTTATAGGACATACACCATCTATAACATTGAAAACAAGAAGAAACGGTCAGGATTAAAAATTGAAAATTGACGTCCTCTACTATTAGATTAATAGTGGACGGTAAAAAAAAACACTTAGCGTCCGCTACAAATAGTAGCAAACGCTAATCAAAATGAGTTTGGCTTTACCAATAAATGTTTAGGATTTATTAACTAAACTTTAGGGTTTATTAATTAGGATTTAGGATTTATTAACTACGGTTTATGGTTTATTAACCTTACCTCTAGTTAATAAATCATAAACCCTATTTAATAAATCCTAAATTTTGGTTTATAAACTCTAAACTCTGGTTTATAAACCCTAAATCCCTTTTAATAAACTATAAATCCTGGTTAATAAATCGTAAATCATAGTTAATAAACTCTAAACATTATTTGGTCAAGTCAAACCCTCTGATTTGCGTCCGCTACTAATAGTAGCGGACGCTAAGTGTTTTTTTTAGCGTCCGCTATTAATAGTAGCGGATGTTGATTTTCAGTTTCTAATCCTGGTCGTTCCTTCTTGTTTTCAATGGTATAGAGAATGTTTGCCCTATAAGGATCCATAGCAAATACATACTATGGATGTTTATTATTAAAATATTCTTATCTATAAACATAACTGACTATTTTAAAAGCATTTAACTACCAATTATTTTTTATTTGAAATTTAACTTTAATCAAATTTTCATTATATTTTGACTTTAAATTTCTTGAAAAAATTATAAATTAATTATTAAGATACAAACACTTTGCTTGTTTTTGTCAAGTTCTAATATGTGAGAGCTTTAAGGGTGATCGAGTAAGATCTTGTTCAATATGGGACCATATGGGAGTTTAGAAATTAATGTGTGTTAAATTTAAGATTTTGCACTGGAAAGATGTCCTATAAGGATCCATAGCAAATACATACTATGGATCATTATAATTAAAATATTCTTATCTATAAACATAAATGACCATTTTAAAAGCGTTTAACTACCAATTAATTTTTATTTGAAATTTAACTTTAATCAAATTTTTATTATATTTTGACTTTAAATTTCTTGAAAAATTTCTAAATTAATTATTAAGATACAAACAATTTGCTTGTTTTTGTCAAGTTCTAATATGTGAGAGCTTTAAGCGTGATCGAAGAAGATCTTGTTCAATATGGAACCAAATGGGAGTTTAGAAATTAAAGTTTGTTAAATTTAAGATTTTGCACCGGAAAGATGTCCCGTGAAACAGATGAAATAAAGTCTCTTCAATGGGGACTAGTGCAGTGGTACTAATATTTATAAATAGACCTGTGGACCATATTTATGTATTTAACTATAAGGTGTTTGCATAAAAGAAAAAAATTTGAACCAATCCTTTTAGATTAAACAATATCTTGCAAGATGAAGTTTATTATGAAATTTTGTTTTGCCAATCCCCACAAAAAAATATAGATCTTATTTGATGTACAATATATTTTTCCTTTTGTAATATCCCGAATGTTTATGAGTTAGCAAATCATGATATTAAATTATTATGATGATTGTGGCATACAATGATCCTTATAAAAGGAAATTGATGGGTTAAACATAGGATAATACTCAGAGATTAAATAGGTAATATGAAACCTATGTTATAGTAATACGTTAAAATTTATTCAACGATAAAATTTCGGAAGAAATTAGACGAAAACCGAGTAAGAGGTTTGATATTTGTGATTCCGAGAACGGAATCCTTATAAGGAGGGAAGGATGTGACAACCCGGATTTTTAGAATAATTATAATAAGAATTTAATATAGAATAATTCTTATTATGAGTCGCGTTTGAATATATATGTGTTATATATATTTATGTGATTAAATAGATGAGCTTAATATGTATATATATAAATGTGAAATATATACATAGATTCGAAATGAATGAGTTAATAGTTAATTATTGCAACGATCGCGAGTCATGGGTAGCTTGATAATTCGAGCTTATGAATATTATTGAATAAAATAGACTTTTATTGATAATATTATGTGGTAAGTGTTTAAAGGTTATATTATGACCTAGATTATGTGTAGACGATGATTAGTATGTATGAAAGTTTTCGTACAAGCTAATTTGGCGGTTTCGAGCATTATCGCTAGAGTACTATTTATTGGATTAAATAAATAGTTGAAGGATAATATTATTGGACGAATTTATTTATTGTAAAGACGCTAACCCAAAATATGGGTGAGATATATGTACGTTGAGGTATATGATTATGGAGAGTTAATCGTGAAGAGCAGCGATCGTGAACCGTGAATACCCTTGTAATTTTGGGTTTATTAATATTATTAAATGGATTAAATATTATTTTTTATGTGATGTCCTTTAAGGTTATTTTATAACCTAGATGAATGTCAATGTATGAAGATTTAGGTGTTATTGAATCGTATGAGTGAATAATTGATTTTGCGAAAGATCGCAAAATCACTATTTACGGGGCACGTTTCCCGAGGCACTATTTACGCCATAAAATTTTTGTGTCTTTTTCGATGTTGAATAGTTTCATAAATACGTGTATGCGTAGGAATAATTTTTCCAAGTGTCAAAAATTTTATTTGAGCTGATACGTGATTTTATCCGTATCCGAAAGGTATTATATGGGTGTTCCGAATAAATGGACAAATCCCATAATAATTATTTTTATGCATCCCAATAATTATGGGAGTACCCATTTTAATTTTGGGTAGGGTTATTTACCAGTTTTGGTACAAAAGTGGGAGTTTTCGGGTATATTTTTGGTGTATTTGGGTATTTATTTTGGCTTGTCACTCCAAGAGGGAACCAATCCCTCATTTTGGACCAATCAAATTGCAAGGAGGGAGAGCTATTGCCGGCAATGTTGAAAAATTGGCCACCCTTGAGCCATTAAACCACAAACTCATTTTTCTTCCCAAATTTACTCCTTCACTCTCCCAAATAATTCAACAACTTCATTCCTCTATTGCAAACCATCAGCTCCCCATTCAAACCCATTTCAAATTCTGCAGAAGAGAGAGAGAGTGAGAGTGAGAGAGCTCGCCGGAAAAAGGAGGAGGAGTCGCCGGAAGTTCGCCGGAAGGGGAAAAAGGAAGGAGGAAGAAGAAGGAGGCACGGGAGGAAGAAGAAGAGAATCCAAGCAAGGAGGACCTTCAAAATAAATCCTAGCCGAGCTTCTTAATCATCTAGGAAGGATTTATAGAGGTAAACACCAATCAAATCCTTTCCATTCGATTTCTTATTGAGTTTTTCAAGTTTTTCTTAGTTTTGAGCTCTTAAGCTTGTGGGTCGGATTTGTGGCGATTCTTGGTGTTTTTGTTTGTGGTGATTGTTTGTAAATGTTGTTAAGAGGTTATATAAGCCATTAATAACATCAAAGTGGAACAAAAACGCAAGAAATCTGTACCTATGCTTAAGGAGGATGAAGAACATGAAGAACAATGAACTTTGGACATGAACTTGGACATTTGGACGATTTAGAGGACTTTGTAGCTATGATTTTGTGTTTGTTTAATTCGTTTGTTGTTATGATATTGTATTTCCATGGGTTATGAGTTTAACCCAGTTGGAATGGAGTAAAAAGGGATTAAAACGAAGTTTTGGTGATGATTTTGGTGAAGAACACCAAGAACACCAAGAACACGAAAATATAACATGAGTTGATACTTTGGCCTAAGATTTGGCCATGTTAATGTTGATGAATAACTCTAAATTTTTTATATGTTGTAGCCCTATGTCTTAGGAGTCCATAGAGTCCAGAACGGACCAATTTGAAGGTGTATAGAAGAAGTTATGGAGGTTGGAGTGAGGAAAGGTCGGATTGCACGAAGGTGGCAAGTCTGCAATTCTGGGCATTGGCGCAGCCTCGCTGATCCTCACCGAGGCCTTGCCAAGCCCGCTGGTCATTGGCGCAGCCTCGCTGCTCCTCATGGAGGCCTCGCTGCCCTGATTGGCGCAGCCTCACTGATTCTCACCGAGGCCCCGCCGACTGCCTGTATCCAAAATGTCTAGCATGAACACCTCTTAGTAAAATGACCATAACTTTCTCATACGAACTCGGATTTAGGCGATTCAAGATGATCCGGAAAGCTTAGAGATAGACCTACAACTTCCAATAATTAGAATTGAAATTTACTTTCTGGATGAATTCTAAAATTGACTATCTTTGGAACTATTGTGCGATTGGAGACAATCGGAGGGCGTTGGACATGCACGTGTGCAATGTGTAATGTTTTCGACGCTATGTTATAATGTTCTAAGTTCTAAAACATGATAATTATGATTTATAATGATACTTGATATTTACCATTGGGTATTAGACAATTCGAGTGAGCGTGCTAAGCGTACGCAATCGCGTGTCACTTGGGCGTTCGAATAGGCAAGTGTGGCGTACGAACGTGCAAACGTCGTAACGCCGTAACAAGTGTGTATAACCTTGTTTAATATTTTGTTTCTAATAATAATGAGACATGATAGAGTGTTATAACACAATGTTTTATGGAGCATGCTAAACTTGTCAAAAAGAGGTGAATTATGCGTGTGACGTATAAACGTCGAAACGCCATGTAAAGTGTTAATGAACTTAAATAGTGTTTCGATTTAAACAAAACGAACATTATAAGATATGAAATGGGTTTATAATGTAAACCATTATATGAAGCCTTTTTAGGTGGCTAATTGGTATTTTATTGTTAAATAAATTGTGTAGGATATTTGAAGGACGAGCCATCATAATTTGGCAAGGAACGCTTAAGGCAAGTTCTTTCAGTAACTTGTTAACTTGTTTAAATGTATTGATGTACATGACTTGATTACTAAATCTTTCACTATTATGTGGATTATATGAGAGCATGATTAAAGTGTGCATAATGTGCAATTATGTGACTATATTGTTCTATGTGGAACTTGAATTATTGTAAATATACAATGTGAGATGCATGAAGTATGCTATGAGATACATGATGCATATATATGGATGAATTGCATAAGATTTATAATGCGTGAGTAAGATGCATAGTATGAGAATCAGGGTGCATGGATAAAATGCAAACTTATGTGTTATGTGAAGCATGAAATGTGAAAACTGTCAGTTCTTGCTGAGCCGTCGTGCTCATTCTTGCAAAAATAAAACTTTTGCAGATTTACGATGCAATACAATTATCTCGATATCGTGATGATAAAGATTAGAGGCGCATGGAAACAGGAAGGTTCCTAAATGTCCCTTTACTGTAATTATTTAGCTATGATGACGGTATATGATGTACGTAAATTTGACTATGTAAACCCTGAGTTAGAAATGGAGGTTATCCATTATAGTATTTATGAAGTGATTATGTTAGTTACTTGTTATAGTAAACTAAAAGGATGTCGATGTTGTATAAAGGACATTTTTATAACGAATGTATTGGTTATTGAATAACCTTGCAAATATTCAGGGATTGGATAAAGTCAGAATCTGAACCTTGCGTTCACACATGAGATATTGTAAAGGATCATGGTATTTATTCAACCTTGGTCATAAATGTTTTATTTAAGGTCTTCGTGCCTGGGATTAGATGAGGATATGTTGTTATATTATTGTAATTGCATACTTTTAGTAAGCCTATGTTGTATGGGTAGTACCGTGACGTGCTGGAATCGGGTTCAAGGTAAGACCCGAGTTTCGGGGGCGTTACACCTTTTGTCCATGAAAAGATGTTACAAAAAAAAAGATTGTCCATAAAAAAAAATGAGAATGCATAAAAAATTAAACTATTTTAATCTCAAGATGGAGTGTACTTAAAATGGAGTCTACTAATTTAATAAATACAACAGTCAATAGTATATATACTTGAGTGGGGTTCAAATTATAAGTAAAACTAAAACTTATTTATTTTCACTTTTCTTATTTAATTTTCTTAATATATTTAAAAAATGTTCTTTAATTGTTCTAGATCGGGGTGTAATTTCACACACACTCACACCCCAACATATATATATATATATATATATATATATATATGTACGTATATATATTTGTAAAATTAGATATACATTATGTTCAAAATTAGAGATATATATAATATTAAATTATAAACTAGAATGATATTTTAAGAAATCACTATTTAAATTTAATATTATTCAAGGTACTATTTCAATAATTGTTAGGAATATATTCTTGGATAAAAATCTTCTTTAGAAATCATGTTATAAATATGTATCACTAGTTTTGGACACGGATGCAGTATTTGTAGACACATTTTTTTAAAGGGAAACAGTACAAAGAAGATAATGTTTTGGTCGATTTGGAATATATAGGTCTAGATGCATGGTGTTACACCTTTCAAACCTAAAGTTGTAGTTTTATAGTAATTTAGGAGTATGATCCATAACTAGCATATATATGTTATGGATACTTATAGGGCATACACCATCTATAACATTGAAAACAAGAAGGAACGATCAGGATTTGAAACTGAAAAGCGACTTCTGCTACTATTACTAGTAAACGATAAAAAAAACACTTAGCTTCCGTTACAAATAGTAGCAGACACTAATCATAATGAGTTTGGCTTTACCAATAAAAGTTTATAATTTATTAACTATAGTTTAAGATTTAGTAATTAAGCTTTAGGGTTTATTAATTTGGATTTAGGGTTCATTAACCTCAACTCTAGTTAATAAATCATAAACCCTATTTAATAAATCCTAATTTTTGGTTAATAAACTCTAAACTGTGATTTATAAACCCTAAACCCTTGTTAATAAACTATAAAAATTGGTTAATAAATCGTAAATCCTAGTTAATAAACCCTAAACATTATTTGGTCAAGTCAAACCCTTATTCTGATTAGCGTCCGCTACTAGTATCGGACGCTAAGTGTTTTCCGTTATTAATGGTAACGGATGTTGATTTTCAGTTTCTAATCTTGGTAATTTTTTCTTGTTTTCAATTGTATAGATAATGTTTACCCTATAAGGATCCATAGCAAATTCATACTAAGAATCATTACTCTTAAATTTATTATTAAAATATTCTTATCTATAAACATAACTGACCATTTTAAAAGTGTTTAACTACCTATTATTTTTTATTTGAAATTTAACTTTAATCAAATTTTTATTATATTTTGACTTTAAATTTCTTGAAAAATTACTAAATTAATTATTAAGATACAAACAATTTGCTTGTTTTTGTCAAGTTCGAATATGTGAGAGCTTTAAGCTGATCGAATAAGATCTTGTTCAATATGGAACCAAATGGGAGTTTAGAAATTAAAGTGTGTTAAATTTAAGATTTTGCACCGGAAAGATGTCCCGTGAAACAGATGAAATAAAGTCTCTTCAATGGGGACTAGTGTAGTGGTACTAATATTTATAAATAGACCTGTGGACCATGTTTATTTATTTAACTATAAGGTGTTTGCATAAAAGAAAAAAATTTGAGCCAATCCTTTTAGATTAAACAATATCTTGCAAGGTGAAGTTTATTATGAAATTTTGTTTTGCCAATCCCCACAAAAAAATATGGATCTTATTTGATGTATTATATATTTTTCCTTTTGTCCATGAAAAGATGTTACAAAAAAGAAAGTTTGTCCATAAAAAAAATGAGAATGCATAAAAAATTAAACTATTTTAATCTCAAGATGGAGTGTACTTAAAATGGAGTCCACTAATTTAATAAATACAAGAGTCAATAGTATATATACTTGAGTGGGGTTCAAATTATAAGTAAAACTAAAACTTATTTATTTTCACTTTTCTTATTTAATTTTCTTAATATATTTAAAAATTGTTCTTTAATTGTTCTAGATCGGGGTGTAATTTCACACACACACGCACACCAACATATATATATATATATATATATATATATGTACGTATATATATTTGTAAAATTAGATATACATTATGTTCAAAATTAGAGATATATATAATATTAAATTATAAACTAGAATGATATTTTAAGAAATCATTATTTAAATTTAATATTATTCAAGGTACTATTTCAATAATTGTTAGGAATATATTCTTGGATAAAAATTGTAACAACCCGGATTTTTCAAGAAGGATAATTATAATAAAAATTTAATAAATAAAATTCTTATTATGAGGAGTAGAGGGTTGAATGTAAAATATGCATGTGTTATGTATATACTTATGTGATTTATGTGATAAGTGAATAAATATATGTGTATTATATATTTATCATCGATTAAGTGATGAGATGTGAGCTAAAGGTTAGTCCAAGAACACCCTTGTAATTTGGGTTTATCAATATTATAGATTATATCAAAATATTATTTTTACGTGATGTGCTTTAAGGTTATTTTATAGCCCGGATGATGTGAATGTATGAATTTCTATGTGTTGTTGAACCGTATGAGTGAATAATTGATTTTGCGAAAAATCGCAAAATCACTATCCACGGGCACGTTTCCCGAGACACTATTCACGCCCGAATATTTTTACGTCTTTTTCGTTTCTATTAATTTCGTTAAGACGTGTATGCGAATGCATAATTTTTCCAAGCGTCAGAAATTTTGTTTGAGCTGATACGAGATTTATTTCGTATCCGAAATGTATTATATGGGTGTTCCGAATAAATGAACAAATCCCATAATTATTATTTTTACGTGTCTCAATATTGTATGTGAGTACCCATTTTAATTTTGGGTAGAGTTATTTACCAAATTTGGTACAAAAGTGGGATATTCGGGTATATTTATCTGTATATTCGAATTAATTAGAGAGGCAATTAAGCCTTAACCAATTAAAATTTTGCCGAGTGTGGCAAGTGAACCAATCGGATGAGAGGAAGGGAGTGGGTGCCGACACTATGCTGCCCATTTACACAAACCCAATACCTTGAAATAATTATTTTTGCAACATTCCTCTTGAATGTGCAAACCATTTCCTTGGTTGGTTAACCCCTCATTCACCCAAAGCTCTCCGCATGCTCAGCCATCTCTCATTCTCCCATTCCACTGCTCTTTCCATTTCATTTCTCCAGTAGTAAGGCATGAGATATAGAGAGAGAGAGAAGGAAAGAAAACAAAGAAGAAAGAGGAAGAAAACTACACGAGAGAAGAAGAAGGAGGAGAAGAAGAAGGAGAAGAAGAAGAAGATGTGTGGGTGGAAGAAGAAAGAAGGAAGAGATTAGAAGAGCTTCCATTACACCCATAGAAGCAAGGGCTAGAGGTAATCAAGCCTCAATCCTCTTCCCCTCCATTGCTTTTCTGATTTTGATGTTCTTGAGCTCAAATCGATGGGTTTGAGCTTTTCTTATAATTTTTGTTATGATTGATGGTTGTGGTTGTTTAATATTATTATCAAGACACTCTGTAAACTATTAATAGCTTTAAAGTGGAACAAAAACGAAAAGAAATTCGAACCTTGGCTTAATGGAGCAAGAACTATGGAACTTTGGACATTTTTGGACAAATGGACCTTCGGACAATTTTAGGGGACTATAATGTTGTGTTTCTGTGTTGGTTGTGTTTAATTGATGTGTTGAGGTTATATTTCCATGGGTTATCTTCATAACCCAGTTGGAATGGAGTTAAAAGGTGTATAAACGCGTTTGTGGTGTTGATTTTGGTGAAGAACACCAAGAACTCGAAGAACAGAGTACTACCTTGTACTTTGCTCAAAGATTTGGACATGTTAACCTTTATGGGTGTGTCTAAATTTTTGATATGTTGTAGCCCCATAAGTTAGGAGTCCATAGAGTCCGAAATGGACCATTTTGAACGTGTATAGAAGGAGATATGAAGATCGGAATGGAAGGAGGTCAAAATCTCGTAGCTGGGAAAGTCAGCGTCATAATTTCCTGCATACCAACGCCGGGGCATTGGTATTAAGCCTAGTTTGGACGCCGGGGCTTTAGGCCTCAGGTGGTAAAAGTCAGCTTTGACGTCCTTTAGTAGAATGGGCATAACTCTCTCATACGAACTCGGATTGAGATGATTCAAGATGATTCGGAAAGAGAACGAGTAGACCTACAACTTTCGTTCTTTAAGGTTTTCTATTTGAGGACTGTATCATGGCCTAAATTGGCCATTTATAGGACTGATGTGTAATTGGAGGCAAACGGAGAGTGTCGGGCATGCGCGTAAGAGCATGTAATGCTCCCGACAATGTAAAATGATGTTCTAAGTTTTAAAACATGAATATTATGTATTATATTGATGATTAAGATTAATCACTGATGAATTAGATAATTGTATGAGCATGCTAAGCATATGCGAAGGAGGCGAATTAGGCGTGTGACGTATAAATGTCGAAACGCCGCGTAAAGTGTTAATACACTTAAAAAGTGTTTCGAGTCTAATGAAATGAATAGTATAAGATATGGAATGGGGTTAATATAAAGCAATAGGTATGGATGATGATGAGGGTCGTAACGTTTCCGAATGACGCGACGCCGAGAGAAGTATTAGAGCTTATCACGTTTATTAATTATAAAACGCGAACAATATGAAATGAAAGTTATTAATTTAGTATGTAAACCAATATGAAGTCTATATTTGACTAATTGGTATATTTTTATAAATGATATTGTGTAGGCTATTTGAAGAGCAATATAGCGTAAGTTGTAAGCAGCGCATAAGACAAGTTTCCTAACTTACTCAATATTTATATTTGAGCAAGTTTTCTAACTTCATATGATAATTTTCTTATGAATGCTATGTGATGTAAAGTTCAAGTTACGAAATGTCTATATATATTTGTGGATGCTAAACGGGTGCAATTTCTTTAATAATTGTACTAGATGTTCAAGTTTTGCTAAATTGCAAAGGTATGCATATTTTGATGTTTGAATTTCATCAGTTACGTGAAATTCCTAAGATGACATGAGATGAGCTTTTCCATTCAGAAATATTATTGATGAAGATGTGAATTATAATAATTCTTGTATTGTGATAGAGTAATGACGCCTTATCAAATATTTTGGGCAATTGATGGTATAAATTGCACCCCGTGCAATAATGAGTTGTTGTAAGTAAATGTAGTCACGATTTGCACTCCGTGCAATGATGTGATGGCGATTATAAATATTAACGTGCTAGACCAATATTCGCACTTAGGTGTAATTCAAAGAATGTTCGTTAATCGAATTGTTTAATATACTAAGTCCTAGAAATCAAGAACTTTGTGAGAAATAGTTAATGTTAATTGTTTTTAAATATGGTGATGGTTATGATGATGTTAGCAATGATATATGATAAGGAATTTATATTATTCCTGTTTATTCGCATTACTTCACAATTATTGTTCAATTGTTGAAGATTTCAGTGAGATGTTATTTTACTCCTACGATGTTATTTGTTCAACTGCTTATACTTGCTGGGCAATTGAATGCTCACTCTTGCAAAAATTCTAACTTTTTGCAGCCAGAGTCGAAGGGCCAGATTAGTACGAAGAAGAGAAGAGTTAGTAACTGTTAAGTAGAAGTACGAAATTTTTGTTGTAATATTATGAAATTTAGTAATATTATTTGTTGATGTATGAGTAAAGGTCTTCGTACCTGGGATTAGGTGAGAATATGCTGTAATAATTTTGCATTACATTCATGTAGCGAGACTATGTTGTATGGGTAGTACCGTGACGCGCCGGAATTGGGTTTAAAGGCAAGACCCGAATTTCGGGGGCGTTACAAAAATCTTCTTTAGAAATCATGTTATAAATATGTATCACTAGTTTTGGACACGGATGTAGTATTTGTAGACACACATTTTTTTAAAGGGAAACAGTACAAAGAAGATAATGTTTTGGTCGATTTGGAATATATAGGTCTAGATGCATGTTGTTACACCTTTCAAACCTAAAGTTGTAGTTTTATAGTAATCTAGGGGAATGATCCATAACTAGCATGTATTTGTTATAGATACTTATACGGCATACACCATCTATAACATTGAAAACAAGAAGGAATGGTCATGATTAGAAACTGAAAATCGACTTCTGCTACTATTACTAGTGGACGATAAAAAAACGCTTAGCGTCCGTTACAAATAGTTGCAGACACTAATCATAATGAGTTTGGCTTTACTAATAAATGTTTAGAATTTATTAACTATAGTTTAAGATTTAGTAATTAAGCTTTAGGGTTTATTAATTTGGATTTAGGGTTTATTAACCTAAACTCTAGTTAATAAATCATAAACCCTATTTAATAAATCCTAATTTTTGGTTAATAAACTCTAAACTGTGATTTATAAACCCTAAACCCTTGTTAATAAACTACAAAAACTGGTTAATAAATCGTAAATCCTAGTTAATAAACCCTAAATATTATTTGGTCAAGTCAAACCCTTATTCTGATTAGCGTCCGCTACTAGTAGCGGACGCTAAGTGTTTTCCGTTATTAATAGTAACGGATGTTGATTTTCAGTTTCTAATCTTGGTAATTCCGTCTTGTTTTCAATGGTATAGATAATGTTTGCCCTATAAGGATCCATAACAAATTCATACTAAGAATCATTACTTTTAAATTTATTATTAAAATATTCTTATCTATAAACATAACTGACCATTTTAAAAGTGTTTAACTACCAATTATTTTTTATTTGAAATTTAACTTTAATCAAAATTTTATTATATTTTGACTTTAAATTTCTTGAAAAATTACTAAATTAATTATTAAGATACAAACAATTTGCTTGTTTTTGTCAAGTTCTAATATGTGAGAGCTTTGAGAGTGATCGAATAAGATCTTGTTCAATATGGAACCAAATGGGAGTTTAGAAATTAAAGTGTGTTAAATTTAAGATTTTGCACCGGAAAGATGTCCCGTGAAACGGATGAAATAAAGTCTCTTCAATGGGGACTAGTGTAGTGGTACTAATATTTATAAATAGACCTCTGGACCATGTTTATGTATTTAACTATAAAGTGTTTGCATAAATGAAAAAAATTTGAACCAATCCTTTTAGATTAAACAATATCTTGCAAGGTGAAGTTTATTATGAAATTTTGTTTTGCCAATCCCCACCAAAAAATATGGATCTTATTTGATGTACTATATATTTTTCCCTTTGTCCATGAAAAGATGTTACAAAAAAGAAAGTTTGTCCATAAAAAAAATGAGAATGCATAAAAAATTAAACTATTTTAATCTCAAGATGGAGTGTACTTAAAATGGAGTCCATTAATTTAATAAATACAAGAGTCAATAGTATATATACTTGAGTGGGGTTCAAATTATAAGTAAAACTAAAACTTATTTATTTTCACTTTTCTTATTTAATTTTCTTAATATATTTAAAAAATGTTCTTTAATTGTTCTAGATCGGGGTGTAATTTCACACACACACACACCCCAACACACACACACACACACACACACACACACACACACACATATATATATATATATATATATATATATATATGTACGTATATATATTTGTAAAATTAGATATACATTATGTTCAAAATTAGAGATATATATAATATTAAATTATAAACTAGAATGATATTTTAAGAAATCACTATTTAAATTTAATATTATTCAAGGTACTATTTCAATAATTGTTAGGAATATATTCTTGGATAAAAATCTTCTTTAGAAATCATGTTATAAATATGTATCACTAGTTTTGGACACGGATGTAGTATTTGTAGACACACATTTTTTTAAAGGGAAACAGTACAAAGAAGATAATGTTTTGGTCGATTTGGAATATATAGGTCTAGATGCATGTTGTTACACCTTTCAAACCTAAAGGTGTAGTTTTATAGTAATTTAGGGGAATGATTCATAACTAGCATATATTTGTTATGGATATTTATAGGGCATACACCATCTATAACATTGAAAACAAAAAAAAACGGTCAGGATTAGAAACTGAAAATCGACTTCTGCTACTATTACTAGTGGACGATAAAAAAAACACTTAGCGTCCGTTACAAATAGTAGCAGACACTAATCATAATGAGTTTGGCTTTACCAATAAATGTTTACAATTTATTAACTATAGTTTAAGATTTAGTAATTAAGCTTTAGGGTTTATTAATTTGGATTTAGGGTTTATTAACCTCAACTCTAGTTAATAAATCATAAACCCTATTTAATAAATCCTAATTTTTGGTTAATAAACTTTAAACTTTGATTTATAAACCCTAAACCCTTGTTAATAAACTATAAAAACTGGTTAATAAATCGTAAATCCTAGTTAATAAACCCTAAATATTATTTGGTCAAGTCAAACCCTTATTCTGATTAGCGTCCGCTACTAGTAGCGGACGCTAAGTGTTTTCCGTTATTAATAGTAACGGATGTTGATTTTCAGTTTCTAATCTTGGTAATTCTTTCTTGTTTTCAATGGTATAGATAATATTTGCCCTATAACGATCCATATCAAATTCATACTATGAATCATTACTCTTAAATTTATTATTAAAATATTCTTATCTATAAACATAACTGACCATTTTAAAAGCGTTTAACTACCAATTGTTTTTTATTTGGAATTCAACTTTAACCAAATTTTTATTATATTTTGACTTTAAATTTCTTGAAAAATTACTAAATTAATTATTAAGATACAAACAATTTGCTTGTTTTTGTCAAGTTCGAATATGTGAGAGCTTTAAGCGTGATCGAATAGAATCTTGTTCAATATGGAACCAAATGGGAGTTTAGAAATTAAAGTGTGTTAAATTTAAGATTTTGCACCGGAAAGATGTCCCGTGAAACAGATGAAATAAAGTCTCTTCAATGGGGACTAGTGTAGTGGTACTAATATTTATAAATAGACATGTGGACCATGTTTATGTATTTAACTATAAGGTGTTTGCATAAAAGAAAAAATTTTGAACCAATCCTTTTAGATTAAACAATATCTTGCAAGGTGAAGTTTATTATGAAATGTTGTTTTGCCAATCCCCACAAAAAAAATGGATCTTATTTGATGTACTATATATTTTTCCTTTTGTCCATAAAAAGATGTTACAAAAAAAAAAGTTTGTCCATAAAAAAAATGAGAATGCATAAAAAATTAAACTATTTTAATCTCAAAATGGAGTGTACTTAAAAAGGAGTCTACTAATTTAATAAATACAAGAGTCAATAGTATATATACTTGAGTAGGGTTCAAATTATAAGTAAAACTTATTTATTTTCACTTTTATTAATATATATAAGAATTGTACTTTAATTGTTCTAGATCGGGGTGTAATTTCACACACACACACACCCCAATATATATATATATATATATATATATATATGTACGGATATATATTTGTAAAATTGGAGATATATATAATATTAAATTATAAACTAGAATGATATTTTAAGAAATCACTATTTAAATTTAATATTATTCAATGTACTATTTCAGTAATTGATAGGAATATATTCTTGAATAAAAATCTTCTTTAGAAATTATGTTATAAATATGTATCACTAGTTTTGAACACGGATGTAGTATTGGTAGACACACATTTTTTAAAGGGAAACAGTATAAAGAAGATAATGTTTTGGTCGATGTGGAATATATAGGTCTAGATGCATGTTGTTACACCTTTCAAATCTAAAGTTGCAGTTATATAGTAATTTAGGGGAATGATTCATAACTAGCATGTATTTGTTATGGATACTTATAGAATATACACCATCTATAACATTGAAAACAAGAAGGAACGGTCAGGATTAGAAACTAAAAATCGACTTCTGCTACTATTACTAGTGGACGGCAAAAAAACACTTAGCATCCGTTGCAAATAATAGCAGACACTAATCAGAATGGGTTTGGCTTTACCAATAAATGTTTAGGGTTTATTAACTACAGTTTAAGATTTAGTAATTAGGGTTTAGGGTTTATTAACCTTAACTCTAGTTAATAAATCATAAACCCTATTTAATAAATCCTAAATTTTGGTTAACAAACTCTAAACTCTAATTTATAAACTCTAAATCCTTGTTAATAAACCATAAAAACTGGTTAACAAATCGTAAATCCTTGTTAATAAAACCTAAACATTATTTGGTCAAGTCAAACCCTTATTCTGATTAGCGTCCGCTACTTGTAACGGATGCTAAGTGTTTTTTTTACCGTCTGCTATTAATAGTAACGGATGTTGATTTTCAGTTTCTAATCTTGGTAATTCCTTCTTGTTTTCAATGGCATAGATAATGTTTTCCCTATAAAGATCCATAGCAAATTCATACTATGGATCATTACTCTTAAATTTATTATTAAAATATTCTTATCTATAAACATAACTGACCATTTTAAAAGCGTTTAACTACCAATTAATTTTTATTTGAAATTTAACTTTAATCAAAATTTTATTATATTTTGACTTTCAATTTCTTGAAAAAAATCTAAATTAATTATTAAGATACAAACAATTAGCTTGTTTTTGTCAAGTACAAATATGTGAGAGCTTTAAGCGTGATCGAGTAAGATCTTGTTCAATATGGGACCATATGGGAGTTTAGAAATTAAGGTGTGTTAAATTGAAAATTTTGCACTGGAAAGATGTCCAGTGAAAAAGATGAAATAAAGTCTCTTCAATGGGGACTAGTGTAGTGGTACTAATATTTATAAATAGACATATGGACCATGTTTAGTTATTTAACTTTAAGGTGTTTGCATAAAAGAAAAAAATTTGAACCAATCCTTTTGGATTAAACAATATCTTGTGAGGTTCAGTTTATTATGAAATTTTGTTTTGCCAATCCCCACAAAAAAAAGTATCTTATTTGATGTACTATATATTTTTCCTTTTGTCCATCAAAAGATGTTACAAAAAAAAAGTTTGTCCATAAAAAAAAATGAGAATGCATAAAAAATTAAACTATTTTAATCTCAAGATGGAGTGTACTTAAAATGGAGTCTAATAATTTAATAAATACAAGAGTCAATAGTATATATACTTGAGTGGGGTTCAAATTATAAGTAAAACTAAAACTTATTTATTTTCACTTTTCTTATTTAATTTTCTTAATATATTTAAAAATTGTACATTAATTGTTCTAGATCGGGGTGTAATTTCACCCACATACACACACCCCTATATATATATATATAAATATACATATATATATATATATATGTGTATATATATATGTATATATATATATGTACGGATATATATTTGTAAAATTAAATATACATTATGTTCAAAATTAGAGATATATATAATATTAAATTATAAACTAGAATGATATTTTAAGAAATCACTATTTAAATTTAATATTATTCAAGGTACTATTTCAGTAATTGATAGGAATATATTCTTGGATAAAAATCTTCTTTAGAAATCATGATATAAATATGTATCACTAGTTTTGGACACGGATGTAGTAATTGTAGACACACATTTTTTTAAGGGAAACAGTATAAAGAAGATAATGTTTTGGTCGATGTGGAATATATAGTTCTAGATGAATGTTGTTACACCTTTCAAACCTAAAGTTGTAGTTATATAGTAATTTAGGGGAATGATCCATAACTAGCATGTATTTGTTATGGTATTTATAGGGCATACACCATCTATAATATTGAAAACAAGAAGGAACGGTCAGGATTAGAAACTGATAATCGGCTTCTGCTACAATTACTAGTGGACGGTAAAAAAAAACACTTAGCGTCCGTTACAAATAGTAGCAGACACTAATCAGAATGAGTTTGGCTTTACTAATAAATGTTTAGGGTGTATTAACTACAGTTTAAGATTTAGTAATTTAGGTTTAGGGTTTATTAATTTCGGTTTAGGGTTTATTAACCTTAACTCTAGTTAATAAATCATAAACCCTATTTAATAAATCCTAAAATTTTGTTAATAAACTCTAAATTCTGATTTATTAACCCTAAATTCTTGTTAATAAACCATAAAAACTGGTTAATAAATCGTAAATCCTAGTTAATAAAACCTAAAAATTATTTGGTCAAGTCAAACCCTTATTCTAATTAGCGTCCGCTATTAATAGTAACAGATGTTAATTTTCGGTTTCTAATCTTGGTAATTCTTTCTTGTTTTTAATGGTATAGATAAGGTTTGCCCTATAAGAATCCATAGCAAATTCATACTATGGATCATTACTCTTAAATTTATTATTAAAATATTCTTATCTATAAACATAACTGACCATTTTAAAAGTGTTTAACTACCAATTAATTTTTATTTGAAATTTAACTTTAATCAAAATTTTATTATATTTGACTTTAAATTTCTTGAAAAAATTTATTAAGATACAAACAATTTGCTTGTTTTTGTCAAGTTCTAATATGTTAGAGCTTTAAGCGTGATCGAGTAAGATCTTGTTCAATATGGGACCATATGGGAGTTTAGAAATTAAGGTGTGTTAAATTTAAGATTTTGCACTAGAAAGATGTCCTATGAAAAAGATGAAATAAAGTCTCTTCAATGGGGACTAGTGTAGTGGTACTAATATTTATAAATAGACCTATGGACCATGTTTAGTTATTTAACTATAAGGTGTTTGCATAAAAGAAAAAAATTTGAACCAATCCTTTTGGATTAATCAATATCTTGTAAGGTTCAGTTTATTATGAAATTTGGTTTGGATAAGTCTACATACACTACTCCAAACACTACAATTTACACTACATTGCACATCCAACCATTAAAAAGTGGGATTTGATGTGGATTTCCGTGTCAGGTCCCACTTTTTAATGGTTAGATGTACAATGTAGTATTTGGAGTAGTGTACATAAACTTATCCATTTTGTTTTGCCAATCCCCACAAAAAAATGGATCTTATTTGATGTACTATATATTTTTCCTTTTGTCCATCAAAAGATGTTCCAAAATAAAAAAGTTTGTCTATAAAAAAAATGAGAATGCATAAAAAATTAAACTATTTTAATCTCAAGATGGAGTATACTTAAAATGGAGTCTACTAATTTAATAAATACAAGAGTCAATAGTATATATACTTGAGTGGGGTTCAAATTATAAGTAAAACTAAAACTTATTTATTTTCACTTTTCTTATTTAATTTTCTTAATATATTTAAAAATTGTACTTTAATTGTTCTAGATCGGGGTGTAATTTCACACACACACCAATATATATATATATATATATATATATATATATGTGTGTGTGTGTGTGTGTGCGCGCGCGCGGGGGGGGGGATATATATTTGTAAAATTAGATATACATTATGTTCAATATTAGAGATATATATAATATTAAATTATAAACTAGAATGATATTTGAAGAAATCACTATTTAAATTTAATATTATTCAAGGTACTATTTCAGTAATTGTTAGGAATATATTCTTGGATAAAAATCTTCATTAGAAATGATGTTATAAATATGTATCACTAGTTTTGGACACAAATGTAGTATTTGTAGACACACATTTTTTAAAGGGAAACATAATAAAGAAGATAATGTTTTGGTCGATGTGGAATATATAGGTCTAGATGCATGTTGTTACACCTTTCAAACCTAAAGTTGTAGTTATATAGTAATTTAGGGTAATGATCCATAACTAGCCAATATTTGTTATGGATGCTTATAAGGCATACACCATCTATAACATTGAAAACAAGAAGGAACGGTCAGGATTAGAAACCGAAAATAGACTTCTGCTACTAATACTAGTGGACGGTAAAAAAACACATAGTGTCTGTTACAAATAGTAACAGACACTAATCAGAATGAGTTTGACTTTACCAATAAATGTTTAGGAATTATTAACTACAATTTAAGATTTAGTAATTAGGGTTTAGGGTTTATTAATTTGGGTTTAGGGTTTATTAACCTTAACTCTAATTATTAAATCATAAACCATATTTAATAAATTCTAAATTTTGGTTAATAAACTCTAAACTCTGATTTATAAACCCTAAATCATTGTTAATAAACCATAAAAACTGGTTAATAAATCGTAAATCCTAGTTAATAAAACCTAAACATAATTTGGTCAAGTCAAACCCTTATTTTGATTAGCGTCCGCTACTAGTAACAGACGCTAAATATTTTTTTTACTGTCCGCTATTAATAGTAACGGATGTTGATTTTCAGTTTCTAATCTTGGTAATTCCGTCTTGTTTTCAATGGTATAGATAATGTTTGCCCTATATAGATCCATAACAAATTCATACTATGGATCATTACTCTTAAATTTATTATTAAAATATTCTTATCTACAAACATAACTGACCATTTTAAAAGCGTTTAACTACCAATTAATTTTTATTTGAAATTTAACTTTAATCAAATTTTTATTATATTTTGACTTTAAATTTCTAGAAAAAATTCTAAATGAATTATTAGGATACAAACAATTTGCTTGTTTTTGTCAAGTTCTAATATGTGACAGCTTTAAGCGTGATCGAGTAAGATCTTGTTCAATATGGGACCATATGGGAGTTTAGAAATTAAGGTGTGTTAAATTTAAGATTTTGCATTAGAAAGATGTCCTGTGAAAAAGTTGAAATAAAGTCTCTTCAATGGGGACTAGTGTAGTGGTACTAATATTTATAAATAGACCTATGGACCATGTTTAGTTATTTAACTATAAGGTGTTTGCACAAAAGAAAAAAATTTGAACCAATCCTTTTGAATTAAACCATATCTTGTAAGGTTCAGCTTATTATGAAATTTTGCTTTTGTCAATCCCCACAAAAAAAATGGATCTTATTTGATGTACTATATATTTTTCCTTTTGTTCATCAAAAGATGTTACAAAAAAAAAAGTTTGTCCATAAAAAAAATGAGAATGCATAAAAATTAAACTATTTTAATCTCAAGATGGAGTGTACTTAAAATGGAGTCTACTAATTTAATAAATACAAGGGTCAATAGTATATATACTTGAGTGGGGTTCAAATTATAAGTAAAACTAAAACTTATTTATTTTCACTTTTCTTATTTAATTTTCTTAATATATTTAAAAATTGTACTTTAATTGTTCTAGATCGGGGTGTAATTTCACACACACACACCCCAACATATATATATATATATATATGTATGGATATATTTGTAAAATTAGATATACATTATGTTCAAAATTAGAGATATATATAATATTAAATTATAAACTAGAATGATATTTTAAGAAATCACTATTTAAATTTAATATTATTCAAGGTACTATTTCAGTAATTGTTAGAAATATATTCTTTGATAAAAATCATCGTTAGAAACCATGTTACAAATATGTATCACTAGTTTTGGACACGAATGTAGTATTTGTAGACACACATTTTTTAAAGGGAAGCAGTATAAAGAATATAATGTTTTGGTCGATGTGAAATATATAGGTCTAGATGCATGTTGTTACACCTTTCAAACCTAAAGTTGTAGTTATATAGTAATTTAGGGGAATGATCCATAACTAGCATGTATTTGTTATGGATACTTATAGGGCATACACCATCTATAACATTGAAAACAAGAACGAACGATCAGGATTAGAAACTGAAAATCGACTTCTGCTACTATTACTAGTAGACGGTAAAAAAAACACTTAGCGTCCGTTACAAATAGTAGCAGACGCTAATCAGAATGGGTTTGGCTTTACCAATAAATATTTAGGGTTTATTAACTACAATTTAAGATTTAGTAATTAGGGTTTAGGGTTTATTAATTTGGGTTTAGGGTTTATTAACCTTAACTCTAGTTAATAAATCATAAACCCTATTTAATAAATCTTAAATTTTGGTTCATAAACTCTAAACTCTGGTTTATAAATCCTAAATCCTTGTTAATAAACCATAAAAATTGGTTAATAAATCGTAAATTCTAGTTAATAAATCCTAAACACTATTTGGTCAAGTCAAACCCTTATTTTGATTAGCGTCCGCTACTATTAGTAGCGGATATTGATTTTCAGTTTCTAATCCTGGTCGTTCCTTCTTATTTTCAATGGTATAGATAATGTTTTCCCTATAAGAATCCATAACAACTACATACTATGGATCATTATTATTAAAATATTCTTATCTATAAACATAACTGACCATTTTAAATGCGTTTAACTACCAATTATTTTTTATTTGAAATTTAACTTTAATTAAATTTTCATTATATTTTGTTTTAAATTTCTTGAAAAAATTCTAAAATAATTATTAAGATACAAACACTTTGCTTGTTTTTGTCAAGTTCTAATATGTGAGAGCTTTAAGCATGATCGAGTATGATCTTGTTCAATATGGGACCATATGGGAGTTTAGAAATTATGGTGTGTTAAATTTAAGCCCCCTTATAGGGTTCGCCCCCTAGGGCTCGGCCACCTAGGGAGCTCTCCCCTCATACCTTTAATTCCTCCTTGCTCGATGAATCAACCGCTCAGAATGAATGCTTCTTCGCCGCAAAAAAAATTATGGTCTTTCTTTGAATATCCGGAGAAAAAGCCAAACTCCAGTTAAGGTGAAATGACCCGAAAAAGAAAGACTTCTCCTAATTTCTTGATCAATTGCCCGAAATGGATGCTTCTTCATTATGGTAAAAGTGTAGCCTTTCTTTGAGAATATCTGTAACGCCCCCGAATTTCGAGTCCTACCTTCAAGCCCGGGTCCGGCACGTCACGGTACTACCCGTACAACATACTCTTAATACATGAATGTAATTACAATATTATACAACATGTCCACATCTAATCCCAGGTGCAAAGACCTTTACTAATACATCATCTAATATTCATTACAATTCAATTCTATTAATGTAGCATATAAAAGTCTATATCAAAATGGATATTAAAACTTAGCTATCCCAATCTTTTCTCAATTCCAGAATTCGCAACCTTTGGCATCTATACATATATTCAGGATCGTATGTATATAAAGATCCTTTTCGAAATGTTATGTGTGAACGTAAAGTTCAACTTCTGACTTTAATCATTTCCTGAATCTTCGCAGCGTAATCCAACAACTATATATTCACTATACACAATTGCCATTATATTAATTTACTTTACAAAGTAATTATAAAGTTACATCTCGTATTCAAGCAAATACTTTTATTCAATATCTATTTATTGAGTAAAACAAAATTGGTACAACTCAATTAAATCACATTACAACAATTAGTATCGGCTTAGTACAAGCTAAACTCAATGAAGCAATACACCTTTTATAATCATGTTGCGTTTCGAATCTTCGTTGCGATGATCATCTGATAAATCAACTTTTATCTGCAAATTTATATTTTGCAAGGTTGAGCACGATGGCCCAGCAAGTCTAACAGTTTTCACATTTAATGCTTCGCATAACATACATACTTGCATTTTATTCATGCATCATGTTCCTCATACTATGCATCTTATACATGCATCATAAATTTTATGCAATGCATCTACACATACATCATACATCTCTTAGCATGCCCTTTTCATTTGCATCATATACTCATATTGCACGTTTATAATAATTCAAGTTCCACATAGAACAATATAATCTCATAATTGCACAACGTGCATATCTTAATCATGCTCACATGCAATCCACATAATCAATTAAAATTTGACAATTACATCATACGTATCACTATATTTAAACAAGTCAACAAGTTACTGAAAGAACTTGCCTTCGATTACACATAAATTGATATACGCTCATCGAGCATCCTTCGCGTATCCTCATTTGTTGGTTTACCTCGTCCAATCTCTTAGCATCCATGTATAATCTATATATAGCACATTGAATTATAATATGCTTCATAATCTCATTTGGAACTTAACACATAACTAAATTGATTTATAATCTTTAGTTTGCATAACGCATCATTATCGACATTCAACATACCAACTTTATACTTTTAAGATCTTAAGTTCTTAAGATTCCATCTTGTTTTAAATCAGTATACAAGTCCTTAACTCCACTTTCATTTTGATTTCATCATCCTTTATTAGTCTATTATGTATTAAAACATATTTTATTAATGATTTTTATCATCATATGTCACCATATATCAGTCCTCCAATTTTCGTTTCAAATCGAATTATAAAACTCGTTTGAACTATTTTAATCGTTAACGAACACTCACTACAACAAAAAGGCTTATTTTCGACGGAATGTTCCGTCGATAATAAGGTCGTATATAAGCACGTCGAAATTAAGTCCGTCAATTTTTCGGTCGGAAATAATTAAGGTCGACGGAATTATTATGGACAGAATATTCAGTCGGAGTTATTATATCCCCGACTGAAAAGTGGCCGTCGAGGATATTTAGTCGGTGATAAGTATGCCACGTGGCAATCTGCTAAAACTAGGAAACAACTTAAACTCGACGGATTTCCATTGAGGATACCACTATTCCGTCGAGGATAGTGTTTTTAAAAAAAATATTTTATTTGCTTTTGCAATATCCAGGGATTTAACCCACATCTTGTACCTGTACCTATTTTCCCAACATCATATACACAAGCTAACAATATGGCCAATAACATGAATTACAATTACAATCACCTCAACCAACAATATATCAAAAACCAACTAATTAAATGAGAAGTAAAAAGGTCAAAAACATCCCATTAATCTAAACTAAAGTAATGATAAGGTTTAAACTACAATATGTACGTCAAAAATTATGTAAACTACAAAAGAATTTAAACTACAAAAGAATGTAAACTAAGTCAAGCTAGTAGAGCCCCCGGTGTGAGGAGAATCATCGGGCGGGCGTCGACGCTGCTCTGGAGTATGAAAATCGCCCTCAACATCATCCCGCTCGTCAGTCCACTCGTCACCCTATTGATACAATATAATGTAACTCATTAGTCCATATATATAATTCAGTTAAAGATAACTAAATGAAAATTAAATAACATGCAGAATATATATTTGTATTTAAAACGAAGTATACCTGAGTAGTCGAGTGCTGACTCAACATCGGCCCAAACGCGTCCTCGACTAAGGTAACCACCATCCGAACAATCTCGTCGCATATCGCGGCACACTGCTCCGGAGGGATACCCGTACTCTCGGCGGTGGCACCAGCTGCAACATCCTGCGTAAGCTGATGGAGGCGAGAATGGCTGGGCGGGTCCTGACGATGGAACAACGGATCGGTCTCAAACCTCTCCGACACCGCAGCCATAATACGCTGGAACAAAGCATCATCTAAGCCAGCGCCCGTATGTGATGGTCCCACGGGGGCTCTCGGACGCAGATGCTAGCTAGAGCCTACAAAAATAAATATAACATGAATAATATTACAAGTTTACTTTATTCATAAACACGAAATAAACACAAATATTATATCTCCTGACAGTGTATAGGCTGGTATCCTCGGTAACCCCAACACTCGATACCGGCCGGTAGTACTAGTGGGAGTATGCTGAGACGTGACCCAAAGAGCTGTCTCCTTGTCCTGAGATAAACTAATCTCGGGCGGAGGGACGGTGGAATCTAACGTCTCAGCATCGCCCCTAGCAACCTCCAACTCTGCTATACGTTGGTTGCGGAGCTTCTCAAACCGCTCCTGTAATTTTATATACAAGTGAGTTATCTTGGTATCATCATATAAATTACGTAATATTATCCTAAATAATATTTATTATAGTAAATGTATTACCCGTATAGCTAGTGCTGCTGGAGATATCGTCGACCCCGAAGTAGAGCCCTTCGGTGTATGGACTCTATCCCAGAACTCGATCATAGTAAGAGGTCGGCCCAAGCTACTCTGCATGGCTTAAATCATATACATTAAATAATATCACCTTAATTTACTATAGTTTTAGTATAATATTAAACTAATCTAAAGAGAAATACATACTGACTTAACCTCCTGAAACAACTGCGAGCCAGAAGTATGTACAACTCGCAGCTTGCCGCGATTCTTCTTCATCTGCTCCGACTTGGTCTTGAACGCAACATCATCCCAGTACGCACACATCGCAGCCCATGCTGCATCTGATACTGCCGGCGGCTGATGATCTCGCAAAGTAGTCCCGGGCGATTCTTCTATCGCCCGGACTATCCTTTGTCGCATCTCATACAACCAACCGGCATAATTCTTCGAGATGTGGGCAATGATAACGGCGTCACTATCCACCTCAGTTATGTTGGCCTTGTATCTGTAGTATCTCTATCAAACAGACATAACATATGTATAATTTATTATTTGAACAATATGTAAATAACATGCATGGACCTTGATTTAATATATGTAATTCGACTTACGTGAAACTCCCGCAACACTGTCACCATGAAGCCGGCATCGTAGCGCACGTACTGACTAAATCGCATGCAGCCAGTAGGGAGATGCGCCAGGCAGATGGCGTGTACGGTCGCCTTAGCGACAAAATCCATAATACTAGAATACATAATTTATTAAGAACATTTTAATTTATTAATCACATGATAATATCATTCTAATTGAACATAAGTGATATATTATAGTTGAAACCTACACAAACGAGCCGACATCAACTGGAACTGTGTCAGGCACTGCCGGTGGACGACCTAATCGACCGAGGTTAGGCCTTCGCGAACGCCGACGTCTAGCATCTGTATGTTTAATATAGTTATGACATTGTCAAAAATAGTAAATGAATGTATAATATAGTTATGAAAATAATGTTACTGAACCAAAAAAGAAATCACGTCACTAGCATCTGAAGACGACCCTCCCTGGGAGCCGTCACCGATCCGAAGCGGCCGCCACCACGACCACCTCCACCATTATGTCGAGGCATATATAGTTGTACCACTGAAATAACAGACATAGATATGATGAAATTAATTAAATTTCAAGTCTTTTATTATATATAATGATTGATTTTAGTTGTATACAATGGAACACCCGATTCAGATAGCAACTTGTAAAAAGCAGCTGCTGAATTATTTGGCTTTTGCTGAGCACTACTTGACGCATGCTCGTTTTCAGCCCAGTCAATATTGGTAGGGTTATACGCATCAACCAACATCTGCACGACGTCATAGTTATCTGCTTGCGAATCCCCATGATCTGATTGGTCAACACTACTATCTGTCCGTTCTCTAAACTCAGCTGATTCCCCGTGATGAATCCATACCGAATACCCATCCACAAACCCACGTGAGTATAAGTCAAATTTAACTTCATCGGCAGTCTTCCATATCATGTTCTTACACTTGAAACACGGGCATTTCATCTTTCCGTTCGGATCATCAACATGTTCTATTGCTTTGTTCATAAAATTGGACACCCCTTCACGGTACGCATCAACTAATCCCCTCCCATCAATAGGTATCCTACGGTACATCCAACTCCGGTCAGCTGACATCTTTAATTGGAGAAAATACCCAATTAGAATATATATGCATGTACTTAATTTACCTAGTATATATCTCCACTCTACAGGGGTTAGGCTTTTATCCCGTTCCTGGATGCGTCTCCTCACTAGTGCCAACACGTTGACCTCGTTTTTTTATGTTTCAAGAAAATTTCGGCAGCACCTCCCCATGGTCTCCAAGTACACGAAATAGACTAAGAGAACTTAATCTAAATATGCACTCGAAGAACATGTAGAGATAACAGTCGAAAAATCCTCTAAACAAAAAAAACGTAACTAACCCATTGGCACCAGCCTAAGTGAGAGATATAACATCCAGTAACAGTCCTAGACTGGGGACTATTCGACATTCACTCCTAATGAGTGAATGTTAAACGGGTTTCTAAGCTCCTAATAAATATATTACATGCACACGTATTATATTATGTTTATTGTAATTGTGAAAAACTAAGCAAATGCTACTTAGTTTATTTTTCCAATGATAGATGTTCACTATCGTAGTTTATCGAAAACTATTTATTTGAATTAAAATATAGTATTTGGACTTCATTGTATGTAGCAGTTCTACTAAGTAAATGTTACTTAGTTTTAATTCATTATAAAAATTTTATTTTATTTATTTTTAATTTATGTAATTAGTTTAATTTATTATAGTAAACTGACTTTATTTTAGATTATTTTAATTTCTTTTATTATAATTTTTTTTATTATTTTATTGAATTTCATTTCATTTTATTTTGTATTATATTATGTTATATTATTTAATTTAATTTAATTTAACTTAATTTAATTTAATAAAATTAATTTATTAATTTATATTAATTAAGTTATTTTATTTCATTTCATTTTGTATTATATTATTTAATTAATTAATTTAATTTTCTTTAATTAAACTTAATTTAATTAATTAATTAATTAATATTAATTAAGTTATATTATTTCATTTTATTTTGTATTATATTATGTTATATTAATTAATTAATTAATTAATTAATTAATTTTAATTAAGTTATTTTATTTCATTTTATTTTGTATTATATTATTTAATTTATTTAATTATTTTAAATAAGATATTTCATTTTATTTATTTTCTTTATTTTATTTTGTATTATACTATATTATTGTTGACGCCGGGTTTTCTCGTCTCTTTGCCTTTTCCTACTTTAGCCTTTTTACTAGATGATTTTTGGAAAAGGTCGGCATTAATGTCGACGGGGTTTTGAAAGATCGTTTTTTTTTTGATGAGCCAATTAACCAGAGTCGCCAGTTGGTATATTTGAAATGGATGTACCAACTCATCCGAGTTTTCGTTTATTTATAAATCGCTGGCTCATATGTGACTCCGAATTAATTGGTCTGCGAACCGAGATTCATAGAGTTCGGGGGCTTGCTTAAGCGAGGGGAAGGTGTTAGGCACCCCCCGACTTCCGTGAAACACGGTTACCGCAATCTCGATGCTTTCCTATCCTTTAATTCATGAAATGTATGTGTATGCGCGCATGTGTGTGTGTGTGCCGATGTGAATGTTGTGGTGAGTTTGTATGAAAGAATCATTTGAATTTTTTAGGGAAAGTCGTGCTTTAATTTGAGAACGCTTCAGAATGTCTTTTCGGCTTATACGAGAAAGCTTTATGAGAAAGGTTTGATTTTAATTGGCAAAAACTATGCGATTTTTTACTAAGTGTGATTTTGGTAAAACATGAGTTTATTAAACCTTAGCCAAAATAGGAATCGAGATTTATACGTTGCTTTCATAAATGATAGGCAATTTCTAGGATCTCTTTCGCCCTATGTATCAAGGTTTAGTAAAATGTTTATTTCTTTTTTATAAATCATTTCTTGTGATATTTGGAAACAAATTCTCCTTAGCTTTCTCGTAAAATAAGAATCGACTTTCATTAGCATTTCCAATTCTTAGCCTCGTGACGCTAATACCCTACTTTGATTAATTTTAGAAAGATCTTTATTGTTTTGGCTTTGAAATCTTTTGCTTGGTGTTACAAATCAAATTAAATATCAAACGCGTAGGGGGCTATTCACGGGCATGTAAGCCATCAAAATATCCCCGAACGCCAACAATCACATATCTCACTACTACGGGGCCTTAAACCCGATTCTCGCCTAAGCGTCGTTTTAAGGCCCAACGATTACATATTACAAAAACGAGCAACTTAAATCTATTACATACATCAAAACGTCCATCATCGGATTTGGACCACGGGGTCGCGTTCCTAGGCTCACACCCGAGATTACTACATGCCCCCGAAATGAATACTACGAAACTAACCGACACGAATTTGTCTAATACACCATGATATCCGAAAATGATAATCTAAATAAATTACATCCAATAAATCACTCTAAATAAGCTAGAAATTTCACCAATTGGATATCCTCGGGTTATTAGGAAGAATTTTGTTCCGATGGAACCCTCACTAATAATTCCTAATCCATGATTGTTCAACAAGATACGTGAAAATTACATTTAATCCAACCCAATAATATGATATAAATTGCTATAACAAAGGGAATTTTTACCTTGCAAAATGATCTCAAATGGATATGAACTTGTGTATTTGAATAGGATAAAGAGTGTATTTGATACAATCAAAATCAAAAGAATATAAATCCTCTCTTTTTCCTCTCTTTTCTTCCTATTTTGTTGCAAAATCTCCTCTTTTTCCTCTCTATTTCCGTGCTTCTTGCTGCTGAATTCTCCTTCTTCTCTCCCAATTCTTTCAACTTCCAACCTCCTGTATGCTGCAACGAAGCTGAGCTAAAATAGGCTGGCCAAAGCCAGCCGCAGATTGATTTGCGGCTGGCCGCAGATCAATCTGCGGCTGGCTGGCCGCCTGCCTTCCACTCACCCCGATTTCGAGTTCCGTGTTTCGAGTTCCGTGTTTTCAAAAGGCGCACTATTTGGCCGCAGATCAATCCGCGGCTGGACGGTTTGACTTTCTCGATTTTCGTGCCCCGCCTCGATTTCTGTGCCGTGACGTCGGTTTTCGCTGTCAGGCTCGTAATCTGCAGTCCGGGAACTTCCGGGAGACGTGCCGCCTCATTCGGGGATGCCTGTTTCGGATGGCCTTATTGTCACGTCAGCTTTGGTCGCCAAACATTGCGGTGGTGTTGGGCGTTCGCATTGGTGCCCACTCCTTCGATCCCGCAAGCTGGTTCAATTGACGATTTTGCCCTCCTGTCATGGTTAGTACAGGGAACGCAAAATTTGGGTGTCTACAGCTGCCCCTCTTTATCATGTTTATGCAATGTTTAAATGAAATGAACAGGATAAAGAAATAGACACTCGATGCATGAATGACAATGCACAAGGATGATAATACATACGTGATGCAACACATATGACTTGTGATGCAACGTAAGATGTAAGATATGCAAAATATTCGATGCGGATGATCGTCTCGTCGGGGCCGGGTTTCGTCGCCGGTCACCCATCACGTAACCCCCGGTTATCGTCGCCGGTTGGTTGTCTTGTCGGAGCCGGTTTTCGTCGCCGGACATCCATCTCGTAATCGCCGGTTATCGTCGCCGGTCGATTGTCTCGTCAGGGCCGGTTATCGTCGCCGGTCACCCATCTCGTAACCCCCGGTTATCGTCGCCGGTTGGTTATCTTGTCGGAGCCGGTTTTCGTCGCCGGACATCCATCTCGTAATCGCCGGTTTTCGTCGCCGGACGATTGTCTTGTCGGGGCCGGTTATCCTCGCCGATCACCCATCTCGTAACCCCCGGTTATCGTCGCCGGTTGGTTATCCTGTCGGAGCCGGTTTTCGTCGCCGGACATCCATCTCGTAATCGCCGGTTTTCGTCACCGGACGATTGTCTTGTCGGGGCCGGTTATCATCGCCGGTCACCCATCTCGTAACCCCCGGTTATCATCGCCGGTTGGTTATCCTGTCGGAGCCGGTTTTTGTCGCCGGACATCCATCTCGTAATCGCCGGTTTTCGTCGCCGGACGATTGTCTTGTCGGGGCCGGTTATCGTCGCCGGTCACCCATCTCGTAACCCCCGGTTATCGTCGCCGGTTGGTTATCCTGTCGGAGCCGGTTTTTATCGCCGGACATCCATCTCGTAATCGCCGGTTTTCGTCGCCGGACGATTGTCTTATCGGGGCCGGTTATCGTCGCCGGTCACCCATCTCGTAACCCCCGGTTATCGTCGCCGGTTGGTTATCCTGTCGGAGCCGGTTTTCGTCGCCGGACATCCATCTCGTAATCGCCGGTTTTCGTCGTCGGACGATTGTCTGGTGAGTGTCGGGTCTCGTCCCCGGTCACTCGGTCGTCTTGAGAAGTCTTGTTTAACATCCAATTCATCCAAATCTCGTATTTTATTATCTCATTATAAGTCAAATGGGCCTTACGATCGATTAAACTTGCATTGGATCAAGGGGGACCCACTGGGACCAGCCGCAGATGGATCTGCGGCCAGCCGCAGATTGATCTGCGGCTAGGATCGGGCATATACGCGGCCAGCCGCCTCCCAGATCTGTCACTTTCATTCGTACCCCACGCGATTTTTCAGACCTTTTCACGCCCTTTTGCCAATTTTTCCAACCTTTCTGCAAAAACTGCTCCGGTAGGATTGATCTACGCGCTACAGGTAACACTTTGACCGTTCACTTTTCAATTTCGTCAATGTTTTGCTATACATTTGGCTATTTGCATGTTTAGAGATAAAAATGTATGCTTTACAATGCTATGCTATGTATTATCATATATACATGCATGTATCAACTGTGTGAGTCCTATTTTATGCTCATGATGCGGTCTCACATACTGTTATTCCTTTTCTGCAAGAAAATCATGCATTATGGTACTTTACATGCTGTAATTACACATATGAATGTAATTTTGATCTGTTTGAGGCTTGGATTGATTGAAAACATGTTTGGCTTACGCCTGGGATGTCCATTTTACAAACGGAACTCTGCCGATTTTTTTTTTTTTGTAGTAAACATGCATCATGCTGCATTAATTATATGATGAGGGTAGGAATTTAGAATATTCGCGACATAATTCAAAAGGGAACTTACCTTCCTCTCGCTTGTTCTATTCCAGCCATGGATCCCGACGCTCCCAGTAGCTCTTCTGCGTCACGGACCTCGGGTGTTCGCCGTCGTAGGGCTGCACCTGCCCCTGTTCTTCCTCGGACCCGTCAGGCTCGTCGCTTGGCGGAGGCTGTCATCCGTCCGGATCATCCGGACGTTGAGGAGGCTGTCCCTCCGGAGGTTGCGGCAGAGGGGCCATCCTCCAGCACACCGGCTCCATCTACTCATCAGGCTTCTTCTGGCGCCCCTGTGCAGATACCCGATCTTTTAGGTCGGGATCTCAGTCGTCACCCCTCAGCATCTCTCGTGGCTAACGAGGTATATTCAATTCTATTATGATTTTATTCTCAATTTCTCAATTCTCCTTTTATCCGGACTGACCCATTGGTGATTGCCCCAGGTACCCGAGTTTACTCAGCCGAGGGGCAACTGGTTCAACATCTACTCCCTTTACACGGCTTTGCACAGCGACTACCGGGTGGTGGTGGACTCTTGGGGCTTCCGTCACTTTTTCACTATCATCTCCCGTCAGTGCCCCTGGGGTTACATGAGGGCCTTATCTGAGCGATGGTTCCACCAGACTCAGTCCCTTCACCTTCTTGACTGCGAGGTCGTCCTGACCCCATGGGACTGGAGGTACATTACGGGCATAGAGTTTACCGGGTCCCGCGTTCCTCTAGATCTCGACATCACTCCTGCGAAGGTTTGGGCTTTATTGGGCTTCGCAGCTGAGGACCGGGTCTTTAAGGCCCGTAGTATTCGGTCCGGTGCCTTGGCTGTTGATGCTGTCGGGGGTCTCTACGCGCTGCCCATTCCAGCGGAGCAGGGTACTCGGGACATTCTGCTCCGACGCCTGTTCCTGACCATCATGAGGGGTTGTTTCCTAGGGAACAACTCCTCCACCATTCATTTCAGCGTCGTAGGAGCCGTCAGAGACGTGGACCGCATTAGTGATTATGATTGGGGGTCATTCACCTTCGCTTATTTCCTCCACGGTATGCGTCTATGCTCGGAGGGCCAGACAGATGCTTGGCTGGGGTTCTATCATTTTTTGCTGGTGAGATTTCTTTTTCCCTCTTCTTATTGGACTTTCCTTCATTTATTTCCCTTTTCTGCATTTATAGGTTACTCATGCTTTTCACTGTTTCTGTTCGCAGTTCTGGGCCTACGAGCATCTCCCATGTCTGAGGCTCGTCACTACCCTCGGCTTGGACACCTATCCTCGGGGTCGGAGATGGCACCACAGCACCCTGGAGGAGGTCCCAGTGTCTGGCAGCTTTGCCCATTGCCGCATTCAGCTGGAGCTGATCACTGCTGCAAGGGTCGTCTGGAGGCCTTATCTTTCCGAGCATCTGGATGTGGGGTTCACAGATGGGTATCCGACCGGCCCGGAGTTCGCACTTTCCACCCGTCGCCTCACTTTGCAGAGTGTCGGAGGATGGGTGATGTACCTGGGGGAGCGCGCATTCAGATGCGTTACTAGAGAGATCCGCATCCCGCACTCCCTTCCTTTCACTACCTCATGGCCGCTGGATTCTCAGCCCTCGGAGATCATGCTTGCAGGGGAGGATGGCCGCATGCTTTCGACGGGTCCCAGTACGAGTGATGCTTTCCGTACTTGGTGGGTGCCCCGCACCATCGGTCCTCAGACCCGGGCCACATTCTTCCTTGGGGATATGGTCCCCGGCTCGGTGATGATGACTGACTGGGCAGCCTGTGTTCGGACTCCTACTCATGCCGAGCAGATTGCTACCTTGACCCGTCAGGTAGACCAGCTGTCCCTATATCTTCGGGTGCTGGGCCGGACTCCAGAGGATGCTTATGCCTATGATCCTGATGGTGCGGGTTATGATGCGGGCCCGAGCTCATCTGATGCCACCGCGCAGCCCTACATTCCCGACATGAACTTTGGGCCCTCGACTTCGGCGACCCCAGGGGACCAGTTTGAGGATCCCGCCTTCATAGATGAGATTGACTTTATTTAGATCAGGATAGGATAGGGTTTTTGTACCTGTACCTGTTTAGATTTATTTTTTCATTTCATGCACTATGTACTGAACTCATTTATTTATTTATGCACAGTTTTTTATCTTTTATCTCTATGAAATTCATTTGCTTTATTATTGTCTGTACGATGCATGCTTTTTGTTCATGGATAGAAAATGACCCCTGTACAGTCTTTTTGATACTATTTTTTCACAGATGACGTCCTCAGATGTCGTGGTGCACTTGGATTCCATTCCTCCTACAGGGTTGGTTGGCAGCCTCCTCCGTTGGTTGGACAGTTTATCGCCGGCCGACAGGGTCATCACAGATGGTCTTTTGGGACACTCTCGGTCCTTATTAACCTTTCAGGTGCCAGCGGGCTTTGTGGATGGTATTTTGAGATATTGGGCCCCTGCTCGTCAAGTGTTCAAGCTAGGGATAGTAGAGCTGACCCCCACCCTCGAGGAGTATGGTCGCTTCACTGGTTTGCCCTTGGATAGACCTTGTGCCAGGATCACGTCTGGTCCCATGCGCCGTCAGTTCTTGACTTTCACTGGGTTGCGGAGGGCGGTTCTGCTATCGGCGATCACATCAGATCACCTGGTTCCTTTTCACTTTTTGATTGACCGATTCGGCTCACCTAATAGTTTTCGCCAATTCTCTGGGGACTTTTCTGTATCGGAGGAGCGCTGGGGCGTTTTGAGACTAGACGTTTTGATGGCCTGTATCATCTCAGTTCTGTACTTGGCCGCGGGACCCGATCAGTTAGACATGCGGGTGGTCGCGGCCGTTAGGGCCCTTCAGGAGGATCACACCATTCTTCCCATGATATTGGCGGATACTTACATGTCCGCCACATATTGCCAGTCTTTCTGAGGCAGAGTGTTCCGAGGGAGCCCGACTTTGTTGTATGTGTGGTTCATGAGTCATCTTAGTCCCATCGGCCATTTCCGTCGCCAAGGGTTTTGCTTCAGTCATGACATAGCCACGCAGTTTTCATTTCGTCCTGTGAGCTGTACTGATGCGGCCTCCTGGATAGCATTTCTGTCGGTTATTGAGGATCCTTTTCATCTCCTGATCTATTCGGGTTATTGCTCCTTTAGGAGCTTTTTGACTCACGTGCCCACCCTGGATTTCATCCCTATTGCTGGCCTGAGGGGCGTGACGACCTATCATCCCCTGGCGGTCATGGGGCAGTTTGATCAGACACAGGATTTTCACCCATTCACGGGCGCAGCCACACATCGATTCCTTATAGCATCCTAGACAGAGAGAGATCTACTGCGGGTATATGATCTTTGGTCTCGCAGGGTCCTTGCCGAGTACAGTGAGAGTTGTCCTATTCAGACATTTGCTTATGTGCAGTGGTTGCGGGGAGACTCGGATATGGTCGGTTTGAGTCAGACTGGGGTCTTTGATGACTCTGGAGTGATTTTCCCAGATGGTACCACAGACCATTCCTTCACAGCTGATTCTGCCCCTAGTCGGGCCACTGAGGATACCCGACTCCGCCTGGCCTTGAGTACCACTGCAGCTGAGAGGGATGCCGCTCTTGTTGCGAGAGATGATGCCATTCTGGCTAGAGATGCTGCCATTGCCGACAGAGATGCCATCGTATTGCAGACCCGGGCCGTTCTAGACACTCATTCTGGGACTGTCAGTCGAGCCAATGCCTTGTTAGACCGTATCGGCATGATGGGACAGCAGATTGCAGGGGACGCTGATGCTTCGGATCTATCCACCAGTTTATCCATCCTGCTTCAGTTAGTTGCAGATTTGTAGATTGTTTTATTTCCTGCATAGTCTATGTTAATTTCATCGGTTATCGAAAAAGAAATCTTGTAACAAAATGACTTATATATATAGACATGCATTTAAATTTAGTCATTTTTCCCTTTTATCGTATCGATGCCTTTCATTGGATCCTCATTTTATCCCGCTGGCTACGATTTTGACATTTCGCCTTCTTTCTCTTTTCAAGTCTTGATGGAGATCTGACAGATATTGCCGTACCCCTGTCGATTTCATCGGATTGGGTCTTAGATTTTGGATAACTGTCTGGTTGGATCAGGGTTATGTCATCTGGGATGAAGCTGGTTTGTCGGCTGGTTTCGGGAAGGTTTTGAGGGTGTAGGAAGGTTTATCTGGTTGTTGGAAAATGGTTCTGTTTAAGGAAAGGGTTATTTTTAATGGATCGGACCGCGCCCTGAGGGCTGCCTACGTACCCCTACAAGTTGGGAGATCAGGTCCTACGTAGTTCGTTCCTCAAAGAAAAGGGAGGCCTGATGGTTCAAGCGTAGAATCGCTTCACCGAATCGGAATTGAGGGGTTGTGGAAACACTTCACCATCCATTTCCCGCAATATGAGGGCTCCTCCGGATAGCACTTTCTTAATCACAAATGGTCCTTCCCAGTTCGGGGCGAACTTCCCCTTGGCTTCGCCTTGGCAAGGCATGACTCTTTTTAACACTAGGTCATTCTCCTTGAACTTTCGAGGTCTTATCCTTTTGTCATATGATCGAGAAATCCTTTGTTGATATAACTGACCGTGCCAAACAACAGCCACCCTCCTTTCATCAATTAGGGCCAATTGGTCGTATCGACTTTGCATCCAATCCTCTTCGTTTATCTGAGCATCGATCACTATTCTGAGGGATGCCATCTCAACCTCAACTGGCAGAACGGCCTCCATTCCATACACCAAAGCGTAAGGGGTTGCCCCTGTAGAAGTACGCGTTGACGTTCGGTATGCCAGCAGGGTGAGGGGTAGCAAATCCGGCCATCCCCGATGATTAGCAGACATTTTCGCCATGATTTTCTTGATGTTCTTATTTGCGGCCTCCACTGCCCCGTTCATCTTAGGACGGTAAATGACGGAATTGAGGTGTTTGATCTTAAACTGGTCGCACAATCCCTTCATGAGGGCGTTGTTCAGATTCTTGGCATTGTCGGAGACCAAAACCTCAGGTTGCCCATATCGACAAATGACATTATTCCTGATGAAACCGACGATGACCTCCTGAGTTACTTTGGGGAAAGAAGCTGCCTCTACCCATTTGGTGAAGTAATCGATCATGACGAAAATGAATCGGTGCCCGTTGCTTGCTTTGGGCTCTATTGGCCCGATTACATCCATTCCCCACATTGAAAATGGCCATGGGGAAGTCATACAGTGCAGTTCATTAGGAGGCGTATGGATCACATTGCCGTGCGCCTGGCATTGGTAACACCGTTTGACATGATCATCGCAGTCGGCTTTCAATGTTAACCAATAATGCCCCGTTCTCAAGATCTTCTTAGCTAGCACTGGTCCACTCATGTGTCGCCCACACACTCCTCCATGTATTTCGCTCATAATCCTTTGGGCCTGTGTCTCGTCTACGCATTGCAACAGTCCCAACCCAGCATCCCTCTTGTAGAGTGAATCCCCACTCAGGTAGAATTTCATTGCCATTTTTTGAATTCTCATCCTTTCAGCTCGGTTTGCCTGGTCGGGAATGGATCTATCCCTCAGATATTCCCTTATGTCGTGATACCAAGGCTGCTTTGGCAGAACCACCTCGCCTGATAATACTGTAACATGTTCCTCGTATGCCGGGACATTCTGTACTGCTATCTCAATCTGTGGAGCATCTCTTCTTTTGACGATATGGATTAAGGAAGCCAGAGTTGCCAATGCATCGGCAAAATCATTCCGTCCACGGGGAATATGTCGGAAAGCGATATCTTCGAACTCTTGCATTAATTGGACAACACATCGGTGGTATGGGAGCAACCGGAGCTCTTTCGTGTTGTACACCCCGATCGCCTGTCTGATTACCAGTTCTGAATCCCCAAACACCGCCAGTCTCTTCACTCCCATATCGTGTGCAAAACGGAGTCCCAATATACACCCCTCGTACTCAGCTGTATTGTTCGAATTACTGAACTGCAATTTAGTAGCCACAGGGTATTGCTCCTCGGTGATAGAGACCAGTACTGCTCCGGCTCCTGCCCCTTCAGCATTCATGGCACCATCAAAATACAGCTTCCAAAATTGTCCCTCGTCATTGCATTTCGTGTCTGACACCCAAAATATATCTTCGCCCGGTAGAGGAGTTTCTAACGGCTCCATCCCTCCTGACGGGGTTTCTGCCAATTGATCTGCAATTCCCTGCCCTTTCATGGCCTTCTGGGTTACGTATACCATGTCAAACTGTTGTAAAATTAACTGCCATCTTGAAAGTCGACAGTTCAGCATGGGCCTTTCAAAGATATACTTCAAGGGATCCATTCTCGATATCAGGTACGTAGTATGCCCATGGAGGTAATGCTGTAATCTCCCTGCAGCCCAGGCCAGAGCACAACAGGTCTTCTCGATGGGAGTGTAATTTTGTTCACATTGGCTAAATCTCTTGCTGAGGTAATAGATGGCCTGCTCTTTACCTGCCTCATTCTTTTGTCCCAGCATGCATCCCATCGCGATGGCATTGACCGATATGTACATAAACAGAAGGATCCCATCCTTTGGGGGTACCAGCACCGGTGCCTCAGTCAGCTGCTTTTTAATGGTCTGAAAAGCCCTCTGACATTGCTCATTCCATTCTTGGGAAGCACCCTTCCTCAACAACTTGAAAATTGGCTCGCACGTGGTTGTCAAGTGGGATATGAAACGGCTGATGAAGTTTATTCTTCCCAGAAATCCTCTTATCTCCTTCTCTGTGTGAGGTGCCGGCATATCCACAATGGCCTTAATCTTTGCCGGATCCAACTCAATGCCTCGATCACTAACCAGGAATCCCAAGAGCTTACCCGATTGTACTCCGAAAGCACACTTTGCTGGGTTGAGCTTCAAGTTATATTTTCTGAGTCGATCAAATAGCTTTTTAAGATGAGTAATATGGTCGGATTCTACCCTTGACTTCACGATAATGTCATCTACGTAGACCTCTATCTCCTTATGCATCATATCGTGGAACAAGGCCATCATGACCCTCTGATAGGTGGCCCCCGCATTTGTGAGACCGAAAGTCAACCGTCTATAGCAGAAAGTGCCCCATGGGGTGATGAACGCGGTCTTTTCTCGATCTTCCTCCGCCACCATTATTTGATGATACCCCGCAAAGCAATCCACAAAAGAATACATCTCGTACTGGGCTGTGTTATCCACCAGGATGTGTATGAAAGGCACCGGGAAGTTATCCTTGAGACTGGCTTTGTTTAGATCTCTATAGTCTACGCATACCCTCACCTTTCCTCCAGGCTTAGCTACTGGGACTACATTGGACAGCCATTCTGGATAGGTAGAGACCATAATAATTCTGGCCCTGAACTGCTTAATGATCTCCTCTTTCACTTTTAAGCTCCACTCTGGTTTCAACTTTCTCAGTTTCTGCTTGACAGGCCTGAAACCCTCCTTGATGGGCAACCGGTGTACCACAATGTCGGTGGACAATCCGATCATATCCTCGTGCGACCAGGCAAAGACATCCTCATATTGGCTTAGCAACTCAGCTAATTCTGTTTTTTGGCTGGGGGTGAGGTCCATCCCTATCTTGAGTTCTTTTGGCTTGTTCGGGGTTCCGATATCTATAGTGATGGTTTGGTCCAAATTGGGTTTGGGTTTATCCTCGACCCATCCTTTGATCTCTTCAGGCGCGTCGTCGTAATCTGTCTCGTCTTGCTCAATGCCCATCAAATCGAAATCCAGCTCAATGTCAAAATCATAATCATCATTCAAATTTGAAAGATCGTTTGTTAGGCAAGGGTTACTCAAATTGGTACACCTGACATGAAACAAAATACTTGTCATATATAAGTTATTTTCCATGATGATCACATTTTCAGATAACTTGAAGAAACGACATAATTATGCAAAAAATAAAACAACAACAAAAATAAACTTCTTCATCATCCCATCCTCTGGGGTCTACCACCCTGATGTCGGGTTTTACCCTTGTTTAGATATCACTGGTTTCACGGTCCAATTGTCGACGGTTAGGTCAGACGATATGCGCTGGATAAAAGGCGGCTTCACATCGGACACTTCCCCGATGACCACAGCCACATTGTCTGAGTTGCTTTTCATACCTTCCTTAGGAATAATCAGCCCTGCCCAATCGATGATAGGCACACTTTGTTGGGCTCCTGGTGTGGCAACATTCGTCCCCTCTTCATTGCTTATTAATTGTCCGGGGATATAGCACTGAGTTTCGAACTCTTTCGCGACCTCCTGTAGGAAACTTTCCCTTTTGGCTAAATCATCATTTGTGGGGGACAAATCCTCATCCCCTGTTCCAGTCACAAGTTCACTAGTCCCCTGCTCATTGTTGACCGGGGTCACCGGGCTGCCAACCAGTCGAATCGGGGCCATGCCCTGACGGCGTCCCCGTGTTATACCTCCGTGATATCCCAAACCTGCCTTGCCCACTTGATGGGGTAATTGAATGGGCTTGGTGATTCCTTGGCTACTCTTTCCTAACTCCTGTCCAGGCTGGAATTTCATTTTCATCATTTCTTTTGCCACAAAGGTGAGTTCTGGAGAGACTTTGGGTTTCACAGCTGGAGCTCCCGGGCATCTATAGTAGGGAGTGCTAATCTCCAGTGCTTGAAAGCTGGCAGGTGCCGCCGATTCATCCACATTGATCACTGGTAGGCCACTCCTAGGAGGAGAAGGGTTATCACATTCGGCCGAGATTGTCACCAGATTCCCATTGATGATTAGCTTGATTTGTTGGTGGAGCGTAGAAGGCACTGCCCCGGCCATGTGTATCCACGGCCTCCCCAGTAATAGATTATAACTGGCAGCGATGTCTAGGACTTGGAACGAGATATCAAAAGTACAAGGTCCTATTTCCACTGGCAATTCTATCTCTCCGATTGTATCCCTCCGGGAACCATCGAAAGCTCGCACCACCACATGACTGGCCCGTAGGCGCTTGGGATTGATGTTCATCTTCTACAATGTACTGAGGGGACAAATATTCAATGCCGACCCCCCATCAATCAGCACCCCGTTCATGATATAACCTGAGGAGATTACCGCAATATGTAGCGGTTTCCGATGCCCCCTTCCCTCCTTGGGGATGTCTTCGTCTGCAAAGGATATTACATCACTCTCCATCAGATGGCCCACCAGCTGGCCGAAACCTTCCTCACTAATTTCTTTGGGCACGTATGCCTCCTCCAGGACTTTTGCCAGGGTTTTGCAGTGCTCATTGGATGATAACACCAAGTCCATGATTGATGACAGGGTCGACTCCTCATTTAAAATCTGGATCCCTCTCGCCTCTGGATGGTCCATCCTCTTCAAGAATTCCATGGCCCTCTCCTCGGATATCTCTTCATTTTTCTTCTTTTGGCACTCCAGGACTCGCTCGGGAAGATACAAGGGATTCCCCTTTGTCGTCACAGAAGCACAACTGGCCGCTTCCTCCGACACCCCTCCGTAATTCCATGGCACCGTCCTTAGACTGCTGATAGGGATTTGCGGTCTTGCTGCCAGAATGATGGGTTTCGGTGCCGCCAACTTGACAGGTCCCTCCGGGGTATTTCCACTTACACCCATCAATCGAATGGGCGCTCCACGTGCCTTCCCGTGATTACTTATCATGTTGATCATTTCATCCATTTTCTTCACATAATTCAGCCTTGACGGCCCCTCGACTTCACTGTCCTCCGCCATATTGACCCCACCTCCATCATGTCTACGCAGGGGATTAACCTTAACGTTTGGGGAGTCTGGCTGTTCCACCACAATTTCCCCATTATCAATCAAATTCTGAATTATATGCTTCAATGTCCAACAATCCTGCGTATTATGACCCGGGGAACCCGAGTGGTAGGCACATCGCTTGCTTGGGTCAAACCTTCTTCCCTTTGGATCACTCGGGGGTGAATACTCGATTTTGCGAGGCCTCAAACCTCCTTCGCCCCTCTGCCCTTTGATCAGTGAAGTTAGGCTGTCAGAATGGCCCCACTCTCTGCCCCTGTACTGGAGGATTGCTCTCTGCCTTTCTAGAAGATCCCTGTATGACGAGGGAAACATCCTCTTCCTTTTTCTTTTGGACCCTACGGGAAGTGCTACCATAGTTACCGCTTTGGATTTGTTCTGCAGCTGTTTCCAAAGCCGTGAGATCCCGAATTTTGCCGGATTTCAAGCCCATATCCACCATTTCTCCGTGTTTAATCATCTCAGCAAAGGGTCTACCAATCCCTGAAATAACCCGCTCATAATACGGGGCTTCCTGAATATCAACGAAAGTCATCACCATCTCTGACTCGCTCATTGGAGGATTCACTTGGGCAGCCATACCCCTCCATCGTTGTGCATAGTCCCTGAAGGATTCCCTGGGTTGCTTCTTAACTTTTGTCATTTGGTATCTATCCGAGGCCATTTGGGCCTGGAAGCTATACTGTGTTAAGAAGGTATGGGCCAATTCCTCCTAATTGTGGATTCGGGCATTGTCAAGGCGGGCATACCAGATTCTTGCCTCCCCCGTTAAGCTTTTCTGGAACAGCTGCATCCTCAACCCTTCGTCCTCGGCATAAGACCCGAGTTCTCCAATGTATATTTTCAAATGTGTATAGGGGTCTCCCTTTCCATTGTATTTTTCAAACTCGGGGACTTTGAACTTTTCCGGATATCTGGTTCCGGGGAAAACACATAGATCCGAGTAATTAACCCTACCCAGGGAGCCTATGCCTCTTAGAGATTGGATGGTCTCCTCCATGTGTTTCATTTTTTTCCGAAGGTCGTCAGTGTCCCCTTCCTCTGGGATAGTGATCACTGTCCGGTTAGGTATGGGAACGGCCCTTGGTATGACTGGCTCATCCTTGAGTTGGGGTTGGTCATCTTTAAACAGGTTTGCACCATTTTTAGGAGGATTCTGATCACCCCCCGGCGGTGGAATATTGTGCGATCCTTGGTTGGCGGATCTTGTCTGATTAGGAACTGTTCTTTTAGCATTGTGGTCATTTCCATCATCTGCTTTTTAAAGTCATCAAACTCTTCCCGAGATATGGAACTATGATTGGGAAGATCAGCCATTTCAGAGATAGAGGCCTGGGCTTTCTTAGACTGCGAACGGGTTTGAGGAGCAATCCTACAAAACAATGGTTCGAAGTTTAGTCCTGGGAAAAAAACGTGGATGCATGCTAAAGCTGTGAAAATTTTTGTATTTGCGGGTTTTTTAATCTTTCCCTGAAAAACAGAAAGTTAGTAGTCCTTTAATGCAATAACCAATGCTAAACATGCTTTATTATGCTTCCCCAGCTATTCCTTGCAATTTATAGAGGTTAGTAATCTCTTTTGACACAGGAGAGACATATATGAATATTGAATGGGATCATGACATTTAGAAGTATGAACGTAAAAGGGCATGAAGAGACTTTTCCTGCGTCTGGTTAATCTGAGGCTGACCTATCCTAGGGTTACTCTCACGGGCTTTTCGGCATGAAGGTCCCCAAATCTTCGCAATCTACTCGTTTGAGCCCTTTCGATTGGAGCGGATTTGGGTGGTGCGTTTCCTGAGCCATCTCCGGGGAGCAGCCCCTTCGAGTCCAGTAATAAGCAACCGACAGGTTCGCCTCAGGAGGAGGTACTCTCTCAACATACATTCACATTCATCGTCCTCACCGTATGCAAATGATTATTTAAAAGTAAAGCAAAATCATTAAATCATTTAATTATTGGGCAAAACACACATTCACACAACAAAAGTAAAAATCAAAATATCGCACACACACACATTTTATGAATTTTAAAAGGATAGGATAGCATCAAGATTTGAACGCGGCTTAAGCCCTCTAATGTTCCCCAGCAGAGTCGCCAGCTGTCGACGCCGGGTTTTCTCGTCTCTTTGCCTTTTCCTACTTTAGCCTTTTTACTAGATGATTTTTAGAAAAGGTCGGCATTAATGTCGACGGGGTTTTGAAAGATCATTTTTTTTTATGAGCCAATTAACCAGAGTCGCCAGTTGGTATATTTGAAATGGATGTACCAACTCATCTGAGTTTTCGTTTATTTATAAATCGCTGGCTCATATGTGACTCCGAATTAATTGGTCTGCGAACTGAGATTCATAGAGTTCGGGGGCTTGCTTAAGCGAGGGGAAGGTGTTAGGCACCCCCCGACTTCCGTGAAACACGGTTACCGCAATCTCGATACTTTCCTATCCTTTAATTCATGAAATGTATGTGTATGTGCGCGTGTGTGTGTGTGTGTGTGCCGATGTGAATGTTGTGGTGAGTTTGTATGAAAGAATCATTTGGATTTTTTAGGAAAAGTCGTGCTTTAATTTGAGAACGCTTCAGAATGTCTTTTCGGCTTATACGAGAAAGCTTTATGAGAAAGGTTTGATTTTAATTGGCAAAAACTATGCGATTTTTTACTAAGTGTGATTTTGGTAAAACATGAGTTTATTAAACCTTAGCCAAAATAGGAATCGAGATTTATACGTTGCTTTCATAAATGATAGGCAATTTCTAGGATCTCTTTCGCCCTATGTATCAAGGTTTAGTAAAATGTTTATTTCTTTTTTATAAATCATTTCTTGTGATATTTGGAAACAAATTCTCCTTAGCTTTCTCGTAAAATAAGAATCGACTTTCATTAGCATTTCCAATTCTTAGCCTCGTGACGCTAATACCCTACTTTGATTAATTTTAGAAAGATCTTTATTGTTTTGGCTTTGAAATCTTTTGCTTGGTGTTACAAATCAAATTAAATATCAAACGCGTAGGGGGCTATTCACGGGCATGTAAGCCATCAAAATATCCCCGAACGCCAACAATCACATATCTCACTACTACGAGGCCTTAAACCCGATTCTCGCCTAAACGTCGTTTTAAGGCCCAACGATTACATATTACAAAAACGAGCAACTTAAATCTATTACATACATCAAAACGTCCATCATCGGATTTGGACCACGGGGTCGCGTTCCTAGGCTCACACCCGAGATTACTACATGCCCCCGAAATGAATACTACGAAACTAACCGACACGAATTTGTCTAATACACCATGATATCCGAAAATGATAATCTAAATAAATTACATCCAATAAATCACTCTAAATAAGCTAGAAATTTCACCAATTGGATATCTTCGGGTTATTAGGAAGAATTTTGTTCCGATGGAACCCTCACTAATAATTCCTAATCCATGATTGTTCAACAAGATACGTGAAAATTACATTTAATCCAACCCAATAATATGATATAAATTGCTATAACAAAGGGAATTTTTACCTTGCAAAATGATCTCAAATGGATATGAACTTGTGTATTTGAATAGGATAAAGAGTGTATTTGATACAATCAAAATCAAAAGAATATAAATCCTCTCTTTTTCCTCTCTTTTCTTCCTATTTTGTTGCAAAATCTCCTCTTTTTCCTCTCTATTTCCGTGCTTCTTGCTGCTGAATTCTCCTTCTTCTCTCCCAATTCTTTCAACTTCCAACCTCCTGTATGCTGCAACGAAGCTGAGCTAAAATAGGCTGGCCAAAGCCAGCTGCAGATTGATCTGCGGCTGGCTGGCCGCCTGCCTTCCACTCACCCCGATTTTGAGTTCCGTGTTTCGAGTTCCGTGTTTTCAAAAGGCGCACTATTTGGCCGCAGATCAATCCGCGGCTGGACGGTTTGACTTTCTCGATTTTCGTGCCCTGCCTCAATTTTCGTGCCGTGACGTCGATTTTCGCTGTCAGGCTCGTAATCTGCAGTCCGGGAACTTCCGGGAGACGTGCCGCCTCATTCGGGGATGCCTGTTTCGGATGGCCTTATTGTCACGTCAGCTTTGGTCGCCAAACATTGCGGTGGTGTTGGGCGTTCGCATTGGTGCCCACTCCTTCGATCCCGCAAGCCGGTTCAATTGACAATTTTGCCCTCCTGTCATGGTTAGTACAGGGAACGCAAAATTTGGGTGTCTACAATTATATTAAGTAATTTACTTTATTTTAATTTATTTAATTTAATTTATATGTTATTATATTATATTATTTAATCTAATTTACTTTAGTTTAATTTAATTTAATATTAAATTTTAATTTATTTTATTTGGTATTATTATTTAAAATAAGTTTATATTTTTATTTTATTTTATTTAGAAACGCAAAACTAAGTAAATGCTACTTAGTCATTTCAGTTTATTTTATTAGTAGAAAACTAAGTAAATACTACTTAGTTTATTTTAATATTGTAAACTAATTAAAATACATAAATATTATACAGTAGGGGCCACAGATTTTGTAATTGAACAATTCTGACATAAATTTCGTCGGGAATTCCGTTGGAAATTACAAATATACCAAATAACTGCAGTCCATATCAGCAAGAATCACGCAGTAGGTAAGATAAAGACATAATATTGATGAAAAAAAATTCATATATACACACCATAAATAAGGCAATCCCAAATTATTAAGGCAGTCCCAAAATTAACAAAAGTTGAACAACCACAAATTATACCCAAATTGCAGCACTTCTATATATGACCAATAACAAATTATAAACTAATTCTATAAATTGCAGCACTTCTATATAAACATATCAAAATAATTTCAACAAATGGATATTCCGAATTTCAGCAACACATCAAAATTATTTCACTTCAGAATGATATCAAAAATTATTGCACATATCAACAATTCATAGCATGCAGAGATGTAAAAATAATCCCAATTTCAGACCCATATTTATTATTTTCAAACCAATTCCCCATTTTAGACCCAAACTCACTAATTTCAACAGAAATTTCATACCAATTTCGTACCCAATTAGTACCAGATCACATATCAAACTTCAGACTAAAATATAACTTGAACTAACCTTGAATATTAGGGTTTATATACCTCTTCACAACCCAGCAGCGACAACGGCGGCTCTGGCCCGAGTTAGCGGCGGTCGGCGGACTGCAGCGGCGGTCGGAGCGGGGGGCCTCGATGAGAGTGACAGTGAGAGAGTAAGCGAGCGATGGGGAGAGAGAGAGTGTGAGATATCTGATGGAGAGAGAGAGAAATTGATGAAATGAGGCGGCTGGAGGAAGAGGAAGACTAATTAGGTTTTAATTAAAAGGTATTTTCGAGGGAACTTCCGTCGGAACTTATTCCCTCGGAATTATGTTATCCTCGACGGAATTTCCGTCGAAATTAATTATAGTTCCGTCGACTTTAAGCTTCGCGTGAGCGGGAAACTTGGCGCCAAAGGGGGTCTTATATTTCCGATGGAATTTTGTCGGAGTTATATTATGCCTGAGGGAATTATCTTCGACAGACCATTCCGTCAAAAATAAGTTAGTTTCAACATAATTCATTCCGTCGAGGATAAGTCCGTCGAGATTAAACATTTTTCTTGTAGTGACTATTATTCGTTTAATCATAACTTCTTCGTTACTCATCCGTTTTCGTTCATTCTTACGTCAAATTAAAGCTTATTCTATCTACTTTATCACCATATATGAGCTGATTTCAGTCCACATACCATTCGGTACAGAAATTCGCCAAAAGGTGCTGCCTAGAATCTGTCCAATTTCTGGAAATTGCATATTTGTGATTCTCGGGCTAGTTTTGCGAATTTTTATCTCATTTGATATACATTGGATTAAAGCCATTTTCGGATATGTTATACTACATACTACGTAGTAGTTTCTAAAAATATAAAATGTAGAAAAAGAGTTTAGCAAAATGCAAAAACAATGATCCGAAATTGCCTACTCAGGACAGTTTCAGACTTGGCATTTTTTCCCCTGTTTCTGCAGTTTATTCATACACTGCAGCTTCGTGATTTTCTTGCCTACTTTGCTGTTTTCTATCTTGCAATCTATACGTCCAAATGACTTCAATTTTGGATATGTTTGAGATGTTACTACATAGTATTTTATAAAAAGTTTACACAACCAATTCGGATTCTTTAAGCCATACATATAGAGGCTCAAAAGTACTATGTCACCTCATTTTTCATTCAAATTCAAGTTTAACAAAAACTTATTAATTTCACTTTGGACTTGATTTGAACCACCCAAATAGCTTAGGTTATCTTCTAATACATATGTACAAACTTCCTAGCCCAGAACATTGGCTAATTCTCAGTTTTACATACTTTAACCTCTCTGAGCTAATTTCTCAAACATCATGCCTACAACACTTAAATTCCAGAATTTCATTAGAGTTTAGGAGGGTTCTAACCAAAAACTTTCATGGAATCCTTCCTTATTAACTCCATATAACATAAACAATACTCCCCTTACATTAATTTACAACCCAAGTATAGAAATTATATCAACAATCATATGTAAACTTTCAATTTCCATGAACTTCAATAAACACATGGCTTACCTCTCAATTTGAATTTTAATTGATGTAATATCTTACATTCTTGCTCCAAATTCGTTTTTACTTCCTTCTTGGTACTGCAGTGCTCTCACTCTCTTCTTTAGTCCACATTCGAACTCTCTCTCTAGCCTTGTTCTTCTCTTTTCTTAGCAAAATGAAGGAAATCTGGCATACTAGGCTACTTGAAGATGGAGGATGGGAGAGGATTGTTGGGCATGTTTGCATGATCAGATTTTTCATATATAGGAGATTGGATTTTTGCTTCCCGTGCATGCTCCCTCCCCTTTCCCCATGTTATTCTTTATTCATTCCTTAGTAGTTTATTAGAGCTAAATTGCTCCTACTTTGACCCACCCGCACACTCCCTACTTCTCTTCCTTACGTGCTGATTTTTTATGCCCATTTTCCTACATGGCTCAAGTCTTGGGTTATGGGTCGGGTCATAGGTTGGGCCACCCTTTACAACCACTTGGGCTTCTAATTAAATCATGATTGGGCTCTTACAAAATCATACACTTGGATTTCAACAATTAACTTAGAATTTCATTAAGCCATTTATTAGTCCACTAATTTAATTTATTATTGGACTAATTTAATTGGGTTAGCTATTTACTACCCAATTAACTTACCAAAATCATGTACCTAAATGTACATGTAACCCACATTTATTAGGTTAACATATTTACACCAAATAAATTATTTCAATAATAATTTTCATCAAACTATTTATTTTATTCAATAAATAGTTTTCTTGATGTGAATAGTGCCCACGTGAATAGTACCACATGAATAGTACGTTAGCGTTATTTCTCGAAACCTTTTTATTCGCTTTTACGAAACCACAATACTTATAATCATCGCATGCGCATAATCTAGGTTATAATATAACCTTTAAACGTTTAACACAGGATAATATTAATAAAATCCATTTTGTTCAATAATATTCATCAGCTCGAATTACCAAGCTACCCACGATTCACGATCGCTACATTAATTAAATATTAACTCTTTCGTTCTAAATATATGTATATATTTTATACTTATATATATACATATTAAGTTCACCACATAAATCACATAAATATATATATATATATATATATATATATATATAGCACATATATAGTTATGCCTTCAAACCCATTACGTCTTACAAAAAGAATTTTATTAAATTCTTATTTTAAATTTTTTATTCACGAAAAATCCGAGTTGTCACATTCTTCCCTTCTTATAAGGATTCCGTCCTCGGAATCACCATAACCTCTCTTACTCGGTTTTCATCTAATTTCTTCTAAAATTGTATCGTTGAATAATTTCAACGTATTACTATAATATAGGTTTTATATTACCTATTTCATTCATTTTCTTAACAAATTCTTGTAGGTTTTATTTCATAACCTTTATCAAACTCAATTATATTCTAAGTATTATTCTTTCTTTAACCCATCAATTTCCTTTTCTAAGGATAATAATTTAATATCATGATTTACTAACTCATAAATATTGGGGATATCACATTCACCATTCTTCTAAGAATTTTGTTAGTCGATTTCGCAACCGATAAATACGCGCAAGTATACGCGGTCAACAATTAATATAATGATAAGAGAGTTGTCGAACCCACAGAGAATTGTTCTAGTGTATCCCAAGTACCAACTATATATCGTCTTGATTTTAATAAGACAAATGATGATTTGATATTTTTGTTGTTGGTAGTGAATAAGATAATAATAATCAAGTAAAAGATAATTAAATCTAATATTAACAAGTCTAAGATTGCAATTTCCCCCAACACTTCGTTTGAATCTCCTAACTCTCTCTTTTCAATCAGTTATAATTTACGAATTGACAATCGAGAAATCAAAACTACATAAGAGCCTCTGTCGATGGTCAATCACGAATCTTCCTAAGCGGTGCATAGGTATATGTCTATCCTATGCACTATCAAGAGACTAATTTCAGGAATGATTAATAGACACGTGTCACCAAATCTAATTAATCCTCCCCTCAATTACCAACTTTCACATCAGAAGTCATTAAGACTAGATTCTCAATTGGTTGCCTGCGGTAATTAGGTATATATCTATCCCAACTACTATCAAGATATCTGTTATTGCAGATAATTAATAAGACACGCGTCACTTAATCCGATTAATAACCCACAACAATCTATACTCTCGCATGTTATCATAACTAGGTCTTAACCTATAATCCGTTCGTCAAGTTCATATAGGTTCCCAAGGTAATTACGGGCCAAGCAATTAATCTAGAAAGCAAAGGTTATGACAATCAATTCACAAATGAATAACTAAAATCAATAGAGAGAGAATTCAATTCAACTATGTGTTGGGTTCCATTGAAATCTTAGAATAAGCTCTAGTTCATGGTAGCTAGGCAAAACATCAAACACATGGTGTACATCATGAAATAGAAATACAAATTCAAAGGAAAGCAAGAGATGATAAAACCCATTTAGAAGATATTCATATGTTGCTTGCTTGGTTGATGACAATCTCTAGCTTTTCCTCTTCCTTTGGCATTCTTTTCTCTTTTTGCTCCTTAGCTTGTTGCTGGAAATTTCCTTGAATTGCAGCCCCCAAGCTCTTCTTGATGATGTATGTGTAGCCTCCCAAGGTCTAGATATGCCTTGACAATCCTTTCCTTCTTAGTTCTTTGGCTTGTGCTGAGTTTTTCCTTGTATTGCAGCACTTTTGCTCTCAAATTAATGTTTTAGTGTAGCCTCCCAATCCCTAGTTGTCAAATATGAAGCCCCAAAGAGATATTATATAGTGCCTCCATGAAAACCCTAGCCAAACATCAGATTTTGGGTCAAAAAGTGAGCTGGAATCGCACTAGGAGCTCAAAAGATCGCACTCAGCACGCCCGGGTGCGCTCGCACGCCGCCTGGTGTGCCCGCACGCCACCCCCTGGCCATGCCGCACGCCCATGGCACGCCCACGCCGTGCGCGCGCGCGCGCTGGCTGCCTGGTGCCAGGCGCCGCGCGCCCGCATCCATTTCCGCGTGTCCGCGCCCATTCCGCTGTAACCCGACTCAGCTTTGACCTCTGCTGGTAAAATGGCCATAACGTCTTCGTCCGAACTTGGATTTAGGCGTGTAAATAGGCTATGTAAAGCTGAGAAAGAGCTCTACAACTTTTATAACTGGAGCATGACAATAAAATGTCTGGAGAAAGGCTCAAATTGAGTCCGAAGCAACTGCTGTGTAAAATACATGCCAAATCCGATGGTAAAATAGTCATAACTCTCTCATACGAACTTCAAATTGGATGATTCAAGATGTTATGAAAAGCTAAGACAAATATCTACAACTTTCATTCTTTGAGTTTTGGGAGATTCGGATTGGATCATGGGTGAAATTTGGAAACAAGCAGTTACAGTACCGAAAAGCAAGTTATGGGTATTGATTCCAAGGAGCTTTTATTTCAATTCCTACAAAACAACATAAAAACACATAAAAGCATACAAAAACATATAAAACTAATACAAAACTACATTACATAATAATAAGATAAAAACACATAAAACCAATCGAAATGACTTAGGATTTACAAATTATCAAGCTCAAAAGCACTTATTTTGGGTATATAAAACACACTCATCAAATACCCCCAAACTTAAATCTTTGCTTGTCCTCAAGCAAAACAAACCTAAACTACATACTTCAAGCACTTGTAATACAACCTAACTTGAGCAATGAATTAATAAGCCGACAATGGTCTCATAGGCATCAACACATGGAACTCAAGAGAACAAACAAAACGTTGCAAGTCTAATATTTCAATTAGCTAGTCACACTTTGCTTAAGGCCCCTTCCGTGTGTGTGTGAGTACCCAATAACACTAAATCACGTGTAGCTCGAATGAACTATGTAACCACATTACCTTATGAAATAATCAAAATAAACCCCAAAACAACATGCTTAACACATCACTCAATACAAAGGTGTACAAATCACAATTCTAAAAATTTTGAGAACCAAGGGCTCTAGGTGAGTGCATTTTATGCTCCATCTCAATCCTTAAGCACGCTCATATGGGCGAGTGCGTTTTACGCTCAACCTCAACCCCATGCAAAATTTGCAATAAACAATTTTCTTTCTTTATTCACAGTTATAAGAGATTGCGTTTTACGCTCTATCTCCCCTACGCATGTGTCCATGAGTGAGTGCGTTTTACGCTCCATCTCAACTCACCACATGACCATCAATTCAAGCATAACAAATTTAGACACCTTGCTTCGAGTGATGTTTAAACGAGTTCTAGAGTTTATATAAATCTCCGACAAGCATTCGGTCATAATAGCCATCCAAAGCATACAACTAGCTTAATACTCATGGGTAAGTGCATAAAAGTGAAATGAGGCATAAGCAAAATAATAACCGATGAACGATAAGCACAAAGACTAAGCAACAATTGTCAATATCTCATGAGTTAGGCTCTCTTCAAACAAGCTATTATCATTGACCATGGATTATGGTTCAAATCAAATTAAAACAATGCTCAAGGGACACATCCTAAAAATAAATGAATTTTTTTTTTTGAATAAAAAGAAAAACACACTTAAATCACATAAAAACTAAATTAAAAACACACAAATACGAAGTACTACCCCCAAACTTAAACTTGACATTGTCCTCAATGTCTGATATAGGAAAAATTAAAATAGAAGACTTCCCTGAAACCGTGTCAAGCGCCATTGATATCATCTCTCAATACCTCTAAGTTGGGAGCGTACCTGAAAGTAAATGACTAAAGAAATTAAAATGCAATTAAACCACTAACATGCAATCAAACAAAAATAAAAGCAAAACAGTAAACTTGGGTTGCCTCCCAAGAAGTGCTTGGTTTAAAGTCGTTAGCCCGACTCCTTTATTTCCCTTCAATCCGGCTCAATCGCAAAATTGACCATTGCATGCCGCCTCGTTGTTCTTTCTTTGATTTGCATGGCATGCATGCCTGGTTGGTGACCTTCAAACTTCGTTTCAACCGATGGCAAGAAGAAGCTTTCCTCATCCGCATCATCAATTACTGCACTTGTGTCAAGATCGACATGAAGATCTTCTTCATGAACCAATGGGTGTTCGATGGGTTTGAAAACCTCGAATGTGACTTCTTGGTCTTCAATTTCCTTTTCATGATCCCCATTCATGCTCCTCGTCTCATCAACCTCAGAATCATCATCCACAATAGGATGTACACTCTCAAAATTTTCACTAATAGCTTCGTGCGACTCCGCGCCATTTCCTTGATCATCCACCAAGCATTCCTCTTCACCTTCCTCTATGGGGTTGATCTCTGTATCGCTAGGTAAGGTGCTTTGCGGGTGAATAATGCAAGAATTGGCAACATAGTTCATGATGCTCTGCACTGAAGCTTGTATATTTGCCATCCTAGCCTCATTTTGAGAGATATGAGATATGTACAGTGTCTTGAGCTCCTCCCTCATTCTTTCCTCTTTGTCACATCTATGCGAATTCACCATATATTGCTCTTCACCTTCCTCTATGGGGTTAATCTGTGTAATGCAAGGTAAGGTGCTTTGCGGGTGAATAACGATAGTATCCACGATTTGTGCCGTTAGATTCTCGAGGTTCCGTAATGAATTTAGTTGCTCAATGTACATGGGAAGAATCTCCTCCACATTAGATGTATCCTCATGGTGTGGTGGAGGTTGGAATGAAAATTCTGAATGGTATGAGAGACTTGGATCAAAGCATTGATCTTGACTGTTATCCCATAAAAAGCTTGGATGATCTTGCCAACCCGGTTGATAGTAAGTTGGGTAGTAGTCAGCTTGATTCTGACAGTAGGCATTCTGAGTGGACTGGCTTTTAAGAGTGTCAACAACCCTTGAAAGCGTTGCAACTTGTTCTTGCAATTGCTCAAGAAGTTTTGACGAACTTGGTTGCGTCGTCCCCTCATAATCCCATTGATAATTATGCTCATCCATTAACTGAAAACAAAATCAAAACAAAACAAAATAATAATAAGAAAATTATTTACAAGTCTAAATCAAGACCAAATCGATTGTCATTAATATTGGAAAACACTAGAAGAACAATTCCCCGGCAACGGCGCCAAAAACTTGTTAGTCGATTTCGCAACCGATAAATACGCGCAAGTATACGCGGTCAACAAGTAATATAATGATAAGAGAGTTGTCGAACCCACAGAGAATTGTTCTAGTGTATCCCAAGTACCAACTATATATCGTCTTGATTTTAATAAGACAAATGATGATTTGATATTTTTATTATTGGTAGTGAATAAGATAATAATAATCAAGTAAAAGATAATTAAATCTAATATTAACAAGTCTAAGATTGGAATTTCCCCCAACACTTCGTTTGAATCTCCTAACTCTCTCTTTTCAATTAGTTATAATTTACGAATTGAAAACCGAGAAATCAAAACTACATAAGAGCCTCTGTCAATGGTCAATCACGAATCTTCCTAAGCGGTGCATAGGTATATGTCTATCCTATGCACTATCAAGAGACTAATTTCAGGAATGATTAATAGACACGTGTCACCAAATCTAATTAATCCTCCCCTCAATTACCAACTTTCACATCGGAAGTCATTAAGACTAGATTCTCAATTGGTTGCATGCGGTAATTAGGTATATATCTATCCCAACTACTATCAAGATATCTATTATTGCAGATAATTAATAAGGCACGCGTCACTTAATCCGATTAATAACCCACAACAATCTATACTCTCGTATGTTATCATAACTAGGTCTTAACCTATAATCCGTTCGTCAAGTTCATATAGGTTCCCAAGGTAATTACGGGCCAAGCAATTAATCTAGAAAGCAAAGGTTATGACAATCAATTCACAAATGAATAACTAAAATCAATAGAAAGAGAATTCAATTCAACTATGTGTTGGGTTCTATTGAAATCTTAGAATAAGCTCTAGTTCATGGTAGCTAGGCAAAACATCAAACACATGGTGTACATCATGAAATAGAAATACAAATTCAAAGGAAAGCAAGAGATGATAAAACCCATTTAGAAGATATTCATATGTTGCTTGCTTGGTTGATGACAATCTCTAGCTTTTCCTCTTCCTTTGGCATTCTTTTCTCTTTTTGCTCCTTAGCTTGTTGCTGGAAATTTCCTTGAATTGCAGCCCCCAAGCTCTTCTTGATGATGTATGTGTAGCCTTCCAAGGTCTAGATATGCCTTGACAATCCTTTCCTTCTTAGTTCTTTGGCTTGTGCTGAGTTTTTCCTTGTATTGCAGCACTTTTGCTCTCAAATTAATGTTTTAGTGTAGCCTCCCAATCCCTAGTTGTCAAATATGAAGCCCCAAAGAGATATTATATAGTGCCTCCATGAAAACCCTAGCCAAACATCAGATTTTGGGTCAAAAAGTGAGCTGGAATCGCACTAGGAGCTCAAAAGATCGCACTCAGCACGCCCGGGTGCGCCCGCACGCCGCCTGGTGCGCCCGCACGCCGCCCCCTGGCCATGCCGCACGCCCATGGCACGCCCACGCCGCGCGCGCGCGCGCCCTGGCTGCCTGGTGCCAGGCGCCGCGCGCCCGCATCCATTTCCGCGCGCCCGCGCCCATTCCGCTGTAACCCGACTCAGCTTTGACCTCTGCTGGTAAAATGGCCATAACTGCTTTGTCTGAACTTGGATTTAGGCGTGTAAATAGGCTATGAAAAGCTGAGAAAGAGCTCTAAAACTTTCATAACTGGAGCATGACAATAAAATGTCCGGAGAAAGGCTCAAATTGAGTCCGAAGCAACTGCTGTGTAAAATACATGCCAAATCCGATGGTAAAATAGTCATAACTCTCTCATACGAACTTCAAATTGGATGATTCAAGATGCTCTGAAAAGCTAAGACAAATATCTACAACTTTCATTCTTTGAGTTTTGGGAGATTCGGATTGGATCATGGGTGAAATTTGGAAACAAGCAGCTACAGTACCGAAAAGCAAGTTATGGGTATTGATTCCAAGGAGCTTTTATTTCAATTCCTACAAAACAACATAAAAACACATAAAAGCATACAAAAACATATAAAACTAATACAAAACTACATTACATAATAATAAGATAAAAACACATAAAACCAACTGAAATGACTTAGGATTTACAAATTATCAAGCTCAAAAGCACTTATTTTGTGTATATAAAACACACTCATCAAATTTCATCCTCAAAATTACAACATATTCATCTTTGTTCATTCTACTCATCATTCTCTCCAAGAATTTCACTTCTTCTTTTCGGAATTTCATTCGCTTCTTCTAGGAAATATTAATCCCATAATTGTTATCATTTGCTCATATCATTCATTCATACAAACTTTCAACAAACCTTTACACTTTCCTCTTCTAAGGATTCATTTAGAATTGTCTCATTATGCGACTACTTCTTTCTAGGAAAAATTACCCATTTTACATTCAGTTTTCCGAATAATAGGAATATTCAACAATTGCTTAAAAATTGTGAAGTAGCTTGACAAGCAGGGAATAAAAGAATTTCCCTTAGTTTCATATTTTTGAAACGACATACTGAGGGGTTATGAAGACCTTGAGCAATGCTTAAAAACCATCTGACAATAGGTGATCAGCCTATCGTATAACATTCTATTGAAACGACTATATGCGTTTCTTTATCACTCAACAGGGTCAATCGGTATTACCGACCAAAAACTTTCCCAATATTAACGTTGTTCACCATAGTTCTACCATACGAGTCTGCACAAAAATAATTTGGGTTGGAAAAACATTCTCAACGAATTCTTGCATTTCATAACATTTTTCAACATTCGTCTAGCCGAATCAAATAGCATAGACTTACATCAACAGTTCGAACATCAATCAAAATATTTTAGCCAATTCAACTGGCATACTTTTTCATACTTTAAAGAAAAAAAAGATCATTTTATTACTTTATCATACTACATCATACCATAGTGGCTAAAATGTATGCATGTTTTGTAATATATTGAATATATTATTAGTTAAATAAATTGTGAGAAAACAATTTATAGAAAGAAAAGAAAATAATTGAATATATTATTATATATTTATTTTGGTTTGAAATAAATTGTGGGAATCAATTTATTTAAAGAGATGGATAACTTTAAAGATACAAAACTTTTGTATCTATTAATGAGTAAATTAAAATAATTTTATAATATTAAATTATTTTAACAGGAGTATAATGCAAATAAATATGGTTAGAAATAATTTATAAATGGAGATTAAATTTAAATTATATTATGAAATAATATAATTTGATCATGAAATCTTGTAATGAATTCACTATGAATTAAATTTCATGAGCAAGTTAATTAATTCACTTAATTAAATTTGTGAATTAAGATCATATTTAAATTATGGTTAAATATATTAAAGTAATATATTTAATACATAGCAATAAATTGTTGAAGACAGTTTATGAGAAGAAGAAAATGATTAAATTTAATTATACAAAATTTGTTGTATATATTAAATAAGTAAATTAAAATAGTTAATTGAATATTAATTATTTTAATTAGTCTGTTACAGTAAATAAGGTGAATTAAAATAATTTATGATAACCACCATTTAATTATAGGAATTATGTAATACATTATCAAAATGATGTATTATGTAAAATATGACGTACATTATGCATGTTATATGTAAAATGTATTATACATACTATATATAATATAAAACGAGATGGAACTGGGGAGGGATTGATAAGGGTTGTAGGCTTAGTATTTGTCAAGCTTCTATTTGTACGTAACCTCCAAGTAAAATCAATACAAGATAAGTGGGTAAGTCGGTTACATGGGATAAGTGTGAATATATATATATATATATATATATATATATATATATATATATATATATATATATATATATATATCATGGGAATAGAAGGCCAAGTCGGAAGCAGCACTACGTCGGTAAAAAAAATAGAGAGAGAGATGGAAGAAGAGAGCAGCGGGAAGGATAAAATGGAGTGGGCATAAATGTTTTCCAACATGTAACCTTCTTTCTTCTCCCTCTTATATTGATGCGAGTTATATTGCATATTAGAGTGGTGAAAGGGAAGGTTGAATTCATGGAATAACCATGGCGAATGGTCATGGTGGCCATATGAATATGCTTGATCTTTTAAAATGTTTATAACCCTCAAACCAACTAAGGTGGTGAAATAATTAACCACAAGCATAATAGCATGAAAAACGAATGAAAACAGTGGGAAACGAGGGAGAAAATGATCGCTGACAAATGAAATGGGTTTGTTAATTACCATATTTTAAGCTATAATATGTGCATGGATTTGTAGAGAGAATTCCCAGGAATCTAACAAGCTAAACGGACCGTAATATGGTGGAGAGAATATGGAGAACGAAGGAAAGAAAGCTCGCCGGCGAACGAAACGCGGAGTGTAGTTTGGAGGATCAAACGAACTCCGTTTTTAATTCTAATCGTACTTATGACACCGTGAGATATAGTAGAACTGATTTGAGAAACCATGAAAAAGTTCGCCGGTAAAGTTTTGGGTCGCCGGAGAATATGACCGGAGGTTCGCCGCCGACGAACTTTCCGGCGAAGCCCGTTTTGGATATTTCTGGCCGGAATTTGGAAAAATTTTGAACTACAAAGTTGTAGAGAATTAAATTTCACGCGAAATGGATATAGAATTTGTAATTTTTGGATAAGCGGTTTAATTATTATGAATCTTCAAAGTTTCAACATTTTGGAAATTATAATTAAATTATGAAAAATATTATGAGCTGAAATAAATTTACAGAAATCTTATAGTATAATTTTAGAATTTCTGTAAAATTTTGAAGAATTATGAAATAGCAGAAGTAATTATTATATTTTTAAGCTATTTAAAGTTAGTTTAAAAATTTGTAGAAATTCATAGAAACTTCTATGAATGATGGAAAATTGTGAAACTTGATAAAAAATTCTATAATATTATTTTAGAATTTCTGAAAATGTTTGGAGAATTATTGAAGATCAGAAGTATTTATTGAATTTCTAAGCTATTTAAAGTTAGTTTAAAAATTATTGGAAATTCATAGAAAATTCTATGAATTGTGGAAAATTATGAAACTTGTTGAAAAATCTTATAATAATATAAGATTATTATTGATGGTGTTTTGAGGAAATAAAATTATGTTGAATTATTATTTTTATTTTGAAGCTATTAAATGATAGTTTTTATAAATGGAAATAATTGTAGAAAATTGTTGGATAATCCGAAAAATGTGAAAATTGGTTGAAAAGTCTAGAATAATATTCTAAAGAATTTATAAGATTTAGTAAGCTCGTGAGGTGTTGGGACGTTTTGGATGGTGTGTTAACTGACTAATGAACGAGATATAGTTATTGTAAACTAAGTTATCACGTTAAGTTAATGTGAACTAAGTTGCATGGATTGTAGGACTAATGTTTGGTCTATGTGAACACTTAAATTGGTGTAGGATTCGTGAAGCGCAGATAGCTTAAGTGTATCAACGCGCAAGGTAAGTCTTTCAGTTCCTATGTATTGTATGAACTTATTGTTGAATATAGAATGTGATCTTCATGAATATGATGTATTACATTTTATGCTTTATGAAATGTGAAAGTCAAACCATGACTAAATTGATTGAGTTATGGAATTCAGTTTATATGAGATAAATGATATCTTAGATATATCAAGCGTATGAAATTGCATAGCTTAGAATTATGATGTATGCATGTTATGCATAGTAGAATGATTATGATGTATGAGCTGAGTATGAAATTATGTGCTACGTGACGCATGAAAACTGCTAGATTTGCTGAGCTGTCAAGCTCAGACTTACAAAACCTAAATTTTGCAGGATAAAGATGCATGGCGATATTATCTGCTATCTGGACAATAAAGATTAGAAGTCGTGCAAAGAAATTTTGTTTCTTTAATTAGAACTTGTATTGAATCATGACAATGATTCTTGATATGTGTAACTGACTCGTACGTAAAGTTTGAATTATTCAATAAACAAAGAAAATTTGTTTTGAATATATTGGGATGAGTATTATATAAAAAAAATCAATATAGTGATAATACTATATAAGAAAGAATTTGAATGTAGAATTGAGTTGTATATACTCATATCTACTTCAATGTATAATCGTAAAGGTTGCGATTTCAGGGAATGGAAAGAAAGATATAGAAAATTTTTAATTATCCGCATTTTATTAGTTTTACCATTGAATAATGATGTAAAGCTAGTACAAGATAGTATTTAACGCACAAGGTCAGGATTAAGATTAGTTCTAATTATGGATTAAGTTGGTTTCGATTTTGGGGGCGTGACAGTTGGTATCAGAGCTATAGGTTATAAACCTTAGGTAAGAATACCCTAGGCTATAACCGTAAACTAGACAGATGAAAAAGAAGAAGCTCGATTGAGGTTTTAAATGATATTAAACGAATTCAGAAAATTCAGAAAGAATGCGATAAAATATTAAGCAAAGATACAAAGAAGAATCTTAAAGAGCTTGAGGATCAGGAAACACCTGACTCAAATTATAAGAAAAGATCACGACTTGATCTGATTAAATCGTAGAAGGACAGATGATCAATCGAATGATTGATTAGCTTAATGTTATGAATAGAAGGTACTATGAGATAGTACAACTGAAATTCAGAAAGAGTTATAAATGATATTCAGCAAAGAGAAAGCTAGAATTAGATAAGATTTCAATTAAAGACTCATGTGATAGCTGAGTTGTGCAAACTTTTGTATAGGCAGAGGTTTTGTGCTTGGTCTAATGACTACTTAGTTTATCATATTGATAATCGTTGAAATGTTGGTGCCGCGCTATCGGTATATGTATGATGAGAAGGTGATTCTTTTCTCATATGTATATTTGATAATTAGAGAATAAGATTAGGTGCGAGTTCTTAAAACTCATGCTTATGGTGTTTGCCTAAATCTATACTAGCACAAATACGCAAGTATACGCAATCCACAAGTAATAAAGTGAAAGTAGAGTATCGTCCCATGAAGAAAAATTGAGTTTATAATGACAAATTTCAATCCTAATTTAATCCAATTTTATTAAACCAATGATCAATGATTTCTGAATTTCTGAATTTAACTAATTAATTCTAATTAAACTACTACCACTAGTTTGAAAACAGATTTTAAAAGACTTAAGACTACAACTTCACTTATTGTTTCACTTTGCTCAACACACTTCCCTTTGAGTTATGCTAATTATTCTGGATTGCTAATCGGAAACTCATTAGTATTTATGACCATCTCTCAATGTTTCATAAACAACTCAACTCAAATCCACAAATGATAGATTCAAGATAATCACCCTAATTAACTAACCCACTATATCTCAATGTGAATTACAATTAAAAAGGATTTAAGCTCAGGTTCCCTATCAGATTACATGTGGTGAATAGGTATATTTCTATCCTAAACACAAATTATGAATTCTAATGACAAGCAGAATGCACAATCACACGCTATTATAGTCAGATCTAAACCTATACTTCATCTCTCGAATTCATATAGATTATCCCGGTAATTACTGGCCAAATAATTAAGCAATTAAGCATAAACCATAATAGACAATTCAGTAATAACTAATTATAATTATCCAGGAAGCATGTCAAACAAAACTACACAATAAGATCCATTATAGCCTTAAAAAGAAATTTAGTTCATAATTAAACTAGAATCCATCATCCACAAATTTAATAGCATTCAAAAGTCAAAATAAAAGAAAGAGAGAAGAACAAAAACTGGTAAGTAATCCTTGAATCTCTCTCTAGCTCCTGCTTTGCTTTCCTCATGCTAACAACTTGCTTCAAGTCTTTACAATTTGCTCCAAACTAGGGTTTTCTAATAATAAGTTCAACACCCTTAAAATTGACTTAAAACAACTATTTATAATATCTGATAAAAATCCTAACTAATTTAGAAGTCTGAAAACCAAGTACACATCAAGTTGCTTTAATTAATGAAAAAGTCAACTCTGGTCAACTCTCGAATCGACGCGGCCGCTCTGGAAATAAGCTTGAATAACGCGCGGCCGCGCTGCACTGCCAGCCAATTCTTTTTCAACTCAGAAGACCGGCGCGGCCGCGCTGCCCTAGGTCATTTTGGGCACGGCCGCGCTGCACCAAATTCCTGTAACTCTGCATCTGCAATTGCTAAATCCACTCAACTCTCGCCAAATCAATCCCCAACATGTGCAACCTATAAAAACACATAAAATGCATGAAAAGTAACTACAAACCAAGGAAATAATCAATAATCCGCATTCATTGGTATCCGATTCGTAGGTATAAAACCTACTTATCATATGTCAAGTTTGTGACTCATAATCATATGGTATGTTTTTGAGCTCCTAAGCGTATGGACAGTCCTTGATTGGTTCTTGGACTACGTATTGCTAGGACAATTTCTTAAACTCATATTTTTATGGAAAGTTCCTGAACACATAATGTGTGTAAATTTGATGAACTATACCCTGGTATAGGAATATTATAGAATAAGAGCTAATTATTTTTGGTATTTTGAGCATTGATGGTACTAGAGATAGATAAAATCGTTTCATAGTGACTTGATGGAGGAAGTTGAAACTGATTGAGGAGAAATGGATATTCTAAATCTTCTAGTTATGTTGGATCTCGAAATTTTTGAAATCAAGCTAAATTCCCACTGATGTGCCTTTAGAAACACAAATGAAATTTTGTTATCATCAACGTACGGTGACAAGGGTGTGGATGTGGACTTTAAGCCACTAAAACATCGTTACCTGTTGCGGTATGATAACACCTAAAATAATTTTCAAGGGTTTTAGACCATTTAAAGAAGAGTCTATGCTAATTGTTTCGGCTAGACAAAGTTGAAAATATCAAAATATATTTTAAACGATGGAGTCATCAATGCCGTTTAACCTAGTGTTGGATGTGATCTAAGGATCGTCAGCCCACTATGGTACGATGTAGTATGACAAATTCATAAAATGACGGCATTCTCAACGTATTGTTAAAACAGTGTGGTACTATGCGTCATAAAATGATTTTCAGTAATTTGAAAAATTAAAGAGGTGTCAATGCCATTTGAATCGGCTAGACATAGATTAAAATATTTTATAGAACTGTCCAACTAAATTGATTTAGTATGCGCTCCAGAACATCTCTAAATTAGGAAAAATATTTTAAATGTCAAAGGCGGTATGATAAACACAAATATCGTTCCTACAAGCTAGTGTTGATGAACACAGGACAACCCTGAATTGGAAAATTCTGTTTGCACAAAATAGCGATAAAGATAGCATGCATCAACACAGGGCATAAACAGGCTGATCACCTACGTGCCTGTAAGCCAGACGGTTTACAGATGAATTTCTGTTAAAACCTTTTCAGAAACATGAAAAACAAAATTCGCGGTCTTTATGACCCTTAGCATGATACAGAAAGCTCTTCCTAAGCGAATCTTTGAAATTCCTGAGTAATTTATATTGCTTCACAATTATTGATCAATTGTGAAGGATTGCTATTATTCTAGAAGCGGAATGTAGAAAGGATGATGTTCCTCAAAAGAAAGAAGGTCGTAGAATATGACAATTTTTTTTCGTTTTTTTCCTTGAAGAAGGAAAAATGTAAAGTCATGAGAATTGAAAATTTCCTGATCATGAAATTGATGGAAATAGACTCTTGAAAGATATTCCGATATTTTGAAAATTGAATGATAAGAAGGTATGAGCTTCTTAGAGAAAAGTGTGAATGTAAAGGTTAGTATGAAAACCTAGTTATGATGAGTAGAATGTGTAGAGATAAGTATGATATAATTTCGCGGACGAAATTCTTAGAAGAATGGGTGAATGTGATATCCCGAATGTTTGAGTTTAGTGGATCACGATTGTGAATACAATGATCCTTAGAAAGAAAGTGTATGGATTAAAGAAAGAATAATACTCGAAAGATAATCGAGTTTAATAGCGGTTACAAAATGAAACCTATAAAAAATGATTGAGGAAAGAAAAGAAATAGGTAATATAAAACCTAAAAGAATTGTAAGTTGAGGTTATTCAACGATTAAGCTATGAGGTAAAGTAGACTTAACCCGAGTAGGAAGGGTGTATTGTGATTCCGGGGACGGAATCCTTTTAAGGGAGGAGGATGTGGTGACCCGAATTTTAGGAACTATTTAAATAAAAATTTAATAAATAAAATTTTTATTTGGTGGTATGTCATTTTTGTACATATATTATTATTATATATTTATTATTTCATATAAATAAATTGTAGAATCAATTTATTAAGAAGAAATGAGATGAGTAAAGTTTATGATGGAGGAAATTATTAAAATAATTTATAATATTAAATTATTTTAATATAGTAAATTGGTGGTATTAAATATATTTAATAACCTCCATTTTATTGGGTGAAATGTATGCATGTTTTGCAATATAGTGAATATATTATTGTATTTGCTATTGTTAAATAAATTGTGAGAAAACAATTTATAGAAAGAAAAGAAAATAATTGAATATATTATTATATATTTGTTTTGGTTTGAAATAAATTATGGGAATCAATTTATTTAAAGAGATGGATAACTTTAAAGATACAAAACTGTTGTATCTATTAATGATTAAATTAAAATAATTTTATAATATTAAATTATTTTAATAGGAGTATAATATAAATAAATATGGTTAGAAATAATTTATAAATGGAGATTAAATTTAAATTATATTATGAAATAATATAATTTGATCATGAAGTCTTGTAATGAATTCACTATGAATTAAATTTAATGAGCAAGTTAATTAATTCACTTAATTAAATTTGTGAATTAAGATAATATTTAAATTATGGTTAAATATATTAAAGTAATATATTTAATAAATAGCTTGAAGACAATTTATGAGAAGAAGAAGATGATTAAATTTAATTATACAAAATTTGTTGTATATATTAAATAAGTAAATTAAAATAGTTAATTGAATATTAATTATTTTAATTGGTCTGTTACAGTAAATAAGGTGAATTAAAATAATTTATGATAACCACCATTTAATTATAGGAATTATGTAATACATTATCAAAATGATGTATTATATAAAATATGATGTACATTATGCATGTTATATGTAAAATGTATTATATATAATATATATTATATAAAACGAGATGGAATTGGGGAGGGATTAATAAGGGTTGTAGGCTTAGTATTTGTCAAGCTTCTATTTGTACGTAACCTCCAAGTAAAATCAATAAGCCAAGTTAAATGAGTAACCTCCAAGCTTTTCGTGGTGAACAAGATAAGGGGGTAAGTCGGCTACATGGGATAAGTGTAAAAAAAATAATATCTTGGGAATAGAAGGCCAAGTCGGAAGCAGTACTGCGTTGGTAAAAAAAAATACAGAGAAAGAGAGGGAGGAAGAGAGCAGCGGGAAACGATAAAATGGAGAGGGCATAAATGTTTTCCAGCAGGTAACCTTCTTTCTTCTCTCTCTTATATTGATGCAAGTTATATTGCATATTAGAGTGGTGAAAGGGAAGGTTGAATTCATGGAATAACCATGGCGAATGGTCATGGTGGCGACATGAATATGCTTGATCTTTTAAAATGTTTATAACCCTAAAACCAACTAAGGAGGTGAAATAATTAACCACAAGCATAATAGCATGAAAAACGAATGAAAACAGTGGGAAACGAGGGAGAAAATGATCGCCGACAAATGAAATGGGTTTGTTAATTACCATATTTTAAGCTATAATATGTGCATGGGTTTGTAGAGAGAATTCCCAGGAATCTAACAAGCTAAACGAACCAAAATATGGTGGAGAGAATATGGAGAACGAAGGAAAGAAAGCTCGCCGGCGAACGAAACGCGGAGTGTAGTTTGGAGGATCAAACGAACTCCGTTTTTAATTCTAATCGTACTTATGACGCCGTGAGATGTTGTAGAATTGATCTGGGTAGAGAAACCATGAAAAACTCGTCGGTAAAGTTTTGGGTCGCCGGAGAATATGACCGGAGGTTCGCCGCCGGTGAACTTTCCGGCGAAGCCCGTTTGGGCTATATCCCGCCGGAATTTGGAAAAACTTTGAACTACAAAGTTGTAGAGAATTAAATTTCATGTGAAATGGATATAGAATTTGTAATTTTCGGATAATCGGTTTAATTATTATGAATTTTCAAAGTTTCAACACTTTGGAAATTATAATTAAATTATGAAAAATATTATTTGAGCTGAAATAAATTTACAGAAATCTTATAGTATAATTTTAGAATTTTTGTAAATTTTTGAAGAATTATGAAATAGCAGAAGTAATTATTATATTTTTAAGCTATTTAAAGTTAGTTTAAAAATTAGTGGAAATTCATAGAAACTTCTATGAATGATGGAAAATTAATAAACTTGATGGAAAATTCTATAATATTATTTTAGAATTACAGAAATTTTTTGGAGAATTATTGAATATCAGAAGTATTTATTGAATTTCTAAGCTATTTAAAGTTAGTTTAAAAATTATTGGAAATTCATAGAAAATTCTATGAATGGTGGAAAATTATGAAACTTGGTGAAAAATCTTATAATAATATAAGATTAATATTGATGGTGTTTTGAGGAAATAAAAGTACGTTGAATTATTATTTCTATTTTGAAGCTATTAAATGATAGTTTTTATAAATGGAAATAATTGCAGAAAATTGTCGGATAATCCGAAAAATGTGAAAATTGGTTGAAAAGTCTAGAATAATATTCTAAAGACTTTATAAGATTTAGTATGCTCATGAGGTATTGGGACGTTATGGATGGTGTGTTAACTGACTAATGAACGAGATATAGTTATTGTAAACTAAGTTATCTCGTTAAGTTAATGTGAACTAAGTTGCATGGATTGTAGGACTAATGTTTGGTCTATGTGAACACTTAAATTGGTGTAGGATTCATGAAACGCAGATAGCTTAAGTGTAATCAACGCGCAAGGCAAGTCTTTCAGTTCCTATGTGTTGTATGAACTTGTTGTTGAATATATAATGTGATCTTCATGAATATGATGAATTACATGCTATGCTTTATGAAATGTGAAAGTCAAACTATGACTAAATTGATTGAGTTATAGAACTCAGTCTATATGTGATAAGTGATATCTTAGATATATCAAGCGTATGAAATTGCATAGCTTAGAATTATGATGTATGTATGTTATGCATAGTAGAATTATTATGATGTATGAGCTGAGCATGAAATTATGTGTTATGTGACGCATGAAAACTGCTAGATCTGCTGAGTTGTCGAGCTCAGACTTGCAAAACCTAAATTTTGCTGGATAAAGATGCAGGGCGATATTATTTGCTATCTGGACAATAAAGATTAGAAGTCGTGCAAAGAAATTTCGTTTCTTTAATTAGAACTTGTATTGAATCATGACAATGATTCTTGATATGTGTAACTGACTGGTACGTAATGTTTGAATTATTCAATAAACAAAGAATACTTGTTTTGAATATATTAGGATGATGAGTATTATATAAAGAAAATCAATATAGTGACAATACTATATAAGAAAGAATTTGAATGTAAAATTGAGTTGTATATACTCATATATACTTCAATGTATAATCGTAAATGTTGCGATTTCAGGGAATAGAAAGAAGGATATAGAAAAATTTTAATTATCTGCACTTTTATTAGTTTTACCATTGAATAATGATGTAAAGCTAGTACAAAATAGTATTTAATGTACAAGGTCGAGATTAAGATTAGTCCTAATTATGGATTAAGTTGGTTCCGATTTTTGGGGCGTTACATATACCCTTTGTGATTGCATTTAAGCTATCACCAATATTTTAATGAAAAAATAATCAAAACAATATTTTATGACGGTCATAACAATCATTAAAAATGATAGATTTTTGTGACGATTTTTATTTGCAATTACCAAAAGAAGGTATTTTGTGATGGAATTTTTAAGTCATCACAAAATAATAAAATATATGATGGCTCTTAGTGATGACTAATTTTACCATCATTATAGAGTATTTGTGACTGCCATTGAAATCACCAAATCTTATGTGGGACTAAGGTAGTGTTTGTTTGTGTCTGAATGCCTCTTAATTCATCTGCCTCTGATTCAGTCAGAGGCAAATCTTGTTTGGTAAATTTTTTTTTTGCCTCTTAATGACTCTTAATCGTTAAGACAGAAACTCAAATCTTAACTATTAAGAGCTGCCTCTTAATAGTTTATTTAAAATTTATGGACAAAAATAGCCTCAATAAATATTGTACTCCTTCAATTTCAAATTTTAAGATCATTCAAATAAATTTTTTAAATAACTCAGAGGTTAAAATGATAAAATAGTGTCATTCAGATGTTTTACACTTTTTAATTATCAAACAGTTTTTTAAATTCATATATTATTTCATTCAGCTGATCTAATTTATTAAGATGTATTAACCATTCAGATCTTAATTACTCAGTTTTATCAAACACCACCTAATTTATTTTAGTAAGTCAACTCACATATGTTTCCTTTTATATTTTGTTTTAAAATTATAATCATGATGAGCTTTGGTGTCGCGATAATACTTGTTATTTAGTTTGCAAATGGGGGGGATGGGGAAGGGTTCGAATCCTACAAGTATTATTTGATACATTTAATATAGTGAAATAAATTATCCTTAAAAAGGGATTCTCGTTCTTACCTTTAATCCCTAAAGTCATGTGTTTTTTGTGATGGCTTTAATAATCACAATAGATTACGTGTGAATGTGATTGTATTAATCATCACAAAAGCACCAAGTGTTTGTGTGATTGTCAAAACCATCATAAAAAGGCTTTCATGATGAGGGTATACAAGATGGCCTTCGTGATGGCTAAAGTCATCACGAAAACCTTTTGTGATAATTTTTTGAATTTATATGATGGAACGCGAGAGCCCAGCCCGGGAGGAATGCAAGGTTCCCTGGCGCTTCATGGGACGAACGTTCGCAGTCCCCCTCCATCTAATCGATCCAATGCAGAAGCGTAGCTTTGACAAGTCCCCTCTATCAGAAAAGGAGGCTTGGCTGGTTCCTATAGGCCGTGGTCAACGAGAACTTGGTTCCATCCATCCCCAACCCTAATGAATCCCTATAAATTTCTTTTAAGAATACGTTCGTATTTGATTAGCCATCACAAAAGGCCATTTTTTGTAATGATATATATATATATATATAGAGAATGAGAGAGAGAGAGGGAGATTAAAGGATTGGAGACCTTTCTTCTTCTGATTTTTCTTCCTGAAATTGAGTGCAGTAATAGCGAAGTTAACGGTGATAGCCAGCAGAGCAGCAACTCCTGTGAGGGAAGCAAAAATCTAAAATAGACCATGGGGACTCGTCGAAGTAACACAAAAATCCATCGGTCTGATGATGAGATTGAGATGAGGACTCGCCGAAATCAACAGAGGATTTGGGTGCCTAAATCAAGAGAGGATTTGGGTGAATTTATAGCAAACAGGGGAATATAGCGAATATATAATTGTACATAAACTGAAAGTGGAAGAAGAAGAAGAGGAAGAGGAAGAGGAAGAGGAAGAAGAGGGGAAATCTGAAGAGACACTTGTGGATTGAAGGTGAAGAAGAAGAGGAAGAGGAAGAGGAAGAAGAAGAGGAAAAAGAGGGGAAATTTGAAGAGAGACACTTGTGGACTGAAGGTACTAGATTCCAAACTCGCGTGAGTTCTCCAATTGGTCGAGTTACTCTTAAATAATTAAGGGTTGACTCAATTCAATTGAGACTCCCTTACGTCAATTTACGTTATCCATTTACGTGTATTTATATATAAGAATTGATTAGGACCAATGTACTGGTCCACACTAAAGAGACTTTATTTTATCTTTTTCACAGCCTCTTTCTATTTATAAGTTTTAGGACCAGTGCTCTGTATCCGTTGTTATTTTGGTGCAACGGTATGGGTATGTACATTTTATTTTAGCATAAAAATTTAGTAAAATTGAGAAGTATGTATGTTGAACTTTTCTAAATATTGTGTCAACTAGGCACTCTATCCGGCCCATGTGTGTAACATACATCAAAATTATAGGATGTATTTTCCTTTAGTTCTCATAAAAAAGATATATTTTTATTTTAGGACTATACAGTGACATATTATTCTTAATTTGTATTAATTTTTAAATTCTTGGGATAAATTAATAGTACATTTAGAAACAAATTATTTTAAAAGTTTAGAAAAATACATCTCTACTTATGGACTAGTGAGAGTATTAGAAGAAAAACACGGTAGTATCATCTCTCATGTAGGTATGTAACACGTACAAAAACGCACGCATAAATACATGCATTTGTATGGACCATGATTTTCAGACTCGGACCGGTCATCGAACCAGAAAAGGTACCAGGTGGATGGGTTATTGAACCGGTGACGTCATTAATATGTAATAAATAATAAATATATTAATTATTATGTATTATATATAATATTTACTTATTTAGTAAATATGTAAAATTAATCAATTTATCTACAAAGATATTAAATCATGCTCATAAGTCATACTCAAAAGTGATAAAACCAAACACAAATAAACATAAACATCTATAGGATATATTCAAATTCGAAAATTCAACCACAAGTTCAAGTGTTTGATTAAATATGAATGCAAACATCTCTAGAATACCAAACAAAGTCTCAACTAAATTACTAAAATAAAATGCATGACATATTCAAGTGTTTGATTCCCAAGTGTTTCAAATTTCTAACATTGAACTCTGATGATTTTCTTCTTTGTTTTCTTCTATCATATTCAATAGCTAAATCCCAACCCATCAAGCTCTAAAATCAATCATTTTTCCTTCTATAAAACTTTAAATTACTATTGAAACAATATGTAATTGGATATTATACCAGAAATCAACAAATTTCAGACAATACCCTCAACTTATCACTTTCCAAACCACAAATCCAATCCTTACAATCACCAAAGCCATCAATTTTCCTCAATTATATAAACCCTAAATGCTTAATCCCAGTTTAATATGTTACATAAGTTTTATGTAGTTAAAATATTTTGGTGTTAGCTAATATGAGACCAAATAAACCCTTGAGTTACTTTCACATATGGAATCCACAAAGTTTATAATTATAGTGATTTGTTTGTGACGCAATTATAAGCAGCCATTATTTGATTATCAAAGCACAATCACATTGTACATAAACAGAGGCCACATAATTAATAGAATGCCAATCCAGTACCCAATTAGAATTTCATCGCAAATAGCAAGAAAAAAAGAACGACAAAACTAAGTATTTTCCCATTATAGTTGGCAGCTTTTACTTATTACACGACTGAACTTTTAATTTTTTAAATTACCCCATTGAACTAATTAAAAATTTAAAATTGGACCATTCTGTTAAAAAAAATGAACGGCCGTTAACTAGATTCACGCGTGGCATTAAAAAATAGATAAAAGAAAAGATAAAAATGAAGAAATAATGAAGTGGCCAAAAGAATAATAAAAAAGAGTGACATGTCAGTTAAAATGATTTTTTTATTTTCTTTCCCTTTTTTGTTTTTTTCCCTTTTTTTTCTTTTTTGCCTTCCCTTCCGATCTCTCTTTGTCGCTACAGGGGAAGTATTTCCTTTCTTCTCCTCCGCTCGCCGCCTACTTTCCTCCACCACCATTCCAACAACACCACTATTTTCTTACTCCTATTTCTAAACCTGCAGCCGAAGATGAAGGCGATAACGATCTTGATGATGGTCAAGGCAATACTAGATAGGAAGAAATTAATAAACAATAATAATAATAATGATATAAATTAAATGAACTGAACAGTCAATCAAACCATGTACTGATCAACCTCATCACAATCAATCAAACTCACGTCTACGTAAATGTAAATTGAACAAAAAAATACTAAGTAAAATCCTAAAGAATAATAATAATCAAACTCCAGCACAAAAAATTAAAGTAAAAGGTGAAGAACTCCGTCTCAGATCTCTATAACAACAAAGTTGCAGCAGCGAACAAATACACAGATCTGGAGAAAAAAATTGAAAAAAAATAGATCGAGAAGAAGAAGAGAAATATTTGAAATAAAAAAGTAGTCAATCAATTCAGATCAGATCAGATCTGAAAAAACTGCCATCAATGGCGACACCAACACCACGCGAAGAGAATTTCTCCGTCTCCGTCACTGAATCCGACGAGCTCTCCGTGGAAGATCATTTCGTCGATCGAGCAGAAGGAGTATTGCGGCAACGCCGATCATGTGGCGCCGATCAAAGAGTACAAAAGGAAGATTGAATCAGAGCTTTCGTCCATCTGTGACGAGATTTTGAAGCTTCTGGATACCAAAAGATCAGAGCTTTTATTTGAAGATGAAAGGAGATTATGCTTGTATTACTTATCTAGTATGCTTGTATTATCCAATTAAAATAAGTAAAAAAATGAAAAAAAAAAGAAGTAGATAGGTAATATTAAAAAAGAGGTTGTTGATTATCTTATTATTTTTGTGCCACATAAGTAATATTTTATATTTTTATATTTTTTTCCAGAGCCACGTAGATAAAAACTTAACGTCTGTTTAATTTTTTTAACGGAGTGGCCCAATTTTAAAATAAAAATTAGTTCAATGAGGTAATTTGAAAAATTAAAAGTTCGGTAGTGTATTAAGTAAAATGTGCCAACTACAGTGGCTAAATCATTAGTTTTGCCAAAAAAGAACAATGAAATATATGTAGGAGGTACCTTCAAGTGTGAATCGAAGCATTTCTTCCTCTAATCTCTATTTTGATTTACAAGGTTAGGGTACGACTGGGGTCGCGAGCGATTGGGCTGCGTGAGAGAGAGAGAGAGAGATGATGGCGATTGGTATTTGGTAGTGAGAGATGATGGTGATGGCTGTGAGAGAGATTTGATTTTGGGCGAGAAGAAGCAGAAGTGCAGAGCGAAGACTGAAGGCAGAAGGGATGAAGCCTTGTTTTTTTTTTATTTATCTATTTAAGTAAGGAGGGAATCGGTCCAACCCGCGAATCAGTCACCGGTTTGCTGGGTCAGGCAGTTCAACCGCCGGTTCTTCGGTTTTGAACGGTTTTTGGCTTAAAATGAGTCATTGGTCCAAACCGGACCGGAGTGTGAACAGGTTCCGATTTTTACCGGTCCGACCGCTGATCCAATCTGGGTCTGAAAACCATGGTATGGACAATAATTCTTACCAAACAGGTAAAGAATTAACACTACTTAATTGATAGTACTACTATATATTATTGCCCTCTAAAATGACCAGTTAACAAAAACAATTGTACACTAGTGCAAAATAAGGAAGTTCTTAGTTTAATATCACAATCAACCTTCATCCGGAAAGTTTTTGCAGCCACACAACAGCGATGAAGCCTTGTAATCATGTCATAAATCTCATCTAAACTCGGCTGTTGGCCACTCGAAAGATCCGTGCACATTAAACCCAGCTCTATTACCTCTCTAGCATGGTCCAACACATGTCTTGTTCTTTTCATTCTTTTATTTTAGGACTATACAGTGACATTATTCTTAATTTGTATTAATTTTTAGCATTGTACATCCAATACTAAATTCTTGGGATAAATTAAGAGTAAATTTAGAAACAAATTATTTTTAAAAGTTCAGAAAAATACATCTCTACTTATGGATCAGTGGGAGTATTAGAAGAAAAACACATTAGTGTCATCTCTCACGCAATATGCAACACACAAAAACGCACACATAAATACATGCATTTGTATGGACTATAATTCTTACCAAACAGGGAAAAAATTAACACTAGATAATTGATAATACTACTATATATTATTGCCCTCTAAAATGACCAGCTAACAAAAACAATTGTACACTAGTGCAAAATAAGGCTGTTCTTAGTTCAATATCACAATCAAACTTCATCTGGAAAGTTTTTGCAGCCGCACAACAGCGATGAAGCCTTGTAATCATGTCATAAATCTCATCTAAACTCAGCTGTTGGCCACTCGAAAGATCTGTGCACATTAAACCCAGCTCTATTCCCTCTCTAGCATGATCCAACGTTGACATGTCCTGTTCTTTTCATGTTTTCATCATGTTCTCAAAGTCTGCATTTTGAGTATTTTGGGTATGAAATTCAGGTATTTTGGGTGGAAAAAACTACTGTATTTAATTGGCAATATGAAACAAAACTTCATCATTAATATTTGCATATATCACAAATAAGACTTTTGTGTAACGAAAAGAGTATTTTTTTTCTTTTTCTTTAATCATGAGTGTATCCCTCTCGGTGAAATTAACTTAAATATACTTTCAAACTTTAAATTTGTCACATTTTCAAACTTAAACCTAATATTTTAATTATAAAACGTTGAACCTTAAAGCTAATGTATTTAATTCTTTAAAAATGAAAATTTTCAACCACCTCTATGTAATAATTGATCAAAATGAGGGTATTTTGGATGATTTCTCTCTTACATATCTTTAAAAGCACATAAAATTGTAGTTATGTGATTAGTGTGTGAGCCGATTGATATAAACAATTTATACCTTTAAAACTTAAATTTCAATTCATTTTGAGTCACGTGACTTTGAGAATAAATGATATGTATGACAATAAGAAATTTTACTTATAAAAATTTAGAGACATTAAGGTTTAATGTTTTAAACATTAGGATTTAAGTTCTAAAATGTGAAAAACTTAAAAGATTAAAAGAGTATTTAAAAAGATAAAATTCACGTGTCTCCCCTCGTTTATGTTAGTCTTTCTGTCTATATATAGCTCTTAGGCTATATTTATTTACAAGGATTATAATCCTACAACTATATTCCCATGGATTATAATTCCAAGATTATTAATCCTAGGATGAAATAGTCTTAACCACATGTTTATTTTTATGGGATTATTTATGAGATAACTTAAAATAATCACATGTTATGTTTGTTTTGTCCATAATTATTTAAAGAATTGGATAAAACCTTACCGTTTTGACTATTATATCCTTACCACTAATAACAAATATATCATAGTCTCATTAGTTTGAGTATAGATAGATAGGATAAGATAAATCGGACTTTTTAAACAAAGTTCAAGGTTAACTTTATCCACAAATTTTTAGTCCCAAATGATAAGGATTATAATACCTAGTTGGATATGGTATTAAATAGTCTCATTTTTCAAGTTATTTTATTATCTCGGGACCAAATTTATTTTTATAAATAAATAAGAGACTTGAGATTAATAATCCAATACCAAGTATAATCTTTGCCAATAAACATATCCTTAGTGAAAATCATTGTTCCATCAATCTTTCTTACAAGAGTATCTTCCATGACTTCTGTAAGTATTGTTCTTCCGATATACTTTTGTATTTTCTTTTTAAATATTTATGGGTAAAATGTTACTTTTATTTATATAACGATAGGAGATTTTCTTGCATTCATGCAGATGATGCAGCTTGCTTTATGTGAATATACAAAGCAAACTTGGGAGGATTAAATTCAATTTCCAGTCTTTTATTTGTGACTTTTTTTTTTTGGAGAACAAGGAAAAGAAGATGGATACTTTAAATAAATTTTTTTTTAAAACTTGAGAAGATTTGGAAGGAAATTTATTAAAGATTTACATTATGTTTGTGAGTTTGAAAAAGAGAGGAAAAGAAAAAAAAAATATTAGAATTTATAAGAGAAAGAGTGAGAAAAAGAAATCGATCTATTTCCTTTCTTTGTGTTTGTCACTTTTAGAAGGAAATTTCAATTTAAAAGAGTATATTACTATTTGACTCTTATAAAATTAAATTTCATAACTATTGTAAGGATATTTTTAGTATTTTAGTGTTATCTAATTGTTTACAAAAAAAAATTCCCAAACCTTCCCAAGTTTGGTAAAAAAAAAAATTGAAAAAAAAATTTGTTTAAAATTTCTCTTTTCTTTTGTCTTCCAAAAAACTAACAAACAAGTGACTTTAATCTCTTAATTTCCTATGATCAATAAAATTTTAAAAAAAAATTCTCTTCCCTAAATTTCTCTCATTCTTCTTTGTTGTTTTTTTTCTCCTTTTTAAAACTCACAACCACATTGTTAGATGTCACATTAAAATTTCAAAAATATTCTTATAATAATTTTCAAATGTAATCTCGTAATGGTAAAATGTATAATATTATACTCATAAATACAAGAAAAGAAATAAATTTTATTTTCTCTTCCTCTCTTTTTTCCTGTAAGTTTTAATTTTAATTTTTTTTACTCCTCCTCCAAACTCACAAAGACACGAACAAAATGCAAAACAAAATGATTTCAAAAGTTAAAAGGAGTCCAAGAACAATTTTTATTTTTTTGGGCGTGCCCACTAAATAATGCATATATGGACATATGTATTAACTACACATGGTAATTTTCTCATTTTCTGCATATGCTTCCAAAATCACTGCCTGTGCCCACAAACACTACGTACGTCCGCATTTTATTGGTACATCTTTAATTTAAAATAGGATTTATAACCAAGATTTTTTTAAGAAAGTATATCTTTGGCAAATATTGAAAGTACAGTAGTAGGGACATAATAATTAATTTATTAAAAAATTTAAATAGTGTCAATTTAATCTCTAGTTAATAACCCTAAATTCTAGTTAATAAACCCTAAACCCTAGAATAAAGTCAAACTTTTTTCCAGATCGACGTCCGCTACTATTAATAATAACCGATGGTATGTGGTTTTTTTTTCGTTCTCTAGTAATAGTAGCGGACGTTGATTTTCAGTTTCTATTCCTGGTCGTTCCTTTTTTTTTCTTCAATGGTATAGATGGTGTATACCCTATAAGGATCCATAGCATTTACCCTATATATAAATAAATAAATAAAGTGACCCCTCTTAAAAAGAAGATTTCGCGATTTCAAAAAAAATAAGATTTAAAGAATGATTTTGTAGTTATTTTTATGTAATTATTTTAGGGTAGTCTATCTATAGTCTATATATAACCGTTAACGAAAGTCATCTTCCCATCAGTCTTTCTTAAAAGACTATCTTATTTTCCAAGACTTATGCAAGTATTGTTCTTCCAATATACTTCTGTATTTTCTTTTAATTATTTATGGTTAAAAGGTTACTTTTATTTATACAAATCATAAGAGATAATTTTTTTTTTTTTTTTTGCATTCATGCAGATGATGCTGTTGGCAACGTCAGGAAACAGAATGACGAGGCTTGTTGCAGTTGTAGCCTTGCTCGTGTTGACTAATTTCGTGTATGGAGATTATCAAACTGCAGGCAGTAGTAATTTGCTTCCGCCAACACAAAAAGATAATGCAAATGCTAAATACCCAACAGTGTCCCTCAAAACTGTTGGTATCACCAAAGAAATCTTCAAAAAATTCATCAAGGATATCCTAGATCTCGTGGTAAGTGACAAAATCGAGAATATATCGAGACTGCGCAACCCCTCCACGGTGCTAATTTCTAATCGGTTTATTCTGGTGAAACTCGAAAATTATGAAGCAGAACCTATTGTTTTGGCAATAGATGTCACAAATTTGTACGTGGTGGGTTATTCTACCGGAGTTAAGTTTTACTACTTTCTTGATTCTGCTGTTGACACATCTGGTATTTTCAATGAATTACCACATAGTCAGCTCCCGTTTAACAGTAGTTATCCAGCTCTCCGGCAAGAGGGAGGAGATAGAATTAATATTCCCTTGGGGATAGCTGAACTAGATCAATCCATCGGCCACCTTCGTCACTACAGAAGACCAAACTTGGCTCGTTCCTTTATTATTATCATTCAGATGGTTTCAGAGACAGTAAGATTCAGGTAGTTAGGTAGTTAGACTTAATTTATTAAGAGTAACTAGCTAGTGATCCTGTGTGAAGTATTGACTTTGTTCTGTTATAAAATTATTGTATTATTTATATTTTTTTTATATTATACTATAATAATATATTAATTTTACTAATAATAGATTAATATTGTGTACAATAATTTTTATATAAAGAAAATATTTTCATCTGAAATATTCTATTTAACTAATAATGTATAACTAATTATTGATTAATACAATAATAATTCTTCTACTTATATATAATATAAATGATAGTATTAGTCTTTAAAATGATTTATTTGTTTTTATATTTCTATGTTCATCTATTTATGTAATAATAAAATCTTAATTACACTCAAATAATACTTGTATAATTTAATAATAATAATTATTATATAATAAATTATTGGTATCAATAATATGAATTTTAAAGAACATTAACTAAATTAAAAAATATATAAGAATAAGAGATAATGATAAGTAGATAATTATGATAGTAACAATGTAGATGCAAAGATTTTGAAATTAAATAATAGATGAAAAAAGTTGTTTCTTTTACTAAAATTTAGGCTTCTATTCCAACATTTTAGGGTTGTAGGACCATTATTCCCAAGTTTTAGGGGTGAGAAATTATTTTGTGCTATATATATATATATATATATAGATATAGATATAGATATAGATTTTATTTATAGTTTATTGCTAAATTTTAGGTGAAACTTTAGGGTTGGAGGGTCACTCCTAAAATTAGGGTTGAATGACGATTTTGTTTTATTATATATATATATATATATATATATATATATATATATTCAGCCTCAATATGTTGAAAGATCGACTATGGTGAAATTAGTGTAATATTATTTTTTTTGTTAAGGCTAAATAGAATTTTATTTATAGTAAGGATTTATTATTGTTAAATTTTAGGGAGTCACTCCTAAAAAGTTTGTTAGGGTTAAATAGAATTTTATTTATAGTTGTGATTTATTATTGTTAAATTTTAAGGGGTCACTCCTAAAAATCCTGAAAAGTAGGGTTGAATAATGATTTTGTCTTATTTATTATATATATAGACGCTAGGTAACTAGACAAAAAAAGGTCTAATTTACCTAAACAAACCATTGATGAGTTGTACAGTTATACTGTCTAACCCAAACCAATAATGTTTTGTTAAGGTAAATTAGATAAATTTTGTTTTGTTACCTAATATTATTCATTATAAAAATGAGATATATTACGAATTTATTTACCGACTTTTATGTTGTTAGATAACTATCGATAATTTTTGTAAATAGATGTATAATATAATGGAACACCTACTCTTATTTTTATATCCAACCCACGTATGTATGTTTTTGGCAATTATAAGTTTTTCACAGAAAACATTTGGAATACATAATACATTTAACTATTCGTTAATCAATTATGGCTACAAATGGTTGCGACACATACAGGGAATTAATTACTCAACTTTTTTCTATTTTTTCTATTATATAGATTATACTTGTGCATGCTGATAAAACTCTGCTGCTTTTGAAAAACTGTACAGGTATATCGAGGATCTGGTGGTGAAAAGTGTTGGAACCGGTAAAAACTTTAAACCAACTGGTACCATGATCTCACTAGAGAACAACTGGGGTACCCTCTCGGGAAAAATCCAAAATTCCATTGGAGGGGAATTTCCTCCGCCGCCTGTTCAGTTAGTGGATCGGACTGGTAAGACTGTGGCTGTGTGCTTAGTGGAGAAGGTGGCTACAAACATTGCGGTCATGCTTTACGTGTCCAATACTACTAAGACTAAGCAACCTTGTAATTCAACTTTCTACGACTCCCGCCAAGGTTGGCTCCTTAGCAGTAACACTGAACCCATTGTGACCCCTATTGTTGGGTTTAAGGATCTTTGCTTGCAGGCAAATGACGGAAATACTGTGTGGATAGAGCAGTGTGTGAGCAACAAAAAGGCACAAGAATGGGCAATTCATGCAGAGGGTACTATACGGCTTAATGGGAACAAAGACAACTGCCTCACGTTGCAATCAGAAAATGTGGTGATTGATACATGTAATGAGGGAGCTGGCCAGCGATGGCGGTTTAAAAATGATGGCAGCATTTCGAATGTGGCCACTGGACTCGTGATGGATGTGAAAGACTATGATGAAAACCAAATAATTGTCTCGTCTTTCTCTGGTACAGCTAGCCAGATATGGAAAGCATGGCTTCTTTGAGTTTACGTAGGTGATTAAATAAGTGACATATCACATGTAATATTATAATTGTAATGGAGTAGTCAAACAGAGAAGTTGAAGTTTGTTGCAATAGATCTACGTGAGCTTGTAAGTTGATTGAGTATGCTGGTATAAACTTCAGCCGTGTAGATTGTATTCATCATCTTTGAATGATATAGCAGCTCCTTCTCTAACCTCTCTACTTTTAATACTAGTTAAATCACTCTTTTACCACTCAAATTAATCCCAATTTACATTTACATCACTAAACTGAACTTTAATTGTAATTTTTATAAATAATTACAAAGTCCGTTGAAATTTTTGACTTTTAACCGAATGATTAGTACATGAGAGAGAAACTATGTCCTTGTCACTTATATGTAACGTGTCATGCTAGGGTGGTAAAGAAAATAAAAAAAATTTACATTTACATTACTTATAATATTAATTAAAGTTTTGTAACATAGAATAAAAATCTACTTAATATAAAATTAAACAAGATAATTAAAAATCTTTTAATTTTATAGTATATTAAATTTAAAACAAATTAAGCAATTAACCCATTAAGCTAATCAAACAAATAAAATGTATTAAAAATGTAAGCCTATTAAATTAATTGAACAAAGTAACCTAATTATATAGAGTTAACATAAAAAATTAAGTAATTTAACAATAACAAAGTAAACAAATAAATATATTAACAATTAAATATATGAAGGCCACAATTGTAAACCAGTACTGCCATTTATCCTCCAGCATCATCTCCCCATCGTCCCAATAAGTTCAGCCACCAAGAATAAGTAACTTGTTCACAACTTCTTAAAGGAGGTTTATGAAATATGAATACCAACTATTAGGTGAACATGTGCGACGCACAAACTTGTTTATATATTAGTACATAAAATTTCTCAAAATATTATAATTATAAATTTAAATATATATATATATATATATATATATATATATTATTAAACAATCCATTCATGCACTGATCACAAAATTCCGTGAATATGTATAAATAGTGGATGAAAAATTCAACTACATAAATTTAAAAACCTAAGTGGTTATATATTTTTATTAAATTATACTAGCAAAACTGAAATGTATGTGCTTGTAGACACTAAAATTTGCATGTATTATTAAATTATGTGAAGGAGGGCAATCACGTCAATCCACAAATTATTGGGATATCAAAAGAAGATTTATAAAGTCTAGAAAGATTACTTGGAGAGTACACACATGCCTTGAGGTACTAAAATGAAAAAAGGAAGGACAAGAAAAAAACTAGTGTGTACAAGATGATAGTTTTTCCCGTTTTTCTCCTTCATATCATACCTGAACATAGTCATATTTGGTACTACCGCGAAGGTTTCGAAAATAGTTTTTCAGATTTGGGTGACACGTCTCCTAATAATTTTCGGTTGGCAAAAATGAAAAATGAGCAAATGGGCCCCAGCCAAGTGATTATAGAAATAACTCTGAGATGAATAGAAAAAAGATGGAAGAAGTGGTGTCTCTGGTGCTACAAGGTTAAAATGGATGGGGTCCAAACAATGCTTGCTCCCATCAGAGCACAAGGTAACAATCCACAACTTCCTCAGAAGTTGGAGTAGAATCAATTAGGAAATTGACACCCTTGAGGAAACCACTAAAGAATATTTTAGCTTGGTTGATAGTCCAAAAGGAAATCACTGAGTTGGCCCCGCCTATAGATCCAAAAGGAAGAAATTATGATCTATCAAAGAGGTGTGTCTATCATTCAGAAGCTCTAGAACGTGGTGGTGGTTTGCATATTTAAGAACATACATACAATCACATGTATATAAAGCGAAAGCATGACATAAATTATATTTAAAATTTTTACTGCAATCCTAGGATCACCTTGATGCGATATTATTAATCGAGAAGTGATAAAAGATATACCTTTAAGAAGATGAATCAACTCCTTGATGCGATCTTCAACTTCCAATCCTTTGATCCTTCGCGCTTCTTTCAATCCACTGATCAAACGTCAGCCACTCAGTATGTACAGCGCTCTAAAAGCGATCCACCAAGAGTATATAATTAAAGAAGTAAATTTAGATTTCACCAAACCTTAGGTGGCTAGCCCTAATTCTCTCACTCTCCTAACTCTTTAGGTTGTAAAGAATACTTGTAAGAGTCGCATTAACCCTAAATCTATCATAGACCTTTCCTTTTATAGACTTTTTCTCTTTCTAAACTCTTTAGAACTTAGGATTTTAATTTAATTCCCAAACTATTTAGGAACTAAATTATTTAGAATAATAATAAAACTCCTCTTATTAATTTATAATTAGTATTTCTCCACATACTTAATTATAAATATTAGTATTTCTCCAAATACTAAATTTTATTATTAAGTCAATTACTTCTAAAATAATATTTCTCATTTATGGTGTGACATTTTAGCTTCAATATTATACAGTAGTAGAATAAATAAATTAGAACTATTCTAATATTATTTATAATGAACTAAACTCCTTTAATTCAAATATAAATAAATAATATTTATTCTACATCATGAGTGACACCTCTCAGCATATAATGACTATCCGGATAATATAAAATCAATATTTAATCACAAAGAACCTATTCCATAAAGGGAACTGATAAATCCACCCTATTTTTTATTATTTTCGCCCCTATGGCCCACACATTAACTATGGTTTACTAACTTAACAACAATGCACCATTTTTTTCCAAAATTGCCCTTATTTCTATGTTTGGGTTTTTTGACCTAACATTTCTATGTTTAGCCGGAATTTTACCCATTCTTGTTGCTTCCATACCTTCCTCTCGGCTTAATTCATTTCACCAAATTGTAGTTGGGTTCGCTAAGAGAGGCAAAATTATGCAATCATCCTCACATGTAAGCAACTATAGTCTGTACTTTAAGTTGCTTATGTTTTATAGATTTTTGATTTGAGGATTTATGGTTCAGTGAAATGGCTGATATTCATTTATGGCTTGATAATTGGCATCCTATGGGTTGTTTGCTTGACACTTCACATGTATGGGACTAATATATTCCATGGTATTGTTAATCATGTATGGGACTAATATAGAAAGAAGAGCAACTAACCTATTATTGTCAATATCATGGATAAAGATAATCATTGCCAGTACCAAATAAGGACTTGTAGAACTCGATTATTGCATCCTTGGTATAATACTCCCTCCATGTTTTCTTGAGATATACTCGCTCCCTGTTTTGCTAGATGAATACCCTTTTCTTGTTTTGCTGAGTGAATATTCCCCTTGTTCCTGAACTATTTTCTCTTTATCTCCCTCTTCTTCCGAACAGATATAAGTTTTTCATTGGATGGTCATGAATTGAGAATCAAACTCTCTTCTTTAACTTGGTATATGCAATGTTTACATCAAAAATTTCTCTCGGCAAAAAGGTGAACTAGTGCAAGATTGGTTCAATTTGAGGTAAAAAATTCATATATACCAAATTCATATGTATCCCATCTGTATTCATCCGAGGGAGTATTCATCTAATAAAATAAGAATGGAGTATTCTGTACACCATAGAAAATGTTAGGTGAGGACAAAAAACCCAAACATAAAAATAAGGGCAATTTTGGAAAAGAATGGTGTATTGCTGTTAAGTTAGTAAATCATAGTTAATGTGTGGGCCATAGGGGCGAAAATAACAAAAAATAGGGTGGATTTATCAGTTCCCTTCCATAAATAGTTACCGTATAATTCAATCCTTCTACCATACAATGTCCCGATCAAATATAAAACATGAAATTTCTGACAAGTCTTATTTATTTGATTATATGCATTTCGATTCTAAAAAGCACAACTCTAGTTAATGTAAATTAGAAACTCCTTTCTAATTTCCATTCAGCTTGGCCAAGGATTTTTAAGTTGCCATCTATCGAATCGCATAGGACATTCTCTCCCTTTACTAGAAGTGATAGATCTTGTGTTGATCATTTACCTACCTCCACGTACACTTTATTATACCCGAACATACCCTTTGATATACCCTAAGAGTCTTAAAGAATATGATAAAGTATAACTCAGAATATACAAGGTACTATGATGATCTCAAGTCCAAGGATCACTTGTATTACTATCACTATAGGAACTCCTATTGTCAGGCAAGTAATACTCCATTAGGTGTTCCTTAAGCGAGTCACGTTTAGTGAACTTATCCTCCAATAAGCACCTACATACTTGCTTTAGTGTCTCCACACAAATAATTATGAGATCAATCATCCTTCTTAACAGAGCAAACATAGTATGTACTAATCTATTTGGAATCAGTAACCCTACATTAATGATCCAACGATTAGGAAAATTTTAGTTTTGAGCTATCTAGAATTTAAATCTCATTGGCATGAACTCTTCATGATTTTAAAAGCATTGTTCCAAAACTACGAGTTTATCCTAATTAATTCAACCAATTAAACATGGATAAAAAATGCCTTTAATTAAAAACTTTTATTAATAAATGAACAAGATTACAAAATAAATACTTATCACATCTTATGTTATTGGCTTAAGGGCATACTAATTTCAATCTCTCGCTTGCACTAAAGCCAATCGCCCTGGTATCTCATACCCATCTTCTCTAAGTGGCGATTAAACTACTCATGAGATAATGCTTTAGTAAATGGATTTGCAATGTTGTTCTGAGAGTCCACTCTCTCTAAGGTGACATCTCCACTTTCAATGATTTCTTTAATCAAATGAAAGCGTTGTAACACATGTTTGGTTTTTTGATGAGACCTAGGTTCATTGGCTTATGCAATAGCCCCAGTGTTGTCACAATATACAGGCACTGATCCTCGTATGCTAGGAACCACTCCAAGTTCCACTACCAAAAATTTAGGCATCTGAGCCGGACAAAATTCGTCTCAAATATAGGAAAATCCGTCTCAAAATCGATTTTGAGACGGATGATTTTGAGACGGACTTTGTCTGTCTCAAAATCCGTGTCAGTATGTCGCGTCGCTAATTCTGTCCGTCTCAAAACAAAAAATTAGATACGAAAAATGTTCGTCTCAAATATGTCTCAAAAAATTAGATACGAAAATTCCGTCTCAAAACTGACCCATGGGGAGCAGAATTTTGAAACCGATTTTGTCGGTTTCAAATTTGGCCGGCAAAATTAGCGCCCTTTTTAAGTACATGTAATTTGAGACGGAACAAGCCGTCTCAAATCCGTCTCAAAATTGGCATCAACTATTTTTCCAGCGCATATTTTGAGACAGGCACCATTTGTCTCAATTTCTTTTCAACTTTGGCGCCAATATCTTTTTATCGTGCATATTTTGAGGCGAGCAACAGTCATCTCAAAATCCGTGTCAACTTTGGCGCCAATAACGCACATTCTTTGAGACGAAAAAAGCCGTCTCAATTCCGTCTCAATATGTTTATTAACAACAAATTACAAATATTTTCATAATTTAATTTCAAAATCTAAAAATAAATATATTCAAAATAATAATAATAATAATTACTAAACTGTTATTTATGGACAGTACTAGATAAGACATCTGTCGATGAGTACTATTACAAATATCCTATGAAAGATAACGTACTACAAGTCTCACAAAAAAAAACAAAAGTAACTTCTAAAAACTACTGCTTTAAAGCTCAAAAATATACATAATCACATGTCTTCATCCTCGATGGTAAACATAAGTAACTTCTAAAAAGTACTACCTAAAAGATCAACATGCATATATTATCACAAGTCTCCATCCTCGTTACCATCGCCTGAATCTTCATCACGCTCATCCTCGACATCAACATCCTACAAGTAGCATGCATTACATAGAATGCATGTCAAATATATGAAATGAATGCATGCATTCTAAACATAAAACCAAGAAAACTGATTTCATACTATGAACAAACATGAGCAACTTGCAGATTGCACCTATTTTAAGTAATAATCTCAGCACAAGTTTATACATAAAGTGCAACAAACAGTACTGCACCAACGAAATGAGAAACCATATATATGTAGGTAATAAAACCTAAAGCATGTGATTGTAGAGAATTCAGTCCTAATAATTTCGCACAAGACTGTTGTTACTTCTTGCCTTATCACATGCATAAATGCATAGTTAGTGGTAAGGATGTGTTTCATCTGCACATTCATAAATCACATCTTAAATGTAATTATTTACACACAACTGTCACCATTATCTTGGCAACGCTTCTCAAGCTTCGAAATTTTATTTACTCCGATCTATATAATTATATATATAATCACAATACTAGGAAAAAGTAAGTTAAACTGGCACAATACATTCCAATTTCCAACAATAACATTAATAAAAAAAGTTTCCAATGAACAATTGTTGGAATACATATAAATTAGATTGCATCTATTTTGCCTCATATATTTTTTTTCTTAGTTGGGAAACATAACATGTGTTTATTAGTTATAAGAATGGTTAATTTTAGCCATTTTATTATTCAACTGTATCTATATGTGTATGTAAATTTGATAAGTATTGAAATTGGGATACAAATAGCATCAGTAATATAATATATAGTTGAAGTTATAGGCATACCCAACAAGGAGTGCAATCACAAAGGTGACTGCAGGGAGTAGATTGGACATTGCACTTGCCATGGAGGATGAGGCTAGATATAATCCCTCAAAGTATATGTTTTGATTGATTGTTGCTCTGTAAATAATAAACAAACAAAAAAGCGTCATTAGTAATTAAATCATATCTCTTCCTATATATATATAGTTTATACAGATAAAAATTACCCAATAAGAGTGGCCAAAAATATCAAACAAAAGCTCCTTAATCCCAAACAACATGTAGTACTATTTGTTTTGCTCCTGAACCAAAACAAAATTAAATCAATCATAAACATTAGATAGAAATAAATAAATAGAGAAAGAGGCGTTGAAATGAATCAATATATATATATATATATATATATATATATGTGTGTATCAATGTATGCATGTACTGCACGAACGAAATGAGAAACCATATATATGTAGGTAATAAAACCTAAAGCATGTGATTGTAGAGAATTCAATCCTAATAATTTCGCACAAGATTGTTCTTACTTCTTGCCTTATCATATACATAAATGCATAGCTAGTGTAGAGGGGTATTTTGTAAGAGGGGATGTGATCATCCTTGCCTTATCATTTATGCATATGACACGTAAATCTGCAATCACATTTGGGGTTAGAAAAATAAGGTTAACAAAATGTTCCTTGTCCTAGGAGAGGATCTTTGAACTTAATGTACTCATTGCAATCTTCATCAAGTCTGTCCTGAATTTCTCTATATAGGCAGAGTTTAAAGCATTAGACATGTACAAGCTATAAACCTACAACACACTTGAAACTAGAAAAACGACTCCAGTCCTTTATGCTTGGAAACTCTATTTCAATTTGAAGTAGCCCGATAGTGTGACAACCCTGATTTTCAGTAATTATTAAATAAGAATTTAATAAATAAAATTCTTATTATGAGATGTGTAGGATTTGAAATTCTTATATATGTATATATATATATATATATATGTATATATGTTATATATTTTGAAATATGTGATTTGGTGTGAAGAGATTAAGTGTGAATATAGAAGAGAAATATATATTTATATATTGGGAAAATGAGGTTTAATAGTTAATTAAACTATTGAAGAAACTAAATGAAATCATTACGAAAAGGATATTAACTGAATATTATTAGTTGAAAATTATATTATGAAATAATATAATTTGACTATTGTGCCTTGTTGGCAATGGAATTATTATGAATTAAATTTCATAAATAATAAGAGTAATTCACTTAACTAAAGTGGTGAATTAATGAAAATATATTTGTTTTAATAAAATGATCTATTAAATAAAATTATAATTTGGTTAAATAGAAATTATAATTTTATTAGTAAGGTTTAATTGGATTTATTGATAAAATAAGTTTAATTAAATTTAAGTGTGACAAATATATCATATAATAAGAAGATTATTAAAATAAATTAAAAAGGATGTTTTAGAGGGTTAGTCAAACATGGCCTTGTGACCCTTGGTGTTTGAAACAGCTGAGACCTTTTCTTTCAGTAACTGACCAAGTGGGAATTTACGTGAAACTTATCAGTTTAGTTGCAAGTCTAGAGGAAAGAAAAACTCGGAGCAGAGAAAGAGAGAAATTGAGAGAGAAGAAATTCTCTGTGAGTTTTGGAAGAACAAGAAGGTAGAAGAAGGATAACCATCTAATCACCTATTCCAAGTCTAAAGAAGAATCAAGGGGTAATTGTTAAACCCTAAAACTCTTCATCCTTTGCTTTTCCTAAAGTATAAGATTTTTGAGAATTTGTATGATTTGTTATAGAATAAGTATTTATATGTTTATGGATGTGTATAATCTGTTATATAGCATCTATAATTGATTTTGGAGTTATCTAATCCATCAAAATATGTTTAAAGTAAAGGATTTGAGTTTTGGTAAAAATATGTATGTTTTAGCTTATTTTGATTCAAAAATTGGTTAGGAATCCATATATAGACTCTGAAATTGGTGATGGATGTTGTTAATATGTTGAGAAACGAAAACAATGCAAGTTAAATGGATCGATTTGGTTGAATAACGAATCCATGGTGTTTTGATTCCGCTAAGGATGTCAAAATTTAACAAAAAAAGCATGACCTTTGATTTTGAGTCCCTATATTGGTTGTTAAAGTTGTTTATGTTGTTAGAATGGTTATATATGTGTTATGTTGTTTTAGTTAAGTTTATAGCATTTGGGTATGTCTAAATCACTGTTAGAATGAAGAAATTGAGTGTTTTTGGCTTTAGAACTGTGTTGCTCACGAACTGCAGAAACAAATTCTGAGTCACGGCGCCGCAGCTCCTGTCTCAAAGGTAAAGTCAACCCCCCAAAGCCTCTCTATTAAAAAAATAAAAATTAAAAGGTTGGCGCCGCAGCGCCGATACCCTGCCAGACACAAAAAAAAAGCTTTTAAGAGCATGGAAGAAGGGAAACTTAACTAGTGAATTTTTAATAAGTGTTATTCACAAATTATGAGAAAAGGGAAAGTCTTAGAAACTTAACTGGATGTTATGTAACGATTGAAAGAAGAATTTGAAAGTTTAAGATGTAAGATTAACTTAATAAGTCCAATTGAGCATTATTCACCTATTGTGATGTAATAACAGGTTATAAAGACTTAACTAAATGTTAAGTAACAATTCAAAAGAATATTTTGAAATATAATATGAAGGTTCCTAATTAAATTGAATAAGCCTAATATATATATATATATATATATATATATATGTATATGTATATGTATATGTATATATATATATATAATGCAATGTGAAGGCAAACTTTAATTACTTAACTAAATGTTGAGTGATAATTATAGAGGAGCCTAAAGGAACCTAAGACGAATGATTATTTAATTTATGTTAACAAATGTAATACATCTAATTCGATGCAATGACAACTATGTCTATTAAAAAAGAAGTATAAAGAAATATGAGATGAAGGTTAACTTAAGTAATGTTAACAAACATCATACATCTAATGTGATGTAAAGACAAAGTTTAAGACTTGACTAAATGTTAAGTGTCAATTAAAGTGGAACGTAATGAGAAGGAAGATGAAGCTTAACATAAATAAATCGAATGGACAATGAGGAGCCCTAACAGGACTTAAACACTAAATTAAACATTGTGTATTGATTAAAAGGAAGGATTATGGAATGTAGAGTAGAGTTACTTAAACGATTACCAAGCATTATTATATGGCTAATAGTTGATGTGCATGATCATATGTTATGTAGGAAGTCTACAAGGACAAAAGGTTGGTAATCTACAAACGAGGCAAGTTTTTCAGTTCCTATTTGCTATATGAATTTGATAACTGTTTAGTGGAATTGTGTACTGCTATAAGAATGTTGAGATACTTATGAAATGCATATGAAATATATATGAAATGTGAAAGTCAATCTATGACTATGATAATTGAATATGAACTCAGTCTTAATGTATGTTATGTGAGATGCAACATTATGTCATGTTAGAATATGTATGATTGTACAAGTTGAGAATGATAATATATGTTATGTGATGCATGAAAACTGTTTGATTTGCTGAGCTGTCGAGCTCAATCTTGCAAAAATAACCATTTTGCGGGTTAAGGATATAATGAGATGTTTTCTACCATTTGGATGATGATGATCAGAAGGCGTACAAGAAAATAAACTTGCTTTGTCAAGAATTTAATTAAACCATGCTAAAGGTTTTGAAAGATGTATTAGGTAGTTTTACGATGTCTATTTAATGTCAAAGTGTACTGTTGAATTATTCAAAGTGTTAAAGATGTTGTAATAAAACGTTTAACTTATATAATAAGTCTGATTAAGTGGATCATAAGTTAGACATGATTCCAAGTTATATAATCGTAAAGATTGTGATCCAGGAAAATAAAGAAAGAAGATAGAAAAGTTTAAAATTTATTCCGCATTTTTATTAATTATGGCATCGATTAATGATGTAAAGGAAGATTGTAAATGTATTGTTAACGAGCAAAGTCGGAAATAAAATTGTCCAGATTTTGGGGTCGTTACAGTTGGTATCAAAGATGTAGGTTATAAACCTTAGGTAAGAGTACCTTAGGCTATAACCTTAGAAAAGAAAGGTGAAGATGATAAAGAATAAACTCAGCTAGAGTTTGAACAATAAGAAATAAATTAAAAAAATTCATAAAGAAGAAATTAAGATATATATGAGATGATTCAAAGAAGAATCTTGAATAGTTATAAAAGATAAGAATCAGGAGTTACTTGACTCTAGTAATAAAGATGGTGTTAATAAATATACGATGTCTATAAGATGAAAATGATAGACATGATAAGAATAAACTCAAATAGAGTTTAGTTGATGATAACTTTAGAGAATTCATATGAAACAAGTTATGATAAAATGATAGGGTTCAAAGAAGAACCTGAAGAGCTAAAAGATCAGGGAACACCTGAGTTGAATAATCATAAGACAACGTCATTAAAGAGAAAGAATGAAGATCGTAAAAAAAAAAGGCGATCATAAATAAGAAAGAATCATAAGAAGAGTTGATAGTAGAATAAGATCACAATGTGATCTTTTTAAGTTGTAAAATGATAGATGGTCTTAATGATTGAATAGTTATAGCTTGATGCTATAAAGAGATTGTACTATGAAATAGTATGAGGTAAACTCGCGAGGAGTTATAAATGATGAAATACGGAAATTTTGAATTGAGCAAAGAGTAAGATAGAATTAGGTGGGATTTCAACTGAAGACTCGTGTGATAGCTGGGTTGCATAAACCTTTGTATGGGCGAAGGTTTTGTGCTTACACTTAGTTTATCACATTGATAATCGTTGGAATATTGGTGTCGCGCTATCGATATACATATGGTGAGAATGTAATTCTTTTCTCATATTTATATTTGATAGTTAGATAATATTAAGATTAGGTGCGAGTTCTTAAAACTCATATTTATGGTAAGTTCGTAACTCATAATCATATGTATGCTCTTGAACCCCTAAGCGTATGGACAGTCTCTGATTTGTTCTTGGACTACGTATTGCTAGGACAAGATCCTAAACTCATATTATTGTGGCAAGTTCCTGAACTCATAATGTGTGGTAAGTTTGATGAACTATAATAAGGTATAGGAATATTGTCGATTGAGAACTAAGAATTTTCAGTATAGTGGGCATTAATAGTGTCAGAGATAGATAGATTTATTAGATAGTGGAGTAATGGAGAAAGATAAAATTATTGAAGGAGAAATAGATATTCCAAATCTTCTAGCTATGCTAGATTTCGAAATTTATTGACATCGTGCTAATATTCGCACTGTTGTATTTTTGGAAAAAAAATTGAATCAGATTGTTGGACCAATAAGTTTTTTTTATATAAAAAGTTCTATTATTCATATATCTATGCTAATTGTTTCAACTAGACAAAAATAATTTGAAATTATCAAAATGTATTTTGTGTTAGGTTTGTAATATCCATGATCATACAATCAAATTGCATATAAGCAGCGGAAGCATGGTAAATCAGAATTTAAAAATTTACAAACCATAACCAGAATCGATCTTTATGCGCAATTATTAATTAACAAAGAAAGATAGAGAATTATACCCTCGTAGAACAAAGCTTCCTCGGGTACAAGTTCAACTTCGAATCCTTCGCGTTCTCCTTGAATCCCACCGATTAGATTCCTTCTTTTGATCAATGCAAACCACCCAAGTGTTTGGCCTCTAGAGGTGATCCACCAAGGAATAATATCCATTCAAGAAGATGGGTATTTGGCAAAACCCTAGTTTTCTCTCTCTAGAGAATATGTAAGTACTCTCCCAAATCTAATAGAAAAATGTGTAACCCTAATCCATAATAAGACTCCTCTTATTTATAGATGTAGGCAACCCTCGTAAACTATTTAGGAATAGGTTTTTATTTTAATTAATCCCTTTTAATTAATTAAACTCCTAATCCAATTAGGAATTTATGAGAGTACTTGTATTAATTAATTCCTAAACCATTTAGAAATTAAATAATAATAATAGTAATAATATTAATAAGACTCCTCCTATTAATTTATATTTAATATTTCCAAAATATTAAATAATAAAAATTAATCTATTTAGTTTATTCTATCACCATAGCATAAATTAAATATACTTAACATATTATTACGATTATGCTATCAACTTCTTAAATAAATAGTTTTCTTTGCGGTGTGACCCTTTAGGTTCTCCATATTAAACCGGTTGTGAATAAATTAATTAGAACAATTCTAATTATATTTAAATAAATAAATTAAACTATTTAATTCATTTAAATAAATAATATTTATTATACAATAAGTGTAAGCCCCCTTAGCGATCAACGATTTTCCAGATAATATAGATTTCAACATTAATCATAAAAGAACCTTTCAGTAAATAGTTATCGTACAATTCAATCCTTCTACCATACAATGTCCTAATTAAATATAAGACATGTAATTACTGTCAAGTCTTATTTTATTTAATTATATGTATTTCGATCTTTAAATGCACAACTCTGATTAATGCAAATTAGAAACTACTTTCTAATTTCATTCTGCTTTAGCCAAAGACTACTGAGTTATCATTAATCAAATCACATATGACATTTCTCTTTTTTTACTAGAAGTGGTAGATTCTTTGTTGACCATTCATTATCTCCATGTACAACTTATTATACCCAAGCATACCCTATTTTATACCCTAAAGGTATTAAGGAATATGTCAAAGTATAACTCATCATACACAAGATACTATGATGATCTCAAGTCTAAGGATCACTTGTACTACTATCACATAAGGAATTCCTATTAACAGGCGAGTAAAACTCCATTAGGTATATATTCCTTTATCGAGTTATGTTAAGTGAACTTATTCTATAATAAGCACCTACATATTTGCTTTATTGTCTATACATAAATGATTATGAGATCAACCATCCTCTTCATAAGAGCAAGCAAAGTATGTACTAATCTATCCGAATTCACTAATCCCCTTTTCAGTAATCCACCAATTAAGAACGATTTTAGTTTGTGAGCTATTTAAGAAGTTAGATATCATTAACATGATCATCATCATGATTCTAAAAGCATTGCTCAAAACTATGGGTTTATCACATTTAATATAATAGCAACATGTAGATAACAAAAATGCCTTTTATAAATTAATTCTTTTATTAATAAACAAAATAGGATTACAAAGTATATGCTACATCATATCGAATATGATTGGCTTGTGTGCATATCACTTTCAATCTCCCACTTGCACTAAAGCCAATCGCCATGGTATCTAATACCCTTCTTCTCTAAGTGACGATTATCCTGCTATTGGATAAAGCTTCAGTAAATGGATATGCAATGTTGTTCTTGAGAGTCCACTATCTCTATAGTGAGTTCTCCTGTTTCAATGATTTCTTTAATCACATGAAAGTGCTGCAACACATGTTTGGATCCAAAATGAGACTTAGGAACTATTCCTAGTTTTGTGATGAAGTTTTCATCCAAACAATCAACCTGCAGCTTCATTTACAGCTATATACTTTGTCTTTGTCACTAAACCAGCAACTATTTGCTGTTTGAAACTTTTGCAATTCACTGCACCACCGTTTAAAGTAACACATACCTTAAAGTGGATTTGCTGTTCTCTTGGCCAGTCTGAAAAACTTGAGTCTGTATAGCCCTCTAGTTTTAATTCAGACCGACCATTAATCATAGATACATCCCTAGTTAAGTACTTTAGGATATTTTCCACTGTCTTACAGTGATCTTCTCCAGAATATGACTGATCAACATCAAGTCTCGTATATTTCATTGCATACATGATAGTTACTCATGCGATCTCTCTATTCAAGTGTCTTTGGGGATATCCTGTTAGAGAGATACACTCCATGGCTCATCAACATGAGACATCTCTTGGAGTTTGCCATGCTAAGCCCCTTTAACATCGAATGAATATACATTCCTTGGGTCAAGCCGAGCATCCTTTTAAATCTATATAGATTTATATCCCCAATTTATAGGATGTTGCTCCAAAGTCATTCATGGAGGAATGTTTAGACAATTTTATCTTTACTGATTGTAGCACTGGTATGTCATTCCTTATCAGTAGTATATCAACATATAATACTAGGAATGTCATTGTGCTCCCACTGACCTTCTTGTACACACTTAGTTCATCCTCATTTTTGATAAAATCAAACTCCTTTGATTGTCTTATCAAAACGAATATTCCAACTTCGAGAAGCTTACTTCAATCCATAAATGGATCGTTGTAGCTTGCATACTCGATTTGCTTCAACTTTTGAAACAAATCTCTCTGGTTGTACATACATACATTCTCCTCAAGTCCCTATTGAGGAAAGGCGTCTCCACGTCCATTTACCAGATTAAGTAATCATAAGTTACAATCGGAAGTAAAATCCAAATGGACTTGAGCATAATTACCAGTAATAAGGTTTTTATCACAGTCAACTCCTTGACTTTATTTGAAACCTTTTAAACAGGTCTGGTCTTATAGGTCTCCACCTTACCATTTGCTCCAATCTTTCTTTTAAAGATCCATATACACCCTTTAGGCATTATGCCTACCGGAGGGTTAACCAAAGTCCTTACTTGGTTATTTATATATGGAGTCCATTTCGGATTTTATGGCCATCTGCTATTTCTTTGAATTTATAACTCTTAGCCTCATCGTATATAATTGGATCATCATCTTCTATGATGCGTACCTCATTATCATCAACTATGATAAATCCATACCTCCCAGGTGTTAGGTTTGTATATAACGCAAGCATGCAATCAAATTACATAAATAGGGCAGAAGCGTGATAAAACGGATTTTAAAATTTTTCATACAAACCATCACCATGATCTTTTCTTGTGTTCAATTATCAATTAACGAAAGAGATAGAGATAGAGAATTATACCCTTGTGAATCAAAGCTCCTCGGGTACAAGTTCACCTCCAATTCTTTCGCGTTCTCCTTGAATTCCACTGACTAAATTCATTCGCTTGATCAACGTTAGCCACTCAAGTGTTTGGCCTCAAGAGGTGATCCACCAAGGAAGAATAGTTGTTCAAGAAGATGAGTGTTGGCAAAACCCTAGTTTCTATCTCTATAGAAATTGCAAGTACTTTCCACAATTCTTATGCAAGAGTGTGTAACCCTAATCTATGATAAGACTTCTCTTATTTATAGGTGTAGGAAAAATCCTCCCCTAAACTATTTAGGATTAGGGTTTCTATTCTAATTAAACTCCTTTAATTAAATCAACCTCCTAATCTAATTAGGAATTCATGAGAGAGTACTTCTATTAATTAATTCTCAATCCCTATTAGGAATTAAATAATAGTAATAGTAATAATAATAATAAGACTCCTCTTATTAATTTATATTTAATATTTCCAAAATATTAAATAATAAATATTAAGCTATTTAATTTATTCTATCTCTATAGATTAAATTAAATACACTTAACTTATTATTACAATTACGTCATTTACCTCTTAAATAAATATTTTTCTTTTGCAGTGTGACCCTTTAGGTTCTCCATATTAAACCGGTTGTGAATAAATCAATTAGAACAATTCTAATCTTATTTAAATAAATAAATTAAACTATTTAATTCATTTAAATAAATAACATTTATTCTACAATAAGGGTAAGCTCCCTTAGCGAACAACGACTTTCCAGATAATATAGATTTCAACATTAATCACAAAAGAATCTTTCAGTGAATAGTTACCGTACAATTCAATCCTTCTACCATACAATGTCCCAATTAAATATAAGACATGGAATTACTGTCAAGTCTTATTTTATTTAATTATATGTATTTCGATTCCCAAATGCACAACTCCAAATAGTACAAATTAGAAACTCCTTTCTAATTTCATTCTGCCTTGGCCAAGGACTACTGAGTTATCATTTATCGAATCACATAGGACATTTACATCTTTTACTAGACGAGATAGATTCTTTGTTGATCATTCACCTATCTCCATGTACAACTAATTATACCCAATCATACCCTTTGTTATACCCTAAAGGTCTTAAGGGACATGTCAAAGTATAACTCATCATACACAAGATACTGTGATGATCTCAAGTTCAAGGATCACGTACTACTATCACTAGAGGAATTCCTATTGACAGGCGAGTAAAACTCCATTAGGTATTCCTTAGCGAGCCACGTTTAGTGAACTTATTCTCCAATAAGCACCTACATACTTGCTTTAGTGTCTCCACACAAATGATTATGAGATCAATGATCCTCTTCTTAAGAGCAAGCAACGTATGTACTAATCTATCCGGATTCACTAATTCCCTTTTTAGTAATCCAACGATTAGGAACGATTTTAGTTTGTGACCTATCTAGAATTTAGATCTCATTAGCATGATCACCATCATGATTCTAAAAGCATTGCTCAAAACTATGAGTTTATCACATTTAATATAACAGCACCATGTAGATAATATAAAATGCCTTTTAAGAAAATCAATTCTTTTATTAATAAATGAATAAGATTACAAAGTATATGCTACATCATATCAAATATGATTGGCTTGTGTGCATACTACTTTCACTAGTTATCTTCGGTACTATTCCAGATTTACGATTCGGTTGTGGTACAATAGGTCTATCTACAAGTTCCTCTTATTTGACTTACAATGCTTTGTGGTTCTTGAACTCCTTCAAGATCTATCATCCTCCCACTAGCCCCTTCAATGATAAACACCTTTATCTTAGAAGGCAGTGTGATTCGTAACAAACACCTTTTGCTCAGTAGAATTATAGAACATATATCCTAAACTTACTTTAGGATGTCCCATAAATTTGTACTTGTCAAATCTTGTCCCAAGCTTATCCTTTTGAAACCTTTTCACATAAGCTGGACAAACCTTTATCTTAATATATTTAAGATTAGGAATCCTCCCTGTCCATAACTCATATGGAGTCTTGGGGCCAGATTTTAAGGTTACCTTATTTTGTAGATATACAGCCTTTTCTAGGGCATAACCTCAGAAGGATACTGGAATGTCGGTAAAATCATTATGGATCTTACCACGTCCAACAAGGTACGATTTTTCCTATTAGATACACCAATCAATTATTGTGTATCAAGAAGCGTCCATTGTGAGAAAACCATTTAAGATGATATAGAAACTTATTGCACAAATATTCATTCCTCGAACTTATTAAAGAATCTTAATACTTTGCCAATTTCTTTCACTTCTAAATTCTTTGAACCTTTCAAATGATTCAGACTTGTATTTCATCAAATACACATATTCAACTCTTTGAATGATCATTTCCTTTTTCTTTACTAGTTTGTTCAATTTGCAAAATTATTTTCATGTAAGTCAAGTATATAAAGTCCATCAAGTATTCTTCCTGTTCCAAATAAAACATTATTATTATAAATAGAACAACCATTGTTCTTAAATATAATACCAAAACCTTCCTTGTCCACACTTGGAATGGAAATAATGTTTTTAATGAGAACTAGAACATAGTAACACTTTACTAACTTAATAGACTTGCCCATAGGCATGCTAAACTATAAGTTCCTACGGCTAATGCTGTGACGCCTCCAAATCCGGGTACTTTTAAACCCATATTTAGTGCTACACGGTGTTATTCATTCAACATACTAACATTATCATAAAAGTAATTACTAAATTATTACAACATATTTAACCTGTCAATCCTAAGTTCTCAAACCTTTAAAATCTCTATTACATGAGAATAAGATATTATTACAAAACTCCTAACTATTACAGATAACGGTCTTCAACTACTCATCCAACTTCTACTTTCCTTTGTCTTTGCCAGACCCTTCTATACGTTTGGCTTTCACTGAAAATATTTAATTTTAAGCAAATGTGAGCATTTAATTGCTCAGCAAGTAATAACAGATAATAAAAATAACATATATTAGAATTAAATATTTTCATTGAAGAATACTTCTACAACAAAACAACAGTTGTGAAGTCATTGAATCAATTCTGAATACAAAGCTTCTCATTTATTATATTTGAAACGATGTACTGACTAATCATGCTGAGAGGTCACAAGACTAAGAACTTTGTTTTTCATACTTTTGAAAAGGTCTAACAGTAATTCAACTGTAAACCGTCTAACTTACATGCACGGTGGGTGATCAACCCTTTATGCCCTTCGTTGATCAACACTACCTACTTGTACTCACTGCCTTTTGGCACAAATAAAAGTTTTCCCAAATAAGGGATGTTCATCTCAGACTTGAGTCCAAACCAAAACAATTCAGTTGGACAGCTTTATCTATCATCAATAATATTTCAAGACTTGCAAAGGAGAATAAAGAATTATTTTACTCTAGTCTAGCCGAAACAATAGCATAGACTTGTTTCTTAATAATTCACGTTTAATAGGAGTGAAAGATATATCTCATAGCAAAACTTATCAACATATACATTGAATGTAATTATGAAACTTGCAACAAATTAAAATACTTGCATTCAATGTAAAAATTGAATGAAGTAAGAGAATTTGGAACAAGTTAGGATACTGGCTAAATCAAAGCTTTTGTCCCATATTATAAAAGTAATGCATAGGATTGAGATACTTGCCTTGTTCGTAGTTTACGATTTTACAGTTTAGCTTAACGTCACTTCAAGTACCCTACATAGTTATGTTCACATACACATGTCGACGCCGGGTTTTTTTCCGTCTCTTTCCCTTTTCCTATTTTTAGCCTTTTAGGTGATTTTGGGAAAAAGGTCGGCATTGATGTCGACGGGGTTTTGGAAAGATCGTGTTTTATGATGAGCCAATTAACCAGAGTCGCCAGTTGGTATATTTGAAATGGATGTACCAACTCATCCGAGTTTTCGCCTTTTTTATAAATCGCTGGCTCATATGTGACTCCGAATTAATTAGTCTGCGAATCGAGATTCATAGAGTTCGGGGGCTTGCTTAAGTGAGGGGAAGGTGTTAGGCACCCCTCGACTTCCGTGAAACACGGTTACCGCAATCTTGATGCTTTCCTATCCTTTAATTCATGAAACGTGTGCGTGTGCGCGTGTGTGTGTGTGTGCCTACATGAATGTTGTGGTGAGTTTGTATGACAGAATCATTTGGATTTTTTAGGGAAAATCGTGCTTTGATTTGAGAATGCTTCGGAATGTCCTTCGATTTATACGAGAAAGCTTGATTCTTTATAAGAAAGGTTTGATTTTAATTTGTCAAAACAATGAGACTTTCATTAGGTGTCGTTTTGGTGAAACAAGAGTTTTAAACCTTCGTCAAAATAGGAATCGAGATCTATACGTTGCTTTCGTAACTCAAACGATGGGCAACTTCTAGAATCTCTTTAGCCCTATGCACAAAGAATTTAATAAAACGTTACATATTTATAAAATCATTTTATGTGATATTTTGGGAAACGATTTTTCTTTAGCTTTCTCGTTAAATGGGAATCGACATTCGTTGGCACTTTCAATTTCTTATCTTCGTGAAGCTAATAACCTAATTTGATTGATTTTATGAAAATCTTCATGGTTTAATCTTTGAAATCATTTTTGTGTCACAAGATTTAATCAAGCATGAACACGCGTCGGGGCTATTCATGGGCATGTAAACCATCAAAATATCCCCGAACGCCAACAATCGCATATTCCACTAGTACGGGGCCTTAAACCCGATCCTCGCCTTAGCGTCGTTTTAAGGCCCAATGGTTACATGTTACAAAACGAGCATCTTGAATCTATCACATACATCAAAACGTCCATCATCGGATTTGGACCACGGGGTCGCATTCCTAGGCTCACACGAGATTAATACATGCCTACAAAATGAATCCTACATAACTAACCAACCCGGATTTATCTAATATACCATGATATCCGGAAATGACAATCTAAATAAATTACACCCAATAAATCACCCTAAACAAGCTAGAAATTTCATCACTTGGATATCCTCGGGTTATTAGGAAGAATTTTATTCCGATGGAACCTTCACTAATAATCCCTAATCCATGATTGTTCAACAATATACATGAAAACTACATCCCATCTAAGCAAATAAGATGATATGAATTGTTATAACCAAAGGGAATTTTTACCTTGCAAAATGATCTCAAAAGGATGAAGTCTTGGTATTTGAATAGTATGAGAAATATATTTGATACAATCAAAATTAAAGGAGTAAAAATTTCTCTCTTTTTCCTCTCCTTTCTTCCTATTTTTGTTGCAAAATCTACTATTTTTCTCTCAAATTCCGTGCTGCTGTTGTGCTGAATCCTTCTTCTTCCAAATTTCTTCCAACCTCCTGTATGCTGCCCGAAGCTGGGCTTAAATAGGCTGGCCAAAGCCAGCCGCAGATCTATCTGCGGCTGGCCGCAGATGGATCTGCGGCTGGCCAGCTGGCGCGCCTCCCATCGCACTCAGTTGGTAGTGCTGATTTCCTGGTTTCCGTGCTGGCGCACCCACTTGGCCGCAGATCTATCCGCGGCTGGCGGGCTTGACTTTCTCGATTTTCGTGCCACGCCTCGATTTTCGTGCCGCAACGTCGGTTTTCGCTGACAGGCTCGTATTCTGCAGTCCGGGAATTTCCGGGAGACGTGCCACCTCATTCGGAAATGCCTGCCTCGGACGGCTTTATTGTCACGTAAACTTGGGTTGCCCAAAACATTGCGGCGGTGCCGGGCGCTTGCCCTTGTGCCCGCTCCTTTGCTCCCGCAAGCCGGTTCAATTGACGATTTCGCCCTCCTGTCATGGTTAGTAGAAGGAAACGCAAAATTTGGGTGTCTACAGCTGCCCCTCTTTATCATGTTTATGAAATGATAAATGAAATGAACAGGATAAAGAATAGACACTCGATGCATGAATGACAGTGCGTAAGAATGACAGTACATACATGATGCCACACATATAGCTTATGATGCAACATAAGATGTAATGCATGCAAGACATTCGTAAGAGTGTCAATGTATCAATCCCTTGACCGTGTTTGTTAGTCTTTGGGTTCACTCTTTCAATCTATCGTCTCGTTCGGGGCCGGGTATCGTCGCCGGTCACCCATCGCGTAACCCCCGGTTATCGTCGCCGGTTGGTTATCTTGTCGGAGCCGGTTTTCGTCGCCGGACATCCATCTCGTGATCGCCGGTTATCGTCGCCGGTCGATCGTCTCGTCGGGGCCGGGTATCGTCGCCGGTCACCCATCGCGTAACCCCCGGTTATCGTCGCCGGTTGGTTATCTGTCGGAGCCGGTTATCGTCGCCGGACATCCATCTCGTGATCGACGGTTATCGTCGCCGGTCGATCGTTTCGTCGGGGCCGGGTATCGTCGCCGGTCACCCATCGCGTAACCCCCGGTTATCGTTGCCGGTTGGTTATCTGTCGGAGCCGGTTATCGTCGCCGGACATCCATCTCGTGATCGCCGGTTATCGTCGCCGGTCGATCGTCATGTCGGGGCCGGGTATCGTCGCCGGTCACCCATCGCGTAACCCCCGGTTATCGTCGCCGGTTGGTTATCTGTCGGAGCCGGTTATCGTCGCCGGACATCCATCTCGTGATCGACGGTTATCGTCGCCGGTCGATCGTTTCGTCGGGGTCGGGTATCGTCGCCGGTCACCCATCACGTAACCCCCGGTTATCGTCGCCGGTTGGTTATCTGTCGGAGCCGGTTATCGTCGCCGGACATCCATCTCGTGATCGACGGTTATCGTCGCTGGTCGATCGTTTCGTCGGGGCCGGGTATCGTCGCCGGTCACCCATCGCGTAAACTTTTCACTTCAACACGTCAAATGGCTTCAAGGGAGCAAGGTGGGGCCCACCAGGGCCAGCCGCAGATGGATCTGCGGCCAGCCGCAGATACATCTGCGGCCAAGATCGGGCCTTATAACCAACGCGCCTCCTCCAGATCTGTCACTTTCAACTTGCAATCCTCAGAGATTCTCTCGATTTTTCTTGTTCGCAAGGGCTTTTTGTCGATTTTTTTCAATTTTCCTGCAAAAACTGCTCCGGTAGGGTCGATCTACGCGCTACAGGTAACACTTTGACCGGTCACTTTTCAATTTCGTCAATGTTTTGCTATACATTTGACTATTTGCATGTTTAGACATAAAATGTATGCTTCACAATGTTCATGCAATGTACCATCATATATACATGCTATGTATCAACTGTGTGAGTCCTATTTTATGTTCATGAGGCGGTCCCACATATTGTTATTCCTTTTCTGCAAGAGAAACATGCATTACATGATGTAATTACACATATGAATGCAATTTAAATCTGTTTGAGGCTTTGATTGATGGAAAACACGTTTGGCTTATGCCTGGGATGTCCATTTTACAAACGGAACTCTGCCGATTTTTTTTTTTTTTTTTTTTTTTTTTTTACCATAACCATGCATCATGTTGCATTAATCATATGATGAGGCTAGAAATTTAGAATGTTCATTACATAATTTTAAAAGGGAACTTACCTTCTTTCTCGCCCGTTCTATTCCAGCTATGGATCGTGATGCGCCCAGTAGCTCCTCCGCCTCTCGGACTTCGGGTGTTCGCCGTCGTAGGGCTGCACCTGCCCCTATTCCCCCTCGTACCCGTCAGGCTCGTCGCTTGGCGGAGTCTGTCATCCGTCCTGATCACCCGGACGTTGAGGAGGTTGCTCCTCCGGAGGTTGCGGTGGAGGAGCCGTCTTCCAGCACATCAGCTCCCCCCACTCATCGCGCCTTATCTGGCGCTTCTGTCCAGATACCCGATCTATTGGGTCGGGATCTCAGTCGTCATCCCTCGGCATCTCTTGTGGCTAATGAGGTATCCTCGATTCGGCTTTTCATTTGTTCTTGATTTCTCAATTTCCGGTTCTATCTGGATTGACCCATTGGTGATTTTCACAGGTGCCTGAGTTTACCCAGCCGAGGGGTAATTGGTTCAACATTTACTCTCTCTACGCGGCCCTGCATAGTGATTACCGGGAGATGGTGGACTCTTGGGGCTTTCGACATTTCTTCACTATCATTCCCCGTCAGTGCCCCTGGGGTTACATGAGGGCTTTATCCGAGCGATGGTTCCACCATACGCAGTCTCTCCATCTTCTTGACTGCGAGGTCGTGCTGACCCCCTGGGATTGGAGGTACATTATGGGCATAGAGTTCACCGGGTCCCGTGTCCCCCTGGATCTTGATATCACTCCAGTGGAGGTCCGAGCTTTGCTAGGCTTCGCTGCTGATGATCGGGTCTTCAAGGCCCGTAGTATTCGGTCCGGGGCTTTGGCCGTCGATGCCGTTGGGGGTCTATACGCACAGCCCATCCCAGCGGACCAGGGCACTCGTGACATCCTACTACGGCGTCTGTTCCTGACTATCATGAGGGGTTGTTTCCTAGGGAACAACTCTTCTACCATCCACTTCAGCGTCGTAGGGGCTGTTCGAGATGTAGGCCGGATTGGTGAATACGATTGGGGGTCATTCACTTTTGCTTATTTCCTCCACGGTCTGCGTCTACGCTCAGAGGGACAGACTGATGCCTGGCTCGGCTTCTACCACTTTCTGTTGGTGAGTCCCCTCCTCCTCTCTCTTACTGTATTTCTTTTCCTTTCATCTCTTTTCTGTATTTGATAGTGACTCCTGCCTTGCCTTGTTTCTATTCACAGTTCTGGGCTTACGAGCGGCTGCCATGTCTGAGGCCTATCACTACTCTGGGCCCGGACACTTATCCTCGGGGTCGGCGATGGCATCACAGTACTCTGGAGGAGGTCCCCGTGTCGGCCAGCTTTGCACATTGTCGTATTCAGCTGGAGTTGATCACGGCTGCCGACGTCGTCTGGATTCCCTACCTCTCCGATCATCTGACTGTGGGGTTTGCTGACGGGCATCCTTCCGGCCCGGAGTTCGAGCTTTCCACCCGTCGCCTCACTTTGCAGAGTGTTGGAGGCTGGGTGATGTATCTGGGAGAGCGCGCATTCAGATGCGTCACTGGGGAGATCCGCATCCCGCACTCCCTTTCTTTCACTACTTTCTGGCCGCTGGATTCTCAGCCCTCAGAGATCATGCTCGCCGGGGAGGACGGTCGGATGCTTTCCACAGGCCCCAGTACGAGTGAGGCTTTCAGGACTTGGTGGGTACCTCGTACCATCGGTCCCCAGACTCGGGCCACTTTCTTTCTTGGAGACATGGTTCCAGGCTCGGTTACGATGACCGATTGGGCTGCCTGTGTTCGGACCCCTACCCACGCTGAGCAGATCGCCACATTGACCCGTCAGGTGGATCAGTTGTCGCTGTTTATTCGGGGGTTGGGCCGGACCCCGGAGGAGGCTTACACATACGATCCTGACGGTGCAGGTTATTATGCAGGCCCGAGTTCATCTGATGCCACAGCGCATCCCTACATCCCTGATATGAACTTTGGTCCTCCGAGCTCGACGACTCCGGGGGATCAGTTCGAGGATCCTGCTTTCATAGATGATACTGATTTTATTTAGACCAGGATAGGATAGGGCCTTTTGTATCGGCACCTGCTTAGATTTCTTTTTCATTTATGCACTATGTACTGAACTCATTTATTTATTTACGCACAGTTTCTTTTCATCTTTATGGGATTCACCTGCTTTATTATTAACTGTATGATGCATGCTTTTTATTTATGGGTAGAGAATGACCCCTGTACAGTCTTTTTTGATACTATTTTTTCACAGATGTCGTCCTCAGCTGCCGTGGTTCGTTTGGATTCCACTCCTCCCACAGGGTTGGTTGGCAGCCTCTTCCGCTGGTTGGACAGTCTACTGCCAGCAGATAGGGTTATCGTAGATGGTCTTTTGGGACATTCTTGGTCCTTATTAACCTTCCGGGTGCCAGCGGGCTTTGTGGATGGTCTTCTGAGCTATTGGGCCCCTGCCCGTCAGGTGTTTAGGTTTGGGACAGTAGAGCTGACCCCCACCCTTGAGGAGTATGCTCGCTTCACCGGCTTGCCGTTGGATGGTCCCTGTGCTAGGGTTACCGTTGGTTCCATGCGCCGTCAATTCTTGACTTTCACCGGTTTGCGGAGGGCTGTCTTATTACCGGTAATCACATCAGACCATATGGTTCCTCTTCAATTCTTGATTGACCGATTTGGCTCACCTGACAGTTTCCGTCTTTTCCTCGGTGATTTTTCCGTGTCCGAGGAGCGCTGGGATGCCTTGAGAGTGGGCGTTCTGATGGCCTGTGTCATCTCAGTTTTGTATTTGCCTGCAGGATCCGATCATTTGGACATGCGGATTGTTGCGGCCGTTAGGGCCCTTCAGGAGGATCACACCATTCTCCCCATGATATTGGCGGATACCTATATGTCGGCCACATATTGCTAGTCCTTCCGAGGGAGATTCTTCAGAGGGAGTTCGACCTTATTGTATATGTGGTTCATGAGTCATCTTAGTCCCATCGGCCATTTCCGTCGCCAAGGGTTTTGCTTCAGCCATGACATAACCACGCAGTTTTCGCTTCGTCCCGCGAGTTGTACTGATGTGGCCTCCTGGACATCATTTTTGTCTATCATTGAGGACCCCTTTCATCTATTGGTTTACTCGGGCTATTGCTCCTTCATGAGCTTCTTGACTCATGTGCCTGGCATGGATTTCATTCCCATTGCTGGGTTAAGGGGCGTGACGACCTATCATCCCCTGGCGGTTATGGGGCAGTTTGATCAGACACAGGATTTACACCCCTTCGCGGGTGCAGCCGCATACCGATTCCTTATATCATCCTGTACAGAGAGGGATCTATTGCAGGTATACGAGCTTTGGGATCGCAGGATCTTTGCCGAATATAGTGCGAGCTGTCACATCCAGACATTTGCCTACGTACAGTGGTTGCGTGGAGACCTGGATTCGGCTAGTTTGAGTCGGACTGGGGCCTTTGATGACTCTGGAGTGATTTTCACAGAAGATACCACAGACCATTCCATTTCAGCCGATTCTGCCCCGAGTCGGGTCGCTGAGGATTCCCGACTCCGCCTGGCCCTGATTACTACTGAAGCCGAGAGGGATGCCGCCCTTGCCGAGAGAGATGAGGCCATTCGGGCTAGAGATGCTGCCATTGCTGATAGAGAGGCCATTGTATTTCAGACCAGGGCAGTGGCAGATGCTCATTTTGGGACTGTCAGCCGAGCTACTGCTTTACTGGATCGTATTGATATGATGGGGCAGCAGATTGCAGGAGATGTTGATGCTTCAGATCTATCCACCACCCTGTCCATCCTGCTTCGGCTAGTTTCAGATTTGTAGATTATTTTATTTCCTGCATAGACTATGTTGGTTTCATCAGTTATTGAAAGAGAAATCTTGTAATAAAACGACTTATATATATAGACATGCATTTAAATTTAGTCATTTTCCCCTTTTGTCGTATCATTGCCATCCATTGGATCATCATTTTATCCAACTGACCATGATTTTGACATTTCGCCTTCTTTCTTTCCTCAAGACTTGATGGAGATTTGACAGATATTGCCGCACACCTTTTGATTTCGTCGGATTGAATCTCAGATTTTGGATAACTGTTTGGGTTGGATCAGGGTATGTATTCTGGGATGAAACTGGTTAGGCAGTTGGTTTCGGGAAGGTTTTGAGGGTGTAGGAAGGTTTTATCTGGCTATCGAAAATTGGTTTTGGTTAGGGAAAGGATTATTATTTTTTTTTAAAGGATCGGACCGCGCCATGATGGCTGCCTACGTACCCCCACAAGTTGGGAGATCAGGTCCTACGTAGTTCGCTCTCAAAGGAAAAAAGAACTGATGATTTAAGCGTAGAACCGCTTCACCGAGTCAGAATTGAGGGGTTGTGGAAATACCTCACCATCCATTTCTTGCAATATGAGGGCTCCTCCGGATAGCACTTTCTTAATCATGAATGGTCCTTCCCAATTCGGGGCAAACTTCCCCTTGGCTTCGTCTTGACAAGACATGACTCTCTTTAGCACCAGGTCATTCTCCTTGAATTTCCGAGGCCTGATCCTTTTGTCGTTTATGATCGGGAGATCCTCTGTTGATATAGCTGGCCGTGCCAAACAGCAGCCACCCTCCTTTCATCAATTAGGGCCAATTGGTCGTATCGACTTTGCATCCAATCCTCCTCGCTTATCTGAGCATCGATCACTATTCTGAGGGACGCCATCTCAACTTCAACTGGCAGGACAGCCTCCATTCCATACACCAAAGCGTAAGGGGTTGCCCCTGTAGAAGTACGCGTTGATGTTCGGTATGCCAGCAGGGTGAGGGGTAACAGATCCGGCCATCCCCGATGATTAGCAGACATTTTCGCCATGATCTTCTTGATGTTTTTATTTGTAGCCTCCACTGCCCCATTCATCTTAGGACGGTAAATGACGGAATTGAGATGCTTAATCTTGAACTGGTCACACAGTTCCTTCATGAGGGCGTTGTTTAAATTCTTGGCATTGTCGGAGACCACAACCTCAGGTTGCCCATATCGGCAAATGACATTATTCCTGACGAAGTTGACGATGACCTCCTGAGTTACTTTAGGGAAAGAAGCTGCCTCTACCCATTTGGTGAAATAATTGATCATGCCGAAAATGAATCGGTGCCCGTTGCTTGCTTTGGGCTCTATTGGTCCGATTACATCCATTCCCCACATTGAAAATGGCCACGGGGAGGTCATACAGTGCAGTTCATTGGGAGGTGTATGGATCACATTACCGTGCGCCTGGCATTGGTAACACCGTTTGACATGATCATCGCAATCGGCCTTCAGCGTTAACCAATAATACCCTGTCCTCAAGATCTTTTTGGCCAACATCGGTCCACTCATATGTGGCCCACACACCCCGCCATGGATTTCATTCATAATCCTTTGGGATTGCGTTTCGTCTACGCATTGCAACAGTCCCAACCCGGCATCCCTTTTGTAAAGTGAATCGCCACTCAGGTAAAACTTCATCGCCATCTTTTGAATTCTCATCCTTTCAGTCCGATTTGCCTGATCGGGAAGGGATCTGTCTCTCAGATATTCCCTGATGTCGTGATACCAGGGCTGCCTTGTCAACACCACCTCGTTTGATAACACTGCCACATTTTCCTCATATGCCGGGGCATTCTGTACGGTGATCTCAATCTGTGGACTGTCCCTACTCTTGATCACGTGGATTAAGGAAGCCAAAGTCGCCAATGCATCGGCAAAATCATTTCGTCCCCGAGGAATATGGCGGAAGGCGATATCTTCGAACTCTTGCATAAGCTGGGTGACACAACGATGGTATGGAAGTAACCGAAGCTCCTTAGTGTTGTATACCCCGATTGCTTGTCTGATTACCAATTCTGAATCCCCGAACACCGCTAGTCTTTTTACTCCCATGTCACGGGCCAATCGGAGTCCCAAGATACACCCCTCGTATTCAGCGGTGTTGTTCGAATTGCTGAAACGAAGTTTAGTGGCCACGGGGTATTGTTCTCCGGTGATAGAGACTAGGACCGCTCCGGCTCCTGCCCCCTCGGCATTCATGGCACCATCAAAATACAGCTTCCAGAATTATCCCTCGTCATCACATTTTTCGCGCGATACCCAAAATATATCCTCGCCCGGGAGAGGAGTTTCTAACGGCTCCATCCCTCCTGCCGGGGCTTCTGCCAACTGATCTGCAATTCCCTGCCCTTTCATGGCCTTCTGGGTCACGTACACCATGTCAAACTGTTGTAAAATTAACTGCCATCTTGATAGTCGACAATTCAGCATGGGCCTTTCGAAAATATATTTCAGGGGATCCATTCTTGATATCAGGTACGTTGTATGCCCATGGAGGTAGTGCTGTAATCTCCCTGCAGCCCAGGCCAGAGCACAACAGGTCTTCTCAATGGGAGTGTAATTCTGCTCACATTGGCTAAATCTTTTGCTGAGGTAATAGATGGCCTGCTCTTTTCCCGCCTCATTTTTCTGTCCCAACATACATCCCATCGCGATGGCATTTACCGATATATACATAAACAGAGGGATCCCATCCTTCGGGGGTACCAGCACTGGTGCCTCCGTCAATTGTTTCTTAATGGTCTGAAACGCCCTCTGACATTGCTCATTCCATTCTTGGGACACCCCTTTTCTTAACAGTTTAAAAATCGGCTCACATGTAGTCGTCAAGTGGGATATAAAACGGCTGATGAAGTTTATTCTCCCCAGGAATCCTCTTATCTCCTTCTCTGTGTGGGGTGCCGGCATATCCACAATGGCCTTAATCTTTGCTGGATCCACCTCAATGCCCCGATCACTAACCAGGAATCCCAAGAGCTTGCCTGACTGCACTCCGAAAGCACACTTGGCTGGATTGAGTTTCAAATTATACTTTCTGAGTCGATCAAATAGCCTTTTAAGATGAGTTATATGATCGGATTCTACCTTTGATTTCACAATAATGTCATCCACGTAGACCTCTATCTCCTTGTGCATCATATCGTGGAACAAGGCCATCATGGCTCTCTGATAAGTAGCCCCTGCATTTGTGAGACCGAAAGCCAGTCGTCTATAGCAGAAAGTGCCCCAGGGGGTGATGAATGCGGTCTTTTCCCGGTCTTCTTCCGCCACCATTATCTGATGATATCCCGCAAAGCAATCCACAAAAGAATACATTTCGTACTGGGCTGTGTTATCTACCAGGATGTGTATGAAAGGCACCGGGAAGTTATCCTTGAGACTGGCCTTGTTTAGATCTCTGTAGTCTACACATACCCTCACCTTTCCTCCAGGCTTAGCTACCGGGACCACATTGGATAACCATTCAGGATAAGTGGATACCATAATGATTCCCGCCCTGAACTGCTTGATGATCTCTTCCTTCACTTTTAAGCTCCACTCCGGTTTCAATTTCCTTAATTTTTGTTTGACAGGCTTGAAACCCTCCTTGATGGGTAATCGGTGTACCACAATGTCGGTGGACAATCCGATCATATCCTCATGAGACCAGGCAAAGACATCCTCATATTGTTTTAGCAGCTCAGTCATTTCGGCTTTCTGGCTGGGGGTGAGGTCCGTCCCTATCTTGAGTTCCTTTGGCTTGTCAGGGGTTCCAATATCAACGGTGATGGTTTGGTCCAAGTTGGGTTTGGGTTTATCCTCGACCCATCCTTTGATCTCGTCAGGTGCGTCGTCGTAATCTGTCTCGTCTTGTTCAATGCCCATTAAATCGAAATCCAGCTCAATGTCAAAATCATAATCATCATTCAAATTTGAAAGACCATTTGTTAGGCAAGGATTACTCAAATGGGTACACCTGACATGAAACAAAATACTTGTCATATATAAATCATTTTTCACGACGATCGCAATTTCAAATAACACGAAGAAACGACACAATTATGCAGAAATAAAGCAACAACAAAATAAAACTTCTTCATTCCCCCATCCTCTAGGGTTAACCACCCTGACGTCGAGCTTTACCCTTGTTTGGATATCACTGGTTTCTGGGTCCAATTATCGATGGTCAGGTCAGATGAAATGCGCTGGATAAAGGAGGGCCTCACATCGGACACCTCCCCGATGATTACGGATACGTCGCCTGAGTCCTTCTCCATATCTTCTCCAGGAATAATCAGCCCTGCCCAATCGATGACAGGCACAACTTGTTGGGCTCCCGGTGGTGTGATAACATTCGTCCCCTCCTTACTGCTTGTTGATTGTCCGGGGATATAGCATTTGGTTTCAAACTCTTTTGCGACCTCCCGCAGGAAACTTTCCCTCCGGGCCGACTCATTACGTGTGGGGGTTAACTCTTCATTCCCTGCCCCAATCACAGGTCCGCTGATCCCCTGCTTATTGTCGACTTTGGTCACTGGACTGCCAACTAGTCGAATCGAAGTCGCACCCTGACGGTGTCCCCGTACTGCGCCCACATGGTATCCCAATCCTGCTTTGCCTATCTGCTGTGGTAGGTGGATGGGCTCGGTGATTCCCTGACTGCTTTTCCCTAGTCCCTGTCCAGGTTGGAAGTTCATTTTAATCATTTCCCTTGCCACAAAGGTGAGTTCCGGAGAGACCCTTGGTTTCACAGCTGGAGCTCCCAGGCATCTATAATGGGGAGTGCTAATCTCTAGTGCTTGAAAGCTGGCAGGCGCCGCTGACTCATCCACATTGATTACTGGTAGGCCACTCCTGGGAGGAGAAGGGTCATCACATTCGGCCGAGATTGTTACCAGATTCCCATCGATGATCAACTTGATTTGTTGGTGGAGCGTGGAAGGAACTGCCCCGGCCATGTGTATCCACGGCCTCCCTAACAGTAGGTTGTAGCTTGCCGTAATATCTAGGACTTGGAAGGATATATCAAAAGTACAGGGCCCTATCTCCACTGGCAATTCTATCTCTCCGATGGTATCCCTCCGGGATCCGTCAAAAGCCCGAACCACCACATGACTGGCCCGTAGGCGCTTGGGACTGATGTTCATTTTCTTCAGCGTGCTGAGAGGACATATATTCAATGCCGATCCCCCGTCGATCAGCACCCCATTCATGACATATCCTGAGGAGATTACCGCGATGTGTAGCGGTTTTCGGTGCCCCCTTCCCTCTTTGGGAATGTCCTCATCCGTAAAGGATATTGCATCGGTTTCCAATAAGTGGCCTACCAGCTGGCCGAAACCCTCCTCACTAATTTCTTTGGGCACAAATGCCTCCTCCAGAACCTTCATCAGGGTTTTGCAATGCTCACTGGATGACAACACCAAGTCCATGACTGATGTTAGGGTTGATTCCTCATTTAAAATCTGGATCCCCCTCGTTTCTGGGTGATCCATCCTTTTCAAAAACTCTATGGCCCTTTCCTCGGAAACCTCTTCATTTTTTCTCTTTTGGCTCTCAAGGACTCGCCCGGGAAGATATAAGGGGTTCCCCTTGGTCGTCACGGAAGCACAACTGGCCGCTTCCTCTGGTATTCCCCCATAATTCCAGGGTACAGTCTTCAGACTACTGATAGGGAGTTGCGGCCTTGCTGCAAGGATGATGGGCCTCGGGGCTGTCAACTTGACAGGTCTTTCCATGCCATTTGTACTTATCCCTATCAACCTGATGGGCGCTCCCCGTGCACTCCCATGATCATGTATCACGTTGATCAATTCCTCAATTTTCTGCACATAGTTCAACCTTGGCGGCCCCCCAGCCTCACTTGCCTCCGTCGCATTAACTCCCCCTCCATCATGTCTTGGCAGGGGATTTGCTTTAACATTCGGGGAGTCCGGTTGTTCCACCACAATTTCCCCACTGTCTATCATGTTTTGGATTCGATGCTTCAACGTCCAGCAATCTTGTGTATCATGGCCAGGGGAACTGGAGTGGTATGCACATCGCTTGCTCGGGTCAAACCTTCTACCCTTTGGGTCACTCGGTGGTGCCAGACCAACTATTTTCTTTTGGGCTACTAATACCGCTAATACCCGTTCAAGCGGCTCCCCGAGCGGGGTGAATACTCGATTCTGCGAGGCCTCATATCTTCTTCGCCCCTCTGCCCTTTGATCTGTGAAGTTTGGCTGTCGGGATGGCCCTCCCCTCTGCACCTGCACCGGAGGATGACCTTCTGCTTTTCTGGATGACCCCTGTAGGATGAGGGAGACATCCTCCTCCTTTTTCTTTTGGACCCTCCGGGAAGTGCTACCGTAGTTTCCATTCTGTATTTGCTCGGCAGCAGTTTCTAAAGCAGTAAGATCCCGGATTTTACCCGATTTCAACCCCATGTCAACCATCTCTCCATGTTTAATCATTTCAGCAAAGGGTCTTCCAATCCCTGAGATGACCCGCTCATAATACGGTGCCTCCTGAATGTCTACAAAGGTCATTACCATCTCTGATTCGCTCATCGGGGGGGTTACCTGTGCGGCCATGCCCCTCCATCGTTGCGCATATTCCCTGAAGGATTCCCTAGGCTGCTTTTTAACCTTTGTCATTTGGTACCTGTCAAGAGCCATCTGGGCCTGAAAGCTGTATTGGGTTAAGAAGGTATGGGCCAATTCCTCCCAGTTGTGGATTCGGGCGTTGTCGAGGCGGGCATACCAGATTCTTGCCTCCCCTGTTAAGCTTTTCTGGAATAGTTGCATTCTTAACCCCTCGTCTTCGGCATAAGACCCGAGTTCTCCAATGTATATTTTCAAGTGTGTATAGGGGTCTCCCTTTCCATTGTATTTTTCAAACTCGGGAACTTTGAACTTTTCTGGATATCTGGCTCCGGGGAAAACACATAGATCCGAATAATTAACCCTGCCCAGGGAGCCTATGCCCCTTAGAGATTGGATGGTCTCCTCCATGTGTTTCATTTTTCTCCGAAGGTCGTCATTGTCCCCTTCTTCTGGGATAGTAATCACTGTCCTGCTAGGTATGGGAACGACGCTTGTAATGACTGGCTCGTCCTTGAGTTGGGGTTGGTCATCCTTACCCAGGTTTACAATATTTTTAGGAGGATTCTGGTCACCCCCTGGTGGTGGAATATTATGTGGTCCTTGGCTTGGCGGATCCTGTCTGAGTAGGAACTGCTCTTTTAGCATCGTGGCTATTTCCATCATCTGTTTTTTGAAGTCATCAAACTCTTCCCGAGATATGGAACTATGATTAGGAATATCAGCCATTTCAGATGTAGAATTTTGGGCTTTCTTAGACTGCGAACGGGTTTGAGGAGCAATCCTACAGAGACAATGGTTCGAAGTTTAGTCTTGGGGAAACGCAAAATGGATGCATGCTAAAACTGTAATTTTTTGTGTGTTTTTTGGGTTTTTTTTTTAATCTTTCCCTGCAAAAGAGAAAGTTAGTAGTCCTTTAGTGCCATAACCAATGCTAAACATGCTTTATTATGCTCCCCCAACTATTCCCTGCAATTCACAGCGGTTAGTAATCTCTTTCGACACAGAAAAGGGATGTATGAATATTGAATGAGATCATGACATTTAGACATATAAACGTAAAAAGGCATGAAGAGACTTTTCCTGCGTTGGGTTAATCTGAGGCTGACCTACCCTAGGGTTACTCTCGCGGGCTTTTCGGCATGAAGGTTCCCAAATCTTCGCAATCTACTCGTTTGAGCCCTTTCGATTGGAGCGGATTTGAGTGGTGCGTTTCCTGAGCCATCTCCGGGGAGCAGCCCCATCGAGTCCAATAATAAGCAACCGACGGGTTCGCCTCAGGAGGAGGTACTCTCTCAACATACATTCACATTCATCGTCCTCACCGTATGCAAATGATTACTTTGAAGTAAAGCAAACCCATTCAATCATTCATTCATTGGACAACAACACACATTCACACAACAATAAAAAGAAGTCAAAATGTCGCACGCACATACACATTTATAAATTTTAAAGGATAGGATAGCATCAAGACTTGACGCGGCTTAAGCCCTCTAATATCCCCAGCAGAGTCGCCAGCTGTCGACGCCGGGTTTTTTTTCGTCTCTTTCCCTTTTCCTATTTTTAGCCTTTTAGGTGATTTTGGGAAAAAGGTCGGCATTGATGTCGATGGGGTTTTGGAAAGATCGTGTTTTATGATGAGCCAATTAACCAGAGTCGCTAGTTGGTATATTTGAAATGGATGTACCAACTCATCCGAGTTTTCGCCTTTTTTATAAATCGCTGGCTCATATGTGACTCCGAATTAATTAGTCTGCGAATCGAGATTCATAGAGTTCGGGGGCTTGCTTAAGTGAGGGGAAGGTGTTAGGCACCCCTCGACTTCCGTGAAACACGGTTACCGCAATCTTGATGCTTTCCTATCCTTTAATTCATGAAACGTGTGCGTGTGCGCGTGTGTGTGTGTGTGCCTACATGAATGTTGTGGTGAGTTTGTATGACAGAATCATTTGGATTTTTTAGGGAAAATCGTGCTTTGATTTGAGAATGCTTCGGAATGTCCTTCGATTTATACGAGAAAGCTTGATTCTTTATAAGAAAGGTTTGATTTTAATTTGTCAAAACAATGAGACTTTCATTAGGTGTCGTTTTGGTGAAACAAGAGTTTTAAACCTTCGTCAAAATAGGAATCGAGATCTATACGTTGCTTTCGTAACTCAAACGATGGGCAACTTCTAGAATCTCTTTAGCCCTATGCACAAAGAATTTAATAAAACGTTACATATTTATAAAATCATTTTATGTGATATTTTGGGAAACGATTTTTCTTTAGCTTTCTCGTTAAATGGGAATCGACATTCGTTGGCACTTTCAATTTCTTATCTTCGTGAAGCTAATAACCTAATTTGATTGATTTTATGAAAATCTTCATGGTTTAATCTTTGAAATCATTTTTGTGTCACAAGATTTAATCAAGCATGAACACGCGTCGGGGCTATTCATGGGCATGTAAACCATTAAAATATCCCCGAACGCCAACAATCGCATATTCCACTAGTACGGGGCCTTAAACCCGATCCTCGCCTTAGCGTCGTTTTAAGGCCCAATGGTTACATGTTACAAAACGAGCATCTTGAATCTATCACATACATCAAAACGTCCATCATCGGATTTGGACCACGGGGTCGCATTCCTAGGCTCACACGAGATTAATACATGCCTACAAAATGAATCCTACATAACTAACCAACCCGGATTTATCTAATATACCATGATATCCGGAAATGACAATCTAAATAAATTACACCCAATAAATCACCCTAAACAAGCTAGAAATTTCATCACTTGGATATCCTCGGGTTATTAGGAAGAATTTTATTCCGATGGAACCTTCACTAATAATCCCTAATCCATGATTGTTCAACAATATACATGAAAACTACATCCCATCTAAGCAAATAAGATGATATGAATTGTTATAACCAAAGGGAATTTTTACCTTGCAAAATGATCTCAAAAGGATGAAGTCTTGGTATTTGAATAGTATGAGAAATATATTTGATACAATCAAAATTAAAGGAGTAAAAATTTCTCTCTTTTTCCTCTCCTTTCTTCTTATTTTTGTTGCAAAATCTACTATTTTTCTCTCAAATTCCGTGCTGCTGTTGTGCTGAATCCTTCTTCTTCCAAATATCTTCCAACCTCCTGTATGCTGCCCGAAGCTGGGCTTAAATAGGCTGGCCAGCTGGCGCGCCTCCCATCGCACTCAGCTGGTAGTGCTGATTTCCTGGTTTCCGTGCTGGCGCACCCACTTGGCCGCAGATCTATCCGCGGCTGGCGGGCTTGACTTTCTCGATTTTCGTGCCACGCCTCGATTTTCGTGCCGCAACGTCGGTTTTCGCTGACAGGCTCGTATTCTGCAGTCCGGGAATTTCCGGGAGACGTGCCACCTCATTCGGAAATGCCTGCCTCGGACGGCTTTATTGTCACGTAAACTTGGGTTGCCCAAAACATTGCGGCGGTGCCGGGCGCTTGCCCTTGTGCCCGCTCCTTTGCTCCCGCAAGCCGGTTCAATTGACGATTTCGCCCTCCTGTCATGGTTAGTAGAAGGAAACGCAAAATTTGGGTGTCTACAACACACACATTAGCTATACATTCAACACACATTCATGTCACATAACATGTACATTAGTCACATACATTCGATGCAAACTCAGTTTACATTAACTCTTACTCGTGCTTAAATAACTTTTGTTTCTATCTTGAAAACCTCTCGCGTTCATTTAGAATCTTTTAGACTTTTGCTTGATATAATGATTTTACGCTCAAAATGCTTCAACATGGTTTTAGAGACATTAATACGTTATGCTCTTGGTTTATAAATCATTCATAATCCATTACATGGACGTTTCATTCCTTTATACGTAAACTTGAGATTACATAGCGTATACATAATTTATTTTACGTATTGAATATATTGATAATTTATATAGATAAACTATATATATCTACTATATTATTTTATACATTTGTATTAATTTATTTCTAATTTATTCCATGTATTGCATGTATTTATAATTATATATATATATATACGAATTATAACTAATATATTATTTTATATATACGTATTGATTTATTTTCATTTTTCATTTGTTACGAGCTAAAAATCCAAAACCATCAAAAATGTCACAACTCAAGTTAAATGGATGCTGCAGTGCAGGACAACAACAGTTAGGTCTGCTGCCCCCATTATCCAAATGTCTATTTTCCAATTTTGTAACTCTCAAACCATGAATCCAAACACGACGAATTTTTAATAGGTTATAGGTGGTATATCAATCTATTTAAAAAAAATATTAACTGACCAAAACAAACATTCTAGACAAGCTTTAGCAAGGCTCAAAAATGCCTAGTTGCAACAGTTGCAGCAGCGTAGCGCAGCGCGCATCTGCAACTGCTGCTGCTATCCAACCCAATCATGGGCGATCTGCCCACTTTGCACATTTTTAACTCTTAAGCCACACATTCGATTGAAATAAAATTTAAGTATGTTGTGCACAGTATGGTAGGCTATTTTTAAAAAATATAACCCACCCAATTCGAACATTTTAGATATCCCAGACAAGGCCTCGAAAATGCCCTGTCGTAACTATTTTTAATAAATTATTAACATGTCATTTTCTTTAAAAATGGTTTTTTCTTTTATTTCAACCCATACAAATCCTTTAATTAGTTACATATGGCATACTTATACACATCTTTAATCTCAACTTTACTAAATTTCAATTTTTTTAGCAAAACAGTCCCTATTGGGACTTTTAACGAACACCGTACGTGCGTTATAATTTTGAATAGATTTCTTAAGCATTCGTTCATGTTTTAATCCCAAAATCGCCTTCCTTATCACTCTGCACAACAACAACTATGCTCCTTGTTTCTAATTTACAATTACCAACTGTTTACATCACTAATTCATATATAAACTATCTAATTTATCCAATTTAGCATATAAACTAATTTAATAAAACAGAAAGGACATTTGTTACCTCTTGAAAGCTCTATGCCAATGAAATTCTTGATTATGATCTTGCTTCAAGCCTTAATTGCAGCCCAATATCAGTTTACTATTAGTTATTCTTCATTATACTGAGTAACTTGTAACTTAGCAGTTTGAGAGAGAAAAATAGATGGAACGGACGAAACAGGGAGGATGAAGAATGAGAAGGCTGTTTTATATTAGGCTACACACTCTTAATTTCCTTCATAGGGATATAGTCTAGCTTTGTTTAGTAATCTCTCTAGCTTGGCTTGGTGTAGTCTCATATTGCTTAGCCATTACACACCTCCTGCTCTTAATAATTGACTTAGCTCAGTTAACAACTCATGCTTCTCAATTTGGTGACTCAGTGTTCTTTTATTCAAACACCTCATGCTCTCTTAATGTTATAACATATATTTCATATCTTATATATTATACTTACATTACATAAATTATACTTCTAATACACATCAACAATTGTATTATAATTTCTCAATCATTTCAATAAAATGAAATTGATACATTAAAAAAAATGACTAATTTAATGTAACTAAAATATTATATTAAAATAATTACTATTTAATTAATTGTTATAATTCAAATATTTAATGTATACAATTAAATATAATCATCTTATTCTCTCCATAAATTGTTTTCTAACAATTTATTTACATTACAAATATAAAATTTAATATCTTTCATACTTTGTAAAAAAAATGAATTTAATTTACATCTATTTCACCTAATATTAAATATTATATTACTATTTATGCTACAAGTAATTATCATAAATATAACTATCCCTAGTAAATAAATAAATTTATTTATTTATTTAATTAAATTAGACATTTTAAATTCACAAATTATTTTTTTAATTAGTGAATTACCTTTCTTTATTTCATCTTGTAGCCAATTCAAGCTAACTTATTTATTAATTATTAACTAAAATTCTTCAAATAAATGTATACTTTCACATTTAATTTATTATGCACATCTAATTCATCACGAAAAATCACAGCACAAAAATATCTATACAGTCAAACACACTTAACATATCTTAAAATAAGAAATTTATTTATTATTTTTCTTATTTTAATAATAATTGAATATCTGGATTGTCACAAATGCAGCAGCCTTTTGCTTCATTCCCCACATGCAGGATTACTTCCCTTTTGTTTAGCTTTCTACTTTTGCTTAGTCTCTGCATTGAATTGCACACGTGAGAACTATAGCCGGTATTCTATACCCAAGTAGAATCTTGACTTACAGAAAGATTTATTTCAATCATGAACAAAACTATATCTGTAACCGAAGCTTCACTAAGCTTGGTTAGCCTCTGCAAGATACTTCTCGCAGTTTCCTTTCTAGTGTCTTCGCTTATTGTAGTGGAAGCAAACTCCTTTGCTATCCGTATCAGTTTTGTTCTTATTATCCTTTGTATTTGCTTTTCTTTATACCTTCTTTGAATTATTCTTCTTTTCAAAAGATCTTTTGGCCCCTACCAGTAAGACTTCGTCTTTCTTGGTTGAAAATGACTCTCAGTAGTTTTCAACATGTTAAGCAAATCAGGCAGGCTGACTTCTAGCTTGCTCATGTGAATATTCATAATAAATTGTGAGAAGGAGTGTGGGAGTGACTACAAGATCAAATCTTGGATCAACTCTCCATCCATGACAAAACTCAGTTGTCCTAACTGTTTAATCACAAATTGATCATCTTTAGGACACGTGTCTGTAGTGTAGTGTCATTGGTCATTCTAGATTGGAAGAGCTCCTTAGATATCTGATATCTAGCAGTCCTACTTTCCTCACCATACAACTCCTTGAGGTGTAGGAATATTGTGACGCCCCCAAATTCGGGTCTCCAAATACCCGGATCCGGTCATCACGATCCAACACAAACATCCACCTATAACAACATATGGTATCTAAAATGCGGAATAAAATAAACATACGTTGTTCATTACAAGGTGTTACTAGTCCCAGAATACGAATAACCTTAAACACATACACAATCCATACCCTAAATGAATGTCAGGGTTTAAATTACATTAATAGTAATTAACTACACATAAATTTAAAATCTGCTACATGAAGTCTATCACTTCATCTTTTCTTTCCCTTTGTTATTCCCTGACGTCTCGGGTTTAGCTGCAATGAAGTCATGATATAGCAAGAATGAGCAACGAGTTTGCCCAGCAAGTTTAAAGTACAACAATTAGGATATATCATGATAAAGAGATATTAAAGGAATTTTCAACAATAGAAAAATCAGAAGCAAGAACAATATTTGCTTTTAGAACAATTGATAGTCAAATAGACTTTGAACGATAACTTCCAAAGGAGTCAATAGCTGGTTGACCCTCTGGTTACTGGCTACAGAATAACGTACTTGAGGGGATCAGCCTCGCGTACCCTATGTATATGCATAACATTTAATTCTGCTATTTGTACCTTATATACGGTACGTGGGGTACTCCCCTATAAATAAAGGGGTGTTCATTTAGTCTAAGAACCACTGATTGGTTCGGATAGCTTTTATGAATTCTTACATACGTGCCTGACCGAGACAAGGGTTCAGACTTAATCATGAGTAGTTCGTGAATTTCAGAACTTAAATAATCATACGAATTCAAATGCACAAGTGCGAATGCCAATAAATACATAGATGTGGAATAATTTTAAAATAATTAGACCACTTAAAGCATGCTTGGGAATAAGATTCAAGTTTAAAGAATAACTTGCAATAATATATACCCTTTTTGCACGAATTAAAAATAATGCATAAAGTTTAGAACTTGTTCATTGTGAAGGTTGAGCAGGATAGGACTTGCATTCAATATACTGAAAGAATGAATTAGGGAACTTGCAATAATGTAGAAGTTTTAGGGTTAGGAACTTGCCTGCTTTCTCAGCTACAGATAAGATTTAGCTTTAATTATTTGATCTTGGATAACCTATCAGGTGGTAGAGTTGGTCTATCCATTAGCATTGCGTAACTATATTCACTTATGCTATTTATTTAGCAGATACACAATTCACCGAATGCATTTAATTACTACCTAGCCATCAGCTAAACAGAATTTAATTTAATGGCCTCTAGCTATTATTTAAAAATAGACAATAGTTAATCATGGTTACTTATCATTTGAGTACCCTTCTAAAGGTGGGTTAACATTTCTTATTTATTAGTTACAAAATACTTAATAAATTTTAACATGATTTGATAACAACTAAACAGTAGTTGATCTTTTACTTAATCTTTATTTACTTAATTACTATTTACCTTAGGGTAATTGCGTAATTATTACACTTGTTCCTTATTCAACATTGATTTAATACTTGATGTAGTAATAATCCTTAAGTGTTTATTATCATTATTTATTAAGGACCAAGAATAAATAATTAACTTAATAATTTCCCTCATACTTAATCATTATTTCATTAATGATTAAGTAATTATTATCTTTATCTATTAATAACTTTAGTTATACTTAATTATGATTATTATTAAATAATAATCAAATATTTATCACCTTTATTTATTATTAATAATAAATAATTATTTCATTAATTTTATTCATACTTATTTATTATTATTATTAAATAATATTTATTATCTTTATTTATTATTTATTATGAAAATAGTAATTAATTATGTTATTAATTGTTTTCATACTTAATTATTATTTCATATTAATTAAACAGTAATTAAATAATAAATAATTATTTTATTAATTATATTAATTCAAATAATTCCCAATAATCCAGCTAATAGTATTGCATTAGATTATTAGATAGTAGTTTTATAATAAACCATTAGGCTTCATAGTGCCAACAACAGGCTGCTGCTGGGTCCTGCAGCACCGAGCTGCCTGTGGTGCTACCACTGTCGGGCGTGCATGTTGGGCACCACACGCACGAACCACAACACAGACTCGTCACAAAAGGCCTTATGCTAACAACTAAGAAGCATGACCATATGGTAACCTGAACCCATAGTAGTTTTTTAAACAAACACAAAAAAAACTTAACAAACTTATGGTTCTCTTGGCATTTCATCAAACAGTTGGTACACACTAAGACTCGACGCTGCTTTAATTAATACCCACGAAAATAATGTCCGAACCGCACGGTTCTTCCTTACACAGATTTCCCAAATTTTAGCAGAGTCAAAACAGAGGAAACATACTACCCAATACCATTAATATTCCAATTCCAGATTTCTTAACCAAAATAAACCAATACAATACAATGGTAAATTTGTAAACCCAAGCAAGAACAACACAATATAACCAAAACAACCATTACTATCACAGTTGGCAACACAAATCCATGTTCATAAAAAAAAATTTATACAACCCCTAAAGAACTATCACAGTCGCTCATTGATATACCTTAGGTCCGATCGAATCGTCGTTCTTCTCCTCCTTCCACAGTACAAGACCCAGCTGGACATTCCCCAATTAATTCCCCTGGTTTCCTCTCTCTGATTAAATTCTGAACCCTCCCAAATTTCTTTCTAATTTGAGTCTCATAAAGCAAAGGGGAATCGGCAGCCTTGGGGGTCAATTTATAGGAAAATCTTTACCCAAAATGGCTGGGTATTACCTCAGTTGGCCGGTCAAGGATCGTCGGTAGGAAGGGGACAGCGACGGTGACTCGCCGGCTGGCCTTTGAGCCGCGTGCCTCGCCGGTCACTTCGCCGAAAACCTGGGACCTTTGGTCCTTGCCGCGTTTGCTCGGTCGCCCGTGACAACTCTGCTCCGACCACTGGTCTTCTTCACGTCGTCAGTCGACCTAAGCCTTCGCCGGCGCCTTTTCCCCCGTCCTTTATCGATTGATGGACTGAAAGCTTCGACAGTGGTTTGACTGATTGAGGGCTTGGGGTCGCTAGGGTTTACTTCCTCTTTTCTCTCGCTCGGTCATTTTCCCCAATTTGTTTGCTGCGTGACAACCCCTTCCCTCACGAATTGTTTTGCCGGTTATCCTAAATTAGCTCACTGGTTGCCCCAAATTGAAAAAAAAAAAAAAAATGGACCTAACCCGTTGGCTTGAGTCAACCCGACCTGGCATGGAAAAGAATTGAAATGGGCTCAGCCCAATAGGGTTGGACCAGCTAAATGAATTAAAGAGGCGGCCCAAAAAGGAATTTAAGATGGAAATTTGGGCCAGTCCAATAAAATGACCCGATTTAATCTAACCACATTGCATTTAAATTAAATAACGAACCCAATTAATTATTTATCTAAGATATTTATTTTTAACCATAATTCTTTATTTACAAGAATTTATTTGTTCATCTTCTTTTCCCAATTTTCTTGCAAATTAAATCCTTAGGGTCAACTCACTAATTTATTTAAACTATCAGTGAGCCCCCTTAATGCACAGAAAATTATTGGATTATGTAATTAAATAGAAATTCTTACACGGGTCCAATTAAATTCATTAAATGAAATGAATTTCATATATTAAACTAAGTCAATACAATGTTTAAAAAATCCTCGGACATTACAAATATAGTAGGAGCATCCATAGTTTCACGCTGACGCTGAAGCTCGTTACCCATGGATGCGAGCATGATGTATTGAGCCAACTGTGCATCATCTTGCCACTTTCTAAAAGTAGCAATCTCTTCCTCGGAGGCATTGTCTGCAACCATTGCAGGGATAAGTGTATTAAGGAAATAAGATAGCTTTTCAGCCTTGAGAACTATTCTCAAATTCATTAACCAATCCGTTTAATTCGGTCTGGTTAATTAGCATCTAATATGCCCCGCTGCGACGCCCCCAAATCCGGGTGCTTAAAACTCGTACTTGGTGCTACACGATACCAAACATTCAAGCTACTTATTATAAAATAATAGTAATTATTACATCAGAGGTATCTATCCCAAGTACGAAGACCTTTAATATCTTTGTTACATGATAGATATTGTATTTATAAAACAAAAGTCTATCTATTACAAATAGCCATCTTCAATTATTCATTAAGCTTTCCTTTGCCCTTATCTTTTTCGGACCCTTCTATTCGATCCTGCTTAGCTGAAAACATTTATATTTAAAGCAAGAATGAGCATTCAATTTCTCAACAAGTAATAGCAATTAATAATAATTTGTGCAAGGAAATAAATGTTTTCTTTGAGATATGCTTTAACATGGGAACAAAACTATAAAGCAATTAAAACATGTCTTGTTTGCATTTTCGAAACAATATACTGACTTTTAACATGCTGAGTGGTCACAAGACCATGAACATTTCTTTTTCTTTTCTTGAAAAGGTTCGATCAGAAATTCATCTGTGAACCGTCTGGTCTTACGGGCACGGTGGGTGATCAGCCCATTATGCCCTGTATTGATCAATACTATCTGTGTGGCCGCCATTTAGCGCCAATATACATACTTCTTAGCCACCATTTGGTGCTATAAAAACTTTTCCAATTCAGGGATGTTCATTCTCAGTCTGGAGTTCAAATCAAAACAATATGATTGAACAGCTCTATCTACTTAATAATATTTTAAAGACTTAATGTGAAAGCAATGAAATACTTTTAAATCTGTATCTAGCCGAAACAAATGGCTTAGACTACTTCTGAATAGTTTTATGCATACTGAAATTTAATAAGTACGCATCACGACATTCTAATATCAAAATAGTGATATTCTTTCGATATAAAGCTTCAATATATTTGTTGAAATGAAACAAGTTAGGATACTTGCCTTGCTTGGAGTTTAGTAGTTACAGTTTAACTTCGTTTCACGTAACCTATATAGCATATCCATACATAGGTACACATTAGCCTCGAATACCATTCAAGTTTACTTATATAATCAACACGAACTTGAATCACATATACTTGATATACATATACCATGTGTTGTTGTTTCTTTTGTTTTTTGTTTCATTTCAAAAGTTTCATTTAGAAGTTTATTTTGAAAACTTTGGCTTAATATAACCCTTACATGCTTGGGTAATATAAACACATCATATGTCACATAAAAAGACTTATGGAACTCTAATACATGTATCTCATAACTTAGTTTACAAATAAAACAATATTTCAATCCTGTAGCACGGCGTGACCGCGCTTTATTTAGGCTTGGGAGTAACGTGGCCGCGCTACTCCCTGATTAATCCAAAATTGAGAATTTTCTCAATCTATTCTTATGGTGGCATGCAATTCTCACATAACATATGATAACCAAGTTTTTATACATGTTTTGGCCTTAACCTCATATGTATCAAGTTCCTTTCTCAAAACTACTTCATTTCATTTGAAATTGTGACAACCCGGATTTTTAATAATTATTTAATAAGAATTTAGTAAATAAAATTCTTATTAAGAGAGATGTCAGATTTGAATAAATATTTAATGAGAATTATTTAAGTAAGATAATATTAAAAAATTTATATTAAATGATTTTATAATCAGTGCGTATTTTATTACGCTAATTGAATGGTAATATTCTAATTTAATTAAATAATTAAATTAGAGGAATAATGATTTATTAAATGAAATTATAATTATAATTGTTTAATTGGAGATTATAAATTTTGTTAGTAAGATTTAATTAGATTTATTAATATAATAAGTTTAATTAAATTAAAGTGTGACAAAATATCATATAATAAGAAGATTATTAAAATAAAGAGAAAAATGGATTTTAGAGTTTGGCGAAACAAGGCCTTGTGGCCTTTGATTTTCTTAACTGATGAAATAAAATGTCACGTAAGTTTTATCAGTTGGTTTTGTAAACCAAACCAAAGAGCAGAGGCGAGAAATTGAGAGGATTCTTGGGAAATTGAGAAGAAAGTTCTGAAAATTAAAAGAGGAAGAAGATTTATCAAGCAATCCGTATCATCGTCTAGATAATCTAAGCAAGAATCAAAAGTAAAAACCTAGCTTTGAGTTCTTAATTTTATATTCTTTGAGTTTTTCTTTAAAATGGATTTTGGGTGATGATTTGATGAGATGTTAGGTATATAAGTTTATAGATACGTATAATTTATTGTATTGCATCAATAGATGATTTTTGTAGTATTAAATTCCTGGAAATATGTTAGATAAGAAGAAATTGAGTTTTTGGTTGAATATGTATATTTTGGCTTGCTTTGGAATCAAAATTGATTGTCAATGTGTATATGAAACTGTAAATTGATAATGGATTATTGTTATGCGTTAAAAAACGAAAACAATGGAAGTTGAACGAACCAATTTGGTTGAATATCGAATCCGTAGTGATCGATTGCGCTAAATTTGTATAAGTTTGCAAAATAGAGCACGAACGCCGGATTTGAGTTATGTTTATGGTTAGTTAAAGTCTCTGAACTGTTATAATCATTCTATAGAAGTGTAGTTCAGTGCGTAACGAGCTCATAGAGTCAAAAACCAACTCATTTGGACCTTAGATGAAGGAGGTTGGAAAGAAAACAGAGCAAGAAAATGAAGTTGAGTAACTGAGTCTGGAGCATGCGTTGCAACACCGCTCCTAGTACTAATTATGGCGCTGCGGCGTCGGACACGTGTCAAGTGCAAACATGTCCAAGTTGACTGTTTTGACCTCATGTAGTAAAATGGACATAACTTTCTCATACGAACTCCGATTGAGGTGATTCAAGATGATCCGGAAAGAGGAAGGGTAGACCTACAACTTTCATTCAAGTGTTTGGATTTAAGGTCTGTAATAGGGTATAAATTGGCCATCTTTAGGACTGATGTGTAATTGAAGGCAATCGGAGGGTGTCGAGCATGCGCGTAAGCACGTGTAATGCTCCCAACAATGTAAAATGATATTCTAAGTTTTAAAACATGAACACTATGAATTATAATGATGATTAACTTTAATCAATGATGAATTAGACAAGTTGTATAAGAATGCTAAGCGCACGCAAGAGGGACGAATCGGACGAGCGATGAATGAACGTCGAAACACCGTGCCAAGTGTTAATGAACCTAAAAAGTGTTTTAACTCAAATAAAATGAACATTATAAGATATGAAATGAGGTTAATATAAACCAATAAGGAGTCCTAACAAGACTTAAACACTTGAATTAACTTTGAGTATGACTAAGAAGAAATATAGTTAACAGAATTAAATTGAACATTGTGCATCGATTAAACAAGGGTTATGGAATGTAAAGTAGAGTTAACATAGACTAATACTAATTGTTGCTATGTGAGTAAGAATGTTGATTGAGTTATGGAACTCAATTTTTATTTGGTAAGGGATGTACAATATGTATGGTATGTTTAGGCAGATGTTATAATGTATATGATGAGCATGTTATCTATGTGTTATGTGATGCATGCAAACTGTTAGATTTTGTTGAGCTGTCGAGCTCATTCTTGCAAACAACCACTTTTGTAGGTTAAGGATACAAGGTAACGTTATGTGTTATTTGAATGACATGAATCAGATATAATGCATGAAGATCAAATGTTTAGCTTAAATTTATATTTTTGAACCATGATTAAGGTTCTAGATGATGTATTTGATGATGTATTAAATGTAATAGATGTTGAGTTGTAAAATTTGTATTGACTTGTAATTTAACTTTATCTAATGTATAAAGTGTATTGAATCTAGAAGTAAGTTTTATTTTTATTATAATTCTGATGAAACGAATCTTTAAGTAAATATGATTCTAGAATATGTAAATGATTAAAGGTTATGATTCAGGGAAAGCAAAGAAAGAAAACTAAAAAGTTTAAAATTATTCCGCATTTTATTAAGTTTAACATTGAATAATGTTGTAAAGTGAGAATGAGGATGTATTGTTAATGATCGATGTGGAGAGTTGGATTGTTCAGAATTTGGGGTTGTTATAGTTGGTATCAGAGCTGATAGGTTATACACCTTAGGTAAGAGTACTTTAGGCTATAGCCGTAGTGAGGAGTTAAAAAATGAGAATAATAAGTTAAGTATAATTATGGTACAATCGTATTCTTTAATAGTTGATGTATGGTATCTGGGCTAAACAATTCCTTTAGAGAGCGGAGGTTAATACGAACTAGCAACCGATCTAACTCGCTGTGAAAGACAGTGTAGACGAGACAGAAACTAGTTTGTTGGTTGTTTGTGGGAAACCACACAAGTACTGTATTCAACACTGTTAGAGACTTGATGTGTACAGAGTATAGAATTATGATGCGTATGATTAAGAAGTGATTCTTATCACATATGTAGATGTCTAAGATGAGTTAAGTCCTAGAAACGTTACAAGAAGAAGATGAGAATGACGCGAAGTGAACTCGAATAAAATATTGAGTAATATGAATGAAGTTAGAGATTCTTAAGGGAAGAATTGATGTATAAACAAAGAGATTCAAAGAAGATTCTTGAAGAGTTATAAAAAACGAGAATCAGGAGTTACCTGACTTCAGTAATAAAATGGTGTTAATAAATAGACGATGTCTATAAGATGAGAATGATATAAATGATAAGGATAAACTCAAATAGAGTTTAGAGAATTCATATTAGACAAGATTGTGATAAAATGTCTAGGTTCAAAGAAGAACCTGAAGAGCTAAAAGAACAGGGAACACCTGAGTTGATTAATCATAAAACAACGTGATTAAAGAGAAGAATAAAGAAGATCGTAGGATGAGACGATCATAAGAAAAGAAAGAAACGTAAGAAAAGTTGATGGTAGAATAAGATCATGACGTGATCTGTTAAAGTTGTAAAATGTCAGATGATCTGAAATGATTGAATAGTTGTAGCATGATGCTATAAAGAGATGGTGCTATGAAATAGTACGAGGTAAACTCAGGAGGAGTTATGGATGATGAAATATAAGAAATTCGTATCAAGCAAATAGCAAGTTAAGAGCAAGATAAAGTTAGGGGGATTTCAATTGAGGACTCATGTGATGACTGAGTTGTACAAATCTTTGTATGGGCTGAGGTTTTGTGCTTGCACTTAGTTTATCACATTGATAATCGTTGGAATATTGGTGTCGCGCTATCGATATACGTATGGTGAGAAGGTGATTCTTTTCTCATATTTATATTTGATAGTTAGATAATATTAAAATTAGGTGCGGTTTTTAAAACTCATGCTTATGGTAAGTTCGTGACTCATAATCGTATGTATGTTTTCGAACCCCTAAGCGTATGGACAATCCCTGATTAGTTCTTGGACTACCTATTGCTAGGACAAGTTCCTAAACTCATATTGTTATGGCAAGTTCCTGAACTCATAATGTGTGGTAAGTTCGATGAACTATATTAAGGTATAGGAGAGTTGTAGAACTCAGAATTTTGGTATAGTGAGCATTGGTGATGCTGAAGGTTGGTAATGATAAGTAGTGGAGAAAAGATTGAAGTTGATGGAGAAAATTGGATATTCCAAATCCTCTAGCTATGTTAGATTTTCTAAATTTATTGACATCGTGCTGATATTCGCCCTGTTGTGTTTTCGAAAACAAATATATTGGATCATATTGTTGAACCAATAAGTTTTCAAAAGTCCTATTATTCATATGTCTATACTAATAGTTTCGGCTAAGACAAAAATGATTTAAAAATATCAAAATGTATTTTATATATCATCGATTTCGCGAGGGCAGAAATGATAAACGATGGAGTCATCAATGCAGATTAACCAAGTGTTGGATATGATCATAGAATCGTCAACCCACTATGGTATGATGTAGTATGACGAAGTCATAAAATGACGGAATCCTCAACGTACTAATAAAGCGGTACGGTATCATGACGTCATAAAAGAATTGTGGTTTTCTTTAAAACAATGAAAAGATATGTCAACTAAGTTGGCTAAAAATATTTCGATTGATGTCCGAATTATTGCTAAAAGTCTAAGCTAAATGATTCGGCGAGACGAATGTTAAAAGATGTTTATGAAATTCAAGCGTTCTTTGAAAATTTATGCCAAGCAGATTGTTCTGGCGCGGAATTGTGTTAAGTCTGAGGTGACCAACCCTAATACAGGGGAACCCCTAATACAGGGTTATAGTTACGCAATGGCGTTAAGGTGTATGTGCACAATACAGTGTACAACGGGATGATCACCTGGAGTACGAGACGGAAGGTCGATAGTATTTTGACTGTTAAAGGTTGCAAAAGAAATATCTGTTAATCTCAGACCAGGTTCAAGGTCTTTATAACCCTTCATCAAGATGAAAGTATTTTTAAAACTTCCTTATTTTTCATACTGCTTCACAATTATCGAACGATTGTGAAGACTCCAAAATCGATGATTGAAGATGATGATTGATGAGAGATTCTATTAAGTGAAGATGATTTGGTTAACTTGAAAACCTAGATTTGATGGGAAGAATGAATAGAAATGGTTGTGCCTTAATTTCGAGAACGAAATTCTTAGAAAAATGGGTGAATGTAATATCCCGAGTGATTATGAATCAAGTCTTTGACGATGATTCTTGAAAAAGGTAATGAATGGGTTGAAGAATATGTAATACTCGGAATAGTATCGAGTTCAAATAAAGATTATGAAGTGTGGAACCTACAAGAATTATTAAATCTATATTAAGGTAATGCGTTGAAGTTATTCAACAATAAAACTTTTGAAGAGATTTAACGAAAACCGAGTAAGAAGGGTTTCGGCGATTCCTAGGACGGAATCCTTATAAGGAGGGAAGGATGTGACAACCCGGATTTTTAATAATTATTTAATAAGAATTTAGTAGATAAAATTCTTATTAAGAGAGATGTCAGATTTGAATAAATATTTAATGAGAATTATTTAAGTAAGATAATATTATAAAATTTATATTAAATGATTTTATAATCAGCGCGTATTTTATTACGCTAATTGAATGGTAATATTCTAATTTAATTAAATAATTAAATTAGAGGAATAATGATTTATTAAATGAAATTATAATTATAATTGTCTAATTGGAGATTATAAATTTTGTTAGTAAGATTTAAATAGATTTATTAATATAATAAGCTTAATTAAATTAAAGTGTAACAAAATATCATATAATAAGAAGATTATTAAAATAAAGAGAAAAATGGATTTTAGAGTTTGGCCAAACAAGGCCTTGTGGCATTTGGTTTTCTTAACTGATGAAACAAAAAGTCACGTAAGTTTCATCAGTTGGTTTTGTAAGCCAAACCAAAGAGCAGAGGAGAGAAATTGAGAGGATTCTTGGGAAATTGAGAAGAAAGTTCTGAAAATTAAAAGAGGAAGAAGATTTATCAAGCAATCCGTATCATCATCTAGATAATCTAAGCAAGAATCAAAGGTAAAAACCTAGCTTTGAGTTCTTAATTTTATGTTCTTTGAGTTTTTCTTTAAAATGGATTTTAGTTGATGATTTGATGAGATGTTGGGTATATAAGTTTATAGATATGTATAATTTGTTGTATTGCATCAATAGATGATTTTTGTAGTATCAAATTCATGGAAATATGTTAGATAAGAAGAAATTGAGTTTTTGGTTGAATATGTATATTTTGGCTTCTTTGGAATCAAAATTGATTGTCAATGTATATATGAAACTGTACATTGATAATGGATTATTGTTATGCATTAAAAAACGAAAACAACAGAAGTTGAACGGTCCAATTTGGTTGAATATCGAATCCGTAGTGATCGATTGCGCTAAATTTATAAAAGTTTACAAAATAGAGCACGACCACCGGATTTGAGTTATGTTTATGGTTAGTTAAAGTCTCTGAACTGTTATAATCATTCTGTAGAAGTGTAGTTCAGTGTGTAACGAGTTCATAGAGTCAAAACCCAACTCATTTGGACCATAGATGAAGAAGTTAGGAGGTTGGAAAGAAAACCGAGCAAGAAAACGAAGTTGAGTAACTGAATCTGGAGCATGGCGCTGCAGCGCCGCTCCTAGTACTAATTATGTCGCTGCGGCGTCGGACACGTGTCAAGTGCAGACATGTCCGAGTTGACTGTTTTGACCTCCTGTAGTAAAATGGGCATAACTTTCTCATACGAACTCCGATTGAGGTGATTCAAGATGATCCAGAAAGAGGAAGGGTAGACCTACAACTTTCATTCTTTAAGTTTTTGGATTTGAGGTCTGTAGCAGGGTCTAAATTGGCCATCTTGAGGACTGATGTGTAATTGAAGGCAATCGGAGGGTGTCGAGCATGCGCGTAAGCACATGTAATGCTCCCAACAATGTAAAATGATATTCTAAGTTTTAAAACATGAACACTATGAATTATAATGATGATTAACTTTAATAAATGATGAATTAGACAAGTTGTATGAGAATGCTAAGCGTACGCAAGAGGGACGAATCGGACGAGCGACGAATGAAAGTCGAAACACCGTGCCAAGTGTTAATGAACCTAAAAAGTGTTTTAACTCAAATAAAATGAACATTATAAGATATGGAATGAGGTTAATATAAATAAATAAGGAGTCCTAGTAAGACTTAAATACTTGAATGAACTTCGAGTATGACTAAGAAGAAATATAGTTAACACAATCAAATTGAACATTGTGCATCGATTAAACAAGGATTATGGAATGTAAAGTAGAGTTAACACAGACTAATACTAATTGTTTCTATGTGACTAATAAATGTTGTGCAGGATTATATATATTGTGTAGGATACATGAAGTGCGGATAATTATAAGTTGTTTACGGTAATTGGTAATCTACGAGCCAGACAAGTCTTTTAGTTCCTATTTGTTATGTTAACTAAATGATTAACTGTTTTAAATCTATGATATAAATGCATGATGTTCTTTATATGTTGTATGTATGAACCGACAAAGTCAATTTATGACTACGTTCGTTGAGTAAGGAATGTTGATTGAGTTATGGAACTCAATTTTTATTTGGTAAGTGATGTACAATATGCATGGTATGTTTAGCCAGATGTTATAATGTATATGATGAGCATGTTATCTATGTGTTATGTGATGAATGCAAACTGTTAGATTTTGCTGAGCTGTCGAGCTCATTCTTGCAAATAACCACTTTTGCAGGTTAAGGATACAAGGTAACGTTATGTGCTGTTTGAATGACATGAATCAGATATAATGCATGAAGATCAAATGTTTAGCTTAAATTTATATTTTTGAACCATGATTAAGGTTTCGGATGATGTATTTGATGATGTATTAAATGTAATAGATGTTGAGTTGTAAAATTTGTATTGACTTGTAATTTAACTTTATCCAATGTATAAAGGGTATTGAATCTAGAAGTAAGTTTTATTTTTATTATAACTCTGATGAAGCGAATCATTAAGTAAATATGATTCTAGAATATGTAAATTATTAAAGGTTATGATTCAGGAAAAACAAAGAAAGAAAACTGAAAAGTTTAAAATTATTTCGCATTTTATTAAGTTTAACATTGAATAATGTTCTAAAGTCAGAATGAGGATGTATTGTTAAAGACCGAGGTGGAGAGTTGGATTGTTCAGAATTTAGAGTCGTTACAGAAAGTCTCATTTGAAACAAACTTTACATGATCATTTGACTACGAACTGTCCATGGGCATGTTTGCTAGAAATGTCATATAACACATGCCCAAGCTTTCCTTACATATTTCTAGTTTGTTATTTCAAAGTACATTATCTTTTTATTTGAATTTCTTTACTAATTCAAACTAATTCATAATAATATAGTTCATTTCATGTTTGGCAAGTTCAATACACTTACCAAACACCTTCTCATGCTTATAGGGTCCTATTACACATGTTCCTATGTCCAGAAGATGAAGAAATTAAGATTTTATTTCTGGGTTCCAGCTTGGCAGCGCTGGTTTTGACAGGTGAAGTGGCGCGACCGCGCCACTTCGGGACAGGCCAAAAATAAGGCTCTGTTTCTGCAGAACCTTAAATTCAATTCATCAAACTAGCTATCATGCATCATAACTGCTATACAAGGATTTCAGATAACTAGGGACACATTTTATTTATTATTTACATTGTCAATTACCATAGGCATTACATGCCTTTGATTTCTAGGATTTAAATATAAAATCTTACTTTGAACATTCTATCATATAAACTGTGGGCATGGTCTAGAATTTTCAATTCCATAGAAATTTTAGTATAATCTAATCCTAGATTTCAAAGCAATCCTCTGAATATTACCACATCAAGTCAAATTGACCCACATGACCATTCATAACTTCAATTTAAATAAGCTATCAACCTAATAGAAATTTAACTAAATCATTTCATTACCTCTTGTTCTGATTCTATGTGAAAATCTTCTTCATTTTGATGGCTTCTATATCAGCTTAATTATTATAAGATGAAGTGACAGAGCAGGAAGCTTATTGCTAAGCCAAGGAACTGATTTTGAAGGCTTTAGCTTATCTTTTATAGACAGATTAATCTTGTTCTTCACGTTAATAGCTTAACTGAGCTCTTCACTTGCTCTGTGCGAAGTTTTCTTGTATCTTGCATAATAGACTTGTTGAGTCATTTGCCTATAGACCCTTATTACAAGCCAGCTCCTGCTTTCCTAGTTTCACAATCTTAATTTCTTACTTCGAGGTTACTCACATCTTATATAAGCACATGTATTATATACATATACGTATAACATTCATTACCCGCGTATTATATATGACATATATGTCGACGCCGGGAGGAATCGCTTTCCTATGCTAGTTGTGCCTTTTCCAATTTTAGCCTTTTCAATTAGATGATCTTTTGGAAAAGGTCGGCATTAATGTCGACGGGGTTTTGAAATATCATTTTTTGTGATGAACCAATTAACCAGAGTCGCCAGTTGGTATATTTGAAATGGATGTACCAACTCATCCGAGTTTTCGTTTTTTATAAATCGCTGGCTCATATGTGACTCCAAATTAATTGGTCTGCAAACCGAGATTCATAGAGTTCGGGGGCTTGCTTAAGCGAGGGGAAGGTGTTAGGCACCCCCCGACTTCCGTGAAACACGATTACCGCAATCTTGATGCTTTCCTATCTTTTAATTCATGAAATGTGCGTGTATGCGCGTGTGTGTGTGCCTATGTGAATGTTGTGGTGAGTTTTGCATGAAAAAGAAACATTTGGTGTTTTGTGGAAAAGACGTGTTTTATTTTGAGAATGCTTCGGAATGTCTTTTCGGCATACACGAGAAGGCTTTATGAGAAAAGATTTGATTTTAAATTGTCAAAAGCCATGGGATTTTCTTTAGGTGTCGTTTTGGCAAAACAAGAGTTTTAAACCCTCGTCAAAATAGGAATCGAGATCTATACGTTGCTTTCATAACTCAAATGATGGGCAACCTCTAGGATCTCTTTCACCCTATGCACCAAGGTTTAATAAAACATTATTTATTTTATAAAACCATTTTTGTGACGTTTGGAAACGACTTTTCTTTAGCCTTCTCGTTTGAATAGGAATCGATATTCATTAACACTTTCATTTTTTATCCTCATGATGCTAATAACCTAATTTGATTGATTTTTCAAAAGTCTTCATTGTTTAGCTTTGAAATCAATTTTACGTCATAAGCCAATTCAAAGCATTAAAATGCGTTGGGGCTATTCATGGGCATGTAAGCCATCAAAATAACCCCAAACGCCCACAATCGCATACTTTCACTATGACGGGGCCTTAACCACGATTCTCGCCTTGGCGTCGTTTTAAGGTCCGACGATTACATATGTACAATGAAAACTACATCATTCCTACTATCTACATTAAAAGACGTCCATCATCGGATTTGGAACACGGGGTCACTTTCCTAGGCTCACACCCAAATTTCCACACACCCACAACCGGATATTACAAGAGATAACCAACACGGATAATCTAACAATACCAAGACATCCTAAAATAGCGATCTAAAGGAACCAGGCCCAATATAGCACCATAAAACAAAACAAAAAATCAATAAATGAATATCATCGGGTTATTAGAAAGAATTTTGTTCTGATGGAACCCTCACTAATAATCCCTAATTCATTGTTCCACCATAAATTACATGAAAAACTACATTTAATTTGACCAAATGATATGATAGAAATTGCAAAAATAAGGAGATTTTCACCTTGCAAATGATATCAAAATGGATGTAAACTTGTGTATTTTGAATAGAAGGGGAAGTATATGTGATACAATCAAATCAAAAGAGTATTATTCCTCTCTTTTTTCTTCCTTTCTCTCCTATTTTGTTGCAAAATTTTGTTATTTTTCTCTCAACTTCCGAGCTGCTGCTGCTGTTTTTTTCTTCTCCTTCTCGCCTGATTCAACCTCTGTATGCTGATGAGGGAATGAACTGAAATAGGCTGGCCAAAGCCAGCCGCAGATGGATCTACGGTTGGCCGCAGATTGATCTGCGGCTGGCTGGCCGCCAACCTTCCACTCAGCTGAATTTCGGTTTCCGTGTTTCGAGTTCCGTGTTTTCAAAAGGCGCACTCATTGGCCGCAGATCAATCCGCGGCTGGCTGGCTTGACTTTCTCGGTTTTCGTGCCACGCCTCGATTCTCGTATTGTGACGTCGGTTTTCGCCGACAGGCTTGTATTTTGCAGTCCGGGAATCACTAGGAGACGTGCCACATCATTCGGGAATGCTCATTTCGGCCGGCCTTGTTGTCACGTCGGTTTTGGTTGTAAATCGTCGTGGTGACGTCGAGTGCTCGTACTTGTCCATCTTTTGCTCTCGCAGGCCGGTTCATTTGCCGAATTTGCCCTCCTGTCACGGTTAGTATACGAAGTGCAAAATTTGGGTGTCTACAGCTGCCCCTCTTTATCATGTTTATGAAATATTAAATGAAATGAACAGGATAAAGAAATAGACACCCGATGCATGAATGACAGTGCACAAGAATGGCAATACATATATGATGCAACACATATAGCTTATGATGCAACACAAGATGTAATGCATGCGAAACATTCGTAAAAGTGTTAATGCCTCAATCCCTGGTTGCATTGTTATTCGTCGGGTTCAGTCTTCCGATCTATCATCTCGTTTGGGGCCGGGTCTCGTATCCGGTCTATCGTCTCGTCGGGGCCGGGCCTCGTATCCGGTCACCCATCTCGTAATCGCCGGGTCTCGTATCCGGTCGATCGTCTTGTAGGGGCCGGGTCTCGTATCTGGTCACCCATCTCGTAATCGCCGGGTCTCGTATCCGGTCGATCGTCTTGTTGGGGCCGGGTCTCGTATCCGGTCACCCATCTCGTGATCGCCGGGTCTCGTATCCGGTCGATCGTCTCGTCGGGGCCGGATCTCATATCCGGTATCCTACTGGCCCGGAGATCCGCATTCCGCACTCCCTTCCCTTTACTACCTCCTGGCCGTTGGATTCACAGCCTTCGGAGATCATGCTTGCGGGGGAGGATGGTCAGACACTATCTTCGGCTCCCAGTACGAGCGAGGCCTTTCGTATCTGGTGGGTGCCCCGCACCATCGGTCCTCAGACTCGGGCCACATTCTTTCTTGGAGACATGGTTCCCGGCTCGGTGATGATGACCGATTGGGCTGCCTGCGTTCGGAGTCCCACTCACGCTGAGCAGATTGACACTTTGACCCGCCAGGTGGAGCAACTATCGTTGTATCTTCGGGTGCTAGGTCGGACTCTAGAGGATGCTTACGCATATGATCCTGACAGTGCGGATTTCACCACAGGCCCAAGCTCGTTTGATGCCCCAGTGCCGCCTTATATCTCGGATATGAACTTCGGTCCTTCGACTTCGACCACTCCAGGGGATCAGTTCGGGGATCCGGATTTCACAGACGACATTACTTTTGACTAGATCAGGCTAGGATAGGGCTCTTTGTACCTGGACCTGTTAGATGTTTATTATCTTTATTTCATGCACTATGTATTGAACTCATTTGTTTATTTATGCACAGTTTTTTTTTTCCTTATGAAATTTAATTGCTCTATTATTAACTGTTCGATGCATGCTTTTTATTTATGGATAGAGAATGACCCCTGTACAGTCTTTTTGATACTATTTTTCACAGATGTCGTCCTCAGATGTCGTGGTACGTTTGGATTCCATTCCTCCCACAAGGTTGGTCGGCAGTCTCCTCCGCTGGTTGGACAGTTTATCGCCGGCCGACAGGGTTATCGCAGATGGCCTTTTAGGACATTCTTGGTCCTTATTATCCTTTCAGGTGCCAGCGGGCTTTGTGGAGGGTATCCTGAGCTATTGGGCCCCTGCCCGTCAGGTGTTCAAATTAGGGACAGTAGAGCTGACCCCCACTCTCGAGGAGTATGCTCGCTTTACCGGCTTGCCCTTGGATGGTCCTTGTGCCTGGGTTACAGCTGGTTCCATGCGCCGTCAGTTCTTGTCTTTCACTGGTTTGCGGAGGACAGTCTTGTTATCGGTGATTACATCAGACCATCTGGTTCCCCTTCATTTCTTGATCGACCGATTCGGCTCACCCGACAGTTTTCATCTATTCTCCGGTGATTTTTCCGTGTCTGAGGAGCGCTGGGGCGCTTTGAGAGTAGACGTTTTGATGGCCTGTGTCATTTCAGTTTTGTACTTGCCAGCCGAACCCGATCAGTTGGATATGCGAGTTGTCGCGGCCGTTAGAGCCTTTCAGGAGGATCACACCGTTCTTCCCATGATATTAGTAGATGAGGGAATGAGCTGAAATAGGCTGGCCAAAGCCAGCCGCAGATTGATCTGCGGCTGGCTGGCCGCCAACCTTCCACTCAGCTGAATTTCGGTTTCCGTGTTTTGAGTTCCGTGTTTTCAAAAGGCGCACTCATTGGCCGTAGATCAATCCGCGACTGGCTGGCTTGACTTTCTCGGTTTTCGTGCCACGCCTCGATTCTCGTATTGTGACGTCGGTTTTCGCCGACAGGCTTGTATTTTGCAGTCCGGGAATCACTGGAAGACGTGCCACATCATTCGGGAATGCTCATTTCGGCCGGCCTTGTTGTCACATCGGTTTTGGTTGTAAATCGTCGTGGTGACGTCGAGTGCTCGTACTTGTCCATCCTTTGCTCTCGCAGGCCGGTTCATTTGCCGAATTTGCCCTCCTATCACGGTTAGTATACGAAGTGCAAATTTTGGGTGTCTACAGCTGCCCCTCTTTATCATGTTTATGAAATATTAAATGAAATGAACAGGATAAAGAAATAGACACCCGATGCATCAATGACAGTGCACAAGAATGGCAATACATATATGATGCAACACATGTAGCTTATGATGCAACACAAGATGTAATGCATGCGAAACATTCGTAAAAGTGTTAATGCCTCAATCCCTGGTCGCATTGTTATTCGTCGGGTTCAGTCTTCCGATCTATCATCTCGTTTGGGGCCGGGTCTCGTATCCGGTCACCCATCTCGTAATCGCCGGGTCTCGTATCCGGTCGATCGTCTCGTCGGGGCCGGGTCTCGTATCCGGTCACCCATCTCGTGATCGCCGGGTCTCGTATCCGGTCGATCGTCTCGTCGGGGCCGGGTTTCGTATCCGGTCACCCATCTCGTAATCGCCGGGTCTCGTATCTGGTCGATCGTCTTATCGGGGTCGGGTCTCGTATCCGGTCACCCATCTCGTAACCGCCGGGTCTCGTATCCGGTCGATCGTCTCGTCGTGGCCGGATCTCGTATCCGGTCACCCATCTCGTAATCGCCGGGTCTCGTATCCGGTCGATCGTCTTGTCGGGGCCGGGTCTCGTATCCGGTCACCCATCTCGTAATCGCCGGGTCTCGTATCCGGTCGATCGTCTCGTCGGGGTCGGGCCTCGTATCCGGTCACCCATCTTGTAACCGCCGGGTCTCGTATCTGGTCGATCGTCTCGTCGGGGCCGGGTCTCGTATCCGGTCACCCATCTCGTAACCGCCGGGTCTCGTATCCGGTCGATCGTCTCGTCGGGGCCGGGTCTCGTATCCGGTCACCCATCTCGTAATCGTCGGGTCTCGTATCCGGTCGATCGTCTCGTCGGGGCCGGGTCTCGTATCCGGTTACCCATCTCGTAATTGCCGGGTCTCGTATCCGGTCGATCGTCTCGTCGGAGCCGGGTCTCGTATCCGGTCACCCATCTCGTAATCTCCGGGTCTCGTATCCGGTCGATCGTCTTGTCGGGGCCGGGTTTCGTATCGGATCACCCATCTCGTGATCGCCGGGTCTCGTATCCGGTCGATCGTCTTGTGAGTGCCGGGTCTCGTATCCGGTCGCCCGGTCGAATTGAGAAGCCGTGTTCGATGCCCGATTCATCAAAATCTTGCATTTTTTTACCAAATTATGAGTCAAACGGGCTTTAGAATTGATTAAGCTTGGGGGAATCACTGGGCCCAGCCGCAGATGGATCTGCGGCCAGCCGCAGATTTATCTGCGGCCAAGATCGGGCACTTAAGCGGCCAGCCGCTTCCCAGATCTGTCACTTTTATTCGTACCCCACACGACTTTCTAACCTTTGCACGTCCTTTTTGCCAAAATTTTCAATCTTTTTACAAAAACCGCTCCGGTTAGATCGATCTACGCGTTACAGGTAACACTTTGATCGATTGTTTTCCAATTTCGTCAATGTTTTGCTATACATTTGCTACTTTGCATGTTTAGAGATATAAATGTATGCTTTGAAATGTCATGCCATGTATTATTGCATGTATATGCTATGTATCAACTGCACAAGTCATATTTTATGCTCATGATGCGGTCCCACATATCTGTTGTTTCTTTTTGACAGAAAATCATGCATTATGGTTTTTCATGTTGCAATTATCCATATAAATGAAACTTTGATCTGTTGTGGCTTGGATTAATTGAAAAACATGTTAGGTTATGCATAGGATGTCCATTTTATAGACGAAACTCTGTCGATTTTTTTTTTCATGCATATATAGTAAACATGCATCATGTTGCATTAGTTCTATGATGACGATAGGAAATTTGAATATTTGTGACATAATTCAAAATAGAATTTACCTTCCCCTTCGCCTGTTCTATTTCAGCTATGGATCCTGACGCTCCTAGCAGCTCCACCGCATCTCGTACTTCGGGGGTTCGCCGTCGTAGGGTTGCACCCGCACCTGCTTTGCCTCGGACCCGCCAGGCTCGTCGACTGGCGGAGGCTGTCATCCGGCGTGATCACCCTGATGTTGAGGAGGCTGTTCTTCCGGACGCTGCGGTAGAGGGGCCATCCTCCAGCGCACCAGCTCCATCTCCTCATCGCGCCCTATCTGGCGCCTCTGTGTAGATACCCGATCTATTGGGTCGGGATCTCAGTCGTCACCCCTCAGCATCTCTTGTTGCTAATGAGGTATATTCAATTCTCATCTGAATTTATTCTCACTTTTCGTTCGTATTTGGACTGACCCATTGATGATTTCCACAGGTGCCCGAGTTTACTCAGCCGAGGGGTAACTGGTTCAATATCTATTCCCTCTACACAGCCTTGCACAGTGATTACCGCGCGGTGGTGGATTCATGGGGCCTTCGTCACTTCTTCACTATCATTCCCCGTCAGTGCCCCTGGGTTACATGAGGGCCTTATCCGAGCGATGGTTCCACCAGACCCAGTCCCTTCATCTCTTGGACTGCGAGGTTGTGCTGACTCCCTGGGATTGGAGGTACATCACGGGTATCGAGTTCACTGGATCACGCGTCCCTTTGGATCTTGATATTACTCCAGCAGAGGTCCGAGCTTTACTGGGTTTCGCTGCCGATGACCGGGTCTTTAAGGCCCGCAGCATTCGGTCTGGAGCTTTGGTTGTTGATGCCGTTGGAGGCATATATGTGATGCCATTCCCAGCGGATCGAGCCACTCGTGATATACTGCTCTGCCGTCTGTTTCTGACCATTATGAGGGGTTGTTTCTTAGGGAACAACTCCTCTACCATTCATTTCAGCGTCGTCGGAGCTGTCAGGGATGTAGACCGGATCGACGACTATGACTGGGGGTCCTTCACCTTTGCTTATTTCCTCCACGGTCTTCGTCTACGTTCGGAGGGACAGACAGATGCTTGGCTCGGCTTTTACCACTTCTTGCTGGTGAGCCCTCTCTTCCTTTTTCTTACTGTACTTCCCTTCATTTCATTTCTCTTTTCTGCATTTGACGGTTACTCATGCCTGCCTTGTTTCTGTTCACAGTTCTGGGCCTACGAGCGTCTTCCATGCCTGAGGCCTGTCACGACCCTCGGCCTAGATACCTACCCCAGGGGTCGTCGATAGCACCACAGCACCCTGGAGGAGGTCCCGGTGTCTGGCAGCTTTGCCCATTGCCGCATTCAGCTGGAGCTGATCACTGCTGCAGAGGTCGTTTGGACTCCTTATTCTCCTGAGCATCTGGATGTGGGGTTCACAGATGGGTATCCTACTGGCCCGGAGTTCGCACTTTCCACCCGCCGCCTCACTTTGCAGAGTGTCGGGGGCTGGGTGATGTATCTGGGAGAGCGCGCATTCAGATGCGTTACTGGAGAGATCCGCATTCCTCACTCCCTTCCCTTTACTACCTCCTGGCCGTTGGATTCACAGCCTTCGGAGATCATGCTTGCGGGGGAGGATGGTCAGACACTATCTTCGGGTCCCAGTACGAGCGAGCCCTTTCGCATCTGGTGGGTGCCCCGCACCATCGGTCCTCAGACTCGGGCCACATTCTTTCTTGGAGACATGGTTCCCGGCTCGGTGATGATGACCGATTGGGCTGCCTGCGTTCGGAGTCCCACTCACGCTGAGCAGATTGACACTTTGACCCGCCAGGTGGAGCAACTATCGTTGTATCTTCGGGTGCTAGGTCCGACTCCAGAGGATGCTTACGCATATGATCCTGACAGTGCGGATTTCGCCACAGGCCCGAGCTCATTTGATGCCCCAGTGCCGCCTTATATCCCGGATATGAACTTCGGTCCTTCGACTTCGACCACTCCAGGGGATCAGTTCGGGGATCCGGATTTCACAGACGACATTACTTTTGACTAGATCAGGCTAGGATAGGGCTCTTTGTACCTGGACCTGTTAGATGTTTATTATCTTTATTTCATGCACTATGTATTGAACTCATTTGTTTATTTATGCACAGTTTTTTTTTTCCTTATGAAATTCAATTGCTCTATTATTAACTGTTCGATGCATGCTTTTTATTTATGGATAGAGAATGACCCCTGTACAGTCTTTTTGATACTATTTTTCACAGATGTCGTCCTCAGATGTCGTGGTACGTTTGGATTCCATTCCTCCAACAGGGTTGGTCGGCAGTCTCCTCCGCTGGTTGGACAGTTTATTGCCGGCCGACAGGGTTATCGCAGATGGCCTTTTGGGACATTCTTGGTCCTTATTATCCTTTCAGGTGCCAGCGGGCTTTGTGGAGGGTATCCTGAGCTATTGGGCCCCTGCCCGTCAGGTGTTCAGATTAGGGACAGTAGAGCTGACCCCCACTCTCGAGGAGTATGCTCGCTTTACCGGCTTGCCCTTGGATGGTCCTTGTGCCAGGGTTACAGCTGGTTCCATGTGCCGTCAGTTCTTGTCTTTCACTGGTTTGCGGAGGACAGTCTTGTTATCGGTGATCACATCAGACCATCTGGTTCTCCTTCATTTCTTGATCGACCAATTCGGCTCACCCGACATTTTTCGTTTACTCTCCGGTGATTTTTTCGTGTCTGAGGAGCGCTGGGGCGCTTTGAGAGTAGACGTTTTGATGGCCTATGTCATTTCAGTTTTGTACTTGCCAGCCGGACCCGATCAGTTGGATATGCGAGTTGTCGCGGCCGTTAGAGCCCTTTAGGAGGATCACACCATTCTTCCCACGATATTGGCAGATACCTACATGTCAGCCTCATATTGTCAATCCTTCCGCGGTAGGGTATTCAGAGGGAGCTCTACTTTATTGTATGTGTGGTTCATGAGTCATCTCAGTCCCATCGGCCATTTCCATCGCCAAGGGTTTTGCTTCAGCCATGACATAGCCACGCAGTTTTCGTTTCGTTCCGTGAGCTGTACTGATGCGGCTTCCTGGGTAGAATTCTTGTCGGTTATTGAGGATCCTTTTCATCTCCTGATCTACTCGGGTTATTGCTCCTTTATGAGCTTCTTGACTCACGTGCCCAACCTGGATTTCATCCCTATTGCTGGCTTGAGAGGCGTGACTACTTATCATCCCTTGGCGGTTACAGGGCAGTTTGATCAGATACATGATTTTCATCCTTTCGCGGGCGCAGCCGCCTACCGATTCCTTATATCATCCCAAACAGATAGAGATCTGCTGCGGGTATACGATCTTTGGTCTCGCAGGATCTTTGCTGAATATAGTGAGAGCTGTCCCATTCAGACATTTGCTTACGTACAGTGGTTGCGCGAAGACTCGGATCCGGTTGGTTTGAGTCAGTCTGGGGCCTTTGATGACTCTGGAGTGATTTTCCCAGATGATACCACAGATCATTCCATCTCAGCTGATTCTGCCCCTAGTCAGGTTACTGAGGATACCCGACTCCGCCTGGCCTTGATTACTACTGAAGCTGAGAGGGATGCCGCTCTTGTTGAGAGAGATGATGTCATTCTGGCCAGAGACGCCGCCATTGCTGACAGAGACGCCATTGTATTTCAAACCAGGGCAGTTATAGATGCTCATTCTGGGACTGTCAGCCGAGCCACTGCTTTATTGGACCGCATCGACATGATGGGGCAGCAGATTGCAGGGGATGCTGATGCTTCAGATCTATCCACCACTTTATCCATCCTGCTTCAGCTAGTTTCAGATTTGTAGATTATTTTATTTCCTGCATAGACTATGTCAGTTTCATCGGTTATCGAAAGAGAAATCTTGTAACAAAATGACTTATATATGTAGACATGCATTTAAATTCAGTCATTTTCCCTTTTTTGTCGTATCGTTGCCTTTCATTGGATCCTCATTTTATCCAGCTAACCATGATTTTGACATTTTGCCTTCTTTCTCCTCTCAAGTCTTGATGGAGATTTGACAGATATTGCCGCACACCCTGTCGATTTCATCGGACTGGGTTTTAGATTTTTGCTAACTGTTTGGTTGGATCAGGGTTATGTCATTTGAGATGAAGCTGATTAGGCGGCTGGTTTCGGGAAGGTTTTGAGGGTGTAGGAAGGTTTATCTGGCTGTTGGGAATTGGTTTTTGTTTAGGGAAAACATTATTTTTAAGGAATCGGACCGTGCCATGATGGCTGCCTACGTACCCCCACAAGTTGGGAGATCAGGTCCTACGTAGTTCGTTCCTCAAAGAAAAAGGAGAACTGATGATTCAAGCGTAGAACCGCTTCACTGGGTCGGAATTGAGGGGTTGTGGAAATACCTCACCATCCATTTCTTGCAATATGAGGGCTCCTCTGGATAGCACTTTCTTAATCACAAATGGTCCTTCCCAGTTCGGGGCAAACTTCCCCTTGGCTTCGTCTTGACAAGGCATGACTCTTTTTAGTACCAAATCATTTTCCTTGAACTTCCGAGGTCTTATCCTTTTGTCGTATGATCGAGAGATCCTTTGTTGATATAACTGACCGTGCAAAACAGCAGCCACCCTCCTTTCATCAATTAAGGCCAATTGGTCGTATCGACTTTGCATCCAATCCTCCTCGCTTATCTGAGCATCGATCAAGATTCTGAGGGATGCCATCTCAACCTCAACTGGCAGAACAGCCTCCATTCCATATACCAAAGCATAAAGGGTTGCTCCCGTATAAGTACGCGTTGATGTTCTGTATGCCAGCAGGGTGAGGGGTAGCAGATCCGGCCATCCCCGATGATTAGCAGACATTTTTGCCATGATCTTCTTGATATTCTTATTTGCGGCCTCCACTGCCCCATTCATCTTGGGACGGTAAATGACAGAATTGAGGTGTTTGATCTTAAATTGGTCGCATAATCCCTTCATGAGGGTGTTGTTCAAATTCTTGGCATTGTCGGAGACCAAAACCTCAGGTTACTCGTATCGACAAATGACATTGTTCCTGATGAAACCGACGATGACCTCCTGAGTTACTTTGGGGAAAGAAGCTGCCTCTACCCATTTAGTGAAGCAGTCGATCATGACGAAAATGAATCGGTGTCCGTTGCTCGCTTTGGTCATACAGTGCAGTTCATTGGGAGGCATATGGATCACATTACCGTGTGCCTGGCATTGGTAACACCGTTTGACATGATCATCGCAGTCGGCTTTCAGTGTTAACCAATAATGCCCCGTTCTCAAGATCTTTTTGGCCAACATCGGTCCACTCATGTGTGGCCCACACACTCCACCATGTATTTCGTTCATAATCTTTTGGGCCTGCGTCTTATCTACGCATTGCAACAGTCCCAAACCAGCATCCCTCTTGTAGAGTGAATCCCCACTCAGGTAAAACTTCATTGCCATCTTTTGAATTCTCATCCTCTCAGCTCGGCTTGCCTGGTCGGGAATGGATCTATCCCTTAGGTACTCCCTTATGTCGTGATACCAAGGCTTCCTTGGCACAACTACCTCATCCGATAATACAGCCACATGCTCTTCATATGCTGGGGCACTCCGTACTGCTATCTCAATCTGTGGAACCTCTTTTCTTTTGATTATATGGATTAAGGAAGCCAAAGTTGCCAATGCATCAGCAAAATCATTCCGTCCCCGGGGAATGTGTCGGAAAGCGATATCTTCAAATTCTCGCGTCAATTGGACAACACATCGGTGGTATGGAATCAACCGAAGCTCCTTCGTGCTATACTCCCCGATCGCCTGTTTGATTACCAGCTCTGAATCCCCAAACACCGCTAGTCTCTTCACTCCCATATCGCGGGCAAAACGGAGTCCCAATATACATCCCTCGTATTCAGCTGTGTTGTTTGAATTACTGAACTACAATTTAATGGCCACAGGGTATTGCTCTCCGGTGATAGAGACCAGGACCGCTCCGGCTCCTGCCCCCTCAACATTCATGGCACCATCAAAATACAGCTTCCAGAACTGCCCTTTGTCATCACATCTCGTGTGTGATACCCAAAATATATCTTCGCCCGGCAGAGGAGTTTCTAACGGCTCCATCCCTCCTGATGGCATTTCTGCCAATTGATCTGCAATTCCCTGCCCTTTCATGGCTTTCTGAGTTACGTATACCATGTCGAACTGTTGTAAGATTAACTGCCATCTTGACAGTCGACAGTTCAGCATGGGCCTCTCAAAAATATATTTCAGGGGATCCATTCTCGATATCAGGTACGTAGTATGCCCATGGAGGTAATGTTGTAATCTCCCTGTAGCCCAGGCCAAAGCACAACAGATCCTCTCGATGGGAGTGTAATTTTGTTCACATCAGCTAAATCTCTTGCTGAGATAGTAGATGGCCTGCTCTTTACCTGCCTCATTCTTCTGTCCCAGCATGCATCCCATCGCAATGGCATTGACCGATATATACATAAACAGAGGGATCCCATCCTTCGGGGGTACCAGCACTGGTGCCTCTGTCAGCTGCTTTTTAATGGTCTGAAAGGCTCTCTGACATTGTTCATTCCACTCTTGGGAAGCATCATTCCTTAGTAGTTTGAAAATCGGCTCGCAAGTAGTCGTCAAGTGGGATATGAAGCGACTGATGAAGTTTATTCTTCCCAGGAATCCTTTTATCTCCTTCTCTGTGTGAGGTGCCGGCATATCCACAATGGCCTTAATCTTCGCCGGATCCAACTCAATGCCTCGATCACTAACTAGGAATCCCAAGAGCTTACTCGACTGCACTCCGAAAGCACACTTTGCTGGATTGAGCTTCAAATTATACTTTCTGAGCCGATCGAACAGCTTTTTGAGATGGGTTATATGATCAGATTCTACCCTTGATTTCACGATAATGTCATCCACGTAAACTTCTATCTCCTTATGCATCATGTCGTGGAACAGGGCCATCATGGCTCTATGATAAGTAGCCCCCGCATTTGTGAGACCGAAAGCCAGTCGTCTATAGCAGAAGGTGCCCCAAGGGGTGATGAACGCGGTCTTTTCCCGATCTTCTTCTGCCACCATTATCTGATGATACCCCGCAAAATAATCAACAAAAGAGTACATCTCGTACTGGGCCGTGTTATCCACTAAGATGTGTATGAAAGGCACCGGGAAGTTATCCTTGAGACTGGCCTTGTTTAGATCTCTATAGTCTACACATACCCTCACCTTCCCTCCAGGCTTAGCCACTGGGACTACATTGGACAGCCATTCTGGGTAAGTGGACACCATGATGATTCCAGCCCTGAACTGTTTGATGATCTCTTCCTTCACCTTCAAGCTCCACTCTGGTTTCAACTTTCTTAGTTTCTGCCTGACAGGCCTGAAACCCTCCTTGATGGGCAACCGGTGTACCACAATGTCGGTGGATAATCCGATCATGTCCTCATGAGACCAGGCAAAGACATCCTCATACTGGCTTAGCAACTTAGTTATTTCTGCTTTCTGGCTAGGGGTAAGGTCTGTCCCTATCTTGAGTTCTTTTGGCTTGTCAGGGGTTCCGATATCTATGGTGATGGTTTGGTCCAAGTTGGGTTTGGGTTTATCCTCGACCCATCCTTTGATCTCGTCAGGCGCGTCGTCGTAATCTGTCTCGTCTTGCTCAATGCCCATTAAATCGAAATCCAGCTCAATGTCAAAATCATAATCATCATTCAAATTTGAAAGACCGTTTGTTAGACAAGGATTACTCAAATTGGTACACCTGACATGAAACAAAATATTTGTCATATATAAGTTATTTTCCACAACGATCACATTTTCAGATAACATGACGAAACGACATAATTATGCAAAATACAAAGCAACAAAAATAAACTTCTTCATCCTCCCATCCTCTGGGGTCTACCACCCTGATGTCGGGTTTTACCCTTGTTTGGATATCACTGGTTTCATGGTCCAGTTGTCGACAGTTAGGTCAGATGAAACGCGCTGGATAAAAGGGGGCCTCACATCGGAAACTTCCCCGATGATTACGGCTACGTCGCCTGAGTCCCTCTTCCTACCTTCTTCAGGAATAATTAGCCCTGCCCAATCGATGACAGGTACACCTTGTTGGACTCCCGGTGGCGTGACAACATCCGTCCCCTCTCCATTGCTTGTTAATTGTCCGGGGATATAGCACCTGGTTTCAAACTTTTGCGCGACCTCTTGTAGGAAACTTTCCTTCTTGGTCGACTCATCACCTGCGGGGTTTAATTTTTCATCCCCTGCCCCAATCACAGGCCTGCTAGTCCCTCGTTCATTGTTGACCTTAGTCACCGGTTTTCCAGCCAGTCGAGTCAGAGCCGCACCTTGACGGTGTCTCCGTGCTACGCCTTCATGATATCCCAACCCTGCTTTACCTATCTGCTGTGGTAGTTGAATGGGCTCGGTGATTCCTTGACTGCTCTTTCCTAACCCTTGTCCTGGTTGAAATTTCATTTTCATCATTTCTTTTGCAACAAAGGTAAGTTCTGGAGAGACCTTAGGTTTCATGGCTGGAGCCCCCAGGCATCTGTAGTGGAGAATGCTGATTTCTAGCGCCTGAAAACTAGCAGGTGTCGCCGACTCGTCCACATTAATCACTGGCAGGCCATTCCTGGGAGGAGAAGGGTCATCATATTCTGCCGAGATCGTTACCAGATTCCCGTCGATGATTAGTTTGATTTGCAGGTGTAGCGTGGAAGGAACTGCCCCGGCCATGTGTATCCACGGCCTCCCCAATAACAGGTTATAACTGGCTGCAATGTCTAGGACTTGGAAAGAGATATCAAAAGTACAAGGTCCTATTTCCACCGGCAATTCTATCTCCCCAATGGTATCCCTCCGGGATCCGTCGAAGGCTCGCACCACTACATGACTGGCCCGTAGGCGCTTAGGATTGATGTTCATCTTCTCCAATGTACTAAGGGGACAGATATTCAACGCCGATCCCCCATCAATCAGCACCCCATTCATGATATAACCTGAGGAGATTACTGCAATATGCAACGGTTTTCGATGCCCCCTTCCCTCCTTGGGGATATCATCATCTGTAAATGATATTACATCACTCTCCAACAGATGGCCCACCAGATGGCCGAAACCTTCCCTGCTAATTTCTTTGGGAACGTATGCCTCCTCCAGGACTTTCGCCAGACTTTTGCAGTGATCACTGGACGATAACACCAAATCCATGATTGATGTCAGGGTCGACTCCTCGCTTAATATCTGGATCCCTCTTTCTTCCGGATGATCCATCTTCCTTAAGAATTCCATGGCTTTTTCCTCGGATATCTTTTCATCTTTCTTTGTTTTGCTTTCGAGGACTCGTCCAGGAAGATATAAGGGATTCCCCTTTGATGTTACCAAATCACAACTGGCCGCTTCTGTTGACACCCCCCCATAATTCCATGGTACCATTTTTAGACTGTGGACAGGGATTTGCGGTCTCGCTGTAAGGGTGAGGGGTTTCGGAGCTGCTAACTTGACAGGCCCCTCCATGATATTTCTGCTTACCCCTGCCAGTCTAATTGGCGCTCCCCATGTATTCCCGTGATCACTTATCATGTTGATCATTTCATCGATTTTCTTTACATAGTTCAGCCTTGACGGCCCCTCGGCTTCACTGGCCTCCGCCACATTGACCCCTCCTCCATCATGCCTTGGCAGGGGATTGACTTTAACATTTGGGGAGTCTGGCTGTTCCACCACAATCTCCCCACTATCAATCAAGTTCTGAATTCTGTGCTTCAGCGTCCAACACTCCTGCATATCATGACCAGGGGAACCTGAATGGTATGCGCATTTCTTGCTTGGGTCAAACCTTCTTCCATTCGGGTCACTCGGGGGTGCCAAATCAACTATTTTCCTCTGGGCTATCAATACTGCCAAAATCCGCTCAACAGGATCCCTGAGTGGGGTGAATACTCGATTTTTTGAGGTCTCGAACCTCCTTCGCCCATCCGCCCTCTGATCAGTGAAGTTAGGCTGTCGGGATGCACCTATACTGGATGATTGTTTTCTGCCTTCCTAGACGATCCCTGTAGGATGAGGGAAACATCTTCTTCCTTTTTCTTTTGGACCCTACGGGAAGTGCTGCCATAGTTTCCACTTTGGATTTGCTCTGCAGCTGTTTCCAAAGCCATGAAATCCCGAATTTTGCCAGACTTCAACCCCATATCCACCATTTCTCCGTGTTTAAGCATCTCGGCAAAAGGCCTACCAATCCCCGATATAACCCGCTCATAATAAGGAGCCTCTTGAATATCCACGAAGGTCATCACCATCTCCGACTCGCTCATTGGGGGATTCACCTGTGCAGCCATACCCCTCCATCGCTGTGCATAGTCCTTGAAAGATTCCCTCGGTTGTTTCTTAATTTTCGTCATTTGATATCTGTCAGGGGCCATTTGTGCTTGGAAGCTATACTGTGTTAAGAAGGTGCGGGTCAACTCTTCCCAATTGTGGATCCGGGCATTATCAAGACGGGCATACCAGATTCTCGCTTCTCCCGTCAGGCTCTTTTGGAATAATTGCATTCTTAGACCCTCGTCTTCTGCATAAGATCCCAGCTCCCCAATATAGATTTTCAGATGTGTATAAGGATCCCCCTTCCCATTGTATTTCTCAAATTCGGGGATTTTAAACTTCTCCGGATATCTGGTTCTGGGGAAGACACACAAATCTGAATAATTAACCCTGCCTAGGGACCCTATGCCTTTCAGAGATTGGATAGTTTCCTCCATTTGCTTCATTTTCCTTCGAAGGTCATCAGTGTCCCCCTCCTCTGGGATAGTGATCACTGTCCTGTTAAGTGTGGGAACGGCTTTGGGGATGACTGGCTCGCCCTTGAGCTGGGGTTGGTCATCTTTAAAAAGGATTGCACCACTTTTAGGAGGATTCTGGTCACCCCCTGGTGGTGGTACATTATGTGGTCCATGGTTTGGCGGATCTTGTCTGAGTAGGAACTGTTCTTTTAGCATTGTGGCCATCTCCAACATCTGTTTTTTAAAATCATCGAATTCCTCCCTAGATATGGAACCAGGATTAGTAGGTGGAACATCAGCCATTTCAGATGTAGAAACTTGGGCCCTCTTAGATTGTGAACGTGTTTGAGGAGCAATCCTACAAAAAAACGGTTTGGAGTTTAATCTTTGGGAAATGAAAGATGTGGATGCATGCTAAAGCAGTAACTTTTGTGTTTTTGGGTTTTTTAATCTTTCTCTGCAAAACAACATGTTAGCGATCCCTTTATTGCAATGATAAATGCTAGACATGACATTATTATGCTTCCCCAGCTGTTCCCTGCAAAACATAGAGGTTAGTAATTTCTTTTGACAAAAAGGGGAGGTATATATGAATTTTGAATGGGACTATGACATTTATACGTGCGAACGTAAAAAGGCATGAAGAGACTTTTCCTTCGCTGGGTTAATCTGAGGCTGACCTATCCTAAGGTTACTCTCGCGGGTTTTTCGGCATGAAGGTCCCCAAATCTTCGCAATCTACTCGTCTGAGTCCTTTCGATTGGAGCGGATTTGGGTGGTGCGTTTCCTGAGCCATCTCCGGGGAGCAGCCCCTTCGAGTCCAGTAATAAGCAATCGACAGGTTCACCTCAGGAGGAGGTACTCTCTCAACATACATTCACATTCATCGTCCTCACCGTATGCAAATGATTTACTTTAAAGTAAAACAATTCCATTCAATCATTCATTCATTGGACAAAAGCACACATTCACACAACAATAAGTAAAACAAGTCAGAATATCACACGTACATACACATTTATGAATTTTAAAGGATAGGATAGCATCAAGATTTGAACGCAGCTTAAGCCCTCTAATGTCCCCAGCAGAGTCGCCAGCTGTCGACGCCGGGAGGAATCGCTTTCCTATGCTAGTTGTGCCTTTTCCAATTTTAGCCTTTTCAATTAGATGATCTTTTGGAAAAGGTCGGCATTAATGTCGACGGGGTTTTGAAATATCGTTTTTTGTGATGAGCCAATTAACCAGAGTCGCCAGTTGGTATATTTGAAATGGATGTACCAACTCATCCGAGTTTTCGTTTTTTATAAATCGCTGGCTCATATGTGACTCCAAATTAATTGGTCTGCAAACCGAGATTCATAGAGTTCGGGGGCTTGCTTAAGCGAGGGGAAGGTGTTAGGCACCCCCCGACTTCCGTGAAATACGGTTACCGCAATCTTGATGCTTTCCTATCCTTTAATTCATGAAATGTGCGTGTATGCGTGTGTGTGTGTGTGTGTGCCTATGTGAATGTTGTGGTGAGTTTTGCATGAAAAAGAAACATTTGGTGTTTTGTGGAAAAGACGTGTTTTATTTTGAGAATGCTTCGGAATGTCTTTTCGGCATACACGAGAAGGCTTTATGAGAAAAGATTTGATTTTAAATTGTCAAAAGCCATGGGATTTTCTTTAGGTGTCGTTTTGGCAAAACAAGAGTTTTAAACCCTCGTCAAAATAGGAATCGAGATCTATACGTTGCTTTCATAACTCAAATGATGGGCAACCTCTAGGATCTCTTTCAGCCTATGCACCAAGGTTTAATAAAACATTATTTATTTTATAAAACCATTTTTGTGACGTTTGGAAACGACTTTTCTTTAGCCTTCTCGTTTGAATAGGAATCGATATTCATTAACACTTCCATTTTTTATCCTCGTGATGCTAATAACCTAATTTGATTGATTTTACAAAAGTCTTCATCGTTTAGCTTTGAAATCAATTTTACGTCATAAGCCAATTCAAAGCATTAAAATGCGTTGGGGCTATTCATGGGCATGTAAGCCATCAAAATAACCCCAAACGCCCACAATCACATACTTTCACTATGACGGGGCCTTAACCACGATTCTCGCCTTGGCGTCGTTTTAAGGCCCGACGATTACATATGTACAATGAAAACTACATCATTCCTACTATCTACATTAAAAGACGTCCATCATCGGATTTGGACCACGGGGTCGCTTTCCTAGGCTCACACCCAAATTTCCACACACCCACAACCGGATATTACAAGAGATAACCAACACGGATAATCTAACAATACCAAGACATCCTAAAATAACGATCTAAAGGAACCAGGCCCAATATAGCACCGTAAAACAAAACAAAAAATCAATAAATGAATATCATCGGGTTATTAGAAAGAATTTTGTTCCGATGGAACCCTCACTAATAATCCCTAATTCATTGTTCCACCATAAATTACATGAAAAACTACATTTAATTTGACCAAATGATATGATAGAAATTGCAAAAATAAGGAGATTTTCACCTTGCAAATGATATCAAAATGGATGTAAACTTGTGTATTTTGAATAGAAGGGGAAGTATATGTGATACAATCAAATCAAAAGAGTATTATTTCTCTCTTTTTTCTTCCTTTCTCTCCTATTTTGTTGCAAAATTTTGCTATTTTTCTCTCAACTTCTGAGCTGCTGCTGCTGTTTTTTTCTTCTCCTTCTCGCCTGATTCAACCTTTGTATGCTGATGAGGGAATGAGCTGAAATAGGCTGGCCAAAGCCAGCCGCAGATGGATCTGCGGCTGGCCGCAGATGGATCTGCGGCTGGCCGCAGATGGATCTGCGGCTGGCTGGCCGCCAACCTTCCACTCAACTGAATTTCGGTTTCCGTGTTTCGAGTTCCGTGTTTTCAAAAGGCGCACTCATTGGACGCAGATCAATCCGCGGCTGGCTGGCTTGACTTTCTCGGTTTTCGTGCCACGCCTCGATTCTCGTATTATGACGTCGGTTTTCGCCGACAGGCTTGTATTTTGCAGTCCGGGAATCACTGGGAGACGTGCCACATCATTCGGGAATGCTCATTTCGGCCGGCCTTGTTGTCACGTCGGTTTTGGTTATAAATCGTTGTGGTGACGTCGAGTGCTCGTACTTGTCCAGCCTTTGCTCTCGCAGGCCGGTTCATTTGCCGAATTTGCCCTCCTGTCACGGTTAGTATACGAAGTGCAAAATTTGGGTGTCTACAATATATACATACTGTTCAACACATACATGTATTACATATTAGCTCCACGTAATATAATACATTCAATACATTATAATGTATTACACCAAAAATCTTTTCTATACAAATGGAAGCTATACATTAAATAAATAAAAAATTATTTAATATAATAATTTCACCATATTAAAATAATCTATAAATTATTTCAATTCAACTCATTTAATGTATACATCAATTCAGTATACATGAATTGTTTCTAACAATTTATTCTCATGCATTAAAATATATATATTAATATATTCACCACACCACATACAATATAATTAAAAAATAAAAATTTATTTTAATAAAAATCTATATTCTAATAATTATCTGAAAATTCAAATTGTTACATCCGCAATGATAGTAAATTAGACATTGTAAAATTCTGTAAATAAATTTGTAATTAACAACATTTTAGCATATAAAATGATATTAATTACCAAAATAAATTAGGTCTTTATTTAAATTGGTATATCCCACTATTGTTTTCAAACTATATTACCCTCATAATATATTGTTCGACAAATCTAATTTGCTAGTGAGAATAAGAATCCTATTTCAAATGTATATAGCCTTGTGTGTGCACAACAAACTATATATAAATAAATAGGTAGACAACTATTGTCAATTACATCACCATGTAACTCCTTGTATTTTACCTCTTAGATCATAATGGTCAAGTGTAAATTAAGTCTAACTTAGCAATTCTATATATGTGAAGAGAAAAATATCGTCCTTGTGTGTGCACAACAAAACAGTAATGTTCAATTCCTTAATAAACAACAAATGTGATAAAACAACATCTTAAATATTTAATACTTATCTTGTGTGTGCACAACAAACTCATATTAAATATTTAATACTCTGTCGCTTTACCATGGTAGAAGGCGACGTTCGATATTCCAAATATCTTTGAACGTTACAACTTAATATGCTTTATTTGAGGGTTTTTGTTATTATTTGTCTCATCTTGTTTAGCGCGCGCACACACACACACAGATATATATATATATATATATATATATATATATATATATATATAATACGCGTCATGTTAATTAACATGCGAAGAATGTTGTATAATATATATATATATATATAATAAACATGCACATATAGAATACTATATTCTACCCGGATTGATTATGGACTTTTATTCTAATTTGGTTCACTTGAGCCACCAAGTGAACCAAAAGGTCAAACTTAGGGTACAAGAACTGAATTTAAATATAACCATTACATTTAAACCTGGGCTTCATTACAAACGGGTCTTCACGCACTCCTTGCTCCTTGGTCTCCAATTCTTCAAGTAATTCTAACTAATCCTATTACAAAAACTATTTACTGTAAATAGAAACCTTGATCAGCAGTCAAGGGGAAGTACATAGGAGGGAGATAGTATTTACATCAAGAAAAACTAGAGAAGACGAGGTACGTAGACCCCATTTATAAAACTCATTCATTTAAGCATTCACTTAAAATAAATCAAATCACATATTGGTCAATAGTCCATAATCAGTCCCATTTATAATCATACATATCACCATATGTATCAATAAACAACATTCATCTCATTAATAATAAAACCATTCCATATATGCATTGATATCATTTAATGGGCAATATTAGTTAGTATAAAATTCAATACCAAATCAAATTAATTAGCATGAAATCCAATTTCAACTCCAATTTGTTTAGTATAAAATCAAATTTCAACTCTAATTAGTTATCATGAAATCTAATTCCAACTCTAATTAGTTATCATGAAATCCGATTTTGAATCAAAATAAACTCTTTTATTTTAATCCAATTTTAAATCAAAATAAACTCATTTATTTTAATTTAACCAATTTTGAATAAAAATAAACTCCTTTATTTTTAATCAAGTTCCAAATCAAAATAAACCACTTAATTCTTAATTTAGAATTTCTGAAAAAACATGGAATCCTATTCCAAATAAAAATAAACTCCTTTAATTTAGTCAAATTTCAAAAAATTTCAAAATTGTACAAAAAATGAACCAACAAGTCTTCAAGTGCCGCGACTCAAAGATTTGTGCATCGCGACCCTCAAAGGAAAGCGTCGCGGCTCACGAAATTGAGCGCCAAGGCCCTAGCCCAGCGCCGCGGCTCACACAAATGAGCGTCGCGACGCAAAAGCTCTGTTCGTTCGTTTCTGATTTTTTCAGATCGCAATTTTTAAGTTTTCTCCCAAAAAACATAACTCTATACTAACAATTATGCCCAATTAAATTGTTCTAAGCACATACCCATACATATACGGAATCAAAACAATTAATAATCCGCATAAAGTTTGACTCTTGATACCACTATTAGGTTTGTAATATCCATGAGTATACAATCAAATTGCATATAAGCAGCGAAAGCATGGTAAATCAGAATTTAAAAATTTACAAACCATAACCAGAATCGATCTTTATGCGCAATTATTAATTAACAAAGAAAGATAAAGAATTATACCCTCGTAGATCAAAGCTTCCTCGAGTACAAGTTCAACTCCAAATCCTTCGCGTTCTCCTTGAATCCCACTGATTAGATTCCTTATTTTGATCAATGCAAGCAACCCAAGTGTTTGGCCTCTAGAGGTGATCCACCAAGGAATAATATCCATTCAAGAAGATGGGTGTGTTGGCAAAATCCTAGTTTTCTCTCTCTAGAGAATATGTAAGTACTCTCCCAAATCTAGTAGAAGAATGTGTAACCCGAATCCATGATAAGACTCAACTTATTTATAGATGTAGGCAACCCTCCTAAACTATTTAGGAATAGGGTTTTATTTTAATTAAACTCTTTTAATTAATTAAACCCCTAATCCAATTAAGAATTTATGAGAGTACTTGCATCAATTAATTCCTAAACCATTTAGAAATTAAATAATAATAATAGTAATAATATTAATAAGACTCCTCTTATTAATTTATATTTAATATTTTCAAAATATTAAATAATAAACATTAAGCTATTTAATTTATTCTATCACCATAGCATAAATTAAATATATTTAACATATTATTACGATTATGCCATTTACTTCTTAAATAAATATTTTTCTTTTGCGGTGTGACTCTTTAGGTTCTCCATATTAAACCGGTTGTGAATAAATTAATTAGAACAATTTTAATCATATTTAAATAAATAAATTAAACTATTTAATTCATTTAAATAAATAATATTTATTCTACAATAAGGGTAAGCCTCCTTAGCGATCAACGACTTTTCAGATAATATAGATTTCAACATTAATCATAAAAGAACCTTTTAGTGAATAGTTACCGTACAATTCAATCCTTCTATCATACAATGTCCCAATTAAATATAAGAAATGGAATTACTGTCAAGTCTTATTTTATTTAATTATATGTATTTCGATCTTTAAATGCACAACTCTAATTAATGAAAATTAGAAACTACTTTCTAATTTCATTCTGCTTTGGCCAAAGACTACTGAGTTGTCATTAATCAAATCACATAGGACATTTCTCTTCTTTTACTAGAAGTGATATATTCTTTGTTGACCATTCATTATCTTCATGTACAACTTATTATACCCAAGCATACCCTATGTTATATCCTAAAGGTATTAAGGAATATGTCAAAGTATAACTCATCATACACAAGATACTATGATGATCTCAAGTCTAAGGATCACTTGTACTACTATCACATAAGGAATTCCTATTGATAGGCTAGTAAAACTCCATTAGGTATTCCTTTAGCAAGTCATGTTCAGTGAACTTATTCTCTAATAAGCACCTACATACTTGCTTTAGTGTCTCTACACAAATGATTATGAGATCAATCATCCTCTTCATAAGAGCAAACAAAGTATGTACTAATCTATCCGGATTCACTAATCCCCTTTTTCAGTAATCCACTGATTAGGAACTGTAATATCCCAGATATTTCGAAAATTTAAAATAAGAATTTAATAAATAAAATTCTTATTAAGGGATGAAGTAGATTTGGACATATATGTATATATGTGTTTCATATAATGTGAAGTATGTGATTTTGGGTAATAGATTAAATGTGTATATATGATGTGAAATATATACATATATTGGGTAAAATTAACTAATTAATTAATATTAATTGATTGAAATTAAATTGAAATTATATTTTCACGTGATCACTATTCACGTAAGTACTATTCACGTGATCACTATTCACGTAAGTACTATTCACGCGATCACTATTCATGTGGGTACTATTCACGTGGGTACTATTCACGTGGGGACTATTCACGATAAAAACGCTTTCTTCGATTTTAGAATTACGTCATAGCGTTTATATGAGGTTACGAGGTGTAATATCTAATAGAAATTCATAAAAGAAAAGAATTAGTTTTTTTTTTCTTCCGGCTAATCGATCAAAATACGAAAGTAAATTGTGTATAATACGAAATATTATACGAGTAGAATGCGAGTATAATATGAAATATTATACGAGTAGAATGCAAGAATAATACGAGCTGGACACAAAAATTATACGGTATAAATACGAAATTACTATTCATACGAAAGTACTATTCATACAAAAATACTATTCATTTATACGAAAAGTCGAATTTGGAGAAAAAGTTAACTAAGTTATTTAGCAAATAAGTAAAGAAAAACTAAATTAAACTAATTAAATCCTAATTAAAGGTTAAGTTAGATTAGTTTAAGGGGGCCAATCTTCGTGATATATAATCGACCAATCGTAGCAAAAAATGATGTAAGCATGATGTAGCATGACATAAGGCTCAAAGAAGCACAAAAGATGATGTAAACATGATGTGGCATGACATAAGGTCCAAAGAAACACAAAGGTGATGTCATCATAATGATGTCACAGGTACTAAGGTGTAAATAATGAGGTACCAAAGTGTAATAAACCAAGCCCTTAATGTGCAATTAATGAAACTTAGTTTTTCTATAAATAGAGAGCTCTCCATTCATTATTTTCATACATTTCAAGAGTTAGAGTTACTCTACACAAATAATTTGAGAGCTATAGTGAGAGAAAAAAATATAATATATAGACATATATTACTTCGAAGCATAAAAGTGTTACGCGATTGGAAGTAAAGCTAGCAACTACAAGAGATATTACTCTAGTGGTTATTATTTTCATTCTTCTATATATTTACAAGCAGTTATAATGCCCAAATTATTTTAAGTAAATAGTACAAAAGTCCTATTTACAAGCAGTTATAATGCCCAAATTATTTTAAGTAAATAGTATAAAAGTTCTATTTACAAGCAGTTATAATGCCCAAATTATTTTAAGTAAATAGTACAAAAGTCCTATTTACAAGCAGTTATAATGCCCAAATTATTTTAAGTAAATAGTACAAAAGTCCTATTTACAAACAGTTATAATGCCCAAATTATTTTAAGTAAATAGTATAAAAGTCCTATTTACAAGCAGTGATAATGTTCGATTTTCTTAAATATAGTTTATGAATATTCATTTTATAAATAGTTATTATGTTCGATTTTTTTTCAAGTATTTATCTGATGAATATTCATTGTATAAGCAGTTATACTGCTGAATTATTTCATGTATAGTAGAATGAGTCTGATTTGTAAGCGGTTATAATGACCGAAATAATATTAAAAAAAAACAATGTGGGTGAAAGGTTATATTTCAAATAAAAAGAAATATATTAAAGTGTTTAGTAAAGGAAGTGATTTATTAAAGCCGGATTATGATTAATTGGTTATTCAACGTGACTTAAATGTGTAGGTCAATTGAAGGATAAGTTAATAACGTTATATTTAAACAACATAACAGGCAAGTATCCTAACTTCATTCGATTTCTACATTGAATGTAAGTTTCCTAACTTGTGCAATTATTATTCCGTACAAGTTCTTATGATGATGATGTTATAACTTACACAAGTTTACCTTTTGTGCAAGTTCTTAACCCTAAACTTCTTACGTTATTGCAAGTTTCCTAACTCAAACTTGAGTTAATATTTTCAAGCATGTTAGTGGTTTAATTATTGTCAATTATTCCACCTCAGTGAAATATATTGTTAATCGCACTTAGTGCAAGTTGAATATGTTCACGTGGTATAAAAGGCTGATCACCTTGATTACCAAATTTGTTCATGGTCATTGTTGGCCACTCAGCGTTATTGATTCAGTTATTCGTTTATTGAAATTTGATTATCGTTCTTTCACAATTGTTATATATTGTTGAAAATTCGAAAGCCTATTCTTTTTCAATCATGATATATCTTTCTTGTATTTAAACTTGCTGAGCAAAGTAGTTGCTCACTCTTGCTATATCATGATAATATTTCAGTTAAGCCCAAGTGCTTCAGGAAGGACAAAGCCAAGAGGAAACGTTCTACGGAAACTTAATATGTGTTAACTATTATGTTATCTTATGAAAATGATTATGTAAACCTTTTGAGTTATTAAGGTATGTATTGGGTTAAGGTTGTAGACCTTGGGAAATGTTGTAGAATACTCTGAAATAAACAATGTATGTTTATATTTTCTGCATTAGTTATAGAACATGTATACGAAGATGATGTATCGTGACGCACCAAGTTAGAGGTTCAAGGGACACGGATTTGGGGGCATTACAGGTTGGTATCAGAGCTGTAGGTTATAGTTCTAAGGTAAGAGTATCTTAGGATATAACCTAAAAAGATTAAGCCTTATTTAAAAATCCTAGAGGCTAAGTTGGCCAATAGAGGGCACAAGTGATGTAGGAGCCAACTATAGGCCGAATATAGGAGGCGAGAACTTTAGTAGACTCGTTGAAATTAATTCCCCCAAAAGCGGATCTTGTCCCCTTGCTTTAACTAATAAATCCTTGCTTTAACCTTATTAAATGAATAATTAGGGTTAGAGAAGATAAGTTTGAGAACCTTGGTGGGATCGCCAATGGAAGGTAAAAGAACAGAGAATATTAATTGTGAGTCTGTGAAGTGGCCTATAAATAAGCCTTCATAGAATTGCGTATTTCTCCAAGTTAGAAGTAAGAAAAAGCAAGAGTAAGCTAGAGAGAAAGATTAATAAAAAAAAGCAAGATGTCAGGAGATGAAGCACTTAGAGATATCCTGGTAGTTTCGGAGGAGCCGATAACTGTAGAGCCTTTATCTACGGTAGCTCCTGAACCCGAGGATAGGGAGGAGTCGGTGGAGAATCTATTAACAGCAGTGGTAGATAGGAACATTGAGTTGGAAAATATGGTGCAAGAACTAAAGGCAGAAGTGGAAGAACTCCGATCAGACAATCAAGAACTAGAGGCAAAAATGGAAGAACTCCGAACAGACAAGTAGGCTATAGAAGCCCATTTGGAAGATGAGATTTTAGAAAAGTTGAGAGCGCAGGATCAGGCGCATGAATTGGAAGAAGAAGTAAGATGCAAGAACAGGAAGATGGATAGAATGAGGTACGCCTTTAACAAGTTAGTCGGGCGTATTCAGGATAGGGTATCCAATTATCCCGAGGAGGAAGATCATACTGGACCCGTCATTAGTAGGGACCAGGTCATGATCATTACCAAGGAGGAACAAGAAGAGGCCATTGAGCGTGGTCTAGGAGGTTGAGATGTGAATGGCGTATATAGATACGGTACTTATAATGTTATTAATATGTACTGACAATTTTGTGTAAGTTAAGAGATATGTTTTTGTTATAAATCCCCATATGTATAGTATTAGAGGGATATGTTATGTAAGTGCTATAACATGCAAAGTATTATGTACTACGAGAAGTATGTTTAATAAATGTGCTTTGAAATGAATAGAGAAAGACTACCCGGTCTTAAATGAAAATAAATGATACGAGATATCTTATGATAAGACTTTTGAAAAAAACAGAAAGAATACTAGCTGATCATGAACAGATCTATAACAGATGTTTAAGATGAATCCATAAAGAAATGGATTAAGTTATAAACAAAAAGATTCAAAGAAGAATCTTGAAGAGTTATAAAAGATGAGTTACGAATTAAAGAAAAAGTTCGTATTGAGCAAAGAGAAAGCTAAAATTAGAATTATGTGGGATTTCAATTGGGGACTCATGTTAGTGGCTCAGTTGTACGATTCCTTGTATGGGCAGGGAATTTGTGCTTGGTTTGAGAACCACTTAGCTTCCTATATCGATATAGTGGTTGAGTTGAACAATTTCTTGTATGGGCAAGAGATTTGTCCTTGGTCTAACAACCGCTTAGCTTCCTATATTGATTAGTGGCCGAGTTGACCAATTCCTTGTATGGGCAGGGGATTGTGTTTGGTTCGACAACTACTTAGCTTCCTATATTGATAATCATTGGAACCTAGTGTCGCGTTGTTCGCTATATGTATGTTGAGAAGGTGATTCTTTTCTCATGTGTATAACAGATAGGTAGAGGATGTAAGATTAGGAGCGAGTTCTTAAAACTCATACTTATGGTAAGTTCGTGACTCATAATCATATGGTACGTTTTTGAACCCCTGAGCGAATGGACGTCTTTGGTCTGACTAGGATAAGTTCCTAAACTCATATGATTGTGGTAAGTTCCTGAACTCATAATGTGTGGTATGTTTGATGAACTATACTAGGGTATAGAAAAGTTGTGCATGAAGAAGTGATGATTTTTTTAGTATAGTAAGCTTTAAGGTTGATAGAAATAGATAGAATTATTAAGCAATGAATCATTGGAGAAATTGAAGTTGATGGTGGAGGCATAGGTATTCCAAATCTTCTAGCTATGCTAGATCCTAAATCGTGCTTATATTCACACTTATACGCCTTTGAAAAGTCTTATCATTTGTATGTCTATGCTACTTGGTTCAGCTAGACAAAAATTGTTTTAACATCAAAATGTATTTTAAAATCGTCAATGCACCATTGCAAAGCATGGTGTTGAGATGATAAATGACAACATTCTAACACACTGTTACAACAGTGCAACATTATGTCGTCCTATAAATGAATTTTAGTTATATGAACCGTTTTATGAAATATGTCCATGCTAATTGTGTTGGCTGGACAAAGCTTGTTTTGAAAACTTCAAAATGTATTTAATATTCACTTACCATTAAAGTCGTGGTGTAGAGATGATAAAATGACGGAATCCTAACACACTGCTTGCAACAGTGCAGTATTATAACGTCCTAAAAAAAATGAATTTCAGTTACATTAAATACCTAAAATGATTTTCAGTTCGTAATATACGAACAGTTTATTGATGCTAGTCTAGGCCAATTGTTTCAGCTAGACGGATGTTGGAATGATTTATCGAATGTTTTTGAGCCAGTATGAAAAACCCTGATAAAAAGGGGTAATTTTGTCGGGAAAATCCGACCATGCGCGCGGATGTATAGAATATTTTGCAGTCTTTGTGATTGTTAAAATTTCTAGAGGTTTACAGTGAAAATATATGTTAAATCTCGAGATGGGCTCACGGTCTTTATGACCACTCAGCATGATTTGAAAAGTTTTTAAAGGAATTTCTTTTATTTCTTATTTGTTCAAGCTGCTTCACAATTATTGAACAATTGTTGAAGACTCCTGAAAAATATTTCATTATTTTGAAAGTTGGAAGTTTAGAAGATGTGAACTTCTTAGAGAAGAATGACTATAGAATGTGACGAATAAAGAGAAATCTTTAAAGAAGGAAAGAGTTTAGTTGTTATTAAAGTGAGAATATAAAGGTTGATTTGAAAACCTAGTTTGGTAAATAAGATGATTGATTTCAAAACCTAGTTTTGATCAATAGAATGAGCAGCAAAAAAAAAATTAGTATGCTATAATTTCGAGGACGAAATTCTTAGAAGAAGGGGTGAATGTGATAACCCAAAAATTTATGAAACTTATAAATAAGATCTCGAATAATTAAATAAAGATTAAAGAATATAATCTAGATTTAAAAATAGAGGAGTAGAATGCATAGAGATGACTATGCCTTAATTTCGAGGACGAAATTATTAGAAGAAGGGGTGAATGTAATATCCCAGATATTTCGAAAATTTAAAATAAGAATTTAATAAATAAAATTCTTATTACGGGATGAAGTAGATTTGGACATATATGTATATATGTGTTTCATATAATGTGAAGTATGCGATTTTGGGTAATAGATTAAATGTGTATATATGATGTGAGATATATACATATATTGGGTAAAATTAATTAATTAATTAATATTAATTGATTGAGATTAAATTGAAATTATATTTTCACGTGATCACTATTCACGTAAGTACTATTCACGTGATCACTATTCACGTAAGTACTATTCACGCGATCACTATTCATGTGGGTACTATTCACGTGATCACTATTCATGTGGGTACTATTCACGTGATCACTATTCACGTAGGTACTATTCACGTGACCACTATTCACGTGGGGACTATTCACGATAAAAACGCTTTCTTCGATTTTCGAATTATGTCATAGCGTTTATATGAGGTTACGAGGTGTAATATCTAATAGAAATTCATAAAAGAAAAGAATTAGTTTTTTTTTTCTTCCGGCTAATCGATCAAAATACGAAAGTTAATTGTGTATAATATGAAATATTATACGAGTAGAATGCGAGTATAATATGAAATATTATACGAGTAGAATGCAAGAATAATACGAGCTGGACACGAAAATTATACGGTATAAATACGAAATTACTATTCATACGAAAGTACTATTCATACAAAAATACTATTCATTTATACGAAAAGTCGAATTTGGAGAAAAAGTTAACTAAGTTATTTAGCAAATAAGTAAAGAAAAACTAAATTAAACTAATTAAATCCTAATTAAAGGTTAAGTTAGATTAGTTTAAGGGGGCCAATCTTCGTGATATATAATCGACCAATCGTAGCAAAAAATGATGTAAGCATGATGTAGCATGACATAAGGCTCAAAGAAGCACAAAAGATGATGTAAACATGATGTGGCATGACATAAGGTCCAAAGAAACACAAAGGTGATGTCATCATAATGATGTCACAGGTACTAAGGTGTAAATAATGAGGTACCAAAGTATAATAAACCAAGCCCTTAATGTGCAATTAATGAAACTTGATTTTTCTATAAATAGAGAACTCTCCATTCATTATTTTCATACATTTCAAGAGTTAGAGTTACTCTACACAAATAATTTGAGAGCTATAGTGAGAGAAAAAATATAATATATAGATATATATTACTTCGAAGCATAAAAGTGTTACGCGATTGGAAGTAAAGCTAGCAACTACAAGAGATATTACTCTAGTGGTTATTATTTTCATTCTTCTATATATTTACAAGCAGTTATAATGCCCAAATTATTTTAAGTAAATAGTACAAAAGTCCTATTTACAAGCAGTTATAATGCCCAAATTATTTTAAGTAAATAGTATAAAAGTTCTATTTACAAGCAGTTATAATGCCCAAATTATTTTAAGTAAATAGTACAAAAGTCCTATTTACAAGCAGTTATAATGCCCAAATTATTTTAAGTAAATAGTACAAAAGTCCTATTTACAAGCAGTTATAATGCCCAAATTATTTTAAGTAAATAGTATAAAAGTCCTATTTACAAGCAGTGATAATGTCCGATTTTCTTAAATATAGTTTATGAATATTCATTTTATAAATAGTTATTATGTTCAATTTTTTTTCAAGTATTTATCTGATGAATATTCATTGTATAAGCAGTTATACTGCTGAATTATTTCATGTATAGTAGAATGAGTCTTATTTGTAAGCGGTTATAATGACCGAAATAATATTAAAAAAAAAAAACAATGTGGGTGAAAGGTTATATTTCAAATAAAAAGAAATATATTAAAGTGTTTAGTAAAGTGTAGACACCCAAATTTTGCGTTCCCTATACTAACCCTGACAGGAGGGCAAATTCGTCCATTGAGCCAGCCTACGAGAGCGAAGGATGGGCGCAAGAACGAACACTCGACATTAAAACCGACATGACAACAAGGCCGTCTAAAATGAGCATTCCCGAAAGATGTGGCACGTCTCCCAGTAATTCCCGGACTGCAAAATACAAACCTGTCGGCGAAAACCGACGTTACGACACGAGAATTGAGGCATGGCACGAAAATCGAGAAAGTCAAATCGGGCAGCCGCGGATTGATCTGCGGCCAATAAGTGCGCCTTTTGAAAACACGGAACTCGAAACACGGAAACCGAAAACCAGCTGAGTGGATGGGGGGCGGCCAGCCAGCCGCAGATCTATCTGCGGCCAGCCGCAGATCCATCTGCGGCTGCCCCTGGCAGCCCCATATCAGGGCAGTTCTTCATTTATTCCAGCGGAGGCGAGAAAAAGAGAGAAGCAGCAGCAGCAGCTCGGGAATAGGAGAGAAAAACAGCAAAAAACTGCAACAAAATAGGAGAGAAAATAGAGAAAAAAAAGAGGATTTATATTTCTTTTGTGAGATTATATCCAAGATAATTTCTACTCTATTCATATACTCAAATTTACCCACATCTTTGTGATATTTGCAAGGTGAAAAGACCATTTCTATAGCAATTTTTGTGTATTATTTTGTTAATCCTTTTGTCAATTGGGTTATGTGAAATGTAGTTTTTTCTTTTATATTGTTGTGGATACATGGATTAGGGACCATTAGTGAGGGTTCCCACGGAACGAAATGCCTCCTAATGACCCGAGGATGTCCATTTAGTGAACTATTTTAGCTTGTCATGATGATTTATTGTGCCTAGTTTGTTTAGATTGTCATTTTAGGATATTGTGGTTGTTTAGTAATTTTGGATGTGAGCCTAGAAACGCGACCTCGTGGTCCAAATCCGATGATGGACATCTTTTGATGTAGGTAGTAGGAGCGATGTAGTCTTCATTGTAAGTATGTAATCGTCGGGCCTTAAAACGACGCCAAGGCGAGAAACGTGTTTAAGACCCCGTCATAGTGAAAATATGTGATTGTGGGCGTTCGGAGTTATTTTGATGGCTTACATGCCCGTGAATAATCCCCTATGCATTATAATGTTTGATTTGAATTACAACACCAAAAAAGGTTTTCAAAGCTAAACGATGAAGATTTTTCCTAAAATCAATCAAACTAGGTTATTAGTATCACGAGGATAAGAAATTGGAGGTGCTAAGAAATGTCGATTTTTATTTAATGAGAAGGCAAAAAAACGATTGTGTTCAAACGTCACGAGAAATGGTTTTATGAAAATAAATGGTTGTTTTATTAAACCGTTGTGCATAGGGTTAAAGAGATCCTAGAAATTGGCCGCCACCTTGTATGCGAAAGCGATGTATAGGTCTCGATTCCTATTTTGACAAGGGTTTAAAAATTGATCTTGTTTTGCCAAAACGACACCCAATGAAAATCTCGTAGTTTTGACAATTAAAATCAAACCTTTTCATAAAGAATAAAGCTTTCTCGTATAAATCGAAGGACATTCTAAAGCATTCTCAAAGCACGACTTTCCATAAAAAACCCCAATAATTCTCTCATACAAACTCTCCACAATATTCACATAGACACACACACGCGCACACACATACACATTTTATGAATTAAAGGATAGGAAAAGCATCAAGATTGCGGTAACCGTGCTTCACGGAAGTCGGGGGGTGCCTAACACCTTCCCCTCGCTTAAGCAAGCCCCCGAACTCTATGAATCTCGGTTTGCAGACCAATCAATTCGGAGTCACACATGAGCCAGCGATTTACGAAAATGAAACTCGGATGAGTTGGTACATCCATTTCAAATATACCAACTGGCGACTCTAGTCAATTGGCTCATCATAAGAAACGACCTTTCAAAACCCCGTCGATATTAGTGCCGACCTTTTCCAAAAAAATCATCTAATAAGAAGGCTAAAATTGGAAAGGGCAAACAATCGCCACGGAAGCGATTCCTCCCGGCGTCGACAGCTGACGACTTTGCTGGGGAACTTTAGAGGGCTTAAGCCGCGTTCAAATCTTGATGTTATCCTATCCTTTAAAAATTCATGAATGTGTATGTGGGTGTGATATTTTGACATGTTTTACTTGTTGATTGGTGAATGTGTTTTTTCAAAGGAATGAATGATTGAATGGAATTTTTTTACTTTAAAATAATCATTTGCATACGGTGGGGATGATGAATGTGAATGTATGTTGAGAGTGTGCCTCCTCCTGAGGCGAACCTGTCGGTTGCTTATTACTGGACTCGAAGGGGCTGCTCCCCGGAGATGGCTCAGGAAACGCACCACCCAAATCCGCTCCAATCGAAAGGATTCAAACGAGTAGATTGCGAAGATTTGGGGACCTTCATGTCGAAAAGCCCGCGAGAGTAACCTTAGGATAGGTCAGCCTCAGATTAACCCAACGCAGAAAAAGTCTCTTCATGCCTTTTTACGTTCGCGCGTATAAATGTCATAGTCCCATTCAATATTCATATATGCCTCCTCTCTTGTCAAAAGAGATTACTAACCTCTATGTTTTGCAGGGAACAGCTGGGGAAGCATAATAAGTCGTGTCTAGCATTTATTATTGCAATAAGGGATCGCTAGCATGTTGTTTTGCAGAGAAAGATTAAAAAAAAAAAAACCCAAAAGCACAAATTTTTTTTACCACTTTAGCATGCATCCGCATCTTTCATTTCCCAAAGATTAAACTCCAAATCGTTTTTCTGCAGGATTGCTCCTCAAACGCGTTTGCAATCTAAGAGGGCCCAGGTTACTACATCTGAAATGGCCGATATTCTACCTACTAATCCTGGTTCTATATCTAGGGAGGAATTCGATGATTTTAAGAAACAGATGTTGGAGATGGCCACAATGCTAGAAGAACAGTTCCTACTCAGACAAGATCCGCCAAATCAGGGACCGCATAATATACCACCACCAGGGGGTGACCAGAATCCTCCTAAAAATGGTGGAATCCTTTTTAAAGATGACCAACCCCAGCTCAAGGGCGAGCCAGTCATCCCCAAGGCCGTTCCTGCACCTGATAGGACAGTAATCACGATTCCAGAGGAGGGAGACACTGATGACCTTCGAAAGAAAATGAAGCAAATGGAGGAAACTATCCAATCTCTGAAAGGCGTAGGTTCCCTAGGCAGGGTAAATTATTCAGATCTGTGTGTCTTTCCAGGGACCAGGTATCCAGAGTAGTTCAAGATCCCTGAATTTGAAAAATATAATGGGAAGGGAGACCCTTATACACACCTGAAGATATACATTGGGGAACTTGGGTCTTATGCAGAGGACGAAGGACTGAGGATGCAGTTATTCCAAAAGAGCCTGATGGGTGAAGCAAGAATCTGGTATGCCCATCTTGATAATGCCCGGATCCACAATTTGGAGGAGTTGGCCCACACCTTCTTAACACAATATAGCTTCCAGGCACAAATGGCCCCTGATAGATATCAAATGACGAAAATTAAGAAGCAACCAAAGGAATCTTTCAGGGATTATGCATAGCGATGGAGGGGTATGGCTGCACAGGTAAATCCCCCAATGAGCGAGTCGGAGATGGTGATGACCTTCGTAGATATTCAAGAGCGACCTTATTATGAGCGGGTTATATCGGGGATTGGAAGACCTTTTGCCGAGATGATTAAACACGGAGAAATGGTGGACATGGGGTTAAAGTCTGGCAAGATCCGGGACTTCATAGCTCTAGAAGCAGTTGCAGAGCAAATCCGGAATGGAAACTATGGCAGTGCTTCCCACAGAACCCAAAAGAAAAAGGAGGAGGATGTTTCCCTCATTCTGCAGGGCTCATCTAGGAAGGTGAATAATAGCCCTCTAGTGCGAGCACAGAGAATTGCACCGTCCCGATAACCTAATTCCAATGATCGAAGGTCGGATGAACGAAGAAGATTTGAGGCCGCAAAGGATCGGGTATTCACCCCGCTTGGGGATCCCCTTGAACAGATTTTGGCGGTCTTAATAGCACAGAAGAGGATAGTCGATTTGGCACCCCCAATTGACCCGAAAGGGAGGGGATTTGACCCAAGTAAGAAGTGTGCATACCATTCGGGTTCCCCTGGTCATGATACTCAGGAATGCTGGGCGCTGAAGCACAAGATTCAGAACATGATCGATAGCGGGGAGGTCGTGGTGGAGCAGTCAGAGGCTATGAAGAAGGACCAATGCGATGTGGCTGTAGTCATCGGGGAAGTTTTCAATGCGAAGCCGCCTATCATCTGGCGCATTCCGGCCAATCTAACCACCGACAACTGGACGATGGAGCAAGTAATATCCAAACAAGGATAAAATATGGCGTCAGGGTGGTAGACCCCGGATGGTGGGGGATGAGTGGATGCCAGTTTTGTTCCTTATTTCAAATTTTGCATAGTGTACCGATGTGAGTATTGCTTGCCTAACAAACGATGTTTCAAATTTGAATGCACCATCATCATCAAATGCTACTTCATGTCAATTCAATATTCAACGATACGATCATCTGACATTTGTCAAGCATAGTTTTCCCGGGATACGATGACCCGCGTGAAAGGGGATTTTATTTGACTTGATAGGATTCGGATTAATTCTGACAAGCAACCGTGGAGCACGATCGTGAGTATGATTAGACGAAGAAAGCTATTCAACCTTTTGATCGGGTACAAAGCCTTAATTCAAAGCAATGTTTGCGACAGGATCGACCTCATGTGCCAGTCTTCACTTTGCATTTGCACGAACTTTCAGTTATGGGGTATAAACTATGACGACGTTGATGGCAATTAACACGTAGTCAGGCAGCCAATAATTATCAAGCTAATATCAAGAAGTCAGACGATAAATGATTATCAATCTAATGTCTCGAATCGTGGCCTGGGTTATTCGAGTAATTAAGCCCGAGGGGTGTCTCTACACCTTGTGCCCTAAAGTCATCTGGTTTGGGAGTCGTTGGCCCAACACTCGTTACATGGGTAACTCAGAGCCTAAGAAAACGAGCATTATAGTAGAGGAGGCCCGAGCAGATTCGAATCGTGGCATGGGCTACTCAAGTAATTAAGCCTAAAGGGTGTCTCTGCATCTGGTGCCCTAAAGCCGTCTGGTTTGGGAGTCACCGGCCTAACACTCGCTACATGGGTAACTCCAGCCTAAGAAAACGAATCTTACGCAAGGTCAAGCAAAGAATGAATGGTGCAGACCACCAGCTTGTCTCGAACCGTGGCCTTTGTTACTCGAGTAAATAAACCCGAAGGGGTGTCTGTACACCTAATGCCCCAAAACCGTCTGGTTTGGGAGTCATTGGTCCAAAACTCGTTAAATGGGTAACTTTGAATAGCCTAAGAAAACGAGACAAGTGAAGTGGGCTAATAAAGAGAAAAGATAATACGAAAAACTCTCGGCCTTAAACAAAAAGTCATGGAAGAGAAACCTCTACTGAATGCTGCATCGCACAGTGTATTTGTCATATGACGTCAATCCTGCTAAGAACGTTGTCGAGAATGGAGACATGATACCTTTGACGAGGGAAGGTAGTTCTTTTGAATTCGACCTTACTCACGTACAATGACCATGAATGCTTGAAGGTGTTCTTACAATTTCATAACTCGTTAAATAGAAAATCATCAACTCACGAGAGATTGAAAATAACTTCCAATCTAGTACATTCACGGTTCACAACTCGCTAGATTGTGCGATCAACAGATATTCAATTTCATGTGCTTTAACTGCATTTACTCTTTTTATCGAGATTATAATATCTTTGTGTTGAACTAACACTAACGGCCCGAGCCTTCAAGTTTTGGCATTTGTTAGTTGTCTGATATGCAGGATCTTGCAGAGCTGTGGATAACTCAGCACGGTCAACATCGCGAGTTTTCGATAGAAATTCTTGGTAACAACACGCGCCAAGGCAGGGGCAGTTAAGAATCGTGAAATGAAAAGAAGTTGAGGCTGCACAGAACTTCTCATCATTGGGCCTCTCCCCAATCTTGACTATCACGGCCTCGACATCCAAATGATCCACGTGCATGAGCATATACAAGGATGATATAATGCGGGACAACAGCATATCGGCCAGCAGAAATGATCAAAAGGCCAAGGAGCCCAACATAGCTGTCGATCATCACAGAGAGCGAAACAGACTGCCTCAACTCGATGAAATGAAGACAACCAAGAGCAGGCAGAGTACCAAACCAATGTTGAAGTCTAGAAACTACACTTCACGACGAGGCGTGATCCAATCAAATGTTGGCAAACAACGACGACTGTCGAATCGTATCATTTGACTGAACAGGGGTCATTTCTATCTAAACATATGTTGTGCACATGCATCTGTCCATAACATATCTGCCAGATCATGCATAACATCTTTTGCATGCATACAGGTACGATCAAAATGAAAATCTTCAGGGGAAAATACAAGCACGTAGCTTTCAACCTCACAAATGATCCGACCGTGATGGCTTTTACGGTATGGTACGTGGACAATGTTGATGGGAGATCCAGGACAGAAGCCGATCACACATCCCACTTCAAACAATCAATGAGACCTGGGAAGGGCTGGTATCCAAGCAAGAAGTGACCTGGGAAGGCATCCAAGCAAACCACAACAAGGTGGTGAGTGAACCTGGGAAGGCATCCAAGCAAACCACAACAAGGTGGTGAGTGAACCTGGGAAGACATCCAAGCAAATCACAACAAGGTGGTGAGCACCTTGGGAAGACATCAAAGCAAAACCACAACACGGTGGTGAGTGAACCTGGGAAGGAATCCAAGCAAATCACAATAAGGTGGTGCGAGAACCTGGGAAGGCATCCAAGCGAATCACAACAAGGTGGTGAACAACCCCTGGGAAAGGCCGATATCAAAAAAAGTGAGCGAGCCCTGGGAAGGGCTGAGATCCAAGCAAACGACGACAAATAATGACATCTGTAGAACAGTATCAAAAAGACTATGCAGGGGTAATTTCTCTATCCATAAATAAAGAGCATGCATCATATAGTTAATAATAAAACAGTTGAACTGTCATAATAATAAAACTGTGCATAAATAAACAAATGAGTTCAATACATAGTGCATGAAATAAAAAAGAAACCAAACAGGTTCAGGTACAAAAAGCCCTATCCTAGCCTGATCTAGTCAAAGGTGAGGTCATCTAAGAAGGTGGGATCCTCGAACTGATCCCTTGGTGTCGTCGAAGACGGAGGCCCGAAGTTCATGTCAGGGATATATGGCTGCGCTAGGGCATCAGATGAGCTCGGGCCTGTGTCGAAACCCGTACTATCAGGATCATATGCATACGCATCCTCTGGGGTCCGACCTAACACCCGAAGGTACAACGATAGCTGCTCCACCTGGCGGGTCAGAGTGGCAATCTGCTCAGCATGAGTGGGAGTACGAACACAGGCGGCCCAATCGGTCATCATCACCGAGCCGGGAACCATATCTCCGAGAAAGAAGGTGGCCCGAGTCTGGGGACCGATGGTGCGGGGCACCCACCAGATACGAAAAGCCTCGCTCGTGCTGGGACCAGAAGAAAGTGTCCGGCCCTCCTCCCCCGCAAGCATGATCTCTGAAGGCTGAGAATCCAACGGCCATGATGTAGTGAAGGGAAGGGAGTGCGGAATGCGGATCTCTCTAGTAACGCATCTGAATGCGCGCTCTCCCAGATACATCACCTATCCTCCAACACTCTGCAAGGTGAGGCGACGGGTGGAGAGTGCAAACTCTGGGCCGGAGGGATATCCATCTGTGAAACCCACAGCCAGGTGCTCAGAAAGATAAGGAGTCCAGACGACCTCTGCAGCGATGATCAGCTCCAGCTGAATATGGCAATGGGCAAAACTGCCAGACACCGGGACCTCCTCCAAGGTGTTGTGGTGCCATCGCCGACCCCGGGGATAGGTATCCAGACCGAGGGTAGTGACAGGCCTCAGACAGGGGAGTCGCTCGTAGGCCCAGAACTGTGAACAGAAACAAGGAAAGGCATGAGTAACCGACAAATGCAGAAAAGAGAAATGAAATGATGGGAAATACAGTAAGAAAAGAGGAAGAGAGGGCTCACCAGCAAGAAGTGGTAGAATCCGAGCCAAGCGTCTGTCTGTCCCTCCGAGCGAAGGCGAAGATCGTGGAGAAAATAGGCAAAGGTGAAGGACCCCCAATCATAGTCACCGATCCGGTCTACATCCCTGACAGCACCAACGACGCTGAAATGAATGGTAGAGGAGTTGTTCCCAAGGAAACAACCCCTCATGATGGTCAGGAACAGGCGCCGGAGTAGAATGTCACGAGTGGCCCGATCTGCAGGGAAGGGCGTCGCGTATATGCCCCCAACTGCGTCAACAGCCAAAGCTCCGGACCGAATGCTGTGGGCCTTAAAGACCCGATCATCGGCAGTGAAACCCAATAAAGCTCGGACCTCCGCTGGAGTAATATCAAGATCCAGAGGGACACGGGATCCGGTGAACTCGATACCCGTGATGTACCTCCAATCCCAGGGAGTCAGCACGACCTCACAGTCCAAAAGGTGAAGGGACTAGGTCTGGTGGAACCATCGCTCAGACAAAGCCCTCATATAACCCCAGGGGCACTGAGTGGGAATGATAGTGAAGAAATGACGAAAGCCCCAGGAATCCACCACCGCCCGGTAATCGCTGTGCAAAGCTGTATAGAGGGAGTAAATGTTAAACCAGTTACCCCTCGGCTGAGTAAACTCGGGCACCTGTGACAAAAATTAATGGATCAGTACAGTTCTAAACAGAATTTGGGAGTGAGCTCAGAAGAGTATTTAAGCATACCTGATTAGCAACAAGAGATGCGGATGGGTGACGACTGAGATCCCGACCCAATAGATCAGGTATCTGAATAGAGGCGCCAGATAGGGCGCGATGAGGAGATGGAGCTGGTGTGCTGGAGGATGGCCCCTCTACCGCAACGTCCGGAAGAACAACCTCCTCAACATCGGGGTGATCGGGCCGAATGACAGCCTCCGCCAGTCGCGAGCCTGGTGAGTCCGAGGTAAAACAGGGACGGGTGCAACCCTACGGCGGCGAACCCCCGAAGCACGAGATGCAGTGGAGCTGCTGGGAACATCAAGATCCATAGCTGGAACGACACAGTCAAAGAGGGAGGTACATTATATTTCTAATTGTGTCACGAAATATTTTATCTGCCTATCTTCATCACAGGAATAATGCAGCATGATGCATGTTTACTATATATGCATGAAAAAAAGAATCGACAGAGTTTCGACTATAAAATGGACATCCCATGCATAGCCAAGCATGTTTTTCAATGAATCCAAGCCACAACAGGTCAAAATTGCATTTACATGGATAATTGCAACATGAAAAGGACCATAATGCATGATTTTATTTCAAAAAGAAACAACAGATATGTGGGACCGCATCATGAGCATAAAATATGACTTGCGCAGTTGATACATAGCATATACATGCAATAATACATGGCATAGCATTTCAAAGCATACCTTTATATCTCTAAACATGCAAAGTAGTAAATGTATAGCAAAACATTGACGAAATTGGAAAACAATCGGTCAAAGTGTTACCTGTAGCGCGTAGATCGATCTAACAGGAGCGGTTTTTGCAAGAAGATTGGAAAATTCGGCAAAAAGGACGTGCAAAGGTGCGAGAATCGTGTGGGGTACGAATGAAAGTGACAGATCTGGGAAGCGTCTAGCCACTTAAGACACCGATCTTGGCCGCAGATCCATCTGCGGCTGGGCCCAATGCCTTCCCCCTTGTCCGTTGCAAGCTTAATCAATTCTAAAACCCGTTTGATTCATAATTTGGTAATAGAATGCAAGATTTTGATGAATTGGGTGTCGAACATGACTTCTCAATTCGACAAGCGACCGGATACGAGACCCGGCACTCACAGGATAATCGACCGGATACGAGACCCAGCGATTACGAGACGAGCGACCGGATACGAGACCCGGCACTCACAGGACAATCGACCGGATACGAGACCCGGCGATTACGAGACGAGCGACCGGATACGAGACCCGGCACTCACAGGACAATCGACCGGATACGAGACCCGACGATTACGAGACGAGCGACCGGATACGAGACCCGGCACTCACAGGACAATCGACCGGATACGAGACCCGGCGATTACGAGACGAGCGACCGGATACGAGACCCGGCACTCACAGGACAATCGACCGGATACAAGACCCGGCGATTACGAGACGAGCGACCGGATACGAGACCCGGCACTCACAGGACGATCGACCGGATACGAGACCCGGCGATTACAAGACGAGCGACCGGATATGAGACCCGGCACTCACAGGACGATCGACCGGATACGAGACCCGGCGATTACGAGACGAGCGACCGCATACGAGACCCGACACTCATAGGACGATCGACCGGATACGAGACCCGGCGATTACGAGACGAGCGACCGGATACGAGACCCGGCACTCACAGGACCATCGACCGGATACGAGACCCGGCGATTACGAGGCGAGCGACCGGATACGAGACCCGACACTCACAGGACAATCGACCGGATACGAGACCCGGCGATTACGAGACGAGCAACCGGATACGAGACCCGGCACTCACAGGACAATCGACCGGATACGAGACTCGGCGATTACGAGACGAGCGACCGGATACGAGACCCGGCACTCACAAGACAATCGACCGGATACGAGACCCGGCGATTACGAGACGAGCGACCGGATACGAGACCCGGCACTCACAGGACAATCAACCGGATACGCGACTCGGTGATCACGAGACGAGCGACCGGATACGAGACCCGGCGCCGACAAGATAATCAACCGGATACGAGACCCGGTGATTACGAGACGAGCGACCGGATACGAAACCCGGCACTCACAAGACGATCAACCGGATACGAGACCCGGTGATCACGAGACGAGCGACCGGATACGAGACCAGACGCAAACAAGACGATCGATTAGAAGATGAAACCCGACGACTAACAATACGGTCAGGGATTGATGCATTGACACCTTTACGAATGTTTTACATGCCTTACATCTTGCGTTGCATCATAAGTTGTATGTGTTGCATCATGGATGTATTGTCATTCTTGTGCACTGTCATTCATACATCGGGTGTCTATTTCTTTATCCTGTTTAATTCATTTAACATTTCATAAACATGATAAAGAGGGGCAGCTGTAGACACCCAAATTTTGCGTTCCCTATACTAACCCTGACAGGAGGGCAAATTCGTCCATTGAGCCGGCCTGCGAGAGCGAAGGATGGGCGCAAGAACGAACACTCGACATCAAAATCGACATGACAACAAGGCCGTCCGAAATGAGTATTCCCCAAAGATGTGTCACGTCTCCCAGTAATTCCCGGACTGCAAAATACAAACCTGTCGGCGAAAACCGACGTCACGACACGAGAATCGAGGCATGGCATAAAAATCGAGAAAGTCAAACTGGCCAGCCGCGGATTGATCTGCGGCCAATAAGTGCGCCTTTTGAAAACACGGAACTCAAAACACGGAAACCGAAAACCAGCTAAGTGGATGGGGGCGGCAAGCCAGCCGCAGATCCATCTGCGGCTGCCCCTGGCAGCCCCATATCAAGGCAGTTCTTCATTTGTTCCAGCGGAGGCGAGAAAAAGAGAGAAGCAGCAGCAGCAGCTCGGGAATAGGAGAGAAAAACAGCAAAAAACTGCAACAAAATAGGAGAGAAAAGAGAGAAAAAAGAGAGGATTTATATTTCTTTTGTGAGATTATATCCAAGATAATTTCTACTCTATTCATATACTCAAATTTACCCACATCTTGGTGATATTTGCAAGGTGAAAAGACCATTTCTATAGCAATTTTTGTGTATTATTTTGTTAATCTTCTTGTCAATTGGGTTATGTGAAATGTAGTTTTTTCTTGTATATTGTTGTGGATACATGGATTAGGGACCATTAGTGAGGGTTCCCACGGAACGAAATGCCTCCTAATGACCCGAGGATGTCCATTTAGTGAACTATTTTAGCTTGTCATGATGATTTATTGTGCCTAGTTTGTTTAGATTGTCATTTTAGGATATTATGGTTGTTTAGTAATTTTGGATGTGAGCCTAGGAACGCGACCCCGTGGTCCAAATCCGATGATGGACATCTTTTGATGTAGGTAGTAGGAGCGATGTAGTCTTCATTGTAAGTATGTAATCGTCGGGCCTTAAAACGACGCCAAGGCGAGAATCGTGTTTAAGGCCCCGTCATAGTGAAAATATGTGATTGTGGGCGTTCGGGGTTATTTTGATGGCTTACATGCCCGTGAATAATCCCCTATGCATTATAATGTTTGATTTGAATTGCAACACCAAAAAAGGTTTTCAAAGCTAAACGATGAAGATTTTTCCTAAAATTAATCAAACTAGGTTATTAGTATCACGAGGATAAGAAATTGGAGGTGCTAAGAAATGTTGATTTTTATTTAACAAGAAGGCAAAAGAACGATTGTGTTCAAACGTCACGAGAAATGGTTTTATGAAAATAAATAGTTGTTTTATTAAACCGTTGTGCATAGGGTTAAAGAGATCCTAGAAATTGCCCGCCACCTTGTATGCGAAAGCGATGTATAGGTCTCGATTCCTATTTTGACAAGGGTTTAAAAATTGATCTTGTTTTGCCAAAACGACACCCAATGAAAATCTCGCAGTTTTGACAATTAAAATCAAACCTTTTTCAGAAAGAATAAAGCTTTCTCGTATAAATCGAAGGACATTCTAAAGCATTCTCAAAGCACGACTTTCCATAAAAACCCCAATAATTCTCTCATACAAACTCTCCACAATATTCACATAGACACACACACGCGCACACACATACACATTTTATGAATTAAAGGATAGGAAAAGCATCAAGATTGCGGTAACCGTGCTTCACGGAAGTCGGGGGGTGCCTAACACCTTCCCCTCGCTTAAGCAAGCCCCCGAACTCTATGAATCTCGGTTTGCAGACCAATCAATTCGGAGTCACACATGAGCCAGCGATTTACGAAAACGAAACTCGGATGAGTTGGTACATCCATTTCAAATATAGCAACTGGCGACTCTGGTCAATTGGCTCATCATAAGAAATGACCTTTCAAAACTCCGTCGACATTAGTGCCGACCTTTTCCAAAAAAATCATCTAATGAGAAGGCTAAAATTGGAAAGGGCAAACAATTGCCACGGAAGCGATTCCTCCCGGAGTCGACATAAAAGAAGTGATTTATTAAAGCCGGATTATGATTAATTGGTTATTCAACGTGACTTAAATGTGTAGGTCAATTGAAGGATAAGTTAATAACGTTATATTTAAACAACATAATAGGCAAGTATCCTAACTTCATTCGATTTCTACATTGAATGTAAGTTTCCTAACTTGTGCAATTATTATTCCGTACAAGTTCTTATGATGATGATGTTATAACTTACACAAGTTTACCTTTTGTGCAAGTTCTTAACCCTAAACTTCTTACGTTATTGCAAGTTTCCTAACTCAAACTTGAGTTAATATTTTCAAGCATGTTAGTGGTTTAATTATTGTCAATTATTCCACCTCAGTGAAATTTATTGTTAATCGCACTTAGTGCAAGTTGAATATGTTCACGTGATATAAAAGGCTGATCACCTTGATTACCAAATTTGTTCATGGTCATTGTTGGCCACTCAGCGTTATTGATTCAGTTATTCGTTTATTGAAATTTGATTATCGTTCTTTCACAATTGTTATATATTGTTGAAAATTCGAAAGCCTATTCTTTTTCAATCATGATATATCTTTCTTGTATTTAAACTTGCTGAGCAAAGTAGTTGCTCACTCTTGCTATATCATGATAATATTTCAGTTAAGCCCAAGTGCTTCAGGAAGGACAAAGCCAAGAGGAAACGTTCTACAGAAACTTAATATGTGTTAACTATTATGTTATCTTATGAAAATGATTATGTAAACCTTTTGAGTTATTAAGGTATGTATTGGGTTAAGGTTGTAGACATTGAGAAATGTTGTAGAATACTCTGAAATAAACAATGTATGTTTATATTTTCTGCATTAGTTATAGAACATGTATACGAAGATGATGTATCGTGACGCACCAAGTTCGAGGTTCAAGGGACACGGATTTGGGGGCGTTACAGGAACGATTTTAGTTTGTGAGCTATGTAAGAATTTAGATCTCATTAGCATGATCATCATCATGATTCTAAAAGCATTGCTCAAAACTATGGGTTTATCACATTTAATATACTAGCAACATGTAGATAACGAAAATGTCTTTTATAAATTAATTCTTTTATTAATAAACGAAAAAGGATTACAAAGTATATGCTACATCATATCAAATATGATTGGCTTGTGTGCATATCACTTTCATTTTGAACGATGGATGTGTATAATCTGTTATATAGCATCTATAATTGATTTTGGAGTTATCAAATCCATAAAAATATGTTTAAAAGTAAAGGATTCGAGTTTGGGTAAAATATGTATGTTTTGGCTTATTTTGAGTCAAAAATTGGTTGGGAATCCATGTATAGAATCTGAAATGGGTAATGGATGTTGTTAATATGTTGAGAAATGAAAACAATGCAAGTTAAACGGATCGATTTGGTTGAATAACGAATCTGTGGTGTTTAATTTCGCTAAGGATGTCAAAATTTAACAAAAAGAGCATAAACTTTGATTTTGAGTCCCTAAATTGGTTATTAAAGTTGTTTATGTTGTTATAATGGTTATATATATGTGTTATGTTGTTTTGGTTAAGTTTATAGCATTTGGGTATGTTTTAATCACTGTTAGAATGAAGAAATTGAGTGTTTTTGGCTTTGGAACTATGCTGCTCGCGAACTGCAGAAACAAATTATGTATCGCAGCGCTGCAGTGCCGGTCCCAAGGGTAAAGTCAGCATCACAAATCCTCGCTATTAAAAAAAATAAAAGGCTGGCGATGCAGCACTGTTGCTTAGTTCAAAACGGGCGCCACAACGCCGGTACCCTGCTAGACGTAGAAAAGAGCTTTTAAGAGCATGGAAGAAGGGAAACTTAACTAATAAATTTTTAATAAGTGTTATTCACAAATTGTGAGAAAAGGGAAAGTCTTAGAAACTTAACTGGATGTTATGTAACGATTAAAAGAAGAATTTGAAAGTTTAAGATATAGGATTAACTTAATAAATCCAATTGAGCATTATTCACCTATTGTGATGTAATGACAGGTTATAAAGACTTAACTAAATGTTAAGTAGCAATTCAAAAGAATATTTTGAAATATAATATGAAGGTTCCTAATTAAATTGAATAAGCCTAATATATATATATATATATATATATATATAATGCGATGTGAAGGTAAACTTTAATTACTTAACTAAATGTTGAGTGATAATTATAGAGGAGCCTAAAGGAACCTAAGACGAATGATTATTTAATTTATGTTAACAAATGTAATACATCTAATTCGATGTAATGACAATTATGTCGATTAAAAAAGAAGTATAACGAAATATGAGACGAAGGTTAACTTAAGTAATGTTAACAAATATCATACATCTAATGTGATGTAAAGACAAAGTTTAAGACTTAACTAAATGTTAAGTGTCAATTAAAGTGGAACGTAATGAGAAAGAAAAGGAAGCTTAACGTAAATAAACCGAATGGACAATGAGTAGCCCTAACAGGACTTAAACACTAAATTAAACATTGTGTATCGATTAAAGGGAAGGATTATGGAATGTAGAGTAGAGTTACTTAAACGATTACCAAGTATTGTTATATGGCTAATAGTTGATGTACATGATTATATGTTGTGTAGGAAGTCTACAAGGACAAAAGGTTGCAATTGGTAATCTACGAACTAGGTAAGTCTTTCAGTTCCTATTTGCTATATCAATTTGATAACTGTTTAGTGGAATTGTGTACTGCTATAAGAATGTTGAGTTACTTATGAAATGCATATGAAATATATATGAAATGTGAAAGTCAATCTATGACTATGATGATTGAGTAAGGAACTCAGTCTTAATGTATGTTATGTGAGATGCAACATGTATGTCATGTTAGAATATGTATGATTGTACAAGTTGAGTATGATAATATGTGTTATGTGATGCATAAAAACTGTTTGATTTGTTGAGCTGTCGAGATCAATCTTGCAAAAATAACCATTTTGCAAGTTAAGAATATAATGAGATGTTTTCTACCATTTGGACGATGATGATCAGAAGGCGTACAAGAAAATAAACTTGCTTTGTCAAGAATTTAATTAAACCATGCTAAAGGTTTCGAAAGATGTATTAGGTAGTTTTACGATGTCTATTTAATGTCAGATTGTACTGTTGAATTATTCGAAGTGTTAAAGATGTTGTAATAAAACGTTTAATTTATATAATAAGCCTGATGAAGTGGATCATAAGTTAGACATGATTCCAAGTTATGTAATTGTAAAGGTTGTGATCTAGGGAAATAAAGAAAGAAGATAGAAAAGTTTAAAATTTATTCCGCATTTTTATTAATTATGACATCGATTAATGATGTAAAGGAAGATTGTAAATGTATTGCTAACGAGCAAAGCCGAAAATAAAATTGTCTAGATTTTGGGGTCGTTACAGATAGAATAAGAAACTAAGTTACTCTACATATCATCAACCACATTCAAACACATACAAGATAATGTCGTGAAGGTGGAAAAACCCTAAGCGTAAAATGGCTTAGGAAAGAAAAAGTGACTATCAAAAAGTAAAAGCAAAACTAATCAAAGATCTCTACTTTAGCAATGAATAAGACTGCAACAGGTTGTAAAACCAGACTTAAATCAGTAGCTGAGATATTAATATCCAAATTGGTAATTTTTAATAAATGCATTTATTATTAGATTGATTATCTTTAACTTTAACACACCATATGCTATCATACCACTCGAGTAATAAATTTGCGTATACCATTCAATGAACCTTATGCATAAGCACACAAAAATTAATAGTACCAGTCATAATACCATATTTTGTATTCAGTTAGTCTTCTAATTAATTTTGTAATTTCATCCGCCTCCACCAGCCAACATATCACCACCACCCTTTTTAATCATAAAAGCAGTAAAGAATGCACTTGGGCTATTTGAGATTTCAGTATTTCGGCAAGCAGCAAGGTGAATTTTATTTACTTTTGGGCTTATCAAGAGGATTTTAAAAACATATAAGAATCAAGATACTTTGTTAAAAACAAATGTCAAAACAGAAAAATGAAGTGTTAGAAAAAAGCTAAACAAGTAGAGCCCGAATTTACAGTATGTGACGTATAAAAAGAAAGATATCGTATTTTTACCCATTGTCATCCTACTTCAAGCCATAATTAATTTTAGTTCATTAGCTAAATATTATGTAGGATTGCCAAAAGATGTCTACTTTAAAGAATTATTGTCAGAAAAATTAACCACGATACACGGCAGAAAAGTTCTAAATATATGCAATTCTGTATTACTAGTTAAAAGCACAATAAGGTATAAGAGAATTTGAACTTACTGTCTCCATTTCGAAGACCATTTTTTGAATTCTCAAATGTTACTTTAGTGATTAACCTCAAAATGGAGGTTGCCCTTTTGGGTTGTCTCGAAAGACATGGAAAGTGATGTTTTTATGTCAGCAACAAAAGCTCAAGCTTATGGAATTATTGATCTTGTAGCGGTTGAGTGAAAATAGCCCGAATTTTGCGTAAATCCACGATTTCAGATTTTCTCTTTTTGTCGAATTTAATAGAAATAGAATATTAAATAGAAGTAAAGTAGTTCATAATCATCCGGTTAGGATCCAGCCCATTATTTATATGATTCAACATGCCAATCATTAAACAACTTATTAGAAATACAAGACAACCATTCAGAAATGTCACAAAATCCCCTGCGCTTTGGGGATGCCCCAGCGTTGAGGAACATGTACTAGGGTGTGTAGACACCCAAATTTTGCGTTTCCTTCTACTAACCATGACAGGAGGGCGAAATCGTCAATTGAACCGGCTTGCGGGAGCAAAGGAGCGGGCACAAGGGCAAGCGCCTGGCACCGCCGCAATGTTTTGGGCAACCCAGGTTTACGTGACAATAAAGCCGTCCGAGGCAGGCATTTCCGAATGAGGTGGCACGTCTCCCGGAAATTCCCGAACTGCAGAATACGAGCCTGTCAGCGAAAACCGACGTTGCGGCACGAAAAGCGAAGCGTGGCACGAAAATCGAGAAAGTCAAGCCCGCCAGCCGCGGATAGATCTGCGGCCAAGTGGGTGCGCCAGCACGGAAACCAGGAAATCAGCACTACCAGCTGAGTGCGATGGGAGGCGTGCCAGCTGGCCAGCCGCAGATCCATCTGCGGCCAGCCGCAGATAGATCTGCGGCTGGCTCTGGCCAGCCTATTTAAGCCCAGCTTCGGGCAGCATACAGGAGGTTCAGCAATTTGAAAGAATTGGGAAGAAGAAGGAAATTCCAGCAGCAAAAGAGCACGGAAATTGAGAGGAAAAAGAGAGAAATTTTGCAATTAAATAGGAAGAAAAGAGAGAAAAAAGAGAGAATTCAATTCTTTTGATTTTGATTGTATCAAATACATTCCTTATCCTATTCCAATACACAAGTTCATATCTATTGGACATCAATTGCAAGGTGAAATCTCTTTTGTGATAACAATTTCTATCATATCATTTGATCAAATTAGATGCAATTTTTCATGTAATTTATTGATTGAACAATGAATTAGGGATTATGAGTGAAGTTTCCATCGGAATAAAACTCTTCCTAATAACCCGATGATATTCGTTCATTAATTTCTTTGTTTGTTTTAAGGTGTTATATTTGGTATCAATTCCTTTAAATCATTATTTTAGGATGTCTTGGTATTGTTAGATTATCCGGGTTGGTTTATTTTCTTGTAATATCCGATTGTTTGTGTGTGGATACTTGGTTGTGAGCCTAGGAAAGCGACCCCGGGGTCCCAATCCGATGATGGACATATCTTGATGTAAGAAGTAGAAATGACGTAGTTTTCATTGTAAATATGTAATCGTTGGGCCTTAAAACGACGCTAAGGCGAGAATCGTGCTTAAGGCCCCGAAATAGTGAAATTTGTGATTGTTGGCGTTCGGGGACATTTTGATGGCTTACATGCCCATGAATAGCCCCGACGCGTGTTTATGCTTGATTTGATTTATGACACGAAATTGATTTCAAAGCTAAATGATAAGATTTTCATAAAATCAATCAAAGTAGGATATTAGAATCACGAGGTTAAAATTTGAGAAATGTTAATGAATGTCGATTCCTATCTAACGAGAAAGCTAAAGGAAGATCGTTTTCCAAAACATAACACAAAATGATTTTATAAATAAAATGACGTTTTATTAAACCGTTGTATATAGGGTTAAAGAGATTCTAGAAATTGCCCATCATTTTATGAAAGCAACGTATAGATCTCGATTCCTATTTAGACGAAGGTTTAAAACTCTTGTTTTGCCAAAACGACACTTAATGAAAATCTCATAGTTTTGGACAATTAAAATCAAACCTTTCTCATAAAGAATAAAGCTTTCTCGTGTATACCGAAAAGATATTCCGAAGCGTTCTCAAATTAAAACACGATTTTCCCTAAAATCCAAATGACTCTTTCATACAAATTCCCCACAACATTCACATAGGCACACACACACACACACACATACACATTCATGAATTAAAGGATAGGAAAGCATCAAGATTGCGGTAACCGTGTTTCACGGAAGTCGAGGGGTGCCTAACACCTTCCCCTCACTTAAGCGAGCCCCCGAACTCTATGGATCTCGATTCGCAGACCAATTAATTCGGAGTCACATATGAGCCAGCGATTTATAAAAAACGAAAACTCGGATGAGTTGGTACATCCACTTCAAATATACCAACTGGCGACTCTGGTTAATTGGCTCATCATAAAACACGATCTTTCAAAACCCCGTCGACATCAATGCCGACCTTTTCCAAAAAAAAAATCATTAAATCAAAAGGCTAAAATTGGAAAAGACTAAAAGGACACGCGAGGACGAAAAACCCGGCGTCGACAGCTGGCGACTCTGCTGGGGACATTAGAGGGCTTAAGCCGCTTTCAAATCTTGATGCTATCCTATCCTTAAAAAATTTATGAATATGTATGTGCGTGCAACATTTTGACCTATTTTACTTATTGTTGTGTGTGAATGTGTGCCTTTTGTCCAATGAATGAATGATTGAATGGAATTGCTTTACTTCAAAGTAATCATTTGCATACGGTGAGGACGATGAATGTGAATGTATGTTGAGATTGTACCTCCTCCTGAGGCGAACCCGTCGGTTGCTTATTACTGGACTCGATGGGGCTGCTCCCCGGAGATGGCTCAGGAAACGCACCACTCAAATCCGCTCCAATCGAAAGGGCTCAAACGAGTAGATTGCGAAGATTTGGGAACCTTCATGCCGAAAAGCCCGTGAGAGTAACCCTAGGATAGGTCAGCCCCAGATTAACCCAACGCAGGATAAGTCTCTTCATGCCCTTTTACGTTTCTGCGTATAAATGCCATAATTCCATTGCAACATATTCATATATGCTTCCCCTTTATGTCAAAAGAAAATACTAACCTCTGTGTTTTGCAGGGAACGACACGGGAAGCATAAATCATATCTAGCATGTATTATTTCAATAAAGAACCGCTAACGAGTTGTTTTGCAGAAAAAGATTAAAAAACCCAAAAACACACAAAAGGTTACGGTTTTAGCATGCATCCATTCTTTCATTTCCCCAAAACTAAACTTCGAACCGTTGTTTCGCAGGATTGCTCCTCAAACCCGTTCGCAGTCTAAGAAAGCCCAAAATTCTACATCAGAAATGGCTGATATTCCTAATCATAGTTCCATATCTCGGGAAGAGTTTGATGACTTCAAAAAACAGATGATGGAAATGGCCACGATGCTAAAAGAGCAGTTCCTACTCAGACAGGATCCGCCAAGCCAAGGACCACATAATATTCCACCACCAGGGGGTGACCAGAATCCTCCTAAAAATGTTGTAAACCTGGGTAAGGATGACCAACCCCAACTCAAGGACGAGCCAGTCATTACAAGGGCCGTTCCCATACCTAGCAGGACAGTGATTACTATCCCAGAAGAAGGGGACAATGACGACCTTCGGAGAAAAATGAAACACATGGAGGAGACCATCCAATCTCTAAGGGGCATAGGCTCCCTGGGCAGGGTTAATTATTCGGATCTATGTGTTTTCCCCGGAGCCAGATATCCAGAAAAGTTCAAAGTTCCCGAGTTTGAAAAATACAATGGAAAGGGAGACCCCTATACACACTTGAAAATATACATTGGAGAACTCGGGTCTTATGCCGAAGACGAGGGGTTAAGAATGCAACTATTCCAGAAAAGCTTAACAGGGGAGGCAAGAATCTGGTATGCCCGCCTCGACAACGCCCGAATCCACAACTGGGAGGAGTTGGCCCATACCTTCTTAACCCAATACAGCTTTCAGGCCCAGATGGCCCCTGACAGGTACCAAATGACAAAGGTTAAGAAACAGCCTAGGGAATCCTTCAGGGAATATGCACAACGGTGGAGGGGCATGGCCGCACAGGTGACCCCCCCAATGAACGAATCAGAGATGGTGATGACCTTTGTAGACATCCAGGAGGCACCGTATTATGAGAGGGTCATCTCGGGGATTGGAAGACCTTTTGCTGAAATGATTAAACATGGAGAGATGGTAGACATGGGGTTGAAGTCGGGTAAAATCCGGGATCTTACTGCTTTAGAAACTGCTGCCGAGCAAATACAGAATGGAAACTATGGCAGCACTTCCCGGAGGGTCCAAAAGAAGAAGGAAGAGGATGTCTCCCTCATCCTACAAGGGTCATCTAGAAAAGCAGAAAGCCATCTTCCGGTACAGGTACAGAGGGGAGGGCCATCCCGACAGCCAAATTTCACAGATCAAAGGGCAGAGGGGCGAAGAAGATATGAGGCCTCGCAGAATCGAGTATTCACCCCGCTCGGGGAGCCGCTTGAACGGGTACTAGCGGTATTAGTAGCCCAAAAGAAAATAGTTGGTCTGGCACCACCGAGTGACCCAAGGGGTAGAAGGTTTGACCCGAGTAAACGATGTGCATACCACTCCAGTTCCCCTGGCCATGATACACAAGATTGCTGGACGTTGAAACATCGAATCCAAAACATGATAGACAGTGGGGAAATTGTGGTGGAACAACCGGACTCCCCGAATGTTAAAGTAAATCCCCTGCCAAGACATGATGGAGGGGGAGTTAATGCGACGGAGGCAAGTGAGGCTGGGGGGCCGCCAAGGTTGAACTATGCGCAGAAAGTTGAGGAGATGATCAACATGATACATGATCATGGGGATGCACGGGGAACGCCCATCAGGTTGATAGGGGTAAGTACGAATAACATAGAGGGACCTGTCAAGCTGACAGCCCCGAGGCCCATCATCCTTGCAGCAAGGCCGCGACTCCCTATCAGTAGTCTGAAGACTGTACCCTGGAATTATGGGGGAATACCAGAGGAAGCGGCCAGTTGTGCTTCCGTGACGACCAAGGGGAACCCCTTATATCTTCCCGGGCGAGTCCTTGAGAGCCAAAAGAGAAAAAATGAAGAGGTTTCCGAGGAAAGGGCCATAGAGTTTTTGAAAAGGATGGATCACCCAGAAACGAGGGGGATCCAGATTTTAAATGAGGAATCAACCCTAACATCAGTCATGGACTTGGTGTTGTCATCCAATGAGCATTGCAAAACCCTGATGAAGGTTCTGGAGGAGGCATTTGTGCCCAAAGAAATTAGTGAGGAGGGTTTCGGCCAGCTGGTAGGCCACTTATTGGAAGGCGATGCAATATCATTTACAGATGAGGACATTCCCAAGGAAGGAAGGGGGCACCGAAAACCGCTACACATCGCGGTAATCTCCTCAGGATATGTCATGAATGGGGTGCTGATCGACGGGGGATCGGCATTGAATATATGTCCTCTCAGCACGCTGAAGAAAATGAACGTCAGTCCCAAGCGCCTACGGGCCAGTCATGTGGTGGTTCGGGCTTTTGACGGATCCCGGAGGGATACCATCGGAGAGATAGAATTGCCAGTGGAGATAGGGCCCTGTACTTTTGATATATCCTTCCAAGTCCTAGATATTACGGCAAGCTACAACCTGCTGTTAGGGAGGCCGTGGATACACATGGCCGGGGCAGTTCCTTCCACGCTCCACCAACAAATCAAGTTGATCATCGATGGGAATCTGGTAACAATCTCGGCCGAATGTGATGACCCTTCTCCTCCCAGGAGTGACCTACCAGTAATCAATATGGATGAGTCAGCGGCGCCTGCCAGCTTTCAAGCACTAGAGATTAGCACTCCCCATTATAGATGCCTGGGAGCTCCAGCTGTGAAACCAAGGGTCTCTCCGGAACTCACCTTTGTGGCAAGGGAAATGATTAAAATGAACTTCCAACCTGGACAGGGACTAGGGAAAAGCAGTCAGGGAATCACCGAGCCCATCCACCTACCACAGCAGATAGGCAAGGCAGGATTGGGATACCATGTGGGCGCAGTACGGGGACACCGCCAGGGTGCGACTCCGATTCGATTAGTTGGCAGTCCAGTGACCAAAGTCGACAATAAGCAGGGGATCAGCGGACCTGTGATTGGGGCAGGGAATGAAGAGTTAACCCCCACACGTAATGAGTCGGCCCGGAGGGAAAGTTTCCTGCGGGAGGTCGCAAAAGAGTTTGAAACCAAATGCTATATCCCCGGACAATCAACAAGCAGTAAGGAGGGGACGAATGTTATCACACCACCGGGAGCCCAACAAGTTGTGCCTGTCATCGATTGGGCAGGGCTGATTATTCCTGGAGAAGATATGGAGAAGGACTCAGGCGACGTATCCGTAATCATCGGGGAGGTGTCCGATGTGAGGCCCTCCTTTATCCAGCGCATTTCATCGGACCTGACCATCGATAATTGGACCCAGAAACCAGTGATATCCAAACAAGGGTAAAGCTCGACGTCAGGGTGGTTAACCCTAGAGGATGGGGGAATGAAGAAGTTTTATTTTGTTGTTGTTTTATTTCTGCATAATTGTGTCGTTTCTTCGTGTTATTTGAAATTGCGATCGTCGTGAAAAATGATTTATATATGACAAGTGTTTTGTTTCATGTCAGGTGTACCCATTTGACTAATCCTTGCCTAACAAATGGTCTTTCAAATTTGAATGATGATTATGATTTTGACATTGAGCTGGATTTCGATTTAATGGGCATTGAACAAGACGAGACAGATTACGACGACGCACCTGACGAGATCAAAGGATGGGTCGAGGATAAACCCAAACCCAACTTGGACCAAACCATCACCGTTGATATTGGAACCCCTGACAAGCCAAAGGAACTCAAGATAGGGACGGACCTTACCTCCAGCCAAAAAGCAGAAATAATTGAGTTACTAAGCCAATATGAGGATGTCTTTGCCTGGTCGCACGAGGATATGATCGGATTGTCCACCGACATTGTGGTGCACCGGTTACCCATCAAGGAGGGTTTTAGGCCTGTCAAGCAGAAACTAAGAAAGTTGAAACCTGAGTGGAGCTTAAAAGTGAAGGAAGAGATCATCAAACAGTTCAGAGCGGGAATCATTATGGTGTCCACTTACCCGGAATGGCTATCCAATGTGGTCCCCGTGGCTAAACCTGGAGGAAAGGTGAGGGTATGCGTGGACTACAGAGATCTAAACAAGGCCAGTCTCAAGGACAACTTCCCGGTGCCTTTCATACACATCCTGGTGGATAACACAGCCCAATACGAAATGTACTCTTTTGTGGATTGCTTCGCAGGATATCATCAGATAATGGTGGCGGAGGAAGATCGGGAAAAAACCGCGTTCATCACCCCCTGGGGCACTTTCTGCTATAGACGACTGGCTTTTGGCCTCACAAACGCGGGGGCTACTTATCAGAGAGCCATGATGGCCTTGTTCCACGATATGATGCACAAGGAGATAGAGGTCTACGTGGATGACATTATTGTGAAATCAAAGGTAGAATCCGATCATATAACTCATCTTAAAAGGCTATTTGATCGACTCAGAAAGTATAATTTGAAACTCAATCCAGCCAAGTGTGCTTTCGGAGTGCAGTCAGGCAAGCTCTTGGGATTCCTGGTTAGTGATCGGGGCATTGAGTTGGACCCAGCAAAGATTAAGGCCATTGTGGATATGCCAGCACCTCGCACAGAGAAGGAGATAAGAGGATTCCTGGGGAGAATAAACTTCATCAGCCGTTTTATATCTCACTTGACGACTACATGTGAGCCGATTTTTAAATTGTTAAGAAAGGGTGCTTCCCAAGAATGGAATGAGCAGTGTCAGAGGGCTTTTCAGATCATTAAGAAACAACTGACGGAGGCACCAGTGCTGGTACCCCCGAAGGATGGGATCCCTTTGTTTATGTATATATCCGTCAACACCATCGCGATGGGATGTATGTTGGGACAGAAAAATGAGGCGGGTAAAGAGCAGGCCATCTATTACCTCAGCAAAAGATTTAGCCAATGTGAGCAGAATTACACTCCCATCGAGAGGACTTGTTGTGCTCTGGCCTGGGCCGCAGGGAGATTACAGCACTACCTCCATGGGCATACAATGTACCTGATATCAAGAATGGATCCCCTAAAGTATATTTTTAAAAGGCCCATGCTGAATTGTCGATTATCCAGATGGCAGTTAATCTTACAACAGTTTGACATGGTGTACGTGACCCAGAAGGCCATGAAAGGGCAGGGAATTGCAGATCAGTTGGCAGAAACCCCGACAGGAGGGATGGAGCCATTAGAAACTCCTCTCCCGGGCGAGGATATATTTTGGATATCGCGCGAAAAATGTGATGACGAGGGACAATTCTGGAAGCTGTATTTTGATGGTGCCATGAATGCCGAGGGGGCAGGAGCCGGAGCGGTCCTAGTCTCTATCACCGGAGAACAATACCCCGTGGCCACTAAACTTCGTTTCAGCAATTCGAACAACACCGCTGAATACGAGGGGTGTATCTTGGGACTCCGATTGGCCCGTGACATGGGAGTAAAAAGACTAGCGGTGTTTGGGGATTCGGAGTTGGTAATCAGACAGGCAATCGGGGTGTACAACACTAAGGAGCTTCGATTACTTCCATACCATCGTTGTGTCACCCAGCTTATGCAAGAGTTCGAAGATATCGCCTTCCGCCATATTCCTCGGGGACGAAATGATTTTGCCGATGCATTGGCGACTTTGGCTTCCTTAATCCACGTGATCAAGAGTAGGGACAGTCCACAGATTGAGATCACCGTACAGAATGCCCCGGCATATGAGGAAAATGTGGCAGTGTTATCAAACGAGGTGGTGTTGACAAGGCAGCCCTGGTATCACGACATCAGGGAATATCTGAGAGACAGATCCCTTCCCGATCAGGCAAATCGGACTGAAAGGATGAGAATTCAAAAGATGGCGATGAAGTTTTACCTGAGTGGCGATTCACTTTACAAAAGGGATGTCGGGTTGGGACTGTTGCAATGCGTAGACGAAACGCAATCCCAAAGGATTATGAATGAAATCCATGGCAGGGTGTGTGGGCCACACATGAGTGGACCGATGTTGGCCAAAAAGATCTTGAGGACAGGGCATTATTGGTTAACGCTGAAAGCCGATTGCGATGATCATGTCAAACGGTGTTATCAATGCCAGGCGCACGGTAATGTGATCCATACACCTCCCAATGAACTGCACTGTATGACCTCCCCATGGCCATTTTCAATGTGGGGAATGGATGTAATCGGACCAATAGAGCCCAAAGCGAGCAACGGGCACCGGTTCATTTTCGTCATGATCGATTATTTCACCAAATGGGTAGAGGCAGCTTCTTTCCCTAAAGTAACTCAGGAGGTCATCGTCAGCTTCATCAGGAATAATGTCATTTGCCGATATGGGCAACCTGAGGTTGTGGTCTCCGACAATGCCAAGAATTTAAACAACGCCCTCATGAAGGGACTGTGTGACCAGTTCAAGATTAAGCATCTCAATTCCGTCATTTACCGTCCTAAGATGAATGGGGCAGTGGAGGCTGCAAATAAAAACATCAAGAAGATCATGGCGAAAATGTCCGCTAATCATCGGGGATGGCCGGATCTGTTACCCCTCACCCTGCTGGCATACCGAACATCAACGCGTACTTCTACAGGGGCAACCCCTTACGCTTTGGTGTATGGAATGGAGGCTGTTCTACCAGTTGAGGTTGAGATGGCGTCCCTCAGAATAGTGATTGACGCTCAGATAAGCGAAGAGGATTGGATGCTAAGTCGATATGACCAATTGGCCCTGATTGATGAAAGGAGAGTGGCTGTCGTTTGGCATGGTCAGCTATATCAACAGAGGATCTCTCGATCGTACGATAAAAAGATAAGACTTCGGAAGTTCAAGGAAAATGATTTGGTGTTGAAAAGAATCATGCCTTGTCAAGACGAAGCCAAGGGGAAGTTTGCCCCAAGCTGGGAAGGGCCATTTGTGATCAAGAAAGTGCTATCCGGAGGAGCCCTCATATTGCAAGAAATGGATGGTGAGGTATTTCCACAACCCCTCAATGCTGACTCGGTGAAGCGGTTCTACGCTTAAATCATCAGTTCTTTTTTCCTTTGGGAGCGAACTACGTAGGACCTGATCTCCCAACTTGTGGGGGTACGTAGGCAGCCATCATGGCGCGGTCCGATCCTTTAAAAATAATCCTTTCCCTAACTAAAACCAATTTTCGATAGCCAGATAAAACCTTCCTACACCCTCAAAACCTTCCCGAAACCAACTGCCTGACCAGTTTCATCCCAAAGTACAGACCTTGACCCAACCAAACAGTTATCCAAAATCTGAGATTCAATCCGATGAAATCAAAAGGTGTGCGGCAATATCTGTCAAATCTCCATCAAGTCTTGAGAAAAGAAAGAAGGCGAAATGTCAAAATCATGGTCAATTGGATAAAATGATGATCCAATGGAGGGCAATGATACGACAAAAAGGGGAAGATGACTAAATTTAAATGCATGTCTATATATATAAGTCGTTTTATTACAAGATTTCTCTTTCAATAACTGATGAAACCAACATAGTCTATGCAGGAAATAAAATAATCTACAAATCTGAAACTAGCCGAAGCAGGATGGACAGGGTGGTGGATAGATCTGAAGCATCAGCATCTCCTGCAATCTGCTGCCCCATCATATCAATACGATCCAGTAAAGCAGTAGCTCGGCTGACAGTCCCAAAATGAGCATCTACCACTGCCCTGGTCTGAAATACAATGGCCTCTCTGTCAGCAATGGCAGCATCTCTAGCCCGAATGGCCTCATCTCTCTTGGCAAGGGCGGCATCCCTCTCGGCTTCAGTAGTAATCAGGGCCAGGCGGAGTCGGGAATCCCCAGCGACCCGACTCGGGGCAGAATCGGCTGAGGTGGAATGGTCTGTGGTATCTTCTGTGAAAATCATTCCAGAGTCATCAAAGGGCCCAGTCCGACTCAAACTAGCCGAATCCAGGTCTCCACGCAACCACTGTACGTAGGCAAATGTTTGGATGTGACAGCTCGCACTATATTCGGCAAAGATCCTGCGATCCCAAAGCTCGTATACCTGCAATAGATCCCTCTCTGTACAGGATGATATAAGGAATCGGTATGCGGCTGCACCCGCAAAGGGGTGTAAATCCTGTGTCTGATCAAACTGCCCCATAACCGCCAGGGGATGATAGGTCGTCACGCCCCTTAACCCAGCAATGGGAATGAAATCCATGCCAGGCACATGAGTCAAGAAGCTCATGAAGGAGCAATAGCCCGAGTAAACCAATGGATGAAAGGGGTCCTCAATGATAGACAAAAATGATGTCCAGGAGGCCACATCAGTACAACTCGCGGGACGAAGCGAAAACTGCGTGGTTATGTCATGGCTGAAGCAAAACCCTTGGCGACGGAAATGGCCGATGGGACTAAGATGACTCATGAACCACATATACAATAAGGTCGAACTCCCTCTGAAGAATCTCCCTCGGAAGGACTGGCAATATGTGGCCGACATATAGGTATCCGCCAATATCATGGGGAGAATGGTGTGATCCTCCCTAAGGGCTCGAACGGCCGCCACAATCCGCATATCCAAATGATCGGGTCCTGCAGGCAAATACAAAACTGAGATGACACAGGCCATCAGGACATCCACTCTCAAGGCGCCCCAGCGCTCCTCGGACACGGAAAAATCACCGAAGAAAAGTCGAAAACCGTCAGGTGAGCCAAATCGGTCAATGAAGAACTGAAGAGGAACCATATGGTCCGATGTGATTACCGGTAATAAGACAGCCCTCCGCAAACCGGTGAAAGTCAAGAATTGACGGCGCATGGAACCAACGGTAACCCTAGCACAGGGACCATCCAACGGCAAGCCGGTGAAGCGAGCATATTCCTCAAGGGTGGGGGTCAGCTCTACTGTCCCAAACCTAAACACCTGACGGGCAGGGGCCCAATAGCTCAGAAGACCATCCACAAAGCCCGCTGGCACCCGGAAGGTTAATAAGGACCAAGAATGTCCCAAAAGACCATCTACGATAACCCTATCTGCTGGCAGTAGACTGTCCAACCAGCGGAAGAGGCTGCCAACCAACCCTGTGGGAGGAGTGGAATCCAAACGAACCACGGCATCTGAGGACGACATCTGTGAAAAAATAGTATCAAAAAAGACTGTACAGGGGTCATTCTCTACCCATAAATAAAAAGCATGCATCATACAGTTAATAATAAAGCAGGTGAATCCCATAAAGATGAAGAGAAAACTGTGCATAAATAAATAAATGAGTTCAGTACATAGTGCATAAATGAAAAAGAAATCTAAGCAGGTGCCGATACAAAAGGCCCTATCCTATCCTGGTCTAAATAAAATCAGTATCATCTATGAAAGCAGGATCCTCGAACTGATCCCCTGGAGTCGTCGAGCTCGGAGGACCAAAGTTCATATCAGGGATGTAGGGATGCGCTGTGGCATCAGATGAACTCGGGCCTGCATCATAACCTGCACCGTCAGGATCATAGGTGTAAGCCTCCTCCGGGGCCCGGCCCAACCCCCGAATAAACAGCGACAACTGATCTACCTGACGGGTCAATGAGGCGATCTGCTCAGCGTGGGTAGGGGTCCGAACACAGGCAGCCCAATCGGTCATCGTCACCGAGCCTGGAACCATATCTCCAAGAAAGAAAGTGGCCCGAGTCTGAGGACCGATGGTACGGGGCACCCACCATGTACGGAATGCATCACTCGTAGTGGGACCCGTGGAAAGCATCCGACCATCCTCCCCGGCGAGCATGATCTCCGAGGGCTGAGAATCCAGCGGCCAGAAAGTAGTGAAAGAAAGGGAGTGCGGGATGCGGATCTCTCCAGTGACGCATCTGAATGCGCGCTCTCCCAGATACATCACCCAGCCTCCAACACTCTGCAAAGTGAGGCGACGGGTGGAAAGCTCGAACTCCGGGCCGGAAGGATGCCCGTCAGCAAACCCCACAGTCAGATGATCGGAGAGGTAGGGAATCCAGACGACGTCGGCAGCCGTGATCAACTCCAGCTGAATACGACAATGTGCAAAGCTGCCCGACACGGGGACCTCCTCCAGAGTACTGTGATGCCATCGCCGACCCCGAGGATAAGTGTCCGGGCCCAGAGTAGTGATAGGCCTCAGACATGGCAGCCGCTCGTAAGCCCAGAACTGTGAATAGAAACAAGGCAAGGCATGAGTCACTATCAAATACAGAAAAGAGATGAAAGGAAAAGAAATACAGTAAGAGAGAGGAGGAGGGGACTCACCAACAGAAAGTGGTAGAAGCCGAGCCAGGCATCAGTCTGTCCCTCTGAGCGTAGACGCATGCCATGGAGGAAATAGGCAAAGGTGAATGACCCCCAGTCATAGTCACCGATGCGGTCCACATCTCTGACCGCTCCTACGACGCTGAAATGAATGGTGGAGGAGTTGTTCCCCAGAAAACAACCCCTCATGATGGTCAGGAACAAGCGTCGGAGTAGAATGTCGCGGGTACCCTGATCTGCTGGAATAGGCAGCGCATAGAGACCCCCGACTGCATCGACAGCCAAGGCACCAGATCGGATACTGCGGGCCTTAAAGACCCGGTCCTCAGCAGCGAAGCCCAGCAAAGCTCGAACCTCCACAGGAGTGATATCAAGATCCAAGGGGACGCGGGACCCGGTAAACTCAATGCCGGTAATGTACCCTCCAGTCCCATGGGGTCAACACGACCTCGCAGTCGAGGAGATGAAGAGACTGCGTCTGGTGGAACCATCGCGCTTCGGATAAAGCCCTCATGTAACCCCAGGGGCACTGGCGGGGGATGATAGTGAAGAAATGTCGAAAGCCCCAAGAGTCCACCATCGCCCGATAATCACTGTGCAGGGCCGCGTAAAGGGAGTAGATGTTGAACCAGTTGCCCCTCGGCTGGGTAAACTCGGGTACCTGGGGCAATCACCAAGGGGTCAGTCCGGATAAAAGGAGAATGGAGAAATTGAGAGTAAAATCAGAATAGAACTGAATATACCTCGTTAGCCACGAGAGATGCTGAAGGGTGACGACTGAGATCCCGACCCAAAAGATCGGGTATCTGCACAGAGGCGCCAGAAGAAGCCTGATGAGTAGATGGAGCCGGTGCGCTAGAGGATGGCCCCTCTGCCGCGACCTCCGGAGGGACAGCCTCCTCAACGTCCGGATGACCAGGACGAATGACAGCCTCCGTCAAGCGACGAGCCTGACGGGTACGAGGGGGAATAGGGGCAGGTGCAGGCCTACGACGGCGAACACCCGAAGTCCGAGAGGCGGAGGAGCTACTGGGCGCATCACGATCTATAGCTGGAATAGAACGGGCGAGAAAGAAGGTAAGTTCCCTTTTAAAAATTATGTAATGAACATTCTAAATTTCTAGCCTCATCATATGATTAATGCAACATGATGCATGTCAAAAAAAAAAAAAAAAAAAAAAAAAAAAAAAAAAAAATAAAGCAGAGTTCCGTTTGTAAAATGGACGTCCCAGGCCTAAGCCAAACATGTTTTCCATCAATCAAAGTCTCAAACAGATCTAAATTGCATTCATATATGTAATTACAGCATGTAATGCATGATTTTATTGCAGAAAAGGAATAACAATATGTGGGACCGCCTCATGAACATAAAATAGGACTCACATAGTTGATACATAGCATGTATATAGGATGGTACATTACATAGCATTGTAAAGCATACATTTTATCTCTAAACATGCCAATAGTCAAATGTATAGCAAAACATTGACGAAATTGAAAAGTGACCGGTCAAAGTGTTACCTGTAGCGTGTAGATCAATCCTACCGGAACAGTTTTTGCAGGAAAGTTGAAAAATCGACGAAAAGCCCTTGCGAACAAGCAAAAATCGCAAGGAATATGTGTGAGTTGGAAGTTGAAAGTGACAGATCTGGAAGCAGGAGGCCGCTTATAAGCCCGATCTTGGCCGCAGATGTATCTGCGGCTGGCCGCAGATCCATCTGCGGCTGGCCTTGGTGGGCCCCAACTTGCTCCCTTGAAGCCATTTGACGTGTTGAAGTGAAAAAGTTACGAGATGGGCGACCGGCGACGATACCCGGCCCCGACATGACGATCGACCGGCGACGATAACCGGCGATCACGAGATGGATGACCGGCGACGATAACCGGCTCCGACAAGATAACCAACCGGCGACGATAACCGGGGGTTACGCGATGGGTGACCGGCGACGATACCCGGCCCCGACGAGACGGTCGACCGGCGACGATAACCGGCGATCATGAGATGGATGTCCGGCGACGATAACCGGCTCCGACAAGATAACCAACCGGCGACGATAACCGGGGGTTACGCGATGGGTGACCGGCGACGATACCCGGCCCCGACGAGACGGTCGACCGGCGACGATAACCGGCGATCATGAGATGGATGTCCGGCGACGATAACCGGCTCCGACAAGATAACCAACCGGCGACGATAACCGGGGGTTACGCGATGGGTGACCGGCGACGATAACCGGCCCCGACGAGACGATCGACCGGCGACGATAACCGGCGATCATGAGATAGATGTCCGGCGACGATAACCGGCTCCGACAAGAAAACCAACCGGCGACGATAACCGGGGGTTACGCGATGGGTGACCGGCGACGATACCCGGCCCCGACGAGACGGTCGACCGGCGACGATAACCGGCGATCATGAGATGGATGTCCGGCGACGATAACCGGCTCCGACAAGATAACCAACCGGCGACGATAACCGGGGGTTACGCGATGGGTGACCGGCGACGATACCCGGCCCCGAACGAGACGATAGATTGAAAGAGTGAACCCAAAGACTAACAAACACGGTCAAGGGGTTGATACATTGACACTCTTACGAATGTCTTGCATGCATTACATCTTATGTTGCATCATAAGCTATATGTGTGGCATCATGTATATACTGTCGTTCTTACGCATTGTCATTCATGCATCGAGTGTCTATTCTTTATCCTGTTCATTTCATTTATCATTTCATAAACATGATAAAGAGGGGCAGCTGTAGACACCCAAATTTTGCGTTTCCTTCTACTAACCATGACAGGAGGGCGAAATCGTCAATTGAACCGGCTTGCGGGAGCAAAGGAGCGGGCACAAGGGCAAGCGCCTGGCACCGCCGCAATGTTTTGGGCAACCCAGGTTTACGTGACAATAAAGCCGTCCGAGGCAGGCATTTCCGAATGAGGTGGCACGTCTCCCGGAAATTCCCGGACTGCAGAATACGAGCCTGTCAGCGAAAACCGACGTTGCGGCACGAAAAGCGAAGCGTGGCACGAAAATCGAGAAAGTCAAGCCCGCCAGCCGCGGATAGATCTGCGGCCAAGTGGGTGCGCCAGCACGGAAACCAGGAAATCAGCACTACCAGCTGAGTGCGATGGGAGGCGTGCCAGCTGGCCAGCCGCAGATCCATCTGCGGCCAGCCGCAGATAGATCTGCGGCTGGCTCTTGCCAGCCTATTTAAGCCCAGCTTCGGGCAGCATACAGGAGGTTCAGCAATTTGAAAGAATTGGGAAGAAGAAGGAAATTCCAGCAGCAAAAGAGCACGGAAATTGAGAGGAAAAAGAGAGAAATTTTGCAATTAAATAGGAAGAAAAGAGAGAAAAAAGAGAGAATTCAATTCTTTTGATTTTGATTGTATCAAATACATTCCTTATCCTATTCCAATACACAAGTTCATATCTATTGGACATCAATTGCAAGGTGAAATCTCTTTTGTGATAACAATTTCTATCATATCATTTGATCAAATTAGATGCAATTTTTCATGTAATTTATTGATTGAACAATGAATTAGGGATTATGAGTGAAGTTTCCATCGGAATAAAACTCTTCCTAATAACCCGATGATATTCGTTCATTAATTTCTTTGTTTGTTTTAAGGTGTTATATTTGGTATCAATTCCTTTAAATCATTATTTTAGGATGTCTTGGTATTGTTAGATTATCCGGGTTGGTTTATTTTCTTGTAATATCCGATTGTTTGTGTGTGGATACTTGGTTGTGAGCCTAGGAAAGCGACCTCGGGGTCCCAATCCGATGATGGACATATCTTGATGTAAGAAGTAGAAATGACGTAGTTTTCATTGTAAATATGTAATCGTTGGGCCTTAAAACGACGCTAAGGCGAGAATCGTGCTTAAGGCCCCGAAATAGTGAAATTTGTGATTGTTGGCGTTCGGGGACATTTTGATGGCTTACATGCCCATGAATAGCCCCGACGCGTGTTTATGCTTGATTTGATTTATGACACGAAATTGATTTCAAAGCTAAATGATAAGATTTTCATAAAATCAATCAAAGTAGGATATTAGAATCACGAGGTTAAAATTTGAGAAATGTTAATGAATGTCGATTCCTATCTAACGAGAAAGCTAAAGGAAGATCGTTTTCCAAAACATAACACAAAATGATTTTATAAATAAAATGACGTTTTATTAAACCGTTGTATATAGGGTTAAAGAGATTCTAGAAATTGCCCATCATTTTATGAAAGCAACGTATAGATCTCGATTCCTATTTAGACGAAGGTTTAAAACTCTTGTTTTGCCAAAACGACACTTAATGAAAATCTCATAGTTTTGGACAATTAAAATCAAACCTTTCTCATAAAGAATAAAGCTTTCTCGTGTATACCGAAAAGATATTCCGAAGCGTTCTCAAATTAAAACACGATTTTCCCTAAAATCCAAATGACTCTTTCATACAAATTCCCCACAACATTCACATAGGCACACACACACACACACACACATACACATTCATGAATTAAAGGATAGGAAAGCATCAAGATTGCGGTAACCGTGTTTCACGGAAGTCGAGGGGTGCCTAACACCTTCCCCTCACTTAAGCGAGCCCCCGAACTCTATGGATCTCGATTCGCAGACCAATTAATTCGGAGTCACATATGAGCCAGCGATTTATAAAAAACGAAAACTCGGATGAGTTGGTACATCCACTTCAAATATACCAACTGGCGACTCTGGTTAATTGGCTCATCATAAAACACGATCTTTCAAAACCCCGTCGACATCAATGCCGACCTTTTCCAAAAAAAAAAATCATTAAATCAAAAGGCTAAAATTGGAAAAGACTAAAAGGACACGCGAGAAGAAAACCCGGCGTCGACAGGGTGTATGTGTGGCTCGTTCAGATCATGAGCTGGGATAAAAGAAAGAAAACTTTCTCTAGTATCAATGACCCGTACACTGATTCAACTGCACCATAAATGACGTTGCCAAATCATACCATAAATGAGTACATATATAGTCATATATAATCAATAACAAAATTAATAAATAAAATTAAACCCAACAATAACTTACAAAAATTAAGTGCTAGCAATCAGGTAAGAAGATGACAGCAGTTATAGTTTCACCATGCTCCACTGCTCGTGCGACCATCCCACCAGTCAGGAAGCCATGATTGTTGCAAGCAAGGTCTGCAAAGGGAGATATGTTGCAAAAAGCATTGGACCTCCCCTTTCAACAACCCATATCTGAATAGAAAAGGAAAGCCCCGAAGCCACCATCCCCTGCAAGCACGATTCATTATTATTACAATTGCAATTTTTAATTTTGATGAATGCTATTAATATCATACATAAACTAGAAAAAAAGGTAAGAACACCAGTCAAGAATATATAAAAAAAATACATGCATACCGCATAAAGAAGACACAAGAGTTCATTTTAGGTATGAATTTGTGCTGCAGATGCAATGCATTAACAGAAAACTTCAGAGTCATCAAAGACAGGCAAACACCATATAACTCACAAGAACCAACTTTTCAAAATAGGAGGATCACCAACCTAAGAAACTGCAGTCCTAACCAGATTCAGCTGTTGAAGCCAATATGTATGTTAGTGATAAAATTTCCATATTAAGCCATTATTTAGGTCCGCCCCTGCAGTAAGCTCAATTAACGAGAAGACCAACATCATTTCTATGTACATTTATAACATTTATACCTTCATCTTAAGAGGTTATATTATAAGAACACTAAATCCTTGTTTGAGTTTTTCAGACAATTCAAATCCAACCTTAAGAATCCATAAACAAACAGTATGAAACCTTTCATGCTTCAAGTTGTAGAGCAGTTCAAATATCAAGTTTGAGTAATGAAACAGTATAAAATTCTCATGAAATGTGTATATAGTTATTATTTCTCAAATTTGATTTATGCATGCCACTTTTCTAAGAGAATGTAAGCTAGGTATGGTATTTATTATGCCTCATCTTGCTGTTTAGTTAATTATAAAGTCTTCACATTCAATTGGCATAAAAGCAGAATCCCAACGCCAAATAAAAAATATTTTCCATTTTAAAATAATATTATCCAAATATTTTTCGTAACTCAACTGATATCTTGCAGCTTCTGTTCTGGCGAACGATTATCCCATATATGTAATATCACTAATATTCATTTCCCACAAATCTAATCGGCCCCTAACATTTGTACTTTTAATATCTCTGTCTCTCTCTCTCTCTCTCTTTCTCTGTGGCTGAGTTTGTCTGTTATGCACAATAGTATATACTCTGTTAAATAGTTATTTATCAATAACACTTTAAAAAGTTGTTGAAATCAGAAGGAATATGGAATTGTAATGGTGAAAGAAGTCTTACTTTTGCAGTTTTACTTCGATTGATTGATAGAGTGGAAATGTAGTCAAACAACGGCTTTTGGCACTCCTTAAGGTTGTAGGGAAGTGAAGGCCAGTAATTCATTTGAAGATTGATATTTAAGTGAGGAGCACAACTCAAGAAGGAAAAGATTGACAAATGAGAGATCCAAACAATGAAGTTAAAAACAGAAAGTTGAATATATATATATATATATATATATATATATATGTTAATACGAAGAAACAGCTAGAAGCATAACAACTGTGACGTCCCAAAAATCTACCTGCTAGCTTCTTTTAGCCATGTTAGACTTCATGCTCACGTGTACAACCTTTACATAATGCTATAGAAATTTTAACTTCTAATAATTAGAGTATAATGCGAAAAAGTGACAATATTACAATATCAATTGTTCATGGTTATAACATTCCCAAATAACTTGTTCTTATTACACGTAAGTCCTAAAAGACTTGTAAACAAATATTCATTTATCTATCCGAGACTTTCAATATTAGCAATCAGGCAGTTCCCAGGAAAGAGGAGACTTTCTGTTAAAACGGTGCGTAATTAGATGACCTAAATTAGATGACCTAACCCCTTTCCTCGTCAGAACTTTCTAGACATTGCCAATAATGTTAATCTAACATAGTTAAATGACTTCTACATCTACGAACTTAAATATAAAGTACACAATATATTTTCAAAAGAAGACAACAATAATTATATCTTTCTTGACCTGACTGCTCTTCTTTAACTTTCTCTTTTACTGTCAGACTCTTCTGGTAATACTTCCTTAGCTGCAAATAGAAATTATTTGCAAGAATGAGCATAAAATAGCTCAGCAAGTATAAAGATATGAATAAAGGTATACACACACTGTGATTGATTTGAAAGAATAGAGTTCAATAATTTTGCCTAACTGAGGGTTGATAGCCCAATCTGGTTCGTATCAACCATTTCTGTCAGTCATAAAGACTTAGAAATATGCTTGGTTTGGATATTTTGAAGGGGATCAACCTTCCTCAATATCCTAGGTGTATGCATATCATCCTACTCATGTCCACTGCTCCTTATGTCGAAATTTACTGGACATGTATATATAACCCTTAAGGGGTAATTCATCTCAATTTTAGAAGTCTTACCAAAATATTTTGGTTTGACACAACAATTTATGCTTTGATAAACGATATCAGCTCAATATCACAAGAATAATAATTCATTTCTTAAGTTATGCTGAATAAAGAAGCAATAATTTCACAATAATTGATAACACGAACGAAATATTTAAACGAATTCGTACAATAGATGTACAAGGAATAGAAAACTTGCAAAACGTAGAAACCTTGTTCAATTTTAAACTAAACAAGAGTTAGAAAACTTGCAACAAGTAAGAGGATTTACACACGACAGGGAATAGAAAACTTGCACAACTATAAGAATATAATTGGGTTAGAGAACTTGCCTCGTATATCTTTTACAGATAAATATAACGGTCTAAACATTCGTCATAAATCCTACACGATTATAAGTTCATGTAGACTAATTAAGCATTTAACGATTAAATCTTTCAAGTTTTATTTCGGGTATTATAACCACTTATAAATAAGACTCCTTCTACTATACATGAAATAATTTCAGCATTATAACTGCTTATAGAAGGAATATTTTTTAACTATATTTAAAATAAATTGAGCATTATAACTGCTTGCAAAATGAATATTCGTTTACTATGTTTGAAATAAATCGGGCATTATAACTGCTTATAAAATGAATATTCAGCTATTATATTTGAGATAATTTCAGTATTATAACTGCTTATAAAATGAATATTCTTACTAAATACTTGAAGAAAATCGGACATAGTAACTGCTTATAAAAGTATATTTTCAACTTTATAAGAGAAATAAATCGGACATTATAAGTGTTTGTAAATAGGACTTTTGTACTATATACATAAAATAATTTGGGCATTATAACTACTTATAAAATTATATTTTTACTAATACATACATAAAAATGAAAATTATAACCACTAGAGTATACCTATTGTAGTTGTTAGCTTTACTTCTAATCGTGTAGCGCTTCGATGCTTCGAAAATAATTTTTATCTCACAATATCTCTCAGAATATAAATATAGAGTGTTTTTGCTCTTGAATTGCTCTTGAACATCGTAAGGAATGAATGAACTTAGCTTGCTATTTATAGGAAAACATAGTTTCGCTAATTGCACGTTAGGGGCTCGGCTTATTACACTTTGCAACCTAGCATATTATTAGAATATTCTTGGCATATTCCCTCAAAAAATCTACCAAGCTCGACAATGCAGCTTGCAACTAAACCTATCTTCTAAGCCCCTCAATGAAAATATCTTCTAAGCTCAACAATGCAGCTTACAATTGAACTTATCTTCTAAGCTCCTCAATGAAAATATCTACAAAGCTCGACAAATCACTATGTCATTCCCAAGCACGACACAACAACTTGTAAAAAAAACGATTTGCTGGGGTGCTTCTCGGAGAAATCGTGGAAAGCACGATAAATCATTTTGTCAATGTAAGCACGACTAAGCAGCTTGGAAAAAATTTTATTTGACCTAATTCATCGTTTACATAATATAATCACAAAACACCTGCTTCAAAATATCATTTCGATCTTTATTAAGCAGATATGTTACAAAATTCGAATCTCATTAGGGTTTAAGGTTTTAAACTTCTGGATACCTAGTTTTAGGTTATACGCTCTAATTCTAAATGTATATGATAGCGTTTTCAAATCGTATTAGGTTTTCAAAAATTACCTGAACAGTCATTCATTAGGTATTTCTAGAGTTTTCATTCTTATTCCAGTTAAGACAATATTTATAATTTTGATAATATTTCGGGGTATTACAATAGCCTAATCTGCACCCTCAACCTTAAGCTTCTCGTCATCCAAGGCATGTATATTACCAACACCCTTACTAATTTGCAAATCAAGAACTGCTGAAAATTGAATACCGTAAAGATTGTCATTCTCATTCAGTTTTGGTGGAATTCTTTTTCCAGGGCAGCCTCTTTTCATGATAATCTGATTTTGGCCACTTACTTGTGATTCATGCTGTAACAAGCTATCGAGATATACGGTAAAGGATAAAGACCCAGATTTGGTTCCAAAAATCTTTGTCACGATCACTTGATCTGGACTTGAAACAAAATGTTCCCTTGTGAATTTTACTTCACCTACAAAATATTGCACTTTTACTGTTGCAGTATCCGTCTAGCTCTCTTTGATACATTTCTTCATTATATGAAGCATGAGAATCATCAAAGTCTAGCTTGATATCTCCCACAAGCTAGTAAACCTTCATTACCACACCAAATTAGCAGGGTATAATTCCTTAATGGTGTGAAGCTTCTTTATAACATGAATCATCTGTCATTATAATGAAACCTTGAAAGCGATAACGCATAGTAGGGATATAGGACTAGAGAAACAATATATTCCAATTAGGACCCCTGCCAAATACAATACTTTAGTCAGTGAACAAAATTTAAACCACATTAATAAGCTAGCTTCATCTTGTCCAAGAATCTCCAATTAGCTAATTATCATGCTCAACTACTGTTTGTCCTAGAGCCTCGGTGTTTTTCAGTGGAGACTTAATAAAACATCAGGTTTAAAGTACTACAATAAAAATGCGTTTAAAGTACTATAATAAAATGAACCAATAACAGAGCAAGTCCAAGATATGAAATTAAAATGGTAGACTGCTGCCAATCTGTCAAATAATAAAACCAAGAGTATATAAAATACTGAACACTGATTTCTTAAGCAATTAACGGTAATAACACTTGGGTCTTACCAAAACTCCGATCTGTGATAAATGGCGGAACAAAAAATGAAATTTACAATATCCAAGCTCAAGAAATAGCACAAAGAACATATTCATATAAGAAAATCTCTATCTATACGATGTATAAAGCTAACAAACATATATTTAGATTAAACGAAATGCAGAATAAATAAAAATAAGAGAAACACTTGATACCCGGAGGAGAAGAGAAGCACTTTGCCCTTCTCTTTGCTTTTGTGGTTTCTCTTTGCACTTTGGCTGACTAGAGAATCGTGAGCTGGATTTGGGGCTGGGATGAAGATGGAAATTTAGGGGTTGTGTATGATGATTTCGTCCATTAGGGGTTGGATATGAGAGATTTAGGGCTAAAATTTCATCCGTGAGGGGCTAAAATTTCATCCGTGAGAGATTTTAGGGCTGGGTATGAGAGATTTAGGGAGTTGAGAGAGATTTTAGGGCTGGCTATAAGAGATTTAGGGGAGTTAAAAGGGATTAAGTTTTGGGGGAAAATTTTCATTATACTGATAGCTGAGACTTGAGAGAGTTTTGAGAGCGTGAAAATAATGGAGGGAGTTTTTGGGGAAAAAATTCAGTAAGGAGGGAGATATAGTTTTGTAGGTTATTAATATATATATATATATATATATATATAAATGTATATATATGTACGTTATTAATGAATATACATACATTTATATATATATATATATATATATATATTAAAATTTACAATATTTATAATCTATAATTAGATTCAAAAGTTTACATTGAATATTTAATTTATTTATTTTTTTCAAAATTATATTGTCCATTGCTCCCGCCTCCCAGCATCGTAAGTAAGTTTTGAAAGTAAAAAATTTGTAACAAGCTAATAGCTATAGTTTTGTAGGTTAATATATATATATATATATATATATATATATATATATATATATATACACACACACACACACACAACCAAGATCAAGGACAGACCCATTTAAATGACAGACCAATGTTAAAGAGCAGATATATATATACCTCATATTTTATTTTCTCTCTCCTCCCAAATTCGCTACCCCAACTCTGAAATTGCAAAATCAGAGAATACCTCATATTTAATTTTCTCTCTCCTCCCAAATTCGCTACCCCAACTTTGAGACTTCAAAATCAGAGAGAAAATTCGCAACAATCAGCTCCCAAATTCGAATCGACCTCCCTCCACCTCCGATCTGAAACTCTCTCTCCTCACTTGTCGTGCCCGATCTCTGCCTAAGGTTTAACAATCACCCTCAACTGGAATTGGCACCTTTAAGCTCGACTCATCCGCAACGCTCGGCCCCCCAAATTGGCTCCTTCAAGTTGAACGGAGACCAAATCTCGACTTCCACTAGGTAAACCCTTAACTAGTATTGAATTTCATTTTTTAATTCGATTCGATAGTTCTCTCATCTGGGAAATAGCCCTAATTTGTTATTTTATTTATTATTATTTTTTTGGTGGACTGTGAACTACGTTACTCTGAAATGCTTGTTTGTGGGTTGATTTTTTTGATTCAATTTCATTTATTATTTGTGGGTTGAAAGGTAGGTGTTTCTGAGGAAGAAATAATAGTCCCATACAGTACTGTATATTTTTTGGAGGAACCATAAAGTACTATTTTAATTTTCCTTCGATATACTTTATGAGAAGAATGATTGTTATATGAAGAAATGGTGTCCTTGATATAATAGTATAAGCTTCAAAAACAATTTGAAACATGGATACATCAGGAACTTTGAAGTTTCAAAACATACCATTGCCACAAGTATATTGGAGCAGTACTTGAACTTTGAAATGAAGACCCTTAATTTACTGCAGAAATTTCCCTGGAGCACGAAATCAACCAAACATTCAAAACAAAATGAACTTAATTCCTGTATGCTCCTGTATGTTCTTCCTAATGTTATTAATTTGTGTGTTTGAAATGTAAGGATAAAAGTTAATTTATCCAGCATGCATGAGTTTAGGCAGTAGTGAAATATTCTAAAATTTGGATCAATTTTTTAATTTGGTTGTGCACATACATTATTTTCACGTTTATAAAAAATGGATGGCATGGATCATGAAATAGGGAGTTGTGAGGATAATGCAGAAATGGATTTAAGGGGGGATGACTTGAGTGCAGAAGGATTGGATGTGAACAATGTTTCAACTTTTGTCTACTATCCTCAAGTAGCCGATGAGTTTACGCCTAAGATAGGTCAAGAATTTCCAATATTAGATGATGTTCACACTTATTACAATACATATGCAATGCATGCTGGTTTTAGTGTGCGAAAATTTTATGAGAAAAAAGGGTGGGAAGCAATGAGATTTGTAGGAAGGAGTATGTGTGTTATAAGCAAGGAAAGGGTAAACTATTAGCCGATGTTGATGTAAAAAGAAAACGTGGATCTACAAAAGAAGGTTGTAGTGCAAGAATTGTAGTCATAAAAAGAAATGACTTATATGTAATCAATAAAATTGAGGAGGGTCATTGTCATCCATTGTCAACCCCACATAAGAGACATCTTTTACGATCTCACCGTAATGTGTCAACTGCCCAAAAATCTTTGAGTCAACAACTTGGCATGGTGAATATACCGCAATGCCAACAATACAAATTTCTTGTAGTGCAGGCGGGAGGGTTTGAAAATATTGGTTGCACGCAACGAGATTTGTATAACTATGAAAGAGACAAGCGCAATGAGTTGAAGGGACATGATGGCGATATGTTGAATGAGTACTTGAAGTTAGAACAACAAAAAAATCCGTCATTCACTTACACAATTGACACAGACGATGAAAAAAGGATTACTTGTTGTTTTTGGGCCGATGCAAATTCTAGACAGGCTTATAGATTGTATGGTGATGTTGTCATTTTTGATACTACATACAATATACTAATCGTTACGGAATGATATTTGCACCATTAATGGGGATTAATAACCATAGTCAAACTATAATATTTGGTTGTGCTTTCTTAAGTGATGAGACGATAGATACTTGTGTGTGGCTTTTCAAGTGTTTTTTGGAAGCAATGCCAAGTGATACACCTGGGATGATTATCACCGATCAGGATCCGGCTATAACAAATGCCATTTCACAGATCCTTCCTAATACATTTCATAGGTACTGTAGTTGGCACATTTTGACCAAATTTTCAGAGAAGATTGACTCAGTAAAATACAGTTCTTATTATAGAGAGTTTTCAGATTGCATTTAGAATTCGGAGACTGTGGAAGACTTTGACTCAACTTGGGTGGAGCTGGTAGAGAAAAGTGGGTTGAATGCTAATAAATGGCTACAATCAATGTATGACCTCCGTTGTAGATGGGTACCCGCACATGTGAATCATGTTTTCTCAGCCGACATGTCAAGTAGCCAACGAGCGGAGAGTTCTCATTCATTTTTAAAAAAAATTGTTTCTAAAAGAAATTCTTTAGTGGATTTTATGATTCAATTTGGTCGGGGCCTTCAACATCAACGACATGTAGAGTTGGTGGCGGATAACAAAGATTTGGTTGAGAGGCCGAGAATGAAAATTCCCCATGACTTCTTATTTCAAATGGTTGACATTTATACACACTCTATATATTATAAATTTGAAGATGAGTTGTTTGAGAGCTTGAATTATAGGTTTGAACTTATGAAAGAGGATGTCAACTATCATGTATATAAGATATACCAAAGGAATGTCAACAAGTTTAAAGTAAGAGAAATTCATTATGACAAATCCTTGGATTATGCAACATGCACTTGCAAAAAGTTTGAGAGCTCGGGCATTCTACGTCGGCATGTGATAGCTTACTTGAATAAGTATCATGATCTTGAGAAATTTCCTACAAAATACATTTTGAATAGGTGGAAAAAGACGACAAAATCATCTTTAATAATTGATGATAATGGTGTGGCGATAAAAGACGATAAACCATACTTACTCTTGCGGAGTCAATTGGTTCAACATTCTTTAGATTTGATTGATAGGGCTCTCCCAAATGAAGAAGCCACAAATGTTTTAAAAGAATGTCTATGTAATGTGGATGAAAAGATCAATCAAATTATTGGGAAGAATGGATCTGAAAGAAACAATGACATAGAGTGTGTTGGAATGACTGGATCCAAGTCAGTTAACATGAGTTCTACTTATGAACATAGTTACATTGAGCCGAACCAAGTGCGAGCAAAAAGGTGTGCCAAAAGACTTAAGGGTGGCAAAGAAAAGGTTTTGGGGAAAAAAATAATTCAAAGGCTAGACGTTGTCATGGATGTGGAAAAGTTGGTGCGACACACGATAAAAGAAACTGTCTGATGCTTAATAATCTGTAAGCAAGTTAACTTCTTTTGACTTTGCAACCAATTTAAAATTGATTTTGCTATTTGTTTAATTTTTACTTTGCTATTTGTTTAAATGTAGAACTGGAGCACGAAATGATGATGCTACTCAAGATCCAAGTGTAGATGATGATAGTGATTCACCCACAGGTGCAACTGAGTTTGCTATAACTATCCTTTTATATATATATTTTTGTATTAATTTGTAAATGGATTTTATTTTTACAGAGTTAGCTTCAGAATTGCACTAGTCATGGGTAAAGGATTAGAAGGTAAAGGATTTCCCCAATCTAACTACCCTATATAACTGATATATATGTTTGCATTAATTTGAATATTACCTCATGTATGCTAGCTGCTGGCTATATAATTGATCTATTAACCTGAAAAAAAACAGAGAAAAGGCAGGACATCTTTAATTTATCTGCTTAGATGAGTTGTTGTGAAAGCATTTTGCTGAAGTGCATTTCGATTCTGGAAGTGAAAAATATGGTTAAAACTTTTAAGAGTCAGGACATCTATATTTTTGCATTAATTTGAAGGTACTAATTTTCACAACTATTTTCTGTCTAGTACACAAGGCAGCATGGTTGTACAAGTTTCTTCAAGCTTTCAAAACCATTGATTGCTATTGTTCATTCACTTTTGGCGTGCTAAATATTTGTCTTGCAGTTCAGATGATCTTTTTTAATATGTAATTGAAGTGAGTTAAATTGAATTGTACTTGTAGCACCAAGATCAGCTTTGGCATTAAAGAATTCGATTGATATTGGGGCTGAAGTGATTGATGCCAGTTGGGATGATCAGCTTTGGTCCAGTTGGGATTGTAATGTTCATCTATTCTACCTCCAGATTTTTGGTACCACTGGTGTTTAGAAACTTGTGGGGTGCTAAATATTTTGCTTAAATATTTTGTCGAACAGCTTGTTGTGTATGTTTGTTGAACAGATTGTTGTGTATATCTATGAGTCACTTGTTGTGTATGTTTGGACATCTTGTATGTTACTTAAATATTTTGTTTGTTTAGTGTAGGTAAAGAAATTACACCTTGCTAGGGTTAGGGTTTCGTGTTGGCAGGAGAGGAGCGAAATCCACGAAGAGCACGAAATTGATTGATTGATTGAAGAGGGGAGAAGAACAGGTGGGCAATTACTCCAATGACAAGTGGCAGAACTCCTAGAATCCAGAAACCGGGTTAGGGTAGCAGGGATTCCAAGAGCCTTCTTGAGTCTTCGAGTTGAGAGAGAGTTCCAAGTGTAATAAGCTTCCAAGAGTCTAAGTGTAATGTCTTGAGAGCGATCCCTTTTTTCTCAGAATAAAGGGACTATTTATAGAGCTTGTCTGGGAAATAGTCACATGCCAGACACATGTTTTAAAGAGAATTCCAGAAATACCCTTTAGTCATGTTTTATAGGGAAAATTCCAGAAATGTCCTTTAATCATTAAAGTAATGCCCAAATTGCCCTGTTCTTCTAGCCACCAATCCAATCCCTCAATCAATTCCCAAAATGGGTCGCATCCACGAGTTTTCTGCCTTGGAACACGTGGAGACTTCCCCGAGTCTAGCGCATTTATTTTTGTCTAATCTGTACATTTAATTAGGTTACATGAACCCTAATTTGTACATTTAATTCAATTAGGTCATGTGAACCCTAATATGCACTTGGGCCCACATTTGCCCCCTGCGCGAGAGTCACGATTCCTTGAGAGACGCTCGTGCAAAATACTCCAAGTTTTTGAATGATTTTGTGTGACTCCCCTTGTTCAAGTCTTGAACATAAGAGTTCTAGAAGAGGGAACCCCTAGGGGCCAAACTATTAGGGTTAAACCCTAAGGTGGCAAGACCTAGAAGGACTCTTCCTTGAACCTCTTGGTAGATCATCTGAAAACTTCCTCATTTTTGCTTAATATTTATTTCCTTATTTTCTGAGAATTAAAACAAGAAAGATCATCAGATATCACTAAATACAATCCAATAATCAAATCTTTAATTATTATTTGGAAACAAAATCTTCCTTTATTAGAAGTTATATAAAGCAGGATCTTTTTTCCTTAGGAAAACCAAATATTAATATATATATATATATATATATATATATAATATATACCAATTTCGAAAATTGTCTATTGTTAGGAATAAAATATCAGATATCAAATATATATATTTTTTAAAAATCCATTAAAATACCAAATTTAAACAAATTTCAAAAATATATGTGTTTATTTAAAAAATAAACTCAAATAAACTTATCTTTATATTGTGAAATCTTCCGTAAGAGGAAAATAAAGATTGCTTCCTTTGTTATTGCAAGCTTGCGGTTTGAATATATACATCTCCCAAGTCACTTAGGCTTTTCTTTTCATCGTGCAATTTTTTGTTTGTCTTGGCATTTTCTCTCATCATTCAAGTCTGAAGATCACCAAGAAGTCGTCAAGCCAACAGTCTTCATCTTGGGAAAGAGGTAAAAAATCAATTTCGTCTTCTTTTTCTTTCAATTTTTTCCAGTTTATTTGAGTACTTTCTACCGAACTTCTTCTTAACTTGCTTCTCCTATGTTTCTTCTCAGGTTATTGTAGCTTTTCTTTTGTCTTCCGAGCCCCGTTACTTGGATTATATCTCGGTAGGGTTCCCTCGGATAATAAAGAAAAACACAATATTGATTGACAAAGAAGAATCCGTTCCAAAAAATTAATTTGTGGGGCATCAGAATTTTCAAGGTACACAAAAGAAATCCCCCTAGGGGGCCGAACCCTATAGGGGAAATTAAGCCCTTTTTTTCGCGCACCCTAGGGTGGCCGAACCCTAGGGGAGCCGAACCCTAGGGGATTTTGTTTTGTAGGAAGTCGAACCCTAGGGGACCGAACCCTAGGGGCCGAACCCTAAGAGAAAATGTACCAAAATTTAAACATTGGGAATCGTAATCGCTGTTTTGACCATAACTTTTGTTTCGTTTGGAGTCTCGGGGCCCATAATATATCAAAACGACCGTATTGATGAGATCTTCAAAAGTCATCACCAACGACCATGACACATATCAAAATAATCCAAAAAATAGCTCCGAAGGATGCCTTTTGGCTTTCCGAAGTTTTTTGAAAAAATTTAAAATCTTGTTTTTCTTCCATAATTGTGATTTTGATCCTTCCCTGACGTCATTTCTTCTTATTTTCAAGTATTCTCAAGTGAAAATCTCAAATTCTCCCCTTGTCATGGTAAGCCTACTCAAGTTCATATGCTTTACTTGACATCCTTAGTACCCTTATGTGGAGTCTTCCTTACTTGCAGGCCTCGTCTACCAGATGCTCTGAAGACTTGAAGATTCCAGGGTAACTCCCTTCGTCAATGATTGGGGAAAGGCTCCCTTTTTTGGACCTTTTAACACTTTTTGGGAGCAAGTCCGGGCTTATGATCGCACAACTTTTCCTTCACCAGAGAAAGAAGGCTTTTAGTCCCTTTCGCTTCCTGTCTGACTCATCTAGCCGTCTTCAAGGATGGCAACATTGGACTGACGAAATCCTCGGGAATGTTGAGTATAAGGCTATACTAAAGAGCGCAGGCATATATCGCTGCATTCAGCTATGTAGGGATCTACGTGTTCAGCAGGATCATGACGCTCTTACTGTGTTGATTTCCTGTTGGTGCTCCTCTTCATGCACATTTGTTACTGCTTGGGGGGAATTCACCCCTACACTAGAGGATGTCTATGCTATCCACCAGTAAGCCTTTCCTTTTGTTTCTTTCATTCGTTCTTATTTCTCCTTTTTTTTTTAAATTATGTGCTTATATTGAGTTATATCTTGTAGCCTCCCTGCCATCGCTTCAACTTCTTGTGACCCACCTAATATGTCTGCTAGAGATGTTGAGTGTGTTGCCTACTTGATGGAGGCCTTCAAGCAGTCTTCCCACTATGTCTCCCGATTCAAAGGTGACACACTCCTTCCAAATTTCGAGACCACTAGCCGACAGAAGACTTCCTGGTTATCTTGGGTGCGCTATTTCTTTCGGGATTACAAAACTAACCAGTGGGATAGTTCGACTTATGACTAATCCGTCCTTGCTTTTCGTAAGGAGCCTTGTCCTTTGCCTTTAGCAGCCTATTTGGCTATGTGGTTGTCTCGCTTTCTCTTTCCTGGGTCTCCTGTTGACGGTCCCTCAGTTCGTATGTTTAGTTTAGCAGCTCTGCTATCTCGGGGTTTGGAGATTCCTCTTGCTTCCCTCTTTTTGGGAACCTTGTATCGCCGTTTAGATGAGGTGGCCTTCGCTTTGAGAGAATCTAATTGGAGGTATTTGTTTTTCATGCTTTCATTAACTGTCTTTCACACTGCATTTTTCTCTTCTTTTCTGGAATTACCAACCTTCCCTTTTCATTTACTCAGGTACGACGTGAATTGCTTCATTCCAGGCTCCTTCCTTTAGCTTTTTCTCTTTGAGTGTTTCAAGGGTTATTCTTCTCTTGAACATCTTTCTAAGAGGAAAAAGAAGTCTTCAGACCCTTTGTTATTACCCCACATCGACCCCCGGACGGCCCACTGGATTGATTACCGCTTTAGCTCAGACTTGCGGCTTTTCATTGATGATTTTTCATGCTTCACCGCTCGTCCTTACAGTATTGCCTCAGAAAACAATGGTCACCTTCCTCACTTCTATAAGCGTGAGTCTCGCTCTTATCTAAACACCAACGGGTTGAGTGGTTCTTCCTTGTCCTGGTTCGTCTTCCTTCGGGCTGCAGAGCTTTCATATTTTATTGAGGATAATGATTTCGGTACCGTTCTTTATAATCCTTATAGGGTGATGAGGCAGTTTGGATTTGACCAGGAGTGTCCCTTCGGCCGTACTTGCAAGGAGACTTATGAGACTACTCTCCTCAATTTCATGTCTACCTCCCCTTCTTTTACATGGGCCTTTCCAGAACCCCCAGGTGCTCCTCACAAATCCTTTCCCGTTGCTTTTGTCATACCAACTGCTAGTCGGAGTGGGCGGTATACTACTGGTGAACGCAACTACTGGCAAATCAATCTTAAGAGGTGGGAGGACGACACACTGATGTGCTATATACCAGCTTCCCCTCCCAAACGTCTTCAATGGGTTAGGATGTTATGTTCTCCTAAGCCCAATGTCCGTTCGAAACGATGGCCAGCCAGTAGCCGGCTTGTTGAGCGTGAGGCCTTGAGGCCTAAGTATTCTCCTCCTCGGTCAGCAGGTGTTCATTCTCACAGTGACCCAGCTATCCTTCCTATACAGGCCCTTACTACCTCCAGGAACCTTCCACCATGAGCCTTGTCTCAGCTACCTCTGCCTCGGATGCCTCCTCCAGTTCCTCCCCAGGGATCTTCTGATGCCGGGGAAATGAGAATTACTCGTTCCCGAACAAGAACATCTACCACTACGGATTCGGAGGTGGCTCCTTCTATGGCTTCTACCGTGTCTCCGGCTAGTCGTCCTGGCATCAGGCTTTGCTTAAGGCCATTAGCAAAATGCCCTCCTGGGTATGTTAGTCCTACTGTGCCGGCAGCCGAGGATCCGATCAAGAAACGCCGTAGAAATTTGGTATGTATTCATACATTTTGTAATATCTTCATTTATGTCTGTTACTGTCCATATAGTTGCTTTCATGATTCCTTTTATCATTATGTCCACCGTTTTTAGATTGGCGATGCTGATGAAGAAGATTAGGATGTTCCTCTTGAGTTTATGCCTATTACTGCAAATGGGTCAACCACGACGACTTCTACGAGTTGTGATCCTCCCCGACCTATCAGTGTTGAGTCATCTTCATCCCATGAAGCTTGTGTCAGTCTTGATGCTAAAGACACTTTATCTGATGTGAGTTCGAGCCTTGCTTTGGATGATGCAATAATTTCCTCGAACCCTCCTCCAGCTTCTCCACATGATAGGCCTAAGGAAACCGATGAGACTCCTGCTTCCGCGAGGGAGGATCCTTCTGAGACTATTGCCGATGTGTATCCTCCCCACAAGGATTCTACCGAGGTGTTGAGTTCTTGGGAGGGTATTATTGACATCATTTTGGGTGGGTTGAACGACATTCCGCCTTCTGTGGCATCTCCCAACTATTTTTCCATTGACTATCTTGTGAGTATCTTTCTGTGGTAAATATATCATCTTTTTTTTTCCAACTTTCTTTCTTTTCCCCCAAATATATTGATCTTTTATATCTTGTTTTCCAGAGCGAGAAGATGCAAGAGTTGTCTTTGCCTGTTAATGCTCTTGCCTCATTTGATGCTCTCAATCCGGATATTAAGATCTCGCTAGATAATGACCTTGGTTATCCTCCAGGTTGTCTGCCGGATGACCAAGGCGTCGTGGATTCATTAGCATCCCCATAACCCCGTGCTCCTCCATCCTTTATCTCGACAAATTCTATGATGACCTCCAAAGTTGCTCCTATTAGAGCTTCCTTCAATCCAAGCGGAGACCTTGTTTCTTGGAGGGGCTTCCGGATATCATCGTCTAGTCAGGAAAGTCTTGAGCGCCTCCTAGCTCGGTTCCATCATATACTTGATCAGCTGATTATTAAGGCGTCTGCTGCCCAGACATTCTTCTTAGATCAGCTCGCAGGCCTTGTGCTTGGGTTGCACACTCTTTCCTTATACTCTTTGCGAGTTGAGGATTTGAAGAAATTTAGCGATGATGTAGACAACCTTGCAGTTGTGGGTGTTCATATGGCCCCTTTTCGGGCTAGGCTGGATCTCCTTAAGTCGAATTTCAATCTTGTTGAGCTACGTTCAGAAATTGCTATACGTAAGTGTGAAGATGACTCCTTCTTAGCACAAATCTCAGAGTTTGACGAAGCCGCAAACAAATTGAAGATCCATTCGCAAGATTTAAAGTCTCAGCTTCAGGAGGTGGAACGACAGCTTCAGGACTTAGAGTCAGCTATTTGAGATGTCAAAAAATCAAAAGCTAAAAATCTCAAGGTTCAAGATGCTGCCATTACTGATTTAGAGGCCTTAGTTATGCCTTCTCTTCAGTTTGATATGTCATGGCCTTTAGATCATGATTTGCTGTAGTCTCTTTTTCCCTTTTCCTGTTTCAGAAACTCATTTACACATATTTCATTTATCAAATTAGAGTTTCATTAACCTTGTTGATTGCCTTTAATTTGAATGATTCCTCAAAACTCAATATTTATCATTGAATCTCAAGTTACTCAAATTAATACTCTAAGGCAACAATAGGTATTATGCATAGATAAACATGAATGTTATCAATGACATGTGTATATATATATATCTTTTCGAAAAAATAAGTAAAAGTCTGATAATTTATTGATAATCAAATTGCTTTTAACGAAAAGCATAACGCTTCAAAATTTTCATGAAAAAACAATAAACCTTGCTTTTGTCGGATAAAGCATAACGTTCGCCACTTTTAGAGATAAAGTGTAACTGTTTTTTCAGGTTGAGGACTTATAGTCAAGTGCCTCGATTACTTTTAAAGTTTGAAAGTATAACTGTGAGGGCTTATAGTCAGGTGCCTCAACTACTTTTGAAGTTAAAAGTATAACTCTCGTGATGACTATCTCATGTGTAATATTTCTTTACCCATTTCAGGTTCAATGGGCCTGAGATACCATTTGATCCCACACGAGATATTTTGCAATACCCGCTTTCGGAGATCTCTCGTACCCTATACGGGCCTTCCCATTTGGGGTAAAATTTGGTGGTTGGTGTTCCCCTCATGACTTGATTTGCTGTCTTGAGCACCAAGTCCCCCACCAGAATTTATCGCGGTACCACTGCGGTATTGTATTGTCGTCGCAGTCTTTCGTGATACCGTTCCAATCTTTCTTTGGCTCGGTCTCGGAAGTCAGCTAAGGCCTCCAGGGCTGCTGGTCGGTTCTCTTCCTCGACTAAGCTTCGGAGTCTCATCCTAACCGAAGGGATTTCTATTTCGGCGGGCAGGATAGCTTCTTCTCCATAGACTAAAGCATATGTGGTTTCTCCAGTGGGTTTTCTTTTTGAAGTTCGATATGCCCATAATGCTATCGGTAATTGCTCTGCCCATGTCTTCAGATGATCATCTAGGGTTTTTGACAGAATCTTGATCAAGGTTTTGTTTGTGGCCTCTGCTTGCCCATTGCCTTTCGGGTAGTAGGGCGATGACTTGTAGTGCTTCACCCTATATCTTTCCATCAGACTCTTGATGTCTCGATTGATGAAAGGAGTTCCATTGTCTGAAAGAATGATATTCAGGATCCCGAAACGACAAATGATATGTTCCTTAATGAAGTTCGCCACTGCTGGAGCCGTAGCCTTTTTCAAAGGGACTGCCTCTACCCACTTTGTATACATCTCAGTGGCCGTCAAGATCCATATGTTTCCCTTAGAATTAGGATGAATGGGACCTATATGATCCATTCCCCATGTATGAAAGGGCCATGGTGTTGCTATGGTCCGTAGGTCTACAGCAGGAGCATGAATCAGATTCCCGCGGATTTGGCAGATGTGGCACTTCTTGACAAAATCCAATCAATCTCCTTCCATCTTCGGCCAGTATTAACCATGATCAATAAGTTGTTTGTATAATTTGGCTCCCCCTTGGTGCTCGTCTTTATGCATTTGATAGACCAAATCTTTGGCCTCTCCTACTTCCAAACATCGTAAGGGCTTGCCATTGAACCCTCTTCTAAACAATTCTCCATTTTTCAAGAAGAATCGTTGTGACTTTCTCTTTATCAAGATTGCGTCCTTCTTTTCAGTGGGGAGATTGCCGCTTTGTAAAAACTCTATATAAGGGATTCGCCAATCCGCTATGTCATCAATGAAGGCGCATTCCTCCTCCCCAGGGTATTCTTGGCATGAAACACATTGTCGTTGAAGTGCATCTGCTTCCTTCTTCATTTCAGGCCAATAATACCCTTGGCGCTGCAACCTCCTATACAATCCGATATCTGCCAATCCACAATTGTCTATATGTACCTGATGCAAAACTCGCTATGCTTCGAGCCTCCCTAAGCATCGTGTCAATACCCCATCTGTTTCTTTATGGTACAAGACTCCCTTGATGATGGTGTATTTCTGAAGTTCCACCGGTGATTTGGTCCCCTCCTTTGTTTGCAATTGATGGGAGATGTTATGTCTCCAATCATCTGTCAGGTCTTTGGGGAACAAGTCTAGCACCGTGGTTGGGAGGGTTCTCTTCATTACCTTCACATCTAGGTCTTCTCCTTGGACATATACTCTAGATGCTACCGTGGCTAATGCATCAGGTTGTTTATTTTGTCCTCTTGGCACGTACTCAATAACCACCTTCCTGAAGTCCTCCATCACTTTTTGTGCTACAGTTCGATACGGTGCCAATATAGGCTCCTTCATTGCGAATTGCCCTCTTATTTATTGCACAATCAAGTTTGAATCTCCCCTTACTTTAAGGCGTTTAGCTCCCAACTCTCGAGCTACTAATAATCCCAATATGAACGCCTCATATTCTGCTTCATTGTTTGTGCAGGGAAAGTCTAACTTGTAGGACAAAGCTACTTCCTTTCCTTCTTTGGTGGTCAACACCACGCCTGCTCCACCTTTTCCTTCGGCAGATGACCCTTCAAAGGCTAAATTCCACCATTCTGAGTCTTCATCTACTATGTCAATTTCTTCTACTTCTCCCCCTGGAAGATCCTCAGAGGGTGGTTCGTATTCTCCATTTGGAAATTGAGCTAGTAGATCTGCCAAAGCCTGACATTTGATTGCCTTTGGTGTTACACACTGGATGTCATATTCCGAAAGTATCATCATCCATCTTGCAGGTCTTCCTACCAATGCCGGCTTAGTCAGTAGGTATCTGATCGGGTCAGTTCTTGTTGTAAGCTTCACTTCGTGTGCCAAGAAATAATGTCGCATTTTCTGCGCTACGAACACCAATGCAAGGCAATGTCTCTCCACCTGCGAATACCGGGTTTTCGGTCCTCTAATTATCCGGCTGATGTAGTACACAGGCTTTTCCTCTCCATCCACTTCTTATATGATCAATCCCCCTACAGACTTTGTGGTAGAGGTGATGTACAACTGCCATCGTTTGTGGTGCTACCATCGTTTGTGCTGAAGCCAAAATTCCTTTTACCTTCTCGAAGGCCTGTTGTTGGTCTTGCCCCCAGTCCCATTCTGCCTTTCCTTTTAGCAATTTTCCAAAAGGTTCTATGACTTCTACTAATGCTGGCATAAATCTTCTTATATAAGAAACTTTCCCTAGAAAGCTCTTCAACTGTTTTTGCGTTTTTGGTGGGGGCATCTCCATAACTGCTTTTGCCTTGTTTGGGTCTACTTCCAAACCTCTGTTATGCACCAAGAAGCCCAAGAATTTTCCAGCCGTCATTCCAAAAGCACACTTCTTTGGATTCATCTTCAACAGGTATTTTCGGCATCGCTCAAACACTTTCCTCAGGTCCTCCACATGAGTTGTCGCTTTCTTGGATTTCACCACTATGTTATCCACATAGTCTTCTACTATATCATGAATCATATGATGAAATATAGCATGCATTGCCCTTTGATAAGTTGCCCCCGCATTCTTCAACCCGAAGGGCATTACTACATAGTAAAAATTCCCAAACGGGGTACGAAAGGCCGTCAACTCTGCATCTTCTACTAACATCTTTATCTGATTGTAACCCACAAACCCATCCATGAATAACATCATCTCATGATTAGCCGTTGTATCTACCAAAGTGTCTATGTTAGGTAATGGGTACATATCCTTAGGGCATGCCTTATTCAAGTCTCTGAAATCCACACATATCCGTAACTGACCATTTGACTTTTTTATTGGTACAATGCTGGATAACCATATTGGATGTTGGATTGGCTTGATGAACCCTACTTCCAACAACTTCTTGATTTCTCCTTGATTTGGGTTTCAACTTCAGGTGCATAGTTGCGAGGAGCTTGCTTCACTGGTTTTATGCCCGGGCTTATATTCAGATTGTGCTCTACTAACTCTTTATCAATCCCGGGCATCTCATCATAGTTCCAAGCAAAGACATCCCTATACTCTCGCAGCAATTTCATGAGCTCCTCCTTCTGATCAGCATCCAGCTCTTTGTTGACGTAAGTCGGTCTTGGCGTTCCTCCATCTGTTGCCAGGTCAACTTCTTCTAATTCATTTTGTTGAGGTTTTGGCCTATCTTCAAAGCATTCTGGAGCTGGTTCTATCTTTTGTTGCACAATGTCTTCTTCTTCATTACTGCTAGAGTGGGGGACACCTCCTGAGCCGTTGGGTTTGCACTCTCCCTTGGACTCTTCCCCCTCGCACCGTCATAAGCGAAACACTACTTTTCCGTCGGGTTTAACAACCCTCTCCCAATTCGTTCTTTGGCCATCATCTGATTGTACTGTCCGTTTGGCATTTATTATGTTTCTGGCATCCTCAGGATCTACTGACCTTTTCTTTCCTCCTTTTTCTTCCTTCTCTAGGTCTACTACCATTGGCTTCTTGTCTTTGGAACATTCTCCGTGTTCCGAGGTCTTCTTCTTTTCTTTTTTCTCAGGCTCAAACTTGCCTGCATGTACTTCCTCCCAATTGGCTAGTTTTAGAGAATCAGGTCTTGCAATCTGACTCTCTCCCTCTTCAGCGACATCATCGAAGAAAGTTGCTTCAGCGATGTGTGCCTCCTCTGGTCCAAAGGGATTTCTTGTTGCCGGTACCTTCACTTCTTTCCCCTTCCAGATGGCCTTTAGGCATTGATGAAAAACTGAGGGTACCACCCCATAGTCGTTTTGCCAAGCCCTTCCTAGCAAGACATGATATACTGCATCCACCTCGGTAATATGAAACATTACAGGTCCTCGAATCTTTCCAACCTGTATGTCCACCTTGATGTGTCCAAGTGTTCTGGTACTTTGGTTGGCAAACCCTGTTATGTTTGTTTGTTCTTTCACAATTCTCTTCTCTGGCAGGCCTAACTGTTTAAACACAGTGTAGGGCATAATGTTTATAGACGCTCCATTGTCGATGAACGCCCTCCGCACCTCTACTCCATTTATTATTGCCGTCACATACAGCGGTCGGTTGTGCAGGTATCTTATCTCTCTGTCAGCTTTAGAGAAAGATATTTTACTTTCTTCCTCTTCCACTGTCTTCACAAATCCTTTGTTCACTGCCATGCAGGTTTCTTGGGTTTCAGCTGCTTTGATGATCGCCTTGGTTGCTTCTATCCTTGCTTCCTTGGCCAACCCTATCTGGTCAAAAAAATTTCTGAATTTATCTCCATTCATCAACGCCGTCACCTGCAAGCCTGGATCAACATCCATCATTTCTTCCATCCTTTCTGCATTCTCTATCATCTCCACTGCTGGTGCCTCACTATGAGTAATAGTGTTGCACGTTTCTTTTCCCTTGTGATTAGGCAGTGGCTTATCATGCACGCTGCTTCCTTTCCCCAGCTCAATTTCTCCTGCCGCCAGCTTTTCAAGATATATTCTTCGCAGACTATAACAATCGATAGTGGAGTGTCCTGCATACTGGTGGTATACACAAAAGTCTGGTCTTCTTTTTATTTCTTCGGTCACAACAAACCTGGGCTTCAGAGGCCTCACCACTCCATGTTCTATCCATTGTTCATACAGGTCCCTAAAGGCCTTCTCACTGCATGTCATAGCCTCTGGAACTGGCATTCTGGTATACTTGTCCCCATGCTTTCCTTTGCTCCGTTCAAAATTTCTCTCATTCTTCTCCCTCTTTCCCCCTTGTGGTTTTGACTAAGAGTCAGCCAAACCCACAGTTGTTGTCCTCTTTCCATGTAACCGTCGCATGGCTGGTGGGTACTGTCATTATTCCTCCCAAATCTTGTGCAAAGGATGAGAGGGTCGCAAATGAATCACAGGCTTTTGTAATGAGATGGGGCTTGAAGGAGTCTAGAGCACCATTGTTGCATATGCTAACCAAATTCTTCTCCTCAATTGGCTCTGCACACTTCTGTGCTTGGGCCCTGAATCTGTTCACATACTCTGATAGTTCCTCATTCGGCTTCTGCTTGAATCGCATCAGCTCTACGATAGTTACCTGTTTCTGCACATAGAAAAATTTCTTAAAAAATTGTAATTTCAGATCATCCCAATCATGGACTGATCCCTTCTCCAAGTTGTAGTACCAACTGAAGGCACTATCCGTCAAGGTCTTGTTGAATTCCCTCATCAACAGGTTATGGTTATTCACCTCATCATAACCCAACCATGGAGACATCGACTCTACGAACCTGGCAATATGCTCCCTGGCATTCCCTTTCTCCCCGGCCGTTATACTTTGGAAACTGCAGGGGATGCTCAATATACCCTGTCGGGTAAGGTTGTCTCCGTATGTGTGCCGGGTAGGGTGGAGTAAAGTCCAATTCTGAAGGTCGGGATGTCTGCTTGAGAAGTTGATTGATCACATCGATCATATCATCCTTCGTCACATACTGGCTCGTGGTATGGACTCTCTGAGGGGCTATGATGTATTGATGCATATGTGGTGTGTATGGTAAGGAAACTGGCTGGTGTACACTTGCATCCTGCACAATTTGTATCGGTGGTGCTGGTTGGCTTGTTCGTTGGATGTGGCTCGGGATGGTCGGTATCTGCACTTGTGAAAATACTGGGAGAGTGGTCGGGATGATGTTGGGCTGAGGTTGACTTGCTTCCAATCTGAGTTGTGGCACATCACCACTGTTTTGGGGCTCCAAGTTGATAATCAGAATCGGCTGACTCTCCGTTGCTGGAGGCACAGTTTGATTCTCTTTGGTGTGGCCGTTGTCCTCCACTTCTGCTCGTTCCCCCTGTGAACTTCCTGGGAACATAGCCCTAAAAGTGGGGATTTGCATCAACTGCTGGCGAAAATTCCCCATCTCTTCCTGCTTCCTCTGCATTTCCAGCATCATGGTCATCATCATCCCTTGGCCTTCTCGTGCCTCATGTAATGCCTTGAGCATCTCCATCAGCACAACATTCGCAGTTGTCACCGCTCCAGTTACTTCCTCACCTTGCCTTCCCGTGTTTGTCTGTCGAGCACTAGTTTGTTGTTGATCAGCCATTTGAGGTAATGTTGAACTTCCTTCTGAAGCGTCTTCTATGATGGGTTGATCAAAATCCAGATTCTCGCTTTGGAGCACTGGATTTACTTGCCTTGGAATCGGATCCGGTGAAGTGATGCTTGTTGTCGGTGAAACTCTTCTTGTAATTCTCCCACTTCGAGTTGTGGGCATACCCTTCACGAATTCTACACCTCCCCAGCAGAGTCGCCAAATAAATGTAGGTAAAGAAATTACACCTTGCTAGGGTTAGGGTTTCGTGTTGGCTGGAGAGGAGAGAAATCCACGAAGAGCACGGAATTGATTGATTGATTGAAGAGGGGAGAAGAACAGGTGGGCAATTACTCCAATGACACGTGGCAAAACTCCTAGAATCCGGAAACCGGGTTAGGGTAGCAGGGATTCCAAGAGCCTTCTTGAGTCTTCGAGTTGAGAGAGAGTTCCAAGTGTAATAAGCTTCCAAGAGTCTAAGTATAATATCTTGAGAGCGATCCCTTTTTCTTAGAATAAAGGGACTATTTATAGAGCTTGCCTGAGAAATAGTCACATGCCAGACACATGTTTTAAGGAGAACTCCAGAAATACCCTTTAGTCATGTTTTATAGGGAAAATTCCAGAAATGTCCTTTAATCATTAAAGTAATGCCCAAATTGCCCTGTTCTTCTAGCCACCAATCCAATCCCTCAATCAATTCCCAAAATGGGTCACATCCACGAGTCTTCTGCCTTGGAACACGTGGAGACTTCCCCGAGTCTAGCGCATTTATTTTTGTCTAATCTGTACATTTAATTAGGTCACATGAACCCTAATTTGTACATTTAATTCAATTAGGTCATGTGAACCCTAATATGTACTTGGGCCCACATTTAGCATTATACATCCAATGTTTTTTTTAGTTGAAAGTAAACCATTAATGATAAACATTGAATATTGCACTTGCAAATACATTAGAGGAGGCTAAATAACCACCATAATATTTGGATGACTACCAGGAGCTTTAGATGACCATCCTGTAAGGGATTAAATGAACCAGATAGAATTGTCTCTCTTTCTACATTTGATGCATTTGTCTCTGTAAAACATTTTATATATTCAGTGTCAAAAAACTATAGATAATACTGTCTTCATTCCACATAAATAGTCCCTGAAACTAAATCTATAAACTTGAAACTTAAGTACATGCAAATGATAGGAAAATTCAATTCATCACAAGGGAACATCACATCCATTACATTTAACAATTTCATTACAAAACAACTACAAGATATTGTTAGATCAATCTATTCATTAACTACATACCAAAATCAATCCAGTACATTCATCTAAATCATCCTAATTCATTTCCCTAACATAATGAGAAAGCATAAAACCCAAGATATGACAAGCAACAAAATTAACTTTTTCTCTCTAGCTGCAGCTTTGTTAATTGCACTCTTCAATGTCTTAACTTCACTCTCTATTTCCTTGATTTTCGGAATATTCAACCTTCTATCAATGTTGTGAAGTTCATTTCTGAATCGATCAATAACCTTCTTTGGCCTTGTAGTAAAAGGGGCATCATACCATTTAAAAAATCCACAATAAGCATTCTTAACCTGTGTAGAAAAAATTAAATATATAACTAATTTTAAATTTAAAACAAAATTCACATTAAGCTAAGTATACAAACATGTATTAACAATTTATACCTTATATCTACTGCATCCTACAAACCTCCTGCCCGGGTGTAATGTTCCAGCCTTCCAAGCTTCCCACATTCGTGCGTTTATTCCACAGTAGCATTGCACTGGAAGATGAGGCCTTTGCCATTGCATTTAATGAGATGAAGATATCTCATATGTGTCATCTCCATGAACAAAAACTCCAGATGAAGAATTCATGGGAACACAACTAGATTCGGTACACAATAAAATCTCATTACATTACATTTAGCCAATGCAAAATCTCATTCATAATTGTTTTCAAAAATTAATTTAACAACCTGTAAGTGTAGAATGATGACATCTCTTTAACTTTTATCCTTTACTGTGGTAAGCAGAGCCTAATGCTTATTCTGGTAGTATTACATAAATTGAGCAATTTGCGTATCTTAAGGCAATGGCATAAAAAAGGAATAAATAATCATATAGTTTTCCCTCCATTTTGTAACAGGGGACTTTATCTTTTGTTTTCTACCTGCAGACTTATACTACAACAAATCTAACCATGATTCTAAAGAAATCCCAACTCAGTACATCACATAGCCTTCTGTATGTAGTTCTGTTTCAGGACCTAGTAGAGTTAAAATATTAGTCCTATTAGAGTTGATATGTATAGGACCTAAACTCATGCATGCTGGATAAATTAACTTTTATCCTTACATTTCAAACACACAAATTAATAACATTAGGAAGAACATACAGGAACATACAGGAATTAAGTTCATTTTGTTTAGAATGTTTGGTTGATTTCGTGCTCCAGGGAAATTTCTGCAGTAAATTAAGGGTCTTCATTTCAAAGTTCAAGTACTGCTCCAATATACTTGCGGCAATGGTATGTTTTGAAACTTCAAAGTTCCTGATGTATCCATGTTTCAAATTCTTTTTGAAGCTTATACTATTATATCAAGGACACCATTTCTTCATATAACAATCATTCTTCTCATAAAGTATATCGAAGGAAAATTAAAATAGTACTTTATGGTTCCTCCAAAAAATATACAGTACTGTATGGGACTATTATTTCTTCCTCGGAAACACCTACCTTTCAACCCACAAACAATAAATGAAATTGAATCAAAAAAATCAACCCACAAACAAGCATTTCAGAGTAACGTAGTTCACAGTCCACCCTAAAAAAACAATAAATAAAATAACAAATTAGGGCTATTTCCCAGATGAGAGAACTCTCGAATCGAATTAAAAAATGAAATTGAATACTAGTTAAGGGTTTACCTAGTGGAAGTCGAGATTTGGTCTCCGTTCAACTTGAAGGAGCCAATTTGGGGGGCCGAGCATTGCGGATGAGTCGAGCTTGAAGGTGCCAATTCCCATCGAGGGTGATTGTTAAACCTTAGGCATAGATCGGGCACGGCAAGTGAGGTGAGAGAGTTTCAGATCGGAGGTGGAGGGAGGTCGATTCGAATTTGGGAGCTGATTGTGGCGAAGTTTCTCTCTGATTTTGAAGTCTCGGAGTTGGGGTAGCGAATTTGGGAGGAGAGAGAAAATTAAATATGAGGTATTCTCTGATTTTGCAATTTCAGAGTTGGGGTAGCGAATTTGGGAGGAGAGAGAAAATAAAATATGAGGTATATATAGGTCTGCTCTTAACATTGGTCTGTCATTTAAATGGGTTTGTCCTTGATCTTGGTTGTGTATATATATATATATATATATATATATTAATACCTTACATTCATTAATTAATAACTTATATACATTCATTAAATACATACATATATATATATATAAGTTAATCCGGATACGAATTCCTGATACAGATTCGAATTCGAATATCGGATTCCGGATATCCGTCCGATATATTTACAGTCGGATGTTAAACAAAAACTAATGACTAATTGATATTCAAAATATTTTAAGTTAATTTAATTTAATTAATAATGTAGTTGATATTTCTAAATACTTAGAAAGAAAATTAAAAATAAATTTTTCATTCAGATAAACATATAAATTTGCATTTATAATTTATAATTTAGGATGTCATAAATTAACAACGAACAAACTTAATAATTTAAATTTTACTTTGTCACAAATTCAAAATTAATTCTAAGAAATTTATTTTATGCAAATCAGTGACAGATTTATCCCTCACAAAAAAACTCAATAATACTATATAACGAGTAATCGTAAATAATATTTTTGTTTGTAAAATTTTACGATAAAAATGTCAGCGACAACTATTTTTCTACCTCCTCAATTTTGCAAAATCAAAAAATAAATTGTGAAGAATGTTTCTTTAGCTAATAACTATACTATCATTAATTTTTGTTTCTTTTCATTATTTCCTTGCTAGAACATTCCCATTTTCTTAGTAGTTATAATTGTACGAAATGATACGATATACTAAAGTTTGTCCTCATAGTTTTTATCGCAGCAATCTAGACTGATATAATTTAGTATTTTTAGGAGTATACATTCTCATTTTAATATTCGCAAAATTTGTAAATGAAACTCTTTTTTTAAAAGGAATCGGAATTATTTATAGAGTTTATGAATAATTGTATAATTATGTAAAACATTAATAAATGAAATTATGAGTGTGAATGTAGAAAATAAAAACAATAATTAATGATATATTTTATTAAAGTTTGTTATTTCATATGTTTGAACTAAAACAAGGAAATACATCTATGTGATTATCAAATTATATATATATATATATATATATATATATATATATATATATATATACACAATATTAATGAAACTATATGTATCAATGTAGGAATTTAAAATATCAACTCCTACATAATATGTGTTTGATAATTATTTCAGAGTTGGGGTAGCGAATTTGGGAGGAGAGAGAAAATAAAATATGAGGTATATATAGGTCTGCTCTTTAACATTGGTTTGTCATTTAAATGGGTCTGTCCTTGATCTTGGCTATATATATATATATATATATATATATATATATATATATATATATATATATATATATCATTCATTAATTTATAACTTATATACATTCATTAATTAGTAACTTATATACTTATATTCATTAATAACTTATATACATTCATTAAATACATATATATATATATATATATATATATAAGTTAATTCGGATACGAATTGATATTCAAAATATTTTAAGTTAATTTAATTTAATTAATAATGTAGTTGATATTTCTAAATACTTAGAAAGAAAATTAAAAATAAATTTTTTATTCAGATAAACATATAAATTTGCATTTATAATTTATAATTTAGGATGTCATAAATTAACAACGAACAAACTTAATAATTTAAATTTTACTTTGTCACAAATTCAAAATTAATTCTAAGAAATTTATTTTATGCAAATCAGTGACAGATTTATCCCTCACAAAAAAAACTCAATAATATTATATAACGAGTAATCGTAAATAATATTTTTGTTTGTAAAATTTTACGATAAAAATGTTAGCGACAACTATTTTTCTACCGCCTCAATTTTGCAAAATCAAAAAATAAATTGTGAAGAATGTTTCTTTAGCTAATAACTATACTATCATTAATTTTTGTTTCTTTTCATTATTTTCTTGCTAGAACATTCCCATTTTCTTAGTAGTTATAATTGTACGAAATGATACGATATACTAAAGTTTGTCCTCATGGTTTTTATCGCACCAATCTAGACTGATATAATTTAGTATTTTTAGGAGTATACATTCTCATTTTAATATTCGCAAAATTTGTAAATGAAACTCTTTTTTTTAAAGGAATCGGAATTATTTATAGAGTTTATGAATAATTGTATAATTATGTAAAACATTAATAAATGAAATTTTGAGTGTGAATGTAGAAAATAAAAACAATAATTAATGATATATTTTATTAAAGTTTGTTATTTCATATGTTTGAACTAAAACAAGGAAATACATCTATGTGATTAGCAAATGATATATATATATATATATATATATATATATATATATATATACACAATATTAATGAAACTATATGTATCAATGTAGGAATTTAAAATATCAACTCCTACATAATATGTGTTTGATAATTATTTCATATCTCTGAATTAGAACAAGGAAATAAATCTATCATGTGATTAATAAATAAAAGTTCATAGATAATATAAATTACAATATTAATGAAATTATAAAATCAATAATTATCCAAAAATTGAAAACATGTTGTGAATATTTTGCAACGAATAAATTCATTTTAACGAGGGGAAAGTTTCCTTCAATAATTGCATGTTCTGAAAATGTTTCTTCAATTTATTGAGAGAGAAATTCTTTCGCGAATTATAATTTTATCACAAATTATAATTTATTTTCAATTTATTTAGTTTTATATTCACTAATTTATTGTATTAATCTATAAGCACTATTAAATCCAAAATCTCATTTAAATATAAATAGTAGAAAAGAATATTATACAAAATCTCATCCAAAATCTCATTCAGTCAACTCATTGCAAAAATTAATAATATCATTTCCAAAAGAATATTATACACTAAAATTAGTGTAAAAAATACAAAGAAACCTCAATAGATATATAATCCATATCTGTAAGTATTTGGAGAACAACATATGAAAGTGATGGGTACAAAACTAAGTATTATCCCCATATTACACTGAACCTACAGTCCATAACCACAAATGGAGTGCTCCATTATCCATGATCCAGCCAACATAACGATATTTATGATTCATGTAACAGATTCATTGTATGTTGCTTCACTTGTTCCTAGGAGCAAGACTTTTTGTGCATGCTTCACGAACTATGTAGTTGATTATGCCAAAAAATGTAAGATCCCGAGCTTGAGGTCTATAGGGATCAAATGTACAGTTCTTTATTGAAACTACAATGAGGAGGATAAGAATTAGAACAAATTATATGAAATCCAAAAGGATTTTAAAATTTTAAGTTTCATAATGTATGGCAATAAGATTATGCCTAAAATATACCATAATAGAATTTAAGATAAAGGATAATTATAAAACATATACTGTTCTGATCAATTTGAATCCTGCCTAACAGAAGGGTGATGTGTTCAGAGCAAATAAATTAAGAGGTGATTTTTGAAGTTTGTTTTGCATATTCAGTTCATGCATACATGAGTGTGTGTGTGTGTGTGTGTGTGCAAGCTATTGTAAACTGAATGAAAACATAGGCCATGCATATGTATAAAACCTATATATATAAATGACCAAGTCTATATATACGTACCTTCACCGACAGCAAGATTGAAGTAAAGATTAACAATGTTGGGGCAACTCTTGTAGCATGGAGTGGAGCAAAACTTTTGTGTGAATTGCGACTGAAAAAGGGAGTTGGATGAAATTCCAAGCACGTTCCTCTCTAGACCGCAAGCTTGGATACACGCATCAGTTTCAATCAAATTCTTGAGCTTATTATCAGTTGCCTCGATCTTTGAGCTACGACAAGTGTACGCTTCCTCCCCACTACTCCTACACATCCACTGCTCAAGCACACACAGCTTCCCACTAGAAGATATCGCGAAAGCACATGAGTCTTTGTTCAAATTCTCACATTTTATGTTACTTCCTACAAAATCACAAATTAAAATTAATATATATTTAACTCAATTATTCAAAGTAAGAAACATATATACAAAATAGCAAGCACATATATATATAGGGTGTCAATCCATAGCAACCGGTTGTTAGAGTTCCTATTCCAGCAACCATAATCTCCATCGTTGATCAGAACAATTAATGGATGAGATTGGATAAAAATAGATCCCTGCCGCTACATGTTGTAGCAGTAGTACCAACTCTTTGTTGCGGGTTCTGTAATTACCAAAGAGCCCTCTTTATTATCCTTCCCGAGGTCAAATACATTTTGGATTTTGGCAGATAGTGAAAAATGAGTCTGCAGCGACATAGTGTAGTGGCATGTTGGCCTTAATAATATAATAATATTCTTATATTCTAATAATATAATAATATTACTAATATAATATAATATTACATAATAATAATAATATAATAATATTACATAAGTAATATTATATTAAATAAAAATATAATAATATTAATATTAATAATATATTGAAATAATAGAATATAATAATATAATATTAATAATATAATAAAAGGGCCATCTTTATTCTATAATATTAATATTATATTATTATATTCTATTATTTCAATATATTATTAATATTAAATTATTATATTATTAAATTCTATAATATTAAATTATTATATTTTTATTTAATATAATATTACTTATGTAATATTATTATATTATTATTATGTAAGATTATATTATATTAGTAATATTATTATATTATTAGAATATTAGAATATTATTATATTATTAAGGCCAACATGCCGCTACACTATGTAGCGGCAGACTCATTTTTCACTTTCTGCCAAAATCCAAAATGTATTTGACCTCGGGAAGGATAATAAAGAGGGCCCTTTGGTAATTACAGAAGCCGCAACAAAGAGTTGGTACTGCCGCTACAACATGTAGCGGCAGGGAGCTATTTTTCTCCAATCTCATCCATTAATTGTTCTGATCAATGATGGAGATTATGGTTGCTGGAATAGGAACTCTAGCAACCGGTTGCTATGGATTGACACCCATATATATATATATACGGTTCGATGTATATATATAATATTTTTAACTAATAAATTAGGGTTAATTGCAAATTAAACCCCAAAGTATAACCCTTTTACCATTCGTACCCCGATGTTTAAACGCTCCCATCCCGCTACCCAAAGTACCATTAAGTAAGCACGATGGACCCTATTCAGATTTTCGATCAATTTTTTACTGAAAAATGGCCACGTGTCATAATTTAATATTTAAATATTGTTGACCGTATAAATACCGTAGTTGACTTAATTAATTTGTAGAAATACATGTGAAATACTAGGTTAACAAAATTCAAATAATTTGGGTATTTCATCAATCTAATTCCATCTCATTCAACAAATCAAAACAGACAACAAATTAGAGCAACAAACCAAAAGGTCCTCTAATTCCGTCTCATTTCGTTCATCCAACTAAAACAAAGTGAAAATCTCCATCTTCATCTCTTTCATTTTCATTTGATCTTCATCTTCATTATCAACCCAAGGGTCCTCGAATTATGACGAATTTTTGTGAAAGATCTAGAAGGTTCAAACCCTGATCTATAATTGATGTGACTAGCTTTGGTCCCGATCACCATGGATGCTTAAATCAAGGGCTCGATTTGGGTTTGATCTTACGTTTGGTGCTAGATCTGTCATGGGTTTGTTTTTTTAATTTTTCTGGGTTTGGTGTATGAGATAATAGATGGGTTTGATCTTACGCTTGGTTTCTTTGATTGTGGTTTGGAATTTATGGGTGTTGAGATTTCTAAAATTCTGGATTTGGGTTTTGGTTCTTCCTCTGCTCATGAGATTTCTGAAAATTCTGGGTTTGGGTTTAGGTTTTTGGTTCTTCCTCTTAGAGAGAGAAAATGAAGTGGGTTTGAGATTGAGCAAAATTTTGAAGATGTTAAATGAATTGGGGATTTTAGTTTGAGATTTTCGAGCTTCATGAATGCTTACAAGGGAAGAGGATGAATGATTTGGGTATTTTGGATTTTGAAATTTTTGGTGAGTTCCATGGTAATGGAAGATGATGAAGATGGGGAAGAAGAGGAAAAAGAACACAAAATTAGGTTTGTAAATTTGTAATTTATTGTATTAGTAAGTACAAATGTATTACTTAATCTAATTAATCAGATTTTCAAAGGTTTTTTACGGTTAAGTGTATAAAAATCTGGTCAGATCGAAATTATACATACACCACCGGAACACATGGCAGTTTCGGCCACTTTTTTGGCCGGAAATTACAAAAGGGTCAGTTATGGTAATTAAACGGTACTTTGGGTAGCGGGATGAGAGCGTTTAAACATCGGGGTACGAATGGTAAAAGGGTGTATACTTCGGGGTATAATTTGCAATTAACCCAATAAATTATAATGTTACCTAAGGTGCCTTTTATGCATAAGGCAAGTGCAAGAGCCAAAATTGCAAGAAGCCATTGATGTGTGATTATTGGTGGCTTTTGATTTGGTTAGGGAAGCTGCAATAAAATGGCTTGAGCTTGTCCGAATAATTAATAATGTTATGAAGATTCAGTTGTGAAGATAACTATTTATAGTACTTGTTATGGACAGTACTGTTATATTTCCTCTGCAATGATTGCCTAGCCATGTTGGTATATATACCACAGCCCCACCATGCAAATAACAAATCCTCAGTAATGAATAATGTTGTATCTGGATCGATTCCATTAAAAAGTGTCGTAATTGCAGCAAGAGCCATGCCACCTTCAACAAATATCACATAATATCACATGACAAATACAGGCACCGTTCTGGGAGATTTCTTCTTTCAAAGTTTCAACATTACGCCCAAACAACACACATGGGCAAAACAGTCCGGTCAAGCCTGGAAAATTAACCTCATTATTACGAGAACAAGGATCATTCATTCATGCATAGATTCACAACGGAAAGGAAGCAACAAGTGTTTATAAGTTGTAAAGTACAAATTCATAACAACTGTCTGCACATTTAATTTCATATAAAATCTAGGGACTTGTAAGCATCAAAGAAAAATAAGGCAACTCTAGTAATTTGGTATTCCTCCAAATCCTGAGTCGTTCATTATTGCACCATATATATAGGTAATTGCAGATACAACTCATGCAAGTATAAATAAATCCCTGGAACATTTTAATAACTGAAGCTTGAACTTATATAGCTGAAACTACTTGTAGAAACTGTTTGAAACTCCGACGCAAATTAAGGAAAAGACTAAAGAAGTTAAAGAACATGAAGCTACAAGTTGGCCTCACCCAACTTCTCAATTTATTCCATTTTCAGCTTTTAGTTTGTATAAAAATTTGAAACAAACCCCACTTACTTAGTTTTCCATCCAAAATAAGCTATATCCAAAACAGCCAAATTTACTATTATATCAAATGTTTCTGATATAACCAAATTTTTTTTTAAAACGTAATTTGGTAAGACAGCATCATGTGTGCCTTCCACTAGTATCTGAAACCAAAAAAATGAGGAAGGCGTGAGAGAAATAATAATTGATTATTTTTAGAGGTATTGGGAGTGAAATGAGAGGTTAAATATATTTAATACCACCAATTTACTATATTAAAATAATTTAATATTATAAATTATTTTAATAATTTCCTTCATCATAAACTATACTCATCTCATTTCTTCTTAATAAATTGATTCTACAATTTATTTTTATGAAATAATAAATATATAATAATAATATATTTGTTATTCACAAAAATCACATATTGCGTAGCATATATTCACTTATGCATCACATATCACATAGCATATCACCAAATAAGAATTTTATTTATTAAATTCTTATTTTTAATATTTTTTGAAAATCCAGGTCATTACAGTTTCTACTAGTTCTCACAGCATAAAATCTGCAGCCACAGGTACAAGTATCCCCAAGAAGCATAATCGTTGTTGTTGCAATACCATCCCCACCTCCATTCCAGCACATGATACACTTGCACACAACTCTCCACAAAGATATATATTGATTTAGCCCACAGACAATTGAGCTAACTAGACTACTTGTGCAGGTTGTTCTAACCACAAAAAGTTGCCTTTCTCACAGAAGCATAGAAAATGTATCCCAGAAAATCACAGAAGTAGCACAGATCTCCACAACATTTTGAAATTATATATGTAATGATTGAACTAATTAACAAATTAACAATACAATTATTCCAATTGCAACAGAAATTGACTCTAAATAAGAAAAATTAGCACGAAAAAATAAAACCTATGTTTTAGGGGAAATTAACAAGGGAGGAAATTAAAACCTTCAATTGGACAATAATTGAGAAGTTAAAAGAGAAGGAGAGAGCAGGTCGCCACCACTATGGCACCACTACTTATGCCGCCACGGCACCACCACTATGCCGCCATTGCTGCTTGTGAGAGGGCTGATCTGAGTGGGGGGAAAGAGGGGCACAACGGACCTTGAGATATCACCGATCTAGGGGTACCGCGGCCGATCTAGCGAGGGGAAAGAACGGTCAAATAGGTCATTTTTTCCTTTCTTTTCTCTGCGGCTGGTGAAATCAGAGTGAGAGAGCTAGCCCACACCTCCCTGATTGAAACACTATGCATGCACCTCTCTAATTGAAACATCCGTACATGAATTTTGGCTCAAGTTGGAGAGGAAAAACCTAAATTGGTTTCTGTTTCACGTCTAACTCCTTTTCCAGACCAAAGTACACAACTCCTAAATTAGGAACTGTGTTCCAAAAATAGAGATTGAGACGGCTATATCTGTCTCTAATTCTGTTTCTAAAATAAGGAGAGAATTGGAAACTAATATTTGGAGGGAAAATAAAAGTTTGAGACGAAAATTTCGGTCTCTAATCCGTTTTAAACATAAAAATTTATTTCTTTTTATAATTATTAATCTGAGACGAGCACGGTTGGTCTCAAATCTGTTTCAAAAACTTGTTTGAATTTTTTTTAAAAAATACTTAATTGTTGAGACGGCTAAATTCGTCTCTAATTCCGTGTCTAGAATATGAGACGAAGCTGGCGGTTTCAAAATCCGTCTCAGTTTTTTACTTCTAAAACATTTCGAGACATAGCAGAATTTCGGTTTCTAAGTCCGTATCAAATTGTTAGAATCAGAGATGAAACTTAGTCCGTCTCTAAAAATCGGTTTCAGATGCCCAGATTTTTGGTAGTGTTCTGTAATGAAGTTCTTCATCCAAACAACTTCCTTTGCAGCTTCACTTGTAGCTATGTACTCTGCCTCTGTCATTGAATCAACAAGTATTTGTTGTTTGCAACTCTTCCAACTCACTGCACTCCTGTTTAAGGTAAACATATATCCTAAAGTGGATTTGTTGTCGTCTTGGTCAACCTTAAAACTTGAGTTTGTATAGCCCTCTAGTTTCAAATCAGACCCACTATAAACCAAAAAGATATTTTTAGTCCTTCTTAAGTACTTTAGAATATTTTTCACCGCTTTCTAGTGATCTTCTCTAGGATTAAACTGATATCTGTTTGTCACACTTAGTACATAAGCAACATCATGTCTCGTACATATCATGCCATATATGATAGATCTTATTGCCAAAGCATAAGGTATCTTACTCATGCGATCTCTCTCTTCCGATGTCTTGTGGATAATTTCTTGGAGAGATGTACTCCTTGGCTCATCGGTATGAGACCTCTCTTGGAGTTTTCCATGCTAAACCTCTTTAGTATTGAATCAATTTACATTCCTTGGGTCAAGCCGAGTATCATTTTAGATCTATCTCTATAGATCTTTATCCCCAAAATGTAGGATGTTTCTCCCAAGTCCTTCATGGAGAAGTGTTTAGACAACCATATCTTTACTAATTGTGGCATCGGTATGTCATTCCCTATCAGTAGTATATCATCAACATATAGTACTAGAAATGTCGCAACGCTCCCACTGACCTTCTTGTACACACATAGTTCATCTTCTTTTTTGATAAAATCAAACTCTTTGATTGTCTCATCAAAATGAATATTCTATCTTTGAGAAACTTGCTTAAATCCATAAATGGATCATTGTAGCTTACATACTTGATTTGCTTCATCTAATGAAACAAATCTCTTTGGCTGTATCATATATACTTCTCCTCTAATGTCCCTTTGAGGAAAGCCGTTTTTACATCCATTTGCCAGATCTCGTAGTCGTAGTAAGCTGTTATCGCAAGCAAAATTCGAATAGACTTGAGCATTGCTACCGGTGAAAAGGTTTCATCAAAGTCAACTCCTTGTCTTTGTTTGAAACCTTTTGCCACCAGTTTGGCCTTATAAGTATCCACCTTGCCATATGTTCTAGTTTTTCTCTTAAAGACCCATTTACACCCTATAGGTTTTATGCCTTCCGAAGGTTTAACCAAAGTCCATACTTGGTTGTTATACATGGAGTCCATCTCAAATTTTATGGTCATTTGTCATTTCTCTAAGTCTCTACTACTCATAGCCTCATCGTATGTAACTAGATAATCATCCTCTATGATGTGTACCTCATCATCATCATCATCATCATCTATGATGAATCTATACCTTTCAAGTATCTTCGGTACTATTTTAGATTTACTAATTAGTTGTGGTACAATAGCTCTATTTATAGGTTCTTCTACTTGACTTATAGTGCTTTGTGGTTCTTGAACTTCTTCAAGATCTATTTTACTCCCACTAGCAACTTTAAGGATAAACTCTTTTTCCAAGAAGGTAGCGCGTTTCACAACAAATACCTTTTGCTCGGTAGGATTATAGAAATAATACCCTAAATTTTTTTAGGATGTCCCATAAATCTGCACTTGTCAGATCTTGTCCTAGCATATCATCTTCAAACTTTTTAACATAAGTTGGACAACCCCAAATCTTAACATGCTTAAGACTTGGTTTCCTCCTTGTCCATAACTCATATGGAGTCTTGAGGACGGATTTTAAGGATACCCTATTTAGTATATATGCAGCCATTTCTAAGGCATAACCCAGAAGGATACTAGAAGATTAGTAAAACTCATCATGGACCGCACCATGTCCAACAAGGTACGATTTCTCCTTTTAGATACACCGTTCAACTGCGGTGTACCAGGAGGCGTCCATTGTGAGAGAATACCATTATCTTTGAGATGATCTAGAAACTCATTGATCAAGTATTCCCCTCCTCGATCCAATCGATGAATCTTAATACTCTTGTCAGTTTGTTTCTCTACTTCACTTTTGAATTCTTTGAACCTTTCAAATGATTTAGACTTGTATTTCATCAAATACACATATCTGAATCTCGAATGATCATCAGTGAATGTAATGAAATATGAATACCCTCCTCTATCATGTTTTGTCATAGATCCACACATATCTGTGTATACCAACTCTAACAACCTTGTAACTCTCTCTCTCTCTCTCTCTCCATATCCACTAAATGGAGATTTAGTCATCTTATCCATGAGACAAGATTCACAAGTTTAATATGATTCATAATCAAATGGCTCTAAAAGCCCATCTTTATGCAACTTGTTTAGTCTTGTTTCATTAATATGACTGAGTCTACAATGCCACATAAATGTGTAATTCACATCACCTCCTTTTCTTTTATTGGTTTGTTTGATTTGCAAAATATTTTTATGTAAGTCAAGTATATAAAGTCTATCAAGCAATATACCAGTTCCAAATAAAACATTATCATTATAAATGGAACAATCATTGTTCTTAAATATAATATCAAAACCTTCCTTGTTCAACAACGGAATAGAAATAATATTTCTAATAAAAACTGGGACATAGTAATAATTTACTAAATTAATAGGCTTGCCCGTAGCCAACGCTAAAGTATAAGTCACTACGGCTAATGTAATAACCTTTTCTCTATTTCTCACACGTAGGGTTATTTCCCCTTTGTTTAGCCTTCTACTTCTGTTTAGGCTCTGCAAAGAATTGCATATATGAGAACCACAACCGGTATCCAATACCCAAGTAGAATTTTAACTTACAAAAAGATTTATTTCAATCATGAACAAACCTGAATCTGTAACCGAACCTTCAGCAAGCTTTTTCTACTTAGCCTCTGTAAGATACTCCTTGTAGTTTCTTTTCCAGTGTCTAGGCTTATTGCAGTGGAAGCAAACTCTTTTGTTATCCACATCAATTTTCTTTTTGTCCTTAGTCTTTACCTTTCCTTTTGTTTTCTTTGAACTTTTCTTCTTTTCAGAAGATCTTTTGGCCCTCTTCCTTTTCTTGGAAGAATCATCTACAAGTAAGACTTGGTCATTCTTCGCTAGAAAGTGACTCTCCGCAGTTTTCAACATGTTAAGCAATTCAAGCAGCCTGATATCTAGCTTGTTTATATGAAAATTCGCAACAAATTATGAAAAAAAAGTCTGAGAGTGACTGCATGATTAAATCTTGGCTCAACTCTCCATCCATGACAAAACCCAATTGTCTTAATTGTTCAATCAAATTAATCATTTTAAGGACATGTGTCTATACTGTAGTGTCATCGGTCATTCTAGATCAGAAGAGCTCCTTAGATATCTCATATCTAGCAGCCCTACTTTGGTTACCATACAAATCTTGAAGATGCAGTAAAATGGTAGGTACATCTATTTTCTCATGTTAAGGTTGTAACTCGCTACTCATGGAGGCCAACATAATGCACTAAGCCACCTGTGCATCATCTTGTCACTTTCTAAAAGTAGCAATCTCTTCCTCAGAGGCATTGGCTGCAACCGTTAATGCAGGAACTGGCGAATTTAGGGTGTAAGATAGTTTTTCAGCCGTGAGAACTATTCTCAAATTTCTTAACCAATCTGTATAATTCAGTCTAGTTAACTTAATAACATCCAATTATTAGGTCTTTATTTAATGGTGTCTCCCACTATTTTCTTCAAATATGACCCTCCATATACGTTCGGCAAATCTTAGTTGAAATTCCGCTAGTGATAAAGGATCATATTGCTATAAATATATAGACTTTTGTGTGCACAACAAACTATAGATTTCTTCAATAGGTAGACGACTTTTGTCAATTACATCTCCATGTAACTCCTTTTCTTTTGCCTCTTAGATTATAATGGTCAAGTGTGTGCACATCCGAACCAATATTGTCTAAGTTAAGTTAGACCTAACATTTCCACATAAGTGAAGAGAAAAATATTGTCCTTGTGTGTGCACAACAAAACAAGTATTGTTCAATTTCTTATAAACATCTAATGTAATAAAGCAACATCTTCAATATTTAATATAAGTCTTGTGTGTGCACAACAAACTCATATTAAATACTCGATACTCTATTGCTTTACTATGCTAGAATGCTACGTCCGACATTCTGAATGTCCTTTTGAACGTAATCAACTTAATATTTTATCCTTGAGGGTTCTTGTTATTAATGGTCTCATCTTGTTTAGCGCGCATGCAAATACATATATATAAATACGCGTTATATTAAACATACATCACCATGTATAACAATATATTAATATATAACTAGCATGCACATGTAGAATACTATATTCTACTTGGGATGATTATGGACTTTATTCTAGTATGGTTCACTCGAGCCACCAAGTGAACCAAAAGGTCAAACCTAGGGTGCATTTGAATATAACTATTACATTCAACCTAGGGTCCATTACAAATGGGTCTTTAGTGCTCCTCAGCTCTAATTTCCTAAGTAATCCATCTTATTGCATTCTATTTTCATTAAACAGAAACCATGATTAGTAGTTAAGGGGAAGTACATAGGAGGGGGATAGAATTTAGAACAGAAAATTAGATAGGCGAAGTACGCAGACCCCATTTATGAAAACCTCATTCATTTAAGCATCCATGAAAAATTAAATCCAATCTCATTGGTCAATGGTCCATAATCATCCCCTTTATTATCATACATATCGTCATATTTATCAATAAAATATTCATCTTATGAATTTAAAACATTCCATATACAATGATATCATTTAATGAGCAATAAAAGTTTGCATGAAATCCAATTTTAAATCAAAATAAACTCTTTTATTTTAATCCAACTCCATATCAAAATAAACTCATTTATTTTAAGTCAATTCCAAATCAAAATAAACTCCTTTATTTTAATTTTTTTCAAATTGCAGAAAACTGGAAAAACTAGAGCTTGGGCGCTGACCAGATCCGATTTTTGACTTTCAAATCGCGATTTTTGCTATTTTTCCCCCAAAACATAATTTTATACCAACAATTATGCCCAATTAAATTATTTTAAACACATATCAATGTATATATAGAATCAAAATAATTAATAATTCGCATAAGGATGACTTTGATACCACTGGTGGTTTGCAGATTTAAGAACATACATACAATCACATGTATATAAAGCGAAAGCATGGCATAAATCTTGTTTAAAATTTTGACTGCAATCCTAGAATCACCTTGATGCAATATTATTAATCAAGGAGGGATAAAAGATATACATGTAAGACGATAAATCAACTCCTTGATGTGATCTTCAAGATCCAATCATTTGATCCTCTATGTTTCTTTCCCTTTAGAGCACTGCACGTACATGATTGAAGAAGTAAATTTACGTTTCTCCAAACCTTGGGTGACTAGCCCTAATTATCTCACTCTCCTAACTTCTTACGTTGTAGAGAATACTTGCAAGAGTTGCATTAACCCTAAATCTATCATAAGGCCTCTCCTTATATAGACTTGTCCTCTTCCTAAATTCTTTAGGACTTAGGGTTTTAATTTAATTCACAAACTATTTAGGAACTAAATTATTTATAATAATAATAATAATAATAATAATAATAATAATAATAAGACTCCTCTTATTAATTTATAATTAGTATTTCTCCAAAAACTTAATTATAAATATTAGCATTTCTCTGAATACTAAATTATTATTATTAAGCCAATTACTTCTAAAATAATATTTTTCTTTTACGGTGTGACCCTTTTAGGTTCAATATTATACCGGTAGTATAATAAATAAATTAGAACCATTCTAATATTATTTATAATAAATTAAACTCATTTAATTCAAATATAAATAAATAATATTTATTCTACATTATGAGTGACACCTCTCAGTATATCATGACTATCTGGGTAATATGAAATCAACGTTTAATCACAAAGAACCTATTCTGTAAATAGTTATCGTACAATTCGATCCTTCTACCATACAATGTCCTGATCAAATATAAAACATGTTATTTCTTGCAAGTCTTATTTATTTGATCATATGCATTTCGATTCTAAAATGTACAACTCTAGTTAATGTAAAACAGAAACTCCTTTTTAATTTTCATTCACATTGGCCAAGGATTTCTGAGTTGTCATCTATAGAATCGCATATGACATTCTCTCCTTTTACTGGAAGTGGTATATCTTTTGTTGATCATTCACTTACTTCCATGTATATTTTATTATACCCTAACATACCATTTGATATACCCTAAGAGTCTTAAGAAATATGATAAAGTATAACTCAAATATACAAGGTACTATGATGATCTCAAGTCGAATGATCACTTATACTACTATCACTGTAGAAACTTCTATTGTCAGACAAGTAAAGCTTTATTAGTTGTTCCTTAAGCGAGTCACGTTCAGTGAACTTATTCTCCAATAAGCACCGACATATTTGCTTTAGTGTCTCTACATAAATAATTATGAGATCAATCATCATCTTCAACAGAGCAAGCATAGTATGTACTAATCTATCCGGAATTAGTAACCTTACATTAGTGATCCAAAGATTATAAACATTTTAGTTTTGAGCTATCTAGAATTTTGACCTCATTAGAATGAACTCTTCATGATTCTAAAAGCATTGCTCTAAAACTACAGGTTCATCCTAATTAATTCAACCAATTAAACATAGATAAAGAATGCCTTTAATTAAATACTTTTATTAATAAATGAACAAGATTACAAAGTAAATACTTGAAAGCGGATTGGTACAACACAACTAGGACATCTAATGCACTGATAGCAAGCAACCTGAAAACTTCATCTTCCAAGCAAGCTCAAGACTTAACACATCCTAAGTGATTAGCTTGAGGGCATACTACTTTCATGTGGTACAGATTGAAGAGTAGTAAAAAGTGACAACCAATCTAGGTGTGAATATGGTGGAAGAGGAAATTAAAGCAATGAAAAGTAAGTATATTCGGATGATCGAAAAACCTTCAAGAGTGACGAGGGCAAGAATTCAAAGTATGACTCAAATGGTTGTATTTAATCATCACCAACCAACAAGACTATGGCGGCCAAAGATGGGTTGAAGCCAAAAAAGCTAAAAGAAAGGGCTAATAAGAGGAATTCAATTTTGAAAGGAACAAATACAGAAAAGCCTAATTGAATGAGTAAGAAAGAATGGGTGGAGATGGTAGGATGCAAGGAAGAAGAATCCAAGAATGGAGCTGGAGGAAAAGGCAAAGAAGTGATGCCTTATGTCAACACTACTCAAGCTCTAACAATTGAGTAAGTGAATGTGGAAGATTCCATTGCCAAAAAAAATTAATTCAAAAATGGACTTCGTAAAGTTTTGGAGGATGCTAAACCATGGCAGGAGGAAATTCAATTCCGATCCAATTTAAGTCAGCAATGAACTCTAGTGAAAGACTGGGAACCTTAGGGGGGGAAGAATTTGAGGCATGTTATGTATCTTAATATTTATCTATTATTTCATTTGTTATATATCTTAACTTAGTGTCGCTATTAAGAAAAAAGAAAAAGAAAAAAGAAAAAAGGAACGAAAAAAAAGAAAAAAACAAAAGGGGAAAAAGAAAAATTATTATTTTACCCCCTATATCCATGAACTACGTAACACCTGATCTCCTCACCCATTAGGAATATGTAGAAAGCCGATCATGGAACGATCTTACCCCCACAATCTAACCAACATACCAAATATGTTTTGCATCTTTATATCTATGAACTACGAAAGACCTGATCTCCTCACCCATTTAGGAGTACCTAGGCAGCCGATCATGGCGCGATCTTACCCTTACAATCCACCCACAAACCAAATGCTAGCTTTCACATCTTTGTCTCTATGAACTATGTTAGACCTAATCTCCTCACCCATATAAAGTACGTAAGCAACAATTCCTAGCACGATCATAAACCTGCACTAAACCATACCTTTAAGTGACTTTGGCCCGTAAAAGAGATCTGAAAGTGCCTTATGATCATACGTGGATCCAATAACAATGTACCTGAGATGTCAAAAATAATGAAACATTGAAGCATAATCATCGGCAAGGACAGAAACAACCATAGACGATAAGAAATGTAAATATAAAGAAGATCACAAATAAATCTCAACTTAATAAGGCAGAGTAGCCATCCAAAGATTCCACTCATGACCCTTAAAGAGCTGACACCTCTCAATCACAACCTTCATCAGATTAGGAAAAAAGAGACCATCAGAGCCAAACGTACTTCCAAATCAAAAACAATGACAACAAAATGAGATGGTTGGGGAACCCGAGTGTCAGAGCTCGTATCCTCCGCCTGATCTCCAGATGGGATATATAGCGAAGAATTCATAGGATCTCGACATCCTATCAACTCACCCTACAACCACACAAAATTAATAGGTACAATCACTTAATCTCTTTCGACCATAATTTTCTTGGAGTATAGTACCCCACGTGTAAGTTATAAAATTTGTATCTCTTTGTTTTTTGTCTTCATTTGCATATATTAGAGATGGTAGATAGTTTAAGTACAGATAAATCTTGCATTATATCTAATGAAAAAATGAAAAAGAAAAAGAGACATAAGAAATGGATTTTTAGAAATTAAAGAGGAACGTTTTATTTGACTTGTTATGAATTGAATTAATTTTGACAAGGGTTTATGGAGCAAGAATCATGAGTATGATTAAAAGATTAAGACTACTTAACCTTTTAATTAGGTACAAAATCCTAGTTTGAAATACCATTTGAAGCAAAATTGAACCTCATATGCATGTCTGCACTTCATGTTTACACTAACTCTTAGTTGTGGGGTATGAAGCTATGACGTGATTTCAATTAGCATAAAACTAGAGGGTAAATAGTGACCAATTTAATGTCTCGTATCGTGGCCTGGGTTACTTAGAGGGGTATCTTTACACTTGGTGCCCTAAAGTCAACTAGTTTGAAAGTTATCGACCCAACGCTCGTTACATAAGTAACCTAGAGAGCCTAAGAAAATGAACATTGTAAGATGAATAAATGCTGGAATAAGAAGAGATTTGAGTAGATCCGAATTGTGGCCTTGGTTACTCGAGTAATTAAGTCTGAGGGGTGTCCTGATGCCCTAAAGTCGACTGGTTTGGGAGTCACCGGCCCAACGCTCATTATGGGTAACCTATAAAGCCTAAAAAATAGACCTTGCACAAAGGTTAGGAATAAATAGAATAACCACTTAACTAGTCTCGTATCGTGACCTTTGTTACTTGTACGTAAATCCGAGGGGTGTCTTTTCAGCTAGTACCCTAAAGCCAACTGGATGTCTCTCGGCGTTGCGGCGTTCAAAAATGACATGACCCGCTTATCGCCCCCTTTATGATATTTTATTTCAAAATATATCATTGCTCAAAATTTATTTCAATCCGAGTTATAAAACTCATTTTCGCAATTTTTCTTTAACAAAACATTGTTCTTGTTTTTATCATAACTCATTCGTTACTTATCCGTTTTTATTTGTTCTTACGTCAAATTAAAGCTTATTCAGTGTACTTTAACACTAGTTAGGCCCTAGTTCCAACCCCTTCTTCAAGAAAAACAGATTTTCACTTTTTCAAACAAGGTCAGAATGCTAAAAAAAACCTGGCCAACTTTACCCTCTCTTGCTAAAATAGTCATAACTAATTCGTTTGAAAACCTTTTTTAGCGATTCTTACGCCCATGCGAAATAACTTCCGGGGCTACAACTTTTATTTTTACACCACTTTCAAATTCTGAACACACAAGACCAGAAAATTCGTACAAGAAGCATGTCAGAATCTGCCCATTTCTGTCTCGCTAAAAAAGTCATAACTAATTCATTACAAAACCTTTTTAAGTGATTCTTTTTTCTGTGTTTAGCTTACTCTCAGAGCTTTCTTTTGATATAAGGCTCCTCTCCTAACTCATTATACACAAAAAGTTATGGAATTTACATGAACATGGACATAAACTCGTTTTCTGAAAATTTTAGATTTTGTAATTTTTCGCACCTACTTCGCACATTCATAACTTCTTCGTTTTAAGCCCGTTTCAATTCATTCCAAATGGGTTGTCTTCGTATCTTAGAGGAGTATAACATATAACCTTCAAACTAAATCTTTAAACGTAACAACACAACCATCATAACTCTAAAACAGTCTAAAATCAGTCCATAAGTCCATTTCTTTCTCCTTTACGCATGGGATCAGATTTGTTTATTTTTGGTTCCACTTGTATGTTGTTATCAGTTTGTTTAATGCTTGAAACAACTTATAAGAACTCTTTAACAACTCATGCAACCAAAACAACAACTAACCATGAAAATCTAAGAAATGAAGGTTTAAAGCTTTAGAGTTCGTTTATTACCTCTTGGCTCTTCTTGTGCTTAGCTAGAGAGAGAGTGTAAAATGCTTGCTTAAACTCCTCCTTGCTTCTCTTTGATCTTCTGGACAGTTTGCTTCAAGTTCTCCGAAGACCCATTTCACTCTCTCTAATAAGTTGAGTTTTAATGGAAGTTTTGGAGATTAATGGAGGTTAAGGCTGAAATGGAGGATGAATTATGGTTTATATTTGCTAGATAGCTCTTCTTCTTCTTCAAAACACAAATGAACTTCTTTTGTTCTCCTCCCGATGGTTTCTCCGGTGGCTCTCTCTCTCTCTCTCTACTGTTAGTGTTATAACTTAACTTAGCAAAGGAATGAAATGCTGAGAGTAAGAGAGTTTGGTTTAATCCGATCAGTTGTTGGGAGATGAAGAGTCGGAGACGTTTGGTTGCCCGAGCTCAACGTTTGGTTTCTAAAAGGATTTTGCCTGCAAGTTTCTCTCTCTCCTCCTTATTGGTTAACAAATGCCATGCATGGTTTTAATTGGTCGGGACATGTTTGTTTGCCTGCTAAATAATAACCTGATACTATTACTCTCGAAATGTTTAACATTAACAGATAAAAATAAATACCCACTTGCATTTTCATAGTTCACATTTACCCCCAAATAATGAAAATTATAACCCATTTATTATTCATTAAGCCAACTTTGACATTCCAAATTGGATTTTAAACTGGGTTTATTAAGGCATTAAATCAAAATCTAATTTCCACATATACTAGGTCAACCCAAAAGTCAACCCCGACACATTTTGTGTTTAACATCTATTCTTACTAATTTGGATGTCCCAGATCCAAATCCGTTGTCCCTTTGTCCAAATTCCATTCTGAATTCAAACTCGAGTTTTAACTATTAAATCTTGATTTTTATACAAGTATAGGCTCCCTTAGTTAGTTCAAACAATTAGTTTAAACCAACTATTAATATCCATCTCATCAATTTTATACATTAAACCACATGCTCATCGAGTTTATTACATAGAGACTTTTGTACTAAAAATCTTTCTTTACATCTTTACACATATGAAACCATATAGGTTTTTCCTTAGCACATATACTAAAATATTTAATCATTCTCTACAAATCTTTCTTTTTCAACATAGGTTTTGTTATAAAAATAGCCCTTAATCATATTTAATCACATCTCATACCTCATTTTTACAAAAATAGTTATCCTTATCTAAGAATTATTGTGACAACCCAAAAAAAAAAATTATAAGATTTATTAATAAAATCTTGAATGATTAAATAAAGGTTAAGATACAAGACCTGGAGTTCGAAAAGTGAGATTGTACTGCATAAGTGAATATGAACTATGTAATATGTGCTTTTGGTGTATAGTAAATATATTAGTATTATATATTTATTATATGTAAGCAATTGTAGCGGCAATTTATTTAAAGGAAATGAGATGAGTAAGATTAAAATAAGTTAAAATAATTTATGATATTAAAATTATTTTAATGTGGTAACTTGGTGGCATTAAATATACTTAATGTATAACCACCGTTTTATTGAAGAAATTATATAATACGTTATTGGATGTAATGTATGTATGTTTCTAATGTAGTGAATATATTATGATATTTACTACAGTTAAATTGTTGAAAACAATTTATAGAAGGGAAAAGAAAATAATTCGAATTTTTCGAAAAATATTAAAATAAGAATTGAGTAAATAAATTTGTATTTTACGTGATAAATATATATATGTATATTTATTGCGTGTGAATAAATTGTTATGAAACAATTTATTGCGAAGCGAAATAATTAGTTTAAGTATACAAAAATATTGTATACTTTAAATAAAGGATATTAAAGTAAATTCTAGCATTGAATTATTGTAATAAAGAGAGAATATTTATTTTAATTGTAATATCCTTTTATTGAATAAATTTTCACTTATATGGAAAATAAAATGAAATGCATATATTTATTACGCGAGAAAATGAAATTGTTATGAACAACTTGTATAAGGATTTGTATGGGGTAGTTTAAGTATATATAATATTTATATACACTTTACCCAAGAGCATTAAAATAAATTCTTAAATGAATTTATTTTAATAAAGTAAGGATATTATATTTATTATAATATCTTAAGTAAGTAAATAATTAAATTTACATGAGAAATTATGTGTTGCATATTTATTTGGCATTTATAAATAAATATGTAGTGAAAGTTTATTATGTTATGTTTTTATTTTTGGGATATATATAATTTATATATACCTTAATCAGAGAATATTAAAATAAATTCTTATATGAGGTTATTTTAATAAAGCAAGAATATTGTAAATAATTGTATTTGCATAAGAAATTATGTGTAGCATATTTATTTTATGATTATAAAATAAATATGTAATATAAGTATGTTATGTTATATTTTGCATAATTTATATATCAAAGATGGGTTATATAAATTATGTGATTCCAAGGTGGTAAAATAGTTTTAGAAAAATATGTAATAACTTATTTGATTAAATTAAGTTACTAAGGTTGGGTAATTAAATTACTTAACAAAAATATTTAAGAGAATAATGGAGTCAATTACTTTTTTTTATAAGCTAGTTATGCAATAAAAAGAAAATCAAAAATGTGGCAACTTGGGAGGGACATTTAAGTCATTTGTTTAAGCAAATTTAGTAACTAAAATAAATCAAAATTGGGCTAAAAGAGGAGAGGTGTATCCGGGCAAGGGAGGGAGTAATTAGCACAATATGGACATTTTAATTTTTAGCCACCTTGCATAGCTATATTACTAACTCCCTAGCCAAGTGTCCCCTATTCTCTAGACTTTGAAATTTGCTAAGATTTGCAAGGATTTTGTAGAGATATTGGAAGATATGAGAGATTTACCAAAACTTGCAAGCAACAACACGTGATTGAAGAGAGAGAAGGGGCAAGAGAATGTGGTGAATATGTATAGACATATACAATATATCTACTAACTATTAAAAATCATTTCATTTATCTCTCATGATAATACTTCTTATTAGCTAACAAAATAAGTCCAAGAGAGAGAGAGAGGAGGAGGAATTCGGGCAGCAACTTAGAGGAGAGAGAGAGAGAGAGTTTTGTGTGGTCTAACTCCATAATCAAGCCTAGGAAGAACGAGAAACAGAATAAAAAAAAGGTATAAAATTTTTAACTTTAATCTAGTTTATTTCCTTTTGTTTTGGTTTGATTTTGATGATATAAAGTTTTATGAACTTGTTGGTAAAAACCTTATGAGAAAGATGGAATCATAGATTACTTGGTGTATCATGTTGGTATATGTTAGATTATGTTGCAAGTGTTGGGAAAAATAAAGCTAATGAGTTTTTTTAGTTTTTTTTTTCGGAAAATGTTTAGTTAATAGTTAATGATCCATGTGATTTATTTTGGAGATCCAAGTTTGATATTTGTAATATTCTTGTTGGGTGTGCTAGATATATAAGTTTTGAGTAAAAGCCCTATTGAATGATCCAAAAATATTGTGGAACGAATAAGATGTGGAAGTTATGATAAAACAATTCCGTGTTGGAAAACTAGTACACTGCTGTCCCAAAAAGGAAAATTCGAGATTATCTTGAGTGCTCTAAAAATTTTGGACTTTTGGTATGTTATAGTACACTGAATAAGCTTTCCATATACTCTAGAATGGACCAATTCTAATTTCGGAGCAAATAGTTATGACCATTCAAAGTATTCGTGCCAAAACTGTCCAACCAATTCGGATCAGTTCCCTTGCACGAAATTTCTGGACTAATGTGTTCAGAATTTGGAAAACTATCAGTAGGAAAAAGTTGTAGTTCCGGAAGTTAGCTTCGCGTGAGCTTAAGAATCGCCTAAAAAAGTTTTAAAACGTAAAAGTTATGACTGTTTTAGCGAGAGAGGGTAAAGCTGCAAAAAAGATGAAAACCGTTATGAACGTACACTTTTGGCTAATTATTTGGACTGCCTAATGAACCTAAAATGGAGGTTTCATATTTTTTAAAAATAGTTTTATATGATACGAAAAACATATCAGAAATTCGTTGTAATACGATTAATGATTTCAGAATTAAAAATGAGCAAAGAAGCATGTCAGAACTTGCAAACGAGCGAACGCCGACCGTCGGCGCGTCGAGCGATTTTGACGTTCGACGTCCTATATCGCGTTTCGGCGAAATAATAAGTCATAATAAATCTAATAAAGTCCCACGGGACGAGTTTTGACTATAGGTGATATTTTGTGCCGAGAAACTTCCTTTCAGGCATAAATAAAGTAATAAAAATATGTAATAAATATAAATTACATATTTAAGCAAAATAAAAAACTAAGGTTGCCTATAAAATTATCTTGTGGTGCAACGAAAGACAAGAAACCTTTAAAATTTTGTATTAATCATAAAAACGATATTTTAGGGTTTCCGGAGTTCAAAATAAGATTTTTGAGCTGAATTTTATGTAACGGAGTACATATATATATTTAATATATATATATATATATATACAAAGTGAAAAATTATTAATTTATTATTATTTAATTAACATTAAATGATGATTAAAGAGTGTTTAAGCTAATAAACTAATTATTTATTATTTAATTAATATTAAATAATAAATAAGAATAAATGGTTAATTAATTATTATATTAAATAATAATTAAAGACAAATGAGATTAATAATTTGATTACTTATTATTTAATTAACTTTGAATAATAAGCAGATGTAATTAGTTATTATTAATAATAACTAAGGGTAATTAATTAGTTACTATTTAACTATTATTAAATAGTAATTAAATGAAGATAGAATTAGTAAAATAAAGTAAATTTAAATAACACATTAATTAGACAATTATAATAAATTATTTAAAGGTTTAATAAGTTTTTATCACTTAAGGAAATAGTATTGCTTAATTAAATCATTAACCTAAGGTCTATTAAATGTCCAATAGACTTAATGATAATATAAGAAATGAAAAGTGTTATGTGATCTATTGATTGCTATTTAAATAGTATATGATAGAGTATAAATATTCAATTATACGCAATGCTAATTGATTGACCGACATTATCAATGCTAGGTCATTCGAAGAGTTTTAATTAAAGCTAGAAAATTGTAGCCCGTCGAACAGGCAAGTTTCTTACGTTAAACTTCTTACATATTGCAAGTTTCCTAGCTCAACTCGAGTTATTACTTTCAAAGCATGTTAGTGAATAGTTATTGATGATTATTCACATCTTTAATGATTATTGACATTCGCACTTAGTGCAATTTGCATAGGTTTATCGGGTATGAAAGGCTAATCACCTTCATTACCAAAGTGTTTTTTCGTGGTCATTGTTGGCACCCAACGTTATTAATGCAGTTACTCATTTATTGAAATTGAATTCTCAATCTTTCACAATTGTCATATATTGTTGAAACTTCAGAAAGCTATATTCTTTCCTTCAATCATGATATATCTTTATTGCATTTAAACTTGCTGAGCAAAGTAGTTGCTCACCCTTGCAATATCATGATAACATTTCAGATTAAAGCCTGAATGCTTAAAGAAGGACAAAGGCAAAGACAGAGTTGAAGATTAGTTTAACGGTTATCTATTATGATAATTTAAGTAAATGAAGGATGTAAATCTTTTAAGATTATAAAGGTATGTATTTAGTTAAGGTTAAAGACCATGGGATATGTTGTAGAATGTATTGTATAAATAATTTATGTGTATATCTTCCGCATTAGTTACAGAATATGAATGTAGATGATGTACCGTAACGTACCAGATCCGAGGTTCAAGGGACCCGGATTTGGGGGCGTCACAGGTTGGTATCAGAGCTGTAGGTTATAAACCTTAGGTAGGAGTACCTTAGGCTATAACCGCAGAGATAAGGATAAAGAATAAACTCAAATAGAGTTTAAGCACTCAGAGATGAAAAAAAAATTATTATTAAGTAAAGAAAAAGATAAATAAGATTCAAAGAAGAATCTTGAAAGATTATAAAGATAAGAATATGGAGTTACCTGACTCTAGTAAGTAAAAGTGAATAGCTTAAATAAAATCATAATATATGATTAAAGTGAGAAAAAAAAAGTTAAGAAGATCATAAAACAAAACGATCATAAGATAGAAAAGAATCATAATATAACACGAATATAAGAAGGATCACAACGTGATCTGATTAAGACATGGAATGATAGATGATCAATCGACTGATTGAAAATTTTATAGCAAAATTGCTGTGTAAAAGTTGTACTATGAAATTGTACTATGTAAACTCATGAAAGAGTAATTAATGTTGAGATACGGATTAAAGGAAATTCGTATTGAGTAAAGGAAAAGTTAGAATTATGTGGGATTTCAATGGAGGACTCATGTTAGTGGCTGAGTTGTACAATTCCTTGTATGGGCGGGGAATTTGTGCTTGGTTTGATAACCACTTAGCTTCCTATATTGACAATTCATTGCAATGTTGGTATCGCGCTATCACTATACGTATGACGAGAAGGTGATTCTTTTCTCATATTTATTATTGATAGTTAGAGAATATTAAGATTAGGTGCGAGTTCTTTAAACTCATACTTATGGTAAGTTCGTGACTCATAATCGTATGGTGGAACCCCTCAGCGAATGGACGATTTTGGTCTGATTAGGATAAGTTCCTAAACTCATATGATTGTGGTAAGTTCCTGAACTCATAACGTGTGGTATGTTTAATGAACTATATTGGGGTATAGAAAAGTTGTGCATGAAGAATTGAGGATTTTTAGTATAGTAAGCTTTAAAGATGATAGAAATAGATAGAATTATTAAGCAATGGATCATTGGAGAAATTGTAGTTGATGGTGGAAGCATAGGTATTCCAAATCTTCTAGCTATGCTAGACTTCAAAATTTTTGATATCAAGCCAAATTCGCACTGAAGTGCCTTCAAAAATAAAAATGAAATTTTTGTTATCCTCAAAATAGAGTGACGAGTGTGTAAAAGTGGGCTTCGAACCACTAACACATCGTTATCTGTTGCGACATGATAACACCAAAAATGATTTTTGGTTTTGAACTGTTTAAAGAAGAGTCTACGCTATTTGTTTCGGTTAGACGAAAATAATTTAAAATATCAAAATGTATTTTTAAAATAGTCATCAATGCATCATGGAACCTGGTGTAGAATGACAGATGATGGAGTCATCAATGCAGATTAACATAGTGTTGGATGTGATTTAAGGATCGTCAGCCCACTATGGTATGATGTAGTATGACAAAGTCACAAAATGACGGAATCCTCAAACAGGCTATATATACAGTACGGTATCAGGACGTCATAAAATGATTTTCAGAATTTTGAACCAGTTAAAGAAAAGGCAATGCCAATTAAAGTGGCTAGACAAATATTTTGATTGATGTTCGAATTATTAGTATACGTCTAAGCTATTTAATTCAGCTAGACAAATGTTTATAAAAATTCAAGTGTTCTTTGAGAAGTTATGCCAAACCAAATTGTTTTGGTGCGGAATCTTGTGTTAAGTCTGAGGTGAACAACCCTAAAAAGGGGATTTCTCGGATTGGTTAACGTGGTTCAATCCAGGAAAAGCAGTAAGGGTTGTTTAATGTGGTTCAACCCCGAAAAGTCGTTGTGCACAACGCAATAGTATGAAAGGCTGATCACCTGGCGTACAAATTTTTGTCCGCGGAAACTGGTAGAAATACTTGAGAACTCAGGACAAGTTCATGGTCTTTATGACCCCTCAGACCGATATGAAAAGTTTTCTTGAATTAACTTTTCACATTATTTATACTGCTTCACAGTTATTGAATAATTGTGAAGACTCCTGAATGATTGGAAAATGTAAACTCCTAGAGAGTAGCTATTGTAGAATGAGATAATAGAAGAGAAATCTTGAGAGGAGGAAAGAGGATTGTTTGCAAGACATTAAGGTGAAAGTGTAAAGGTTAAGTTGAAAACCTAGTTTTGATCAATAGAATGAGCAGAGAAATAAGTACGTTATAATTTCGAGGACGAAATTCTTAGAAGATGGGGTGAATGTGACAACCCAAAAAAAAATTTTTATAAGATTTATTAATAAAATCTTGAATGATTAAATAAAGGTTAAGATACAAGACCTGGAGTTCGAAAAGTGAGATTGTACTGCATAAGTGAATATGAACTATGTAATATGTGCTTTTGGTGTATAGTAAATATATTAGTATTATATATTTATTATATGTAAGCAATTGTAGCGGCAATTTATTTAAAGGAAATGAGATGAGTAAGATTAAAATAAGTTAAAATAATTTATGATATTAAAATTATTTTAATGTGGTAACTTGGTGGCATTAAATATACTTAATGTATAACCACCGTTTTATTGAAGAAATTATATAATACGTTATTGGATGTAATGTATGTATGTTTCTAATGTAGTGAATATATTATGATATTTACTACAGTTAAATTGTTGAAAACAATTTATAGAAGGGAAAAGAAAATAATTCGAATTTTTCGAAAAATATTAAAATAAGAATTGAGTAAATAAATTTGTATTTTACGTGATAAATATATATATGTATATTTATTGCGTGTGAATAAATTGTTATGAAACAATTTATTGCGAAGCGAAATAATTAGTTTAAGTATACAAAAATATTGTATACTTTAAATAAAGGATATTAAAGTAAATTCTAGCATTGAATTATTGTAATAAAGAGAGAATATTTATTTTAATTGTAATATCCTTTTATTGAATAAATTTTCACTTATATGGAAAATAAAATGAAATGCATATATTTATTACGCGAGAAAATGAAATTGTTATGAACAACTTGTATAAGGATTTGTATGGGGTAGTTTAAGTATATATAATATTTATATACACTTTACCCAAGAGCATTAAAATAAATTCTTAAATGAATTTATTTTAATAAAGTAAGGATATTATATTTATTATAATATCTTAAGTAAGTAAATAATTAAATTTACATGAGAAATTATGTGTTGCATATTTATTTGGCATTTATAAATAAATATGTAGTGAAAGTTTATTATGTTATGTTTTTATTTTTGGGATATATATAATTTATATATACCTTAATCAGAGAATATTAAAATAAATTCTTATATGAGGTTATTTTAATAAAGCAAGAATATTGTAAATAATTGTATTTGCATAAGAAATTATGTGTAGCATATTTATTTTATGATTATAAAATAAATATGTAATATAAGTATGTTATGTTATATTTTGCATAATTTATATATCAAAGATGGGTTATATAAATTATGTGATTCCAAGGTGGTAAAATAGTTTTAGAAAAATATGTAATAACTTATTTGATTAAATTAAGTTACTAAGGTTGGGTAATTAAATTACTTAACAAAAATATTTAAGAGAATAATGGAGCCAATTACTTTTTTTTTATAAGCTAGTTATGCAATAAAAAGAAAATCAAAAATGTGGCAACTTGGGAGGGACATTTAAGTCATTTGTTTAAGCAAATTTAGTAACTAAAATAAATCAAAATTGGGCTAAAAGAGGAGAGGTGTATCCGGGCAAGGGAGGGAGTATTTAGCACATGGACATTTTAATTTTTAGCCACCTTGCATAGCTATATTACTAACTCCCTAGCCAAGTGTCCCCTATTCTCTAGACTTTGAAATTTGCTAAGATTTGCAAGGATTTTGTAGAGATATTGGAAGATATGAGAGATTTACCAAAACTTGCAAGCAACAACACGTGATTGAAGAGAGAGAAGGGGCAAGAGAATGTGGTGAATATGTATAGACATATACAATATATCTACTAACTATTAAAAATCATTTCATTTATCTCTCATGATAATACTTCTTATTAGCTAACAAAATAAGTCCAAGAGAGAGAGAGAGGAGGAGGAATTCGGGCAGCAACTTAGAGGAGAGAGAGAGAGAGAGTTTTGTGTGGTCTAACTCCATAATCAAGCCTAGGAAGAACGAGAAACAGAATAAAAAAAAGGTATAAAATTTTTAACTTTAATCTAGTTTATTTCCTTTTGTTTTGGTTTGATTTTGATGATATAAAGTTTTATGAACTTGTTGGTAAAAACCTTATGAGAAAGATGGAATCATAGATTACTTGGTGTATCATGTTGGTATATGTTAGATTATGTTGCAAGTGTTGGGAAAAATAAAGCTAATGAGTTTTTTTAGTTTTTTTTTCGGAAAATGTTTAGTTAATAGTTAATGATCCATGTGATTTATTTTGGAGATCCAAGTTTGATATTTGTAATATTCTTGTTGGGTGTGCTAGATATATAAGTTTTGAGTAAAAGCCCTATTGAATGATCCAAAAATATTGTGGAACGAATAAGATGTGGAAGTTATGATAAAACAATTCCGTGTTGGAAAACTAGTACACTGCTGTCCCAAAAAGGAAAATTCGAGATTATCTTGAGTGCTCTAAAAATTTTGGACTTTTGGTATGTTATAGTACACTGAATAAGCTTTCCATATACTCTAGAATGGACCAATTCTAATTTCGGAGCAAATAGTTATGACCATTCAAAGTATTCGTGCCAAAACTGTCCAACCAATTCGGATCAGTTCCCTTGCACGAAATTTCTGGACTAATGTGTTCAGAATTTGGAAAACTATCAGTAGGAAAAAGTTGTAGTTCCGGAAGTTAGCTTCGCGTGAGCTTAAGAATCGCCTAAAAAAGTTTTAAAACGTAAAAGTTATGACTGTTTTAGCGAGAGAGGGTAAAGCTGCAAAAAAGATGAAAACCGTTATGAACGTACACTTTTGGCTAATTATTTGGACTGCCTAATGAACCTAAAATGGAGGTTTCATATTTTTTAAAAATAGTTTTATATGATACGAAAAACATATCAGAAATTCGTTGTAATACGATTAATGATTTCAGAATTAAAAATGAGCAAAGAAGCATGTCAGAACTTGCAAACGAGCGAACGCCGACCGTCGGCGCGTCGAGCGATTTTGACGTTCGACGTCCTATATCGCGTTTCGGCGAAATAATAAGTCATAATAAATCTAATAAAGTCCCACGGGACGAGTTTTGACTATAGGTGATATTTTGTGCCGAGAAACTTCCTTTCAGGCATAAATAAAGTAATAAAAATATGTAATAAATATAAATTACATATTTAAGCAAAATAAAAAACTAAGGTTGCCTATAAAATTATCTTGTGGTGCAACGAAAGACAAGAAACCTTTAAAATTTTGTATTAATCATAAAAACGATATTTTAGGGTTTCCGGAGTTCAAAATAAGATTTTTGAGCTGAATTTTATGTAACGGAGTACATATATATTTAATATATATATATATATATATATACAAAGTGAAAAATTATTAATTTATTATTATTTAATTAACATTAAATGATGATTAAAGAGTGTTTAAGCTAATAAACTAATTATTTATTATTTAATTAATATTAAATAATAAATAAGAATAAATGGTTAATTAATTATTATATTAAATAATAATTAAAGACAAATGAGATTAATAATTTGATTACTTATTATTTAATTAACTTTGAATAATAAGCAGATGTAATTAGTTATTATTATTAATAACTAAGGGTAATTAATTAGTTACTATTTAACTATTATTAAATAGTAATTAAATGAAGATAGAATTAGTAAAATAAAGTAAATTTAAATAACACATTAATTAGACAATTATAATAAATTATTTAAAGGTTTAATAAGTTTTTATCACTTAAGGAAATAGTATTGCTTAATTAAATCATTAACCTAAGGTCTATTAAATGTCCAATAGACTTAATGATAATATAAGAAATGAAAAGTGTTATGTGATCTATTGATTGCTATTTAAATAGTATATGATAGAGTATAAATATTCAATTATACGCAATGCTAATTGATTGACCGACATTATCAATGCTAGGTCATTCGAAGAGTTTTAATTAAAGCTAGAAAATTGTAGCCCGTCGAACAGGCAAGTTTCTTACGTTAAACTTCTTACATATTGCAAGTTTCCTAGCTCAACTCGAGTTATTACTTTCAAAGCATGTTAGTGAATAGTTATTGATGATTATTCACATCTTTAATGATTATTGACATTCGCACTTAGTGCAATTTGCATAGGTTTATCGGGTATGAAAGGCTAATCACCTTCATTACCAAAGTGTTTTTTCGTGGTCATTGTTGGCACCCAACGTTATTAATGCAGTTACTCATTTATTGAAATTGAATTCTCAATCTTTCACAATTGTCATATATTGTTGAAACTTCAGAAAGCTATATTCTTTCCTTCAATCATGATATATCTTTATTGCATTTAAACTTGCTGAGCAAAGTAGTTGCTCACCCTTGCAATATCATGATAACATTTCAGATTAAAGCCTGAATGCTTAAAGAAGGACAAAGGCAAAGACAGAGTTGAAGATTAGTTTAACGGTTATCTATTATGATAATTTAAGTAAGTGAAGGATGTAAATCTTTTAAGATTATAAAGGTATGTATTTAGTTAAGGTTAAAGACCATGGGATATGTTATAAAATGTATTGTATAAACAATTTATGTGTATATCTTCCGCATTAGTTACAGAATATGAATGTAGATGATGTACCATAACGTACCAGATCCGAGGTTCAAGGGACCCGGATTTGGGGGCGTCACAATTATCGTACAATACCATCACATTAATCAGTTAAGACTATATTTCTAGCCGTACAAATATTCGGGATATTACAATATGTGTGTCTATATATAGATAATATATATATATATATAGTCCAGCTCTAAAGCGAACCTTAAAGAGCGAACCAAAGACGAACAGTCGTCTTTGGTGTCTATGGCGACGGTTTAACCCGTCGCCATAGCCATGTAGTCTTTGGCGACGGGTCGAACCTTCGCCATAGACACCAAAGATGACGGTTCGTCTTTGGTACGCTCTTTAAAGTTGGTTTTAGAGCCTTTCCGTGTATATATATATATATATATATATATATATATATATATATATATATATATATATATATAGGGGAATGATCCACAGAATACGTTAGTTACGGGCACTGTTTCGGCTAACTGTGATCCAGCCGTCCAAAATAAGATCGTATGGTTGTGGGAGGGCACGACCGCTACTCCGAGTAGCGGCCAGAGATTAATTAATTCAGTTTTTATGCTGGCCGCTAGACGGAGTAGCGGCCAGTCAAAACGGCGTCGTTTTGACTGGCCGCTACTCCCTCTAGCGGCCATCATAAAAAATGAATTAAGCGCGAGGGGTGTTGTGGAGATTTAACCTGGCCGCTAGAGGGAGTAGAGGCCAGTCAAAATGGCAGCGTTTTGACTGGCCGCTACTCCCTCTAGCGGCCAGGCAATTAAATTGGATTGAAGCCTGGCCGCTACTCCCTCTAGCGGCCAGGTTAAATCTCCATGATACCCTCGCGCTTAAATCATTTAGGGTTAGCTGCTACCTTTGTTTCAACCGACTCAATTTCAACCAATTAATTAGCCCCTTTAGCATGGTACACTGATATAACATAATAATAGGGAACATGAAAAATATCTTAATCAGTAGTACAATACAAACATTTCAAAGTTTACCTACATTACATCTCCATAGACATTCTAAATAAACACATACATTAATTATCTTTAGGTTCAGGAAGCCCTAACACTCTATAATGATTGCGCTTGTCATGGTTAGTTTCGAATCCACATATCGCACATTTTCGGTGAGGCTTACTACCCAATACTTTTTCAAGGGCACTTTTTAATCTGGATTGTTTTTTCCGACCCTTTGTTTGAGAAGCAATTGGTGGCAAATACTCTTGTTCTTCCTCTTGAACCTCATCATCCGCATCATCATCCTCCAATCCCATTTCCCGAGCTGCACCTTCGTCCACGCGATCATTCTCATTGTCTAGTATGTCGGTAATATTCTCATCCGGGTCAAATTGATCAACAAGGGCTTTTCCTCGAGCATTTTGCTTTAGTATTGCCTTGTAACCTCGAACTGAGCAAGCAGCTTTACTAGCTAACTCTTGAAAATCACTCATCAAATGATTGTACCGCATCCCTTGATTTTGTTCAAAGTCAGCAGTCATTGGAAAAACCATGTCTTGTTCACCATTACTCCTGTTAGCATCTCTTGTCCACCGAGGAACGATCATGTCATCAGGTATTTTTGAAATACTCTTAAAGCTAAAGTATCTCAATATGTGCCTGCAAATCTGACCAGAATGTGAGAACATTTGACAAGTACATTTTATCGAGCCCTCATGATGATTAATGACAACTTGTCGATATCTACGACTATTTTCAATTGCATCCGACCGGTACACTGCATAGACCTTTGTATCAATATTGCACAGCTCACTGACTTTGTTGATGTTGTACATTAGAGAATCCACGAGCTCCTTTTGAAAACGTCTAAATATCTCTTTTGTATAACATTCAGCAGCATGCACTTCCAACGATGATCCTAATACCATACTACGTTTTCGATGTTTTGTTACGTAGTCGGCCTTTCTCTCTCTGATGAATTGTTTCTCAATAGCCTTCTGAGTCTTGACTACAAAATCTTTCATGCCTGTTGAAGCATTCACATATAAATCAAAAAAATTATTCATACCTTCGCTTCTTCCGGTGGTTGTCATTCCCGCAGCAAAATACCTCTTTGTATATGCTCCTATCCATTTATCCTTCACATCATACAAACTTATGAGCCATTCATTTTGATACAAATCATAATCTCTCATAAGGTTTTCCCAACGCTCTTCAAACTCGTCAATGGACAATGAATTATACACACAATTGTTGAAAGAATCTTTAAACGATGGGTGTTCCGCATAAACATGATGCAATTTTTCTGGGAATTTATTGCTAATATGCCAAGAACACAATAAATGATGAGTGGATGGGAGTACCCTACCAATAGCATTGCTCATGGCTTTATCTTGGTCAGTGATGATGGTTACAGGAGCCTTGTAGTCCATTGCTTCGAGCCACGTCTCTAAGACCCAAACAAAAGTTTCTTCTGTCTCATCCCGTAACAGTGCAAATCCAAATAAAACAGAGTGATAATGGTGGTTGACCCCGATAAATGGAACAAATGGCATATTATACCTATTTGTCCTATACGTAGTGTCAAATGTAATCACGTCTCCGAAACGTTGATACATATATCTTGAACGAGCGTCTACCCACAAAATACATTCTATGTGATTGTCTTGGCTAGATTTGACCCGGAAAAAGAATTTACTTGCACTGCTGGAACCAACTTTTTTCAAATATGTGACTGCAGCCTGTGCATCATTTTCATCCTCCGAGTCACGCCTTAAATCCCTCACTATATTACGCACATCTTTGTCACTAAAACCTACATTTTGCATACCTCCACCCATTGTGCTCAAAACATTCATCATCCTACTTGGTCCAATACCCGCCTTATTTAATGTGTCAATTAATTTTCTTGCCACTGGCGTAATATGTCTATGTGTCTCAATCAAATCTACTTTGGTAGGTGTCACTAAATGATGATTGTGATCCAACTCAATAATCGAAATACGCCAATTATCTTCTTTCTTACCGTGAACAACATACATTCTAGCTTTGCATAATGTGCGGCCTACTGAGTCTCGCCGTCTTATTTTCATCTCATTATCACATACATCATTTAATGAACTTTGTACACCCGTTGGTCTACCAGCTTTTTTACATACATACAACCTGGATGTCAGATCATTACTGTGAGCATGTTTACGACTCGTAGCAATCCTAATCTCAAATCCATTTTTTTGGGCATATGATCTATAAAAAATTTCAGCTTCTTCCAAATTAGAAAACACTTGACCAACATAAGGAACCATTACCTCTTTACTACTTTCAGCATCATTAACATACTCCGATTCATTTCTACGATCTAAACTACCAACAGATTCAGAAGAACTAGATAAAAATATTTTTGTAGCAGGCATGGATTCCATTAATAAAGACTTACCGAAATTTGATTACACGAACAAGTGATTTCTTCTAATCTCACCACAAGCAAATAATCTCCGAAGCTCAATTTTCTGCAGTTGTTTAGCACAAGGCGGCGAATGGAGTAAAATGATAGGTATAAAAGTTACATTGTCTGGCCGGTACTAGCTCCTACGGCCTGGACAAATTCCCAAAATGCCCTTAAAATTAATTTAAAATATTTTTTATACTGGCCGCTAGAGGGAGTAGCGGCCAGTCAAAATGGTGCCGTTTTGACTAGCCGCTACTCCCTCTAGCGGCAAGTATAAAAAATATTTTAAATTAATTAATATACTGGCCGCTAGAGCGAGTAGCGGCCAGTCAAAACGGTGTCGTTTTGACTGGCCGCTACTCCCTCTAGCGGCCAGTATAAAAAACATTTTAAATTAATTAATATACTGGCCGCTAGAGGGAGTAGCGGGCAGTCAAAACGGCACCGTTTTGACTGCCCGCTACTCCCTCTAGCGGCCAGTATACATAGATTGGGAATTCAATTAATTTTCTTGACTGGCCGCTAGAGGGAGTAGCGGCCAGTATACAGAGACTTTGGGAAATTATTTCATTTTCTTGACTGGCCGCTACTCCCTCTAGCGGCCAGTATACAGAGACTTTTGGACCATCCCCAATACATAATGTCTATTTCCTTGTTCAATACCAACAATACACAATAAAATTGAGCAAACGTTTACAATACCAAATTAACCAACAAACACAAATTAGCTTAAACTAAATTAAATTAGCATAAACCGATAATAAAAATCCATATAATCCAACACGTAACATTCATGGTGCAAATTAATTAGAGTACATGTGCAAAAGTCAAATCGACACACTACATTACTCCCCCCGCTGGTATATCTCTAGCTTTACATTTGAACAATTCATAAGCTATTCTATACCTAAAGACCGATATATCATCCGCTGACCATTGTTCATTGCTCATGTCTATATTGCCCCGCACGAGGTAGTCGACATACTTGCAAACAAATATCCCGCAATCGTAATGATTATCCTGTACGGGTCGACTCTTTGAACTCTGGACCTTTGGAGGTGTACGTGTCCAATCGTCGAACGGGTTACCCATTCGCAATATCAACGGTATCAATTGTACCTATAATAACAACAACGTCATGAAAATGTGCATATATATCGGGGAAAACTAAACGATTGTATTGAAAAATTTAAATGTGTGACGTACCGCGACATCGACGTAGTCCTTGTACATTTCAGTGAGCTTTATGTAGGGTGTGTCATTATATAGCGGGTCGAGAATAGAAACCTTCCATGCTGAAACCACAAAGGTTAACAGTATGAAATGACTGTTTACAGGGACACATATAGGCATGAAGATAAAGTCGCACTCATGCAATGGGGGTCCCGCTTGAGGCATAACATATGACTGGCAGAAACTATCTCCACGAATTTGGTCCCCAGTAGACAAGGCACCTTTCCCCAAATGCATGAAGTAGGAGGGCATGAAGCCAAATTTGGCCCATCTATTTATCCCCTCGCGCTGATATTTGTCTTCACGATCCCGCAAAAGACACATATACGCATCCATCACTGTCTCGTATAGCCAAATTCTGGGTCACAAAGAATTCATCTCTTCGTGACCCAACGTGTACCATTGCTGGGGGTGCTCGATGGGAAATAATGTTGGATTCGCCGGTGATGAGTTGAAGAAGTTCTCGTTGATAAATCCAATCTTGTGCCCATGGAGTCTTTTTGTGATAGAGCCTTTAGGTCCATATTCTTCTAGTGCAACATCATCCCCAATAAATGCAGATGCACCCTCGCCAGTAAGCTGAGTAAGCTGGGACATATCAGTAGTAGCCTGGGTGCTAGGGATGTACACGTCGAGGGCAGCCGACGAGGTTGGAATCTCTGAATCCTCAGCCCCCATATACTCCCCCCCCCCCACTCCTGACATCCGCATCATACAACTCATATAGTTGATCCCATCCCTCTTTCATGTGATTGTATTCGGGAGGAAAGTCTTGCTTCAACTTCAATATTTTGTCCAAGAGAGATTTTGCGCCCTCAATCTGTGGAAAAAAAAGGGCGAAAATAAGAAGACACATACGAACACATGGGGATAATATCAAAGAGTACAATATAGAACAATTCAAATTAAAAAATAATATATTATCTTCTTTACCATGCTAACCATACGATGCTGATTATATACAAAGCGAGGCTCGTAGGTAGTGTTGGGATCTCCTTCGCGTCGAGGGCGGTGCAGGTATCGTCGGGTAATTTTGTTGTACCACTTGAAGTACGTATCCATGGGGATAGTGTTTGGAACCTACTGGACTTGTCCCTCAAATGCTACCATATATAGTTCCCACTGCTCAATGTACTCCTTCCTCATTTCTCTGTAATCCACTGGCTCAAATGACTGTCTCATGGCCTGTCTCAAAGCATCATGCCTCTCAGCCGGGGACGGAATTCCTTGTATATACCCATATTGTCTCATTATCCGGCCAGGCATTTGATACTCGATAATATCAAAATGAATCAATGGGACCCGAGCGGATCCTGCCATTCGAGCCTCATAGTTATAGAACCTCCAGTTATCATCCCATTGCTTGTATGGCCGCCATACTACCTCCCACTTGGGTTGCCTATCAAATTCGCCCCGATAGAAAGATAGATGGTGATGGGGATCATCCCGCTTATCACCATATTGATGTTTAGCGGAGTATGCCCATGTAGTTGCTCTAGGGAACCAAGTCACAGAATTTGGCCTAGCGTTAGGCCTTCCAACTAAAAAACGCTCATGTGCCCAAATTTGTAATAAAGTGACACAACCATTGACATAATTACTCCCTTTCCTAGTTGCTGTATACAAACCCCGATATAAATATGCCAAACAGGCGGCACCCCATGCATATGTGGCAATCTCAATTGACTCAACAATAAAATACATATATCTAGGGTGTACAGTGTTCTTTGACCTTGTGGGAAACAAAACCGCCCCGCATAGCCAAAGGACGTATGCCTTTGTATATACCCCAACCATAATCCTATCAGCATTGTCTGGGAGTTTAGAGAAATTCGTATGCAACCATACTAGGGAAATACCACGTCTTTTTTTGACATTGTCCCATTCTGAAACCCACTGAGCCCCAAAAATTTCCCTAAAATAAGTTAAAGGGGCATCAAATGAAGGACAAGTTAAAGGCTTACCCAATACCGGCATGCGAAAAATAAAGTGCACATCCTCCAATGTTATTGTTGTTTCACCACATTTCATATGAAACGTATTTGTCTCCGGCCGCCATCTCTCAATTAGGGCAGATACAAGACTGGCATCCGTTCTCGTCACTACTGCCGGATAACTAAACCCTCCAAAGCCCCATCCCTTTAACAGTTTTTTTTGTAAGCTGGTCAGTTCCCATTTATCATATATTGTTGATGTCGTTTGGGTCGACATCAGTGTACCCCTTTTAATCCCATTCCATACATCTTCTGAAACATGATTTTCTTGATCATAAAGGACACTACGATCAATGGGTCCAGGCAGCCAATTGTCCATATTTACCCTACAATATAAACAACAAAAATAAAACTATTATTCAATGTCTAAATATATGCATGGCCAATAATAATACCAACAACATAAAAAAATTCTATCAACTATTATTTTCTGACAAAAGACCAACAACAATAAAATAGTTAACCCAATTTATACATACATAATACCCAAAAATATACATACTAATCACCTAATTTATACACCTAATTTGTATACATAGAACAATAAAACAATATTACCAACATACATAATATCCAAAAATATACATACTAATCACACAATTTATACACCTAATTTGTATACATAGAATAATAAAACCATAATACCAAATATTTTCAACATATATAATACCCAAAAAATATACAATCATTCCATCTAATTTGTATACACTCGTACAACAATACCAAAATTCATACAAAAATAGGACCATGCTTTCATATACAATGAATTACAGAAGAAATTTGCAAAAAAATTAAGTTGAAACAATACTTACTTTGATTTATACTTGAACTTGAGTCGGTTGACAAAAAGTAGCGGCCAGTCAATTTTCTTCCTCTTTCTTGCAGCAGCAAACCCTTTTCTTTCGATCTGCAGCAAACCCTTATTTAGATCTAACTTCCTGGCCGCTAGAGGGAGTAGCGGCCAGGATAAATCCCCATAATACCCTCGCTTCAATCCAATTTAATTGTCGTTTTGACTGGCCGCTACTCCCTCTAGCGGCCAGGTTAAATCTCCACAACACCCCTCGCGCTTAATTCATTTTTTATGCTGGCCGCTAGAGGGAGTAGCGGCCAGTCAAAACGACCCCGTTTTGACTGGCCGCTACTCCCTCTAGCGGCCAGCATAAAAAATGAATTAATTAATCTCTGGCCGCTACTCGGAGTAGCGGTCGTGCCCTCCCACAACCATACGATCTTATTTTGGACGGCTGGATCACAGTTAGCCGAAACAGTGCCCGTAACTAACGTATTTTATGGATCATTCCCCATATATATATATATATATATATATATATATATATATATATATATCTTCAATTTATAATTATAATATTTAGAGAAATTTTATGTACTAATGTATAAACAAGTTTGTGCGTCGCACATGTTCACCTAATAGTTGGTATTCATATTTCATAAACCTCCTTTAAGAAGTTGTGAACAATTTCCTTGAAAGAATATCTAATTGATGTTTTGATTAGCTGCCTTCTTTTTGTTAGGTGAACCTATGTAGGATCAGAAAATATAAAGAAGATGAAAAATAAGCCTGGGACTTATTCTTGGTGGCTGAACTTATTGGGACGATGGTGAGATGATGCTGGAGGATAAATGACAATACTGGTTTACAATTTTGTGGCCTTCATATATTTAATTGTTAATATATTTGTTTGTTTACTTTGTTATTGTTAAATTACTTAATTTTTTATGTTAACTCTATATAATTAGTTTACTTTGTTCAATTAATTTAATAGGTTTACATTTTTAATACATTTTATTTGTTTGATTAGCTTAATAGGTTAATTGCTAATTAATTTGTTTTAACTTTAATATACTATAAAATTCAAAGATTTTTAATTATCTTGTTTAATTTTATTTTAAGTAGATTTTTATTCTATGTTACAAAACTTTAATTAATATTTAAGTAATGTAAATGTAATTTTTTTTTTCTTTACCACCCTAACATGTCACGTTACATATAAGTGACAAGGACATAGTTTCTCTCTCATGTACTAATCATTCAGTTAAAAGTCAACAATTTCAACGAATTTTGTAATTATTTATAAAAATTACAATTCAATAAGTCAAGCAGGAAAAAAAAGTTCAGTTTAGTGATGTAAATGTAAATTAGGATTTATTTCAATATTAAAAGAGTGATTTAACTAGTATTAAAAGTAGAGAGGTGAGAGAAGGAGCTGCTATATTATTCAAAAATGATGAATACAATCTACACGGCTGGAGTTTATACCAGCATACTCAATCAACTTAGAAGCTCACGTAGATCTATTGCAACAAACTTCAACTTCTCTGTTTGACTACTCCATTACAATTATTTCATCCAACTTAATTAAGGATACTACTATTGTACCTTAAAACTTTATTTCCACCAGCAATTAACCATACACACACAAGCAAATAACTTAATTATAATATATATTACATGTGATATGTCACTTATTTAATCAGCCACGTAAACTCAAAGAAGCCATGCTTGCCATATCTGGTTAGCTGTACCAGAAATAGACGAGACAATTATTTCACCAGAGTCTTTCGCTTCCATCACGAGCCCAGTGGCCACATTCGAAATGCTGCCATTATTTTTAAACTGCCATCGCTGGCCGGCTCCCGCATGACATGTATCAATCACCACATTTTCTGATTCCAACGTGAGGCAGTTGTCTTTGTTCCCATTAGGCCGTATAGTACCCTCTGCGTAAATTGCCCATTCTTGTGCCGTTTTGTTGCTCACACACTCCTCTATCGACACAGTATTTTCATCATTTGCCTGCAAGCAAAGATCCTTAAACCCAATAATAGGCGTCACAATGGGTGCGCTGTTATTGCTAAGGAGCCAACCTTGGCGGGAGTCGTAGATATTGTTGGCCACAGTGAGCTCGGTGCCACTGCTCCCTGATAACCCTGCTGCCAACACTAATCCAGACTCGGGATTTATAATTGTTCCGTTGTCCCATACTTGCCACTTGGTGGCAGTAAGCACAGCAATTGCACAATTATAAATCATTATGTATAGTCCGGGTTCATATCCATAGGCAGTCATGCACTTTCCGTTAGATCGAATTGTACCATCAGTTTTCAAGGTCCATAGTTGATTCGCGTCTTCATTAGATTTACATGGCCACAGAATTAATGGATTTCCGTCATTGTAAAATCCACCCTTTACATCTACACAGAGACCGTTTCGACCACTAATACGGATGGTAGGTTCTGTAATGTTTGAACAATTATGGTCATCATTAATGCCCATAACATGATCAAGCTGAGTAGTTGAAGAAAGTTGGTTAGGGTTATTGCACACGAAAAGCATGACGGCGATGTTATTAATCAAATATTTATTCACTGAGTCAACTGGCGCCAGTTCATCCTCACGACCCACTAACTCAACAGCCGGGTCAAGTACCCCTCCAATGGATCGTTGGATACTACTCGAGAGGGTACTCCAGTTGTTCTCTAGTGAGATCATGGTACCAGTTGGGTAAACTTTTCGTTGGCATCCATCAGCTCCAATACTTGACGCCACTAGATACTCGATGTACCTGTACATTTTTTCAAAAGCAGCAGAGTTGTATCAAGTCTGAACAATTATACAATCTATAAGATAAACGAAAACGTGGAGTAATATTGAATTGTATATGTATAATGTATATATAATTAATTCTCTCTCTGTGTCGGAACAATTTGTAGCAATAATTGATTAATGAAAAGTTGATGTATTATGTATTTCAAAAATTTCTTGCTAACTTACGGTTACCAAAAAATAAAACATGAATACCTGGGATGGAATATAATAATAAAGGTAGGTGGTCCACCGTATAATTACAAATCTATTTAAAAAAGTTATCAATAGTTATTATTCACGTAATTAACAACATAAAAATTGATAAATAAATTCGCAATATATCTCAATTTTATAATTAATAGTGTTAGGTAACTAGACAAAATTTGTCTAATTTATCTATCAATATTTTATTTAGGTAAACTAAATATTTTATGTCTAATTAAATAGCATTACTCTTAATAAATTAAGTTAGCTAACTAACTACCTGAATCTTACGGCCTCTGAAATCATCTGAATGACAACAATTAAGGAACGAGCCACGTTGGCGGCTCCTCTGTAGTGACGAAGGTGTTCGATGGATTTATCTAGTTCAGTTATCCCTAAGGGGATCTCTTCTCTCTTTTTTCCTACAGCTTTCTCGAGATCTGCATGATAAAAAATAAGGAAGAGAATATATTTAGGGAGGAAGTGAAATATAACTTTGGATAATACTTGAGAATACTTTAATTTCACTTTCTTGAAATGATCCAAGTACATGACTATTTATAGTACTCATAGGATACTTCTAGAGCTACCATAATAATTACTACATGACCACATTCATGTACATGAACCTAACCTTTACATATTCCAAGATATTTTAAATACATTCATGTACATACATGTACTTAGATATCACCAATTCATGTACTTAATTAATTCAATAACAATCTAGAATTAATTTGGTTTAGTTGCTAACAAGGCCTCCCGTAAACCAAATTTATTCTTCATTCCGAGCTTAGCGATTTCCCTCTTGAAAACTTCTCCAGAAACAGGCTTTGTAAAAATGTCAGCTAGCTGCTCCTCAGATTTACAATACTTGATATTAATAATTCCATCATTCACAAGTTCCCTTAAGAAATGATATCGAATGCGAATATGTTTTGTCTTTCCATGAAGAACTGGATTTTTGGTAACTGAAATTGTTGAAGTGTTATCATAAAACAATGTTGGATCAGCTTCTTGTTTTTGATTGAGATACTTCAAAATTCCTTCTAACCAAACTAGATGACACCCAGCATGTGCAGCCGCTATATATTCAGCTTCAGTTGTTGAAAGAGCGACAATTGGTTGTTTCTTTGAACTCCAAGAAATAGCTCCGCTTCCAATATTGAAAACATACCCTGAAGTACTTTTGCTATCATCAATGCTACCTCCAAAATCACTATCTGTGAATCCAGTAAGACAAACTGGAACTCCAGTTTCATAGAAAATTCCATAATCAACTGTACCTTTCACATATCTCAAAATTCTTTTTGCTGCTTCCCAATGTTCTGAGTGAGGCTTTTCCATGAACCTGCTAATCATACTAACAACAAACATTAAATCTGGTCTTGTGGCAGTTAAATACATCAAATTTCCGACCAAACTCCTGTAAATAGTTGGATCCACAAGCTTTCCTTCACCTTTCTTGCTTAACTTAAGCCCAGTAACACATGGAGTTAAAACAAAATTAGCATTTTCCATCTTGAACTTTTTCAAAATTTCCCTTGCATATCTTCCTTGAGAAATAAAAATTCCCTTACTGGATTGGGTAACTTCAATGCCCAAAAAATGATGTAACTTGCCCAAATCAGTCATGTCAAACTCTTGTTTCATTGAAAATTTGAAATCATTAAGCATCTCCATATCATTGCCAGTAAAAATAAGATCATCAACATAGAGACTTACCACCATAAACCTTCCTTTTGAAGAATCAATTTTGGTGTATAAAGTATGCTCCTGAGGACATTTTTGAAAAATATTTCTCTGAAAGTACGAATTGATACGGCTATACCAAGCCCTTGGTGACTGCCTCAGACCATATAAAGCCTTCTTTAACTTGTAAACTTTATCTTCTTCACCTTTTTTCACGAAACCAGGTGGCTGGTCGACATAGATCTCTTCCTCAAGAAACCCATTTAGAAATGCCGATTTGACATCCATTTGGAACAATTTCTAATTGTTTTGAGCTGCAAGAGATATAATTAAACGAACAGTATCAAGTCTTGAAACAGGTGCAAATACCTCATTAAAATATTCTCCTTCCTTTTGCGCATACCCCTTTGCAACAAGCCTCGCTTTGTACTTATTGACAGAGCCATCTGAATTTAACTTTGTCTTGAAAATCCATTTAACTCCAATAGGTCTTTTGTTTGGTGGTAAATTGACAAGCTCCCAGGTGTCATTCCTTTCAATAGCCATAATTTCTTCCTTCATGGATTGTTTCTATTTTTCTTCTTTTACTGCATCTTCATGGGAAATTGGATCTTCCCCTGCATAGAAAGTAAAGAAAATAGCTCCTGCATCTACCGGCTCTGCAGTATCATAAATCTCCTGCAAAGTCCTTGTTTTAATTCCTTCGGGGCTGCTATTAGAAGACTCTTCTGTTGAGGAAGATGGAACATCAAATGGGTTCAAGGATGGAACATCTTCACTTGGCATGCTGCTACAATCATCCAAATCCTCCATGAGCAATGGTGCCTCATCTGCAGTATTTATGTCAGCATCATTGAAAAAAGATTTTTCATTAAAGGTTACATCCCTGCTAATAACAATTTTCTTTGTTTTTGGATTATACAACTTGTAGGCTTTTGACCTTTCACTGTATCCAACAAAAATACATTTTTCTACTTTGTCATCAAGTTTTGTTCTTATTGCATCTGGCATATGAGCAAAAGCTACACTTCCAAAGATCTTCAAATGTTGGACATTTGGTTTTCTTCCATACCAAGCTTCATGAGGAGTACACTTTTTTAAACTTTTTGTTGGGGACCTATTGATCAAATAAACTGCACAAGAAACAGCTTCTGCCCAAAATTGGCGTGGCAACCTTTTTCTTTTCAGCATGCACCGAACCATGTCCATGATTGTACGATTTTTCCTTTCGCAAACACCATTTTGTTGTGGTGTATAACGAACTGTCAGTTCATGCCTTATGCCATTATCTTTACAAAAATTCTGAAAATCATTTGAAAGATATTCTGACCCTCGATCTGTTCTCAAAGTCTTTATGTGATAACCAGAAAACTTTTCAACTTTTGCTTTAAAATTTTTAAAAGCTTGAAAACTTTCAGATTTTTCATGAAGAAAATAAGTCCACACTTTTCTTGTGTAATCATCAATAAAAGAAATGAAATACCTGTTACCTCCAAAAGATGACACTGCCATAGGTCCACACAAGTCTGAATGAACAAGTACAAGTGGCTGCCTTGCACCCCAAGAAAATTTTGAGGGGAATGGATTACGGTGCAACTTTTCCAACTGGCATGTTTCACAAGTCTCCTCCATTTTATTAATCTGGGGTAATCCATTCACCATTCCTTTCACTGCTAACAATTTTAGGCTGTCGAAATTCAAGTGGTCATACCTATTATGCCATAACTTGGAAACTTCTTCATTAAAACCAGCAAAACAATGAAAAATTTCCACTTTGAGTGGAAGTGGAAATAAATTGTTCTCCGCCAAGCCAATCTTTGCCACAACCTGATTATTTTTTGACAGAGTACACAATTTATCATGAAAGAATATATCAAATCCCTTTCGCAAAAGTTGTCTAGTACTTAGCAAATTGCTTTTGATGCCTGGAACGAAGTAAACATCAGTCATTTTTTCAAACTTTCCAGGTTTAGTTTTGAAAGTGACTTCTCCAACTCCTTTAATTGTATAGGCTCTAGCATCTCCAATTTTTATTTGCCCAAAATTTGACTCTACCAGGGTAGAAAATAAATCCTTATTCCCTGTCATATGTTTGCTGGCACCACTATCCAAATACCAAACATGATTATTATTTTCTTGACAAGCAATTAACAATGACTCTGAATAATCTTTCTCAACTGATTCATTTTCATGCATTAATCCAGATTCCTCTTTGTTAGATGGTGCGAACCAACATTCACTAATTTTATGACCAGGCCTATGACAATGAAAACATTTAATATAGCCTTTTCTCCCTCTTTGATTAATACCACGACATCTTCCTCTTTGAGAATTATTTGTATACTCAAATGACTCTTCCTTAAAATAATTATTACCTGGTGATCCTCTTCCATTGCCACGAAAGTTAGAGCCTCTACCTCCGTTTTTCTTGGAAGCCACCTCTTCCACGTCCACGACCTCCTCCACGGCCGCGACCACAGGAAGCACCTCGGCCTCCCGTAATTTCAGCTTGAGAGCTTGATCATTAGAAGGTGGATTTCTTTGATTAACACGAAACTCATGAGCCTTTAAAGAAGCCTGCAAATCTTCCAAAGAAAGTTTTGACACATCTTTGGACTCTTCGATAGCTACCACGATAAAATCAAACTTTTGTGGTAAGCTCCGAAGAATTTTCTCAACAACTTTTTGATCTTGTAAAACTTCTCCATTAGTTGCCATTTGATTAACAATTGAAGTAACTCTTGAAAAATAATCAGCAACAGTCTCATTTTCTTGCATTTGCAACTTTTCAAATTCTAAACGCAAAGATTGAAGTCGTACCTTTTTTACTTTTTCTTCACCTTTATATATTGATTGCAAAATATCCCAAGCTTCCTTTGAAGTTGTTGCCTTTGAAATTCTATCAAAAATTGGCCTTTCAATTGCTTGATAAATTTGAAAGAGCGCCTTATTATCCTTCTCTCTTTTATCATTTAGGCTATTTTTCTGAACTTGTGATAAACCATCTTCAGTTTCCGGTTCATCATAGCCATCTTCAACAATACTCCACAACTTAAAGGACTTTAATAATACCTTCATATTATGGCTCCAATAATCAAAGTCTTCTCAGTTGAAGCGACTAATTAGAGAGACTAGATTGTTTGAATTTGTCATCACGACGTTGCTTGAGACTTCCTTGACTTGTTATTTGCCAATTGAGACTCTGGGTCTTCTTTTTTTTCGACAGGCTCTGATGCCAATTTGATGGAAAATAAGGAAGAGAATATATTTAGGGAGGAAGTGAAATATAACTTTGGATAATACTTGAGAACACTTTGATTTCACTTTCTTGAAATGATCTAAGTACATGACTATTTATAGTACTCATAGGATACTTGTAGAGCTACCATAATAATTACTACATGACCACATTCATGTACATGAACCTAACCTTTACATATTCCAAGATATTTTAAATACATTCATGTACATACATGTACTTAGATATCACCAATTCATGTACTTAATTAATTCAATAACAATCTAGAATTAATTTGGTTTAATTGCTAACACTGTATAACTGCAGCCAAATGGCAACTCAGTTTTGTTTACCACCAAGATAGATGTGTCAGCAGTAGAATCATTAAAGTAGTAAAACTGATCTCCGGTCAAATAACCCCCCACGTGTAAATTGGTGGCATTTATTACCAAAGTGACGAGTGCCTCTTCTGAATTAACGAGTTCCACCATAACAAACGTGGAGGACTCGCGCAGCCTCGGCACTCCGTGGATGAGATCCTTTGGTTCAGTCATCAGTGCTTACCAAGAGATGTCGCATGTCCTTGATGAATTTTGTGAAGCTTTCTCTGGTACTGATACCATTACCATCAATGGTGAGGGACACCGTTGGGAAAATAGGATGTACATTATCTTTTTGTGTTGGCAGAAGCAAATAATTACTACTGCCTGCAGTTTCATAATCTCCATACACGAAACTATGACACACAAGCAAGGCTACAACTGCAACAAGCTCCACCTTTCTGTTTCCTGACATTGCTAGCCGCATAATCTGCATGGATGCAAAATAATCTCTTATGATTACATAAATAAAAATAACCTTTTATCCATAAACAATTAAAAAGAAAATACAAAAGTATATTGGAAGAACAATACTTACGTACGTAAGTCTTTGAAGATAGATAGTCTTGTAAGAAAGATTGATGGAACAATGGCTTTCACTCAGAGCTATTTATAGATAGAAAGACTAGCATAAACGAGGGGGACACATGAATTTTGCCTTTTTAAATACACTATTTTAAGTTTTCACATTTTAGAACTTACACTAGCAACATTAAACTTTCATATCTCTAAATTTTTATAAGTACAATTTCTTACTGTCATATATATCATTTCTTATTAGAGTAAGTCACTTGACTCAAAATGAATGAATATTTATGTCTTTAAGGGTATATATTGTTTGGCTCATGAACTAATCACATGCGTGACTATAATTTTTTGTACTTTCAAAGATATGTATGAGAGAAATTATCCAAAATACTCTCATTCTGATCAAGTATTACACACCGGTTGTTGAAAATTTTCATTTTTAAAGAAATTTAAATATGTTAATTAAGGTTCACGTTTTATAATTAAAATATCGGGGTTTAACTTAGAAAATGCGACAAACTTAAAGTTTTAATGTGTATTTAAGTCGATATCATTGAGATAGGTACCCTTATGATTAAACAAAAAGAAATTTTTTTTTTGGCTACACAAAAAGAGTCTCATTCATAATATATGCAAATATTTAATGATGAATTTTTGTTTCATATTGACAATTAAATATAAATAGCTGTTATAGTTTAATAGTGATGACATAATGAAATTAGGATGACAACTTTGAAAATATAGTGTCATTTTATATTATTATAAAAAAAATGAGGAGTCTTTTTTGTGTTAAAAAAATAATTGACAAATAAAACTTTTTATTTTTTGTGAATAAGAGGGATTCAACAAATATATATTGCAATAAAAAGACATAAAAGTCACTACAAATCATTCTTTAAGGGTTCATTAATTTTTTGAAGTTACCAAATTTTTTATTTTTTTAAGAGTGATTCCTTTACTTTAATACCTCTATACTAACAAAGAATTAAAAATTTTCAACGGTGGGCAAGTGCCTCCTTACCCTATTTATGCATCCACCATTGACAATTTGCTATTTATATTTTTCCTGATGAGACTTTTCATTATAAGTCTGAAAGTTTACTTAAATAACTCACATTAGCCGTTCCACATTAAACTTAATTAATTAGAGTTTATATATCAAACTTAATTCGACTAATTAATTAGTCTGGTTTTAATATATATACAAGTAATATTATCTTTATATTATCCAAAAAAATAATATTATATTTTTCCACTTGAGATATTTATTAATTGAAAACTTAATATTACTTATACAACTAACCACGGGCTAATCTAGAACTTAAAAATCTTTTGCTTAAGCTTTTGCTAGCTTCTTTTAGCCAGGTCGGACTTCGTGCTCACGTGTACGACCTTTACATAATGCTATAGAAATTTTAACTTCTAATAATCAGAGTAAAGTGCGAAAAAGTGATAATATTATAAAATATCATTTGTTCATTGTTACAACATTCCGAGGTTACTTGTTCTTATTATACATAAGTCCTAAAAGACTTAAAAACAAATCTCCATTTATCTATCCGAGACTTGCAGTATTAGCAACCAGGCAGTTCCCAGGAAAGAGGGGGCTTTCCGTTAAAACGGCGCGCAATTAAATGACCTAACCCCTTTCCTCGTCAGAACTTTCTAGACATTGCCAATAATGTTAATCTAGCATAGTTAAAATGACTTTTACATCTTCAACTTTCTTTGTACCGCCAGAATCGTCTGGTAATTCTTCCTTAGCTGTAATTATTTTAAGATAATTGCAAGAATGAGCATAAGAATGCCCAACAAGTCTAACAGATATATATATGAGAAGAGAATCACCTTTTCAAGATATATATACAGAATAAGCTGATACAAGATTTCAATGATTATCAATATAGTGAACTGAGTGGTTCCCCACCCACAAACTAATGAATTAGTTCCCCGTCTCATCACCACTGCTACAATTGTATCAACAGTGTATATCGCTTCTACGATACCTCTACACTGCGACAAATGTTACCTCAATGAGTTAGATTGGTTTCCTAACACATCTTAAACTCCTGCCCATACAAGAGAGTTGTTCAACTCAGATACTAACATGGTTTTCAATTGAAATTCAAAAATCACTATCACGTTGCGCATAACAGATAACAAGCATGTTAATGCACGGTGCAAAAGAAACAATACTTGCATAACAATAAACTTCATAAATAAGACACATTATTGCACGGAGTGCATTTCAACAAATAAGTAGACTTGCCTGAATATGGATAATATGTTAACGCTAATGTTTCATTCCTCGCTCAATCTCTTGAAGTGTAAGCTCTAGAAGTTTTATCCTCCAAGTTTTTCCTTTCCTTGGATTATGCTAGGCTAATTAAGCATTTTAACGATTAAATCTTTTAAATTTTATTCCGGGTATTATAACCGCTTATAAATAAGACTCCTTCTAATATACATGAAATAATTTCAGCATTATAACTGCATATAAAATGAATATTCATCAACTATATTTAAAATAAATTGAGCATTATAACTGTTTATAAAATGAATATTCGGCTATTATATTTGAAATAATTTCAGCATTATAATTGCTTATAAAATGAATATTCTTACTAAATACTTGAAGAAAATCGGACATAGTAACTGCTTATAAAAGTATATTTTCTAATATATAAGAGAAATAAATCGGACATTATAACTGCTTGTAAATAGGACTTTTGTACTATATACTTAAAATAATTTGGGCATTATAACTGCTTGTAAATAGGACTTTTGTACTATATACTTAAAATAATTTGGGTATTATAACTGCTTATAAAAGTATATTTTTACTAAATATATAAAGAAGAATGAAAATAATAACCACCAGAGTAATACCTCTTGTAGTTGCTAGCTTTACTTCCAATCGCGCAGCGCTTCGATGCTTAGAAAGTAATTTTTATCCATAATATCTCTCAGAATATAAATATAGAGTATTTTTGCTCTTGAACTGCTCTTGAAAAATAGTAAGGAATGAATGAACTGAGCTTGGTGTTTATAGAAAAACCAAGTTTCACTAATTGCACGTTAGGGGCTCGGCTTATTACACTTTGGTACCTACGTTAATTACACTTTAGTACCTAGCAAAGTCTTAGAATATTCTTCTAAGCTCCTCAATGAAAATATCTTCCAAGCTCGACAATGCAGCTTGCAATTGAACCTATCTTCTAAGCTCCTCAATGAAAATATCTTCCAAGCTCGACAATACAGCTTGCAATCTAAGCTTCTCAATGAAAATATCTTCTAAGCTCGACAATGCAGCTTGCAATTGAACCTATCTTCTAAGCTCCTCAATGAAAATATCTTCCAAGCTCGACAATGCAACTTGCAATCTAAGCTCCTCAATGAAAATATCTTTCAAGCTCGACAATGCAGCTTGCAATTGAACCTATCTTCTAAGCTCCTCAATGAAAATATCTTACAAGCTCGACAATGCAGCTTGTTACCGTAAGCACGACAAAACACTATATCAGTTTAAGCACGACAAAGCACCTTACTAAAAATAATTTGCCGGGATACTTCTTGGTGAAATCGTGGAAAGCACGACAAATCATTTTGTCAATGTAAACACGACTAAGCAGCTTCGAAAAAAATTTTATTTGACCTAATTCATCGTTTACATAATATAATCACAAAACACCTGCTTCGAAATATCATTTGGATCTTTATTAAGCACATAAATTAGAATCTCATTAGGTCTTAAGGTTTTAAACTTCTCGATACCTAGTTTTAGGTCACTAAATTAACCTCTAACCATATACGATCCTATTTATAAGCCTCATAAATATTCATGATATTACATTCACCCCTACTTCAAAGAATTTCGTCCTCGAAATTAACTTTACAGGTAATTTTAGTCATTCAATATCATATTTATAAGTTCTATAAATATTCAGGATATTACATCAGTCTCATCATCTACATGAGCCTTTGAAGATGTCTCAGAAGCTTTGAGAGCTACACATTTATCTTTTCTTCTGGGCTCTGAGGTTGTTTTTGCTCTCTAATTCAGCTCAAGCTCATAGGTTAAAAGATTACCATAGAGCTTCTGCACTATCATTTCATGCAGATTCATTGACTCTTTAATAGTATTGGTCTTAGTATCCTACTTGCTTGGAAAAGCTCTCATGAATTTGATGTTGAGGTCCTTATTAGGATAAACTTTCTCAAATGCTTTGAGTGAATTGAGCAAGATGTTGAACCTCTTATAAGTTGTAGTTATATCTTCACGAGGAACATGGGATCCACTACAAAAAAATGGACATTTGGCAACGATTTTTGGGGCAACGACTTATAAAGTCGTTGCCAAAAATGCATGTTTAGCAACGAAATTTGTCGTTCGTTGCAGTTTGTGAAAGGCTTTCATTTTGCGCAACGAAATTCACGAGTCGTTGCCAAATTTCGTTGCCAAATCGTTGGCGGGAAAGAAAAAAAACCCGCCTATTCGTTACCAATGTGATTTCTTCTCATCGTGGGCAACGAAAAAAAAATTGTTGCTATATTTTGTTGCCTAATATGTGGTCACATTCATTGGCAACAAATTTTTTTTGTTGTGTATATTGTACAATTTTTTTGCAACGACTAGTTTATTGTTGCCCAAAATTAATATAAACCCAATACGCACGTTTCGGCCTCTTTTTTCCCCCCAAAACGCATCATTTTGCATTTTAAAATTTTTATTTATTTAGACGCAATTTTATACAGTCAAATGTTTCACTCCTTTTGTCTCAAAATAAATGCCTAGTTTTAATTGTTTTGGTTTTGAGTTATAATTTTTGAAATTAAAATTGAGCACATATAGATATATTTTTTAATTTACAAAAATTAAAGTTTTGTAGTAAATTGAATGTAGTTTATAATGATTAACTCTTGTGGACAACGAAAGATTTTTGGTTGCCTTATTTCGTAGCCTAATATGGACCACATTCATTGTCAACAATTTTTGTTTTGTTGCGTATGTTGTACAATGTTTTGCAACGACTATTAAAATGTTGCCCTAAATTTAGATAACCCCAAGAAGCACGTTTCGCTATTTTTTTCCTCCAAAACTCATCGTTTAGTATTTTTAAATTATTATTTATTTTATTTCTCTTTGAATGAGACTAATTTGTTGTTGACCCACAAAGCACGTAAATTTGTAATAGTGAATATTTGTTTTCTTTTATTTTTTTATTTATACTTTATTATTATTATTTTTTGCTACGTAATTATTTGATCATCATGTAGTTTGTGCTTCCTTGATGATCATCATGATTCATGTTTTTACTAGCTGAAGACAGCTATAGACTACTCAGATTCCTTCAGCCAGAAAGTAATCTATTTTAACGTTTTTGACATCAAGTTGAAAGATCTTTATCTGTGACATCAAGTTAAAATATCTTTGCTCTGCTCTGTGACGTCAAGTTACTAATATATTTTTTTTGCTAAATTTAAACTGTATTAAAAGGAGAAGAATATACAAACGTCATAGGAAACCCCAATCGACATCATAGGACAGCCCCTATGATGTCATGACTATATAAGATTACAAGGCCAGAAGCCTAAACAAAGATTTTACATTCTAAACTTTCACAAGGAAGAAGAACATTTTTAACATAAGCATGCCACGTGGGCCTAACTGGATAAACCAGACCAAAGCAACAACAGCAACAAAAGACTAGGACCCAGCCCATAACGCATACAAGGATACAACAAGACTAAAGGAGACAAGACTAAAACAGACAACTAGCGGCTGGGCAACCCCGCCCCAACCGCAGCACACATGCACACGCAAACCAAACAGCCTAGCTGTATAGCACAAACTGCATAGAACCAGCAGAAGGCATCACAACAGCGGCATCAGCAACCCCAATCTGTAGCGATCCACAGCAACAAAAAGCCCCCAGAATGCAGGAGCAAGCAAACAGCACCAGACCAGCAGCAGCAGCAGGCAAAAAGCGAGCCGAAACAGCCAAGTTGCAGCAACAAAAAGGACCCACTACAGACCAAGGGCCATCAACACAGCAACAACCAAGCCACAACAGAAAACCAGCAGCAAAAAGGTACCAACAGCACGCCAACAGCAAAAAGGCAACAAAACGGCAGCAGCATCAACCAGGCGAACAACAGGCACCGCACAACTGCAATAGCACAACGCGACAAGACAACATTGTGTCTTTGAAAAACGTAACTTGAATTACAACACGAATAAGACAAATCACCTTTGAGTAGTCCATTTGCAAGCAACTTCCAGATTGGATACTCCAGTTGGTTACCTGCTTTTATTGGATGCAACAACAGAGATGTCTTGAAATTCTAAACAGAAGTTGCACACATTCACAGTCGTTTGAATTCATTCATAAATTGGTTGATAGTAATAGTAGGCTTGTCACTTGATATATGTTTTTTATATAGTGAGGCTTGATTCCGTAAAAATAAAATAATGGTGGGAAAGTTGAGGAAATAAATGTGGAGAGATTTTTGGAGTTGATTAATAAGTTTTACATTTGAAATTGTGCAAAACATACGGATTTCAGACAACAAATGGGTCAAGTTCATTCTCTAGGTAATTAACCATTATGCTCAAACACAGTTGGCAATTTGACAGCAGATCTGGAACAATCCCTTATATACAGAGTTCACATACAGGACGCCCAGAACAAACCAGATTGATCCTACTCACCATGTAAGGATTAAATAAATTACATCAGGCCTATCATGATATATAGAGAAATTCCATACGCTTCCCTCTATATCGAGATATTAGTCTCCCTTGCTTTCAATTTTCACCAACGTATTTCCCCTATCTGCGATTGGGCCGATAGTAGTTGACTATTATACCCTCAATCAAGTCAAAATGAATCTTTTAGCAGTCAACTTTTCTTTAGAAACTTAATAAAAAAGAAAACTAAATATATGATTTCTGGTTGCATGAACAAGATAGACTGTAACAACTATGTATCTCTCTGGTTCTATATTTTGGAACAAATTGATAAAAAGATAAGTAGGCAGATGTTTAGACGTATTTGTTGAGGTACCTACTATTGATGAAGTTCATTTCTGTTGTCCAATTTAAATTATGAATCTGGCCAATGACTAGGTACAGTTTCCGAAATATAATTATTTCCAATAATTCATCAAAGGAGTACTTTTTCAAGTCACGGATTTGCAGAGAATATCAGGAGTCTATGTGGTGTAAAACAACAAAGAAATCTAAGAATGAATTGCATGAAACTTTGAACAGACATTGCCACCAACTCAAGTTACCTGCAGAGACAAATACGCCCATACGAAGGAAGGAAACTCTTACTGTGTGCTCAAAGTGAGGTGAGTTCACTTGAGTACTAACTTCATTTCTTCAAAATCCAAAGAATTGAACTTCCCTGGGACTACTGGGTCGCCACTGTGGCCGTACAATGCTCAACAGAACAGTAGCAAGCACATCATATCTCACTGAAATTTCCTCCTCCGTCCTCACTGTTAGAAAAGTGACCTTTAAAGAAGCGATAATAACCACACCAACTCACAGAAAAATCCTTATTAAGGTGAGTCAGTTGTTACCAAAAAAAAAAAACTAGAATTTGTTAATCCCTCCGTCCAACTTTATGTGGCCACTTATTTTTGAACTTTTCAGCACAGATTAAATTATTTTTGTATACAAGAAGTAAGAAAAATAAATAGAGGAAGGATCAACAAGCCGAATTATTTCAATCTTAGGAATTTGCATATAGATTCGAAAATGTCAATAGATGAGACTTCTTCACATAGTTTTGTATCAAATTTAAAATTAAATTATTTTTGTATAAAACCCAAAAATGAAAAATTAAACCCTAACGGGTAAAACTACGTCATTTTGTTAAGTAACCTTAGCCAAGCTAGGCTAAGACATTGCTTTAGATAATATATATATATATACACACACATACCAACAAGCTGAGTATCAGTTAATGGACATCCCTATGTCATTATGTCAAGTTTCACATATTAGCCAGATATCTATGATATCTATTTAATTACAATTTTATAGAGAATGGAAGGACAAATTTTATATTTAATACAGAATAACTTTTAGATGTAGCAAAGTGTAGTTACTCAACAATCTAAATGAATTAAGTACATATTTTTCAGGCAGTAACAACTAGATTTTAGTACTTACATTTCAGTTATTATTTTCATTTCTAATATTTTGTACTTCAATATTTCAGATCTTAATTTTCAGTTTTATCAAACAGACCCTTAGAATCTTTTAAACAATAAAATGAAGAAGATTATCTATATATGAGCTTAATGTAAACAATGAATAAACTAATATCAGAACTCCATATTAAGGCACGAGGAGAAGGGCTGTGACTGCTGTTAGAAAATATTAACTTATAGTTTACAGGGTTTAGGGATAATTTAAAACCTAATGCTGAGAAATTTAAAAATATAATAATTGCAAATGTGCAACTAGCATTAATGGGTACACCTTTAGGGGCAAGATACGTGTTACAAGATTAGCATGTCATTAGTCTGAGAAAAGATTTATCTTAAGAACAACATTTGACGACTACTGCGTACCGTTAAAGTAAGTTGTCCAGCAAGGATAAAAACAACAATAAGACTATTAATCTGCGCAAACAACCTTCTTCTGCCAGTAGGGCTTGTAACACTTGTGGCAATCACGGTTACTTTCTGCAAATTGAAGGGTAGCAAATCAGCAAGAAGATAATAATAGAACAGATCATTACAGTGAAAAAAAATATCTAGAAGAACATAAAAGATATAATTTTGAAGGAGTGGAGAAAAAATATTTAGCCTGAAAAAGTATTGCAGCATGAATCTATTTTGAGTAGTGTTTTGTTAGATATTTACAGTGATTTATTCGTGGTTTTAGAAATTAGAACTTGATTATCTAGCACAAGTACATGTAACATGCCAGGATTATGTATATACAATGTAAAACTTCAACAAATGTTGCATTTAAACTCTTACAAAGACTCATTTTCACCACTGTGAATTATTAGGCCACTTTAGCTATGTAAAACTTGGTTTAGCTATTGAAAGTAAAAATGCCACTTTATCTGTTAAAAGGAGGTTGACATGTGAACAACTAAGCTATTTGGGACAGGTATGTGAGGTTAACATGTGAACAACTAAGCTATTTGGGACAGGTATGCGTTAATATGCTACTACCGCACAAGTCTATCTTCTACTGGATTTCTTCAATTTATGTTGTGTATCATTTTGAGAATCCTAGTAAGAGCAGAATCCACCAAATAAGGAACATAACTGGTTAGAGCAGAATCCACTATATAGCTCTTCATATGCTTATAGAGCATATAAACTATCAGATAAGACAACTCATCCAGAGGCTATCCAAAGAAATCTAGTACATGCTAACTTCCATATCTCAGGACGAACATTATCTTATTAACCAACAGTTGATTATATTTTATATACATCTAAACATCAATAAAGAAAAATAAATTCTCATATTTTAACATAGAAATCTCTTTGAGGCATTTTATCAAACATGTGATGTGCATGTTTATAAAACTTAAGTTTCATGTTAGTTTTAACATGTTAACTACATAGTCTCCAATCAATCCATCCTTATATCTTCGGAATCCTTCATGATTCCCCATATACACAACCTTCCACAACCAATTTCACAACAATAACCAACAATTACAACTATTTTATATTACAATTCTCTAGATTTATCAAGAAGGAGTATGATACCCTTTGTTTGGTATTTAAATTGTATGAGCGCTTACCTCAACTTTGATTAACAATTGAATTGAATTCCTCCCTTGATACTCCTTTGCTCTCTATATTCTTCTCCAATCTCAGTTGATAACTTCAGTTCTTTAGTGAACTTGATGATTCCCAGCAGAAATTGGGAGGATTTTTGGTGTTTTGATAGCTTAGGAGTCGAAGAGAGCTAAGGCAGAGAATAATTTTTGGAACGGAAGAGAGAAGCAGGGATGACTTATGATGATAACTTCACTAAACAGCTCCCTCTCTTATTCATAATTAATAACTTTGTGTCCTCTGATAGTCTAGTAAGATACCACCTCACACTTGCGTAATTGACTCAGCAAAACCCACTGATCCAAATTTTGCATTAGGCAATACATACATATATGTATTATTAATAAAACACCATTTTGGTAACTTATACAAGTATATTATGCAGAAAATCATTTCATTAATTATACAATTAATCCATAATAAATTTAACACTTTTAATGTAATGAACTAACTATATTAAAATAATTAATATTTAATTTATTAATTATTTTAATTCACTTATTTAATATATACAATTAATTGTGTATAATTAAATTTAATTATCTCCTTCCTTTTATAAATTGTCTCAAGACAATTACTTAAAAATTATTATTAAGAATAAAATTTCTTAAAATATTAATTACATTACAATTTGAATTATTGTATATCATAAATTAAAGAATAAACTCAAATTTAATATTTGTTTTATTAGTATTCACAAGCTTGGAACTCGTGCGAGACACGAACTATCTTTCTTATATATTTTTTGTTTATCAAAATAATTTAATTGTAAGTTCGTCTTTTAGATTATTATATATATATATATATATATATATATACATATATATATATGTATACATATATATGACATTAATGTTTTTATAACTTTTCTCTTACTTTATTGTGACATTCATGTATTTATATATATCAAATTATAATTATATTCATTGAATTTGAACATATATTATTATAATTATGTAATTTGTATTTGAGAATTATAAGTTGATATTCAATTTACCTTTGAAATGACCAACCAAATTAATTTGGATAAAATCTCCTCTTGACTTGTTATATACTTGTATTGATTTATCTAATTTTTGATTATACAATTGTAATTATTGCAACTATTTAAAATATATTACTAATTACTCTTTGAAATGGGATTAGTAATAAATTATACGATGTTTAAGTGAGAAATATGTTTTATTTATTATTAAAAAAGTTACATATTATATTACATAATTATAAATTATATATGTAAAAACAAAGATAGAATCAATAAATAGATATAAGATCATACAATTTACTAGCCTGCGTATTTAAATCATAAAATGAGGTCGAACTATAATTTTGTTCAAAATGAGGTTTTTTTTAGTTGATGTGGTCCATTTAAAAGGAATGTTTTAGCTATTCAATTTCCACCAATATGAAAATAAAATATATTGCAATTTAATTTATATGTCAACTTTTTTATTACGAGTTACGTGTATAACTATAATTCAAAATATTTTTAACGAGATGTTTGATATCCAGTCTCATGTATTGATATACGTCGTAATCATAATTTAGCATAAAATATTTCCTTTATAAATACTAAAATGTTACTCATCTGTTTTACAAAAAGAATTTTATTAAATTTGTTATTCGTTAATATATGACGTCCTAAATTATAAATACAAATTTATATGTTTATCTAAATAATAAATTTGTTTTTAATTTTTTTTTTATACGTATCGAGAAATATCAACTACATTAATTAAATTAAATAAACTTAAAATATTTTGAAAATCAATTAGTCATTGAAAAGAGAGGGACACTATTAAAATATAAAAGAAAAGAAAAACAAGCAGCGAGCAGCCTGGAGGAAAAACTACGCAAGTCTAACTACCAAAAATCTCCCCCAAATCAATCGATCCTGAGGTGGAAACGAATAGTAGCATAGCTTTATCAGAAAACTGAGAAACCCTGAAAGAGATTAGTAGCAAAGGAAACCGAGAAACTAATCGAATAGTGGCGGAGAAACTGAGAAAAGCGATGGAAACCTAGAAGCAAGGAGAAAACAAAGAACAGCGAGAAATAGCGATCAGTAGCAAAAATCCCCCCCTAAAATCGTTAAATTCGGTGGTGTACACAATGGTATTCTACTTTCTCTATATGTTGAAATTTTTATGTGTATATACTGAATACATGTCCTTACTTTCGTTGTAATTGGGTGTTGGTGATTTGATTTGGTGAATTTATTTTCATTTACAAGTAACCCATTCAGTAAATTGATTAATCTATAGTTATGTGTGTTTTAATTTTGACCCGTGTGCACCTCTCTTTTTGTTATGTTGATTCTGAATTTTAGAGCTGCCTGGGATTTAAGGTATATGCATAATTAAGGTTATTTTGTTTGAGAGAATCTTCAAATTAAAATGGGTTTCGTTATTAGGGTTATCTTTAACGGCGACATGGCTGGCGTGCTGGTAAGAAACGTCTTCCACTTCCAAAAGGGTGGCGTCCAGTGCTGATTGGAGCTTGGTTTTGATTCTATTTGCTCTGGATACTAACACGCTTGCTCCCACTCGAGATCCCACAATCTCTTTCTTTCTGAAAGTTTTCACCTCTTTGGGCCTTTGGCTGCTGGGAATTTGTACAAATACTTAATTGGATTTTAATTATTTAACAATTTATTATAACATGATATTATATTATTATGTACTTTAAATATTTTTAATAATTATTATATATTTCTTTGTCACAAACCTCCATCAATATCATATATGTTATATATTTTTAATAATTATTATATATTCCTTTGTCCTTTACCCTTTTCTTCTTCTCTCTTAAAAACGAAAATACTTGTCTGAGTATGGAACTTAGCCCCATTTTCAACAGAGAATTTGGCTGTAGAGTGGTCAATTCTAGGCATAGAGTGGTGTAGATAATTTATGGGTCGGGAATGACTTTTAGTGTAGTTAAATAAAAGTTTTAGTGGCATATATAAAATTGTAGAAGGCATACACCAGTTGATATTTAATTCTTAATGGTGCTTGTGATCAGTTCCCAGCTACAGCCTACATATATAGTTTCCTCCATGATAGTATGTATGTCTTATGTACATAGAGAAGAGGCCCATTTTTATATTGGTATGGTAGATTTTCAGGTTTGGCTAGCACTATATTTATCTCATTAATCCTCAGCATGATATTTCTGCAGCCTTGGCACAACTACAACATGATGAAAAAAATCAAACTAGTCATGGCCTGCGTGAGGGTCCGCGGGCGAGACTGTGAGTACAACTTATGAAATTTAAGAAACTGATATTTTTACGTGGGTCTCTCTCGGATAGACGGATAGAGGTGAGACCCATTAATTATTAATATATCAGGAATCATGTGAAAAATGTAATTACCATATGGAAATAAATTCCCAAAATTTAATGTTTTAAGCAGATATATCCTTCAATGTGGTTATGAACTGTGAAAATGCCAATTCGTAAATCTGATTTCTCACTGGTATATCATATCACATTTGGTGGAAATGAAAGGAGGAGTACCGAGTACGTAGTAGTATGAAATTATTATGAATATGTGATTGTACAACCCACAACCCACCCCACTGGGCCCCACATCATTCTAAGGTTGGGCCTGGGCGTGATCTGTCCCCACGTTTAGCATGTTCAATCAATTTTATGATCCGAACCCCATGGCCATGTGCATCTTCTTCATGTCCCCAGTTTATATTTGCTTAAGAAACATTTATACTAATAATAATAATACTAGTACAGAGAATTTGGCTGTGGTCTACGCAGAATTTGTAACTTTTTAATTTGGTTGTGTTCTACTCTCTTATCCGTAAACTAGAGATTATATATTATATTATATTGATTTAAATATTTTTTGCATCTTCCAGGCAGAGCGTGATGGCTCAATTCACATCACAGGTGGAACCCATTGCATCAACTTTGCCATATATGGTTGCTAGGTTTGTGTTTCTTTACTAACGGGTGACTTGTCAACATAGTTCTACTTTATCTAAATTTAGAAGTTGGAAATTGAATTAGTTTGTGTGTTTCAATATTTGAAAAGAGAATTTAGCAACAAAAAAAATATGAAAATTTAGTAGTTTTAGAAGCTTTAGAGGTCTCCTTGTTATCTGTTTTATGGAGGGAATAAAGAATTACTATGTTCTTTCAGTTCACTAAAAACATCATCTCCTGTCCGTTATAGGTTTTGAACTTTGATGTTCACTAATCCTCATAGTTGTGTAAAGTTACTTCCATCGAAAATTCAAATTTAGTCATATTTATTTTCGATGTTGCTGAGTCTATAGGTAATCCTTGGTCATGATACGAGCCTATTTGTGTATATAATATTTGTCAAGCAATGAATGTCACAGTTGGAGTTTTTCCGGTAAACGATTGCAAAATTCACTTTAAATGATTGTATTCCCCCACCCCAATTGATTGAATTTTGACCATAAAAGGTATTGGGAACAATTCAATTATTACGGAAAATATCATCGAGTCATTTAGAGTTATTTTGCTATCATTTTCAGTCTCCGAAGCTTTTCTTAGAACAATGGACGGTGAATCCTGTAAAACAGCTTAGAAAGCTTCTTCTTCTTCTTCTTCTTCTTATAAGCTCCTATCTCCCGACGATGTTAGAAATCTCCTCGATTCAGTTGATTTATTTCTCTTCGACTACGATGGTCAACTCTCCACTCCAATTTAAATTTTCAGCACACTTCCAGTCTTCTTCTTCTCTCTCATATTCATATGAATTATAAGTTTGGATGCAACAATATTTATATAAGGTGTAATCTGGAATGGATATACGTTGATTGATGGCGTTAAACCCACACTAGAGATGCTTCGGTCCAAGGTATTTATATAATTTATGCATATTATTCCTCATCCTCATTCATATTAATTTGTTACTTCAAATTTATATAAAAGATATTCATTTGTCTATATAAATTGATCGATTGTAGGGGAAGAAACTTGTGTTCGTCACCAATAATTCGACAAGGTCGCGAAAGTACTATGCTAAGAAGTTTCATTCTCTCGGAATTGTTGTTTTTGAGGTTAATTTTGTTCCACAATCATACTATATTTAATCTTTGTTTAGTTTAAGCTTAGATTATGTGTTATATTTAGGCAATGTTTTTTTTTGTATGAATCGCCTGATACAATTGCTATTTCCTTGTTTTAATCACATTAAATATTTATCTTTTATGCCTTTAGGTTGAACATATGTCAAACGCACTGCACATGATGCAACAAACTTACTGGTCGGAACAACATTAATGCAATGAACAAATGATGAGGGAGTAGCTTACTTCTGGTAGTGATTGTGGTATGCTTCCTCTGTACTCTTATCAACTTGATGGTAGCTTGAGATAATGATGAATCGTCAATTCAAACTCTGTATTAGTAATCCAGTTGGCCACATTTTTACTTATTCAGTTTTCTTCATATAATCCCTTGGAATAGTTTAGAATTTACTGAAGTTTAGCTTCAACTCTTGCTGTGAAAAAAAGATTTATATTATTTATGAATGGAGAATTTCCTTTGCATCATTCTAATTGTATATACCGAAAAAGTATATTTATCAGTATATGCCTTTGCATCATTCTAATTGTATATACCGGAAAAGTATATTTTGTCATTCGAGGTTAGCATGTTACTATGTATTTCCTTGTTTTTCTTCTTTTCTATGTGATTTTGGGAGTGCACAAATTCTGGTAAGTTGGTATTTAAGGGATTATGGATTTCTGCTATGTGATCTCTGCTATTCTGGTAAATATTTGTATGAGTAGCTATTGACGGTTATGTTGTAAGATTCACATTAAGAAAGAATAAAAAATTTCATAATGTAGATAAAAGTTTGTTACTGAACCTAATGCTATAAAATTAGAACAAAACAAAAACATGACTTAGAACTTCTGGTGAAGTTTTTTGGAATCTAGTATCAAGGATATGTTCACACCAAAGATGGTCTCCTTGGAAAACTTCCAAAAGATATGGTAATCCCATCATCGGTCTTATGATAATTAGCCTATCAAGCATAACTATGCATTCTTCTCAAATCTGTCAAAAAATGGCAACTAGTCTATTACTAAGCATATCATGTACTTCTAGCGCCAATATATTCCGGTGCTCATTTAATTTCATATATCTGTTACTCCCTAATTGTTCTATATTTTATTAGTTGAACTTCTTTGCCTTGGTGAATACTGAATAGTAGCATGGATTAAAAAACTCTCACTTGGTTCTGTTTTAGCTTCCAAAATATGTAAAACAAACAAAATAAAATGCATGTTGAAGGTCTTTATCTTTATTTGATTATCCCTGCGTGGAGGTGTTAGAATTGTTCCTGGATGAAAATGTTACATGGTTACAATTTTTCAAAAATATTATTGTAATTTAAATATAGAAATTCATCTCTTAGATCATGTGCTTTCACTTAATTTTATATTTATTTGGTTTTTTTATTTTGCAGGATATTGAAAATGTATGAATATTGGAGTTTGCATCACTTTAAGACTTGGGGTTTGTGGGCATTGAAGACTTTGATATTTTGTTTTATTACTAATATTTTTAGCATGTAAACAATTTTCACTTTAACACACAATTTCATAGGAGACGAACCTATATTTTTATTTGTGTACTGGATAATAATTTGTTATGGGGTCATTGAGCCAAGATTTATTTTGTTTGTAAAATAATTCGACATTCGTTACAGAATAGGATATTGTTGAAATAAAGGCAACATTTATATCGTTGCAAATTATATTAACATTCGTTGCAAATCAAATCAACTTTCGTTGCAAACCAAATCAACTTTCGTTACAAATCAAATCAACTTTCGTTGCAAATCATATCAACTTTCGTTGCAAATAAAAAGCAAACAGCAACGTATAGTGTCGTTGCTAATCGACAACTTTCGTTGCTCTTTAAAATTAATTTGTAACGCATATTATCGTTGCTAATTGATCATAATCTCGTTGCAAAATAATAAATGACCGATGTACTATGTACATTTAGCAACGAAAATCGTTGCTAAAAAATATACAATTAGCAACGAAAACAAGTTTAGGCAACAATTCCCAAGTTGTTCGGCGACGACAAATTTCGTTGCCAAAAGTATACCAAACGTAACGAACTTTCATTTTCATTGGCAAAGAAAAAATGCTTTTCGTTGCTAATAAGTAGGCTTTTGCAACGAAAATTGGTTTTTAGCCACATTTTCTAAATAAATTGGCAACGAAATGTTTCGTTGCTAAATGATCTATAATTTTGCACGAAATTCAAGTTTCGTTGCTAAATGTTTCACTTTTTGCAACGTTCAAAATAATTTCGTTGCAGAACAATTAGCAACGCTCATTCCGCAACGAAAACTGCAACGCCCAAAAAATCGTTGCAAAAGACCTTTAACAACGAAATATTGAACCTTTAGCAACGAAAACGCGTTGTTGCCAAAGGGCTTTTTTTTGTAGTGGGAGAACATCTCATACTGTTGGGTGAGCAGAGATTGTTTTTTCTCCCTTACTTCTTCAATTCTTTCATACATCACGAGTAGAGCTTTCCAGACTTCTTGTGTTGTCTTGTAGTTGACAACATTTTTAAATAGTTCATCTTCAAGAGTCATAAACAGAATGTTCTTAGCTCTTTTGTCTAGGACTGCCAACTTCTTTTCGTTATCGGTCCATTCTATTCTTTACTTCACAACTACTTTGTTAGGATCATCAAGAGTTGGTGTGAGCTTTGTGGGAACGTAGGGGCTATTGATCACAACATCAAATAACTCATCATCAATTGCATCCATATATGCCTGTATACAAACTTTTAAATTAGCAAATTTATTTTTATTACACAAGGGTGGCTTGTTTCAACCATCAAGCTCAGAATTGGTTTTCTTTTGTGTCAATCTACTCAAGCTGTAAAGCTAGTTTAAGAGAACTCTGCTATGATACCACTTGTTATTCCCAAAAAGGCACAAAGAGATCTAGAAGAAGGGTTAAATAAATTCTTAATTTTTTTTAAAGAGATATTACCAAATCAGTTAAGCAAGTTAATTGATTGATTTAGCACAGCGAAATTGTTCAATAAACACCTTTCAAAGATTATAAGAAAATTCATAGGTCTAAATTTAGTGAGAAATTTTAGAAATAAGTCACAGATATAAAGGCGTAAAGTGACAGAATATGAAATGTAAAAAGTTAAAGAACACAAGAGATTTTTAAGAAGTTCAGAGCATAAAAGTCTCCTAATCGTCTCTTCTACTCCGCTAGTAGGGTTATGCCACTAAGGAGGGTAATCACCAAGATTACAGTTCAGTAAGAACTTTTACACAAATGATTCACAAAGAATTCTTTAAGTCACACAGACTTAGTTTACAAAAGATCACTTAGATCTAACCAATCACTAAGAGAAGTTGTATGATTTGATGTGCTGCTAAGTTACTTTAAGGTTCTTTTCAGATGACTTAGTAGTAGAGTGTGTTTCTTTGAATCGTAAAGTGAAACTTGTATGAACTCAGAATTTTAGCACTTGGTCTTGATCGATTTATTTTTTTTATGCTTCAAAATATTGTCCTTACATAGAGTTCTTCCGGGGATCTTTCCATTAGAGAGTTACCATTGCTCCATTCTAACTTGGACACTTGTCAATCTTTCATTGTTTGACTTAAATTGCTACCTATTTGGACCACCTCAGGTCGCTTTCTTTAGTACTGTGAACAATGCAGTAGCTGTCATGTGTCCTTTGATTCTGCTAAAATAGTTGTTAAATAGGGGCTTTATCGACTTGTCCTTATCACAAAATCATATGAGGATAACCTTAGAGGGTCGAGTGTTAAGGTTGATGAACTTATCATAACTTGCCATTGACTTGTCAGACGACTACACTCTAAGATCTAGGCTTTCTCAGAGTGAAAACGTAGAGTGATTGTTCTGCTCTATGAATGATAGTGACTCTGTGATTTTGGCTTTACGATTTGGCTTGTACTCTACGATATCTGACTAACTTCACTCTACTCTACGATCTTAGGGTAATATTGTCTTCAGCTCTACGACCGTCTTCTAGCCTGGGACAACTTAGCTATTATAGAGCTTTAACTCTACGAATTTTGGAGCAACCTAACATGCTCGATCCCTAAACTAAGTGCTTTTACATAAAATTCATTCCATAAGGACTTCACAAAGCTACTTGTATATAAATATACATTTATGTAGAATCATCATCAAATCAAATAGGACTAACATAAATTTTTATGTATTAACACACTGAAGCTGAAACAAGCTTTCAACTACTCAAAAGTAAGTTGACCAAAGCTCTAGTCCTCGCTTTACCAGATTTCGAGAAGGTATTTGAAGTCCATTGTATGCTTCCAAGATAGCCATTACTCTAGTGCTTAGTCAAGATGGCAGACCCCGTCTTATTCTTTACTGAAAAGTTAACAGGAGCGAGACTGAATTATTCAACTTATGATGTGGAGTTCTTTGCAATTGTGCAGACTCTTCATCATTTGGAACATTATTTGGTGTAAAAGGAGTTTTCATCAAGCTTTCAAGTATAGGCATGGAAAATGGGCAGCGTATATACAACAGTATATGTTCAATTTGAAGCACAAGTCTAATGTTCAAAACAGGGTAGCTGATGCTTTAAGCCATAGAAGTCATTTATTGTTAATCATGCATATTAAGGTGGTAGGATTTGACACATTTAAAGACCTATATGCATCAGATTCATTCTTTAGGAATATTTACAATGAGGTGATTGAGGACAAGCGGTCTGACTATTGCGTGCAATCGGGGTTTCTCTTCAAAGGGATCAAGTTGTGTGTTCCTGCATGTTCCTTAAAAGAAAAAATTCTTCTTGAACTACACAATGAAGGTCACTTCGGCAGAGACAAGACTTATGCCTTAATAATTGCAAAATACTTTTGGCCAAAACTACGAAGAGATGTTTATAGGCTGGTGGATCGTTGTCACATTTGTCAAGTATCAAAAGGTGGAGTTATTAATGCTGGTTTATACACACCGTTACCTACTCCACTTGCTCCATGGACTGATGTTAACATGGATTTCATCCTCGGACTTCCTCGCACACAAAGGGGTATGGATTCTGTCCTAGTTGTTGTTGATAAGTTTTCTAAAATGTCACACTTCATACCTTGTAGGAAAACCATGGATGTTTCTCAGGTTGCTAATTTGTTCTTTAAAGAAATAGTTCATTTACATGGTGTACCGAAGTCCATTACTTCTGATAGTGATAGGAAGTTTGTCAACCACTTTTTGAAGATTATTTGGAAGAAGTTGGGGTCAAATTTAAACTTTAGTTCATCATATCATCCTCAAACAGATGGGCAGACAAAAGTTATCAATAGAAGTTTGGGAAATCTGATCCAAAGTCGTGTTGATAACAATCCTAAGCAATGGGACCAAGTACTCTGTCATGCTTGTAGACACCCAAAATTCTGTGCATCTTTTCTCTAACAGTGGTAGGAGGTAAAAGCATCATTTCACCCTAAAGACAAGATATTCAAGTAAAGGTTACGAGGCTCAAAACAAGTATTCGAAGCTCCCACGATAACCTCCGAGCGACAAACTACGCAAAGCAAGACGAGTGACTAGCGGACGTTTACCAAAGAAAGGTTTGTTCCTTTTCCTCTATCTTCCCAAATTTGAAATTGACCAAACTTGATGTCATTGTGTAGCTCTCGAAAAGAGCTTTCTGGATTGGTATAACACGCTTGCTAACTCTCCTCCCTGGTCACGAAAAACCGACGTCGTAATGTGAAAACCCAAATAGGTGGGCCCCGCCCTAGGCTGTCGTAGGAGGACTTGTGGCCAGCCACAGGTGGAGCTGCAGCAGGCCTAAGTGCCTATATAAGGTAGTTTTTGCTCATTTTTTGAGGCGGAGAAGGGATTTTAGAGAGAAAAAAAGTGTTATCTAGAGAGAGAAATAAAGAAAGGAAGAGAAAAACTTCTCTAAATCCAATCTAGATTTACTCTTTTGTCATCAAATCTAGAGTCAAGCCTTTTATTTTCAAGCTCAAGGAGGAAGAATCTATCACGCCCAAGGTGAAAAATCTCACCTTTATGCTAAATCTAGTCTAGATCTAGCTTAAATCTTGTTTATTTTGTAAATTGTTGTGCTTGAGTTTTGTTGTTACTAGTTAATTTCTCATTTTAGGCTCTCCTAGTATCCTAGATCATATCTAGGGGTTCATGGATCCTATTTTTGGGATTATGGATGGTTAGAGAAGATTTCTCACGGACGGAATCTCCTCCTAACTAGCCGATAATATCCCTTCGGTAATTTATTGATTTTGACTTTAATTGATTTGACTCCTTTTTACCAATTACTCTTGCTTGGGAGTTGTTTTGTTATTGATTTCTAGGTCACCCAAATATTCTAGATTTATATCTAGTGGTGAGGGGATCCCACCTTTTGGCCGATGAGGAATTCTCACGAATAGAATATCCTTATAGCCAATCTGGGATATATCTCCGATTAGATCTCGATTGCATTATTTTCTAGATCTATGGAATCTTAGATCTATGGATTTTATTTCCTAGATTCAAAGTTTTTTCAATAGATCTCGTCAATACGTAATAGTCCCTCGCGATATTGTTGTTCGTTATGCAATCTATGAGTTTGGGGTTTGCGGAAGTCCTTTCCTAAACTCTTAACTCCACTTATAGACCTTGATGTATTGTTTGATATGATTTCCAATCATGTGAGCTTAGGAATGAAATGACATACATGCCCATGGGTAGTTCCAACCCTATTTTTGATGCTTGATTTTATCTTTTGACACACAAAAACGATTTTTGAATGAAATGACAAAGATCTTTTAAAATTGAATCAACCTAGGTTATTAGATTAATTCTAGGATAAAATTGAAAGTAATAAAGAACCTTGATTTCTATTTGACGAAGGGTTTGAAAACAATGTTTTCTTTAAAACGACACCAAAAAAGTTTTTGTCAAATGAAAAGCTAAAACGAAACTTTTTCTTCAAATTAGATCCTTCGTGCATAGGTTCAAAGAGGCTCAAAGTTGCTTTCAAGATAATGCACCCACCACGTCTTAACCTTAGGAGACGACCCCTAAGGTTACTTATATTTCACGACTTGACTCTAGGAGACGATACCCTAGATTTTTCCCAACGACACAGTTCATATATGCACAATACACATACACACACTTCATTTCTCAAGGCATTTCATTTTTAAGGAAAACATTAGGAAAGCGGTAACCGTGTCTTCACGGAAGTTGGGGGGTGCCTAATACCTTCCCCTCGCTTAAGCAAGCCCCCGAACTCTATGAATCTCGGTTGCGAATCAATTCTCCAGAGTCACATAATGGGCCATCTCGATTATTAAAGCCTAAAAGTCCGGATGAGTTGATACATTCATTTAAATCCTTACCAATTGGCGACTCTGTCTAATTGGCCCTTTATTAAAATCAAACTTTCAAACCCCGTCGACATTTATGTCGTTTTTTTCCAAAATCACCCTTAAAAAAATAAAAGATAAATAAATAAAAATAGTAAAAAGGAAAAGTGAAGAAGGAAAAATCCTGGCATCGACAACACTGAATTTGCATTCAACAGGTAAAGATGAGCCCATTAGAGGTTGTTTATGGGCAAAATCCACATAGTGTCTTGGATCTTGTTCCTCTACCTATCAACCATCATTTAAGTTCTAAGGTAGAGGATTTGGCAGAGCAAATCAAAGAAATCCACAACAAGGTGCGCATACAGATTGAAGAAAGTAACAAGTACAAAGCGAATGTTGACAAGGGTAGAGGACGTCTAGTTTTTGATGTTGGAGACTATGTATGGGCAATTCTCACTAGAGATCGTTATCCGACAGACGAATACAACAAATTGAGTGCAAGAAAGATTGGGCCATGTGAAGTTCTTGTGCGGATCAATGACAATGCTTACAAGTTAAAGCTTCCTGGCCACTTAAAAACGTTGAATGTCTTTAATTTTTGACATTTGATTCCATATGATGGTGACTCTAGCGATGAAGATTCCAACTCGAGGTCGTGTTTTCTCTCACATGGGGAAACTGGTGCAGATTGTGTTACTGAGAATTTTCTTCTAATGTTTGTGCATCCAAAAAGGGTTTCTAAAAGAGGCCTGAATGGCCTTTAACGAGGGCCAATTATCAGCATGTCATTGAGATTAGTTGTTTCAGTTTTTAATATGTTTCCTAGTAATTAAAATAGGATTTTTAGAGTTAATTTCGAGCCTTTTATTTGTTTTGGGCCAATTTTTTTTAATAGTCATGTGAGTTTTTAGGGTTTGTTTTTGTTGAAATATTTAAGGATGTTTATCAGTTGTATTAGACAGTTTTTTGCTAAATAATAATATATTTTCTAAGTCTGTGTTGCGGCTTTTCTTCTCTCCTTTATAAGGCGGAAACTAGGGTTAATAGCTAATCTTTTAGCTTTGCTTGTCGATATTTTCTTCTTAAAATTTCTGTCTTCTTTTCATACTTGGATTGCATTATCTTTCCTGCATTTAACCAAGATTCCTATCTTAGAAAGCACTTAATCCCCTATTTGGTATCCGAAAGGAAAAGAATCTGATTTTTGATTTGGTGTATATTACTTAATTTGAATATTTGATTAAATAAACAATTCTTCTCATGGAAAAAGTTTTGCAGAATTGGTCTTGGCTTAATTGTCTATATTAATTATTGTGCCTCTTAAATTTCCCTTTCTTGTGCCTTTATGCTGTTTGAAGCTGATAGCTTCTTCATTTCTATTTTATTCTAACACGCTATATGACTTAATCTTCCATTACTCCAAAAGGAACTACCATTCAGATTTATTGAAAGTGGCATTTGTGTGTAGCATATTTAGCCAATTATTTATTTTTTTTCTAAAAAATCTTTTTACCTAAAAATGCTTAGCCTAGTTGCTTGATCTTTTTTGTGGTCCCTCGTCAGTTTATTAATCTCCAAATTATAGTTATTTTTCATATTATATTATTCCTTAACTATTTTTTTCTACGTATATTTTCCTCAAACAATATAATTTCTACAAAATTAGTCGAACCTCACAAAACAGAGCAGTTAAAGATGACTTAATATGAAAAACAACTATAATTTGATGACCAAATATAAAAGCAACTATAGCCTAAGGATTAAACCTGAAATTAACCATATTTTGGGACTAACATGAAATTTTTATATAGGTTGAGGTGGAAATACACGAAAAAATTAGTTAAGGGACTAAATGAGAACTAACACAAAAATTATCCCTCATTTTTTAATATATACATACTATTGTACCGTTGCTCTGAATGAGTAAGTAAATTTTTTTCTCTATTTATTGTTTATATTTTATGAATTTCTCTTCAATAGGTTCAATGGTCCAAGTCAAAGAAAATCAAAGATTAATAACTTAAGAATAAATTTTAAACATGCTTAATGGTTATGTTTGTTTAATGAAATAATACATTCATTGAATGTTTAGTTCATAAATGGAGAGGGGATTGATAAGGTTGATTAGGTATGGTTTATTGTTGACAATAAAATGCAGAGGCTGCTACATATTTGACTTCTGACATTGACATTGTACAGGAAGTGAAAAAGCAAGTCAGCGTCTGCAAGGTCACCTTTCATATTTCTTCTTAAGAAGATGTTTTTATTTACTTTTGAAGTTCTTGGGGTAGAATTTGTGGAAAGTTTTCTTATACCGTTGTCGTGAAACTATCATTTCCAAAATTAGAGATATATTTATATTTTTAAACTATAAATATCACATAAAGTTCTTAATAAGATGTTTCATTACTTCTGTATTAGGTAGATTGAGTAGTATCATGCCACAACTACTATATTTTATAGGATGTTAGGGATATACTTGGAAAAATAAAGTTTTTCTTTTTAAAATTAAAAGTCGTTGTTTAAGAAATGTATATCTAACTTTGATACGGAGGGAGTATCAGGGAACTGTTTTATTCTTCTAACTAATGGAGACTACAATATAGCAGGATTCGAATAGTATCTTGATTTAAGACACTTTAAAATGTGCCGCTTATTTGAATAATCTATAAAAATAAATTGTATTTTATAAAGACGGACTAAATACAATTTATTTTTTAAAATTATTCTAATAAACTTTTTATTTTGAACTATGTAGAATCACGATCCGAATATGAGTATGAAAACAAAATTAAGGGATGTAGAGACAAGAATCATTGAACACTATAAAGCAATACCTACAAGAAATATCTTAATAGGCGGGTTGGTTCAACCGCAGCCCTTATTTCTTTTAATTTCCTGCCTATAACTATTACTTTTGTACAAAATAAGCTAAATTATGTTTAGCTTTTTAGGCTTGATAATGGCCCTAAATGAAATAAAATTATCATTAGGAACATAAAATATTGATTAAAAACGACAATTAAAACTAAAAAGAACCCTACCTCGGCAGAAAAGATTCCTTATCCATTTCGCGACAAAATATGTTCTTGGCGTTTTTATCTATAATTTAATTATATTTGCATAATAATGGTGGAATAGCACGACAGAGCACAATGTTTTGGTGTAGTAGTTCCATATTATGGGGTATCTTAAAGCCTTGAATAATCTTAGATTTTGTCTTAAGCAAACAAAATTATAAGAATTTGAAAAAGGATATTTATAGAAGAACAGCAAGGGCAGGATAAACACACAAAGGCAGAAAATACAATTAGACATCTCATTGCAAAGTTCAACTTAAATAAATAAGGCGATTCATATCGGCAACGTAAAAATATTGTTGTCAGAGTATTGTTTAAGTGTTAAGTGTCGTTAAAATAATTAAAAAATTGTCGCCCAATGCATATTTGCTCCGACGGTATCTTTTTTATAAAAAAAGTGAATTTTTTTAATTAATAATTTTGATCACTTAATAAACTTCTTAAATTACAGCCTTCATATATATATATATATATATATATATATATATATATATATAGGTTATTAAAAAAATATGTCAATTATTATAACATAAACCAAACGTTGGCTAATATCATTAAGCTTATTAGTGTTTATGTCAACAAGTGCATTTCTATAATAGTTCAAGAAAACAGCAAAAAAAATAAAAAAAAATAAAACCATAACTTTAATTAAAATTAGTGTGTATATCAACAAGTGCAGTTCTATAATAGTTATAAATAAATAAATAAATAAATAAGTGTAATTTAAAGTGATATCTAAAATATCTTCAGATCTCACTTTGTGTTATTTAGTAATATAATGTTCTTTTGAAGATGCTATTTGTTAGGCCACTTTATCTTTTCCCTTTATTTCCTCCACTCTTTTTATTCCTATTTAATTTTATTTTTTACAAATAAAATTAAACAAAAGCACCACATTTTACATGACTTAAGCATCCATTACTCCAAAAGGAACTGCCATTATGTAATTAAACAATTGATTTTTTTTTCTTTTTCCTTTTTGCCTAAAAGTGCTTTACCTGGTTGCCTGAACTTTTTTTATGGTCCCCCAGAGTTTGTAAGACAATTGAAAAATAGTGTAGGGGTGGCAGCATTGCTTGTAAGTTGTGTCTTTGTTTGTTGAAGCTTCTTGCTTATTTTCAAATGGACCTAAAGAAACTCCTCTGTTCCTGTCTCTGTCTTTAAAATTTCTTATGGAAATTTCTTTAAAATGTTAGCAAGAGATGGTTTGGTTTGAAAGAGTAAAATAAAGCAGGATTTGAAAGTTAGGTTAAGGTAGCAATTTGCCATGATTACTGACAGTGATCTTACTTTGACCACGATGAATTACAGCTTATAAGGTATGTTCGGTTATCACCATTTATAGAGTTTACAGCGGTAGTGTTTAGTGTGTTTGAACATCACACCAAAAATGGTATTGTGCGTTAAAATTTTCAAACGCGCGTTTGTGTATTAAATAAGCTACTTGTAGACGAACAGAACGCACTAAAAACTCCAAAGCTAGTAAACGAACAAACACATAGTTCGATAAAAAAAAGAATAGGAAACCCAACTTTTTCCTGAAATGCAGAGATTTACTGCATAAATGGAGCCGACAAGAGTATAAAGTTCAAACGCGGAGGAGATGGACCAACGACCAAGATTAGAATCAAATGACCTAAAGGATGCATACCCTAAAAAATGATCAAAAAGGTAGTTGGTTCAACAGCATTCCCTATTTCTTGGCTCAAACCGTTGCTTTACTACAGAATGATGTAAACTAATGTTTTGTTGTCCAAGGTTTAGGGTGTTCTTACGTGAGGACAATCGCTACCACTTAGCTAGCAACAAATCTGAGAAGGACAGATTAATATAGCAAGGGAATATAATAAAGCAGACACTTGAGAAAAGTTCTGGTTCATTTTTTTAGACACTCTTTTCTTGGCCATTTGAGTCTAAAATTTGTTTGCTACATTTGCCTGAGAATGATGGAGAACAAATGATATGAATGGTTGTTTCATGTTTTTGGGTTGATTCATATCTTAAAACGAGTCATGTTTTGTATTACGAAATTTTTTTGTCGAATTATAATTGAAAAATAGAAACTGATATTTCCACAATAAAAACTGATATTTCCACATGAAAATAGCGCTATACATCCTATAGCGACGGTTTTTCCTGTCACTATACATCTATAGTGACACTTTTTACGTGGAAATATCAAAAAGTATTGTGAAATTATCAGTTTTCAAAAAAAAAAATTAATACACGAAATTGGATAAGATTACAAGGTTAACCCTATATTATATACCTGTTTAAAGGAGTTATCACTGATATTTTATCTACGTAACTGACAATAAAAAAATCGATACAGAAATTCGCAAGATATCATTTCACATCTTAAATTATCATAGAAATTGTCAGCAGACGAAGAGACTAGAATTGGATACAGATATGTGCAGAAGAACTGTTTTGACAACAAAGAATCCATGGAGAATCCAATCAAACACAAATGAAACACAAACTATCAATATACAATGAACAAAAACTGACATTTAAAGAAACACTGATTAGAGAAAATGTCAAACACTGATAAATCCTTTTATTAAATTGAATCACAACTCTAATTACAATTCCAAGAATATGTAAAGAACCGTGGAACAAAAAAAAACAAACCAAAACAGAACAAAACAAACCATATTATCCATCTGTGTGTCTCCTAATATTTTTCACCTTCATTCCTATCATCAAACCTAAACAACTGCAAGACTCCGAAAACCAACAGCAACATGAGGAAGCAAGGCTAAGATTTTCGCCTTCCGTCTCAAACCTCCAAACCATGAACTCTTTCGTGTTCCTAAGATGAATATACAAAAAATAAGAAGGAAAAAAGAAGCAGCAGCACTTGAGACACTAAAAAAAGGGACCAAATGCTATATCACCTTACAACTTCAGAAAAATCATCCTAACACAAAGAAATCAAACTTTTCTCTCCACTAAGTTGTGTAGAACTGTCCTTTTGTTCATCGAATGAGTGCTTAGGCACCCACCAAACTCTTAAACTCTTGTCAAGGCTTCCACTATATAGCACAAACCCCCCTCCAACACTATTAGGTGAAGCTTGCAAACACTTAATAGGCCCTTCATGCCCCCTTATAATCCCAACTCTAAACAGCCCACCATTAATCTCCCTCCTCCAAATCCCAATACTCTTATCAGCTGATCCACTACACAAAATCTCCCCCCTCAAACACATACACAAAACAGCCATTTTATGTGCCTTCACCTCACAAACAACATCCCAACTATCAAACCCTCCATTCCCCAACCACCCCATCACAAATCCATCAGAACCCCCTCCATAAACCGCCTTCCCATCATCCGATACCATCACGGAATTCAATGAAACATCCTTATGCCCCTGCAAAATCCCCTTCAAACAATGTGAGCCATTTTTCCCCTCCTTCCCCCATGCCTTGATCTTTCCATCCGCGGAGGCCGAATAAACAACCCCATTGTTGCTTGCTACAATCCCATTTATTGCATCATCATGTGCCTTAATTGATTCGACACATTTCAAATCTGAAATCCTCCACACCTTCAGGGTCTTATCCCAAGAACCCGAATAGATAAACCCATCAAAAACAGCCAAACAAGAAATACTATCCTTATGCTCAATCCACAAATGCTTATGATGCCTCCTAGTTTGCACATAATTACTTTGTTTCATAAATTTCCCCAAATAATCCTTAGTAGTGGGAAGAGTATCAATTAGCCTAAAAACATTTTCAGAGCTTCTTGAAACCTTCCACACCCTTATTCTACTATCTTGATGGGCTGTAAATACCTTATTTCCTACCGTTACAAGTGCCTTTACAGATCCATCTCCCTGCCCAAATTTTGTAAATTGCCTTAAATCCGGCTGCTGCCAAACAATTATATCCTTACCTTGTGAAGCACTTAGGATGAATTCCCCACATAAGGCCAAGCAACAAACGGACCCAATATGACCCGAAAGAGTTGCCAGGGATTTATATGATTGGAGTCCCGAACTGGGTATGATTGGAATTTGATTCTTGAGACCTTGGATATCGAATCGGAGCGATTGTGATGGGCTTTCGTCGGATTCGCTGCTGGTGCTGCTGCTAGTGGTGCTTGTTGTGGAGGATAATAATGGTGTTGACAAAGGATTCATTGTGTTAATAATTTTGAAGTTTGAGTAGAAGAATTGGGGAAATAGGGAAAATGGGAAAAGGGTGTTCTTGGTTTTTAGAGAGAGAAAATGAGGAGAAAAAATGTGTGAGAAATAGTAATGGAGGCAAGAATTAAGTGGAAATATATAGAGAGAAGTTGCAGTAGATACAAAAAAAGAAACAATTTTATATAAAGAAGAAAGAATGATTCTTCTATATTATATGGGTATGAATAGGATTTAATTGGTAAGCTATTTATACATATATAAAATGTATATATATGTATATATATATATATGTGTGTGTGTATGTATTTAGAGAGAGAGAGAGAGGAGCGTAGGAGGTGTAATGGGGGAGCTTTTAGCAAGAAACAGGGTTTGTCTGTGGAGAGATTTGGTATATTTAATTGGGGGAGGAGGAGGAGGAGGTGGTGTAACGGCTACTTTTGAAAAATAAACTATATTTTGTGAAAGAAGTTTGGGGGCCAGTTCATTAACAGCTTCAACTCACTACTGGATTTAACAAACCGTTGGCCAATTTCACAGCCATTGGCTAATTATGGAAGCTATGGAAGCTAAGGTGATTGGGCCATTGAGGCGTTGTCATTCTCATATTTCCGAGTACAAAAAACCCGAGTCCAAAGCCCCAGTCTGACTATAAACTAAAAAGCGGCCATGTTTGTTTGCAAGGATTATAATCCTAAAATTATAATTTATGGGATTATAATCCCAAGACTATTAGTCCTATGATTAAATAGTCCTAGTTACATGTTTGTTTTTCATGGGATAACTTAAAATAATTTCATGTTATGTTTGTTTTTTTCAGGATTAATTAAAGGACAGAATAAAAAAAAATATCGTTTTGACTTTTTTATCCTTACCGATAATAACATATTTTAAACTATAATTTAAATTTGTTTATACATCAAAAATCGAAAATTATTATTATCTTTATCAAAAATTATTATTATTTTTACTTCTATTAAAAAAATATGATCAATGTAAATGTACATACTAATTTAACAAAAAAAAAATGTATTGCATGTAAAAAAAAGCGTGCATGTATTATTATGTATGTATGTAACGTACTGTATGCAAAAAATAAAATAAAAAAATAAGGTGATGTATGTATTATTATGTATGTATGTAATGTACTGTATGCAAAAAAAAAAAGAAAAAAAAAGGTGTTGTATGTATTATTATGTATGTAACATACTGTATGAAAAAAAGGTGTTGTATGTATGTATGTAACGTATTGTATGAAAAAAAGGTGTTGTATGTACTATTATGTATGTATGTAACGTACTGTATGTAAAAAAAAAAGTGTTGTATGTATTATTATGTATGTATGTAACGTACTGTATGAAAAAAAAGGTGTTGTATGTATTATTATGTATGTATATAACGTATTGTATGAAAAAAAGTGTTGTATGTATTATTATTATTTAATAAGTTTATTTAATTAGCACTAAAAAAAGGTATTAAAAAAAGTTACGTACATACAATATGTAGTGCATGATTAATGTTTTATCATGTATTACAAGTTTTATGTGATGTAAACAAAGTTAAAGGCTAATTTAGTCCACAAATTTTTAGTCCCAAATGGTAGGGATTATAATACATAGTTAGACATGGTATTAAATAATCCCTCCTTTCAAGTCATTTTGTTATCCCGGGATTAATAGTCCGGAGTCTAATTTAAAAAACAAACAAGAGATTAAGGATTATTAGTCCAATCCCAAGTGTTATCCTAGTAAAAATGACCTTGGGCCCTAAATAGTTCTCTTTTAGTCTTTTAAAAGATCTGTCTGGCCCAACCTAAAATAGAGCCTGAACTGGCCTAAAGCCTAAAAATATATGGGCTGGACTTGAATAGGCTAAAGCAAAAAATAATAATTTAGGCTTAAAGGTCTGAAAAGTCGGGCTTTTAAGCACTTTTGTGGTTTTTTTTTGTTTTTTTTTATTTATTACCATTTTAACCCATCTAGTTATATAAAGGCTAGTTTATAGGGTATTTTAAATTCAAAAACTATATTTATTTCCATTTATATTTCTAATATTTTTTGTAATACACATTTATTTTTATTTCTATCAATATAGGTAGTATATAAAAAATTAGCAGGCTCGATCTGGTACGGTACCTATAAGCTTGAAGGCCTAGAACAATCCCATTTTTTCTGGCCCAAAGCGTGGCCTCGCGCTACCTAATTTGACTAGGCTTCAGGCCTAACTTTGCCTGACCCGGTGCCTGATTTGGTCTAGCCTAATTTGATTAGGCTTCAGGCTTGACCTAGTCTGTTCTAGTCTTTGGCCTGATCCGACTTAAGATTTGTGTACCCCTAAATAGTGATATTAACAGGCACAAATATTTTGAAACTCTGGCTAGATCAACCAATAAGAACGAGAATTGGTCTGGAGCAAGATTGGCTTTTTTGGAATAGTCAAAATCCAATTTAGATCATTTGATCACAGTTTGATAGGTGGTTTATATTAAACACTTAACTTTTTCTTAAAATGTTTACTAAATTTATATTATAATTTTATTAATATACTTTGTTTACTGAAATTATATTTTTGTTTACAAAAGGAGATATGATAAAATAAATTAATAATATAATTTTCATGTATTTAAAACATTATCAGTTCATTAGTGATTTTGATCGGTGATTAAAGCAGTATCTCATTACTTATTATTTACTCATTGACATATATGATGCAGGTAACTAGAATTATAATGATTGCCCATTATATATTCGTTATGGGCGGTTATGATCCCGACAATTGTTTGGGTATGTTTGATCTTGTTATGTATTATAATAAATTTATATGGACTTATAATTGTTAAGTTTATTAATATATAAAATTGATAAAAATTACTCCCTCCGTCCCAAATTAATTGCTCAATTTTGACTTTTTAAAGTCAAATTGACCATTTTTAAAACTAATCTTTTTACTATTTTTGCTAAAATATAGGCGAAGAGATTATAACCAAAAGAAAGTATATACAATTTATTACTAACTCCAATTTTTATAATTTTAGAAATATATTTATATATGCTTAATTATTAATTTTAAAAATAGTCAATTTGACTTAATAAAGTCAAAACTGAGCAATTAATTTGAGACGAAATGAGTATAAGAAGACTCCCGTTTATCTTCACAAAAATTATAACTAATACATAATCGACATAAAACTGTCACAACCGAGAGAGAGAACAAAAGTAATATTCAGTTGTATTAAGAACTCATACCCAGCTATTACAGTGTGGTGCTATTTATAGAGAAGTCAATAGCTTACATATTAAGCTGACTTTCTATTTACTGAATTACCCCTAAACTAACTTATTAACAAACTAAATTACTTCCTTATTTTTGTGTTAAAGCCTTGGTAAACAAATCAGTTGGTTGACTAGAAGTAGGCAAATGACAAGTAGTTATAACACCTTTAACTAATAGATCTCTCACAAGATGACAATCAATTTCGGTATGTTTAGTCCTCTCATGGAACACTGGATTAGAGGTGATATGCAAAGTTGCTTCATTGTCACAATATAAAGAGATAGGCCGAGTAATCTGGACCTTGAAATCACGAAGAACAGACTTCAACCAAGTCAATTCGCAGCAGACATTTGTCATGGATCGGTACTCGACTTCAGCTGAAGATCTGGAAACAGTATGGCGCTTACATTTCCAAGAGATTAAGGAATTCCCCAATAAAACACAATAACCTGATATTGATCTCCTAGTATCCTTACATGTTGCCCAGTCAGCATCACAAAATGCTGTAAGACTTAAAGAACTGTTTGTGGGAAAGAAAAGACCTTGCCCTGCTGTGCCTTTTAAGATACTTCACAAGTTTGGTTGCAGTATCTAAATGTGGTACACGAGAGGACATATATTGGCTTAAAAAATGGACAACATAAGAAATGTCAGGCATGGTAATTGTTAGATATATAAGCCTTCCAACAAGTCTTCGATAGCTGGCTGAATCACTCACAAGAACTCATTGATCAACTGAAAGGGAATGGTTTTGTTCAATAGGTACAATAGAAGGCTTAGAACCATGTAAACCTGCATCATGAAGTATATCCAAAGTATACTTTCTTTGATTGATGTATACACCAGTAGAATTTCTAGCAATCTCGAGGCCTAGAAAACATTTTAATGTACCTAAATCGTCCAGCTTGATTTAGAGCTCAAAAACTCCTTAACATGAGATAGAACAGAAGTATGTGTTCTAGCTAGAACAATGTCATCCACATAGACTAACAAGGCAGTAAAAGAGTCTTTATGAGTCAAAGTAAAGAGAGAGTGATCTGATTTAGACTGAACAAATCCAAAAGCCACCAAAACTGTAGAGAATTTAGTGAACCATTGTCGAGGAGCCTGCTTTAATCCATACAAAGATTTCACCAGTTTGCAAACTAGAGGATCACTGTGAGTACAGGTAGTAGGAACCTTAAAGCCTGGGGGAAGTTGCATATAAACATTTTCTAATAAATCCCCATGAAGGAAAGCATTGGTTACATCCAGTTGAGTCAAATGCCAACCTTTGATTGCAGCAAGAGAGAAAAGAACTCTAACAGTAGACATTTTTACCACTGGTGCAAATGTCTCAAAATAGTCTAGTCCAGGAGTTTTTGTGAAACCCTTTGCTACAAGCCTAGCCTTATATCTTTCCAAGGTACAATCAGACTTGTATTTTAGCTTGTAAATCCACTTATAACCAACAATTTGTTTGGTATGCAGTAGAGGAGTAAGTATCCATGTGTTATTAGATTCCAAAGCCTGAATCTCAGTTTGCATTGCCTGACACCAATTAGGATCTTGGATGGCTTGTTTATAAGATTTGGGTTCCACAATAGAAGAAATTTGAGCAAGAAAATGTTGATAAGAAGGGGAAAAACCAGAATAAGAAATGTAATTTGTTAAAGGGTATGCTGTGGAGGATACTTGTGGAGTCATTCTCTGTGAATAGAGATGGTAAACCAGTGTAGTCTTTGAATTTGGAAGGAACTTTCCTAACTCTGGGAGCAAGCTGCTGAGAATCAAATTGAGACTGCTGTGAAGTGGAATGAACGGGAGGAACAAGATCACTAGGAGAAGATAACTGAGAATCACTAGCAGGAACAAGATCACTAGGAGTAGAAAGCTGAGAATCAGAATGAGTTAATTCATCAGAGAAAACAATATCTTCATAAGTAGGAAAACGATTGAAAGTAGAAGAATCTGAAGTTTGAGAAGAAAAAGGAAAAATATCTTCATAAAACTGAACATCTCTAGAATCAAAAACTTTGTGGGTAGTCAGGTCATAGACTCTATATGCTTTCTTACCAAAAGAATATCCTAGAAACAAGCATTTAAAAGCTCTAGGAGCAAATTTATCCTTATGTGGAGTAGTATTTGTAGCACAGCAAAGACAACCATATGTTCTTAAGTGAGAATAAGATGGGAAGAATCCCATTAGTAGGTCATAAGGTGTCTTATAATCAAGAACAGAAGAAGGAGTCCTGTGTATAAGATATGTAGCAGTCAAGAGACTGTTATCCCAGAAACGAATTGGTAATTTAGCCTGAAAATGTAAGGCTCTAGCAACATTAAGAAGGTGTCTGTGTTTCCTCTCAGCAACACCATTTTGCTGAGGGTTATGAACACAAGAGGACTGAAATATAATGCCTAAATCAGACAACAAAGATCCAACAGAAGATTTCATAAATTCAGTCCCATTGTCAGACCTAAAGGTAAGGACTGAACAATTGAACTGAGTCTTAACATATTGAAAAAATGATCGCAAGAAGAAAAAAACTTGTGTCTTAGAGTGCATTAAGTAGCTCCATTGTACATCTGGAAAAATCATCCACAAGAGTCAAGAAATACGAAGATCCATCATGAGTTTTATGTTTGTAAGGTCCCCAAACATCATAATGTAATAGTTCAAAAATTTTAGTAGTACAAGAGGTACTGAGAGGAAAAGAACTCCTAGACTGTTTAGCAAAATGACAAATGTCACAAGGAGCTTGAGGGCAGTCTCTAGTAGTACATACCAGATTAGGCATTTTATTTAATACATGAAAAGATGGATGACCTAGTCTAGAGTGCCATAAACTAGTCTCAGAGACGGCATATAAAACTGTATTGTAAGAACTAGAAGGAAGGACAAGCTTGGATAAAGCTCCATCAAGTTTACCAATCCCTTTCAAACTCCTGATCAGCACAAGGTCCTGAAATAGACACAAAGTTGGAAAAAATTGAATACAATACTTACTATCATTAGTAAGTTTACTAGTAGAGATGAGATTGAACTTGAAAGTGGGAACATACAGAACATCTTGTAAAACAAGTTCTGCAGTTAGTCTAACAGTTCCTTTGTGAGATATTGAAACCAGTTGACCATTAGGTAAACGAATAGAAGAATGAATAGGGGCAGGATGAATGAGATTAGAGAATTGAAAAGTAATAAGATCGGTGGCTCTTGAGTCTATAATCCAATAATCAGGACAAGCAGTGGCAAACAGGCAAGTAGAAGCTGGAATATTAGAAACACAAATTGAAGTACCTACCAAATGAGTATATCTGCAAGTAGAGCTGTTTTGTCATGCTGTAAGTACTGTCTAACTTGGTTGGCTTCATGATGTGACAAATCCATGGAAGGAAGATTCTGAACCTCTACTGAGTTTGTGGATGTCTGCAATCCTAAAGACCCTTGAAAAAAAGAATTGCTGGAATTACCAATGCCACATGGACTGCTCTGCTCAGAGGAAAAATACCCTGAACTTCGAGGTCCATGAGGTTGAGATGAAACCTCAGAACTAGTAATATTGTGTTGCTGAGAATAAAGACCACCATGAGAATCAGACATATTAACAGAAGCTTGTGCAATTCGAGCACCTTTGTACCAGTCTGGATAACCATTCAGTTGGAAACATGTGTCTCTGATATGATTTGTACTCTTGCAATGAGTACAAAACTGAGTACCTTTCTTGCAGGACTTCTTATATCCATTAGGATTATAAGCATTACCACTAGGACCAGGGGAATGCCCAGAGGAAGAATTATTTTGAGAGACAACAGAGTTGTGAGCTTTATATGGCTTATAGGGACCAGCTCTTGCTAATAATGCAGAAGCAGCAGTAGAGTCTAACACAGAACTTGTATTAGTACATTCTCTTTGTTTTTCTTCCTGAGCCAAAAGAGCATAAGTTTGACTTAAATCTGACAATGGTTGCATCATTAAGATTTGCCCCCCTAATATTTGTGAAGCTGTCATTTAGTCCCATAAGGAACTGAGTAACCTTTTGGATTTTGTCATGTTCCTCGAGCTTTTTAGCAGCCCCACGTGCAGTGACAAGTGCATTTAGGCAAGTCAGCCAAACTCACATGTTCATCATTAAGGCATCTAAATTTTGTAAAATAAGCAGCTATGGTCAAAAAACCTTGAGTGAGATAGGCTAAGTCCTTTTTGACTTGATACATTTTAGGTATGTTACTTAGAGTGAACCTAGAATGCAAATCTTCCCAGATTTCTTGAGCAGTACTAAGATACACAATACTTGACCCTATCTCAGGTGAAACTGAATTGAGTAACCAGGATGTGACCATATCATTGCAATGATTCCACAAATTCAAATAAGTTGAGGTAGCATTAAGTTTAGCACAGGTTCCATTTATCATTCCTAATTTTATCTTAGCAGACAAAGCTAGAGTCATTGCTTTTTTCCACTGATTAAAATTGTCACCAGTAAAAGTTTGATTCACCAGATGAAGACCTGGATGATCATTAGGATGTAGATACAGTAGATGAAAAAGATCCAATTGTATAGTAGAAATAGTCGCATATGGATCCACATCAGTATTCTGTGGATTAGGTTCATGATTTCCAGTAATAACATGAACATATGACGATTGATGAACTGGCATGACTAAAGTAATGAAGATACCTCAATTTTCACAGAAAATTGTATACATGAAAAGCCAAAATTGAAAATTAGTCAATCAAATGAAAGAGAAATGAAACCTGTAAAACGGAAAAGCAGAATTCAGAAGAAAGAAGCTTCGATTGAGAAGATTGAATGATAGAAGGCCTAGATGTTAGGCTCTGATCCCATGTCACAACTGAGAGAGAACAAAAGTATTATTCAGTTGTATTAAGAACTCATACCCAGCTTTTACAGTGTGGTGCTATTTACCCTCTGTTTTTGAGGGCAAAGAAAAGAATACAAAACTTTCTATCGTTTTTAGTTTTTAACAGAACAGAATAGAAAATTTAAAAATTTTCTTTTTTTGCATTTTTGAGTTCTAATGAAAATAAAAGAAAAATATTACTTTTATAAATTTACCCTTCTATTAATTTGATGAGTGTGTTTTATACACACAATTTGGGTACTTTTCGCCTTGATAATTTACAAGTCTTTGGGTATTTTATATAGTTTTTATGTATTTTTATCTTATTTTTACATAAATTAGTTTTTAGTTACTTTTACATGTTTTATGTTGCTTTGATGCATTTTTATTATGTTTGTAGGAATTGAAATAAAGACCGCTCGGATCGTTGTTTGGATTGACTCATTGTCCGTGCCTGGACGTCTGTGCCCGAATGGTAATATGATGGATTGTGGTGATTGGCGACGCCTGGTGCTTAATTTGACAATATTTGGTAGTTGGGCGTGCACGGCGTGCGGCATTGGCCAAGCCACTTGGGCAAGCCCGTGCTTGGATTTCCGTGCCCGGAGGTTGTGACGATGAAAATTTATGTTTGGCGACGCTTGGGGCTTAATTTGATGACATATGGAAGTTGGGCGTGCACGACGTTGGATCGCGTGCACGGCGTCGGGCGGCGTGGCGCACGACGTTGGCGCTGACACTCGGCAGGCGCCGGCGTGCGGGCGCACGCCTGGGGCGCGCGGGCGCGGCGCATGGCTTGGCAGCCTCGGCAGCACATGGCTCGGCAGGTAGGTGGGGCGGCATGCAGGCGCCAGCGTGCGAGCGCACGCCTGGGGCGCGCGCGCATGGCTCGGCAGCCTCGGCAGCGCAATGGGCGGCATGTAGGCACCAGCGTGCGGGCGCACGCCTGGGGCGTGCGGGCGCGCGCGCGCAGTGGCAGCAGCGACTCGACAGCCAGCGGAGCGGCATGCAGGCGCTTGGGCGCGGGTGCACGCCGCCGTGCTGAGTGCGATCTAACACAGCCATAGTGCGATCTGAGCTCCATTTTGTCCGATTTTGGCTAGGGTTTCTTGATGAAGACTATATATAATCTCTTCTAAGCCTCATATCAGATATCTAGAGAGAGGGAGGCTACAAAATACATCAACCAACAGTGCTCAAGGCTGCAAATCAAGCTGAATCAAGCCAAAAGCCAAAGAACTCAGTCAAGAAGAATTGCAAGGCTAAGGAGGAGAGCTAGAAATCTGCAACAACCAAAGGAACACCAGCTGAATAGCTTCAAAAGTGGTTTCATTTCTAGTTTTCCATCTCCTTTGTAATTCGAATTTGACAATGTATCAATTGAAAATGATGTTTATTGTAGCTATCATGAACTAACCTTCTATTCTAAGATTGCAATGGAACCCAACACTTAATTTGAATTGAATTCTCTCTCTATTGATTTTAGTTATGCATTTGTAAATTGATTGTCATAACCTTTGCTTCTAGATTAATTGTTTGGCCCGTAATTACCGTGGGAACCTATATGAACTTGACGAACGGATTATAGGTTAAGACCTAGTTATGATAACATGCGAAAGTATAGATTGTTGTGGGTTATTAATTGGATTAAGTGACATGTGTCTTATTGATTATCTGCAATAATAGGTATCTTGATAGTAGTTGGGATAGATATATACCTAATTACCGCATGCAACCAATTGAGAATCTAGTCTTAATGACTTCCGAGGTGAAAGTTGGTAATGGAAGGGAGGATTAATTAGATTTGGTGACACGTGTCTATAAATCATTCCTGAAATTAGTCTCTTGATAGTGTATAGGATAGACATATACCTATGCACCGCTTAGGAAGATTCGTGATTGACCATCGACAGAGGCTCTTGTGTAGTTTTGATTTCTCGGTTGTCAATTCGTATGCTATAATTGACTGAAAAGAGAGAGTTAGGAGATTCAAATGACGTGTTGGGGGAAATTGTAATCTTAGACCTTTCTATCTTGATATTTTACCGCATTTTACTTATTACTCGACTTGTGAACTCAAACAATCAACAAACAATCAAACCTTCTTTGTTTAAATTAGATCAAATTGATTTACAATTGGCACTTGGTTATTATTCGTCACAATTCCCTGTGGGTTAGACTCTTATCTTATCATATATTACTTGTGGGCCGTGTATACTTGCACGTGTGTGTTATCGATTGCGAAATCGACCAACAAGTTTTTGGCGCCGTTGCCGGGGAATTGTTTCCTAATAATTATACCAATATCAATTTTATTCGACTTGGTCTCTTTTTAGACGTGTATATAATTTTCATTTTTTTGTTTTGTAGGTATTCTTGATTTGTATGTCACGCTCACGTGATCTTGAGTTAATTCCTTACGATCCCGAGATCGAGAGAAATATTCGACGACTACGTAGAGAACGAGTTCGGGGTATACCCAATCAAAATACCATGGCTGAGGAGGAGCCTAAAACCTTGAGGGAGTACGCCATGCCTCTTGTCACAGATTTGCACTCTAGCATTTCCAGGCCAGCCATTGAGGCCAACCACTTTGAAATTAAGCCTGGAACCATCCAAATGGTTCAAAACTGTTTACAGTTTGGTGGGTTGCCCAATGACGACCCAAATGCTCATTTGGTGAGTTTTCTGGAAATCTGTGACACATTCAAGTACACTCAAGTGACTGATGATGCAATTAGACTCCGACTATTTCCTTTCACACTCCGTGATAAGGCAAAGAGTTGGTTGCATTCGCTTCCTTCGGGCTCGATTACCAAATGGGATGACTTAGCCCAGAAATTTTTGGCAAAGTTCTTCCCACCGGCGAAAACTGCAAGATTGAGGAATGACATCATGTCGTTTGTTCAATATGATTCCGAGTCCTTGTATGAGGCTTGGGAAAGGTTCAAAGATCTAATTAGGAGATGTCCACACCATGGTTTGCCTCAATGGTTGCAAGTTGAGATTTTCTATAATGGGTTGACCAATGCCACTCGATCAAGTGTCGACGCAGCTGCATGTGGTAGTTTAATGGGAAAGAATTTTGCGGAAGCCTACAAACTATTGGAAACCATGGCTGCAAATATTTATCAATGGCCTTCGGAGAGGAAAATGCCACAAAAGGCAGCAGGAAAATTTGAGGTGGATCATCTCACTTCAATTACCGCACAGCTAGCCGCGCTCACAAAGGAAGTGAAAAATTTAGGAGTTCAATCTGTGCAAAGCATTTCTGAGACCTGCGAGTTGTGTGTTGGAAATCACCCTACCGAGCAATGTCCCATCAATGCAGAATCCGTACAGTTTGTTGGTAATTACAATAGACAGCAAAACAATCCTCACTCAAATCACTACAATCCTGGATGGAAAAATCACCCAAATTTCTCATGGAGCAACAACAATAACACCCAAACCCAATATTCAGCTCCTAGGCATCAATATCCCCCAGGATTCCAAAATCAAACTCAATCACACCATTAACCCCAATCATACCAGCAAGCCTCAAACCCACCTCCGCCACAACAGGAGAAAAAGCCTAGTGGGGACGAGTTATTGGCTCAATTGGTTGCACAACATAGCGCTTCGATACGGAATATAGAGCTTCAACTTGGGCAGATAGCTAACGCCATGAATATCCGTCCCCCTGGTGCCTTACCTAGTGACACTGAAGTTAATCCGAAAAGAGATGGTAAGGAGCATTGCAAAGCTGTGACTTTGAGAAGTGGGAAGGAGCTACCGGAAGTTGTGAATGAGGTTCCAGCTGAAGCAGTGGTTGAGGATGTGAATGGGGAGAAAGAGGAAGAAAAGAGAAAAGAAGTAGAAAAGGAAAAGGAGCCAGTGCCAAAACCAGCGGGGAGCAAGCAAAGCCCTTTGTATCCACCATGCCCGTTTCCACAACGTCAGCAGAAATTAAAGTTGGATAAGCAATTCTCTAAGTTCTTGGAGGTTTTCAAGAAATTGCACATAAATATCCCATTCGCTGAGGCATTGGAACAAATGCCTAGTTATGTGAAGTTTATGAAAGAAATCTTGTCGAGAAAGAGAAGGCTTGAGGAGTTTGAGACGGTGGCACTAACCGAAGAATGTAGTGCTGTGTTACAAAGGAAGTTACCACCAAAGTTGAAAGATCCGGGGAGTTTCACGATTCCTTGCACAATTGGTAATCAATTCTTTGGCAAGGCCCTATGTGATTTGGGGGCAAGCATCAATCTAATGCCACTCTCAATTTATCAACAGCTGGGATTAAGTGAGGCAAAACCTACAAATGTTACATTGCAACTTGCGGATAGGTCTCTCATATACCCAAGAGGCATAGTAGAAGATGTGCTTGTCAAGGTGGACAAGTTTATTTTTCCAGCAGATTTCATTGTCCTTGATTTTGAAGAAGATAGGGAGATACCTATCATCCTTGGGCGACCATTCTTAGCCACAGGCAGAACCTTGATTGATGTGCAAAAAGGAGAGCTAACCATGCGTGTCCAAGACCAAGAGGTAACTTTTAACGTTTTTAAAGCAATGAAATTTCCTAATGTGCAGGATTAATGCTTCAGGATAGACTTGATTGACGAGGCGATGGAAGAAGTGTTTACAATAACTTATGAAGTTGAACCTTTTGAGGAATTGCTAGGAGAATCACTTGAGAGTGAACCTCTGTTTCCTAATGAGATGGTAAATGTGCTAAACTTCCCCCACGTTTTATCAAGTTTAAGCAACAATTTGAACCGTTAGATAGACCAAGCAGTTCTAGTACCATTGTAAAATCCTCATGGGAGGAGCCACCTACTTTGGAGCTCAAACCACTGCCCATCCATTTGAGGTATGCTTATTTGGGTAATGCTAGTACTTTGCCTGTTATTGTGTCTGCTTCACTTGATGATGTGCAGGAAAACAAATTGCTAAGAGTGCTACGGGAGTACAAAACAGCTCTAGGTTGGTCCATTGCCGACATTAAGGGAATTAGCCCCGCTTTTTGCATGCACAAGATCATATTGGAAGATGAGGCCAAACCCGTGGTTGAGTATCAGCGTAGATTGAACCCCGTCATGAAGGAGGTGGTCAAGAAGGAAATCATCAAATTGCTCGATGCCGGCATCATCTATCCCATTTCAGACAGTCCATGGGTCAGTCCAGTGCAATGTGTTCCAAAGAAGGGAGGCATGACAGTGGTGTCTAATAAAAACAACGAGTTGATCCCAACTAGAACTGTCACCGGATGGAGAGTTTGCATGGACTACAGAAGGTTGAACAAGACTACATGCAAGGACCATTTCCCGCTCCCATTCATTGATCAAATGCTAGACAGGTTGGCGGGACATGAATTCTATTGTCTCTTGGATGGATATTCGGGCTACAACCAAATTGCCATTGCACCCGAAGATCAAGAGAAAATGACGTTCACTTGCCCATATGGGACATTTGCTTTCAGAAGAATGTCGTTTGGGCTATGCAATGCACCCGCTACCTTCCAAAGATGTATGATGGATATATTCTCCGATATGGTTGAGCAAGGATTGGAGGTTTTCATGGACGATTTTTCGGTTTTTGGAGATTCATTCGACTTATGCCTAGAAAACCTTGTGAAAGTGCTGAAACGATGTGTTGAGACAAATTTGGTGCTTAATTGGGAGAAATGCCACTTCATGGTGCAAGAAGGGATTATTTTGGGGCATAGAGTATCTTCAAAGGGGCTGGAGGTTGATAAGGCCAAGATCGAGACCATTGAGAAGCTTCCTCCACCAACCAACGTCAAGGGAATCCGTAGTTTCCTTGGACATGCTGGATTTTATAGGCGGTTTATCAAGGATTTCTCAAAAAATTGCAAAACCGTTGTGTAGTCTCCTTGAGAAAGACACTCCATTTGTCTTCGATCATGCATGTCTAGAGGCTTTTGAGTTACTAAGGAAGAAGCTTATAAGTGCACCTATTATCATGGCCCCGGATTGGAATCTTCCATTTGAATTGATGTGCGATGCTAGCGACTTTGCAATTGGTGCTGTATTGGGCCATCGCAAGGACAAGGTCTTTCATGTGATTTATTATGCTAGCAAGACACTAATTGGAGCTCAACTTAATTACACAACAACGGAGAAGGAATTGCTTGCTATCGTGTATGCATTTGACAAATTTCGTGCCTATCTCATTGGCACCAAGGTCATTGTGTACATGGACCACTCAGCCATAAAGTACTTAATAGCAAAGAAGGACGCAAAGCCACGCTTGATTCGATGGGTTTTATTGCTTCAAGAATTTGATCTCGAGATTTGAGATAAGAAGGGAACTGAGAATCAAGTGGCGGATCACTTGTCAAGGCTGGAAAATGCAACCCGTGAGGTGGGAGAGGACGTCATGATTAATGAATCTTTTCCCGATGAGCAACTTTTCGCCATCACACATGAGGTGCCATGGTATGCTGACTATGTTAATTATGTGGTGAGCCATGTGCTACCGCCTGAGCTTAGCTACCAACAAAAAAGGAAGTTCCTGCACGATGTAAAGCATTATTTTTGGGATGAACCTTTTCTGTTTAAGCAATGTGCTGACCAACTGATCCGGAAATGCGTACCTCAATCTGAGATGGAAAGTATTTTGCAACAATGTCACGCCTTAGCTTTTGGTGGACACTATGGCGGAGAGAGAACAACGACGAAGGTGTTGCAGTCGGGTTTTTATTGGCCAACGTTGTTCAGGGATGCCCATGTGTTTGTGCTGAAATGTGATCGATGTCAAAGAGTGGGGAACATTTCCAGGCGTCATGAGATGCCACTAACCACAATCTTGGAGGTTGAAATCTTTGACGTTTGGGGTATCGACTTTATGGGCCCGTTTCCCTCTTTGTTCAACAATTTGTATATCATTGTGGCTGTAGATTACGTGTCAAAATGGGTTGAAGCAGCAGCGACACCCACTAATGATGCCAAGGTTGTGCTAAAGTTCCTTCGAAAAAATGTATTCACAAGATTCGGAACTCCGCGTGCAATAATTAGCGATGAAGGGTCGCACTTTTGTAACAAGAACTTTAATGCCCTTTTTGCTAAATATGGGGTAACCCATAAAATTGCCACGGCCTATCATCCTCAAACAAGTGGTCAGGTGGAGGTATCCAATAGAGAGGTGAAAAGGATTTTGGAGAAGGTTGTAAACCCGAATAGAAAGGACTGGTCTTTGAAGCTTGATGACGCCTTATGGGCGTATAGGACGGCATACAAAACTCCTATCGGGATGTCACCATATCAGCTTGTGTATGGGAAAGCATGTCACTTGCTGGTGGAACTTGAACATAGTGCTTATTGGGCCATCCGGAAGCTAAACTTTGATTTAAATGCTGCGGGAGAGAAACGCCTCTTGCAACTCAATGAGATGGACGAGTTCCGTCTCCAGTCTTATGAGAATGCAAAGCTCTACAAGGAAAAAGTCAAGAGGTGGCACGACAAGAAGATTATCGATCGAGCGTTTGAGGTTGGACAACCCGTCCTCCTCTATAATTCTCGGTTGAAGCTATTTCCCGGTAAGCTCAAATCACGATGGTCAGGGCCATTCTATATCAATCATGTATTCCCACATGGTGCAATTGAACTGCAGGATGAGAAGACAAACCAATTGTTCAAGGTGAACGGGCAAAGAATTAAGCACTATTGGGGTGGCGACATCGAGCGCCAAAAGACCTCAATTAATCTCGTTGATCCGATATGAAGGGGGTATAGTCAGGCTGAGGACTTTAACTCAAGCGCTAATTGGGAGGCAACCCAATGTTTCATTTTAATGTTTAAGTCAAATTACTTTTAAAAAAAAAAAAAATTTCAAAAGGATGATCTTTAGTGTTAATTGTTTCTAATGTTGTTAATTTTGTTGCTACATGTAGGTATTTGTATCCAATTTTGGCAATTGAGCGATGCGTGTCAGCGAAACGCCGATGGCACGCCAGCAGCAGCACCAGGCGCAACGCTCGGCAGCAGGCGGGGCGCAGCAGGCGGGCGCAGGCGGGCGCGCGCTGAGCGGCAACCAGGCACGCGCGGGCGCACAGCAGGCCGTGCGGCCGTACCTGGGCTGTTGGCTTGGTTCCTTAAATCACCACTTTAGCTCATTTTTTTTGTCATTCCATTCTTATATCTCTCTCCTCCCACTCCATAGCCTACTTGCTTAAACTTGCCCAAACTCAATTTTGTGCCCCATTGCAACATATTGGCGCCCAATTGCGGTAACCCATCATCATTCTCACCTTCCATCTTGGATTTGAACAACATTTTGAAGGTTTTTGAAGAATTTCTTTGGTTTTTCACAAGTTCTCCTAGATAAGGTAATAAGGGCTATAAATTTCCAATTTTTCTTGCTTGGGTGCTGTGTTTTGGTGATTTTGATTAGCAGGTACATATCTAGCTCCCATTGCAAGGCTTTGTGGAGGGTTTGGCCTAGTCCCCATTGCACTTACACTTGTGATTTTAAAGAGTGCACACCAACTGTTCGACAAATTGCCTGAGAAGGATTTCGTGGCTATTTTGAGTGTTTTGCTTGCATCTCTGATCTAGATGGCTACCAAACATCATAGGGGTGAACCTTCCTCATCCAGGGCATATGATAAGAAAAGGTTTGTCAGTGCAGAAGCCTCCGAGCGATACCATACCACCATGGTCACAAAATCTTTGATTCCGGAACGGGGTATTCTTCCTGACGGAACAAACAACTAAGGGTTGGCAGAAATAATTAGGGAAAGAAGTTGGGAAACTTTTGCCGCTCAGCCCGAGCCTGCATGCATTCCTCTTGTCAGGGAATTCTACGCTAATGCATTAGAAGCTGAAAATTTTGTGGTAACGGTTAGGGGCAAGAAAGTTTCATTTGGAAAAAGGTGCATTGAAGAATACTATAACCTACCTAAAAGCCACGGTGAGGATGACCTCACTAATTATGGGGCCAACAAGCCCGACTAGGATGCAGTCATTACAACATTATGCAAACCCGGTGCTCGTTGGGCTATGACAAGGGGAGAGCCGGTGCATTTTCGCCAAGGCGACTTAAGCAAATATGGGAAAGCATGGTTATACTTCATCAATGCAAAGCTATGGCCGACCACACACGCAACTCAAGTAATTCCAATGCGGGCTCTTATCCTGTTTTGTTTGGTGACTGGGCGGAGCATTAGCGTGGGTCGGTTGATTCAGAACTCAATTCTTCAGTTTGTTAATGGGAAGTCTTCAGGCGGGTTGCCACACCCATCCCTGATCTGCGGGTTGTGCAAGAGGGCCAAAGTTAAGGTGCATGCCCACGAGTTACTTCAACAACCACTCACACCCATTGACAGCCTAGCTATTGGCCTTTACAAGGTCTGGAAGGGGGCGGCACCGGAGCCACATGGAGCTGGGTTCTTACTGTTAGTTCAGCCTCATGAGCCCGAGGCAAGTGTCGGAACTCCACCACCAAGCACTGAGCACACCGAGGCGTCTAGCTCTTCTATGGACCTACTTATTGCTGAGATGCGGGAGCTTCATCGTGAAAATCAAGCGATGAGGGCTGAAATGCAACAGAACGAGCAGACAAGACTGTGGGAAGAGTAGGAGAGGGAGCGTGAGCATAGGCGCATGTCCCGCCGCCTTGATCACTCCATTCAGCAAGTCAATTCCTTATGCATTTACACTACCGATTTTTGTAACGCGGCTGCACAGGTGATCAACAACAGCGGGGCCAATACCGGCCCCAATGCAGTCCAATTTCCCATGACACCTATGTTCCCGGAGTATGGCTTTGACTCGGATGATGACGCTGCTTGAGTTCCCCGGTGATGTTCTCGATTTACATTCGTTTTTCCTTTTTTTAAAAAAAACATCGAGGACTATGTTTCCTTTAAGTTTGGGGGTGTGTGTTAGTTTAATTTAGCCATTTTGTGTGTTAGTTTAATTTAGTCACTTTATTTTGTCCTAGTTGTGTGTGTTTCAAGAATGGCCAATGATATTCTGCTGGGTATGGTGTTTCTTTCTAAAGTAAGGCTCGAGTAGACTTAGTTACTTCTTAACATTATGGCTAACTCCCCTACTCTTGGTTACGTTAACTCCTCACGTTTTCAGCATGCCTGTTAGTTAGTTAGTATTGAGAAATCTCATTTACTGTTATGTTTGGGCGATTATACTTGAAATGTACTGAACTCATGTCTACGACCTGTTTTGTCATTTTAGGCTTCCATATAAGTTTGGGGGAAGATATGAATTCAAAAAAAAAAAAAAGAAAAAAAAAAAAGACTGACCAAGTTTAATTACGTGACCTTTGCTACTCGAGTTAATAGACCCTTTGGGGTGTTTTACACCTAATGCCCTAAAGCCATCTGGTTTGGGAGTCATTGATCAAACACTCGTTACATGGGTAGCTCTGAATAGCCTAATGTGATTAGACATTGCACGGTCATGCGATTAGTAAGGTGAGATGGAGCGTAAAACGCACTCACCAATGTGATTACTTATTAATGCATCAATGTACTTGGAACCCCCCCTTTTCTTATGTGGTCGTCTTGTTTGATTTTCTCTAGGTGACGATGAGTTTGTAGATTTATAGTATAATCCCTCGGAAGTTGAGTTCATGCGTTAGCTCTTTCCTAACTTACATAAACAGATGTCATGCACTCACACACACACTACTGGGATCTTGAGTAGCCGTGTGCTTAGAACTCTTGTTAAATTGTAACTTTTCAGTCTGCTTGGGCCCCTTTTTGATCTTTTTCCTTTGAGGCCAATTCTTGGAGTCACTTTCCTCTAAATTCAGTTGTTTTTATATAAATTAGTAAATCTCTGTTTACTTGAGGACAAGCAAAGATTTAAGTTTGGGGGTAGTTGATGAGTGTGTTTTATACACACAATTTGGGTACTTTTCGCCTTGATAATTTGCAAGTCTTTAGGTATTTTATATAGTTTTTATGTATTTTTATCTTATTTTTACATAAATTAGTTTTTAGTTACTTTTACATGTTTTATGTTTCTTTGATGCATTTTTATTATGTTTGTAGGAATTGAAATAAAGACCGCTCGGATCGTTGTTTGGATTGACTCATTGTCCGTGCCTGAACGTCTGTGCCCGAATGGTAATATGATGGATTGTGGTGATTGGCGACGCCCGGTGCTTAATTTGACAATATTTGGTAGTTGGGCGTGCACGGCGTCGGATGGCGTGCACGGCGTGCGGCATTGGCCAAGCCACTTGGGCAAGCCCGTGTTTGGATTTCTGTGCCCGGAGGTTGTGACGATGAAAATTTATGTTTGGCGACGCTTGGGGCTTAATTTGATGACATATGGAAGTTGGGCGTGCACGGCGTTGGATCGCGTGCACGGCGTCGGGCGGCGTGGCACATGGCGTTGGCGCTGGGCGCTGACACTCCGCAGGCGCCGGCGTGCGGGCGCACGCCTGGGGCGCGCGGGCGCGCACGCATGGCTCGGCAGCCTCGGCAGCACATGGCTCGACAGACAGGTGGGGCGGCATGCAGGCGCCAGCGTGCGGGCGCATGCCAGGGGCGCACGGGGGCGCGCGCTTGGCTCGGCAGCCTCGGCAGCACATAGGGGAGGCATGTAGGCGCCAGCGTGCGGGTGCACGCCTGGGGCGCGCGGGCGCGCGTGCATGGCTCGGCAGCCTCAGCAGCGCAATGGGCGGCATGCAGGCACCAGCGTGCGGGCGCACGCCTGGGGCGTGCGGGAGCGCGCGCAGCGGTAGCAGCGACTCGACAGCCAGCGGAGCGGCATGCAGGCGCTTGGGCGCGGGCGCACGCCGCCGTGCTGAGTGCGATCTGACACAGCCATAGTGCGATCTGAGCTCCATTTTGTCCGATTTTGGCTAGGATTTCTTGATGAAGACTATATATAATCTCTTCTAAGCCTCATATCAGATATCTAGAGAGAGGGAGACTACAAAATAATCAACCAACAGTGCTCAAGGCTGCAAATCAAGCTGAATCAAGCCAAAAGCCAAAGAACTCAGTCAAGAAGAATTGCAAGGCTAAGGAGGAGAGCTAGAAATCTGCAACAACCAAAGGAACACCAGCTGAATAGCTTCAAAAGTGGTTTCATTTCTAGTTTTCCATCTCCTTTGTAATTCGAATTTGACAATGTATCAATTGAAAATGATGTTTATTGTAGCTATCATGAACTAACCTTCTATTCTAAGATTGCAATGGAACCCAACACTTAATTTGAATTGAATTCTCTCTATATTGATTTTAGTTATGCATTTGTAAATTGATTGTCATAACCTTTGCTTCTAGATTAATTGCTTGGCCCGTAATTACCGTGGGAACCTATATGAACTTGACGAACGGATTATAGGTTAAGACCTAGTTATGATAACATGCGAAAGTATAGATTGTTGTGGGTTATTAATTGGATTAAGTGACATGTGTCTTATTGATTATCTGCAATAATAGGTATCTTGATAGTAGTTGGGATAGATATATACCTAATTACCGCATGCAACCAATTGAGAATCTAGTCTTAATGACTTCCGAGGTGAAAGTTGGTAATGGAAGGGAGGATTAATTAGATTTGGTGACACGTGTCTATAAATCATTCCTGAAATTAGTCTCTTGATAGTGTATAGGATAGACATATACCTATGCACCGCTTAGGAAGATTCGTGATTGACCATCGACAAAGGCTCTTGTGTAGTTTTGATTTCTCGGTTGTCAATTCCTATGCTATAATTGACTGAAAAGAGAGAGTTAGGAGATTCAAATGACGTGTTGGGGAAAATTGTAATCTTAGACCTTTCTATCTTGATATTTTACCGCATTTTACTTATTACTCGACTTGTGAACTCAAACAATCAACAAACAATCAAACCTTCTTTGTTTAAATTAGATCAAATTGATTTACAATTGGCACTTGGTTATTATTCGTCACAATTCAATGTGGGTTCGACTCTTATCTTATCATATATTACTTGTGGGCCGTGTATACTTGCACGTGTGTGTTATCGATTGCGAAATCGACCAACATAATTATAACCATTGAATCATGAATAAAAATATACAAGATAAATTTAATCAAAGAAAAAAAATTCCATAATCAAATACAAATATCCAAATAAATGTTAAACAAAAACTACTTCTACAAAGTCATTATCATACCATACCCAAAAATCATCAAACATAATCTATATTAAATGAAAAAAGAAGATACCACCTTTGTTCCATAAAGAGAATTTAATTTAATTTCTTTTTCTTTGTTTCGAGAGAAAAGAGTTTTATTTATTTTTATAGAAATATAAAATAACAATTCCTTCACGTTTATCAACGAACATAAAATTAAAAATATATATTATTAAATTTTCTAAACTATGAAAAGAAGACTTTTTTATATAAAAAAAACGGAAGATATACTATTAACTAAAGCTAAAAGGGAAAACATGTGCTTTACTTGCTAAAACATCGATCACTAACATTTTACAATTTGAAATTTGACTAATAAATTTTGGAGTCTAGAGATCGAAGAAAATATTTGAGTTGATTGAACAAGACTTTAAAGTCTTCATGCTAGCAAGGAATAAATTGCAACTATTTTATTGAAAAAATCTGAAAGAAATGATTCTTTAGTATCTTATTTGACAATTAACAAATAAAATAAAATAAAAAGAGTTTATTATTTTAGAGTTTACTATTTTAGAATTAGTATGTAACATGGCTTAAAATAATATTCTCTGAAGAATCTTATTTATTGGGGAAAAAAATTCCAATAAAATCTCATTTCTTTTGACAGTAGTAGCCTGCCAAATTTTTTTTAATGAAGATTCACCAATGAAAAAAAAATTAAAATCTATATTCCACTGCGGTAAAGAACTCTTACATAGTTGCATGTAACGTATTAAGTTCTTTACTAGAAAAGATAGTCCTTTACTAGAAAAGATAAAGGTAATTGATCCACTAATGAATCTGATTTGCTTCTACAGGGGAGAGAGAGAAAGAAAGACGTTAGGTTTAGTAGATAAAAATAAATTGGGGATATGAGTTGTAATTTAAAATTTATTATATTGAAAGTTGAGGATAATATGGGAATTATAAAAATATTACTTATTCCAATTTCTTTTCTCTCCAAATCAGGCCAAATTTGGACGAAAAGTTTTGGCAGGAAAAGTTGCCAAGTTTTCTATCCATTTATTTTCTTTTCCGTTTATTAAAAAACTCAGAAACATAAGAATTGGAAAGAAAACTTAAATTTTTCGTCTATTTCTTTTCTTTTCTGTCCATTTTAAAACTCAGAAACAGAGCGTTAGGGCTCTAAATGGTAAAAATTAGTATTCGTGTGCGTTTGCGTCCGTGTATTCAAAAAAACAGTGTATATTATTTATATTCAAAAAAAAATTGATATATTCTTATTTAATTTAAAAGTATCTATAAATAAACGGGATACGAATATCGTATTCGTATTCGTTTAACATCCGACCGTAAATAAATCCGGTGAATAATGGATATCCGGAATTCAATATCCGAATTCGGATTCGTATCCGGAATTTGTATCCAAATAACTCATATATATATATATATATATATTAATTATTATATAATAAGCAAAATAATTTTTTTTAAGTTTTCACTATCATTAGTTTTCACTATCATACGAAGATTATTTTTAAAATATATCATTTCAGTTTTAAAAAGTAGGAAATAACATTTTTATTATAATATTAATAAACTGAAATAAATTGATTTAAGTATAGTTAATGGATTTTTACTATTATAAAGTTAAAATATCTAAAATGTATCTGTTAACGTCAAGATCCGTCCGGTCGCTTAATCACCAAATACGAGCTAAATCGTGCATAGAAAACGGAGATCACAATGAGGAAGTTGATCGGGGCCGTCAGAGGATAGCTCCGGTGTGAAAATAAGTACAAGTTGGAGAATAAGGTTAACAATGGAGGCACGATATAACTTTAGTGCTTATGTTAGACAAAGTGTCATTACCTGTGACTTAGGGTATAACGTGTATTTATAGTTAACCACACCTCCTTAATGCCCTGTCCCAAAGTAGGAATAGGACTCCTTATCACAACAATTACCATACTTGGATAGAAGTCAATTTCCTTAAGAATAGGAAGTCAAAGTTAATCCGGACTATTTCCACAAATGTAGGAAGTCAAACAGAATCAGGATTGTAGATTCTTTAAAAGTCAAGTCCCCTAACTAGAATATACCGCCACGTGAAAAAATTCCTCCATGTAGGATAGGTCCCGCCGAATCAACCGGGTCCACGAAAATCATGCTCTAACATTGCCCCACTCTCTTGTTATAACAAACTTATAATAAAAGAGTACACAAATTAATAACCAACAAAATGTTATCACCGTAGCCAAACAGTCCCCTTCGTATATCACATGCAAAGCTGGACCCTACCATCATCATTATCCGACGTAACTTGGGGAACGTGCGGCTACAGACAATCAGTCACAACAAGCCCCCCTCAAAAAAAAATCGCCATTTTTATTCTTAGATCTAGAATTTTCAAAAAGCACCGATTTTCCTTCTCTCGCCACTACAACAACCTCCTCTGACTAAATACTACCAAACCTTAATAATTTCTGATCAAAAATGTTAGACACCAACTCCGTTCAACTACCAATCACCGTCGACAAAACCCTCACCAGAAATCCAACCATATAACCAACAATAACACCCACGACCACAAAATACTATTCCAGGAACCCTAACCACCACAACCACTACCAATACTGTCACCACCCCCAAGGTACAACCTCCTCTTCCTACGACTGAGAGCACACTGCCACCGACATGAAGCGAAGTCGAAATAGCCGAAATGAAAATATGGGAGGAATACTCATCGGAGAAAGCCTATTCCTACATCAACACCCGATCTTGCCTCTATCACAGAGCCTTAATTGAAATACGCCAACAGTACCTCATCCCTGAGCAATACGAACTCCGCACACCCAAACTCAATGAGAAGATGTACTTGTGCCCCGATGGCTGGACCGTTATTCCCCTTTACGCTCTGAAATATGGGATTCGATTCCCCCTCCACGAGTTCATCTCCACCTTTTTTGACTTTGTAGGAATTGGGTTCGCGTAATACATCCACCTCATCTAATTCATCGCTTTCAGCCACGAATGTGGCATCCTACCTTGCATGGACTTCTTTTTTGCCATGTTCTCCCTCGTCCGATCCAAGGAACCATGGTTCCGACAGCTGAACAAACAACTAAACAAATGGATTTGGATGAAAACCCCTTCTAGCAACAAGGGATGACACTTCCACTGGTTCTACATCAAAGGACCCGACACCCACATCCTCCCAAGCTGGTCCGACTCCTCAAGGGCTAACTTTATATTCGACAAGTTTCCCAAGGACAAGGTCGACGCGTTGTTGCCTAATTTCTTACTAGCACATAACACGCAAGTATACACGTTCGTTTATAGTATTCAGCAAGTAAGGATATCGTTCCCACGAGGAAATAAATTAATATTTATCAATTACCAAATTCAATTTAATTAATCCTATTTAAACTACGAATATTGGTTGCAAGTTAAAAATTAAAATTAACAAAATTAATTACTAAAATAAAGTTCACAAGAGCAAAATGCAGATTTAATAATTTAAGATTACAACTTCCCTTGGTATTTCATTTAAATCAATTCACTTTCTATTTAATTTAATTAATTAGTATGAATTATTAACCCAAAAATCCTTACAGTATTCACGCACTTCTTCCGAAAGATACGTAAACAAATCCTCCTAAATCCAGCAATTAAGCAGTAGAATTACAAGAAACACCCTAATCAATTAACTCACTATATTCCTATGTGAATCAAGTTAATTAGGGTTTTTAGGCACAAGTTCTTTCAATGGTTACAAACGACACACAAGTACATTCTTATCCTACATGCTAATCATATTAATCTTATTCAGACTATATGAACAGATACTATCATATCCAGATCTAAATCTATACTCTATTTTCTAATTTTATATAGATTATCACAGTAATTGTTGGCCAGACAATTAATCAACAAGCACAAGATATAATAAATGATTCAATAAAAACTAACTTGCATTAAATAGGAAGCATCAATTTAAATTTCATACTAAGTTCTGTTGTAATCTTAATCTAAATTTAGTTCATAATGATAAAAGAAAACATCATCCAAATCATAAACTTAAACATCCCAAATAATTACAAGAATTAAAGATTAGGGAAAGGAATAGAAAAAACTGTGGATTTGCTTCTAATCTTCTTCTTGATCTCTAGCCCTTGCAATCTTTCTTCTTGTTCTCCTTTTTTGTCTCTGCAATCTTTTGTTACCTTGTGTTCTGAAGTCTTCTCCCTTGTATATTAGTCAAAACCCTCGTTACAATTCCTGATTGGCTTCCAATTCCATCTCAGCCGCACAAAATTCATCATTTTTCGTACTAGAGCGCCTCGACGCTTAACTCAGTACAATTCCAAGCGCCTAGACGCTTGGCTTGGACCACAGATTTACAAAAATACCATTATGCTCAATTTTAATGATTCTTTAATTCTTTTCTTCATCAAAATGACATATATGCCCCTCCAGCTCCATCCTGCAAAAATAAACACAAAAACAAATAAAATGATACTAAAAACACCTAAAGATATCAATAATTAAGCTTAACAATACCAGATTCGTAGGTATGAAACCCATTCATCACGCGTTCAGATAATTCTACTCTAAGATGCCAATAGAGGAATGGTCGATGGACCTGTTGTCCGATCAATCATAACTTTACAGCCACAAACGTAAGTTTCGAACCCCTTAATTACATACAAAATATATCAAATCTCCACTGTGACTAACTCCTTTATATTTACAGTATCCCTCAATCACAAATAGTCACAGAGGTCGACCAACCATCCCACGAAGTACTATCTACTGAAGGCATCCCCGGGGCGACCTCTGACTCAACACAAGAAACAGCCTCTCAGCCGAACCAACTAACCAAATCACCTCTAGCCATAAAACCCATAACCGCCATCCCGATGCCTTCAACAACCACGGAGAATACCTTAAAAATGACCAAATCAGAGAAGGTGGTATTAATGAGGAGGAAGAAACGACGATTGGTGAATGCACCCACCAATCCTCCTTCCCCGACACCAACCATTGTACCACCCCAAACCACTGCAACTGAACCTCCCCAACAAATCATTCTCGAGCCCCCAATCGAAGAAACCACCATCGAGCCCCCACTAAAGAGAGCCTGCACCGAAAGCAGCCCAACACCTCCACCCCCACCAACCACTAAGGCATCATCCTTTTCGGAGACACCACCACGAAGATTCCTAAATACCACCTGGTCCAAGGACATACCTCTCCTTGGTTTCCCATATAAATGCTACAACGCCTTCGTCCTACCTGGAGACGGTGCGATGTATGATGGCCTCGAGCCAGAAGACCTTATTATCACCACGATTGTTCACCAGGGTCGAGTGATTATCCCTTACACTTCTTTTGAATTTCTAGCATCTTCATAACTGAATAAAGTACCTGACCATTTTGCTTATATCCTTCAGGCCTTGTCATCTTTTGGCCGTCTGATGAATAAAGTAGAAGATATGTAGGTCAAGAGAAAGAAACTTGAGGCCAACATCGACCACCTTTAAGGAAAAGTTGAAACCCTCACATCCGACTTGATGGAAGAACGAGGGCAACAGAACCAGACCAGACTCCATTCCAAAGAACTGATGCAAGATCTGAAGACGCTGAAATGGAACTACTCTAATCTCACAGAACAAAGGCAAAAACTCAAGAACGAACGAGCCGAACTAAAGGGTGACAACGCAGAGCTGAAGAAGGCTCTAACAACCCTTGAAAACCAGTTCGAACAATTGTACCACAAAATGAAGAACCTGTTGAAGGCAACCTCGGATTTGGAGAAAGATTATGAAAATCTAAAAAAAGAAAGATCATCCGTCTCCGAAGCTGATAAGTAGAAAATCATTGATGGATATAAAGATTCGCCAGAGCTAACCGAGAACATCATGATTCAATTTTCCGAAGGCTACCAAGGACATAAAGAAAAAATAAGAGCGAAGATGCTGGCGGCCGGTCTTGACACTCAAATCCTCGATTCTTCTGATAAAGAATCTGAGGTCGAAGACGACCCCCGCCAAGCCATTAATTACTTGTATTCTCTCCTTTTTTTCATATGTAAAAACTCCCGATGTATATACAATTGAATGGAATGAAATTATCTTTCACAAACACGAGTGATAACACTAACTTTATTGATAAATTGACAAGATTACAAGATTGTTAAAATGAAACTACATATCTTATTGATAATACTTTCAAAGTCTTCCAGAATGCCAAGTTAACATCTGAAGTTAAAGAACCATCAACATAGAGAGTCCACGAGGATTGTACTGGTTGATAATCAATGATCGAACCCACAACTGCATCTGGCTGATCCGGAGAATCGGGTTCGGAGAACGAACACTCTGCCACGAATTCGGCCAATGCCTAATCTTTTATAACCCTCCATGGATGATATTCCAGAACATACTATCCCAACTCCATGGCCCACGCAACACGCCTACCCTAGACCTCCGACTTATGAAATATCTTCTTGAGAGGCTGATCCGTGTATATCACGATTATTCGACCTTAAAAGTAATGTCGAAGCTTCCGACTAGCCATTATTAATGCATAAGCAAACTTGTCTAGGTTTGGATACCGAGTCTCAGCATCCCGAATGGCATGACTGATATAATATACGGGGAACTGCGTTCCGGCCGATTCGTTGACCAAAACTACTCCAACCGCTAATGAACTCGCCGCCAAGATATAAAGGCTCCTTGGGGACCAGCTTCATCAACAACAGCAACGATGACAAGTACCTCTTGATCCCCTAGAACGCGTTTTCACACTCGGAGGTCCACTGGAAAGTCTTTTCGTTTTTTGGTCCCTTTAGTGTAGCAAAGAATGGAAGACACTGTTCCGCCGACTTCGACATAAACTTTCTGAGGGCTGCAGTCCTACCAGTCAACCGTTGTACATCTTTAAAAGTCTGTAGAGACTTCATGTCCAATATACCCTTAATATTCTCTAGGTTGGCCTCTTCCCTCTCTTGCTGACCAGATAACCAAGGAACTTGCTCGAACTGAGACTGAAGGTGCACTTGGTCGGATTCAAGTGTATGTTATAATCTCTGATGGTCTGGAAGCATTCCTCCAAATCCTCTAAGTGGTCCCGAACTGCAGTACTCTTAATGATCATGTCGTCCACGTATACCTCCAAATTGCGACCGAACTGCTTTCTGAACACGTAGTTCATGATGCATTGATAGGTGACCCCGCATTGATCAACACAAATGTCATTTTCTTGTAATCATATATTACCCGATGAGTGATGAAAATCATTTTTGGTATGTCTTCCTTACACATCGAAATTTGTTTGTATCTCAAAAATACATATAAAAAACTTAACAAAGAATATCCAGATGTAGCATCGATGAGCTGATCAATATAGGGGTAGAAATCCTTTGTGTTAGAATATACATATTTGAATTTGATGATAGGCTTATAATAATGTATATGTGTTTCAGTAGCCATTTGTAAAGTCCTTAAAATGAAATTAATGTACAAGGACTTAGAAAGATCAAATCCGTTAGGTTGATCTATAAATGATATAACTCAATGATCGTATAGTTTTGTTAACCGATCGTAGAGCTGCTCTGTCTAGTCGTAAAGTCTGTTGGAAATAGCAAAATCAGTTATATGATCGTAGAGCATCCAAAACAGAATTGAAGAGTCAGCCAATAGCTCGCAGATATAAGTCAAGATCATAGAGCTGCTCTCTGAAGATCGCAGAGTAAACTGGTTTAAAAGAGATCGTAGAGTATATCGGTTTTTATAGAGACAACCAGCCTTCGTGAAATATTAAGTTAAAGACTGCAGAGATTGCAAGAAAGATCATAAGGTAAAACATAAGTCGTAGAGTAAGTTCAAACATTCACTCTATGATATGGAAGTCTACGACTAGTAAGATCGTAGAGTCAGCTAAGAACTCTACGATCACTCTGAGAAACCATGATTAGCACAATCATAAAGTACTTGTGTGCCAATAATGAACTGACATCATACAAACACTCAGAGTGATAATCCCAAGTCGGTTGTTGATTACTCTAATAATAATAGTGGAAGGCCAAACCAAGTGTAACTCCAACTACCAAGACTTTTAGTAGCAAAAACAACACACATGTCTGCCTCTACCTCAGTATGGACTAAAGTGAGCTGACACATCCATTATTGCAGACGTCATGGATTAAAGTATTAATTGATGTAATGGCAATTTCTCAACAGGAAAGTCATAAGGATCTCTATAAAAGGGTAAACAGTTCTAAATTAAAAAAATAGAGCAAGAACGATCAAATATGAAACAGTCTCAAAAGGCTTCGGTTATGTTTGATAAAAATGATAATTAAGATCTGAATGATTATGATGTCTTAATAAATTAGATCATCTGAATGATTATGAGGTCTGAATCTAAAAAACTGTTTGATAACTAAAAAGTAAGTTGTCTCTTAATGACACTATTTTACCATTTTAAAGGGTAAAATTTTATTTAATAATTTTAAATATTCAATTTATAAAAATGAGTGAATAATATTGTTGAATATATTTATATAAAAAAAATTTATCAAAAAAATTTCATTAAGAGGTACCTCTTAATTATTAAGACTTCATTTTTTGTCTTACCGATTAAGAGGTATTCAGAGGTAACAAAAATAAAAATAAACAACATCATGCCTCAGAACGAATAAGAGGCTGTCCATTAAGAGACAAACAGATGTAAACAAACAACACCTTACTCTATAAAAACATAAGATATTGCTTTGTTACTAAGTTCTTTAGAACTTAAGCTTAAAGCCACTTAGTAACACCTCAACTAAACACTCGCAATACAATGTACTAGTCTTAGTGACCACATAGATTCCAAGTCTAAGTGACTTGAAGAGTTTTTAGTGAACTAGTCTTACTGACCATTATACCAAGTCTAAGTGACTTGAAGAGTTCTAAGTGAACTGGACTAAGTGTCCTGGTCTGAGTGACCTTGCCAAGACTGAGTGACTCAAAGGAACCTTATTAGTTCAGTTGTAAGGGATCTTAGTGACCTGGTCTTTGTGACCCTATCCTTAGTGGATTTCATACTTGTTGAAGTAGAAAAGTGGACTAAAAGCTATTTATACTCCGAACCACTTAAACATCTTGTGTCATTTACTTTCAATCTTTATATTCCTTCATTAACGGTTATATCTATTTGTGACCAAAATCCATTAGAGCTAAACTTAGAACTGTGACTTATGCTATATCTTTGAAGGGATTTTTCTAAACTAATATTCCGCTGTGCTAAGTTAATTGAACTAATCAATTATTCGGTAATTTATCTTTGAATAAATAAAGAAGAAATTTTAAAGGATCTATTTAATCCCCCCTTCTAGATCTCTCTTGCCTCCAGGAACTAAAAAGTGGTATCAGAGCAAGGTTCTCACAACCAAAGCTTAACACGCTTGAGTAGATCAATGACACATATCAAAACCAGTTCTGAGTTTGGTAGTGGAAACAAGTGATAAGTGCATAATATTCATTTATTTTCATTCCTTTATATTTAGTTTATTGCATGTTTTATTGTGTATATGCACTTATTAGGTTGTTTATTGATTTCAGGAGAATTCAGAGTCAAAAGTGGAGAAAGATGGAAAATCGGAGCTAAAACGAGAAAAAGTTGAAAAGTTGGAAAATCTGAGGTTCTCGCCTCGGCGAGAACTTTGTACTAAGATTTCTCGCCCCGGCGAGAAGTGCTCTGCCCATTTTCGCCCCAGCCGATCCAGAGTTCGCCCCGGCCCAGACCTCTCTGAAGTTTCTCGCCTCGACGAGAAACCCAGTACAAAATCCTCGCCCCAGCGAGAAAGGCGGCGTTGACCAAGTTTGACTAACTTTGACTTTTTGTAATTTTTGAGGATTTCTATTTCAGATTGGATTCTTAATTCTCAGAGATTTATTATATTATCTTAGGACTATAAATAGATGTTTTTAATTTATTACTAGAGAGAGATCTTGACAACTACAATTGTAACCCTAATTGAAAGAGATTGAAGGCATGCCAGGCTAAACTCTTACTTTCAGTTCTAAGGGATGTTGAACATTATTCATAATTAATGGTTTAATCAGGTTTTATTTATTTATTCCTTCTTGCATGATATTTATTCTGATAATCTGTTTTTAATTGATTATATGTTATTTAATCTTTTGATTTAATTTGGCCAATTGAATTAATTTGATTAATATCATCTGCTAGTTTAAGATATAGTATTAAGCAAATGATATTATATCTGATCATAGGTAGCAATTAATAGTATTTGATTGTGGACAAGCTTTTGGATATTATTAAGATTATTAGAAGGCAAGTTAAATAATTCCTGATTGTGTAATTGTTGCTTGGAATAACCTAATTCTCTAATTCTTCATGCTGCTGTTATATTAAATCTAGACTGATAGTTCTAGGTTATGTGATAGTTAGAGTCTCTTGAGGCGATTGCCACATTTAATTTACACATAAGGAGAATTTTGGATAATTAGCGATTGCGGTTATCTAGGGTTATTAATCTCATTGAAGGATAAATATTGTTAAACTTGACTTTTCTATAATTGTGCCAAGGTGATACTGAACTGAAGAACTGAAGCTTTTTATTCATTGATCACTCGTAATTACTTTTGTTGGCTTAGTAAATCAAACTCAAAACCCCCCATTAAGAGAAATAAAAGGAACATTAGAATAAATAAAAGACTAATTCACTTCTCTGTGGGATCGATCCTTACTTGTCATTATACTAAGTTTTGTGTTAGTAGAGTGTTAATAAGGTATTAATTTTAGAGTGTAAAATGACAGCTCCCAAATTTTGGCGTCGTTACTGGGGAAGTGTTTTTTATCTTTATTTATTCTTCATTTTATTTTTGTTCATTATTGTAGTTCATAACACGATCCTCTCAATCCGGTGATTTGAATTTTAATCCAGAAATTGAGAAAATTGCACGCAGGCTAAGGAAAGAAGCTCGTCAAGTTCGAGGCATCATTGCAGAGTCAGACGAAGTTCCATCACCGGGACTCAACATAGCACTTGAATTACTGTCAAATACATCATCCACTGATTCAGAGGAAGAAGAAAAAATGGCGGTGCCAAATAACAATAGAACACTCAAAGAATTAGACACTCTTAATCTTAATCAACAACCCTTGTGCATTGAATATCCTACTTTAACTACTGCTTTTGAACTTAAATCGGGACTAATTCATCTTCTGCCTACTTTTCGTGGTCTTACAGGTGAAGATCCATATAAGCACTTAAAGGAATTTCATGTGGTGTGTTCCACCATGAAACCACATGGAATAACTGAGGATCAAATTAAGCTAAGGGCATTTCCATTCTCATTGGGAGATCTAGCGAAAGACTGGCTGTATTATCTTCCTTCAGGGTCAATACAGTCATGGAATGACATGAAAAGGCTGTTCTTGAAGAAGTACTTTCCTGCTTCAAGAGTTGCCAACATCAGAAAGGAGATATGCGGCATTCGACAGTTCAGCGGAGAGACACTATATAAGTATTGGGAAAGATTTAAAAAACTGTGTTCCAGTTGTCCTCCCCATCAAATAGACAATCAACACCTGATTCAGTACTTTTATGAAGGATTATCACCAATGGATCAGAGTATGATCGATGCTGCAAGTGGAGGAGCACTAGTAGATAAGACACCGGAGGCTGCGAGGACTCTAATTGAAAATATGGCTGCTAATTCTCAGCAGTATGGGACAAGGAATAACCATGCACTTGCAAGAGTGAATGAGATGACCACGAGCAAGCTTGAACAACAAAATTTTGATCTAACTGCGATGGTGAGACAAATGGCTACAGGAAATACACCAGCAGCAAAAGTGTGGGATTTGTTTAATGGGTGGTCACAATACTGATTCTTGTCCGACATTACAAGAGGATGAAACTGCACAGCAAGCTAATGGATGGGGAACTATCAGGCGCAACCACAACGGAAGTATGACCCGTACTCCAATACTTATAATCCAGGATGGAGGGATCATACTAACCTTAGTTATGGAGGAAATAGGCCACCAGCGCAAAGCGTGTATCCGGTTAGACAACAAGGGTTCCCACAAGGCTCTCAACGAACTCAACCCCAATATCAACCTAGACAGGCAGCTCCTGCAAATTCTGGAACATCTTTGGAAGACATGTTCAAGGCATTCATGAGTCAGACACAGCAGTTCCAGCAGGAAACGAAAAATTCGGTTCAAGACTTGAGAAATCAGATAGGTCAACTTGCCACCACAATAGGGAGGTTGGATTCTCAAGGTTCAGGAAAGTTGCCCTTCTAAACAGTTGTCAATCCAAGGGAGAATGCTAGTGCGATTACACTAAGGAATGGAAAAGAGTTGGAAGTACCCAAAGCAGTTACGGAAATTGAAGAGGACAAAGCTAAAGAGGAGACTGAGACACCAAGGAAAATTGTTACCCCATCTACTCCAGTTAAGACCCCACCGTTGCCGTTTCCACCTAGAACACACAAAACTTCAAAGAAGGAGGAAAACGAAAAGGAAATTTTGGAAACCTTCAGGAAGGTAGAGGTAAATATTCCTCTATTGGAGGCTATCAAACAAGTGCCCAGGTACGCAAAGTTTTTGAAAGAATTGTGTACTAACAAAAGAAAATTGAAAGATGATGAAAAAGTCACTGTAGGAGAGAATGTGTCAGCAGTGCTTCAAAGAAAAATGCCCCCTAAATGTAAGGATCCAGGAATGTTTACAATTCCATGCAGAATAGGTAATACCAGATTTGAGAAAGCCATGCTAGACCTAGGAGCTTCAATAAATGCCATGCCATTGTCTGTATTTGCTTCTTTAAATCTAGGACCTTTAAAACAAACTGGTGTTATCATTCAACTTGCTGATCGTACTAACACTTACCCTCAAGGGGTAATTGAAGATGTCTTAGTGCAGGTGAATCAGTTAATATTTCCTGTAGATTTTTACATTGTGGATATGGAAGATGACAGATCTCCAAATCCTTCGCATATCTTGTTAGGGCAACCATTCTTGAAAACAACAAGGACAATGATCGATGTGCACAATGGGACCTTGACTATGGAATTTAATGGAGAGAAAATTCAGTTCAATATATATGATGCAATGAGGTACCCTAGTGATGTTAATCATGTTTTTGCCATTGACATCATTGATTCTATAGTGCAGGAATCTTTTGATCAAGTACACCGGGAAAGCTTGGAGATGGCCATTACTAACAACCTGGACATAGATAAAGAGGATGAATTTGACCAAAATCAGGAATTGAAGGAAGTCGTGGCTGCATTGCACTCTTTACCAAAATTCACAGATAAGTATGCAGTTCAATCAATTCAATTGCCTGTTTCTCATAAAAAACTGTTACCATCTGTGGAGCAAGCTCCAAACTTAGAGTTGAAACCCTTACTTGCTCACTTGAAATATGCATATTTAGGGACTAATGAAACTTTACCTGTGATTATTGCTATTAATCTAACTAAAGTGCAGGAAGAAAAATTGTTGAGAGTCCTAAGGGACCATGTCACAGTGTTTGGTTGGACGATAGCAGATATCAAAGGTATTAGCCCCGCGATGTGAATGCATAGGATTCTTTTGGATGATGGAGCAAAGCCCACGAGAGAAACACAACGAAGATTAAATCCACCAATGATGGAGGTAGTCAAGAAAGAGGTGATTAAATTGCTTGATGCACGCATAATTTACCCCATCTCCGAAAGTCAGTGGGTGAGTCCGGTACAATTAGTTCCGAAGAAGTCTGGAATAACTGTCATCACGAATGACAATAATGAGTTGGTGCCCACACGGATACAAACATGATGGAGAGTGTGTATTGACTACAGGAAATTAAATGGTGTAACTCAAAAAGACCACTTTCCTCTTCCTTTTATTGATCAAATGCTAGAACGATTAGCGGGGCATACTTATTATTGCTTTCTAGATGGTTTTTCAGGTTATAATCAGATTGTGATTGCACCCGAAGACCAGGAAAAGACCACATTCACGTGTCCATTTGGTACTTTTACATACCGAAGGATGTCCTTTGGACTTTGCAATGCACCCGGTACTTTCCAGCGATGCATGGTAAGCATTTTTTCTGATCTTTCAGAAAATTATATCGAGGTCTTTATGGATGATTTCACAGTACATGGTGATTCTTTGAATTTGTGCTTGGAAAATCTAACGCGTGTGCTAGATAGATGCTTGGAGACTAACCTTGTTCTTAATTGGGAAAAGTATCACTTTATGGTAGAACAGGGTATAGTGCTTGGTCATGTTGTGTCAGCTAAAGGTTTAGAGGTTGATAAAGCTAAGATAGATATTGTGTCTGCTTTGCCTTACCCCGCCAGTGTGTGGGAGATTCGCTCTTTTCTTGGACATGCAGGTTTCTATCGGAAATTTATCAAAGACTTCTCTAAAATAGCTCTGCCATTATGTAAGTTGCTACAAAAAGATGTGGAATTCCAGTTCGATGAAGCGTGCAAGGAGGCATTTGACATGTTGAAGAGCCTATTGACTTCTGCACTTGTGATTCAACTGCCAAATTGGAATCTTCCCTTCGAAATAATGTGTGATGCAAGCAATTATGCAGTCGGAGCTATTTTGGGCCAAAGAGTTGACAAAGCTTCCATGCCATCTATTATGCCTCTAGAACATTGAATGCAGCTCAGATTAACTACTCGACAACAGAAAAAGAACTTTTATCTGTTGTTTTTGCTTTAGATAAATTTCGATCTTATTTACTTGGCACTAAAGTTGTAGTTTATTCTGACAATGCAGCTTTCAGGTATTTGTTAACCAAGAAGGACTCTAAACCCAGGATTATCAGATGGATTCTACTGTTGCAAGAATTCGACTTGGAAATCAAGGATAAGAAGGGAGCGGATAACTTGGTAGCAGATCACTTGAGTCGACTGATGAGAGATGAGGAGGCACTACCATTATATGATTCCTTTCTAGATAAGCACCTCTTTTCTATTCAGGAGGAATTGCCTTGGTATGCTAATATTGTTAATTATTTGGCAAGTGCATTTATTCCCAATGAATTTTCTAAAAACCAGAAGGATAAGCTTAGGAGTGATGCTAGACATTATGTTTGGGGTGATCCATATCTATGGAAATTTTGTGCTGATCAGATAATTCGTAGATGTGTGCCTAATACCGAAACATTGTCTATTCTAACTTTTTGCCATTCCTATGCTTGTGGAGGTCATTTTGGACCCAAACGAACTGCTCATAAGGTTTTAAAAAGTGGTTTTTATTGGCCAACAATTTTTAAAGACTCATATCTATTTTGTAAATCATGCGAGAATTATCAATGAACAGGGAACATATCACATAGAAATCAAATGCCACAAACTCCCATCTTAATTGTTGAGATTTTTGATGTTTGGGGTGGATAGGTGCAAAATATTCTATGTTTATAGTTCCTTTGTGCTTAGTATTATTATATGTTTTCTATGTTTATGAGATTAATTAAGGTGTTTATAGATTTTATGAAGAATTGATGTGATTTTGCAAATATGGAGTTTAATGCTAAGTTTTATGTTGTTTTGCAGAATATTGTACGATCGCTGGGTAAAGGCTCTACGTTCGTAGTGTTACAGTGGAAGCCTGACAACTCTACGATAGCAGGAAGGTTAAGTCAGAGTCACGCGACGATTTAATTTAGTACTCTATGTTCGTAGAGTGGGAGCTATATGACTGGGAGGCTGAGGACTCTACGACCAGGCACGACACTCTACGTTTTCAGTCCAGTGACGAAGATTAACTCTACGATGGTGCTCTTTACTCTACGATTGACAAGTTTACTCGGCAGCTAGTTACTCTACGATTCCGAGGTTTCCTCTACGATCGCGATAAGTGCTGGTACAGAGTCTACTTTACGATGTGCTGAAGGAGTATACTCTACGATTTTGGTCGACATGAAGATTTCTAATTTTGAGTAGGATTTGAAACATTAAAGCTTAAAGATATGATTCCTAACAGGATTTGGAGATGAAGTTACAATCATACATGGAAAGTGTCTCTGACTATGGGAAGTAGAGTTTGATATGGAATCTGAGTTGAAGATAAATATGGGAACTGGTGCTGAATTAGAAAAGGATATGGAAGAAGACTTGGATTTGGAAACTAAATCTAATTTGAAAAGGAAACTACTTAAAGCTGGATTTCAGAGATTGAGAAGGATTTAGAATCCTACCATAGTTGCAGAGTGAAGACTTCCGAAGCAGAATTTGATTAGAATTCTCCTAGGCTTTAGATATTTATCTATAAATACTTGTAATTGTTAGAATTCAATTATCAGATCATAGAGAGAGTTTTATCAAATTTAGAGAGTTCATAGAAACATGTTAGGCTAGTTTTTCTTTATTCAGTTTGAAGGGGACGTGGATCCTTAGTAACAGTTTATGGTTTGATTAAATATACAGTATTTATTCCTTCTTATATGAAGCTTATTCTGATAATCTGTTTTAATTGTTAAATATTATTCAATTAACTGATTTGGTTTCTGCAGGATTAAATTGGTTAGTTGATAATATATGCTAGATTCAGGAATAGTATTACGTAATTGATATTGTTTCTAATCATAAGTAGCAGTTAGCAATACTGATTGTGGTCAAGCTTTTGGTTTATTGCTATGGTTATCAATAGACAGGTTAAACAAATCGAGCTTATGTGTTTGTTGCTTGGAATAATCTAATTCCTTAGTTCTTAATGCTGCTGTCATATTAAATCTAAAGAGCTCGTTTTAGGTTATATGATAGTTAGAATCTTGTGAAGAGCTTATTTCATTAAGTGACAATCTAAGAGGAATTTTGGATAACAGAGCTTGTTGTTATCTAGGACTATTAGTTTCGTTGAAGGGTGAATATTGTTATGCTTAATTGATCTGTTGCTGTGAAAAGATGAAACTAAACTGGAAAACTGAAGTTTTAATTCACTAGTTAAATTCATTATTTTTAAATCTGTTTTTGTTAATTAGTTAGACAAATTCAAAACCCCAACCTTTTATTTATTATTAAAACTGTTAGAAGCATTAGGATAAATTAAAAATCAACATTGTTCTCTGTGGGATCGACCCTTGCTACTGCTATACTGTGCTTAGTTTTGAGTTCGTAGAGTTAAGTAAGGTTTTTATTTTTGGTTTGCTTGACGACAGCTTCCCAAATTTTGGCGCCGTTGCCGGGGAATAATTAGTTGTTTTTGTTTATTCTTTGTTTCTTTATTAGTTTATGACTCGATCTTCTCAATCTGGTAATTTGAATTTTGATCCAGAGATTGAGAAAACTGCAAAAAGGCTCAGGAAGGAAAATCGTAGAGCGCAGTCAACAACTGCAGAAGAAGAAATTCCATCACCTGACCTGAACATAGCATTGGAACTACTATCCAACAAGTCATCAACTGAATCTGAATCAGAAGAGGAGATGCCCGTTCAAAATAATAACAGGACTCTAAAGGAGTTGGCAACTCCTAATTTAAATCAGCAACCTCTATGCATTGAATATCCTGCTTTAGACGCTGTATTTGAACTTAAATCTGGACTAATCCATTTGTTACCTACTTTTCGTGGTCTTATAGGTGAGGACCCATATAAACATCTGAAAGAATTTCATGTGGTGTGTTCCACCATGAAGCCACATGGAATAATTGAGGAGCAGATCAAGCTTAGAGCCTTTCCTTTCTCACTGGCAGATTTGGCAAAAGATTGGTTGTATTACTTACCATCAGGTACAATCCAATCATGGAATGACATGAAGAAGCTATTCTTAGAGAAGTATTTTTCTGCTTCAAGAGTATCCAATATAAGGAAGGAAATCTGTACAATTAGACAATTCAGTGGAGAGACACTCTACGAATATTGGGAAAGATTCAAGAAGCTTTGCTCTAGCTGCCCACCTCACCAAATAGATGACCAGCACTTGATCCAATATTTCTATGAAGGATTGGTACCAATGGACAGAAGTATGATGGATGCTGCTAGCGGAGGAGCATTGGTTGATAAGACTCCAGAGGCTGCAAAGAATTTGATTGCCAACATGGCCGCAAACTCACAACAATATGGAACTAGAATGAATCATGCACCACAAAGGGTCAATGAGGTGAGTACTTGTAGTCATGAACAACAGATTTCTGAACTAACTACTTTGGTGAGATAATTAGTTGCAGGAAATAAGCCAGTTGCAAAGGCTTGTGGAATTTGCTTGCAGTCAAACCATAACACAGATGCATGTCCCACACTGCAAGAAGATGAAACCATGCAACAGGCTAATACAATGGGGAATTACCAAACACAACCTCAGAAAATATATGATCCTTATTCGAACACTTACAATCCAGGATGGAAGGATCACCCCAATCTGAGTTATGGAGGGAATAGACCTACTGCACCAGCTGTCTTTCCACATAGGCAGCAGGGCTTTCAACTAGTTCAATACCAACTTAAAACAGCAACACCAACACCTTCTGAAACTTCCATGGAAGAGATGTTCAAAGCACTGATGGGACAGACACAACAGTTCATGAATAACACTCAACAATTCATGAACCAGACACAACAGTTCCAGCAGGAGACAAAGACTTCAGTCAAGGATTTGAGAAATCAATTGGGGCAGCTTGCAACCACAGTAGGAAAATTAGAATCCGAAGGCTCAGGAAAGTTACCTTCCCAAACAGTTGTGAATCCAAGGGAGAATACAAGTGCCATCACACTAAGGAGTGGGAAAGAACTGGAAGTGCCCAAAGCTACTGTAGACTTTGATGAAGAGAAAGCTAAGGAGGGAGCTAAACCACCTAAGGTAAATCCTAACTCTGTGATTTCAGTTTAAACTAATCTCCTACCTTTTCCACCTAGAAATCACAGGACTTCAAGGAAAGATGAGCAAGAGAAAGAAATTTTAGAGACCTTCAGAAAGGTGGAAGTCAATATACCATTGTTAGATGCAATCAAACAGGTGCCAAGATATGCTAAATTCTTGAAAGAGCCGTGTACTAACAAAAGGAAGCTGAAAGATGATGAAAGAGTCACTGTTGGAGAGAATGTCTCAACAGTGCTGCAAAGAAAGATGCCCCCTAAATGCAAGGATCCAGGCATGTTCACCATACCATGTAGAATAGGTAACACCAGGTTTGAGAAAGCTATGTTAGATTTCGGAGCTTCAATTAATGTCATGCCTTTATCTATATTTGCTTCTTTAAATTTAGGTCCTTTAAAACAAACTGGTGTTATTATTCAACTGGCTGATAGGACTAACACCTACCCTCAAGGGGTAATTGAGGATGTTTTAGTACAGGTGAATGAGCTGATCTTTCCTGTAGACTTTTATATAGTGGATATGGAGGATGACACATCTCCAAATCCTGCACATATCTTGTTGGGGAGGCCATTTTTGAAAACAGCAAGAACCATGATTGATGTACATAATGGGACCTTAACCATGGAGTTTGATGGAGAGAAGATTCAATTCAATATTTATGAGGCAATGAGGTACCCTAGTGATATTAATACAGTTTTTGCTATTGATGTGATTGATTCTCTAGTGCAGCACTCTTTTGAACACATACATAAGGAAGATTTGGAAGTTGTCATTACTAACAGCCCGGAGATAGACAAAGAAGAAGAAGTTGAGCAGAGCCAGGAACTGAAGGAGGCTGTGGCTGCATTGCATTCCTTGCCCAAAATTTCAAATAAATATGCAGTCAATTCTATTCAATTACCTGCCACTCATCAAAAATTGTTACCATCAGTTATGCAGGCCCCAATCTTAGATTTGAAGCCATTACCTGTGTACTTGAAGTATGCATACTTAGGGACTGATGATACATTACTAGTAATAATTGCTAGTAACCTAACCAAAGTGCCGGAAGACAAATTGCTCAGAATTCTTAGGGATCACATCACTATTTTTGGTTGGACAATAGCAGATATCAAAGGAATAAGCCCTGCCATGCGTATGCATAGAATTCTGTTGGAAGATGGAGCTAAACCAACCAGAGAAGCACAAAGAAGGCTGAATCCACCCATGATGGAGGCATTTAAGAAAGAAGTTCTGAAGTTGTTAGATACAGGTATAATCTATCCAATTTCAGACAGTCAATGGGTGAGTCCAGTCCAAGTAGTACCAAAGAAGTCTGGAATCACAGTCATCAAGAATGACAACAATGAGCTGGTGCCAACAAGAATGCAAACAGGATGGAGAGTGTGCATTGATTACAGGAAGCTGAATGCAGTAACTAGAAAAGACCATTTTCCCCTTCCTTTTATTGATCAAATGTTAGAAAGATTGGCAGGTCATGCTTATTATTGTTTTCTAGACGGTTTTTCAGGTTACAACCAGATTGTGATTGCACCAGAAGACCAGGAGAAGACCACATTCACATGCCCATTTGGAACTTTTGCTTATAGGAGAATGTCTTTTGGCTTGTGTAATGCCCCAGGTACTTTTCAAAGATGCATGGTAAGTATTTTCTCTGATCTTTTAGAGAACTGCATTGAGGTTTTTATGGATGATTTCACAATTCATGGTGATTCTTTGGATGCTTGTTTAGATAATTTGACTAAGGTGCTTGATAGATGCTTAGAAACTAATATTGTTCTAAATTGGGAAAAATGTCATTTTATGGTAGAACAAGGGATAGTACTTGGTCATGTAGTTTCAGCTAGAGGATTAGAAGTTGATAAAGCTAAAATAAAAATCATTGCTGCATTACCTTACCCTGCAAAAGTGTAGGAGATTCGTTCTTTTCTTGGACATGCAGGTTTCTATAGGAGGTTTATCAAGGACTTCTCCAAGATAGTTTTGCCTTTGTGTAAGTTGTTGCAGAAAGATGTGGAGTTCCAGTTTACCGAAGAATGCAAGGAGGCTTTTGACAAGATGAAGAAACTATTGACCTCAACACCTGTGATCCAACCACCAAACTGGAAACTACCCTTTGAGATCATGTGTGATGCAAGTAACTATGCAGTGGGAGCTGTTTTGGGCCAGAGAGTGAATAAAGTTGTGCATGCCATTTAGTATGCTTCCAGGACTCTCAATGATGCTCAAATAAACTACTCTACGACTGAGAAAGAACTTTTATCAGTTGTTTTTGCTTTAGATAAATTTAGATCTTATTTATTGGGAACTAAAGTAGTAGTTTATTCTGACCATACTGCTCTCAGGTATCTCTTAACTAAGAAGGACTCAAAGCCAAGAATTATAAGATGGATTTTGTTGCTACAAGAATTTGACTTGGAGATTAAAGACAAGAAAGGAGCAGAAAACCTAGTTGCAGATCACTTGAGCAGACTGGTGAAGGATGAGGAGACACTACCATTACAAGATTCTTTTCCAGATGAACATCTGCTTGCAATCACTGAGGAAAGGCCCTGGTATGCTGACATTGTAAATTACTTAGCATGTTCATATGTTCCTAACAAATTCTCTAGACCTCACAAAGATAAGATTAGGAGTGATGCAAAGTATTATGTATGGGATGATCCACATCTGTGGAAATTTTGTGCTGATCAGGTAATTAGAAGATGTGTTTCCAATAGTGAGTTTCGTTCTATTCTATCTTTTTGTCATTCATATGCTTGTGGAGGTCATTTGGACCAAAAAGAACTGCTCACAAGATTTTGGAATCTGGTTTTTATTGGCCACCCATTTTTAAAGATTCTTATTTATTTTGTAAGTCATGTGCAAACTGTCAAAAGATTGGGAATATCTCACATAGGAATCAGATGCCACAGACCCCTATTTTAATTGTTGAAATCTTTGATGTCTGGGGAATTGATTTTGTGGGACCCTTTCCTTCTTCTTTTGGTAATACTTATATCCTTTTAGCTGTTGATTATGTGTCTAAATGGGTTGAAGCTAAGGTAACAAGGACTGATGATTCTAAAGTTGTTGCAGATTTTGTTCAGTCTAATATTTTTGTCAGGTTTGGAGCCCCAAGAGCCATTATCAGTGATAGAGGGACCCATTTCTGCAACAGGGTGCTGGCAGCACTGTTTAAAAAGTATAATGTGATGCACAGGGTTTCCACATCATATCATCCCCAGAGTAATGGTCAAGCTGAGGTATCAAACAGAGAGATCAAATTCATTTTGGAGAAAGTGGTTAAGCCTAACAGGAAGGATTGGAGTATGAGGTTGTCAGATGCACTATGGGCTTACAGAACAGCTTACAAGACTCCTATTGGTATGTCACCATATATGATAGTATTTGGAAAACCTTATCACTTATCTGTAGAATTGGAGCATAGAGCTTTTTCGGCAATCAAGTAGTGCAACATGAGTTTGGATGAAGCTGGAGAGCATAGGAAGTTGCAGTTGTAGGAACTAGAGGAGTTAGGAATGAAGCTTATAAAAGTTCTAAGATTTACAAGGACAAAACTAAAGCTTTTCATGATAAACAGATTTTGAGGAAGAATTTTGCTGAAGGACAGAAAGTTCTTCTCTACCATTCAAGGCTTAAATTATTTCCAGGTAAGCTGCGTTCTAGATGGGTTGGACCTTTTGTTATTACTAACATTTTTCATCATGGTGCAGTAGAAATTCTGAGTCCAGACACAAGGATGGTGTTCAAAGTGAATGGCCATAGGTTCAAACCTTTCTATGAAGGGTATCAGGTGGAAGATGTTGAGACAATTGGATTGGAGGAACCAATTTATGGAGAATGAGAAAGGAAAGATATTGAGCCAATGACATTAAACAAGGGCAGCTGCATGGGAGGCAACCCATGAATCAGATTTGATTTTCTATCCCTTTACTTTTTATTTTTAGTTGCATGTTAGTTAGTTACTTTCTTCTTTGCATGATTATCTTAGATTGAGGACAATGTAAGGTTTGAGTGTGGGGGAGGGGTTGAGGTTATTTATTATTCGAGTTATTTAGTTATTTAGGATATGACATGATAGATATGATGCTCTGAAGTGAGAAAAAAATAAAGATTTTGAAAGATTTTGTTGACAAATTGAGAAAATTTTTGGAAATTTTTGAAAATTTTTCTAACTCTATGAACGTAGTGTTTTGCTGAACTTTTGAAGGTTGAAAATCGTAGAGTGGATATTGATGCTTATTTACAGAATTTGATTTGATGCTTAATTGATTGATGAATAATGATGACTTAGTTAGGATCCATGGACTAATTCTGAATCTAGATTGTTTTACATGAATGCTTGAATATGAGAGACATGTTTACTTGACTAAGTTATTTGTGGGATTATACTTTGTGCACTGATCTTGAGATTTGAGACTTTCCTTTTTGTCAACATGACATGTTTAAACTGTTATTTTGTTTGTAGAACCTTGTGCAAGAAACATCTTTGAGAAAAAAAATGATGAGAAAATTGTGAAAATTACAGAATGAAAAAAAATGCAGATGTCTTGTGGTGGGTTGAGATGGAGCGTAAAACGCACTCACCCATAAACACAAGAGCGAGATGGAGCGTAAAACGCACTCGCTGGAAAGTCATAAGTGGGATGGAGCATAAAATGCACCTGCTTGAAGAGGAAAAAATGTGTGAGAGGTGAAATGGAGCATAAAATGCATTCACCTGGGAATTTAAAAACTGTTGGTTCTGTGGTTGAAAAGAATTACAGGAGAATCAATTTTTGAGTTATGGGTCAGTGTGCATAGTTGATGTTTCATAGTAGCTAAGTTGGGTATTTGTGTTGATCATATGATAGATATTTGTGTGGAGGTATTCTGATTTGGGTAGTGTTCTGTGGGGAATGACAGAGTTGTTGTTGTGAGTTGGTTAATAAGGTGTTGGTCAGGGTTCTGTGATTGGTGTTAGTATTCCATGATGTTATTAAGTCCTTTGAAATCTTGATTGAATAAGTCAGATAAGTTTTTGATTTCTGTTTACATGAGGACATGTAAAGACTAAGTGTGGGGGAATTTGATAGGTGCAAAATATTCTATGTTTATAGTTCATTTATGCTTAGTATTATTATATGTTTTCTATGTTTATGAGCTTAATTAAGGTGTTTATAGATTTTATGAAGAATTGATGTGATTTTGCAAATATGGAGTTTAATGCTAAGTTTTATGTTGTTTTCCAGAATACTGTACGATCGCTGGGTAAAGGCTCTACGTTCGTAGTGTTATAGTGGAAGCCTGACAGCTCTACGATAGCAGGAAGGTTAAGTTAGAGTCACGCGATGATTTGATTTAGTACTCTATGTTCGTAGAGTGGGAGCTATATGACTGGGAGGCTGAGGACTCTACGACCAGGCACGACACTCTACGTTTTCAGTCCAGCGGTGAAGATTAACTCTACGATGGTGCTCTTTACTCTACGATTGACAAGTTTACTCGGCAGCTAGTTACTCTACGATTCCGAGGTTTACTCTACGATCGCGATAAGTGCTGGTGCGGAGTCTACTTTATGATGTGCTGAAGGAGTATACTCTACGATTTTGGTCGACATGAAGATTTCCAATTTTGAGTAGGATTTAAAACATTAAAGCTTAAAGATATGATTCCTAACAGGATTTGGAGATGAAGTTAAAATCATACATGGAAAGTGTCTCTGACTATGGGAAGTAGAGTTTGATATGGAATCTGAGTTGAAGATAAATATGGGAACTGGTGCTGAATTAGAAAAGGATATGGAAGAAGACTTGGATTTGGAAACTAAATCTAATTTGAAAAGGAAACTACTTAAAGCTGGATTTCAGAGATTGATAAGGATTTAGAATCCTACCATAGTTGCAGAGTGAAGAATTGGATTAGAATTCTCCTAGGCTTTAGATATTTATCTATAAATACTTGTAATTGTTAGAATTCAATTATCAGATCATAGAGTGAGGTTTATCAAATTCAGAGAGTTCATAGAAACATGTTAGGCTAGTTTTTCTTTATTCAGTTTGAAGGGGACGTTGATCCTTAGTAACAGTTTATGGTTTGATTAAATATACAGTATTTATTCCTTCTTATATGAAGCTTATTCTGATAATATGTTTTAATTGTTAAATATTATTCGATTAACTGATTTGGTTTCTGCAGGATTAAATTGGTTAGTTGATAATATATGCTAGATTCAGGAATAGTATTACGTAATTGATATTGTTTCTAATCATAAGTAGCAGTTAGCAATACTGATTGTGGTCAAGCTTTTGGTTTATTGTTATGGTTATCAATAGACAGGTTAAACAAATCGAGCTTATGTGTTTGTTGCTTGGAATAATCTAATTCCTTAGTTCTTAATGCTACTGTCATATTAAATCTAAAGAGCTCGTTTTAGGTTATATGATAGTTAGAATCTTGTGAAGAGCTTATTTCATTAAGTGACAATCTAAGAGGAATTTCGGATAACAGAGCTTGTTGTTATCTAGGACTATTAGTTTCATTGAAGGGTGAATATTGTTATGCTTAATTGATCTATTGCTGTGAAAAGGTGAAACTGAACTGGAAAACTGAAGTTTTAATTCACTGGTTAAATTCATTATTTTTAAATCTATTTTTGTTAATTAGTTAGACAAATTCAAAACCCCAACCTTTTATTTATCGTTAAAATTGTTAGAAGCATTAGGATAAATTAAAAATCAACATTGTTCTCTGTGGGATCGACCCTTGCTACTGCTATATTGTGCTTAGTTTTGAGTTCGTAGAGTTAAGTAAGGTTTTTATTTTTGGTTTGCTTGACGACAGCTTCTCAGAGGTATTGATTTTATGGGACCTTTTCTTGTTTCTCATGGTAATATTTACATTCTCTTGGCTGTTGACTATGTTTCTAAATGTGTGGAAGCTAAAGCCACCAGGACTGATGATTCTAAAGTTGTTGCAGATTTTGTCAAAACTAACATATTTTTCAGATTTGGAACTCTTAGAGCTATCATCAGCGATAGAGGAACTCACTTTTGCAACAGGATACTAGTAACACTTTTCAAGAAATATAATGTTTTGCATAAGATTTCTACATCTTATCATCCGCAAAGCAATGGTCAGGCTGAAGTATCCAACCGTGAAGTGAAATCCATTTTGGAGAAGGTTGTCAAGCCAAGCAGAAAAGATTGGAGTCTGCGGTCAGAAGATGCATTGTGGGCGTATAGAACCGCATATAAAACTCCCATTGGTTTGTCTCCGTACAGATTAGTTTTTGGAAAGCCATGTCATCTACTCGTGGACTTAGAACACAGAGCTTTTTGGGCTATCAAGCACTGTAATATGAGTTTGGATGAAGCGGGGATGCATAGGAAGTTCCAGTTACAGGAATTAGAAGAGATGAGGAATGAAGCATATGAGAGTTCTAGGCTATACAAGAATAAAACAAAGGCCTTCCATGACAAGCAGATTTTGTGGAGAGATTTCACTGTTGGACAACAAGTTCTCCTATTCAATTCGAGGCTGAAGTTATTTCCAGGTAAGTTGCGCTCTCGTTGGGAAGGTCCATTCATTATTACTAATGTGTTTTCTCATGGTGCTATAGATATACAGAATCCAAAGACAGGGAAAGTATTCAAGGTTAATGGACATAGGCTGAAACCTTTCCGTGAAGGATTTTCGATGGAGAGTATGGAGATGATAGACTTAGTGGATCCGAGCTATGAATGATTGAGGAGAATCGATGTCAGGCTAACGACGTTAACCAAATGCGCTGCTTGGGAGGCAACCCAAGACATCAGATTTGCTTTTCTATCCCTTTTTACATATTTATTGGCTTTTTAGTTATTTCGCTCGTCTTTTACATGATTGTCTTATATTGGGGACAATGTAAGGTTTGAGTGTGGGGGAGGGGTTTAGGTTAGTTTAGGGTAGGTTTTGTTTAGGGTAGGTTTTGCTCTAAGTTTAAAAATTTGAGTTGTTTTGAAAAAAATTGGAAATTTTTTTGTGTTTGGTCGAGTTTTTGAAGGTTTTTTGGTTTTAGGATGAGTATTGATGCCATTGATTGAATTTGTTTGATGCTGAATTAATTGATAAATGATGATAATAAAGTTAGGACCCATAGTTGACTGATTTAGATTGAGTTGGTATTGCATGAGTACTTGAGTATGAGATACATGTTTACTTGACTGAGTTATTTGTGGAGTTGACTTTGTGCACTGATGTCATGATTTAGAACTGTTTAACTGCTTATCTTGTTTCCAGGACCATGTGAAGACAAAAATTGGAAATTTGAAAGAATTGAAAAAAAAACTGAAACATTTTGTCTCAAAAGGGAAACATGTGGTGGGTTGAGATGGAGCGTAAAACGCACTCACCCATAAACACGTGCAGCGAGATGGAGCGTAAAACGCACTCGTTGGTGAGAAGAAAAGTGAGATGGAGCATAAAATGCACTCGCTTAAGAAAAGAATGCGAAAGGTGAAATAGAGCATAAAATGCATTCACCTGAATGAAAAAAAAATGAATGGCAGGAAGAGGAAGAGGAAAAAAATATGTTCTGGGTTTGAGTCAGTGTGCACGGTTGTTGTTCCATACAAACTGAGTTGAGTATCTGTGTTAATCATAGGAAATGCTTATGTTGTTTCAATTTGATTTAGAGATGTTCAGTGGGGAATGATGAGGTTATTGTTATGAGTTGATTGATGAAGTATTGAACAAATTTCTGTTGATTGGTGTTAGTATTCATAGATGCTAATTGAATTTGAACCTTTGGGAGTTTGGTTGAATGGAATTCAAATGATTTCAATATAATTTTTGTTTTATTTTACACGAGGACGTGTAAAGACTAACTGTGGGGGAATTTAATAAGTGCATAATATTCATTTATTTTCATTCCTTTATATTTAGTTTATTGCATATTTTATTGTGTATATGCACTTATTAGGTTATTTATTGATTTCAGGAGTCAAAAGTGGAGAAAGATGGAAAATTGGAGCTAAAACGAGAAAAAGTTGAAAAGTTGGAAAATCTGAGGTTCTCGCCCCGGCGAGAACTTTGTACTAAGATTTCTCGCCCCGGCGAGAAGTGCTCTGCCCATTTTCGCCCCAGCCGATCCAGAGTTCGCCCCGGCCCAGACCTCTCTAAAGTTTTTCGCCCCAGCGAGAAACCCAGTACAAAATCCTCGCCCTGGCGAGAAAGGCGACGTTGACCAAGTTTGACTAGCTTTGACTTTTTGTAATTTTTGAGGATTTCTATTTTAGATTGGATTCTCAATTTTTAGAGATTTAGGATATTATCTTAGGACTATAAATAGATGTTTTTAATTTATTATTAGAGAGAGATCTTGACAACTACAATTGTAACCCTAATTGAAGGAGATTGAAGGCATGTCAGGCTAAACTCTTACTTTCAGTTCAAAGGGATGTTGAACATTATTCATAATTAATGGTTTAATCAGGTTTTATTTATTTATTCCTTCTTGCATGAGATTTATTCTGATAATCTGTTTTTAATTGATTATATGTTATTTAATCTTTTGATTTAATTTGTCCAATTGAATTAATTTGATTAATATCATTTGCTAGATTAAGATATAGTATTAAACAAACGATATTATATCTGATCATAGGTAGCAATTAACAGTATTTGATTGTGGACAAGCTTTTTGATATTATTAAGATTATTAGAAGGCAAGTTAAATAATTCCTGATTGTGTAATTGTTGCTTGGAATAACCTAATTCTCTAATTCTTCATGCTGTTGTTATATTAAATCTAGACTGATAGTTCTAGGTTATGTGATAGTTAGAGCCTCTTGAGGCGATTGTCACATTTGATTTACACATAAGGAGAATTTCGGATAATTAGCGATTGCGGCTATCTAGGGTTATTAATCTCATTGAAGGATAAATATTGTTAAACTTGACTTTTCCATAATTGTGCCAAGGTGATACTGAACTGAAGAACTGTAGCTTTCTATTCATTGATCACTCTTAATTACTTTTGTTGGCTTAGTGAATCAAACTCAAAACCCCCCATTAATAGAAATAAAAGGAACATTAGAATAAGTAAAACACTAATTCATTTCTCTGTGGGATCGATCCTTGCTTGTCATTATACTAAGTTTTGTGTTAGTAGAGTGTTAGTTAGGTATTAATTTTGGAATGTAAAACGACAGCTCCCAACAAGCCACCCCCATGCAACAAAGAAAATTTTACTAACTGGAAAGTTTGTATGAAGGCTTATGTGAGTGCAACTGACGAGGATCTGTTTGATGCTATAATCAGTGGGCCCTACGTACCAACAAAGCTCGCACTAACATCTGATGTTCCTAACAAAGTAACAGTCCCAAAGAAGGAGTTCAAAGGCTACAAGAAATTTTAGAAGAAAAATAAAGGCCTTTTAACTAAAGGATCGTGGAGTGACTCAAAAAATAAATCAAACTCTCAATTGAATATGAAGAACCACAGATGGCAAACCTATGCTTGATGGTCATAGAAGCAAACAGCAACAAAACCACTAATGGTCAAGAAATTGACATCAGTGAGGTATTTGATTTCAACTCTGCTAATATAGATATTAATGTCCTAAGAACTGCTCTACATAATGTAACCTCTGATTTATATCAATACATAAAATGGTTCAGGGTTCTATCAAAGAATCATTCATTTCTTCAAAAGGTGAAAGAGAAAGTTCAAGTGAATCTAGAAACAGCTCTACGAAACACTTTTTCTCTTTCTAACCTTGAAGCTGAGAATAAGAAATTGAAACTATTAACTAAACTAAGTACTCAGAGAGAGTCAACTCTAGTTTCTAAGATTAAGGAACTGGAAAAGACAATCTCATTGTGGAACAAGTCTTCCTCGTCCATGAATTCTTTGATCTTTAGTCAGAGATCAGTCTCTGACAGATCAGGATTGGGATTTTAGAATTCCTCCTCAGAACCAAACATGGACAAATCAGTGAAAACTAACTTTGACAATGCTTTAATTATACATAAAAGCACTATATTTATGAAATCCACAAAGATTGTTGAGATAATTCTCTAAGCTATCCTATCTTTGTTGATCAAGTTGTTGTTCGAAGGATCATAGAGTCAAGCAAAACTTACTCTAAGAGTCAACCAGGTAAGAATCGTAGAGCTGACTTTTACCCTACAAAAACTCATAATCATAACACTGTCTGGAAGTAGAAAAAGCGTAAGTCCAATAGAAATGTTACAAGCAGTTATCAATCATACATGTCTCTGATAAAAAGGAATCTATACACACATATGCATACATCATATTAGCTGTTATACTTGTTTTAAATGTGGTCATAAAGCTAAAGAATGTTATTTTAGTCTTGTAATGATCAGACCAAAAATCAAGAAGATTTAGGTCCCCAAAGGAACTAACATATCAAGACCTAAGCAAGTCAGGGTACCAGAATAAGAATTAAATCTTATTGCAGGTATAAAGCTCCACTAAGTCTTCTTGGTACCTCGATAGTGGATTCATATGACTAAAACAGAGAAGACAATGACTATACGGTCAAACTTGCTGAGCTCAATTCAAACAAAACAATCTACTTTCTTACTAAAGTATCAGAAGATATAAGTATGCATAACATTGAATATTGTCATAAACTTCAAAGTGTGTCAAAACTTGCCTTGAAGATCTAGTTGCAGGGTTATCAAAGCTCAAAGCTCAACTTCATCAAAGAAAGACCCTGCAAAACATAAAAGCAGACAAAGAGCTCATTCAAAAGAAGAGCAATCAACTCTAATGATAGCACTCGTCGAAATCATAAAACAGAAGACAACAATCGTTGAGCAGGAAAACTCTACGATCGACAAATCTAAAATCATAGAAATAAACACTTCGATCGTCGAGTCTGGGAGAGAAATCATAGAGTCCATAATGCCAGAACTACAAAATATACGATTTGAAGACTTAGCTATGCAAGAAGTAAGTATAGAAGGTCTCAAACAGGAAGATACAAGAACAGATGTACTGAAAAGAAGAAGTTGGGAAAATATCACCCAAGATCTAATCATTAGGGGATCCAAATGCAAGGATCAAAGACAAGATCAACTTCTCAGAATGAATGCTTCTTTCTAAGCTTTCCTTTTCAAATGAAACCTAAAAGTACATTCACATGAAGAAATGGTTGGCTATGACAAAGACTTTGTCCATATTGTAAGATTGGAAGCCATCAGAATATTTCTTGCTCATGCTGCTCTCATAAAATTCAAAATCTTCCAAATGTATGTCAAGAATGCATTTATAAATAGAGAACTTTAAGAAAAAGTCTATGGAACAACATCCAGATTTTATCAATCCAACTCTTTCCAATTATGTCTATAGATTAGATAAAGCATTATATAGTTTAAAACAAGCATCTAGAGCATGGTATGAATCACTCACTATATTTTGTGATAATACTAGTGCTATATCTAGTTCTTATAATTCTGTCATGCATTCTAGGACAAAGCATATAGGTATCAGATATCACTTAATTAGAGATCATGTTCAAGAAGGAAATATTTCAGTACATTTCATCTTTTCTAAAAGTCAACTTGCTGACGTGTTTACAAAACCCTTAGATGAATCAAGGATTAACAAATTGATTAGTAAGTTAAGTATGTTCAACATGCATTCTTAATATTAAGCCCTGAAAACTACTAACTTTGCAGGAAGAAATTATATAACATATAAAGAAAAACAAAGTTCGTAGAGTGCCTCATGGTTCGTAAAGTACTCTATTAATTAAATAGAAAAGTTCGTAGAGTGGGTCAAGGCAAAAGCAGAGAATCGTGGAGTTAAAAAGAACCTGTAGAGTTTAACTCCACATTATCTTGTGGATTGTAAAATAATGAAAGCAAAAGTTAAAAGTGCGTGCATTACAATCTTGAGGAAAACAAGTGGAAGGGTACCACATTTATGAATGACGACTATGACAAAACGTGTGCCCAATTATCGCTTACAACGTGTCCCACTTAGACGAAATTAAAAGGAAGTATACAATAAAAATTTAAAATTTTCATTTCAACCTTTACCATTCCAATCTGAGATCTAAAGTTTTCAAAATTCTCTTTCTAACCACCAAGCTCTAGTTCTCAAAAGTTCGCAAAACTCAGACATTTTTGTTTCTGTTTCAGTCAAAATCAATCACTAAAGATGTCATCCTTTCAAGTTGTCTCTAGAAACCAACTCTGTTTTAAGAAATTCGAAGATGCAGAGAAGAAATTCAAAAAGATGATGGCGCTATTGAAAAAGGTTAGGCTCTATGAAGTTTTGAACACCAACACCAAAGTCTACTCAAAACTAGTGGGAGAATTTTGTTTAAACGAGATTTATGGAGACATCATACTAACTACTAAGGTCAAGGGAAACTCTATGCAACTAAACGCAATGGAAATCAATCATCTTCTAAGCTTCATACCTGATGGTCTCACCACTCTCAACTACATCGATATAGAGGCTAGGCTAAAACTGATGGAGTACAAGAAAAACCCAGAACTCAAGGGAATGAAGAAGAAGGAATTTCCCTAAAAATAAGAATTCCTTGCAAACGTTGGTAGGAAGTGTATCCTTTGTAAGGATTCTATCCATGATTCGATCAGTGAAATTCAGCTGAGAATCATAACGACCATCGTTAAGAAGATCCAAATCAATTTTGGAGCCTTACTGTTGGAATCGATAGGGAAATAAGTTCTTGATGCCGGTAAGAAAAAGGTAGCAAGAAAAATATTTTACGAAAGATTTATAAGCATTATTTTGAAGAAGAAGCAGCAAAAGGAAATCAGGGATAATGAGGGAGAAGCCATGAATCTAAACAAAAGGATAACACAGAAGCTGTTTGATAATTGAAAAAGAAATCCAGTCGAAATCCTGAGGTCAAGACAATCAGAAGATAGTGAGAAGACCTAGAGTGAAATTCAGAAGTCATCGAAGAAAAGGAAGGCAGCGATTATTGACGAAAGTTTAAATGAAAATTATGAGGAATCAATAGCCCTCGTAAGGAAGAATAAGGGGAAGAAAAAGATTGAAGGAAATAGATTAAAGAACAAAAGGAAACATCCTAGGATTGTGATGCCCAGACTTCTTAGGGCTCTACTGCCCTAACTATTCATTAGATTCTAGTCTCCATAGCAGACAAGCCCCCATTAAAAGAGAAGAAAACAAAAGAGAGCAAAGAGAAGGTTGAAGAGTCCATCATATTAGAGTCTGCATGATTATTGTGATGATTTAATTTGATAATGAATGTGATTAATGTATAATTATACCAGTAGATTTTATATAGTCCTTGATAATGATTTGTTGATCTGATGTACAAGGACTTAGAATAGAAAGATTAAACTTGTTAGGTTGATCTCATTGAGTTGATCTGATGTACAGTTAATAGGCTTAAGTTATGTGTAAAGTTAGTATGCCAAAATTGTAAAGTAAAGAAGATAAATCGTAAACTTAACTCTTAGTTCGTAAAGCATCAGACAGATCGCAGAGCCTTTGTATTTATCCTAAAGTTCATACCTCAATTCGCAAAGATAAATTCATAAAGTGAACAGGATCGTAAAGCCAAACAAAACTCATAAGCAAAGACTGAACGTAGAGTGCTTCAGAGAATCACAAAGTAAAAATAAAATCATAAAGCAACTCCAAGATCGTTCAGTAGAAGAAAGAATCATAGAGTCAGCTCTGCAATCGTAAAGCAGATCTTCATAGACCTGAGAGTAGAGTTCATTCGTAAAGTTGAAGCCTTATCGCAAAGCCATCTTCATAACGTAGAGCAAACACTATGAACTTCCATACTCGTACAACATCAAGTTTGATAAGAAGACTGACATGGAAGCATTGCTGATTGAAGGTCCCGATGCATTTATCGAACATCCTTGGCTTAAATCGAAGATCAGAATATGTGTCTACCATCTAGTTTGTTGATAACAACTGCTCAGTGGTGTTAGGTGAAAAAGCAGAGTGATGTGACAGGCAAGCAAAAAGGAAGCTGACACATGGATATAAAAGTCAACATCAAAATCTCAGGATATCTGAAGCATTAAATGCGCCAACGGGAACCTAGCAACGAAAAAAAATTCAGGCAGACTATAAAAGGCAACAAAGACTTAAATTCAAAAAAAAGAACAAAGATCAATAAGCATAAACTCTGCTAAAGCAAAAAGAACACACTCTATGATTTGAACATCTAGTTCAAGCTTCTAAGTACCTAAGAAGAGAAGCTTAAAGTCAACTTAACAGTACCTCTCAACAACATTCTTACAACTGTTCGTTTTGGTCTTAGTGATCACAGAGATTCCAAGTCTGCTTGGCTGGAAGAGTACTTAGTGTACTGAGTTGTTCCAAGTCTGCTAGGTTTGAAGAGGGCAAGAGTGTCCTTATCTTAGTGACTAAATATCCAAGTCTGTTGGGCTTGAAGAGGATAAAGTGTCCTGGTCAAAGTGACCAAATTCTTAGTAAATTTCCTACTTGTTGAAGTAGAAGAGTGAATTAGAAGTTGTTCAGTCTCCGAACTACTTAAAACTTGCTTGTGTCATTTACGTTCCTGTTTTACATTCTGTCTATATTATTATTGCTTGTGATTGAGATTTTAATACTGAACTTGGAACTGAGATTTATAAGTGATCTTCAAGGGGACTTTTAAAATATATATTCCGCTGTGCTCTATTAATCTGATAAAAAAATATTTGGTAATTGCCTTAACAAATCAAAATTTCAAAAATGATCTATTCAACCCCCCTTCTAGATCTTTAAGTGCCTTTAGAAAATAACAAGTGGTATCAGAGCAGGTTCTCACGAATATAAAGCTTACACTTTGAGTTGATCTGTGGCACTAAAGAAAACCATTTTTGAGCTTGGTGGAGGAAACACACCACCTCTCCTAAACAGAAAAGTTTGCTAACTGAAAAGTACGTATGCAGGCCTACATGGATGCTATTGATGATGATTTATTTGATGTTGTCCTAAATAGTCCATATGTTCTCACCAAGCTAGCTCTAACAACTGATGATCTCAACAAAGTAGCTGTCAAGCAAAGAGTAGAATGGACAGAGAATGAAAAGAAGTTGGTGCAACTGGACAAGAGGGCTAAAAATATTCTATTCATGGCTCTAGAAGATGAACTCTTTGAAAATATCATTAACTGCACCACTGCTAAGGAAGTCTGGGAAGCCTGCTGGTATTGCATGAGGGCACTAAAGAAGTAAGGGAGAATAAAAAATCTCTCTTGACAAAGCAATATGTGATGTTCACTCATATTCCTAGAGAAAATATCACTGCAACCTATGAAAGATTCAATGTGCTTCTCAACTCTCTGAGATCCTATGACAAGGTCTACCCCAACAAATATTTAAATATCAAATTCATGAGAGCTTCACCAAGTAAATGGGATGCTAGGACTACTGTAATTAAAGAGTCAAAAAATCTACATGAGATGACTGTGTAGAAGCTCTACAGTAATCTTCTTACCTATGAGCTTAAGTTGAATCAAAGAGCAGAAACTATTTCAGAAAACAAAAAGAAAGATAAAGGAGTAGCACTTAAAGCTTCTGAGGTTGCTCCTAGAGCTCTAGCTGAAAATGTTGAAGATGATGATTAAGAAGAAGCTGATGAGGATTAAGACATGGCCTTGCTTGCTCGAAGGATAAGGAAATTCACGAGGAAAAGAAGTAGCTACATGCCAAGGAAGAATTTCAATAAAAGTAGCAACAACAAAGACCAAGACAAAGATCTTTGCTACAACTGCAAGAAGCCAAACCAAGACAAAGATCTTTGCTACAACTGCAAGAAGCCTGACCATTTCATCGTAGATTGCACTAAACCTCTATGCGAAGATATCACAAGGGATAAAAAGAAGTTAAATGCAAAGAAAGCATATAAAGGCTACGAAAAGCACCGCAAAAAGGAAAAAAAGGTTATGTAGCTGAAGGATCATAGAGTGACTCATAAAGTGATTCTAGCTCAGACTCTAGTGATGATGAAGAATCTCAAGTTGCTAATCTATGCTTGATGGCAATAGAAGGAGATTCCAGCATAACCACTGATCATCAAGTGGTCGATCTCGGGTGAGGTATTTGACTTCAACTCGCCTGATGTTAATATGGATGATCTTAGATTAGCTTTACATGATATAACATTTGAATTTCATAAATATATGAAGTTGTTCAGGGTTCTATCGAAGGATCATTCTCTTCTTCAAAAGGAGAAAGAGAAGGTTCTCGCAGAGTTGGAAACTACTTTGCGAAACACACTGCCTCTCTATCCAAGCTTGAAGCAGAGAATGTACACTTGAGAAAGATAACTGAATCTAATGTACTAAGAGAATCTGTTCTCACCTCTAAGATAGATGAATTAAAGAAGACGATCTTTATGTGGAACTGTTCTTCTTCATCCATGGATTCATTGATCACAAATCAGAGAACAGTGTATGATAAATCAGGATTGGGGTTTGGAGATTTCTCATCGACCCCAAGTGTGGAAAAATTTATGGAGAATAACAATGATAACGCTTCTTCCTCCCATATAAGTATTGTATTTGTAAAATCTAAAGAGGTTGCCAAGCCTATTATTCCAAGTTGTCCAATCTTTGTTGATTAGATTATTGTTCTAAAGGATAACAGGTCACATACTAGTTTGGGTTTTGTTAAACTACAGAGTAAATCCAAGTCTACGATCTTGCCTCGAAGAGTCGTAGAGTCTAGCAAGTTCAACTCTACAAATCAATCTGACATCAATCGTAGAGCTGGGTCTTACTCTACGCAATTTCAAAATCATATAACGATATATAAAACAGAGAGAGGATCAGTTATGGAAAAAGGCATATTCACCACACAAGTCCCAAATAAGAAGATATCCACACACACACTCATACATACAACATGTAGTATGTTATAACTGTCTTAAACATAGTCATAAAGCTACATACTGTTATTACTATGAGCATATTGCATATCGCGGACTCAAAGTTAGGAAGATTTGGGTCCCAAAGGGAACTAACATTGCAGGACCCAAACGAGTATGAGTACCAAAATGAACAATAATCATTTTTATAGGTACCAGGGAGATTTGAATTAATCTGTTATCTCGAAAGTGGTGCTCTAGGCACATTATTGGCAACAAAGCCCTCCTGTCTAAATTCAAAGTGAAAGATGGTCCAACAGTCGTCTTTGGAGACAACAACTCCGGGAAAACCAGAGGATACCGTTTAATAAGCAATGGAGTTGTTCGTTCAGTAAGGTAGCCTATGTTGATGGACTAAAGCACAACCTATTAAGCACAAGTCAACTATGTGATAAAGGTCATCAAGTCATCTTCCTCAACAACCAGTGTCAAGTTCGAGACTTGGAAACCAACTAACTAAAGTTGACTAGATCTAAAGAAAGAATATGCAGTCAATCTCTCTGAATTAAGTTTTTTAGCATCAGCTTGTGTCCTTGCCAAAGCCTTAGAAGATATAAGCTAGTTATGGCATAGGAGATTGTCTCACTTGAACTTCAAAATCATGTCAAAGCTCGTGTCAAAGTATCTAGTCAGAGGTCTACCAAAGTTGAGCTTCGTTAAAGAAAGACCATACAAAGCCTGTCAGCTAGGGAAGCAGACTAAAAACTTATTCAAGAGTAAAGTAGTTAATTCTAAAGAAAGGCCCCTACAACTTCTTCATATGGATTTTTTTGGGCCTATTCCAACTGTTAGCCTTAGAGGCAAGTGAAACTCACTAGTAGTAGTAGATGATTACACCAGGTTTACATGGGTATTCTTCTTAAGCTCTAAAGATGAGACCAACAATCAATTAATTCGATTCTTTAATCTAGTAATGAATGAGAAGGGTGAAAAGATAAAGACTATAAGAAGTGATCATGACAGAGAATTTGATTATTCTGAAGTAAATCAGTTCTGTGAAGATAATGACATTCAGCTAACTTCTCAGCTCCAAGAACTCCACACCAAAATGGAGTGGCTGAAAGGAAGAGCAGGACGCTGATAGAAGTAGGAAGGCCACTTCTAACAACAGCTCATTTTCCCGAATACTTTTAGGCAGAAGCTGTCCACACTGCTTGCTATACTAAGAATAGGTCCTTGATTCACTCTACACTCAAAAAGACACCCTATGGGTTGTGGAAAGGAAGAAAACTAAACATAAGTTACTTTCGTATTTTTTGCTGTGCGTGCTACATCCTCAACAATGGCAAAAGGTACTTGACAAAATTTCAGCTAAAATCAGATGAAGGAATCTTACTTGGATACTCTATGGAAAGTAAAGCTGATAGAGTGTTCAACAAGAATTCCTTGACAGTGGAAGTCTCAATCCATGTCACATTTAATGAGGTTGATCAAGGCGGATCAGGAAAAATAACTAAACCAGAAGAAATCATAGAGCTGGAACCTCAGATCGTAGAGCAGGAGAATCCTACAATCGTAGAAGCAGAAGCCATAGAGTTAGACTCGACGATCGTAGTGCCAAATCAGGAGATCGTAGAGTCTCTAGTTCTAAATATGGGAACTCTACGAATCAATAAAGATGCAGAATAAGAACTAAATCTTGAAGATGTTAGACAACAAGGCACAAGGACAGATGTTCCACCTGGAAGCAAATGGGCAAAAGATCACACTCAGAATCTAATCATTGGAGATCCAAGTGCTAGTGTCAGAACTAGGTCAGCCACTCAAAACGAATGCTTCTACTTAAGCTTTCTCTCTCAAATAGAGCCTCAAACGATTAAAGAAGCTTTGGAAGACTCAAGTTGGATTAAAGCCATGGAAGAAGAGCTAAATCAGTTTGAAAGAAGCAAAGTTTGGAGGATGGTACCAAGACCAAGAAATCATCCAGTCGTAGGCACCAAATGGGTCTTCAAAAATAAGACGGACGAAGCTGGGGTGATCATAAGGAACAAAGCAAGGTTAGTAGCAAAGGGCTACTCACAGGAAGAAGGGATCGACTATAAGGAAACCTTCGCACCTGTTGCAAGATTGGAAGCTATAAGAATGTTTCTAGCATATGCAGCCTACATGAAGTTCAAAGTTTTCTAAATGGATGTCAAGAGTGCTTTCCTAAATAGTGAACTTTAAGAAGAAGTTTATGTTGAGAAACCCCCAGGTTTTGTCAATTCAACTCATTCTAATTATGTTTATAAGTTAGATAAAGCACTTTACGGTCTAAAGCAAGCACTTAGAGCATGGTATAAAACACTCACAAATTATCTTATTAAAAATGGATTCACTAGAGGTAGAGTAGACACAATCTTATTCCTTAGAAAGCACAAGGACAAAATACTACTAGTATAAATCTATATAGATGATATTATTTTTGGCTCTACTGACGAAAAATTGTGTGAGAAATTTGCTAAGTTGATGCAGAACAAGTTTAAAATGAGCATGATGGGTGAGCTGAACTACTTCTTTGGACTCCAAGTGAAGCAGACTGATGAAGGGATCTTCATCAACCAAGCCAAGTACATCAAGGATCTACTTATGAAGTATAGTATGGAATCAGCTACTCCGATGAAAACTCCTATGGCTTCTGCGACAAAACTTGACAAAGATATAAATTGTAAAAGTATTGATATGACCTAATACCAAGGTATGATTGGATTTCTCCTATATCTGACTGCTAGTAGACCAAATATTATGTTCTCTACTTGAATTTGTGCTAGATTTCAAGCTAATCCTAAGGAATCCCATCTTAGTGCTGCCAAAAGAATTTTCAGATATCTCAAGGGTACTCCATATTTGGGACTGTGGTATCCCAAGGAGTCTCCCTTTGATCTAATAGGATATTCAGATGTAGATTTTACAGGATGCAAAATTGACAGAAAAAGCACTAATGGGACTTGTCAATTAATAGGCAACAAACTTGTATCATAGTTCAGTAAGAAGCAAAACCCAGTGTCAACTTCTACTGCAGAAGCTGAGTATATTGCAACTAGTAGCTACTGTGCTCAAATCTTATGGATGAAAAATCAGCTAGCTAACTATAGGTTTGATTTCAAGTCTATTCCCATTTTCTGTGATAATACTAGTGTTATCTCAATTACTCATAATCCTGTCATGCATTCTAAAACCAAACATATAGACATCCGATGTCATTTTATTAGAAATCATGTGTAAAATGACAATATATCTCTGTATTTTATTTCAACTGAAAATCAACTAGCAGATGTGTTTACAAAACCCTTAGACGAATCCATGTTTAATAAATTAATAAGTGAGTTAGGAATGCTTAACCTGCATCCTTAGAATCATGTTCTTGGTTAATACTAACAAGTGCAGGTAAAGGATCGTGAGTTATCAATAAAAAGACAAGTTTGTAGGAAAACTCAAAGATCGTAGAATGAGAGTTGCTCGTAAAGTCAAAAATGGATCGTAGAACAACAAAAGGATCACTAAGTCAAAAAGAATATTCATAGAGTTAAATGTCAATCCTGAAGTCACTCTATGAAAGATGAACTTAAGGCGATTTACTTAAAGGCGCGTACCACTCACGATTAAGTAAAGCGAGTGGAACAAGAAAATTACTGCTATGCAACTATAAAAATGCAAAACAGAAGCGACGTGCAACCAATCACATTATGCCACGTCTCCCACTCAACAAAATTAAAGGGAAGTAATATAAAATCATTTCAAATTTTCCCTTTGACCTTTAAGCTTTCTTATTACAATCTGAGCTCTAACCTTCAAGAGTTTTTAAACTGGGAAGCTATCGTCAAGCAAACCAAAAATAAAAACCTTACTTAACTCTACGAACTCAAAACTAAGCACAGTATAACAGTAGCAAGGGTCGATCCCACAGAGAACAATGTTGATTTTTAATTTATCCTAATGTTTCTAACAGTTTTAACAATAAATAAAAGGTTGGGGTTTTGAATTTGTCTAACTAATTAACAAACACAGATTTAAAAATAATGAATTTAACCAGTGAATTAAAACTTCAGTTTTCCAGTTCAGTTTCACCTTTTCACAGCAACAGATCAATTAAGCATAACAATATTCAACCTTCAACGAAACTAATAGTCCTAGATAACAACAAGCTCTGTTATCCGAAATTCCTCTTAGATTGTCACTTAATGAAATAAGCTCTTCACAAGATTCTAACTATCATATAACCTAAAACGAGCTCTTTAGATTTAATATGACAACAGCATTAAGAACTAAGGAATTAGACTATTCCAAGCAACAAACACATAAGGTCGATTTGTTTAACCTGTCTCCTGATAACCATAGCAATAAACCAAAAGCTTGACCACAATCAGTATTGCTAACTGCTACTTATGATTAGAAACAATATCAATTACGTAATACTATTCCTGAATCTAGCATATATTATCAACTAACCAATTTAATCCTGCAGAAACCAAATCAGTTAATTGAATAATATTTAACAATTAAAATAGGTTATCAGAATAAGCTTCATATAAGAAGGAATAAATACTGTATATTTAATCAAACCATAAACTGTTACTAAGGATCCACGTCCCCTTCAAACTGAATAAAGAAAAACTAGCCTAACATGTTTCTATGAACTCTCTAAATTTGATAAAACTCTCTCTATGATCTGATAATTGAATTCTAACAATTACAAGTATTTATAGATAAATATCTAAACCCTAGGAGAATTCTAATCCAATTCTGCTTCGGAAGTCTTCACTCTACAAATATGGTAGGATTCTAAATCCTTCTCAATCTCTGAAATCCAGCTTTAAGTAGTTTCCTTTTCAAATTAGATTTAGTTTCCAAATCCAAGTCTTCTTCCATATCCCTTTCTAATTCAGCACCAGTTCCCATATTTATCTTCAACTCAGATTCCATATCAAACTCCACTTCCCATAGTCAGAGACACTTTCCATGTATTATTGTAACTTCATCTCCAAATCCTGTTAGGAATCATATCTTTAAGCTTTAATGTTTCAAATCCTGCTCAAAATTGGAAATCTTCATGTCGACCAAAATCGTAGAGTATACTCCTTCAGCACATCGTAAAGTAGACTCCGCACCAGCACTTATCGCGATCGTAGAGCAAACCTCGGAATCGTAGAGTAACTAGCTGCCGAGTAAACTTGTCAATCGTAGAGTAAAACACACCATCGTAGAGTTAATCTTCGCCGTGGAATGAAAACGTAGAGTGTCATGCCTGGTCGTAGAGTCCTCAGCCTCCCAGTCATATAGCTCCCACTCTACGAACGTAGAGTACTAAATCAAATCATCGCGTGACTCTGACTTAACCTTCCTGCTATCGTAGAGCTGTCAGGCTTCCATTGTAACACTACGAACATAGAGCCTTTACCCAGCGATCGTACAATATTATGCAAAACAACATAAATTTAGCATTAAACTCCATATTTGCAGAATCACATCAATTCTTCATAAAATCTATAAACACCTTAATTAAGCTCATAAACATAGAAAACATATAATAATACTAAGCATAAAGGAACTATAAACATAGAATATTTTGCACCTATCAAATTCCCCCATACTTAGTCTTTACATGTCCTCATGTAAACAGAAATCAAAAACTTATCTGACTTATTCAACCAAGATTTCAAAGGCCTCAATAACATCATGGAATACTAACACCAATCACAGAACCCTGACCAACACCTTATTAACCAACTCACAACAACAACTCTGTCATTCCCCACAGAACACTACCCAAATCAGAATACCTCCACACAAATATCTATCATATGATCAACACAAATACCCAACTTAGCTACTATGAAACATCAACTATGCACACTAACCCATAACTCAAAAATTGATTCTCCTGTAATTCTTTTCAACTACAGAACCAACAGTTTTTAAATTCCCAGGTGAACGCATTTTATGCTCCATTTCACCTCTCACACATTGTTTCCTCTTCAAGCAGGTGCATTTTATGCTCCATCCCAGTTATGACTTTCCAACGAGTGCGTTTTACGCTCCATCTCGCTCTTGTGTTTATGGGTGAGTGCGTTTTACGCTCCATCTCAACCCACCACAAGACATCTGCATTTTTTTTCATTCTGTAATTTTCACAATTTTCTCATCATTTTTTTTCTCAGAGATGTTTCTTGCACAAGGTTCTACAAACAAAATAACAGTTTAAACAAGTCTCAAATCTCAAGATCAGTGCACAAAGTATAATCCCACAAATAACTTAGTCAAGTAAACATGTCTCTCATATTTAAGCATTCATGTAAAACAATCCAGATTCAGAATTGGTCCATGGATCCTAACTAAGTCGTCATTATTCATCAGTCAATTAAGCATCAAATCAAATTCTGTAAATAAGCATCAATATCCACTCTACGATTTTCAACCTTCAAAAGTTCAGCAAAACACTACGTTCGTAGAGTTAGAAAAATTTTCAAACATTTCCAAAAATTTTCTCAATTTGTCAACAAAATCTTTCAAAATCTTTATTTTTTCTCACTTCAGAGCATCATATCTATCATGTCATATCCTAAATAACTAAATAACTCAAATAATAAATAACCTCAACCCCTCCCCCACACCCAAACCTTACATTGTCCTCAATGTAAGACAATCATGCAAAGAAGAAAGTAACTAACTAACATGCAACTAAAAATAAAAAGTAAAGGGATAGAAAATCAAATCTGATTCATGGGTTGCCTCCCATGCAGCTGCCCTTGTTTAATGTCATTGGCTCGATATCTTTCCTTTCTCATTCTCCATAAACTGGTTCCTCCAATCCAATTGTCTCAACATCTTCCACCTGATACCCTTCATAGAAAGGTTTGAACCTATGGCCATTCACTTTGAACACCTTCCCTGTTCCTGGACTCTGAATTTCTACTGCACCATGATGAAAAATGTTAGTAATAACAAAAGGTCCAACCCATCCAGAACGCAGCTTACCTGGAAATAATTTAAACCTTGAATGGTAGAGAAGAACTTTCTGTCCTTCAGCAAAATTCTTCCTCAAAATCAGTTTATCATGAAAACCTTTAGTTTTGTCCTTGTAAATCTTAGAACTTTCATAAGCTTCATTCCTAACTCCTCTAGTTCCTGCAACTGCAACTTCCTATGCTCTCCAGCCTCATCCAAACTCATGTTGCACTGCTTGATTGCCCAAAAAGCTCTATGCTCCAATTCTACAGGTAAGTGACAAGGTTTTCCAAATACTATCCTATATGGTGACATACCAATAGGAGTCTTGTAAGCTGTTCTGTAAGCCCATAGTGCATCTGGCAACCTCATACTCCAATCCTTCCTGTTAGGCTTAACCACTTTCTCCAAAATGGATTTGATCTCTCTGTTTGATACCTCAGCTTAACCATTACTCTGGGGATGATATGATGTGGAAACCCTGTGCATCACATTATACTTTTTAAACAGTGCTGCCAGCACCCTGTTGCAGAAATGGGTCCCTCTATCACTGATAATGGCTCTTGGGGCTCCAAACCTGACAAAAATATTAGACTGAACAAAATCTGCAACAACTTTAGAATCATCAGTCCTTGTTGCCTTAGCTTCAACCCATTTAGAGACATAATCAACAACCAAAAGGATATAAGTATTACCAAAAGAAGAAGGAAAGGGTCCCATAAAATCAATTCTCCAGACATCAAAGATTTCAACAATTAAAATAGGGGTCTGTGGCATCTGATTCTTATGTGAGATATTCCCAGTCTTTTGACAGTTTGCACATGACTTACAAAATAAATAAGAATCTTTAAAAATGGTTGGCCAATAAAAACCAGATTCCAAAATCTTGTGAACAGTTCTTTTTGGTCCAAAATGACCTCCACAAGCATATGAATGACAAAAAGATAGAATAGAATGAAACTCACTATTGGAAACACATCTTCTAATTACCTGATCGACACAAAATTTCCACATATGTGGATCATCCCATACATAATACTTTGCATCACTCCTAAGCTTATCTTTCTGAGGTCTAGAGAATTTGTTAGGAACATATGAACTTGCTAAGTAATTCACAATGTCAGCATACCAGGGCCTTTCCTCAGTGATTGCAAGCAGATGTTCATCTGCAAAAGAATCTTGTAATGGTAGTGTCTCTTCATCCCTCACCAGTATGCTCAAGTGATCTGCAACTAGGTTTTCTGCTCCTTTCTTGTCTTTAATCTCCAAGTCAAATTCTTGTAGCAACAGAATCCATCTTATAATTCTTGGCTTTGAGTCCTTCTTTGTTAAGAGCTACCTAAGAGCAGCATGGTCAGAATAAACTACTACTTTAGTTCCCAATAAATCGAGCTAAATTTATCTAAAGCAAAAACAACTGATAAAAGTTCTTTCTTAGTCGTAGAGTAGTTTATTTGAGCATCATTGAGAGTCCTGGAAGCATAGTAAATGGCATGCACAACTTTATTCACTCTCTGGCCCAAAATAGCTCCCACTGCATAGTTACTTGCATCACATATGATCTCAAAGGGTAGTTTTCAGTTTGGTGGTTGGATCACAGGTGCTGAGGTCAACAGTTTCTTCAGCTTGTCAAAAGCCTCCTTGCATTCTTCGGTAAACTGGAACTCCACATCTTTCTACAACAACTTACATAAAGGCAAAGCTATCTTGGACAAGTCCTTGATAAACCTCCTATAGAAACCTGCATGTCCAAGAAAAGAACGAATCTCCTGCACTTTTGTAGGGTAAGGTAATGCAGCAATTATTTCTATTTTAGCTTTATCAACTTCTAATCCTCTAGCTGAAACTACATGACCAAGTACTATCCCTTGTTCTACCATAAAATGACATTTTTCCCAATTTAGAACAAGATTAGTTTCTAAGCACTATCAAGCACCTTAGTCAAATTATCTAAACAAGCATCCAAAGAATCACCATGAATTGTGAAATCATCCATAAAAACCTCAATGTAATTCTCTAAAAGATCAGAGAAAATACTTACCATGCATCTTTAAAAAGTACCTGGGGCATTACACAAGCCAAAAGACATTCTCCTATAAGCAATAGTTCCAAATGGGCTTGTGAATGTGGTCTTCTCCTGGTCTTCTGGTGCAATCACAATCTGGTTGTAACCTGAAAAACCATCTAGAAAACAATAATAAGCATGACCTGCCAATCTTTCTAACATTTAATCAATAAAAGGAAGGGGAAAATGGTCTTTTCTAGTTACTGCATTCAGCTTCCTGTAATCAATGCACACTCTCCATCCTGTTTGCATTCTTGTTAGCACCAGCTCATTGTTGTCATTCTTGATGACTGTGATTCCAGACTTCTTTGGTACTACTTGGACTGGACTCACCCATTGACTGTCTGGAATTGGATTGATTATATCTGCATCTAACAACTTCAGAACTTCTTTGTTAACTACCTCCATCATGGGTGGATTCAGCCTTCTTTGTGCTTCTCTGGTTGGTTTAGCTCCATCTTCCAACAGAATTCTATGCATACACATGGCAAGGCTTATTCCTTTGATATTTGCTATTGTCCAACCAAAAACAGTGATGTGATCCCTAAGAATTCTGAGCAATTTATCTTCCTGCACTTTGGTTAGGTTACTAGTAAGTGCACAAGTAATGGCTTCAAATCTAAGATTGGGGCCTGCATAACTGATGGTAACAATTTTTGATGAGTGGCAGGTAATTGAATAGAATTGACTGCATATTTATTTGAAATTTTGGGCAAGGAATGCAATGCAGTCACAACCTCCTTCAATTCCTGGCTCTGCTCAACTTCTTCTTCTTTGTCTATCTCCAGGCTGTTAGTAATGACAACTTCCAAATCTTCCTTATGTATGTGTTCAAAAGAGTGCTGCACTAGAGAATCAATCACATTAATAGCAAAAACTGTATTAATATCACTAGGGTACCTCATTGCCTTATAAATATTGAATTGAATCTTCTCTCCATCAAACTCCATGGTTAAGGTCCCATTATGTACATCAATCATAGTTCTTGTTGTTTTCAAAAATGGGCTCCCCAACAAGATATGTGCAGGATTTGGAGATATGTCATCCTCCATATCCACTATATAAAAGTCTGCAGGAAAGATCAGCTCATTCACCTGTACTAAAACATCCTCAATTACCCCTTGAGGATAGGTGTTAGTCCTATCAACCAGTTGAATAATAACACCAGTTTGTTCTAAAGGACCTAAATTTAAAGAAGCAAATATAGATAAAGGCATGACATTAATTGAAGCTCCTAAATCTAACATAGCTTTCTCAAACCTGGTGTTACCTATTCTACATGGTATGGTGAATATGCCTGGATCCTTGCATTTAGGGGGCATCTTTCTTTGTAGCACTGCTGAGACATTCTCTCCAACAGTGACTCTTTCATCATCTTTCAGCTTCCTTTTGTTAGTGCACAACTCTTTCAAGAATTTAGCATATCTTGACACCTGTTTGATTGCATGTAACAATGGTATATTGACTTCCACCTTTCTGAAGGTCTCCAAAATTTCTTTCTCTTGCTCATCTTTCCTTGAAGTCCTGTGATTTCTAGGTGAAAAAGGTAGGAGATTAGTTTTAACTGAAATCACAAAGTTAGCATTTACCTTAGGTGGTTTAGCTCCCTCCTTAGCTTTCTCTTCATCAAAGTCTACAGTAGCTTTGGGCACTTCCAGTTCTTTCCCACTCCTTAGTGTGATCGCACTTGCATTCTCCCTTGGATTCACAACTGTTTGGGAGGGTAACTTTCCTGAGCCTTAGGATTCCAATTTTTCTACTGTGGTTGCAAGTTTCCCCAATTGATTTCTCAAATCCTGGACTGAAGTCTTTGTCTCCTGCTGGAACTGTTGTGTCTGGTTCATGAATTGTTGAGTGTTGTTCATGAACTGTTGTGTCTGTCCCATCAGTGCTTTGAACATCTCTTCCATGGAAGTTTCAGAAGGTGCTGGTATTGCTGTTTTAGGTTGGTATTGAACTGGTTGAAAGCCCTGCTGCCTATGTGGAAAGACAGGTGGTGCAGGTGGTCTATTCCCTCCATAACTCAGATTGGGGTGATCCTTCCATCCTGGATTGTAAGTGTTCGAATAAGGATCATATCTTTTCTGAGGTTGTGTTTGGTAATTCCCCATTGCATTAGCCTGTTGCATGGTTTCATCTTCTTGCAGTGTGGGACATGCATCTGTGCTATGGTTTGACTGCAAGCAAATTCCACAAGCCTTTGCAACTGGCTTATTTCCTGTAACTAATTGTCTCACCGAAGTAGTTAGTTCAGAAATCTGTTGTTCATGACTACAAGTACTCACCTCATTGACCCTTTGTGGTGCATGATTCATTCTAGTTCCATATTGTTGTGAGTTTGCGGCCATGTTGCCAATCAAATTCTTTGCAGCCTCTGGAGTCTTGTCAACCAATGCTCCTCCGCTAGCAGCATTAATCATACTTCTGTCCATTGGTACCAATCCTTCATAGAAATACTGGATCAAGTGCTCGTCATCTATCTGGTGAGGTGGGCAGCTAGAGCAAAGCTTCTTGAATCTTTCCCAATATTCGTAGAGTGTCTCTCCACTGAATTGTCTAATTGCATAGATCTCATTCCTTATATTGGCTACTCTTGAAGCAGGAAAATAGTTCTCTAAGAATAGATTCTTCATGTCATTCCATGACTGGATTGTACCTGATGGTAAGTAATACAACCAATCTTTTGCCAAATCTGCCAGTGAGAAAGGAAAGGCTCTAAGCTTGATCTGCTCCTCAGTTATTCCATGTGGCTTCATGGTGGAACACACCACATGAAATTCTTTCAGATGTTTATATGGGTCCTCACCTGTAAGACCACGAAAAGTAGGTGACAAATGGATTAGTCCAGATTTAAGTTCAAATGCAGCGTCTAAAGCATTCAATGCATAGAGGTTGCTGATTTAAATTAGGAGTTACCAACTCCTTTAGAGTCCTGTTATTGTTTTGAACGGCCATCTCCTCTTCTGATTCAGATTCTGTTGATGAATTGTTGGATAATAGTTCCAATGCTATGTTCAGGCCAGGTGATGGAATTTTTTCTTCTACAGTTGTTGACTGCGCTCTACGATTTTCCTTCCTGAGCCTTTTTGCAGTATTCTCAATCTCTGGATCAAAATTCAAATTACCAGATTGAGAAGATCGAGTCATAAACTAATAAAGAAATAAAGAATAAACAAAAACAACTAATTATTCCCCGGCAATAGCGCCAAAATTTGGGAAGCTGTCGTCAAGCAAACCAAAAATAAAAACCTTACTTAACTCTACGAACTCAAAACTAAGCACAGTATAGTAGTAGCAAGGGTCGATCCCATAGAGAACAATGCTGATTTTTAATTTATCCTAATACTTCTAACAGTTTTAACAATAAATAAAAGGTTGGGGTTTTGAATTTGTCTAACTAATTAACAAAAATAGATTTAAAAATAATGAATTTAACCAGTGAATTAAAACTTCAGTTTTCCAGTTCAGTTTCACCTTTTCACAGCAAGAGATCAATTAAGCATAACAATATTCACCTTTCAATGAAACTAATAGTCCTAGATAACAACAAGCTCTGCTATCCGAAATTCCTCTTAGATTGTCACTTAATGAAATAAGCTCTTCACAAGATTCTAACTATCATATAACCTAAAACGGGCTCTTTAGATTTAATATGACAGCAGCATTAAGAACTAAGGAATTAGAGTATTCCAAGCAACAAACACATAAGCTCGATTTGTTTAACCTGTCTCCTAATAACCATAGCAATACACCAAAAGCTTGACTACAATCAGTATTCCTAACTGCTACTTATGATTAGAAACAATATCAATTACGTAATACTATTCCTGAATCTAGCATATATTATCAACTAACCAATTTAATCCTGCAGAAACCAAATCAGTTAATCGAATAATATTTAACAATTAAAACAGATTATCAGAATAAGCTTCATATAAGAAGGAATAAATATTGTATATTTAATCAAACCATAAACTGTTACTAAGGATCCACGTCCCCTTCAAACTGAATAAAGAAAAACTAGCTTGTCATGTTTCTATGAACTCTCTGAATTTGATAAAACTCTCTCTATGATCTGATAATTGAATTCTAACAATTACAAGTATTTATAGATAAATATCTAAAGCCTAGGAGAATTCTAATCCAATTCTGCTTCGGAAGTCTTCACTCTACAAATATGGTAGGATTCTAAATCCTTCTCGATCTCTGAAATCCAGCTTTAAGTAGTTTCCTTTTCAAATTAGATTTAGTTTCCAAATCCAAGTCTTCTTCCATATCCTTTTCTAATTCAACACCAGTTCCCATATTTATCTTCAACTCAGATTCCATATCAAACTCCACTTCCCATAGTCAGAGACACTTTCCATGTATGATTGTAACTTCATCTCCAAATCTTGTTAGGAATCATATCTTTAAGCTTTAATGTTTCAAATCCTACTCAAAATTGGAAATCTTCATGTCAACCAAAATCGTAGAGTATACTCCTTCAGCACATCATAAAGTAGACTCCGCAGCAGCACTTATCGCGATCGTAGAGTAAACCTCAGAATCGTAGAGTAACTAGCTATCGAGTAAACTTGTCAATCGTAGAGTAAAGAGCACCATCGTAGAGTTAATCTTCGCCGTGGACTGAAAACGTAGAGTGTCGTGCCTGGTCGTAGAGTCCTCAGCCTCCCAGTCATATAGCTCCCAATCTACGAACGTAGAGTACTAAATCAAATCGTCGTGTGACTCTGACTTAACCTTCCTGCTATCGTTGAGCTGTCAGGCTTCCACTGTAACACTACGAACGTAAAGCCTTTACCCAGTGATTGTATAGTATTCTGCAAAATAACATAAAACTTAGCATTAAACTCCATATTTGCAAAATCACATCAATTCTTCATAAAATCTATAAACACGTTAATTAAGCTCATAAACATAGAAAACATATAATAATACTAAGCATAAAGGAACTATAAACATAGAATATTTTGCACCTATCATGAACCCTAACCTCTTAAATTATCAGGAAACTTAAACACTTGTGTAATCTTTCAGTTCTAAACTAACCGAATGGCAAGTTTTCAAGTTGTAATCTATATTTAACTTTGCTCTGACAAGTTCGTCACCTCTGAGAAGAAGTTCAGAGATATGCTCAATCTTGTGCGGGAGGCTGGTTTCTCTAAATGTCTAGAAGCCAACACTCGAATTTACATAGAACTAGTAAAAGAATTCTATATGTACGTTGTATATGATGATGGGGTTTTGACCACCAAAGTTAAATGAGTAACACTGCAGATGGGGATTGTTGAAATTAACAATAACTTGGGATTTGTTAACAAAGGTCTTATTTCCCTTAACAAGATAGACATGAAAGAATGATTGAAGGAGATGGGTCACAAGAAGAACCTTCAACTCAAGGGACTTAAGAAGAAAGAGTTCCCCCATGAATTTGAATTCCTTGCTGAGATTATGGGTAAGTGTATCATCTGCAAGGATACCGCTCACGACTCGGTAAGCTAGTTGCAACTGAAAATCATGACTGCAATCGTAATGAAGAAACAGATAAACTTTGGTGCAATTTTCATCAACTAGGTGGCCAAATGGATTGAGGACTTTGAGAAGAAGAAGGCATTGGGTAAACCAGCTCCCAAGATGTTCACGAAAGGATTGTGAGTATCATTTTGAAAAAGAGATTAGAGAATAAGATAAGTGATGATGAAGGGGAGCCTCTGAATACCAACTAGAAGATCACCCTCAAACTGTTTGACAACTGGAAAAGGAATCCAGTGAAAAATCTGAAGTCTAAACAATCTGAAAGGGGAAGTGAGAGGACGATCAGTGAAGTCCAGAAGCCCGCGAAGGGTAAAGGAAAAAGAAAAGTGGTCACCATTGAAGAAGAAGTGCCTCAAGGATAGGTTACTTTTGAAGTTCGTAAAGATCCTAACTCTACGGTCGATCAACCTATTCAAAAAAAGAAGAAAGTTGAGAAGGCAACAAAGAAGATTTCTAAGGACGCTCAGAAAGTCCTTCAAAATTTGAGAAGATCGGGATAACAAATAAGAAGATATTAACACCCATCTTTCTAAAATTATGTCAAAAAGGAGAAGTGTGAGACTCATTCAGCAAAAAAAGGCTCCTGCTCATCTTGAAGAACAAGCAGGAGAATCTATGCCTACTCCGATCGTAGAGCATAAAGAAGGAGAAGAGGAAGAAATTGAAGAGGTACCTGAACATAAAAAAAAGAATCAAGGCAAACGCAGGTCCTCCTCTGACATAAATCAAGATGGCAATTCGGCTATGAAGGTATCTATACCTGAGCCCGAAGATAATCCAATGAGGGCTGAGATGGCCTTAGTACCTGAGCCAAGGCATGTTGATGATTTGGCTATGAAGGATGTCACTCTTGAGCCCAATAAAGAAGATGATCTGGCTGAGAAGGTTTCTATACTTAAACCTCAAGTCAATAAAGAATTGGCTATGACGGATGATAAGCCAGAGCCTTATGATGATATTAAAGAATTGGTTGTGAAGGAATCTAGTCCCGAGCCTCAAGAAAAGAAGAAGAAAAGGAAGATCAGAACTCAAGTGGAAAAGGAAGAAAGGAAAAAGAGGAAGAAAGAGAAGAAAAAGGAAGAAAGAAGGTTAAAGAAGAAAGAAGAGAAGAGAAAGAGGAAAGAACTAAGGACCAAGTACAAAGAAGATTCTGCTCAACGATCGTTGTATTCATCAGATAAATCTCTACAAGTGACTCATGTCATTGAGTCGGTCGTAGATAATATCAATAAGGGTTATGACCCTGCGATCGTAAAGCCTGAAGATCCAAGCTCTAAGGGAGAGCAACCTATTGGATATCCAATCCATCCTCCCTCCATTCCTTCTACATCTCAAGGGATCCAGAGACGTATTATGCTTGAAGGATATGAAGATCCAAATGCCAACCTACATGATAAATGGATATGATCTAGAGAAGGACGAATGCGGCTAGTCTCAATGAGTTAAGATGAGCTCATCAGCAGTTTCTTTGACCTGGAGATGGATCGAGGTACCACTCTCTACGATCTTGATCTTGACAGTGATCAAATGCTGTATTTTCTGTTAATTTTGCCACTGCTGAAGGCTATAATCTTGGGAGACCAGAGCTTTATCAGATAGAGTTATTCCAGATATCCAAATCTAAAGCTGGTGGCTCAAAATTTCCCAAGAGTTCTCAAATATACCACCAAGTTGATATGCTCTGAGTCCTACGAACCGTCACCTATGTCTTAAAAGGAAACTATTGTACCTTATTTATTTTTAAGTTGTACTCTTCCTTCATGACTAGGACAAAGGCATTGCAGAGTTTATCTGTCAAGTCTCTAAGCATATTTCTACTTCACATCAGCTTGTTAAATCTTCCAATAATCCTACATTTGAAGAGTCCCAATACTCTATGAACGATGTAAATAATACCATTCTTCTAATCGTAGGGTCCCTATACTTTACAACTATAAACAGGCAATAAGCCCTCCTATCGTAGAGTCTCAGAACCCTACGATTGCTGTCGATAATACTAATCTTCCAGTTGTTGAGTCTCAACTCTTCACTAACCCTAAAAATAAATCTAACTCTCCGGTTGTAGAGCTTCCACACTCTACGACTGATGCACATCAACCACTCTCTCCGATCATAGAGTCTCAAAACCCTATGATCAATGTACATAATTCTAACTCTCTTGTACATCAACCTATACACATTCATACAGATTCTCCATCTCCCATTCAAATATTTTCTATGCTCACTACACCTCAACAATCTCCAGTTCACTCACACTCTTCTTCTCCAGACGAAGAATCTCAAAACCTTACGTTTGATAAATACAAAACATTTATTCTTGTTCCTCCAAAAGTAACACCAACACTAAAATAAGAACCCACTCCATCTATTCCCTCATATATTCCCTCCTTATATAAAGAATTTTTTGATCTACCTTTTGCACTCTTAAATTTATCTCAAGGCAATAAAGAAAGCTCTGAGCCCAATCTCGATCAAATTTTGGAGTGTCTGGCAGTCATCCCAATAACTCAATAACTGACTAACTTGAACTCTCTTATATCTTGTGACATTAAGGACAAGCTTGAGCAAAACTCAACTGGGCTTCACCACAAAATGGACTCGATCACTACAGCAGGAGGTCATGGACTCGACCTGGAGATTTGGATAGAGAAGTACAGAAGTAACTGAAATCTATGTTCAAGGAAATATCCGGCCGTCTTCACGACCAAGACGAAATCTTTCTCAAAGTCCTTTATAATCACAAGCAGGCTGTGCTAGCACTTTAGCAGCAAAATGAGCGATCTGCCAAGTCTCTAACCGATAAAGTCTTTGAGCTTAGTACTGCACTATCTGACTTTAAAAATGATATGACACTGAATGCTGATAATACAATGGCCTTAGTTGCTCAGCAAACTGATCAAGCCGCTGCTCGTCAAAATAAAATTCGTGCTGATATTGCCATGAATTCCTCCCAGATATAAGAATTAGTCAATTCAGTTAAGCATCTCTCTGTGGCGCATGATGAGAAAAATAGGGAGAAAGATCAGTCTCAGTGGGGAAGCAGAAAGGGAAACAATCATCTCAAGGGGAGAGAAGGAAAAGAAATCAAAAGTAAATATCGATCAACCCTCCAATCTACAAATCAAGAACCCCTCCTCCACCAGCAGCAATTCCTATTAATTGTGGCCATTTTTCCTCAAAACATGATTCATCGAGTAGAATTACTCCAACTGGCTCACGAATGTTATCTGGTGATCCTGCGTATGTCAATAGAAATCTTCAGGGATTGATGTCATTAGAGAAAAAAGAACTAACATGCCTTATCTTGGCCAAAGGGATTCTGGTGAAGAATTAATTAGAAAGTTGCTAAAGACAGAGATATATGAACGTAGAGTAGAGTCTGAAAATAGATGGTTGTCAAAAGAGAAGAGGAGCAAAAGGTAGAAAAGTTTGTAAAATCTCCATATGATGTACAAACTATTATTAATCAATAAATTCATTCTTTTGCTTTAACAATACAATGGCTTACTGTATTTTAAGTCATGTTTATATTTTAAGCAAATGCATTATAGAATTAGTGAATGGTATAAAACTGCTGGTTTTTATCATCATCAAATAGGGGGAGATTGTTAGAGTCTGTATGATTATTGTGATGATTTAATTTGATGATGAATGTGATTAATGTATAATTATACCAGTAGATTTTGTACAGTCCTTGATAATGATTTGTTGATCTGATGTACAAGGACTTAGAATAGAAAGATTAAACTTGTTAGGTTGATCTCATTAAGTTGATCTGCTGTACAGTTAATAGGCTTAAGTTATGTGTAAAGTTAGTATGCCAAAATTGTAAAGTAAAGAAGACAGATCACAGACTTAACTCTTAGTTCGTAAAGCATCAGACAGATTGCAAAGCCTTTGCATCTATCCTAAAGTTCATACCTCAATTCGCAAAGATAAATTCATAAAGTGAATAGGATCGTAAAGCCAAGCAAAACTCACTAAGCAAAGACTAAACATAGAGTGCTTCAAAGAATCGCAAAGTAAAAATAAAATCATAAAGCAACTCCAAGATCGTTCAGTAGAAGAAAAAATTGTAGAGTCGGCTCTGGAATCGTAAAGCAGATCTTCATAGAGCTAAGAGTAGAGTTCATTCGTAGAGTCAAAGCCTTATCTTAAAGCCATCTTCAGAACGTAGAGCAAACACTACGAACTCCCATACTCGTAGAGCATTAAGTTTGACAAGAAGACTGACATGGGAGCGTTTGTAAAGACCACGATTTTTCCAAGTATTATTATTGAGGTCAATAATTTAATTTCTAATATTAAACTCTTTTGCTTATTATTATTTTTCTAAACCCATGAGTAATTTAGATGACTACATATGGCTATGTGTTAATTGATTTAATAGTCCATGAGTGTACTTGTAATATCAATGGTCTAGCCTGGTAAATTATTTAAACAAGCCCAACCAATAAATTGTGTAATGGACTTGTAGGTGATTAATGAGGAGGTGTTAGTAATAATGGTATTAATAATTTAGAGTCTTACTAAGAGTTATAGTGGACTGGCCTAGTGATGACTAAAAGGCCCAACCCCAAGTATTGGCGTGTGGACTTGTAATTTAGGCAAGGATGTTATAAGATTCCTAGTAATCTAATTGGGGTACCGGGTATATACCTATATATGAGCTATGCGGGCAGCCCAATAAGAAATTAGTATTGATATACTGAAAGTTGTATTACCGATGTAAGGTATTAGTTTATCATTTAAATCCTAGATTGTTAGTACAACCCGTCGTGCTAGGCCAATGGCTTATTCCCACTTTGCTTAACCATAGGTCTCGTAATGATCTTTGGAAGCATGGACAGAGTTGGGGTTGGTGGAAACTTTCCACTAAACCTCTCCCGACCAACGGATAATCTAGTTAGAAACAGTCCAAAGATATGGACAGCGATCAGCGATTGGGTAAAGACTCTTCTATAAATAGGGACCCCGATTTCTCTTGAAGAACTTGCTAAAGTTTGTTAGTTCTGATACAAGAGAGATATTATGCATTCAGAGGTAAGAATAATCTTGGGAGAAGTTCTTGCCATTCAGAGAGGCGAGTAGAATCTGAAAGCTAGAGAACTAGCAACCAAAGCTCCGAAGAGGTAAGACCTCCTTTTTATTTCAAGCATTAATCTTACTTTGTCCAGTTAAATTCCTTTCTGGTTAAGTCAGTAGATGTCGAGTCAAGCATGAATTGTTGTAGTGTAAGAATAATGTTAAACTCGGTAGTAACGGAGTAGTCGAACAGAGACCTGCATGTTTTATAGGTTGGGTTGAGTAGAGGCTTACACTAGAGTCGTAATTATGGCCTTAGTCACTATGTCCAGATGATGTTAAGAGTCAGGACTGTAGACTGTAAGTACCCATTATTCATGATCATAGGTCCTTGTAAATGCTTGAGATCAGTTGTTAACTTGAGCCAAGCTCAGATCAAAACTGAAGCAGTAAGACCAACTTGAGGAGACCTTTATGGCAAATCTCAGGACTTGTGTCTATAGACCATAGATGATGACAGTCGGTAATGAAGCAAAGCATGACTCAAACCAAGTTCTGCAGTATTATATCAGACTTGAGTTTGAAACTCAAGGTCTGGTGTGGTTATTCTTGATTAGGTCCTTGCGTGCTAATTGGTATACTCAGTCAGACTCAGCCCATGTGCCAAATTGGCCAATATAAGAGCATGACCATAACACTATTAGCCAAAGACTTCACCTTGAGCTGTGATGTCGAAGTATGCTTTAACCAGAATCGTAGGAAGAGCTCTACGATCATAGAGTAACCTCACTTGATTAAACAGCCCCTCTACCGAATCATCATAACTGTCTAGCCTAGTCATACCGAAATCGTAGAGTTGATTCTACCGACTATAGAGTTCCACTCAGCCATCGTAGAGCTGTTCTAGCTATTCCTAAACCAATCGTAGAGTGAACTCTCCAATCGCAGGGTAATTCCTGTCGATCGTAGAGCTTCATCAGTCAGTCTTATGACAACCTTACTTAGTGTTAAGACTTTGGCATACAATCGTAGATTCTTGCTTGGCAACTGTAGAGTTCCACCTGGCCAGCGTAGTGTGGCCTTGGATAATCCTAAACCAATCATAGAGTGAACTCAGTAATCGTAGAGTCAATCTCTGCGGATAGTAAAGTTTCATTAAAACTATCATTGAGCTTTATTAATGATCGTAGAGTAACACCACTAATCATAGAGTGACCCCACTAACAGTAATAGAGCCCTACGAACCATAGGGCAGGGTAGCAGATCATAGGGCGATTAAATGGACCATTAGATAGTCTTTTAGTAATTCTAATTAATCCATTTATGATGCTTATCTATGACTGACTGTCAAGTAATTATACTTATTATAGGATACTTGCAGAGCAGAATCATAGAGTAATTTATAAATAGCAAATCGGGCAAGTTCTTAATCTTATGCCTCTTATTGCAAGTTCCTAATCCTATGCCTCTTATTGCAAGTTCCTAATCCTATGCCTCTTATTGCAAGTTCCATCTTCTGCAATCCCTATATTGAACTAATTCCAAAATTTATCTCCTAATGCAAGTTCCTCGAATTAAGCTCGAGTTCCATTTCTTAATTATGTGCTAAGTTGCTTAACTATTTCAAAATTATTCCACATCGATATTATTGTTCCATTGTGCATTTGATTTCAGTTCTCTTGGTGGACTGTGTTACTGTTTAAGGTGCTGATATTCACGCACTGTTCGAAGATAGGTCTCAGTTACTTGTTCGGCTAGACTTATGCATGATAATTAATTTAAAAGCTATCCGAACCTATTGTTGGGATGGATTCTTAGACTAAGATAACAACCCTATGATGGGGAGTAACCTAAGTATCTAAAAGACGATATAGAGCAGAATTAAATTGTATGCATATTCATAGGTACAAGAGGCTGATCCCCTCTCGTACACGTTTTGACAGTTGTAACTTGATAAGGGTCAGACAATGTGGCTGATGCCTTAAAGTGTGTTCATAATCTATTTTTGACTGCAGGTAGTAAATAATCAATTTTCATGCTTCCATTTGAACTTTGATTATATTGTTCAGTTATTTCATCGATTCTTTTTATTGTTGTACCACATTGTTGTTACACCTATTCATTCATGATATATCTCGTTTTCATTTAACTTGCTGAGCAAACTCGTTGTTCACCCTTTCTATATCATGAAAATATCACAGTTAAGACCGAGTGCTCGAGCAGAGATAAGGGCAAGGAGAAAATGAAGTTTTGGGCTTCGGATAGACATGATTACTATCTTAATGTTCTATTTTGATGTCTGTTATGTAACACGAATACTAGTAGCTATTTTGGAACTTCATGATGTATTTATTTAAGGTTAATAGACCTTGGGACCATTTGTAAACCTTTTGAAATGATCAATATATGATTATTTTTCCGTACTTAGTTATCATATGTTGATTAAAGGTGAATGGATGTTGTTTATCGTGAGCACCAAATTCGGGGTATTGGTACCTGAATTTGGGGGTGTCACAGGTTGGTATCAAAGTTGTAGGTTATGAATTTTAGGATCATGAAACTTAAGATATAACCTTGGTCTTAAACTCATATTGAGTACGTTAGGTCAGGGGTCGAGGAGATCCATTGAGTCGTATGTTCTTGGCGACGGATTTGTGGAAATTCATAGAGTCGAGTTGTACATGATAAAATATCATTTCTTTTCATCAATGAATATATTTTATTATTGTACTGATGTTGTCTTTTGGTGCGTTGTAGGATGGCCAAGATGGGTGAGCCAAGTTAGATGGTTATGGAGGAGTTCACAGATATACCTGTGGCCACTGTGTTGTTGATAGGAGATGGGCCAGTGGAGCCAGATGCACCAGTAGAATCCGAACCTGAGGAAGGTGAGGACTATCTAGTCGACATAGAGGAACCCGTTAGGGGCAGAGTGATGAGATCGAGTAGTCAAGATGTTGAGGGTGAGTCCGAGGAGGACCACAATACAGATGAAGCTGAAGAGCTTCCAACTGAGAATTTTTTAGTGGACCAACTAGCTGATAGGAACCTAAAATTAGAAAAAAGAGTCCGAGATCTAGAGGAGCAGAACGTGACCCATCAGAGTATGGAGGATTAGTATAAGGTGATAGCCTACCAGTTAGAGGATGAGGTGAAAGTGCTGAAGGAACAATTAGAGGGGTATGTGATGTCGGCTCAGCAGGTAGGGTCATTGCTTCATTAGTTGGTAGCTAGGAATGCTGAATTAAGGAAAAGGAAGGAGCAGGCAGAACTAGAGTTAGTAGGATTGAAGGTGGAACATGAGGTCATGAAGGCCGAGTTCAATTGGGAGATAGCAGATAAAATTCGTGTAGAGGAAGTGTGGGTTCGGTCTGCCAGGAGGGTAGATCAGTTGGAGAGAGAAATTCAGGCCAGGGCAGTCAGGATTGAGTCCCTGGGTTTTGCATTGGACCTAGCTGTTGGAAGTTGGAGAGGCAGAGCTCAGAGGTACTCCGCCAAGAAGGGTCAGCCTAGTCGTTCGATTCGGCGTCGGTTGGCAGATGGTTATGTACAGATGGATCATGCAGGTCCAACCCATCCTGTCATGTATTAAAACGATAAGTTAGAGGCAGTAGGTCCCACTTTTGCTTATAGCAGGGACATTCGTGTTGTAAATCCCTATGCTTTATTGTATGCAAGGGATAGTGTTGGAACCCCACTTGTTGATTTGATCAGAAGGTTAAGGTGTATTAAATCCCCACTTTTGTTTATCAGGGGATATATAGCAGTTGATAAGCTATGTCGTGGGCATTTATCAAAGTATGCCACATGTTGGGTCATATTGTATTAAAATAGTGGTATATGAATATAAATGCAATATTATTATGTGTTTTATTGTGCACAACTACGTCATAACGTATTATGCTAATGCTAATAAACGTTGCTTGAGGGCTCAAAACACAACGCGTTATATGGGGTTCTGGTTTATGGCAGGTTATGCCACCAAGAAGACAGCCACAGAACCAAAGGGTTGAGGAGTCGGTTAATAACACTCAGGGTAAGGTCAACCAGACCCAATGAGAACTTTTGCCGATATGTTGGCATAAGCAATGCAGAATAGACCCCCGCCAATAATTGAGCAGCCAAGCCGTCACTTGGCTAGTTTTAAGGATTTTAAGTTGGTAGGACCTCCGGAGTTCTGGGGACCCTTAGATCCGATCACAGTCTAGTCCTGGGTAGAAGAGATGGAGAAAGTGTTCGAGGTTGTTCGTGTGGCCAAAGAACCAAAGACGGGGTTTGCCACCTTCATGATGAAGGATGAGGCAAACTTTTGGTGAAAAGCAAATAAGAGTCGCACCGGGGAAGGAGTGATTCCATGGGAACGCTTCAAAGCATTATTCTTCGAGAACTATTTTCCGGATAGTATGCAATCGAACATGGAGGTGAAGTTCCTAGAACTCAGGCAAGGGAACATGTCGATCGCCGAGTACGCGGCAAAGTTCAATGAGTTGGCCAGGTTTTCCCCTCACCAAGTCGATACTGAGGCCAGGAAAACAAGAAGGTTTGAGCTGGGATTGAAAGCATAGATCTACAGTCGAGTTGCAGTGCTGCAGAGTAGCGTATTTTCAACCCTGTTAGAGAGGGAGATCATCGCAGAAGGAGGAAGTGAGGCACTAGCCAATTACAACCAGGATAAAAAAAGAGTCATGATAGTAGCAAGGGGGAAATAGTAGAGGTAGTAGTCAAAACAAAAGAAAATGGAGTGATAGCCAAACATCCAAAAGCAACGAGGATGGAGAGGGGGCTAAGAAAGGGAATAAGTGTAACAACTGTGGAAGAAGTCACTATGGTGAATGCATGAGGGGGAAGGACATTTGCTATAACTGTGGGCAACTGGGGCACATTGCTCCTCAATGCTCTAAAGGAAGGAAGGTTGGATGCTTCTCATATGGGGCATCCGATCATCAGACTAAGGATTGCCTGAAGAGGAAAGGTTATGCAGCCAGTGGCAACCGGAACAATAACAACAACGACCATAACAACAACAAGCTGACCATTGGGGGACCCGCGAATCAAGCAAACTGACCAACGACGCGCACATTCAATATGACCGTGTAGGATGCGGTGGAGACGAAGGATGTGGTGTCAGGTATTATCCCGATCAATAATATAGATGCTTATGTGCTATTCGATTCGAGTGCTACCTGCTCTTTTGTTTCGAAAGAATTTGCTAAACGATTAGGTTTACCCCGAGAAAAACTAGAGAATCCTGTAAACGTAGAAGTAGCCAATCAAGCGATTATTCCCGTAGACAACATTCATAGGAACTGTTGTGTCGATTTGAGAGGTGTTAAACTTAGCATGAATTTGATGCCGATTCATTTGGGAGAATTTGATGTAATTCTTTGGGATGAACTAGTTATCGAATCACGGAGCGGTGATTGAAGAAGTGTATATGCCTAAAGACTTCAGATAAGTCGAAGGTCGTATTTTATAGTAGTAAATCGCCGAGACAACCTTGTTGTCTGACAATGATGCAAGCAAAAAAATTGCTAAGAAAAGGTTGCATGGGTTACCTGGCTCATGTGGTTGATACTCGAAGAGTAGGGGCCGAATCGGGCCAGATACCTGTGGTAAGGAAATTCCTCGACGTTTTCCTAGAAGAATTACTGGGTTTGCCTCCGGATAAAAAAGTAAAATTTGTAATCGACTTGATATCAGAAACAACACCGATATCCAAGGCACCGTATCGAATAGCTCCGGTAGAGATGAAGGAACTGATGGTTCAACTGCAAGAACTGCTGGACAAAGGCTATATTCAACCGAGTGTATCACCTTGGGGAACGCCAGTTCTGTTCGTGAAGAAAAAAGATGGATCGTTAAGGCTTTGTATCGACTATCGCGAGTTGAACAAAGTTACCATTAAGAACAAGTATCCGTTGCCTAGAATTGACGATTTGTTTGATTAATTGAAGGGAGCGAAGTACTTTTCAAAGATCGACTTGAGGATAGGCTATCAACAACTGAAAGTGAGGCAAGAGGATATTCCAAAGATAACATTCAGAACTCGATATGGGCATTTTGAGTTTCGGGTGATGTCATTTGGATTGACAAACGCGCTAGCAGCTTTCATGGATATGATGAACATGGTGTTCAAGCAATACTTAGATAAATGTGTTGTCGTGTTCATTGATGACATTTTGGTGTACTCAAAGATAGTTGATGACATTTTGGGGCACGTGATTGACAAGGATGACATTTCGGTAGATCCAGTAAAAGTGGAGGCAGTTATCAACTGGGAACAGCCGAAGACACTGACAGAGATCAGAAGTTTCTTGGGATTAGCAGGATACTACCGAAGATTCATTCAAGACTTCTCGAAGATAGCATCTTCATTAACCAATCTGACCAGGAAGACGGTTAAGTTCGTTTGGTCAGATAAGTGTGAGGAGAGTTTTATGGAATTGAAGAAAAGGCTTAGTGAAGTACCTGTATTGTCTTTACCTAACAATACGGGGGGATTTATGGTGTATAGAGATGCATCACACAAAGGCCTTGGCTGTGTTCTAGTGCAGCGCGGTAAGGTCATCGCATATGCATCACGACAATTGAAGGATTATGAGAAAGGATATCTGACTCATGACCTAGAGCTAGAAGCAGTGGTTTTTGCTTTGAAGATATAGATGCACTATTTATATGGGGAAAAGTGCGAGATATACACAGATCACAAAAGTCTGAAGTATATTTTCACTCAAAATGAGCTGAATATGAGGCAGTGACGATGGTTAGAATTGATCAAAGATTAAGATTGTGAAATTTTGTACCATCCCGGTAAACACAATGTAGTAGCTGATGCTCTAAGTAGAAAGGATAGGGAAAAGTTGATGAGGCTGACAACTCAAAAAGAACTGATAAGGGATATGGAAGGACTAGAGTTGGAAGTTGAGTATCCCGGAGGTGCAAACGAGAGACTATTCTCAGTAGTAGCAGGTCCAACCTTACTAGATAAAGTAAGGAAGACTCAAGAGGAGGATGAAGAATGTGATGACCTGAGGAAGCGAATTTCTAAGGGTGAGGAGTTGAAATATAAGGTTGATAGCACAGGGTTGCTAAGATTCGAAGGGAGGATCTGGATACCGAGGGTTCCGAAGTTGAGGGAAGAGATTCTTCAAGAAGCTCACAATTCAAGATATGTTGTTTATCCAGGAAGTACTAAAATGTATCAAGACTTATGGCAACACTTTTGGTGGCCAAACATGAAGAGGGAAGTATCAGAATGTGTCAGCTGGTGTTTAACATTGCAACAAGTTAAGGCAGAGCACCAGCAACCTAGTGGACTGCTACAACCACTAGACATTACGGAATGAAAGTGGGAACATATCACGATGAACTTCGTGGTAGGACTTTCATCGACTCGAAAAGGTTTAGACGCTATCTGGGTGATCGTGGATCATTTAACTAAGTCTGCCCATTTTCTGCGAATTAAGATCCGATACAATCTAGATCAGTTAGCGAAGCTTTATATGAAGGAGATTATGTCGCGACATGGGGTGTCGGTATCTATTCTGTCTAATAGAGATCCGCGCTTCACGTCAAATTTCTGGAGAAGTCTACAAGAAAGAATGGGGACACAGTTGAGGATGAGTACTGCATATCATCCTCAAACTGATGGTCAGAGTGAGCGGACGATTCAAACCTTGGAGGATATGCTTAGAGCGGTCGTGATGGACTTGAAGGGCAGTTGGGAGGATCACTTGCCATTAGTGGAGTTCGCTTACAACAATAGTTATCACGCTAGTATCGGCATGCCACCGTAAGAAGCATTATATGGGAGAAAGTGTCGAACACCGTTGTGTTAGAACGAAGTGGGCCAATAAAAACTGCTGGGACCTGAAATGGTACAGCAAATCACAGATACAATCAGATTAATAAGGACTCGCCTGGTAGCAGCCCAGGATCGACAGAAGAAGTACGCCGACCTGCATCGTCAGAAGCGAGACTTTGAGGTGGGCAGTTTTGTATTTTTGAAAGTATCTCCCTGGAAAGGGAAGATCCATTTTGGAAAGAATGGAAAATTGAGCCCTAGGTTCGTAGGCCCTTTTAAAATTCTAAAGTGAGTCGGTAAAGTGGCGTACGAGGTAGCCTTACTTCTGAACTAGAGCACATTCACAACGTGTTTTATATCTCAGTGTTGCGGCCATACAAACCTGACTATAAGCACGTCATATCGTACGAGCCGATTCAAATTGAGGGAAATTTATCGTACGAAGAAATTCTTGTTCAGATTCTCGATAAAAAGGAGCAGACATTGAGGAATAAGATTATTCATTCGGTCAAAGTGCTTTAGAGAAATCACGCAATTGAAGAAGCTACATAAGAACTTGAGGAAAAGATGAACTTGAATTATTCGCATCTTTTTGAGTGACCTTATGTTGAAATTTCGGGGATGAAATTCTTATAAGGGGGAGGGATGTAAAGACCACAATTTTTCCAAGTATTATTATTGAGGTAAAAAATTTCATTTATGTTATTAAATTTTTTTTCTTATTATTATTTTTCAAAACCCATGAGTAATTTGGATGACTACATATGCTATGTGTTAATTGATTTAATAGTCTATAAGTGTACCTGTAATATCAATGGACTAGCCTAGTAAATTGTTTAAACAAGCCCAAGCAATAAATTGTGCAATGGACTTGTAGGTGATTAAGGAGGAGGTGTTAGTAATAATGGTATTAATAATTTAGAGTCTTACTAAGAGTTATAGTGCACTCGCCCAGTGATTACTAAACAGGCCCAACCCCAAGTATTGGCGTGTGGACTTGTAGTTTGGGCAAAGGTGTTATAAGATTCCTAGTAATCTAATTGGGGTACCGGGTATATACCTATATATGAGCTACGCGGGCAGCCCAATAAGAAATTGGTATTGATATACTGAAAGTTGTATTACCGATGTAAGGTATTAGTTTATCATTTAAATCCTAGATTGTTAGTACAACCTGTCGCGCTAGGCCAATGGCCTATTCCCACTTTGCTTAACCATAGGTCTGGTAATGATGTCTAGAAGCATGGGCAGAGTTGGTGTTAGTGGAAACTTTCCACTAAATCTCTCCCGACCAACGGATAATCTAGTTAGAACCGGTCCAAAGATATGGACGATGACCAACAATTGGGTAAAAATTCTTCTATAAATAGGGACCCCGATTTCTCTTGAAGAACTTGATGAAGTTTGTTAGTTCTGATACAAGAGAGATATTATGAATTGAGAGGTAATAGTAATCTTGGGAGATGTTCTTGCCGTTCGGAGAGGCGAGTAGAATCTGAAAGCTAGAGAACTAGCAACCGAAGCTCCGAAGAGGTAAGACCTCCTGTCTATTTCAGGCATTAATCTTACCTTGTCTAGTTAAATTCCCTTCTGGTTGAGTCAGTAGATGTCGAGTCAAGCATGAATTGTTGTAGTGTAAGAATAATGTTAAACTCGGTAGTCACAGAGTAGTCGAACAGAGACCTGCATGTTTTATAGGTTGGGTTGAGTAGAGGCTTACACTAGAGTCGTAATTATGGCCTTAGTCACTATGTCCAGATGATGTTAAGAGTCAGGACTGTAGACTGTAAGTACCCATTATTCATGATCATAGGTTCTTGTAAATGCTTGAGATCAGTTGTTAACTTGAGCCAAGCTCAGATCAAAACTGAAGTAGTAAGACCAACTTGAGGAGACCTTTATGGTAAATCTCAGGATTTGTGTCTGTAGACCATAGATGATGACAATCGGTAATGAAGCAAAGCATGACTCAAACCAAGTTTTGCAGTATTGTATCAGACCTAAGTTTGAAACTCAAGGTCTAGTGTGGTTATTCTTGATTAGGTCCTTGCGTGCTAATTGGTAGACTCAGTCAGACCTAGCCCATGTGTCAAATTGGCCAATATAAGAGCATGACCATAACTCTATTAGCCAAAGACTTCACCTTGAGCTGTGATGTCGAAGTATGCTTTAACCAGAATCGTAGGAAGAACTCTACGATCGTAGAGTAACCTCACTTGATCGTAGAGTCCCTCTACCGAATCACCATAACCGTCCAGCCTAGTCATACCAAAATCGTAGAGTGGACTCTGCCGACCGTAGAGTTCCACTCGGCCATCGTAGAGCTGTTCTGGCTATTCCTAAACCAATCGTAGAGTGAACTCTACGATCGTAGGGTAATCCCTATCGATCGTAGAGCTTCACCAATCAGTCTTATGACAACCTTACTTAGCGTTAAGACTTTGGCATACGATCGTAGAGTCTTGCTCGACAACCGTAGAGTTTCACCTGGCCAACATAGTGTGGCCTTGGCTAATCCTAAACCAATCGTAGAGTGAACTCGATAATCGTAGAGTCAATCTCTGCGGATCGTAAAGTTTCACTAAAACCATCATTGAGCTTCATTAGTGATCGTAGAGTCACACCACTAATCATAGAGTGACCCCACTGATAGTAATAGAGCCCATATGAACTATAGGACATGGTAGCAGATCATAGGGTGATTAAATGGACCATTAGATAGTCTTTTAGTAAGTCTAATTAATCCATTTATGATGCTTAACTATGATTGACCGTCGAGTAATTATAATTATTATAGGATACTTGCAGAGCAGAATCATAGAGTAATTTATAAATAGCAAATCAGGCAAGTTCCTAATCCTATGCCTCTTATTGCAAGTTCCTAATCTTATGCCTCTTATTGCAAGTTCCTAATCCTATGCCTCTTATTGCAAGTTCCTAATCTTATGCCTCTTATTGCAAGTTCCTAATCTTATGCCTCTTATTGCAAGTTCCATCTTACTCAATCCCTATATTGAACTAACTCCAAAATTTATCTCCTAATGCAAGTTCCTCGAATTAAGCTCGAGTTCCATTTCTCAATTATGTGCTAAGTAGCTTAACTATTTTAAAATTATTCCACATCGACATTATTGGCACACTGTGCATTTGATTTCAGTTCTCTTGTTGGACTGTGTTACTGTTTAAGGTGCTGATATTCACGCACTGTTCGAAGATAGGTCTGAGTCACTTGTTCGACTAGACTTATGCATGATAATTAATTTAAAAGCTATCCAAACCTATTGTTGGGATGGATTCTTATACTGAGATGAACAACCCCATGATGGGGAGTAACCTAAGTATCTGAAAGACGATACATAGCAGAATTAAATGATATGCATATTCATAGGTACAAGAGGTTGATCCCCTCGCGTACACGTTCTGGCAGTTGTAACCTGATAAGGGTCAAACAATGTGATTGATGCCTTAAAGTGTGTTCATAGTCTATTTTTGACTGCAGGCAGTAAATAATCAATTTTCATGCTTCCATTTGAATTTTGATTATATTGTTCAGTTATTTCATCGATTCTTTTTATTGTTGAACCACGTTGTTATTACACCTATTCATTCATGATATATCTCTTTTTCATTTAACTTGCTGAGCAAACTCGTTGTTCACCCTTGCTATATTATGAAAATATCACAGTTAAGACCGAGTGCTCGATCAGAGATAAGGGCAAGGAGAAGATGAAGTTTTAGGCTTTAGATAAACATGATTACTATCTTAATGTTCTATTTTGATGTCAGTTATGTAACACGAATACTAGTAGTTATTTTGGAACTTCATGATGTATTTATTTAAGGTTAATAGACCTTGGGACCATTTATAAACCTTTTGAAATAATCAATATATGATTATTTATTCCACACTTAGTTATCATATGTTGATTAAAGGTGAATGGATGTTGTTTATCGTGAGCACCAAATTCGAGGTATTGGTTCCTGAATTTGGGGGTGTCACAACGTTCCTGATTAAAGGTCCCGATGCATTTATCGAATATCCTTAGCTGAAATCGAATATCAGAATATGTGTCTACCAGCTAGTTTGCTAATAACGACAGCTCAGTGGTGTTAGGTGAAAAAGCAGAGTGATGTGATAGGCAAGCAAAATGGAAGCTAACACATAGATATAAAAGTCAACAAAATCTCAGGATATCTGAAGTATTAAATGCGCTAACGAGAACCTAGCAACGGGAAGAAATTAAGGCAGACTATAAAAGGCAACAGAGACTCAAATTCAAAAAAAGAAAAACAATCAAAAAGCCTAAACTCTACCAAAGCAAAAAGAACATACTCTACGATTTGAACATCTAGTTCAAGTTGCTAAGTACCTGAGAAGAGAAGCTTAACGTCCACTTAGCAGCACCTCTCAACAACATTCTTACAACTGTTCGTTCTGGTCTTAGTGACCACAGAGATTCCAAGTCTGTTGGGCTTGAAGAATACTTAGTGTACTGAGTTGTTCTAAGTCTGCTAGGCTGGAAGAGGGCAAAAGTATCCTTGTCTTAGTGACTAAATATCCAAGTCTGTTGGGCTTGAAGAGGGCAAAATGTCCTGGTCAAAGTGAATAAATTCTCAGTGAATTTCCTACTTGTTAAAGTAGAAGTGTGGATTAGGAGTTGTTCAGTCTCCGAACCACTTAAAACTTGTTTGTGTCATTTACTTTCATGTCTTACATTCTGTCTATATTATTATTGCTTGTGATTAAGATTCTAATACTGAACTTGGAACTGAGATTTATAAGTGATCTTCAAGGGGACTTTTAAAATATATATTCCGTTGTGCTCAATCAATCTGATTAACAAATATTTGGTAATTCCCTTAACAAATCAAAATTTCAAAAAGGATCTATTCAACCTCCCTTCTATATCTTTAAGTGCCTTTAGGAAATAAAACATCACTCCCTCTCAGATAGCCAAAAAGAAGGGAATCAAAAGTAAGCCCTTAAAGAAAACTATTTTATCTTTGATCGTAGAGCACCTTGTATCTCTGATCATAGATTCAAGAATTGTTGCTGATGAAGAAATGGCTAGGACGGCTGATCAGTCAAAGCCAATAGTTGGTGAATATGAATTGGCTAGGATGGCTACTATACCGGAGCCTCAAGTTAAAATTGAGAAAATGGCTTAGAAGGTTGTTGAACCTAAGCTAAAGAAGAAACTAAAAAAGAAGTCAGAAAAGGAGAAGATGGATGCAGAAAAGAAGAAGAAGAAAAAGTCTTTAGACCTTGTAGAAAATAAAGAAGTTAGTTTTGAGGGGGAGACATTAATGCTGAATCCAATGCTGAATCCAAGCTCACCCAATGATTTAACGGTTCAAACAAGGATCATTGAATTAGTCCTGGCAGATATTGGGATTGACCAAAGTCTATCTGCTTTTGAGCAAATAAATGCACAACTTAAGGAGGAGCATCAAGAAGTTTTAATATCAGCCCCTCCAATGCCTTAAGAGCACACAAAAGCTGAGCAACAAGAAGGAGAAGTCATTAATGAAACTTAACATGAACATATGAATGCTCAAGTTGAGGGGGAGTAACCAGAAACTATACATGAAGCCCTCTAAATTCGTCAAGAAGAAGCAGAAGAGGTAAAAATCATGGGTGAAACCCAACCAGAAGAAGAGGATGTGGAAATCATTGGGGAAACTCAGCAAGAGCAAAGAGGAATCTTCATAACCAGAAGTACAATTGCTTACAATGATCAAGGTGATAACATGTTCTACTTATTGCCTCTCATGCCATTGTTCCAAGCACTTATTCACGGAGATCTAAGCTTCATCTCATGGACGTTCAAGTCCTATCCTAATGTGAAAGTGATGGTTTAGAACTTCCCCTGAGTCCTCAGATACACCAAAAAGACCATATCCTATGGTGAATCATCCTTTTGTACATACAACAAGGTAACTTCCATTCCTTACTCCTTCATCATTATTCATTACACTTCTCCAGAATTTTCTCTCTTTGACGAAATCAAAGAGTCACCCCCTATGATTCCTAAGCTACCTGCTACCCCCGTGACTGAAGTATAATCTAATAACCCTTCGATCGTAGTCCCAAAACTCTGAGGTCAATATACCAAATATACCATCCTCCCCGATTGTAGAGTTTTCTCTCTACACATACTCCTATAAATACCATAGATACAGTCATACCTTCCTATTCTATACCATCACCTATACAAACAATAGATACACAAGTATCTTCTCATATATAAACTATACAACTTGTTATACCATTAATTACTCACACAGATATTCCCTCATCCTCTAATAATTAAGGTTGGACCAGAAGCAATGTTGGAAAGAATCCTGGAACGAGTTTATGGGATCCTTTCTAAACCATAACTCAAAGAGTTAATGGATTTAATTGTGGATGAGTTGAATGCTAGTCTTGGAGCCTCATCAATAGCTATTAAAGGAAATCTAAAGCGCATCGCATAGGTTACATCAAAGGTGTCAGCAAAAATGTCTAAAGAGTTCAAAAAAGACATGAAAGAGCTACTAAAAGACATTACTGACAACCAGAATAAAAGGGATGCGATCTACTTCAAGAAACTTTAACATCACAAAGAGGTTGTTCTTGCCATCCAGCAGACAAATGAGAACTTAATCAAATCCCTCACTAATAAGGTCTTCGACCTGAGCTCCTCCCTAAATGAATTCAAGACCATGGTATTGCAGCAGATGAAGCAAACTAATGATGCCTTAGAACGAACAGACACTGCCTCGACACTTATACACCAGCATCGAGAGCAGGCGAGGAAAGACTTCAAGAAAATAGAGCTGACATTATTACTTCTCAAAATCAAATACAAGATTTTGTGCAAAGTGTTCGTCAGCTCTCTGCAGAAGTCTACGTGCTAAATGCTGACAAAAAAGGGGAGAATACGAGGGATAGGGGGAGACAAGTATCACAGAGACAACCTCCACAAACATCAATTCTTCCTCCTCTATCCAGAACTGCCTCAGCTCCTCAAGCTCTTCCTCTATGTCAAGGTACGTCTTAACCTTCCTTTTCAGGATCTGGATCGTCGAGTATAGTTACTCCAACTGGCTCACGACTTCCATTCGATGATCCTATATTCCTAAATAGTAATCTTTACGAGATTCACGTTCAAGGAGAAGAAAGGTTTGAGACACCTTACCTTGGGCCTAGAGATTCCATAGAAAAAATCCAAAGGAGAGAGGCTGAGGGAAGAGAAGCTTACAACAGAAGAGTTGAGGCTGAGCGAAGAAATCCGCCAGGTTCCAAAAGGGGAAGAGGATAAGTAGAAATGATAAAATAAGATTTTTTTTTCTTTTCTCAAATTATTGTAAAACTGCCATACTCATGTAAAATTCATTGACCACATCAATAAATTCATATTTTTCATCTAAAAATACAGTTGCTCACTATATCTTAAGCATATTTACATTTATTTGTATTTGCATAAATAAAATTGATGAATGTTATGGAACTACTGGTTTTGTCATCATCAAATAAGGGGAGTGTGATGAACAAGATTTTTGTAATTTACTTTAAATATTTATTGAATTAAATAAATATTTTTCGATAATTTAATAATTGAATTAAATAATTAATTGATGAATTTGTGGTAGATTAATTTAATTATATATGTTACATTAGTGAAATTGATGTGGAGAATTTTTATATTCAAAGTATGTGTTTAATTGAGTTTATTTGATTAAATACATTATTTAAATAAGCATAATGTTATTTCTAATTAATTTAATAATTAATTATAGATTTAATAATTTGTCATTATCAATAAAGGAGAATTTTATTTATGTGACTATGTGATTTAATGTAGAATTATTCTATTTTATTTAATTGATTTAAATGAGATTATTTAATTGATTAAATATGTGACATGAATTATATTATAAGTAATTTATTAAAATAAATTAGAAAGGAGAAATAAATGAGTAGCCAAATGAGGCCTTAGTGGGAGTTGGTGTCAGTTATTAACTCACACTATGTTCTGCCGTTTAATTTCACGTATTACTATTATACGAATTATTGTTCATCAGTTTCTAAAAGTTTATACAGAGAGAAAAAGAGAGATTTGAGAGAATTAGAGAAGGGAAGAAGAAATTAGTTCATTTGTTGCTTAATCCAGACTACTAATTAAGGTAAATTCCTTAAATTCAACTTTAATTCATGTTCTTTCAAGTTTTATTTCATGAACGCACATTGAGTTTTCTATAAAGTAAATTCTATGGCTAAATCTTTAATAAATTGATGTTAGATGTTTGTAAGCATGCATAAAAGTATTTTATATGATTTATATGTAATTTAGAGTAATTAAATCTATGAAATTACGTTTATATGAGAGTTCAGAAACTTACAGAGTAGTTATGTATGAATATGAACTATATGTATGAAATTGATGCTTGTTTTACATGTTAATTGGTTAAATTGACGACTAATTATGTTTATGCATGTAAAAACGAAGAAAACGTAATTTAAACGGATTGAATTGGTTAAGAAACGAATTCACAATGATTAATTACGTTAACTGTATCAAAATATAAGTATAAAACATAAACAGTGGATTTTAATCTTTAAATTGGTTGTTTAGGTTGCTTGTGACGTTAAAATCATTACGTATGTAATGGGTTTTGATTTCATAACACATATGATGAACGAGTAGTAATTTAATCGGTGAATTGTGAAAAACTTTGGCCAAATTTGGCATTTTCTGTGTTCTTCGCGAATTGCAGAAGTCTGGTTTCGGGTCCACCGCCCCGGCGGTGGAATTACTCTTGTACTGCCGCCCTAACGGTCTCACCGCCCCGGCGGTGTAAATGAACTTAGGTTGCCGCCCCAGCGATGTCATCGCCCCGGCGCCCAAATTGCACTGATTTCTACCGCCCCGGCGGTAGCCTCGCCCCTGTGGGAACTTTATGAAGACATATCTTAAACTTAGACTAATGTATGAAATAAATATTAAGATACTGTGATGGGTGGTAAACATATACCCATTGATTATCAGATATAAAATGAAATTGGATGAGAATGAATCCTGAAGTGTTTATAATACTATAACTAATTATTGTTACTGCTTTATAAATGTAATTTATAGGTTGATTAAAGAACGTGAATTTTAATTTGTAATCTTCGCACAAGGAAAGTTTACTACTCCTAATCTTTTTATTTCGTTGAAAGCAAGTATCTTATCCTTACTTATTACTTTTACGCAAGTTCCTTAACTCAATTTTTTATTGAGCAAGTTCTAAAACCTTATCTCCCTTTTATGCAAGTTCTATATTCTACTTCATATTGATTAAGTTCTTTACCATAATTCATTCAAGTTCATGAATGCAAATATGTTATTCTGATTCCTTTTGAGTAATACTTCAGTTATACAGAGTTTATTCGATTGTGTGCCTTTGAGATTCAATCTCTTATTCTCGAATACGTTTCATATTTAATTATTGAACATTGATTGACTAGCGAACCCCTACTGATTCAACTAGTCCATAGTTGATGAGCGTTCTAAATTCTAGAAACGTTATTGAAGTAAATCCAAACCAAACTTCCTTTGGTGCGGACTCTGATGTCAAACTGAGATGAACATCCCTTATATAGGGGATTATTTTATGCGTTAGTGTTTAGATGTTGTGCACATACATGGTACAAAGGGTTGATCCCCTTAAGTACGAGAAGTAAGGTCCATATAGTCTTATGACTGTTAAAGGTTTAAAGTTCAAATACTTGATAACCTGGGACATAGTTCGTGGTCTTGTGACCCTCAGATGTTCTTTTGATTCTTATATTCTAGTCTTGATTCAAAAGTCGAGAATTCGATTGTCCGATATCCATTGATTATTCGCATTTTATTATTATTTTTCTTATGTTACTTGCTGGGCAATTATTGCTCACCCTTGCATAATAACATTGCAGCTAAAGTTGAAAGAGTTGATGAGCCATCAACTAGTAAGGGCAAAGGCAAAGCAAACAAGTGATGAAGACTTGTTTTATTTGTTTAAATGATATTTATGTAATAGACTTAAGTTATGTTTCCGCATTGATGTTTATTTAAGGTTAGATGACTTAGAATTTATTTATTAATGATGTTGTAACCCTTTAATGGGAGATTTATATTTTAATTAAGAGTTTTCATTTATATTTAAATGGGTAGTTAGATGTGATGTATTTTGATAGTGAACACCAAATCCTGTGGAAATGAAGTACCAGGATTTGGGGGTGTCACAGGGAGATTGGTAGAATATGGATGTTTGAATTTGATGATGGGCTTATAATAATGTATATGTGTTTCAGTAGCAATTTGTAAAGTCTTTAAAATGAAGTTAATGTATAAGGACTTAAAAAGATCACATTTGTTAGGTTAATCTATAAATGATATGACTCAACGATCGTATAGTTTTGTTAAACGATCTTAGAGCCTCTCTATCTAGTCGTAGAGTTTGTTGGAAATAGCAAAATTATCTATATGATAGTAAAGCATCCAGAACAGAATTAAAGGGTCAGCCAAGAGCTCGCAGAGATAAGTCAAGATCATAGAGTTGTTCTCTAAAGATCGCAGAGTAAACTGGTTTAAAGGATATCATAGAATATATCAATTTTTATAGAGATAACCAACTTTTTGTGAAGCATTAAGTTAAAGACTACAGAGACTACAGGAAAGATTGTAAGGCATAAATAAAGTTGTAGAGTAAGTTCAGACATTCACTCTACGATATGGAAGTTTACGATTAGCAAGATCGTAGAACAGAATCGTAGAGTCAGCTAGGAACTCTACGATCACTCTTAGAAACCATGATTAGAATAATCATAGAGTACTTATGTGCCAATACTGAACTGACATCGTCCAAACACTCAAAGTGATAATCCCAAGTCGGTTGTTGATTACTCTAATAGTAATAGTGGAAGGCCAAACTAAGTGTAACTCCAACTGCCAAGACTTTCAGTAGCAGAACTAGCACATGTGTCTACCTCTACCTCAGTATGGGCTAAAGTGAGCTGACACATCCACTATTGCAGATATCAAGGATTAAAGTATTAATTGATGCAACGATAATTTCTCAACGGGAAAGTCATAAGGATCTTTATAAAAGAGCAAGCAGTCCAGATTAAAAAAATAGAGTAAGAACGATCAAATATGAAACAGTCTCAAAAGCCTCACTCTACCAAAACATAAGAAGATCTTACTTCGCTACTAAGTTCATCATTACTTGAGCTTAAAGCCACTTAGTAGCACCTCAACCAAACACTCTCAATACAATGTACAGGTCTTAGTGACCACAAAGATTCTAAGTCTAAGTGACTTGAAGAGTTCTTAGTGAACTAGTCTTAGTGACCATTATACCAAGTCTAAGTGACTTGAAAAGTTCTAAGTGAACTAAACTAAGTGTCCTGGTCTGAATGACCTTGTCGAGATTGAGTGACTTGAAAGAACCTTAGTGGTTCAGTTGTAAGAGATCTTAGTGATCTGGTTTTTGTGACCCTATCCTTAGTGGATTTACTACTTATTGAAGTAGAAGGGTGGACTAGGAGCTATTTGTACTCCGAACCACTTAAACATCTTGTGTCATTTACTTTTAGTCTTTATATTCCTTAATTAACTGCTATATTTACTTGTAACCAAAATCCATTCGAACTAAAATTAGAACTATGACTTATACTATATCTTCGAAGGGATTTTTCCAAACTAATATTTTGGTGTACTAAGTTAATTGAACTAATCAATTATTGGATAATTAATCTTTGAATAAACAAAGAAGAAATTTCAAAGGATCTATTTAACCCTTTTTCTAGATCTCTTTTGTGGCTCTAGGAACTAAAACTTTGGGTAAACTTTGTTTAAGTCTATATAGTCAATACACATCCTCCACTTCCCGTTTTGTTTTCTAGCCAGTACCACATTGGCTAACCATTCCAGATAATCGATCTCAAAGATAAAGTTGGCTGCCAATAGTTTAGTCATCTCATTGTTAATGATCTTTTACTGCTCTGGGGCAAAGATCTTCCTCTTCTGTCGAATAGGTTTTCGGGCAGGGTTTACGTAAAACTTATGTATAATAATAGATCCATCAATTCCTGGCATATCACTAGGTGTCCAAGCAAAGATATCGGCGTACACCCGCATCAATTCCACAAGGCTCATCAGATAGGGCTCTTGCAACCCCGACCCGATCTTTACCAGCTTCTCGAAATTCTCCAGAATCAATTCTATATTCTCTATCTCTTTTGTGGAGAGAGCCATGGGTTCAATAGCGCCTTTTGTAAACGGTTCCATTTCTATCGCCATCGTCTGCTTTTGTTTGCTGACCCCGACCCCCGATGAGATCAATATGTTGCGATAACACCTTCGGGCGATGTCTAAATCCCCTTAAACTTTGTCAACCCCGTTCAGTGTAAGAAACTTAAGTTTGAAATGGGGTATGGAAGTTACCACCTGTAGAGCTGCCAACGTCGACCGACCCAAGATAGTATTATAGGCCGAATTGACTTGTACCACAAAAAAGTTGACGTTCACTTAGACCTACTAGGGGGTCGTGCCAAAAGTAACCGGCAGCTTAATGGTTCATTCCACATGCACCGAATCATTGTTGAACCCATAACGGGGATTCTTGCCCTACCTCCATCTTCCAACCCTCCAGGTCTAACCTCTGATACCTATGAGTGTCGAGGATATCCACTGAGGACCCATTATCGATCATAATTCTCTTCATATCCATGGGGTTGATTTGTGCAGTAATTATTAGAGCTCCTTCATGCAGTTCGACCGACTTGGATGGGAAATCCTCATCGATAAAGAAAATAACTGTGTCGAGATAAGGCTGATCCCTCGTGGCAGGCTGTTCGGACACCGTAAGAATGGAATCGAATACACCTCGATGCTTTTTCCCTGTCACACGCTCGGCCGATCCTCCAATGATGACATCTACTAGGCGGACTAATTATGATCGGACTGTCGATCTTTAGCTTGTTCCCAGTTTGTTTCTTCTTGTCTCCTTCCCGAACCTTCTCGACTGGTGACATAGTGGACCAATTCCCCATTTTGAATGTTTTTCTCAATCAAATTTTTAGTTGTTCATAGTCTTCGGTGGAATGCCCTGGGTTTTGATGGTAGTTACAAAACTTAGATCGATCCCCTCTTTTTGGATGGTTATTGGTTAGGCATGGTTCGAAGTATGGCTTGTCTTTAATCTCCTTGAGTATCCTGGCCCTATCCGTGTTAAGAGGGGTATAAATCTTGTTAACGCCTCGGTTCAGAAGGGTGGTCAGCCACCCCCCCGAACTCCCACTGTTGAAATCTCTCTTCGGCTGCTCTTCGGACCTGGGATTATAACTCTTATGTCGATCCCTTGGTTTGTACGGAGTACGCATCTATGGCTTCAGGCTTTCCATAGCCTCTTCAATAGCAATAAAATTCTCTGCCCTGTCATATACCTCTGACAAGTCCTTTGGAGGGTTGAACATGATGTCTTTCATCAGCTTTTTTGATTTCACCACATCCAGCCCCGTAGTGAAGAATCCGATGGCCTGCGGGGCGTTGAGATCGGTCACAGTGCCAACTGCCTCCCTGAACTTCTTCACATACAGGCTTAGACTCTCGTTCTGTTGCTACTTGATCTGCATGAGAGAAGCTGTCACTTTTTCTCTCCTCGTTACTTCCAAAACGGTCGTGGAATTTGTCGCATAAATCTTTCCATGATCCGATGGAGTTCTGTGGTAATGACATCATCCACAGCCGAGCGCCCTTTTTCAATGTTGTGACAAACATCTAACACTTAGCAGCGTCGAGATGATCATAGTAGTGCATGAGACGGTCATATGTGTGCGTATGATCATAAGGGTCGTTGGTGCCATTATAACTCTCTATAGTTGGCATCTTTTTGGACGTGTTGGCTCGAACACAATCAATCTCAGGGGTAAAGGGTGATGTCGGATTAACAGACTACTTCTTCACCTGAGTAACAACTGCTAACTTCTGTTCTAGCTTCGCTACCTTCTGTGCAAGGAGGTCGGGTTTCTCCTTCGGCGGAGATGGCCTGCGTCGATCCCTCACATACTCTAGAGAAGTCATTCGTTGTCTCCGTCCGGACCTCGTCCTCCCTTCGCTACTATCTTTGGAGTGTGATCTGCACCTGCTCCTCCCTTTTCAAAAGCCTTCCGAACGATATATCCTACATCGATGTGGTCTCTTGATGGTGATGCCGACTCGAGGAGACCTCTTCCTTACCCACCAATTAAGCCAACTGGGCGACTAACTCCTTTTGTTGAAGATGCAGAGCCTCTATAGCATCCTTAGTCTGTTGTATTTTACGAGTCCAAATCAACTCGCGTTTGTCCTGACCATCATGCTTCTGGTCCCGTTCTTAATGCGTGTGCATCCGAGGCTAATTGTCCGCAACACAACTATGGGAATTGGGAGTCCTATGACTTGCCGAGAATAGTTGTTGTCGGACCGGAGTCGACTGAACCTGTGTCAAATCCGCAACGGGTTTGTTGGGTCCGAGTCTATCTTTAATTGAACCTCGTATATGTGCTGTCAGATTGACCGAAGATCTTTCTTGATTTGAAACTGACTTTCCCTTGCTCGTCATGGTTTCAATTTAGCAAGTGGGTGATTAAAAAAGAATAGCACTAAAGGCCCTCCATCTAGTGCCAATGTTAACGTCATGATCCGTCTGCTCACTTAATCACCAAATACGAGCCAAATCCTCACAGAAAATGGAGATCACATTGAGAAGTTGACGGTCGGGGCTGTCGGGGGATAACTCCGGTGTGAGAATAATTACTGGTTGGAGAATAAGGTTAACAATGGAGGCACGATATAGCTTTAGTGCTTATCTCAGACAAAGTGTTATTACATGTGAGTTAGGGTATAGCCGTGTATTTATAGTTGACCACACCTCCATAACGTCCTATCCCCAAGTAGGAATAATAATCCTTATAACAACAATTGTCATACTTGGATAGAATTTAATTTCCTTAAGAATATGAAGTTGAAGTTAATTCGGACTGTTTACACAAAAGTAGGAAGCCAAACAGAATTAGGACTGTAGATTCCTTAAAATTCAAGTCCCCTGACTAAAAAATACCGCCACGTAGAAAAATTCCTCCACGTAGGATAGGTCCCACCAAATCAATCGGGCCCACGAAATCATGCCCTAACAGTATCATTTAACAAGAAAATTATATAGTAGAAGAACAAAACTATAGCTATTAGTTTGTTACAAGTTTTTTACTTTCAAATTTTACTTGCGATGCCGGAAGGCAGGAGCAATGAACAATATAATTTTTTTTGTTAAAATGTGTTAGGTCTGAATTAATTTAGAATTAATCTAGAAAGGGGTTGAATAATTAATTCACGTTTATGAATTTTCGGGTGGAGGGAGTATTTATCACTTTTATTTGTCCAATTATTTAGAAACTAGAAGTCTAAATATTTAAAGTAAGCCCAAGGTCAATTTTGGATCAAATTGGATTAACTAGTTGTCACACATACATTATAACTCGCACTCTCCATAAATATAATGAAATAAAATAAATTTTTTATAACTATGTAAATTGCAATCTATGTATTAAGGATAAATAATAAATAAAACTCCCCATAAATATATTATTAAAGTTTTAATCAAGTATTTGAGAAAAAATAATTAATTATTCAATGTAAACTTTTGAATCTAATTATAAATTATAAATATTTATACACATGATAAGTGCATAATATTCTATGATTTTGATTCCTTTATGTTTAGTTTTATTACATATTTTATGTGTATATGAGCTTATTAAGGTGTTTATTGATTTCAGGAGGAATTAGAGCTAAAAAGAAGAAAAAGGGATTGAAATGGGCGCGTAAGGAGAAAAAGAGAAAAACATACAGGAGGTTGAGAGCCGCGGCGCTCTATGGGAGTGTCGCGGCACTGGACTTTAAGGTCGCGATGCTAGGAGGGTTTCCATGGGCGCGTGGGTGCGTGGCCAGTCGACAGGATTTTTAAAGCTTTGTTATATTAGAGGAATTCTAGAACAACTTGGATTAATATTTCATAAAACTATAGGTCTTTGATCTAGGAGTATAAATATATGGTATTAGCCAAGTTTTATTTGACTTCTACGCACAATTGTAAACCCTAATTTTGGAGATTGAAGATTGGAAACATGTTAGGCTAAGTTTTCTATTTCACTTCTAAGGTGAACCTTATTTACAATTTATGATTTAATTAAGTTACATTATTTATATATGAAATTCATTCTTGATGATCTGAATTAATGTTTGAATGCTATTTACTTAGATTGATTTAATATTGCCAATTAAGTTAATCTGACTAATATCATCTGCTAGATTAAGGGATAGTATTACGTGTAATTGATATTGTTCCTAATCATAAGTAGCAATTAGTGATACTGATTGTGGTCAAGCTTTTGTGTATTGCTAAGATTATCAGAAGACAGGTTAAATAATCTGAGCTTATGTGATTGTTGCTTAGAATAGTCTAAATCCCTAGTTCTTACTGTTGTTATTATATTAAATCTAGAAAGCTTGTTATAGGTTGTATAATAGTTAGGATCTTGTGAAGAGCTTGTTTCATTAAATGATAATCTAAGGGGGGGTTTCGGGTAGTAGAGCTTGTTGTTAGCTAGGACTATTAGTTTCATTAAAGGATAAAATATTGATATACTTGATTGTTTCATTATTGTGAAAAGGTAAAACTGAACTGAAGAACTGAAGCTTTAATTCATTGGTTATTCAAATTATTTTTATTTTTGTTTTCGTTAATTAATTAATCAAACTCAAAACCCCTCATTTTATTCATTGTTAGAAACATTAGGATAAATATAAGACAACATCACTCTCTGTGGAATCGACCTTTACTTGTCGTTATACTGAAGTTTGTGTTCGTAGAGTAAGAGTGAGGATTTAATTTTAGAGTGTTAACGACAGCTACCAAATTTTGGCGTCGTTGTAGGGGAGTGTTATTTGTTTTTATTTATTCTTTGTTTTCTTTTATTTTTCAGTTTATGACTTAATCCTCTCACTCTCTTAAATTAAAATTTGATCCAAAGATAAAGAAAACTGCACGCAGGCTAAGGAAAAAGGCTCGTCAAGTCCAAAATACCACTGCAAGTTCAAACGAAGCTTTTGTACCATCACTTGGCCTCAACATAGCCCTTGAATTACTGTTAAACAATTCATCTAGTGGTTCAGAGGAAGAGATGGCTACTCCCAACAATAATAATAGGACTTTGAAGGAGTTGGCTACTCCTAATCTGAACCAACAACCATTGTGTATTAAATATCCTACTTTAGATGCTGCTTTTAAATTGAAATCAGGAATAATTCATCTTTTTCCTACTTTTCGTTGTCTCACAGGTGAAGATCCATACAAGAATCTAAAGGAGTTCCATGTGGTGTGTTCCACTATGAAGCCACAAGGAATAACAGAAGAGCAGATCAAGTTAAGGGCTTTTCCCTTTTCATTGGCAGATTTAGCAAAAGACTGGTTATACTATCTTTCTTCGGGATCAATTCAGTCATGGAACGACATGAAAAGGCTATTTTTGGAGAAGTACTTTCCTGCTTCAAGAGTGGCTAACATAAGGAAGGAGATATATGGAATTAGGCAATTCAATAGAGAGATTCTCTATTATGAGTATTGGGAGAGATTCAATAAGCTATGCTCTAGCTGTCCACCACATCAAATTGATGATCAGCACTTGATCCAATACTTCTATGAGGGGCTTGTACCAATGGATAGGAGAATGATTGATGCTGCTAGCGGAGGAGCATTGGTAGACAAAACTCCAGAGGCTGTAAGGAACTTAATTACAAACATGGCAACTAACTCACAGCTGTAAGATCCCGACTTTATGAAATAAAAGTTTATTATTTTCTTTATGATTATTCTTCTAAATAGTAAAGTGCTTAATTGTTATAAATGATAGTTAAGGGTGTTATATGCAAATTATCCTGATAAACAGTGCATGTCAGAGAATATTCTTTTTGTCGGGGAATATTCTTTTTGTCGGAGAATATTATATTCGGTATCGTACGACGGCACCGAAATGGCAATATTGTCAACGATAGTGGGCCCCATTGTCGGATACTAAAAACGACAGTATTTGTCAACAGTATTATCACCTGCAACTGTTGAAATACCCGGTAATAAAAAGAATAGTAAAACGCGTTATTCCACAGTAGTACGCGGTATTTCACAAGTACACGGTGTTGCACAGTATTTTATATTATTGATTCAATAATTGATAAAGCAGCTATTGCACAGTATTTTGTTCAATAATTGTTACAATAGCATCTGCATAATACTTTTTATTATTTGTCATGACACTGTAACTTATATTATTTGATATGATATTTTAGCATTATTGACAATGTCTAGAAATTCTGTCAAGGAAAAAGGTTATTTAATTGTGCGCCGTTTATACGGAAGGCCCCATTTTTCCTAGGAATGATCTGGTTGTCAATATTATAAGTCTATAATATTAACGGTGAATAATTATTGAAAGACTAAAATGCCCTCACCTTGATTTTCCTATAAATAGGGAGGGTTTGCTTAAGAAAATTTCACACCTTCATTGCTTATACTTCCTCTCTCTCTCTAAATTTCTTGAGTTCTCTTAGTGTGCTAGGCTATTGTGAGTATTTGTGAGAATACTAGTATTATCCGAAGTTAGTAAACTTCATAGAAAGTAACATCCAGTCACTTGTTAACTAAGGTAGGGAATATCATTTCTTTCATACTCCTATATAATATCATTTGCTTTCATGTTCGTAAGTGATATTATACTCATAAAGGTTGTTATTCATTCTATATTAATTTGTGGGGATAACCTGTCCGTGCGGTATGACGCATGCCTGGTGAATATCCTTTTGTATTCATTCCTTATTATTCTATGGGAATAACCTGTAAGTACGAGTGTCGTACCTGGTGAATACCCTTCTGTATTCATTCCTTATTAATCTATGGGTATAACCTGTCCGTGCGGATTGACGCATGCCTGGTGAATAACCCTTTGTATTCATTACATATTAATCTGTTGTGAAAATAATCTGTCTACGCGAATTATCGCATGACGGGTGAAAATTCATTTGCAGTTTCATATATTCTGTTATACTCGTATAACGTATCATTTCTTTTGTACTCTTTAAGGGATATCTTTTTCTTTCACATTTCTCCATTTAAGATAAGAAATCTTTGTTTGTTTCCAAAACCTTATTTTTAAATGGAGAAAATCCGTGAAAATTAGTAGAATATCTTTAATAGTTTGTGCTTCATCTAATATCTTCTCACTTGAATCTTCTATTTCATTTTATACGTTATAGTTGAAGCATGAAACAATTTCTTGAATATCATTCTTGAATTTGACTCCACAATTTGGTCATCGTGTTGGCAATTTGGTCAATCTTTGATACTGATTAAATTATAAAGCTTTTCTTATCCTTGATCTCACTGTATCATTGTCATCATCCTCATCCTCATATTTAAATTGTGGTGATAGTTCTCTTTGGCCCGTAGTGCAAAGATGAACTGGCGTGACATGATTTTGACAAAACTGTGTATTGGTATTATCATGACTTTTGGTGTTACAAACAAAGGCGTATGGTGAAAGTTCTCTTTGGCCCGTAGTGCAAAGATGAACTGGCGTTTGGCATGATCATGACCGGTGATGTTACAAATAAATATCTTTGGCACGTAGTGCAAAGAGAGGCTGTTGAATATAAACTGTTGATTTGGATGTTCATAAACAGGAATTGTTGATTGGTGTTACGGGGATAAAATATTGGTGGTGATCCTTTAATTTATAGAAGATGGTAGATATTATAATCTACTTGACTCTTCTAATGGATTGTTGGTTCCGCTGCAATTGTTGTTGTTAAACAATTAAAATATCTTTAAATATCTGATTTAATTCTGTTGAAGACTAAAGATAATTTTTATTCTTCATTATCTTAGTCATGATATTTCTTACTGGGCTATTTGTGCTCACCCTTTTCCTTTTTGTTCCATTGTCTCCTCAGGAAAAGAGAGTGTAGCGGGGACTAGCCGGGGAATGGAGTGATGGTCCGAGATAATAGAAGTGTCTCAATACCTTACTATTAGTGTGACAATAAGTGTATTGAGAATTTAAGATGTATTTGTATTGTGTTGTCGTATTTTGCACAACACTTATTAGTTGTAAATGGGAAAATTCATATTTGTATTTGTATTTTGTGGAATGTTATTGGCGACTCAAAATGGGTTGTATGGACCTATTTTGGGGGCGTCACAACAGCAATATGGAACAAGGAATGATCATGCACCAAAAAGGGTAAAATGAGGTAAAAAATAAATAATATTGAGTAACAAATTTTTGATTTAACTACTATGGTTAGACAAATGGCTGCAAAAAATATGTCGGTTGTAAAAGTTTATGGGATTTGCCTACAGTCAGGTCATAACACAGATGTATGCCCAATATTATAAGAGGATAAGACTGTGTAATAAGCCAATGCAGTGGGAAATTATCAAGCACAACTGTAGAGAAAATATGATCCCTACTCAAACACGTACAATCCAGGCTGGAGGGATCATCCTAATTTTAGTTATGGAGGAAATAGGCCACCAGCGCAAGGTGTTTTACCACCTATGCAGCAAGGTTATCAACCAGCTCAACAACAGTATCCACCTAAACAAACGGCACATGCCAACTCTAGAATATCACTCGAGGATATGTTCAAGGCTTGAATCAGGCACACCAATTCTAGTAAGAAACAAGAAATTCCACTCATGATATGAGAAATTAAGTGGGTCAGCTTGCTACCACAGTTGGTAGATTAGACTCTCAAGGCTCAGGGAAGCTACCGTCTCAAACTGTTGTCAATCCAAGAGAGAATGCAAGTGCCATAGCTTTGAGGAGTGGAAAATAGTTAGATGAACTAAAGGTTACTCACAACAGCTAACTCACAGCAGTATAGAACAAGGAATAATCATGCACCAAAAAGGGTAAATGAGGTAAACACAAGTAATATTGAGCAACAGATTTTTGATTTAATTGCTATAGTTAGACAAATAGCTGCAGAAAATATGCCGATTGCAAAAGTTTATGAGATTTGTCTACAGTCAGGTCATAACACAGATGTATGCCCAATATTGCAAGAGGATAAGACTGTGCAATAAGCCAATACATTGGGAAATTATCAGGCATAATAGCAGAGAAAGTATGATCCCTACTCAAACATGATCCAGGCTGGAGGCATCATCCCAAATTTAGTTAAGGAAGAAATAGGCCACTAGCGCAAGGTGTTTTCCCACTTAAGCAGCAAGGTTATCAACCAGCTCAATAGCAGTATCCACCTAAACAAATAACACATGCCAACTCTGGAACATCACTCGAGGATATGTTCAAGGCTTTCATGAATCAAACACAACAATTCCAGCAAGAGACAAGAAATTCCATTCATGATATGAGAAATCAAGTGGGTCAGCTTGCTACCACAGTTGGTAGATTGGACTCTCAAGGCTCAGGGAAGCTACCGTCTCAAACTGTTGTCAATCCGAGAGAGAATACAAGTGCCATAGCTTTGAGGAGTGGAAAACAGTTAGATGAACCAAAGGTTACTGCTGGACTTGATGAGGAAAAGGCTAAGGAGGAGGCAGAAAAATCAAAGGGATTACCTAACCCTCCTATTCAGCTTAAGAATAATCTTTTACCTTTCCCCCCAAGAATCTCAGAACTTCAAAGAAGGATGAGCAAGAAAATGAGATTCTGGAAACTTTTAGAAAGGTAAAGGTGAATATTCTTTTGATTGATGCAATAAAGCAAGTACCAAGGTATGAAAGATTTTTAAAAGAATTATGCACTAATAAGAGAAAATTAAGATATGATGAAAAAGTGACTGTTGGAGAGAATATATCAGTTGTTCTCCAAAGAAAAATGCCCCCTAAATGTAAAAATCTAGGCATGTTTACCACTCCATGCAAGATAGATGATACCAGATTTGAAAAAGCTATGCTAGATTTAGGAGCTTGAATAAATGTCATGCCGTTATCTATTTATGCTTATTTAAATCTAGGTCTTTTGAAAAATACTAGTGTTATTATCCAATTGGCTGATCGTACTAACACTTACCCTAAAGGGGTAATTGAAGATGTGTTGGTGCAAGTGAATGAGTTAATATTTCTTGTAGATTTTTACATTGTGAATATGGAGGATGATACATCTCCAAACCCTGCTCATATTTTACTAGGGAGGCCATTCTTGAAAACAACACGAATAATGATTGATATGATGTGCACAATGGGACCTTGACCATGGAGTTTGATGGGGGAAAAGATTCAATTAAATATATATGAAGCCATGAGGTACCCTAGTGATATTAATCATGTTTATACTATCGATGTAATTAATTCCTTAGTGCAGAAATCTTTTGAGCAAATACATAAGGAAAGCTTGGCGGTTGCCATCAGTAATAGCTTGGAATTGAAAAAAGAAGAAGAAATTGAACAGACTCAGGAATTGAAGGATACAATAGTTGCATTGCACCCTTTACCAAAATTCTCATATAATTATGTAGTCTATTCCATTTCATTACCTGCTACTCATAAGAAATTATTACCTTCGGTTGTGCAGGCTCCTACTCTGGATTTGAGACTAGTACTAATTCATTTGAAGTATGAATATCCGATTACTTAGATTAAGAGGATTGATGTTGAGCAAATGACACTAAACAAATGCGTTGCTTGGGAGGCAACCCAAGATTTCAGATTTACTTTTCTTTCTCTTTTTACTTGTTAGTTACATTTTATTTAGTTATTTCGTCTTTACATGATTGTCTTACATTGGGGACAATGTAAGATTTAAGTGTGGATGAGAGATTTAGGTTAGTCTAGGGTAGATTTTGCTCTAAGTTTGATAATCTGAGTTGTTTTGTGAAAAAATTAAGAATTTTTTGCTCTAAAAAATTTTATATGCTTTTATTTGCCTAAATATTTGAAGGTTATGTTTGTAGAATGAAAATTGATTCTGATTGATAGAATTTGATTGATGCTTCATTGATTGATGAATGATGATAACTAAGTCAGGATCCACAATTGACTAATTTTAAATGAATTTGTGTTGCATGAGTTCTTTGATATGAGATACATGTTTACTTACCTAAGTTATATGTGGAGTCTGACTATGTGCACTGATTTCATGATTTAGGACTTGTTTAACTGCTTATGTTGTTTACAAAACCAAAATAAAAATGAAAAAAAAAATTTAAAAATAAGAGAAGAGAAGAAAATGCAAAATCTTGTGGTGGGTTGAAATAGAGCGTAAAATGCACTCACCTATAAACACATGAATAAGTGAGAAGGAGCGTAAAACGCACTCACTTGCAAAAGAAAAGAATGTGTATAGTGTGAGATGGAGCATAAAATGCACTCACCTATAAAAGCTTGAATTTGAAGGTTCTATTGGCTGAAAAAGAATGGCAGAAAAATTAGGTTCTGAGTTGTGAGTCAGTTATGCATAGTTGGGTTTTATATGAACTTAGTTGAGTATTTATGTTGATCATAGGAGAGATACTTATGTGGATGCATTTTAATTTGAAGATGTTCAGTGGTAAAGGACAAAGTTGTTATTGTGGATTGATTGATGAGGTGTTGATCAAATTTCTGTTGGTTAGTATTGATATTCATGGTTGGGAATTGAGTTAAAACATTTAAAAGTGTGGTTGAATAGAATTCAGATAATGTCAATAAGACCTTTCTTTTTGTTTACACGAGGACGTGTAAAGGCTAAGTGTGGGAAATTTTGAGAAGTGCATAATATTCTATGATTTTGATTCCTTTATATTTAATGTTTTGTGTGTATATGAGCTTAGTAAGGTGTTTATTGATTTCAAGAGGAATTGGAGCTGAAAAGAAGAAAAAGGAATTGAAATGGGCGCGTAAGGAGAAAAAGAGAAAAAATATACAGGAGGTTGAGAGCCGCGACGCTCTATAGGCTAAGCAGTGGCGCTGGACTTTAGGGCCGCGACGCTAGAAGGCTGAGCCGCGACGCTAGGAGGGTTTCCGCGGGCGCGTGGCCAAACAGCAGGATTTTCAAAGCTTTGTTATTTTGAAGGAGTTCTACTACAACTAGGATTAATATTTCATAGATCTATAGGTCTTTGATCTAGGAGGATAAATATATGGTATTAGCCAAGTTTTATGTGACTTCTACGCACAATTGTAAACCCTAGTTTTGGAGATTGAAGATTGAAAGCATGTCAGGCAAAGTTTTCTATTTCAGATCTAAGGGATGTTAAACCTTATGTACAGTTTATGATTTAATTAAGTTACATTATTTATTCCTTCTTATATGAAATTTATTCTTGATAATCTGAATTAATGTTTGAATGTTATTTACTTAGATTGATTTAATATGGCCAATTAAGTTAATCTGACTAATATCATCTACTAGATTAAGGGATATTATTACGTATAATTGATATTGTTCCTAATCATAAGTAGCAATTAGTGATATTGATTGTGGTCAAGCTTTTGTGTATTGCTAAGATTATCATAAGATATGTTAAATAATCCGAGCTTATGTAACTGTTGCTTGGAATAGTCTAATTCCCTAGTTCTTAATGTTGTTATTATATTAAATCTAGAGAGCTTGTTCTAGGTTATACAATAGTTAGGATCTTGTGAAGAGTTTATTTCATTAAGTGATAATCTAAAGGGAGTTTCGGATAGCAGAACTTGTTGTTACATAGGGCTATTAGTTTCATTGAAGGATAAATAATGTACTTGATTATTTTATTATTGTAAAAAGGTAAAACTGAATCGAAGAACTGAAGCTTTAATTCATTGGTTTTTCAAATCATTTTTATTTTTGGTTTCGTTAATTAATTAATCAAACTCAAAAACCCCATTTTATTCATTATTAGAAACATTAGGATAAAAATAAGACAACATCACTCTCTGTGGGATCGACCTTTACTTGTCATTATACTGAATTTTGTGTTCGTAGAGTAAGAGTAAGGATTTAATTTTGGAGTGTTAACGACAGCTACCAACACACTACAGTATTACTCCACACACATAAAATGGACATCTACTTATTAATAAACATCTAAACATTAATAAGTAGAGCATTCATTTTGAAATTTAGAATTTTAAAAATGATAAAAATTTATTTGAATTGTAATTTAGAACATTGATTATTGTATTTATTAAAAATAAATAAATTAACATTCATTCATTAATGAACTATACTTTAAAACTCATTATTTTTTTTTCTTATTCTAGTTATAGTTGTAATTAGAACATTCATTTTAAAATTTAAATTTAAGATTTCAAAAATGATGAAAACTTATTTGAATTGTAATTTAGGGTGTTGATTATTGTATTTATTAAAAATAAATAAATTAATATTCATTCGTTAATGAACTATACTTTAAAATTCATTATTTAATTTGTTTTTCTTATTCTAGTTATAGATGTAATTAGAACATTCATTTTGAAATTTAAATTTAGAATTTCAAAAATGATGAAAACTTATTTGAATTGTAATTTAAAGTATTGATTATTGTATTTATTAAAAATAAATAAATAAACTTTCGTTTATTAATCAACTATACTTTAAAACTAATTGTTTTTTTTTATTTGAATTCAATATGAAAAACCGAACCAAATTGTTTTCTCCCCCGTACTTTCTCTCTCTTCTTTCTTTTTCTTCTCTTCCCAAAATTACTAGAAAAACCAAATTGTTAACATCAAGATCCGTCTGCTCGCTTAATCACCAAACAACGAGCCAAATCCTGCACAGAAAATAGAAATCACACTAAGGAAGTTGATGATCGGGGCCATCAGAGGATAACTCCGGTGTGAGAATAAGTGCAGGCTGGAGAATAAGGTTAACAATGGAGGCACATAATGCTTTAGTGCTAATGTTAAACAAAGTGTCATTACCTGTGAATTAGGGTATAGTCGTGTATTTATAGTTGATCACACCTCCTTAACGCCCTGTCCCCGAGTAGGAATATGACTCCTTATCACAATAATTACCATACTTTGATAGAAGTAAATCTCTTTAAGAATAGAAAGTCGAAATTAATCCAGACTGTACCATTAGGAAGTCAAACTGAAAAAGAGAATCATAAGTCAACTAGGACCGTAGATTCCTTAGAATGTCAAGTCTCCTCACTGGAATATACCGTCACGTGACAAAATTCCTCCACGTAGAATAGGTCCCGCCGAATCAACCAAACCCACAAAATCATGGCCCACCACATATGAACTATACTTTCTCTCTCTTCTTCCTCTTTCTCCATCTCCATATCTGAGGTACAATTTACTTGTGTATGTTTTTGTGTGAGAGAGAAAAAAAGAGATTTGAATATGGGGTCAAGTAGGCCTGGCAAACAGGTCGGGCTATCAGCGGGCCGGGCCAAAACGGCCCGAATTTTGGCGGGCTAAAAATATGAGGCTCGTGGCTCGGGTTGGGACAAGCCGACCCGGCCCGCGGGCTTTTGTTTTTGTTGCAAAATAATGAGGTTGCCAAGGTTTGAACTCAAGACCTCCCTATTGTTTGAAGCAAATGTTAAACCAACTTTGCTACATTAACTTGTTTGTCTAAATTCAAACAATTAAATGGTAGAGAAACAAATCTTTTGTTTCCACTATAAAGATTTATTATATGAAAATATAAATACACTTTTATATTACTTATATAATAATTATATATATATATATATATATATATATATATATACTGTTATATATACCTTGTTAATTTGTTATATATATATATATATAACAATAACGTATATATATAACAAATATTGTTATATATAGATTAATAATATATATATATATATATATACACACACATTAATAATATATATAATGTCAATAATATATATAGATATATATATATATATATATATATATATATATATATATATAACAATTTTTGTAAAACTTAGAGAGAAAGAAAAATGTAACTTAGAGAGATGAAAATAAATAATAACAAATATTGTTATATATGTATACATTAATAATATATATAATGTCAATAATATATATACATATATATAATATATATATATCTAACAATAACATATATATATATATATATATATATATAACAATTTTTTTTTAAAACTTTTAGAAATTTTGAGAAAGGAAAATGTAACTTAGAGAGAGGAAAATAAATATTAACAAATATTGTTATATATGTATACATTAATAATATATATAATGTCAATAATATATATATACATATATATATATAACAATAACATATATATAACAATTTTTGTAAAACTTTTGAAAATTTTGAGAAAGGAAAATGTAACTTAGAGAGAGGAAAATAAATATTAACAAATATTGTTATATATGTATACATTAATAATATATATAATGTCAATAATATATATACATATATATATATATAACAATAACATATATATAACAATTTTTGTAAAAACTTTTGAAAATTTTGAGAAAGGAAAATGTAACTTAGAGAGAGGAAAATAAATAATAACAAATATTATTATATACATATACATTAATAATATATATATATATATATAACGTATATATATAAGAATAACGTCAAACTTTTGAAAATCTTGGGAAAGAAAAAAAGTAACTTAGAGAGAGGAAATTAAATAATAACAAATATTATTATTATATATATATATATATATATATATATATATATATAACAATAACATATATATATATAAGAATTTTTGTAAAACTTTTGAAAATTTTGAGAAAGGAAAATGTAACTTAGAGAGCGGAAAATAAATAATAACAAATATTGTTATATATATAGACATTAATAATATATATATATATATATATATATATATATAACGTTAATAATATATATATACACACTCATTAATAATATATATATATATATATACACACGTCAATAATATATATATATATATACACACACGTTAATAATATATATATATATATATATATATATAGACATATATATAACACATATGTAACAATAACTATTGTAGCTCAGTTGGTCTAAACACTTATTTATAAAGTTGGAAGTTTCTTGAGAATGTGAATTTGTTGTAATGTAAGTTTGTAATAAAGCAGGATCTCCATAACTAGTATGTACCAACAAGTCATTTATAGAAAATAGGCTTTCTATTGAATACCACAAATGTATTTTTGTAGTGTTATTTGTCTGAAAGGGGATTTCGTAGTTGCTTATTTATTTATCAAATTTCTATCCTGTTGGTAGTGTTGAGTGTTTTGAGACAGAGTTGAAGCCAAGCAAGTTTGGTACTTGAGCTGTGCTTTATTCTTGACGCCATACCACTACCAGCTATGCAAATTAAAAACCGTATATCTGTTTTACAAAGTCTGATATGTAAATTGTTCAAAAAAGAAAGAAAATCATTTTTCTGGGTAAGATTTTGTTGGTTGGAAAAGGAGGAGGAGGCCTAAAACAAGCTCTAAATCCTTAAAAGATCTAATTCAACATTCAAAATATGCATAGGCAAAACTTGGTCTGTCAAGACTAGTGTTAGTGTTGGGACAATGTCTAAGTTTCTTGTTTGATCCTTTTGTATTTTGTTTGGTGTATAAATTTATTAATTTGTCAAGACTAGTGTTAGTGTTAGTGTTGGTGTTGGGACAACTCAAGCTTGTTTTTTGCTTTTACCCTTTCACAGTTTTCCAATTATTTTAGATTCCTTTTTGTATTTCTCGCAGATGATGAGTTAAGGTGCTGTTTTTGAGGGGCACCCCTTCAGGATAAAATAGATAGCCCCAGGTCGCATTTAGATTAGCCAAAATGCTCTCTCTACTATACTCATCGTTGCGTAAAGAAATCTATATTTTTTTTTCAATAAGAAGTTGTGTATCAACCAAATCACTATAGGGGAGAGTATCGATTTCTTCACTTTTCCCAATGAAGTGAAAATTCATTATACTAATATTATTTATTTTTCACTTGCAACTGCAATTAGTTAAGACGCAAATTAATGAAGGATGATTGCAAAGAAGAACAAGAGTTTTACCATCTTTAATGATATTAATTTGATACTTTCTCTAAGATGTTTAAATTTTGATTTTTATGATCAATGGTGTATAATGATGTGTTTGACATTTTCCTCTCCTTTATAATTATGATGTTTAATTAATATGTATGGTTTAAACTTTAAATTGTGATTGGTGATGATTAATTATTCAATTTTTTTTTATTTTTAAATAATTTGAATAAATTTTATATTAGGTGACTGATAAACGAATTCGGATACCCGAATATTCGAATAATTTGTTTATTCGGATAAAATAAACGAAAACAGATATTATCTGTATTCGGATATTATTCCGAATACCGGATACAAATAATATTTTTGAAATCTGTCGGATACCAGATACGAATAAGGATAGTGAATTAATTTTCTGAATAGGGATGCGGATATCACTGTATCCGGATCCGTACATATCCGTTTATACCCCTAGTGCTATTTATAAAGAAGTCAATAGCTTACATATTAAGCTGACTTTCTATTTACAGAATTACCCCTAAACCAACTTATGAACAAACTAAACCATTTCCTTATTTTTGTGTTAAGTTGCTCTTATGGCTGCTCTGCTGAGAATTAGAGTCATTCTCTGTAATAAAAATATTCGCAATATATATTATTATCCTTTATGGTATAGTTAACTGATAGGCACATAATTCATACATTTTATTATCCCTAATTTTGTCCTTTTAATTATATTAGTTTATTAAATTAATATGTTTTATTTTATTTTGTAGGATTTAATATTTTGCTGCAATAAAGTCAAAATCTTGGTGATCAAGCAATATTTAATGCTCTTATTCATGTAAGGAAATATCCAAGAAGAATTCTACAAGGAAAAGGAAGGAGGTGGAACAATCTTGGCGTGCAAGTCAAATCCAATGAAGGAAAAGAAAGTCAATCTAGAAGATATCTTTGTGAAGTTGATTGCCACTAGGAAGTTGAAACCTACATGGAAAAGGGACTCTTGAGAGATTACCATATAGAGATTGAAATCAAAAAGGGAATAAAAGAGGCCAAGTTCAATGAATGTAAATTAGGGCACAAATTTATTTTTCCTATAAATAGGTCTCTTGTTTTAAAGAAAAAAGATGTGCTAGTTTAGGTTAGGAGTAGAAGTAAATTAAATTATTTTTCATTGTACGCTTGTTGGAGGATCGTTAATTAAAGGGAGTTTTTTTTATTTTATTTTTAATTTTCTTCTTCTTCTTTATCTTAGTTAGTTTATTTATTTTCATGTCTAGCTAGTTTCTTTAATCTAGGATGAAGATGAAATTAAATAATTATTCATGATAATATTTTTTTATCTCTTCTATTCTTTATGCTTTTATGTTTAATTGATTTCGCCTTCATGTTTCGTTATTGAAATACCTTCGTTTTATAGTTCTTATGTGATTTTAAATTAATTAAGAGGTTTTGATAGATTATTGTTAAGATATGAGTTTTTCATAATCCATGCTTGCTCAAAGAAGTTTTGATGGGTTATAGTTAATCCTTAAATTTTCATAGTCTATGCTTGCCCACGTTAATTATAAAATTACTAAATTAAAGGGAAGGGAGATCAAAATCATAATTAAGTTATAAAAATAGAAGAGATTGAATTACTTATTATGTTTATTATTTAATGGATTCGAATTCCTAGATTGCTTCCTTATTATTAGTTAGTTTAATTTTAGTTAATTGATTCTCAATCTTTATTTCTAATTCGCCTAAAATAGATATTAAGGATACATTAAAATTAATCTAGTCTCTATGGGTTCGACCTGTACTTGCCAGTTCTTCAATTTGACACTGTGCACTTGCAGTTACATATTTTTATCACATCAAGTTTTTGGCGCCGTTGCCGGGGACTAGAATTAATTTTTTTATCCCTTAATATTTATTTATTCGAATTAGTTTTTCAACTCTAATTTTTTTTTATTTTTTATTTTTTTTTCCAGGATTATCGCAGTGGATCGAAGGAGCAAAAAAAATAAAGATTTTATTGTTGCGTTATTCTTGGTATTTTGTATCTTAACTCAAAAAAAAATAGTAGCTTAGTTTTATTTTTTTTATTTTTTATTTTGTTTAGTTTTTATTGTTAGTTAGAAAACTAATTGCCGCATACATGCATTCACTCACGTAGAGCACATCCTGTTTAGGTTTTTACTTTTATTTTTGTTAATTATAAACTGTGGTGATTACTAGAGGATCGAGGTACGTCAAATTTCTCATTCTTTCGTAATTCACATAGTTTTAGGACACTTTATTTGTTTACAGTTTTTTTTTATTTGTGCATTCTCATTTGTAATTTAACTCAAGGGCACAACCCATAACAAGAAAAGGTGGGGATTTCATCACCCTTCCTTGGCCCACAAACTCCCCAACTTGCATTTTGCATAACCTTGACCTAATAAAATCAAGTAGATGTTAGCCTCTAGGACTCTCGAGCTCAATTAGGACAAGAAACTCCAAGAGGAGACTGAATTTTTAATTAATCAAACTATTGGTGTCTAGGCAAGTGGTTCAAAAGGCAAACGCCCAAAGAACGTGTGGTTATTTAATTAGTCACCGTACCCACGGAGAGACTCCCATCGTTCTTAAACTTACCTGGCTAGTGGCATGATTAATTTCAAATTTGGTGGACCTTGAGGTGTAACTTGGAACAGTTAGGAGCTGTCTAGATTTTATTTAGGTTGACCATAGAATTAGGATTTTATTTTCTTTATTTTATTTTATTTTTGTGTGACTTTTGTGGTTAGTTGTTTATTTGATTTGTGGAAAGATGGACTCCTATTATAGTTGGAATACTAATTTTACTTGGAATCAAGAACCTTATGAAAATTTTAATGCACACCAAGTAAATCAATTTTTTCCAGCTTATGAAAATCCTTATCTAAGTTCATATCCATATCCATATCCATATCCGAATCCAGAGCCTCAATATCCACAAGAATTTTCAAAAGAAGAAGAGGAAAGATTAAATACCTTAGAGAAAATTATGGAAGCTTTAATGGAAAATCAATTTAACACGAATCAAGTTATATCTCGTCTAGAAATTCAAATGAGTCGATTAGCCACCATAATAAATGAACAAGAGGTGGATGAATTTTCTAGTGACTCTGAGGTTAATTTTGAAAATCATGATGATTGTGGAAATGATGAGGAAAATGAAAATTTTGGATTTAATTCTACACCCTTTGAGTCAAGCCAATTTGAGGAGACTAAAAATTATGAGTCTATGCCTAAAATTGATCATGTCACATTTAATGAGTCGGTTGAACAAGTCTATAAGCCTAAAGCTCTATATCCTGAAAGACTTATTCCTAAAAAACAACCGAGTGATTTTGTAGACCAGCCCATAAAAGTAAACATGATCCAAGAGTTGTCTATGACTCAAGAAATGAATGAAAATAGACTCGTGATTAAAGATGATCCAATTGATTTTTTCTTAAATCACCTTGACCAAAAGTGGAATGAATCTAAATATTTAGATAAGGTTAATGAGATGTTGAGATCCACTTCACATAAGTCGCCCAATACATTTGAACCAATTCGTCCACACTTTGAGCATATTAGTGAATATTTTTCCGAGGTAGACTTTAAACATAACTGTGATGAAAATTATGACTATTTTCAATTTCCTAGACCTCCGAAAAATCATGAGGAGACCACACTCACATACTCATTTGTATCACTCTTTTATCATTACATGTGTTTTAGGATTTATGAAATTCGTAGATATGTACATCTATTTTCCTTCTCACCACATTTTCTTGCAGAACAACTGCCCCACATACAAGGTACAATTCTTTCACATCTTTGTTCTCTATTTTTTATTTGCATACATTGAGGACAATGCATGATTTAGGTATGGGGGGGAGTTTGTTTGTATTATAGTATTAGATTTTTTTTTTATTTCTTATTTTTTTTTAGGAATTTAGGAAAATTAAAAAATTTATAGTATTAGATATTTTTTATTTTATTTTTTTTTCCTTTTGTTTTATTTTTTTTTAGGAAAAATTTTAAGAATTTTTTGTTTTAAAAAAAAAATTTTGTTTGACTTTTTATGAGTTGGATTAATTCTAATAAGTATCTGTGGAGCAGAACTCATGAGTAAGATTAAAAGATTTAGAACTCTTGAACCTTTGATGAGATATGAAATCTTAGTTCGAAAGACCATCTTGAGTAAAATAAAGTTCCTATGCATTTTTGGCACTTCACGTTCGCACTAACTCTTAGTTGTGGGGTATAAACTATGATTTGAGCAATTTCAAGAAAAAAAAAAAGAAGGAAAAATTTTGAAGAAAAAAGAAACAAAAAAAAGTTGGAAAAAAAGTTGAAAAGAAATAAATAATTGCTTCAATGTCCATTAAACGAAATAACTGGGTATCCAAGCCTCAGGAAGCATCGATATTCACGCTGAAAAGTATGATGGATAAAAGCAGCTTGACTAGTCAAATTTTGTGGCATTTGTTACTCGAGTTAGTAAGCCCTTAGGGGTGTCTCTACACCTAGTGCCCTAAAGCCAACTGGTTTGGGAGTCATTGGTCCAACGCTCGCTACATGGGTAACTCTGAAAAGCCTAAGAAAATGAGACATTACACAAGTCAAGGAAAAAAAAGAAAAAAACGAAACAAAAGGAAAACAAAAAAAGAAAAAAAGAAAAAAAAATGAATTTTCTTGATTTTCATGGTAATAATCCCTACTAAGAGTTACATCACATACACAATGCATGCATCATATGAAATTAATTTTATGAAGGATGGTGTCTAGAATGAAGATTGAGTATTTTTGATAAGGTGAAAGTGTGATTTTGAATTTGATTTTGCTTGTGTATATTGCCTGTAGACACCCAAATTTTGCGTTTCCTTCTACTAATCATGACAGGAGGGCAAAATCGTCAATTGAACCAGATTGCGGGAGCAAAGGAGCGGGCACAAGGGCGAGCGCCCGGCACCGCCGCAATGTTTTGGGCAACCCAAGTTTACGTGACAATAAAGCCGTCCGAAGCAGGCACTTCCGAATGAGGTGGCACGTCTCCCGGAAATTCCCGGACTGCAGAACACGAGCCTGTCAGCGAAAACTGACGTTGCGGCACGAAAAGCGAGGCGTGGCACGAAAATCGAGAAAGTCAAGCCCGCCAGCCGCGGATAGATCTGCGGCCAAGTGGGTGCGCCAGCACGGAAACCAGGAAATCAGCACTACCAGCTGAGTGCGATGGGAGGCGTGCCAGCTGGCCAGCCGCAGATCCATCTACGGCCAGCCGCAGATAGATCTGCGGCTGGCTCTGGCCAGCCTATTTAAGCCCAGCTTCGGGCAGCATACAGGGGGTTGGAGAAATTTTGAGGAAGAAGAAGAATTCAGCAGCAGCCAAGCACGGAAATAGAGAGAAAATAGCTAGATTTTGCAATAAAAATAGGAAGAAAAGAGAGAAAAAAGAGAGAAATTTTACTCCTTTGATTTTGATTGTATCAAATATATTTCTTATCCTATTCAAGTATCCAAATTTACCTTCATTTGAGATCATTTTGCAAGGTAAAACTTCCTTTTGTTGTAGCAATTTATATCATATTACTTGGTTAGATTAGATGTAGTTTTCATACATATTGTTGAACAATCTTGGATTAGGGATTATTAGTGAAGGTTCCGTTGGAATAAAATTCTTCCTGATAACCCGAGGATATCCAATCGACGAAATTTCTAGTTTGTTTATGGTGATTCATTGAGTGTAATTTATTTAGATCATCATTTCCGGATGTTATGGTGTATTAGATAAATCCGGGTGGGTTAGTTACGTAGTATTCATTTTGTGGGCATGTATTAATCTCGTGTGAGCCTAGGAACGCGACCTCGTGGTCCAAATCCGATGATGGACATCTTTTGATATATGTAATAAATTCGATGTACCTTTCATTGTAAATATGTAATCGTCGGGCCTTAAAACGACGCCAAGGCGAGAATCGTGTTTAAGGCCCCGAAATAGTGAAACTTGTGATTGTAGGCGTTTGGGGTTATTTTGATGGCTTACATGCCCATGAATAGCCCCGACGCGTGTTTATGCTTGATTAGATCTTGTGACACAAAAATGATTTCAAAGATTAAACAATGAAGACTTGCATAAAATTAATCAAATTAGGTTATTAGCTTCACGAGGATAAGAGATTGAAGTGCTAACGAATGTCGATTCCTATTTAACGAGAAAGCTAAAGAAAATTGTTTTCCAAAATATCACACAAAATGATTTTACAAATAAGTAACGTTTTATTAAATCTTCGTGCATAGGGTGAAAGAGATTCTAGAAATTGCCCGATCGTTTCACGAAAGCAACGTATAGATCTCGATTCCTATTTTGACGAAGGTTTAAAATTCTTGTTTTGCCAAAACGACACTTAATGAAAATCTCATAGTTTTGGACAATTAAAATCAAACCTTTTTCATAAAAAATAAAGCTTTCTCGTGTATACCGAAAAGACATTCCGAAGCATGCTCAAATTAAAACACGATTTTCCCTAAAATCCAAATGATTCTTTCATACAAATTCACCACAACATTCACATCGGTACACACACACACACGCGCACCTACACACATACATTCATGAATTAAAGGATAGAAAAGCATCAAGATTGCGGTAACCGTGTTTCACGGAAGTCGAGGGGTGCCTAACACCTTCCCCTCACTTAAGCAAGCCCCCGAACTCTATGAATCTCGATTCGCAGACCAATTAATTCGGAGTCACATATGAGCCAGCGATTTATAAAAAACAAAAATTCGGATGAGTTGGTACATCCATTTCAAATATACCAACTGGCGACTCTGGTTAATTAGCTCATCATAAAAACGATCTTTCAAAACCCCGTCGACATCAATGCCGACCTTTTCCAAACGTCATCTAAATCGAAAGGCTAAAATTGGAGAAGACAGAGAAAGAGAAAAACCCGGCGTCGACAGCTGGCGACTCTGCTGGGGACATTAGAGGGCTTAAGCCGCGTTCAAATCTTGATGCTGTCCTATCCTTTAAAATTCATAAAATGTGTGGGTGTGCGATATTTTTGATTTTTTTTACTTTTGTTGTGCGAATGTGTGTTGTTGTCCAATGAATGAATGATTGAATGGAATGGCTTTACTTTAAAGAAATCATTTTCCATACGGTAAGGACGTTTAATGTGAATGTATGTTGAGAGGAGTACCTCCTCCTGAGGCGAACCTGTCGGTTGCTTATTACTGGACTCGATGGGGCTGCTCCCCGGAGATGGCTCAGGAAACGCACCACTCAAATCCGCTCCAATCGAAAGGGCTCAAACGAGTAGATTGCGAAGATTTGGGAACCTTCATGCCGAAAAGCCCGTGAGAGTAACCCTAGGATAGGTCATCCTCAGAATAACCCAACGCAGGAAAAGTCTCTTCATGCCTTTTTACGTTTATATGTCTAAATGTCATGATCTCATTCAATATTCATACATCCCTTTTCTATGTCGAAAGAGATTACTAACCGCTGTGAATTGCAGGGAATAGTTGGGGGAGCATAATAAAGCATGTTTAGCATTGGTTATGGCACTAAAGGACTACTAACTTTCTCTTTTTGCAGGGAAAGATTAAAGAACCCCAAAAACACAAAAAAGTTATAGCTTTAGCATGCATCCATGTTTTCATTTCCCCAGGACTAAACTTCGAACCATTTGTCTCTGTAGGATTGCTCCTCAAACCCGTTCGCAGTCTAAGAAAGCCCAGGTCTCTACATCTGAAATGGCTGATCTTCCTAACCATAATTCCATATCTCGGGAGGAGTTTGATGATTTTAAAAGACAGATGATGGAAATGGCCATAATGTTAAAGGAACAGTTCTTAATCAGACAGGATCCGGTAAAACCAGGGATCGCATAATACTTCCACCACCAGGGGGGGGATGATCAAAATCCTCCTAAAAATGGTACAAACTTGCTTAAAGAGGACCAACCCCGACTCAAGGACGAGCCAATCATCCCAAAGCCCGTTCCCATACCTAGCAGGACAGTGATTACTATCCCAGAAGAGGGGGATAATGACGACCTTCGGAGAAAAATGAAACACATGGAGGAAACCATCCAATCTCTAAAGGGCATAGGATCCCTGGGCAGGGTTAATTACTCGGATTTATGTGTTTTCCCCGGAGCCAGATATCCAGAAAAGTTCAAAGTTCCCGAGTTTGAAAAGTACAATGGAAAGGGAGACCCCTATACACACTTGAAAATATACATTGGAGAACTCGGGGCTTATGCCGAGGACGAGGGGTTAAGAATGCAACTATTCCAGAAAAGCTTAACAGGGGAGGCAAGAATCTGGTATGCCCGCCTCGACAACGCCCGAATCCACAACTGGGAGGAATTGGCCCATACCTTCTTGACCCAATACAGCTTTCAGGCCCAGATGGCCCCTGACAGGTACCAAATGACAAAGGTTAAAAAGCAGCCTAGGGAATCCTTCATGGACTATGCACAACGATGGAGGGGTATGGCTGCACAGGTGAATCCCCCGATGAGCGAGGCGGAAATGGTAATGACCTTTGTGGACATTCAGGAGGCGCCCTATTATGAGCGGGTGATATCGGGGATTGGAAGACCTTTTGCCGAGATGATAAAACATGGAGAAATGGTGGACATGGGGTTAAAGTCTGGTAAGATCCGGGACCTCACAGCTCTGGAAGTGGTTGCAGAGCAAATCCAGAGTGGAAACTATGGCAGCACTTCCCGTAGGATCCAACAGAAAAAGGAGGAAGATGTTTCCCTCATCCTGCAGGGATCATCTAGAAACGTAGAGAACAATCCTCCAGTGCAAATACAGAAAATCGTGCCACCCCGACAACCTAATTTCAATCATCAAAGGTCAGATGAACAAAGAAGATTTGAGACGGCAAGAGATCGGGTATTCACCCCGCTTGGGGAGCCTCTCGAGCAGATTTTGGCGGTATTAATAGCACAGGGAAGGATACGCGATTTGGCACCCCCAATTGACCCGAAAGGGAGAGGATTTGATCCAAGTAAGAAGTGTGCGTACCATTCAGTTTCTCCTGGTCATGATACTCAGGAATGCTGGGCGCTGAAGCACAAAATTCAGAACATGATCGATAGCGGGAAGATCGTGGTAGAGCAGCCAGAGGTGTACCAATTTGAGTGTCTCTTGCCTAACAAACGATTCTTCAAATTCGAAAGTTGACTACGATTTTGATATTGAGCTGGATTTCGATTTAATGGGCATTGAGCAGGATGAGACAGATAATGACGGCACGCCTGACGAGATCAAAGGATGGGTCGAAGACAAACCCCAAACCCAACTCAAACCAAACCATCACCATAAAAAATTTGGAACCCCTGACAAACCCAGAGAGCTCAAAATAGGAACAGATCTGACCCCCTAGCCAGAAAACAGAGATGTTAGGCCAGTATGGAGATATCATTTGCCGAATGGGCAACCTGAGGCCTTAGTCTCCGACAATGCCAAAAATTTGAGCAGTACCCTTATGAAGGAATTATATGACCAGTTCAAGATCAAACACCTCAATGCTATCATTTGCCATCCTAAGATGAATGGGGCAGTGGAGGCTGCGAATAAAAATATCAAGAAGATCATGGCGAGAATGTCTGCTAAACATCGGGGATGGCCGGATCTGCTACCTTCACCCTGCTGGCGTACCGAAAATCGGTGCGTATTTCTACAGGGGCAACCCCTTACACTCTGGTATACAGAATAGAGGTAGTTCTGCCATTTGAGGTTGAGATGCTCAGATAAACGAGGAGGGTTTAATGCAAGGTCGATACGACCAATTTGCCCTAATTGATGAGAAAAGGGTGGCTGCTATTTCACGCGGCCAGTTGTATCAGCAAAGAATCTCTCGATCTTACGACAAAAGATAAGACCTCAGAAGTTCAAAGAAAATGACCTAGTGCTAAAGAAAGGCCTGCTATCTCAAAAAAAAAAAAAAAAAAAAAAAAAAAAAAGAGAAGCCAAAGGAAAGCTTGCCCCGAACTGAGAGGGGCCTTTCGTGATTAAGAAGGTGATGTCCGGAGGAGCCCTCATATTGCAAGAGAGGGATGGAGAGGTGTTTCCATAACCCCTCAATTCCGACTCGGTGAAGCGGTTCCATTAAAAAAAAAAAAAAAAATCATCATTTTCTCGTCGTTCTTTGAAAGAACGAACTACGTAGGACCTGATCTCCCGACTTGTGGGGGTACGTAGGCAGCCATCGTGGCACGGTCCCATTCCTTACAAAATAATATTTTCTTCTGTCAAAACCAATTCCCAACAACCAGAAAAAGCCTTCCTATACCCTCAAAACCTTCCCGAAGTTCAGCCACCTGATCAGCTTCATCTCAAGTGACATAACCCGGACCCAACCAAACACTTAGTCAAAAAAATCTAAGACTCAGTCCGATGAAATCAACAGGGTGTGCGGTAGTATCTGTCAAATTTCCATCAAGACTTGAGAAGAAGAAAAAGAGGGCAAGATATCAAAATCGTGGTTGACTGGATAAAATGAGGATCCGATGAAAGGCAACGATACGAAAAAAGGGGAAAATGACTGAATATAAATGCATGTCTATATATATAAGTCATTTCGTTACAAGATTTCCTTTTCGATAACAGATGAAACTGACATAATCTATGCAGGAGATAAAATGATCTAAAGATCTGAAACTAACTTAAGCAGGATGGATAAAGTGGTGGATAGGTCTGAAGCATCGGCGTCCCCTGCAATCTACTGCCCCATCATGTCGATACGATCCCAATAAAGAAATGGCTCGGCTAACGGTAGTAATCAAGGCCAGTCTGATCCGGCCATCCTCAGCGACCCGACTAGGGGCAAAAATCAGCTGAGATGGAATCATATCTGGGGGAATAAATACCTCTGGGGCGGTGTCATCAGTGAAAATCACTCAAGAGTCATCAAATACTCCAAACTGACTCAAACCAACCATGGCAAAGTCTCGGTGCAACCATTGCACGTAAGCAGATGTCCGAATGGGGCAAATCTCACTTCGCCCGACTATGAACTGAACAAGGCAGCGGAAAAGCCTGCCAAATGACCCTGGGAAGGGCTGATATCCAAGCAAACCACGACAAGATGGTGAGCACCCTGGGAAGGGCTGATATCCAAGCAAACCACGACAAGTTGGTGAGCAACCTGGGAAGGCATCCAAGCAAAACCACGACAAGATGGTGAGCACCCTGGGAAGGGCTGATATCCAAGCAAACCACGACAAGTTGGTGAGCAACCTGGGAAGGCATCCAAGCAAACCCACGACAAGATGGTGAGCACCCTGGGAAGGGCTGATATCCAAGCAAACCACGACAAGTTGGTGAGCCACCTGGGAAGGCATTCAAGCAGACCACGACAAGATGGTGAGCACCCTGGGAAGGGCTGATATCCAAGCAAACCACGACAAGTTGGTGAGCAACCTGGGAAGGCATCCAAGCAAACCACGACAAGATGGTGAGCACCCTTGGAAGGGCTGATATCCAAGCAAACCACGACAAGTTGGTGAGCAACCTGGGAAGGCACCCAAGCAAACCACGACAAGATGGTGAGCACCCTGGGAAGGGCTGATATCCAAGCAAACCACGACAAGTTGGTGAGCAACCTGGGAAGGCATCCAAGCAAACCACGACAAGATGGTGAGCACCCTGGGAAGGGCTGATATCCAAGCAAACCACGACAAGTTGGTAAGCAACCTGGGAAGGCATCCAAGCAAACCACGACCAGATGGTGAGCACCCTGGGAAGGGCTGATATCCAAGCAAACCACGACAAGTTGGTAAGCAACCTGGGAAGGCATCCAAGCAAACCACGACAAGATGGTGAGCACCCTGGGAAGGGCTGATATCCAAGCAAACCACGACAAGTTGGTGAGCAACCTGGAAGGCATCCAAGCAAACCACGACAAGATGGTGAGCACCTTGGGAAGGGCTGATATCCAAGCAAACCATGACAAGTTGGTGAGCAACCTGGGAAGGCATCCAAGCAAACCACGACAAGTTGGTGAGCAACCTGGGAAGGCATCCAAGCAAACCACGACAGAGTGGTGAGCACCCTGGGAAGGCATCCAAGCAAACCACGACAGAGTGGTGAGCAACCTGAGAAGGCATCCAAGCAAACCACGACAAGATGGTGAGCACCCTTGGGAGGGCTGAGATCCAAACAAACCACCACAAGGTGGTGAGCAACCTGGGAAGGCATCCAAGCGAACCACTACAAGTGATGACATCTGTAGAACAGTATCAAAAGACTGTACAGGAGTCATTTTTTTTCTCAATTTACATGTTGGGTCACATGCATGAATAGATGATAATTCTGTCTGTGATCCATGAAATGAAAAAAAATCGAGCAGGTTAGGTGTCAAGGTCCTAGCCTATCAGAGTCAAAAGCGATAGCGGCCAAGAACGATGTACAAGGACGAACTCCAACGATGCCTCTCAAACTAGTCAGGAGGATAACGTCCTTTGATGACAATGCGATGGGATAAGGTGATCGCGAGACGAGCGACCGGAGACGAAACCCGGCATTCGCAGGACAATCGACCGGAGATGAGACCCGGCGATTACAAGACGAGCGACCGCAGACGAGACCCGGCACTCACAAGATAACCGACCGGCGACGATAACCGGAGGTTACGAGATGGGTGACCGGCGACGATACCCGGCCCCGACATGACGATCGACCGGCGACGATAACCGGCGATCACGAGATGGATGACCGGCGACGATAACCGGCTCCGACAAGATAACCGACCGGCGACGATAACCGGAGGTTACGAGATGGGTGACCGGCGACGATACCCGGCCCCGACATGACGATCGACCGGCGACGATAACCGGCGATCATGAGATGGATGTCCGGCGACGATAACCGGCTCCGACAAGATAACCAACCGACAACGATAACCGCGGGTTACGCGATGGGTGACCAGCGACGATACCCGGCCCCGAACGAGACGATAGATTGAAGGAGTGAACCCAAAGACTAACGAACACGGTCAAGGGGTTGATACATTGACACTCTTACGAATGTCTTGCATGCATTGCATCTTATGTTGCATCATAAGCTACGTGTGTGAGGCATCATGTATGCACTATCATTTTTACACACTGTCATTCATGCATCGAGTGTCTATTCTTTATCCTGTTCATTTCATTTATCATTTCATAAACATGATAAAGAGGGGCAGCTGTAGACACCCAAATTTTGCGTTTCCTTCTACTAATCATGACAGGAGGGCAAAATCGTCAATTGAACCAGATTGCGGGAGCAAAGGAGCGGGCACAAGGGCGAGCGCCCGGCACCGCCGCAATGTTTTGGGCAACCCAAGTTTACGTGACAATAAAGCCGTCCGAAGCAGGCACTTCCGAATGAGGTGGCACGTCTCCCGGAAATTCCCGGACTGCAGAACACGAGCCTGTCAGCGAAAACTGACGTTGCGGCACGAAAAGCGAGGCGTGGCACGAAAATCGAGAAAGTCAAGCCCGCCAGCCGCGGATAGATCTGCGGCCAAGTGGGTGCGCCAGCACGGAAACCAGGAAATCAGCACTACCAGCTGAGTGCGATGGGAGGCGTGCCAGCTGTCGACGCCGGGTTTTCTCGTCTTCTAGTCTTTTCCAATTTTAACCTTTTTTATCAGATGATGTTTGGAAAAGGTCGGCATTGAGTGTCGACGGGGTTTTGAAAGATCGTTTTTTATGATGAGCCAATTAACCAGAGTCGCCAGTTAGTATATTTGAAATGGATGTACCAACTCATCCGAATTTTCGTTTTTTTATAAATCGCTGGCCCATATGTGACTCCGAATTAATTGGTCTGCGAATCGAGATTCATAGAGTTCGGGGGCTTGCTTAAGTGAGGGGAAGGTGTTAGGCACCCCTCGACTTCCGTGAAACACGGTTACCGCAATCTTGATGCTTTCCTATCCTTTAATTCATAAAACGTGTGCGTGTGCGCGCGCGTGTGTGTGTGTGCCTATGTGAATGTTGTGGTGAGTTTGTATGAAAGAATCATTTGGATTTTTTTAGGGAAAATCGTGCTTTGATTTGAGAATGCTTCGGAATGTCCTTCGATTTATACGAGAAAGCTTGATTCTTTATAAGAAAGGTTTGATTTTAATTTGTCAAAACTATGAGATCTTCATTAGGTGTCGTTTTGGTGAAACAAGAGTTTTAAACCTTCGTCAAAATAGGAATCGAGATCTATACGTTGCTTTCGTAACTCAAACGATGGGCAACTTCTAGAATCTCTTTCACCCTATGCACCAAGGTTTAATAAAACGCCATTTATTTATAAAATCATTTTTGTGATGTTTGAAAACGATTTTCCTTTGCCTTCTCGTCAAATAGGAATCGACATTCATTTGCATTTCCAATTTTTTTAGCCTCGTGACTCTAATAACCTAGTTTGCTTGATTTTATGAAAATCTTATCGTTTAGCTTTGAAATCAATTTCATCTCATAAATCAAATCGAGCATAAACGCGCGTCGGGGCTATTCATGGGCATGTAAGCCATCAAAATAACCCCAAACGCCTACAATCACAAGTTTCACTATTTCGGGGCCTTAAACACGATTCTCGCCTTGGCGTCGTTTTAAGGCCCGACGATTACATATTTACAATGAAAGGTACATCGAATTTATTACATATATCAAAAGATGTCCATCATCGGATTTGGACCACGGGGTCGCTTTCCTAGGCTCACATCCAAAATCGCCACACACCCACAAGATCCTAAGAATAGCAATCTAAACAGTCTATGCACAATACATCATTACAACGAGCTAAAATTCACCAAATGGATATCATCGGGCCATTAGGAGGAATTTCGTTCCATTGGGGAACCCTCACTAATAGCCCTCAATCCATGGATCCACAACAATATACAAGAAAAACTACATTTAATTTAACCAAATAATATGATATAAATTGCTAGAACAAAGGGAATTTTCACCTTGCAAATGATCTCAAATGGATGTGAACTTGTGTATTTGACTAAGATAAGGAGTATATTTGGTACAATCAAAATCAAAGAATATAAATCCTCTCTTTTTTTCCTCTCTTTTCTTCCTATTTGATTGCAAAATTTGCTCCTTTTTCTCTCTATTTCCGTGTTCTTGCTGCTGCAGAATTCCTCTTTCTTCAAATTCTTCCAACCTCCTGTATGCTGTCCGAGGCCGAGCTTAAATAGGCTGGCCAAAGCCAGCCGCAGATCTATCTGCGGCTGGCCGCAGATGGATCTGCGGCTGGCCAGCTGGCACGCCTCCCATCGCACTCAGCTGGTAGTGCTGATTTCCTGGTTTCCGTGCTGGCGCACCCACTTGGCCGCAGATCTATCCGCGGCTGGCGGGCTTGACTTTCTCGATTTTCGTGCCACGCCTCGATTTTCGTGCCGCAACGTCGTTTTTCGCTGACAGGCTCGTATTCTGCAGTCCGGGAATTTCCGGGAGACGTGCCACCTCATTCGGAAATGCCTGCCTCGGACGGCTTTATTGTCACGTAAACTTGGGTTGCCCAAAACATTGCGGCGGTGCCGGGCGCTTGCCCTTGTGCCCGCTCCTTTGCTCCCGCAAGTCGGTTCATCAATTGACGATTTTCGCCCTCCTGTAATGGTTAGTAGAAGGAAACGCAAAATTTGGGTGTCTACAGCTGCCCCTCTTTATCATGTTTATGAAATGATAAAATGAAATGAACAGGATAAAGAATAGACACTCGATGCATGAATGACAGTGCGTAAGAATGACAGTACATACATGATGCCACACATATAGCTTATGATGCAACATAAGATGTAACGCATGCAAGACATTCGTAAGAGTGTCAATGTATCAACCCCTTTACCGTGTTTGTTAGTCTTTGGGTTCACTCTTTCAATCTATCGTCTCGTTCGCGGCCGGGTATCGTCGCCGGTCACCCATCGCGTAACCCCCGGTCATCGTCGCCGGTTGGTTATCTTGTCGGAAACCGGTTATCGTCGCCGGACATCCATCTCATGATCGCCGGTTATCGTCGCCGGTCGATCGTCTCGTCGGGGCCGGGTATCGTCGCCGGTCCCCCGTCGCGTAACCCCCGGTTATCGTCGCCGGTTGGTTATCTGTCGGAGCCGGTTATCGTCGCCGAACATCCATCTCATGATCGCCGGTTATCGTCGCCGGTCGATTGTCTTGTCGGGGCCGGGTATCGTCGCCGGTCACCCATGTCGTAACCCCCGGTTATCGTCACCGGTTGGTTATCTTGCGAGTGCCGGGTCTCGTCTCCGGTCGCTCGTCTTGTAATCGCCGGGTCTCATATCCGGTCGATTGTCCTGCGAATGCCGGGTTTCGTCTCCGGTCGCTCGTCTCGCGATCACCTTATCCCATCGCATTGTCATCAAAGGACGTTATCCTCCTGACTAGTTTGAGAGGCATCCTTGGAGTTCGTCCTTGTACATCGTTCTTGGCCGCCATTGCTTTTGACTCTGATAGGCTAGGACCTTGACACCTAACCTGCTCGATTTTTTTCATTTCATGGATCACAGACAGAATTATCATCTATTCATGCATGTGACCCAACATGTAAATTGAGAAAAAATGACTCCTGTACAGTCTTTTGATACTGTTCTACAGATGTCATCACTTGTAGTGGTTCGCTTGGATGCCTTCCCAGGTTGCTCACCACCTTGTGGTGGTTTGTTTGGATCTCAGCCCTTCCAAGGGTGCTCACCATCTTGTCGTGGTTTGCTTGGATGCCTTCTCAGGTTGTTCACCAACTCTGTCGTGGTTTGGCTTGTATGCCTTCACAGTTTGCTCAACAATCTGTCGTGGTTTGCTTGGATGCCTTCCCAGGTTGCTCACCAACTTGTCGTGGTTTGCTTGGATGCCTTCCCAGGTTGCTCACCAACTTGTCATGGTTTGCTTGGATATCAGCCCTTCCCAGGGTGCTCACCATCTTGTCGTGGTTTGCTTGGATGCCTTCGATGGTTGCTAACCAACTTGTGGTGGGTTTGTTGGATCTAATCCCTTCCCAGGGTGCTCACCATCTTGTCGTGGTTTGCTTGGATGCCTTCCCAGGTTGCTTACCAACTTGTCGTGGTTTGCTTGGATATCAGCCCTTCCCAGGGTGCTCACCATCTTGTCGTGGTTTGCTTGGATGCCTTCCCAGGTTGCTCACCAACTTGTCGTGGTTTGCTTGGATATCAGCCCTTCCCAGGGTGCTCACCATCTTGTCGTGGTTTGCTTGGATGCCTTCCCAGGTTGCTCACCAACTTGTCGTGGTTTGCTTGGATGCCTTCCCAGGTTGCTCACCAACTTGTCGTGGTTTGCTTGGATATCAGCCCTTCCCAGGGTGCTCACCATCTTGTCGTGGTTTGCTTGGATGCCTTCCCAGGTTGCTCACCAACTTGTCGTGGTTTGCTTGGATGTCTTCCCAGGTTGCTCACCAACTTGTCGTGGTTTGCTTGGATATCAGCCCTTCCCAGGGTGCTCACCATCTTGTCGTGGTTTGCTTGGATGCCTTCCCAGGTTGCTCACCAACTTGTCGTGGTTTGCTTGGATATCAGCCCTTCCCAGGGTGTGTTGTTTTTTTGTCTTTTTTCTTTGTGGATATCAGCCCTTCCTAGGGGTGCTCACCATCTTTGTTGTGGTTCGCGTGGATCTCAGCCCTTCCCAGGGTTTGTTGTTTTTTTGTCTTTTTTCTTTGTTTTTGTGGATATCAGCCCTTCCCAGGGGTGCTCACCATCTTGTTGTGGTTCGCGTGGATCTCAGCCCTTCCCAGGGTTTGTTGTTTTTTGTCTTTTTTCTTTTTGTGGATATCAGCCCTTCCCAGGGGTGCTCACCATCTTTGTTGTGGTTCGCGTGGATCTCAGCCCTTCCCAGGGTTTGTTGTTTTTTGTCTTTTCTTAATTTTTTTTTTTTTTTTTTTTTTTTTTTTTCTTTTTTGGATGGGATGTGTTATCGGCTTCATGTCCTGGATCACCCACCAACATCGTCCACGTATCATGCCGCAAAAGCCATCACAGTTTGTTCATTCGTGAGGTTGAAAACGACGTGCTTGTACTTTCCTGAAGATTTTCATGTTGATCGTACCTGCATGCATGAAAAAGATGTTATGCATGATCTGGCAGATATGTTATGGACAGATGCATGTGCACAACATATGTTTAGATAGAGATGACCCCTGTTCAGTCAAATGATACGATTCGACCGTCGTCATTGTTTGCCAACATTATTGATTGGATCACGCCTCGTTGTGAAGTGTTAAGTTTCTTCTAGACTTCAATCCTGGTCTGGTGCTCTGTCTTTTCTTGGTCGTCTTCATTTCATCGAGTTGAGGCAAGTCTGTTTCGCTCTCTGTGATGATCGACAGCTATGTCGGCTCCTTGGCCTTTTGATCATTTCTGCTGGCCGATATGCTGTTGTCTTGCATTATATCACCCTTGTATATGCTCATGCGCGCGTGGATCATTCGGACGTCGAGGCAGAGTGATAGTCAGGATTGGGGGAGAGGCCCAATGAGAAGTTCTGTGCAGCCTCAGGCTTCCTTCCATTTCACGATTCTTAACTGCCCCAGCCTTGGCGCGTGTTATTATCAAGAATTTCTGTTGAAGACTCGCGAGGCTGACCGTGCTGAGTTATCCACAGCTCTGCTAGATCCTGCATATCAGATGACTAACAAATGCCAAAACTTGAAGGCTCGGGCCGTTATTGTTAGTTCAACACAAAGATATTACAATCTCGACAACAATGCAGTTAAAGCACATGAAATTGAATATCTGTTGATCGCACCATCCAGCAAGTTGTGAACCGTGAATGTACTAGATTGAAATTTCATTTTTTTTTTTTTTTTTTTTTTTTTTTTTTTTTTTTTTAAATCCCTCGTGAGTTGATGATTTTCTATTTGACGAGTTATGAAATCGTAAGAACCCCTTCAAGCATTCATGGTCATTGCACGTGAGTAAGGTCGAATTCAAAAGAACTACCTTCCCTCGTCAAAGGTATCCTGTCTCCATTCTCGACAACGTTCTTAGCAGGGTTGACGTCATATGACAAATGCACTGTGCGATGCAACACTCAGTAGGGATTTCTCTTCTATGACTTCTTGTTTAAGGCCGAGAGCTTTTTCGTATTATCTTTTTCTTTTCATTAGCCCACTTCACTTGTCTCGTTTTCTTAGGCTATTCAAAGTTACCCATTTAACGAGTTTTGGACCAATGACTCCCGAACCAGACGGTTTTGGGGCATTAGGTGTACAGACACCCCTTCGGGTTTATTTACTCGAGTAACAAAGGCCACGGTTCGAGACAAGCTGGTGGTCTGTACTATTCATTCTCTGCTTGACCTTGCGCAAGATTCGTTTTCTTAGGCTTGAGTTACCCATGTAACGAGTGTTGGGCCAGCGACTCCCAAACCAGATGGCTTTAGGGCACCAGGTGTAGAGACACCCCTCGGGCTTAATTACTCGAATAACCCAGGCCACGATTCGAGACATTAGCTTGATGATCATTTATCGTCTGACTTCTTGATTTTAGCTTGATAATTATCGACTGTCTGACTACGTGTTAACTGCCATCAATATCGTCATAGTTTTATACCCCACAACTGAAAGCCTGTGCAAATGCAAAGTGAAGGTTGTCACATGAGGTCGATTCTGTCGCAAATGTTGCTTTGAATTAAGGCTTTGTACCCGCTCAAAAGGTTGAATAGCCTTCTTCGTCTAATCATACTCACGATCGTGCTCCACGGTTGCTTGTCAGAATTAATCCGATTCCTATCAAGCCAAATAAAATCCCCTTTCACGCGGATCCTCGTATCCCGGGAAAACTATCCTTGACGAATGCCAGATGATCGTACCGTTGAAGATTGAATTGCCATGAGGTAGCATTTGATGACGATGGTGCATGTCGATGGGATTGTTGCATGGGTGCCAACTTGCACGTCATCATTTCCTGGGTAGTGACAAATGCCCCAGTGTTAAGTTGCTTTTCTTGTGATCTCCCTCGTACTGGTTGCATCGGTATCTCGCTGGGCTGACAAAAGATCTGGTCCTTTGACTTGTTGAAAGGTTTGGGGGATTTTTGATTTTTTTTTTTTTTTTTTTTTTTTTTTTTGTTTTTTTTTTTTTTTATTTATTTATTTTTTTTTTTGTGGTCGAATATGCCCCTACTCCGGGTTCTTTGTGATCGTTATGCCACGCTTTCACGGTTCTCTTAATCTTATCCTGCAAAACAAGGTCAGTGTTTGATGACAGGATAGTATTCAGAAGTTTTAGAAAACCTTGGTACGTGGTATGGATGGCCTTCCTGCAAAACCATGTCAGCATTCTCTTTATATGTGCAGGTGACGTAATCATATGATACAGGACACATTTATTATGATGATGCCGGTATGTCAGTTGTATGCCATTTATTTGACTGAACGATAAAAGAGCATGAAGAAGCTTCCCTTCCGTTAGGTTTATCAGAGGCTGACCTACCCTAGGGTTGCTCTCGCGGGCTTTTCGGCATGAAGGTCCCCAAATCTTCGCAATCTACTCGTCTGAACCCTTTCGATTGGAGCGGATTTGGGTGGTGCGTTTCCTGAGCCATCTCCGGGGAGCAGCCCCTTCGAGTCCAGTAATAAGCAACCGACAGGTTCGCCTCAGGAGGAGGTACTCTCTCAACATACATTCACATTCATCGTCCTCACCGCATGCAAATGATTTCTTTAAAGTAAAGCCATTCCATTCCATTCAATCGTTCATTCATTTGACACAAACACACATTCACACAACAATAAGTAAAATAGGTCAAAATGTCGCACGCACATACATATTCATAAATTTTAAAGGATAGGACAACATCAAGATTTGAAAGCGGCTTAAGCCCTCTAATGTCCCCAGCAGAGTCGCCAGCTGTCGACGCCGGGTTTTCTCGTCTTCTAGTCTTTTCCAATTTTAACCTTTTTTATCAGATGATGTTTGGAAAAGGTCGGCATTGAGTGTCGACGGGGTTTTGAAAGATCGTTTTTTATGATGAGCCAATTAACCAGAGTCGCCAGTTAGTATATTTGAAATGGATGTACCAACTCATCCGAATTTTCGTTTTTTTTATAAATCGCTGGGCCCATATGTTGACTCGAATTAATTGGTCTGCGAATCGAGATTCATAGAGTTCGGGGGGCTTGCTTAAGTGAGGGGAAGGTGTTAGGCACCCCTCGGACTTCCGTGAAACACGGTTACCCGCAATCTTGATGCTTTCCTATCCTTTTAATTCATAAAAACGTGTGCGTTATCCGTGCGGCGCGCGTGTGTGTGTGTGCCTATGTGAATGTTGTGGTGAGTTTGTATGAAAGAATCATTTGGATTTTTTTAGGGAAAATCGTGCTTTGATTTGAGAATGCTTCGGAATGTCCTTCGATTTATACGAGAAAGCTTGATTCTTTATAAGAAAGGTTTGATTTTAATTTGTCAAAACTATGAGATCTTCATTAGGTGTCGTTTTGGTGAAACAAGAGTTTTAAACCTTCGTCAAAATAGGAATCGAGATCTATACGTTGCTTTCATAACTCAAACGATGGGCAACTTCTAGAATCTCTTTCACCCTATGCACCAAGGTTTAATAAAACGCCATTTATTTATAAAATCATTTTTGTGATGTTTGAAAACGATTTTCCTTTGCCTTCTCGTCAAATAGGAATCGACATTCATTTGCATTTCCAATTTTTTTAGCCTCGTGACTCTAATAACCTAGTTTGCTTGATTTTATGAAAATCTTATCGTTTAGCTTTGAAATCAATTTCATCTCATAAATCAAATCGAGCATAAACGCGCGTCGGGGCTATTCATGGGCATGTAAGCCCCATCAAAAATTAACCCTCCAAACGCCTACAATCACAAGTTTCACTATTTCGGGGCCTTAAACACGATTCTCGCCTTGGCGTCGTTTTAAGGCCCGACGATTACATATTTACAATGAAAGGTACATCGAATTTATTACATATATCAAAAGATGTCCATCATCGGATTTGGACCACGGGGGTCGCGCTTTCCTAGGCTCACATCCAAAATCGCCACACACCCACAAGATCCTAAGAATAGCAATCTAAACAGTCTATGCACAATACATCATATACAAACGAGCTTAAAATTCACCAAATGGATATCATCGGGCCATTAGGAGGAATTTTCGTTTCCATTGGGGAACCCTCACTAATAGCCCTCAATCCATGGATCCACAACAATATACAAGAAAAAACTACATTTAATTTAACCAAATAATATGATATAAATTGCTAGAACAAAGGGAATTTTCACCTTGCAAATGATCTCAAATGGATGTGAACTTGTGTATTTGACTAAGATAAGGAGTATATTTGGTACAATCAAAATCAAAGAATATAAATCCTCTCTTTTTTTCCTCTCTTTTCTTCCTATTTGATTGCAAAATTTGCTCCTTTTTCTCTCTATTTCCGTGTTCTTGCTGCTGCAGAATTCCTCTTTCTTCAAATTCTTCCAACCTCCTGTATGCTGTCCGAGGCCGAGCTTAAATAGGCTGGCCAAAGCCAGCCGCAGATCTATCTGCGGCTGGCCGCAGATGGATCTGCGGCTGGCCAGCTGGGCATACGGCCTCCCATCGCACTCAGCTGGTAGTGCTGATTTCCTGGTTTCCGTGCTGGCGCACCCACTTGGCCGCAGATCTATCCGCGGCTGGCGGGCTTGACTTTCTCGATTTTCGTGCCACGCCTCGATTTTCGTGCCGCAACGTCGTTTTTCGCTGACAGGCTCGTATTCTGCAGTCCGGGAATTTCCGGGAGACGTGCCACCTCATTCGGAAATGCCTGCCTCGGACGGCTTTATTGTCACGTAAACTTGGGTTGCCCAAAACATTGCGGCGGTGCCGGGCGCTTGCCCTTGTGCCCGCTCCTTTGCTCCCGCAAGTCGGTTCAATTGACGATTTCGCCCTCCTGTAATGGTTAGTAGAAGGAAACGCAAAATTTGGGTGTCTACACCAGCTGGCCAGCCTATTTAAGCCCAGCTTCGGGCAGCATACAGGGGGTTGGAGAAATTTTGAGGAAGAAGAAGAATTCAGCAGCAGCCAAGCACGGAAATAGAGAGAAAATAGCTAGATTTTGCAATAAAAATAGGAAGAAAAGAGAGAAAAAAGAGAGAAATTTTACTCCTTTGATTTTGATTGTATCAAATATATTTCTTATCCTATTCAAGTATCCAAATTTACCTTCATTTGAGATCATTTTGCAAGGTAAAACTTCCTTTTGTTGTAGCAATTTATATCATATTACTTGGTTAGATTAGATGTAGTTTTCATACATATTGTTGAACAATCTTGGATTAGGGATTATTAGTGAAGGTTCCGTTGGAATAAAATTCTTCCTGATAACCCGAGGATATCCAATCGACGAAATTTCTAGTTTGTTTATGGTGATTCATTGAGTGTAATTTATTTAGATCATCATTTCCGGATGTTATGGTGTATTAGATAAATCCGGGTGGGTTAGTTACGTAGTATTCATTTTGTGGGCATTGTATTAATCTCGTGTGAGCCTAGGAACGCGACCTCGTGGTCCAAATCCGCATGATGGACATCTTTTGATATATGTAATAAATTCGATGTTACCTTTCATTGTAAATATGTAATCGTCGGGCCTTAAAACCGACGCCAAGGCGAGAATGTGTTTAAGGCCCCGAAATAGTGAAACTTGTGATTGTAGGCGTTTGGGGTTATTTTGATGGCTTACATGCCCATGAATAGCCCCGACGCGTGTTTATGCTTGATTAGATCTTGTGACACAAAAATGGATTTCAAAGATTAAACAATGAAGACTTGCATAAAATTAATCAAATTAGGTTATTAGCTTCACGAGGATAAGAGGATTGAAGTGCTAACGAATGTCGATTCCTATTTTTAACGAGAAAGCTAAAAGAAAATTGTTTTCCAAAATATCACACAAAATGATTTTTACAAATAAGTAACGTTTTATTAAATCTTCGTGCATAGGGTGAAAGAGATTCTAGAAATTGCTCCGATCGTTTTCACGAAAGCATACGTATAGATCTCGATTTCCTATTTTTGACGAAGGTTTAAAATTCTTGTTTTGCCAAAACGACACTTTAATGAAAAATCTCATAGTTTTGGACAATTAAAATCAAACCTTTTTCATAAAAAATAAAGCTTTCTCGTGTATACCGAAAAGACATTCCGAAGCATGCTCAAATTAAAACACGATTTTCCCTAAAATCCAAATGATTCTTTCATACAAATTCACCACAACATTCACATCGGTACACACACACACGCGCGCACCTACACACATACATTCATGAATTAAAGGATAGAAAAGCATCAAGATTGCGGTAACCGTGTTTCACGGAAGTCGAGGGGTGCCTAACACCTTCCCCTCACTTAAGCAAGCCCCCGAACTCTATGAATCTCGATTCGCAGACCAATTAATTCGGAGTCACATATGAGCCAGCGATTTATAAAAAACAAAAATTCGGATGAGTTGGTACATCCATTTCAAATATACCAACTGGCGACTCTGGTTAATTAGCTCATCATAAAAACGATCTTTCAAAACCCCGTCGACATCAATGCCGACCTTTTCCAAACGTCATCTAAATCGAAAGGCTAAAATTGGAGAAGACAGAGAAAGAGAAAAACCCGGCGTCGACATTGCCCATGTATACTTAGAAGTTTTTTTTTCCAATTTCGTAATTTGTTGAGCCCAAAAATATTTTGTTTTGAATTTTGAATTTTGTGGGTATATTCACTGCAAACCCTCACGAGACACAAGTCGTCCACTTGGGGTAACCTTGGGGTTTAAAGGCTTGTTGCACATGCTAAGTGCAATCGTGTTTCCTACGAAAATGGGGTAGTATACTTTTTGTTTTTATTTTTATTTTATTTTCTTTTTATTTTACTCGAGGACGAGCAAAAGCTAGGTGTGGGGGTATTTGATATAAACACATAATTCATACATTTTATTATCCCTAATTTTGTCCTTTTATTATATTAGTTTATTTAATTAATATGTTTTATTTTATTTTGTAGGATTTTATATTTTTGTTGCAATAAAGTCAAAATCTTGGTGATCAAGCAATATTTAATGCTCTTATTCATGTAAGGAAATATCCAAGAAGAATTCTACAAGGAAAAGGAAGGAGGTGGAACAATCTTGGTGTGCAAGTCAAATCCAGCAAGAGAAAGGAAAGTCAATCTAAAAGATATCTTTGAGAAGTTGATTGCCACTAGGAAGTTGAAACCTACATGAAAAAGGACTTTTGGGAGATTACCATGTAGAGATTGAAATAAAGAAGGAAAAAAGGGAATAAAAGAGGCCAAGTTCAATGAATGTAAATTAGGGCACAAATTTATTTTCCCTATAAATAGGTCTCTTGTTTTAGAGAGAAGGAGGTATGAGTTTAGGTTAGGAGTAGAAGTAAATTAAATTATTTTTCATTGTACGCTTGTTGGAGGATCGTTAATAAAAGGGAGTTTTTTTTATTTCTAATTTTCTTCTTCTTCTTTATCTTAGTTAGTTTATTTATTTTTTAATGTCTAGTTAATTTCTTTAATCTAGGATGAAGATGAAATTAAATAATTATTCATGATAATATTTTTTTATCTCTTCTACTATTTATGCTTTTATGTTTAATTGATTTCGCCTTCATGTTTCATTATTGAAATACCTTCGTTTTATAGTTCTTATGTGATTTTAAATTAATTAAGAGGTTTTGATAGATTATTGTTAAGATATGAGTTTTTCATAATCCATGCTTGCTCAAAGAAGTTTTGATGGGTTATAGTTAATCCTTAAATTTTCATAGTCTATGCTTGCCCACGTTAATTATAAAATTACTAAATTAAAGGGAAGGGAGATCAAAATCATAATTAAGTTATAAAAATAGAAGAGATTGAATTACTTGTTATGTTTATTATTTAATGGATTCGAATTCCTAGATTGCTTCCTTATTATTAGTTAGTTTAATTATAGTTAATTGATTCTCAATCTTTATTTCTAATTCGCCTAAAATAGATATTAAGGATATATTAAAATTAATCTAGTCTCTGTGGGTTCGACCTGTACTTGCCAGTTCTTCAATTTGACATTGTGCACTTGCAGTTACATATTTTTATCACATCATTAACCTATGTTAAGGTAATACATTTACTAACACAAGTTTCATATCAATAGTTAGTGTGAATTGAAAGCTTAATAAATAAAATTGAATTCAACAACTACATTAGAGCATTCATTATGGACTCCTAGAACTCCAAAATAGCACCATAAAGGGTTGTTAAACGAACCCAACTACTCTCGACTCGATTCAACAAATATTCAATTCGAATCAAGTCGAGTTCAATCATTTTTTATTGCTTGTTATGTTATCGAATGTAATTGAGTATTTATATATTAATGAACTCGACTAGACTCGATTCGTGCAATACTCGACTATTTAATACATTAATTTTAATTTAATACATTTAAAAAAATTATTTATATATACATTTGTTTTATGTTATATATATATATATATATATATATATATATATATATATTAATGTATTAATTATTTAAATAAGTAATTTAGTATATAAAAATAGTAAATAAAAGATCGATATATACTCGATAATTTGATGAGCTACTCACGAATTACTCAACTCGACTTGATAAGTATTGGAGTCGAGTTTGAACATGAAAATTTGTGTATTCGAACATTACTCGAACTAGATAGCTTTTACAACGAGTCGAGCTCAAACACTAACTAATTGACTTACCTCAACTCATTTATGACCCTAATTATAACTACTTATTTGGCACATGAGATGTTCTATATTAAATAACTATTTAGAATGATAATGATTTAAGCCCCACATCCTGATATATTGAAATTTTTTCTTTGTATTCCAATAAAAAATTTGCCTTTTGCTAAAAAAAACATTCACATAATTATAGTACTACGTTTAGAAGATGGTACGTAGTACAATTTGTAACACAAATAAAAATTTAAAAAAATGGAATGGAAGAAGTAATTAAATTCTTTTTTAGTATCTGATCAAGTATATGTTTGGATGGTGGTGGGTGGTCTAGTAGGATGACGTTATTGTCATATTTATTCATTTCATTAGAATAGATGTTATTCCACCACCTCGCACGTGGGAATGAAAATTAAGGGAATAAAATGAATTTTTAATTCATCAAAATGGTTTATCTACCGAAATAATTGCGAAATATACATTTTCCCCCATTCAGTTCATTCCTTTATTCCATTCATTCAATTCAAATATAGCCCGCCACATTCACCAACCAAATATGTACTTTAATACTTCATCTGTTTCAAAATTAGATATACAATTTGACTTTTGAGGTCAAACAACGACATGTTAAACTTTAACTTGATGTGAATTTATTTAATTTTAGTTGATACAATTGTTATAATTGTAAATTATATACCAAAATCTATTAATCACAAAATTTATTTCATTTTAAACTTTTACGAGTCATACCAATTTTGAAGTTTAATATGCCGTCGTTTGATCTCAAAAGTCAAATTGTATCTCTAATTTTAGAACGGATTGAGTAATATTTAAATCTAATTAATTATGTCATCCTAGCACATTATCCACCACTATCAACTAAATATGCACTTATGCTAATAAATCATTCAATTCCTTTTTTTCATTTCATTACTTCAACCAAACGCAACATAAGTCACGAAATACTGAAAGGCTGGACTGTTAATTGGGCTGATCAAGCCCGAAGCCCGATCATTCAGACCATTTAAAGCTCGATCGAATTTTATTTAGGAATGAGTTGAGCCGAGCTTGGATAAAAAATCAAGCCCGAAGTGAAATACGAGTCGAGCTTGGTCAATAAGGCATCTGGTCCAGACCCGGCCGAATCATAATGTTAAAAACGTATATTATCACATATTTACTCTCAATTTATATTTATATATAATATTCTCAACTAAAAATTAACTATCATATTTATTTTTTTTGTAAAGTGGTCACTTATATCATCTTCATAATAAAATATACTAATAACATAGAAAAAAAAAGATTGAAATTAAATATTAAAAATAATAAATACTAGAGTAATTATAAAAAAGCTTATTTTTGTTAATTTAAACTTCAATTCGATTAGTAAAAAGAATGATGTATGTGATCAAACATTTTAAATGAAATACTTTAAATTATATTTTTGTTTGGGTCTAGGAGTCAATATTAATAATTTTATATTTTAATACGGGCTTGACCGAAAAAAGTTCGAAGCTCGTGACCTTATTTGGGCTGAGTTTTGACAAATTTATTGTAGCCTGAATGGGCCAAATCCAAACTAAAATTTGTATGATGTTTACTAAAATATAAGTGAAAAAATTATAACAAAAAAAAGTATTAATTTTGGACTACTCTCAAATCTCCCAAACAACTTCTTAAAGGGTTGTTAAACGAACCGAACTACTCGGTACTCCAATCGGTAAATACTCGATTTGACTCAAGTCTACTCGCTAATTGAGCTGAGTTATATAATTTTTATTGCTTGTTAAGCTATTGAGTTGAGTCAAATATTTACGTTGTCAATTTGGCTTGACTTGATACTCGACTCGTGCAATACTGACTAAATTTAATACTCCACATAAAACTAATTTATTTATATTTATATGTATATTTATATTTTTTTTGAGTTATATATTTTATTATGTATTAATTTATTACAATAAATAATTTAATATATAAAAACATATATAAAATAAATATAAAATAATAAATATAGTAAATAAAAATTGATAACGTGATGAGTTACTTGCAAACTACTCGACTCCATAAGTATTCGAGTCAAAGTTCAAATATAAAAATATATGTACTCAACGCAAATTAATTATTTTATAATGAGCCAAGCTGGAACGCTCTTTACTCGACACGGTTCCACTCAACTACAACCTTAACTATAACTTTACTCGACATGGTTCCACTCAACTACAACCTTAACTATAACTACTTTTTTGGCGCTTGAGATGTTGTAAAATAAACTAACCGTATAAACGCCATACCTCCTGGTATATTAAATAACTACTTAGAATGATTATAAACGCCCCACCTCCAGGTGTATTGAAAACTTTTCCTTGTACCCCATTAATGTTAGCTTAATTCTCACGTAATTATAGTACTACATTGGAAGAAGAGTAGTACAGTTCGTAACAAAATTTAAAGTTGAAACTAGTATTTGTGGTACTATCATGTGTACTACAATTGTATCATTATTTCCTATATATATGTATACTTTTTTTTTTTTGCAGGACCATAACATTAGCAACATACACAATAATGTCTCACAAGGGTCACGGTGGCGCTACAATTGTTTGCAGAAAATGATTGGTTGTTTTGGGTCTGTTAAAAGTAATGGATAAGAGAGGAAAGACAGGGACGAGGTTGAGCATGAGATGGGCCATTCAACGCATGCATTCCGGCCCATTCCATGCACGGTCTCTTTCCTGGGTTTCCTCTCTCTCTCATATCCTTTTAAGTAACTAAGGGTATGTTCCGTTATTAGTATTTAAAACATTTGTAATAGTAGTGTTTAATGTATTTGAATGTTCAAACACGTCGCACCAATTTTTATGCGTTGCATTTGAGCATTAAACATTACGTTTGTGAGTTAAATAAACTATTTGTAAAAGATTTAGAATTGTTTTTTTTTAAGATCTAAACGCTTCATAAGTTGCCAATGAAGTTTTAGCCCAGTGATTAGGAGTGAGGTGGTGTAAGCTTTAGGTTTCAAGTTTGATTTTCACTTAAGTGAGTTTATTTCTTTTTTATGTGAAGTGTGTTTCATCTTTTATGTGAAACTTGTTTAATACGAATTAGCACTAAACTAATTCTGATATGGTTTGATTTATATAATTTTTTCTTGTAGAAATGGAAAATCGTCCACTTATTTATTTAACTTTTAAGTAATTTTATTATAAAGTAGTAAGTCCAAATTGTCAACTCAAATATTGACCATTAACTCTTGAACAGATATCTCCCTGTTGCGCCTTCGGACTCACCCGCCCTCATGAAGGGTTATTCGCTCATCACATTATCTGCTTTGTGATGCCCCAAGATGTCTGTACTAACCATCAATCGCCCATTCTACTGTTAAAATTATACATTGTCCTCTTGTACTCTCACTTTGTCCATCTCTTCAATAGAATTCTTATACATTTCTAAAAGTTCTTTCGGAACTTTAATGTGAATCGAGCGTCACGATCAGACACTATGGATACAGAAACTTTATGTCTATTATTTCTCTTTAATGTACAGTATAACAATCACCAATTGATCCATTTTGAATCTCACTCTGGTTGATAGGAAATGAGCAAATTTTGTGAGGGGATCAAAATGTAATAGAACTAATTATTTAAAAGACTAAAATAGTGTGACATTTAGGTCTCAAGTTCGATTTTCACTTAAATTAATGTATTTTTTCATTTATGTAAAACTTGTTTTATTTTTATGTGAGGTTTGTTTGTGTTTAGTAAGGTTTAATTAGTTATTGATATTATAATAGTGAGATGTATTTAATAATGAAATTATATTGTATTCCTAAAAAGTGGAGCTTTCAGAAAAAATTATTTAAAAGAAAAAGAAGAGTTCAATGATGACTTGAATGTGCAGGTAAAGTTCAATGATTCAAATTTATTTAACCTACCGTTTTGATGGTATATATGATCTCTACTTATGGAAACAATATTATGTCATTATGATTCCCACATTTTGCAATTATGAAAAACTCTTATTAATATCCTTCTAAACTAAAGTGTAATGTTGTCTACACTTGATTATGTCATCTTTTTAATTAATGTTTATATGAACAAGAGAATAATTATCTTCTAAAACTAATTTTAATGACAAATTTATTCTACGTAACTTCAAATTCAGTAATATATGCAATGTATATTTTAGGACATACTGATTATAGATCTCATACATGTAATTAAATTTAAATTTAAGCAAATCATACTACCACATAATTTTAAAAAATGAGTTATTAATTAAATCATAATAGTATCATTAATTGCATAAAATAATACATAGTTTGTTCACCTAAAATATATTATACTTTTTTTGATCGACAAAAGAAAATTTATTAGAAATTCAGAGTCATACAATGTGACAAATCCAAAAAATATGTAGAGTCATAATAGAGTTACATAATAACGAAATTTTGTAAGAAGAAAACATTACAAGTTGGAGCTCAAAGGTAAGTACTATTAGAAATGCGTCTATGTTTGATGGATATGTTCAAAATAAAAACAAAATTATGTTAATTAAAGCATGGCAAGTATGAAAACTGATTGGCCTGTCCCCAATATGTGATGAGGATATTATTGTGAGAAATCTTAGAATCATGGAGGAACAAAATTTTGTCGGGAGAAATTAATTTGTATTCTAGTTAATCGTGTTGGTGCATTTTTAGGGAATTAAAAATGTTATTGTTTTGGAGGATATTGAGGTATGTTTGGAACTCGAAAAATTTGAAAGAAACAAAGGGAAAAGAAAATGAATTCTAACAAGTAATAGACTTTTAGGTAAAGCGAAAAAATTTAAATTATATTCCTCTTCATAGGTTTATTTTTATACCTTAATTACTTATTTTATCTTTTGACCTTGATAATCTAATGTCAAGTGTTGGATAAATTTGATTTATACAGTTACATTTTATTCCTAAGACAAGGAGAATGCTGAGCAACCAAAATAATTTTCAAATTGCCTTAAATATTCTCATGAAACAAGCATAATTTTCGCTTCCAGGATTATACACCAATGGCTAGAAAAAGTGGATAAAAAGTTTGTCCATTTGCTCCATTAAATAAGAGACTTATCCAATGAACTTAAACTTGTGGACAAAATAAAAATGGCATATCCATTACCTTTATCTCATTAAAATGTTGAACTTCATAATCGGCATCTTTTAGTTGAAACAAAAATGGGATTGCTTAGCCTTGGTTATTACAAAATTCAAAATTGTGGGATATTTTCCCCCCTTAGCCGAATTTGAAATTCTTGATCATGACCTTTAATTTCAAATCTAAGTGATCTTGGCCATTGAACATGTTTTGAACAAAAATACCCTTGGAGCCTTATATTTTTGCCTATACATAGAAGGCCTCGTATTCATTCTAAACTCACCAATTTACAAAAACCTCTTGGTTTGATAAGTTTAAATCTCCTTACCTACATTTTCTTTAGCTTTAAATAAATCTCTTCAAAGCAAAATTGCTTTCAATCTTTAAAGAAGAGAAAATGATCAAAAGCTTTTTGAGATAAGTTTTTAAGTTATATGAGCTTATATTTTAAGTGTTATATTATGTGATTATACCTTCATATATCAAGTATCATTAATTAATTTATCCTTTATACTTGATATATTAAATCGCATATATATATATATATATATATATATATATATATACACAGTAAGGATCTTAGGCTCACCCTTAAAAAGCTCACCCCCCTTTTGCGACGGACCCGGCGACGGTTTGGGTGTACAACCGTCGTCTATACTTTTAGCGATGGACAATATATAGCGTCGCTAATAGTATAGACGACGGTTGTACACCCAAACCGTCGCCGGGTCCGTCGCAAAAGGGGGGTGAGTTTGGGGTGAGCTTTTTAAGGGTGAGCCTAAGAAATGGACTGTATATACATACATACATATATATATATATATATATATATATATATATATATATATATATATATATATATATATATATATATATATATGATCTGTCATAGTTGTGATATTATTATCTTGATCTAAATTGTTATATGTGCTTATTGGAGAAGCACTTATTTGATATATAAAACGTATATAAGCTTATATATTTGATTTGAAAGTTTATATTTGCTTACCTAAGAAGCATTTTGTTAAAATATAAAAGTTAAGCAAATTTTTATATATGTGTTGATTTATATATATATCTGCTTATGTAAAGAAGAATCTGTTTCACACACTTTTTGAAAAAAGGGATTTGAGGAGTCAGTTTATTTTTATATATTTGTGAAAAAGATAGTTATCTTTTGTCCAAGACCAGAGTCTTATAAAGGTCAATGGTGTGACACCCCCAAAATAGGTCCATACAACCCATTTTGAGTCGCCAATAACATTCTACAAAATACAAATACAAATACGAATTTTTTCATTTACAACTAATAAGTGTTGTGCAAAATACGACAACACAATATAAATACATCTTAAATTCTCAATACACTTATTGCCATGTATTGAGATACTTCTATTGTCTCGGACCATCACTCCATTCTCCAGCTAGTCCCCGATACACTCTCTTTTCCTGAAGAGAACAATGGAACAAAAAGGAAAAAGGGTGAGTACAAATAACCCAGTAGGAAATATCATGACTAAAATAATGAAGAATAAAATTATCTTTAGCCTTCAACCGAAATAAATAAGAGATTTAAAGATATTATAATTGTTCAATAACAACAACTGCAGCGGAACGAACAATCCATTAGAAGAGTCAAGTAGATTATAATATCTACCATCTTCTAAAAGTTAAAGGATCACCACCAATATTTTATCCTTGTAACACCAATCAACAGTTCCTGTTTATGAACATCCAAATCAACAGCCTCTCTTTGCACTATGTGCCAAAGATATTTATTTGTAACATCACCGATCATGATCATGCCAAACGCCAGTTCATCTTTGCACTACGGGCCAAAGAGAACTTTTATCATACGCCTTTTTTGTAACACCAAAAGTCATGATTATACCAATACACAGCTTGGTCAAAATCATGTCACGCCAGTTCATCTTTGCACTACGGGCCAAAGAGAACTATCACCACAATTTAAATATGAGGATGATGGCAATGATATAAAATGAATATAGTAAGATCAAGAATAAGAATGAATGTTAAAGATTTATAATTTATTTTATCCAGTGCCGAAGATTGACCAAATTGCCAACATGACGACCAAATTGTGGAGTCAAATTCAAGAATGATATTTAAGAATAAAGTTCACGATTCAACTATAACGTATAAAACGAAATAGAAAGATTTAGGTGAAAAGATATTAGATGAAGCACAAACTATTAAGGATATTCTACAAATTTTCAGGGATTTTCACCATTTAAAAATAAGGTTTTGGAAACAAACAGAGATTTCTTATCATAAATGGAGAAATGTGAAAGAAAAAAATATCTCTTAAAGAATACAAAAGAAATGATACTTTATACGAGTATAAAAGAATATACGAAACTGCAAATGAATTTTCACCCGTCATGCGGTAATCCGCGTAGACAGATTATTTTCACAAAAGATTAATAGGTAATGAATACGAAGGGTTATTCACCAGGCATGCATCAATCCGCACGGACAGGTTATCCCCACAAATTAATAAGGAATAAATGCAAAGGGACATTCACCAGGTACGACACTCCGTACATACAGGTTATTCCCACAGAGTAATAAGGAATAAATACAAAAGGATATTCACCAGGTACGACACTCCGTACATATAGGTTATTCCCACATAGTAATAAGGAATGAATACAAAAGGATATTCACCAGGCATGTGTCAATCCGCACAGACAGGTTATCCCTACAAATTAATACAGAATGAATAACAACCTTTATGAGTATAATATCACTTACGAACATGGAAACAGATGATATTACATAAGAGTATGAAAGAAATGATATCCCCTACCTCAGTTAACAAGTGACTGGATGTTGCTTTCTATGAAGCTTACTAACTTGTACAATAATAGTATTCTCACAAATACTCATAATAGCTTAGCACACTTAGAGAACTCAAGAAATTTAGAGAGAGAGAGGAAGTATAAGCAAGGAAGGTGTGAAGATTTCTTAAGATAATCCTTAGGAAAACCAAGTTTCATTAATTGCACAAAAAGGGCTCGACTTATTACACTTTAGTACCTCCATCTTTGTCTCTATTTTTAATATAATCTCTCAAGTATTATCAATCTTGCATAACATCACCTAATAGTTCCCACATGTGAACCAATAGTTCCATCATATGAACCAATAGTTCATTGCATGTAAATTTCATAATTTCAATTAGGTACCCCTAAGTTAGAATCCACTTTTAATCCGTCAATAATGCTAAAAGATCATATCAAATAATATGAATTACAGTGTCGTGACAAATAATAAAAAGTACTATGCAGATGCTACTGTAACAATTATTGAATCAAAATACTGTGCAATTGCTACTTTATCCATTATTGAATCAATAATATAAAATACTGTGCAACACCGCGTGCTACTGTGGAATACCGCGTGCTACTGTGCAATAACGCGTTTTACTGTATTTTTATCACCGGGTACTTTAACAGTTAACAGTTAAAGTTTTGTCGCCAATTTCTATCGCTTTCTATATACGCCAGTTATTCCGTTGCGGGGTCCACCAATGATTGGTTATTCCAGCGTCGTACGTTACCGAATATAATATTGGTTATTTGGACGGCGCCGTCGTACTTTACCGAATATAATATTCCCCGACAGAACGATATTATCCAACAGAAGAAATATTTTTCGACATACAGGTTTGACTTTTTGTATAAATGAATAGTATATTCGTATGAATAGTACTTTCGTACTTATACCATATAATTTTTGTATCCAGCTCATATAAACGTTATGACGTAATTCGAAGATCGAAGAAAGTGTAAAAGCGTTTTTAGCGTGAATAGTACCTCATGAATAGTGATCACGTGAATAGTGATTTAGTGTTATTATTAGACTTTTCAATTGTCACATTTTACTAGTAACTTTATCGTTATCGATTTAACACCTTTCTATTTAAAATAATAATAAGAAAAAAAATAAATTCTCTTTATTAAAATTTTTAGGGTCTTACAATCTCCCCTCCTTATGAAATTTCGTCCCCGAAATTTATGTACGTACTTGGCATATCGAAGAGGTGAGGATACCTTGCTCTCATTTCAGATTCTAACTCCCAGGTCATTTCCTTTATATCATGGTTTCTCTATAAAACTTTGACTTGAGGTATAATCTTTGAGTATAGAATCTGTTCCTTCTTATCCAAAATTTTCTCACACGTTAAATTTTCTGCTATCTCATCTGTTTCTAATTCAATGATGCGGTTTGGGCCTTTCACATATTTATGTAGCATAGATATATGAAAAACATTATAAATATGAGACATGCTTGGTGGTAAGACGAGTCTGTAGGCCACAGTTCCTACTCGGTTGAGAATTTCAAATGGACCGATAAATCGAGGGTTGAGCTTTCCTCTCTTTTTGAATCTTGTATCTCCTTTCCATGGAGTAACACGTAAGAATACATGGTTTCCGATTTTGAATTCATCGTCCCTTCGATGAAGATCAACATAACTCTGTTGTCGATCTTGTGCTGCTTATATACGTTATCATCTTCACGTGGGTTCGTGGAGTCTTTAACTCTATATTCATCCTTTGTAAGTCATTCAAAATGGGCCTTTACGTTGTCAGCATCGTACTCGTACTTGTATACATTCTTCTACGCAATGCATTAGCTACTACGTTCGCCTTTCCAGTATGGTATTGAATGGTATGGTCATAATCCTTCAACAGCTCGAGCCAACGTCGTTGTCGCATGTTGAGTCCCTTCTGGGTGAAGAAATGTTTGATGCTTTTAATCACCGCATAGATTTCTACTTTCTCCCATCTTTCTTCCTTACGAATAAAATAGGAGCACCCCAAGGAGATGTATTCGAACGTATGAAATCGGTATCTAACAACTCCTGTAGTTAGGTTTTTAACTCTAGAAGTTCAATAGGAGCCATACATATGGGGTCTTAGAAATGAGTTTTGTATTGCGTTTAAGGTCGATACAAAATTCGATTTGACGATCTAGGGGTAGGCCAGGAAGTTCTTCGGAAAATACGTCAGGAAACTTATTAACAACAGAAATATCATTCAAATATGACATATGTTTGTTTAAATCAGTTACATGGGCTAAGGAAGCTTGACATCCGTTTTTCAATAAACAAATGACTTTGTGGATAGAAATGACATTTATTGATTTCAACGGTTTGGTTGCTTGAATTCGCATAATAAGTTGATTAGGAATATGAAAACTAACGACTTTACGAAAGCAATCACTTTTAGCATGATGAGTAGTTAACCAAACAATGAAAATAGTATGCACACAAGCCAATCATATTTGATATGATGTAACATATACTTTGTAATCTTATTCATTTATTAATAAAAGAATTGATTTTCTTAAAAGGCATTTTATATTATCTACATAGTGCTGTTATATTAAATGTGATAAACCTATAGTTTTGAGCAATACTTTTAGAATCATGATGGTGATCATGCTAATGAGATCTAAATTCTAGATAGCTCACAAACTAAAATCGTTCCTAATCGTTGGATTACTAAAAAAAGGATTAGTGAATCCGGATAGATTAGTACATACGTTGCTTGCTCTTAGGAAGAGGATGATTGATCTCATAATCATTTGTGTGGAGACACTAAAGCAAGTATGTAGGTGCTTATTGGAGATTAAGTACACTGAACGTGGCTCGCTAAGAAATACCTAATGGAGTTTTACTCGCCTGTCAATAGAAATTCCTCTAGTGATAGTAGTACAAGTGATCCTTGGACTTGAGATCATCACAGTATCTTGTGTATGATGAGTTATACTTTGACATGTCCCTTAAGACCTTTAGGGTATATCAAAGGGTATGATTGGGTATAATAAGTTGTACATGGAGATAGGTGAATGATCAACAAAGAATCTACCACGTCTAGTAAAAGATGTGAATGTCCTATGTGATTCGATAAATGACAACTCAGTAGTCCTTGGCCAAGGCAGAATGAAATTAGAAAGGAGTTTCTAATTTACATTATTTACAGTTGTGCATTTGGGAATCGAAATACATATAATTAAATAAAATAAGACTTGACAGTAAATCCATGTCTTATATTTAATTGGGACATTGTATGGTAGAAGGATTGAATTGTACGGTAACTATGCACTGAAAGGTTCTTTTGTGTTAATGTTGAAATCTATATTATCTGGAAAGTCGTTGATCGCTAAGGGGGCTTACCCTTATTGTAGAATAAATATTATTTATTTAAATGAATTAAATAGTTTAATTTATTTATTTAAATAATATTAGAATTGTTCTAATTGTTTTATTGACAACCGGTTTAATATGGAGAACCTAAAGGGTCACACCGCAAAAGAAAAATATTTATTTAAGAAGTAAATTGCATAATTGTAATAATAAGTTAAATGTATTTAATTTAGTCTATGGAGATAGAATAAATTAAATAGCTTAATATTTATTATTTAATATTTTGGAAATATTAAATATAAATTAATAAGAGGAGTCTTATTATTATTATTACTATTACTATTATTTAATTCCTAATAGGATTGAGAATTAATTAATAGAAGTACTCTCCCATGAATTCCTAATTGGATTAGGAGCATAATTAATTAAAGGAGTTTAATTATAATTAAAACCCTAATCCTAAATAGTTTAGGGAAGGGTTATTCCTACATCTATAAATAAGAGGAGTCTTATCATAGATTAGGGTTACACATTCTTGCATAAGAATAGTGGAGAGTACTTGTAATTTCTATAAAGATAGAAACTAGGGTTTTGCCTATACCCAACTTCTTGAATACTTATTCTTTCTTGGTGGATCACCTCTAGAGGCCAAACACTTGGGTGGCTAACGTTGATTAAAGGAAGGAATCTCATCTGTGGAATTCAAGGAGAACGCAAAGGAATTGGAGTTGAACTTGTACCCGAGGAAGCTTTGATCTACGAGGGTATAATTCTTATTCTCTTTCTCTTTCGTTTAATTGATAATTGAGCACAAGGATAGATCATGGTGATGGTTTGTATTAAAATTTTAAAATCCATTTTATCACGCTTCCGCTCTATTTGTGTAATTTGATTGCATGCTTGCGTTATATACAAACCTAACAGTGGTATCAGAGACTAATCCTTGTGTTAATTATTGATTTTGATGATTCCATGTATGAATTGATATGCGATACGATCGGATTTTTGAGCTGAAAAAATTTTCTGAATCTGCGTTGCGGCGCGGCCGCGCCGCTTCTAGTTCATTCTGGAGCGCGGCCACGCCCTAACCCAGAAAACGTTTCTGGGGGTGCAGCGCGGCCGCGCCGCTCATAGTTCAATTTGGAGCGCGGCCGCGCCGGTGCACAGACTTTGAATTTTTTTGTTTTTCTCAATTAACATAAATAGTTTATTTAATTGATAAAAATTTAAAATAAAGATGTTTATTTTATCTGGAATAGGATTTCAGATTGCTAAAATTAAAGGAGTTTAATTTGGATTTGGTTTTTGATTAAAATAAAAGAGTTTATTTTGTTTCAAAACTAAATATTAGCAAAACTTTTGCCCATTAATTGATATCAATGCATATATGGAATGGTTTTATTATTCATGGGATGAATATTATTTATTGATACATATAGAGATATGTATGATAATAAATAGGGATTGATTATGGACTATTGGCCAATGTGTGATTGGATTTATTTTAGTGGATGCTTGAATGTATGGATTTTTATAAATGGGGTCTGCGTACCTCGTCTTCTCTAATTTTTCTTAATGTAAATTCTATCTCCCTCCTATGTACTTCCCCTTGACTGCTGATCAAGGTTTCTATTTATTGTAAATAGTTTTTATAATAGGACTAGTTAGAATTAATTTTGAAGAATTGGAGACAAAGGAGTAAGGAGCGCTTGAAGACCCGTTTGTAATGGAGCCCGGGTTTAAATGTAATAGTTATATTTAAATTTAATTCTTGCACTCTAGGTTTGACTTTTTGGTTCACTTGGTGGCTCTAGTGAACCAAACTAGAATAAAAGTCCATAATCAATCCGGGTAGAATATAGTATTCTATATATGCATGTTTACTATATATATATATATTATATATTATCCAACATGCTTTGCATATAAAATAATATGACGCGTATTTTATATATATATATGTGCATGCGCGCTAAACAAGATGAGACTAATAATAATAAACCCCTCAAAGAAATTATATTAAGTCCTAAGCGTTCAAAGATATTTGGAATATCGAACGTCGCCTTCTAGCATGGTAAAACGATAGAGTATTAAATATTTAATATGAGTTTGTTGTGTCACACAAGGCAAGTATTAAATATTTAAGATGTTACTTTATCACATTTAATGCTTTTAAATAGACTGAACGATGCTGTTTTGTTGTGTCACACAAGGACAGTGTTTTTCTTTCGAATATATGGAAGTGCTAGGTTGGACTTAACTTGGATAATTTTGATTCGGATGTGTCACACTTGATCAAAATAATCTAAGAGACACAATACAAAGAGTTACATAGTGATGTAATTGACAATAGTTGTCTACCTATTTATTTATATATAGTTTGTTGTGTCACACAAGGCTATATACATTTGAAATGGGATCCTTATTCTCACTAGCAAATCTTGAATTAGATTTGCTGAACTATATATTGAGGGTAATATAGTTTGATGAAAAGTGAGAGATACCAATTTAAAATAAAGACCTAATTTATTTTGGTAATTAATTAAATGAATGTATGCTAAAATGTTGTCTATTTTCACATGCAGAATTTAAAACTGTCAAACTCACTATCACTGCGTAGCATACTAGATGCTAACAAACTGACCGGACCGAATTACACGGACTGGTTAAGGAATCTGAGAATTGTTCTCAATGCTGAAAAGATTTCTTATGTCCTAAATTCGCCAGTCCCTGCAACACAGTCTCTGAGGAAGAGATTGCTACTTTCAGAAAGTGGCAAGATGATGCAATCCTGGCTCAATGCATCATGCTCGCATCCATGAGTAACGAGCTTCAGCGTCAACATGAAACTATGGATGCTCCTACTATATTGCTTCACCTCAAAGAGTTGTATGGTGAGCAAAGTAGGACTGCTAGATATCAGATATCTAAGGAGCTCTTCCGATCTCGTATGACCGAGGGCACTGCTGTTGAGACTCATGTCCTTAAGATGATTAATCTGATTGAACAACTTTGACAGCTAGGGTTCATGATGGATGGGGAGTTAAGTCAAGATTTGATCTTGCAATCACTCCCAGACACCTTCTCACAATTTGTTGTGAATTTTCACATGACTAAGTTGGACGTCAGCTTACTTGAGTTACTTAACATGCTGAAAACTGCTGAAGCTCACTTCTCATCCAACAAGAACCAAGTCTTACTAGTGGATGATTCTTCCAAGAAAAGGAAGAAGCCCAAGGTATCTTCTGAAAAGAAGAAAAACAAGAAGGCTAAGGGCAAGGCGAAGAGAAAGGATAAAAAGAAACCTGATCCAGATAGCAAAGGAATTTGCTACCATTGCAATAAGCCCGGACACTGGAAGAGGAACTGCAAGGAGTATCTTGTGGACCAGAAGAAGCTTGGAGAAGCTTCGACTTCCGATCTAGGTTTGTTCATGATTGAAATTAATTTTTCTGAAAGTCAACATTGTACTTGGGTATTGGATACCGACTGTAGTTCTCACATATGTAATAATGTGCAGGGACTAAGCAGAAGTAGAAGATGAACAAGGATGAAGTCATCCTACGAGTGGAAAATGGAGCAAAGGTTGCTGCATTAGCTGTAGGGACTTATTGTTTAACACTGCCTTCGGACAAGTTCATTAGTTTAAATAATTGTTATTATGTTTCAACACTCATTAGAAACATTATTTCAATTTCTGTATTAGATATGGATGGTTTTGGTATTATAATAAAGAACAACAGATGTTCTATTTATAATAAAAATATTTTATATGGTGTTGGGAACCTACTGAATGGACTTTACATACTTGACTTGCATGAAAATATACTTCAAATTGAACAAACTAAGAACAGAAAAAGAGATGATATTAATTATACCTTTATGTGGCACTGTAGACTCGGTCATATCAATGAAACAAGATTAACCAACTTGCATAAAGATGGGCTTTTAGAGCTATCTGATTACGAATTATATCCAACTTATGAATCTTGTCTCATGGGTAAGATGACTAAATCTCCTTTTAGTGGAAAAGGAGAAAGAGTTACAGAGTTGTTAGCGTTGGTACACACAGACGTATGTAGACCTATGACAATGAATGCATGAGGAGGGTATTCTTATTTTATTACTTTCACTGATGATCATTCTAGATTTGGATATGTGTATATAATGAAATACAAATCTGAATCGTTTGAAAAGTTCAAGGAATTCAGAAGTGAAGTAGAGAAGCAAACTAGTAAGAGTATTAAGATTCTTCGATCGGATCGAGGAGGGGGATACTTGACCAATGAGTTTCTCAATTGTCTCAAAGAAAATGGTATAATCTCACAATGGACTCCACCAGGGACGCCACAGTTGAATGGTGTATCTGAAAGGAGAAATCGAACATTGTTGGACATGGTTCGTTCCATGATGAGTTTTACCGACCTTCCAATATCCTTCTGGGGTTATGCCCTAGAAACGGCTGCATATCTACTTAACAAGGTACCTACAAAATCTGTCCCAAAGACTCCATATGAGTTATGGACAGGGAGGAAACCAAATCTTAAGTATGTTAAGACTTGGGGTTGTCCAGCTTATGTCAAAAGGTTTGAGCAAGATAAGCTAAAGACTAGATCCGACAAGTGTAGATTTGTGGGTTACCCAAAAGAAACTGTAGGGTATTATTTCTATCATCCTACTGATCAAAAGGTGTTTGTAGCGAAACACGCTGCCTTCTTGGAAAAGGAGTTTATCCTTGAAGGGGTCAGTGGGAGTAAGATATATCTTGAAGAAGTTCAAGAACCACAAAATACTCCGAATCAAAGTCAGGTACCTAACCAAGTAGAAGAACCTACTGTACCACAACCTATTCGTAAATCTGGAAGAGTACCGAAGATACCTGAAAGGTATGAATTCATCATAGAGGATGATGATGAGGTACGCATCATAGATGATGATGATCCATTGACTTACGAAGAGGCTATGAGTAGTGAAGACTCAGAGAAATGGCTAGAAGCCATGAAATCCGAGATGGACTCCATGTATGAAAACCAAGTATGGACTTTGGTTTCACCACCTGAGGGCATTAAGCCTATTGGGTGTAAATGGGTCTTTAAGAGAAAGACTGGAGCAGATGGCAAGGTAGAGACCTATAAAGCCCGATTGGTTGCAAAATGTTTCAAACAAAGACAAGAAGTTGACTATGATGAAACCTTCTCACCAGTAGCTATGCTCAAGTCCATTCGGATTTTGCTTGCAATTGCAGCTTATTATGACTACGAGATCTGACAAATGGACGTGAAAACGGCCTTTCTCAATGGAGAGCTTGAGGAGAATGTATATATGATACAACCAGAGGGTTTTGTTTCAACGGTTGGAACAAACCAAGTCTGTAAGCTACAACGATCTATTTATGGATTGAAGCAAGCTTCTCGAAGATGGAACATCCGTTTTGATGAGATAATCAAAAGGTTTGATTTTATCAAAAATGAGGATGAACCTTGTGTGTACAAGAAGGTTAGTGGGAGCGCTGTTTCATTCTTTGTATTATATGTTAATGATATATTACTGATAGGGAATGATGTTCCTATGCTACAGTCGATCAAAATTTGGTTATCTAAACACTTCTCCATGAAGGACTTGGGTGAGGCATCCTATATTTTGGGGATAAAGATCTATAGAGATAGATCTAAAAGGATGCTGGGCTTGACCCAAGGAAAGTACACTGACTCGATGCTAAAGAAGTTTAGCATGGAAGATTCCAAGAGAGGTCTCATGCCGATGAGCCATGGAATACATCTCTCCAAGAAACAGGCCCCAAAGACACCTGAGGAGAGAGACCGGATGAGTAAGATTCCTTATGCTTCCGCAATAGGATCTATCATGTATGGTATGATATGTACTAGACCAGATGTCGTTCATGCACTTAGTGTAACGAGCAGATATTAGTCGAATCCAGGAGAAGAGCACTGAAAGGTAGTGAAAAACATCCTAAAGTACTTAAGAAGAACTAAGGATGTATTTTCTTATCTACAGTGGGTCTGAATTGAAACTAGAGGGCTATACAGACTCAAGTTTTCAAACGAACCAAGATGACAGTAAATCCGTTTCAGGGTATGTGTTTACCTTAAACGGTGGCGCGGTGAGTTGGAAGAGTTCCAAGCAGTAAACAGTTACTGAATCAGTGATAGAGGCAGAGTACATAGCTGCAAGTGAAGCTGCAAAGGAAGCTGTTTGGATGAAAAAGTTCATAACTGAACTTGGAGTGGTTCCTAGCATTAGAGGAGCCGTACCTCTATTCTGTGACAACAACGGAGTTGTTGCGCATGCTAAGGAACCCAGGTCTCATCAGAAATCCAAACACGTATTGCGGCGGTTTCATTTGATTAGAGAGATCATTGAAAGAGCAGATGTCATCCTGGAGCGTGTGGACTCTTAAGACAACATTGCAGATCCATTTACTAAAGCTTTAACTCAACAGTAGTTTGATCGTCACTTAGAGAAGATGGGTATTAGATACCAAGGCGATTGGCTTTAGTGCAAGTGGGAGATTGAAAGTAGTATGCACACAAGCCAATCATATTTGATATGATGTAGCATATACTTTGTAATCTTATTCATTTATTAATAAAAGAATTGATTTTCTTAAAAGGCATTTTATATTATCGACATAGTGCTGTTATATTAAATGTGATAAACCCATAGTTTTGAGTAATGCTTTTAGAATCATGATGGTGATCATGCTAATGAGATCTAAATTCTAGATAGCTCACAAACTAAAATCGTTCCCAATCGTTGGATTACTAAAAAGGGGATTAGTGAATCCGGATAGATTAGTACATACGTTGCTTGCTCTTAGGAAGAGGATGATTGATCTTATAATCATTTGTGTGGAGACACTAAAGCAAGTATGTAGGTGCTTATTAGAGAATAAGTACACTGAACGTGGCTCGCTAAGGAATACCTAATGGAGTTTTACTCGCCTGTCAATAGGAATTCCTCTAGTGATAGTAGTACACGTGATCCTTGGACTTGAGATCATCATAGTATCTTGTGTATGATGAGTTATACTTTGACATGTCCCTTAAGACCTTTAGGGTATATCAAAGGGTATGATTGGGTATAATAAATTGTACATGGAGATAGGTGAATGATCAACAAAGAATCTACCATGTCTAGTAAAAGATGTGAATATCCTATGTGATTCGATAAATGACAACTCAGTAGTCCTTGACCAAGGCAGAATGAAATTAGAAAGGAGTTTCTAATTTACATTATTTACAGTTGTGCATTTGGGAATCGAAATACATATAATTAAATAAAATAAGACTTGACAGTAAATCCATGTCTTATATTTAATTGGGATATTGTATGGTAGAAGGATTGAATTGTATGGTAACTATTTACTGAAAGGTTCTTTTGTGATTAATGTTGAAATCTATATTATCTGGAAAGTCGTTGATCGCTAAGGGGGCTAACCCTTATTGTAGAATAAATATTATTTATTCAAATAAATTAAATAGTTTAGTTTATTTATTTAAATAGGATTAGAATTGTTCTAATTATTTTATTCACAACCGATTTAATATGGAGAACCTAAAGGGTCGCACCGCAAAAGGAAAATATTTATTTAAGAAGTAAATGACATAATTGTAATAATAAGTTAAGTGTATTTAATTTAGTCTATGGAGATAGAATAAATTAAATAGGTTAATATTTATTATTTAATATTTTGGAAATATTAAATATAAATTAATAAGAGGAGTCTTATTATTATTATTATTACTATTACTATTATTTAATTCCTAATAGGGATTGGGAATTAATTAATAGAAATACTCTCCCATGAATTCCTAATTGGATTAGGAGCATAATTAATTAAAGGAGTTTAATTATAATTAAAACCCTAATCCTAAATAGTTTAGGGAAGGGTTATTCCTACATCTATAAATAAGAGGAATCTTATCATAGATTAGGGTTACACACTCTTGCATAAGAATAGTGGAGAGTACTTGTAATTTCTATAGAGATAGAAACTAGGGTTTTGCCTATACCCAACTTCTTGAATACCTATTCTTTCTTGGTGGATCACATCTAGAGGCCAAACACTTGGGTGGCTAACGTTGATCAAAGGAAGGAATCTCATCCGTGGAATTCAAGGAGAACGCGAAGGAATTGGAGTTGAACTTGTACCCGATGAAGCTTTGAGCTACGAGGGTATAATTCTTATTCTCTTTCTCTTTCGTTTAATTGATAATTGAACACAAGGATAGATCATGATGATGGTTTGTATTAAAATTTTAAAATCTGTTTTATCACGCTTCCGCTCTATTTGTGTAATTTGATTGCATGCTTGCGTTATATACAAACCTAACAAACAATTCCTAAAATCACACTAAATTCTTGTATTTCAAAAGAGATAATATCATTGAGTAAGGTGAGGGTACCGACTTGAACAAAACAATATTTATAGACTGTAAATGTAACGAATGTTTGTTCCAATAGTGTTTCAACAGATAAGTCAAAATTTAATTTCTCAAGGGTCAAGTTTAAACGTTGAGCACAAGTAGATGAAATAAAAGAGTGGGTAAAACCAGTATCTAATAAGGTATAGACTCGCAAGAGTTTATGATTAGCTCACCGGTTATGGCGTCATCTGGTTTTCACGCATTTTGAGAGGTTGCGACAAAAGCTCTCCCTTGTACCACAGGCTTTGACTTGTCCGTGTCAGCCCTTGGTGTCATCATTACGGCTGGACTTGATTTTGCTATATGACCGAATAGAGATATATGACCTTCCTTTCCACAATTGTAACATACCTTGGGTGGCTGTGTACAGTTTGGACTGATGTGTCCCTCTTTTTCCGCACTTGTAACATATGACTGGTGGTTGTTCCCCTTCCCTCGAAACTGGTACTGGTGATGCTGATGATGCTGGTGCATTTCCCTTGTTATTGTTGAATCTTCTCTTCTTGGAATTGTTGCCACTTGACTCACTCCCCATATTATCTGGACCGGGATTACCACCGAAGTGGTTACCATTTTCGGCGTGGTGATTCCCTCCTCGCTAGTTATCTTTATTTCGATGATTATTGCCACCGTTACGATTATTATCGTAATTTCTTTCTCGTTGTTGGGTGTTGCTTCCTGGTTGTAGTATTTCTTTCTCCTGCTCCACTAATTGAGCCCTATCCACGACATCCGAATATATACAAATTTTATGAGATATGAGATATTAACGAATTTCTGGTTTCAAACCTCGTAAAAATATTCGCGTCATTCGTTCCTCAGTGTCCACTAAATGGGATGCAAATCGAGACAACTCAGCAAACTTAGCCTCGTACTGCGAAACAGTCATGTTGTTCTGCTCCAGTTTGATGAATTCCACCTCCTTCATATGGCGAATACTCTTCGGGAAATACTTCTCGTTAAATAATTCTTGGAACTCGACCCAAGATACCTCGAGTGCCGAGCGACGGGTACGTTTCACGGATTCCCACCAATGATCCGCTTCTCCTCACAGCATAAAAGTGACGAAAGGAACCTTTTGTTCGTCCGTGCAACGTAGTACATCAAATATCTTTGTTCATTGTTTGAGACACGCCTCTACCTTGAGTGGATCTGGCTTGCTGAAAAATTCAGGTGGTCTCAATTCTTTGAACTGCTTGACAGTGACCATTCGTACCTTATCTGTGTTTCTGCTAATATTGTAGACATGAGCTCTTCTCGCCTGGTTCTGCATGATTTGCATGAAGTTCCTAAAAAATTCATCATTCATCCTGTTGTTAGCATCATGATTAGCATCATGATGTTCTGAGTTTGCACCCGTATTATTTGTAGCGTCCTGATTTTCAACTACAATTGTCTCATAGTGAATCTCTTGGTTTTCAGATGCTATTCTGAAATGTGATCACAAAATAAAGATTAGTTAAAGAAATAGACATGCAACATCTTGTCCCTATAACCAAACCAATTACTTAAATAACAAAATAGCATAGGTAAGACACACTAGCGAAGAATTTTACTCGTCTCTCCCCTCCTAGTTCTAATTCCAGATCTCTACCAGAGATCATATCCCTAACCTCTGATACCAACTGTGACGCCTCCAAAATATGTCCATACAACCCATTTTGAGTCGCCAATAACATTCTACAAAATACAAATACAAATACAAATACGAATTTTTCCATTTATAACTAATAAGTGTTGTGCAAAATACGACAACACAATATAAATACATCTTAAATTCTCAATACACTTATTGCCACACTAATAGTAATGTATTGAGATACTTCTATTGTCTCGGACCATCACTTCATTCCCCGACTAGTCCCTGCTACACTCTCTTTTCCTGAAAAGAACAATGAAACAAAAAGAAAAAAGGGTGAGCACAAATAGCCTAGTAGGAAATATCATGACTAAAATAATGAAGAATAAAATTATCTTTAGCCTTCAACCGAAATAAATCAGAGATTTAAAGATATTATAATTATTCAATAACAATAATTACAATCCATTAGAAGAGTCAAGTAGATTATAATATCTACCATCTTCTAAAAGTTAAAAGATCACAACCAATATTTTATCCCTCTAAGACCAATCAATAGTTCCTGTTTATGAACATCCAAATCAACAGTTTATATTCAACAGCCTCTCTTTGCACTATGTGCCAAATATATTTATTTGTAACATCACCGGTCGTGATCATGCCAAACGCCAGTTCATCTTTACACTATGGGCCAAAGAGAACTTTTACCATACGCCATTGTTTGTAACACCAAAAGTCGTGATTATACCAATACACAGTTTGGTCAAAATCATGTCACGCCAGTTCATCTTTGCACTACAGACCAAAGAGAACTATCACCATAATTTAAATATGTGGATGATGACAATGATATAAAATGAATACAGTGAGATCAAGAATAAGAATGAATGTTAAAAATTTATAATTTATTTTATCCAGTGCCAATGATTGACCAAATTGCCAACATGACGACCAAATTGTGGAGTCAAATTCAAGAATGATATTCAAGAATAAAGTTCACGATTCAACTATAACATATAAAACGAAATAGAAAGATTCAGGTGAAAAGATATTAGATGAAGCACAAACTATTAAGGATATTCTACAAATTTTCAGGGATTTTCACCATTTAAAAATAAGGTTTTGGAAACAAATAGAGATTTCTTATCATAAATGGAGAAATGTGAAAGAAAAAGATATCCCTTAAAGAGTACAAAAGAAATGGTACTTTATACGAGTATAAAAGAATATACGAAACTGCAAATGGATTTTCACCCGTCATGCGGTAATCCGCGTAGACAAATTATTTTCACAAAAGATTAATAGGTAATGAATACGAAGGGTTATTCACCAGGCAAGCGTCAATCCGCACGGACAGGTTATTCCCAGAAATTAATAAGGAATAAATGCAAAGGGATATTCACCAGGTACGACACTCTGTACATACAAGTTATTCCCATAGAGTAATAAGGAATGAATACAAAAGGATATTCACCAGGTACGACACTCCGTACATACAGGTTATTCCCACAGAGTAATAAGGAATGAATACAAAAGGATATTCACCAGGCATGCGTCAATCCGCACAGACAGGTTATCCCCACAAATTAATACGAAATGAATAACAACCTTTATGAGTATAATATCACTTACGAACATGGAAGCAAATGATATTACATAAGAGTATGAAAGAAATGATATCTCCTACCTTAGTTAACAAATGATTGGATGTTGCTTTCTATGAAGCTTACTAACTTGTACAATACTAGTATTCTCACAAATACTCACAATAGTCTAGCACACTTAGAGAACTCAAGAAATTTAGAGAAAGAGAGAGGAAGTATAAGCAAGGAAGATGTAAAGATTTCTTGAGATAATCCTTCCTATTTATAGGAAAACCAAGTTTCATTAATTGCACAAAAAGGGCTCGAATTATTACACTTTAGTACCTCCATCTTTGCCTCTATTTTTAATATAATCCCTCAAGTATTATCAATCTTGCATAACCTCCCCTAATAGTCCCTGCATGTGAACCAATAGTTCCATCATGTGAACCAATAGTTCATTCCATGTGAATTTCATAATTTCAATTAGGTACCCCTAAGTTAGACTCCACTTTTAATCCGTCAATAATGCTAAAATATCATATCAAATAATGTGAGTTACAGTGTCGTGACAAATAATAAAAAGTACTATGCAGATGCTACTGTAACAATTATTGAATCAAAATACTGTGCAATTGCTACTTTATCAATTATTGAATCAATAATATAAAATACTGTGCAACACCGTGTGCTACTGTGGAATACCGCATGCTACTGTGCAATAACGCGTTTTACTGTATTTTTATCACCGAGTACTTTCTATATACGCCAGTTATTCCGTTGTGGGGCCCACTAATGATTGGTTATTCCAGCGCCGTACGTTATCGAATATAATATTGGTTATTTCGACGGTGTCGTCGTACTTTATCGAATATAATATTCCCCAACACAACGAATATTATCCGACAGAAGGAATATTTCCCGACATACAAGTTTGACTTTTTGTATAAATAAATAGTATATTCGTATGAATAGTATTTTCGTATTTATACCGTATAATTTTTGTATCCAGCTCATATAAACGTTATGACGTAATTCGAAGATCGAAGAAAGTGTAAAAGCGTTTTTAGCGTGAATAGTACCTCGTGAATAGTGATCACGTGAATAGTGATTTAGCGTTATTACTAGACTTCTCAATTGTCACATTTCACTAGTAACTTTATCGTTATCGATTTAACACCTTTCTGTTTAAAATAATAATAAGAAGAAAAATAAATTTTCTTTATTAAAATTTTCGGGGTCTTACAAATGGGGAGTTAGATCTCTAGTGTACTTTGAGGAGAAACAAAGGATGTCTGTTCAAGACTAGATCTTAAAAATAGAACTAGGCCCCAGTTCAGGTACATCGAAGTTTGAGGAAGTAGCGGGGAGAGCTATACTATCTGAGATAATTAGTTGTAGGACAGTTTGGAAGTTTTATCTTGAAAAACTTTGTAAAGGTTACTCCCACTATTGAAGGAGTGATTTTTATTATTGGTATAATAGGATCCCAAGTCCTAGAGAGGAGTTTGAGACTGGATGTAGCAACATACCCAGGTTGTATATTGTGAACCAGCTAAATCTCTGTGTCTCATGTAATTGCTTTTGTGTCTCTTCATTTATAACTGTTTAATTTAATTATCACACTACAATTAATTAAATTAAAATTTAAAAGTGCCAAGGTAAATTTTTAAACGGTAATAATCTATTCAACCCCCTTCTAGATTATTACTGGACTTTTATTTGTTATCAGAGCGGTGCTCCTTAATTTGTTTGTTAAGTGAGTACATGCATAACTAAGAGTAGATCCGACCATGACCTACACAAATGCAATCAGATGCGGAGAACGACTATTTATGTCAAAACCACCACTATTTGATGGTACAAATTTTACCATGTGAAAAAACATATTCAAGATCTATGCCAAATCTTAAGGAATTAAGGTATGGCTTGCAATAGAACGAGGAACTAAAGCTCCTATAAAAATGATCGGAGATAAGATCATAGAGAAGGATGTTGATGAATACACTTATGAAGATGAAGAAGTCATGAACTTAACTTTCAAAGATGAAATGATTCTAACTAGTGCTCTTATTAAAAAAGAGTATAAAAGAGTTAGTAATTACAGAAGTGCTAAAGAAATATGGGAGAATTGATTGTAACCTATGAAGGTACCAATCATATTAAAGAAACTAGAAAAGATGCACTTATCGAAGAATATGAGAGTTTCTAGCTGGAAGATGGAGAAAAGATCATTGATATGGAAACTCAGTTTTCAAAATAATTGACGAGCTCGAATAACTCGGGAAGATCTACACAATAAACAAGAAGAACATAAGAATTTTAAAAGCGCTTCCATCCATCTGAAAAATGAAAGTTACTGTAATCAAAGAAATGCAGGACTTGAGTACCTATCCAGTCGAAAGTCTCATTGGAAACCTCCATGCTATTGAGGTGAACATGCTAGTAGAAAAAGTGGGATCTGACACAGATCTCAAAAAGAAAGGATTAGTATTCAGGGCTCTTTTGGTTGACCAAGAGAGTTACGATGAAGATCTTAATGAAGAACTGCTAAGCTTAGATAACAACGAAGTGGCTCTCCTTTCAAGACAATTAAGGAGAGTAATTCAAGGTAAAGCTAGAAAATACAGAAAAGGATTTTTAAAGTCAAATAACAATTTTCGCAATTCCAAAAGCAAGCAATACTCCAGATCTCAGGCGCACGAAGGGAATGTCAAAGGAATAACTTCAGAAATGCTAACTCCATGTAGAACTTAAACGCATGGTTCGAGTGTAAACAACCTGGACACTTCAAGAAGGAAGGTCCAAATCTGACCAACAACAAAGTTCTAGTTACTGAAGAGGGCTTGTGATTTGAGTGATGACGATGAAAATGCAGAGCAACACGAATTAAAAAAGTTGCCAACCTATGCTTAATGGCTAACAATAAGACATCACCACCAAAATCTGAGGTAGATTATGAACATCTGCTTCCCAGTACTTCATATTCATTGCATGATATATATATATATATATATATATATATAAATCATAATTAAAAATGACTTAGAAAATGAATTACAAGATGCATATTATATTTTAGGGTTAAACTCTTATATCCCTCAAAGTATGACCCCTTTACACAGTGACCCTAATCTTTAAAACCTGATAACAGCATCCTCCAAGTACACTTAGGTAAACAAAAGTGACCCTAAAATCATTTTCGCACAAAAAAATTGTCTGAGTGCTGACGTGTCACCGAGAAGCTTGTTGTATACGGTTTGAGTGTATATGACTATTACAATATACAGTTTATTTACTAAATATATTTGCAATACAAGTAGGGGGGTTTACTCACTAAAAGCATTTACTAAAGAAAACTTTAAAAACTGAGTTCGATAAAAAGCTAGGGTTGTGTATGTAGAAGAACAATCAAGCTCGATAATGTGTAAAATTACAGAAAACTTATGAGTTTTTAGGTCTGATCTAGCTAATCGAGGTTCAAAATCAAGTTGCAATGGTATGGGTTGTGAGAATTCGAGATTTGGAAGACAATTGAACTCCAAAATATAGAGGTAAAGCAAATTTTTTGACATGGCTACTTTCACCTTTATGGTAGTTGGAAAAGTTATGATACACGTTTGTGTGTGTGTATATATATACATATATATATATATATATATATATATATATATATATATAAATATCAGTTATTAATGGTAGTTGAGAAAGTGATTGTGCAATTCCCCTTCTTCGATTCTTCATTCTTTGACAATTGTGTGGTCCCTTCTTCGGGTCCCAAAATATTCTTTATGTCATTTGTTTTTTTATTGATTATGCTTGGAAGTAATGAAATAATAGTCTTTTTTGTTATTAGGGTATTTATTATTCTTTTGTTGACTGCAGATTTGCACGATGATATCTTATTTAGTATAAGATTGCATTATGCTGGTGAATTTGTAGTTGGGGGTATGAGAGGGGTCAATGTCAGTATTTTGACTATTGTGAGCTTAGTCAGTTAACCCCAAGGGAGTTGAGTTGCATGACAATAGAGGTTGGACTTTGTGAGTTATTATCATACTACCACTTTGATCCAGTTAAGGGATAAAGGGAACTGATATCAGTTAATGATATTAAGCACTTAAAGTATTTTATTCTGAAGTCCAAAGAGGTGGATGTAGTAGTGATAAGTCACCAGCCCTTACAAATGTCATCTCTATTAAAGATATTTGATGATGATGAGGAAGACAACCAGGTTCATGATAATGAAGAAGGCATCCACTATGTTATTAATGAGGAAGACATCCAGTCTGGTGGTCATGAGGAAAACATCCACTTTGATGATGATAACAGTGAAGATTCCTCATTCAATGAACAATTTTATGATAATTCATATGAGGAAGATGGCATTGTATTTAAGGCTAATGTGGATAGTGGTATAGAAGGCATGCATATATGGTTCAGATGATACAGAGTAAGAAGAAGTAGGGGTATCAAGAAGAAAGAAAAAGAAGGTAACTGCAGAAGGGAAGGAGAAGGTGACTGCAAAAGGGAAGGAGAAGGTGACTGCAAAAGACAAGGAGAAGGTGACTGCAAAAGACAAGGAGAAGGTTACTAAAATTGATGATACGGAAGATCTTGTGCAGGAAAGAATTCCTAAAATGACTGTAAATGAAGATGAAGATGGACCAAAATAGCTAGAGTTTGATCCTGAAACTATAATGGATGATCCTAAATTTGAAAATGGCATGTTGTTTAAGAACAACAAATAATTCAAGAAGACAGTTAGAGCTCACTCAGTCAAGCATGGAAGAAATCTAGTAATATACAAGAATAAAGCTTTCAAGGTTGGTTATAAATATAGTCCTCCTTGTCCATGGAAGATATATGCTAGTAGGTTACAGAGGGAGAATACACTGCAAGTTAAGAAGTTGTATGATCCCCATACTTGTTCGAGAGATGCTAGAAATAAGCATGTTAACTTTAGGTGGCTTGTAGAGAAGTATATAAATGAATTCAAAACAAATCCAAAGACAAGTGTTGCTACCTTTGTAGAAACTGTTTGGAAGGAAAATATTGTGAAGATATCAGAGACTCAAGCTTATAAAGTAAGGGTCAAAGCAGTGAAGATGATCCAGGGCAGTATTAATGGTTAATATGTGAAGCTCTGACAGTATGTTGAAGAGTTGAAAAGGCTAAATCCAAGTAGTACAATTGAATTGGTTACTAAAAAGGGTACACTAGCAATAAGAAAACCAATTTTTAAAAGGATTTATATATGTTTTGAAGGACTAAAGGAAGGCTTCAAGCATTGTAGGCCTGTCATTGGGGTTGATGGTGCCCACCGAAAGAGTACAAATGGAGGAGTCCTTTTAACTGCAGTAGGTATTGATCCTTACAACAATATATTTCCATTAGCGTATGTAGTTATAGAAAGTGAGATAAGGGCTACATGGATATGATTTTTGGAAATTTTAAAGGATGATGTAGGGATTGAGAATGAATATGGGTGGACATTTATTTCTGACAAATAGAAAGGGTTGATTGCAGCATATGATGATATTATCTCTAATGTCGATAGAAGGTTTTGTTTCCAGCACTTGCAACAGAACTTTGCTAATGTTCGGCATAGAGGTATGCAACTAAGGGAATTGTTATGGAATTGTGTAAGGGCTAGTAATAGTGTGAAATCCGGGTACTTCGTTTCTACAACATTTGGTGTTCACTATCCAAATACATCACATCACATCTAACTAGCCATTCAAATATGAATGAAAACTCTTAATTAAAATAGAAATCTCCCATTAAAGGGTTACAACATCTTTAACAAATAAATCCCAGGTCGTCTAACCTTAATAAAACATCAATGCGGAAAACATAACATAAGTCTAATACATAAACATCATTTAAATAAATATAACAAGTCTTCATCACTTGTTTGCTTTTCCTTTGCCCTTACTAGTGGATGGCTCATCAGTTCTTTCAACTTTAGCTGCAATGTTATTATGCAAGGGTGAGCAACAATTGCCCAGGAAGTAACACAACAAAAATAATAATAACATGCGAATAATCAATGGATATCGGATAATCGAATTCTCGACTTTTGAATCAAGATTAGAATATAAGAATCAAAAGAACGTCTGAGGGTCACAAGACCACGAACTATGTCCCAGGTTATCAAGTATTTCTACTTTAAACCATTAACAGTCATAAGACTATATGGACCTTACTTCTCATACTTAGGGGATCAGCCCTTTATACCATGTATGTGCACAAAATCTAAACACTAACGCGTAAAATAATCCCCTATAAAAGAGTTGTTCATCTCAGTTTGACATCAGAGTCCGCACCAAAGGAAGTTTGGTTTGGATTTACTTCAATAACATTTCTAGAATTTAGAACGCTCATCAACTATGGACTAGTCGAATCAATAAGGGTTCGCTAGTCAATCAAGGTTCAATAATTCAATATGAAAGGTATTCGAGAACAAAAGACTGAATCTCAAGGCATACAATCGAATAAACTCTATATAACTGAAATATTGCTTAAAAGGAATAAGAATAACACATTTGAATTCATGAACTTGAACGATTTATGGTAAGGAACTTGCTCAATGAAAAATAGAGATAATAGACTTGCTCAATATAAAAGAGAAGTTTAGAAAACTTGCATAAAAGTAATAAGTAAGGATAAGATACTTGCCTCGTGCGTAGATTACAAATTAAAATTCGCGTTCCTTAATCAACCTATACATTCCGTTTATAAAGCAGTAACAATAATTAGTTACAGTATTATAAACACTTCAGGACTCATTCTCATCCAATTTCATTTTATATCTGATAATCAATGGGTATATGCTTACCACCCATCACAGTATCTTAAAGTTCATTTCATACATTAGTCTAAGCTTTAGATATGTCTACGATAACATAACATGATCACAAAGAAAGAAGAAAATTTTTACTCTCTTCTTTTAACTCTTTTTTTTAATCCCTGTTCCACCGTCGGGGCGGTGAGTTTCTTCACAAAAGTCTCGCCGGGGCAAGTTTGCCGCTGGGGCAGGAAATGTAGTTCATTTCTATCGCCGGGGTGAGCCTACCGCCAGGGCGGGAAATGTAGTTCATTTCTACCGCCGGGCCGGGAAATATAGTACATTTCTACCGCCGGGGCGGTGGACCCAAAACTCGATTCCTGTAGTTCGCGAAGAACACAGAAAAATGTCAAATTTGGCCAAAGGTTTTCACAATTCACCGATTAAATTACTACACATTCATCATATATGTTATGAAATCAAAACCAATTACATACACAGTGATTTTAACATCACAGACAATCTAAACAACCAATTAAAGGCTTAAAATTTCGTTGTTCATACTTTATTAACATGTTTTGATACAATTAACGTAATTAATCACTGTGAATTCGTTTCTTAACCAATTCAATCCGTTTAACTTACGTTTTCTTCGTTTTTACATGCATAAACATAATCAATTATCAATTTAACCGATTAACATGCAAAACAAGCATCAATTTCATACATTTAACCCATATTCGTATATAACTACTTTGTAAATTTCAGAACTTCAATTTAAAACATAATCTCATGAATTAACTTAATTAAAACCATTTATAACATCATATAGTGGATTATACATGCATTTAAATATTTATAAACAACTTACAATCAATTACACATGAAGTTCCATTATCACAAAACTTACAGAATACTTTCATGGAAGAATTTAAAAACATAATTAAAGCTTAGATTTAATAAATTACCTTCAATTAATAGATTAGAATATGCAAGGTGATGAGAATTGTGCTTCCAATTCTCCAATTTCCTTCCCAACTCTTAGTATTTCACAAACTTCCTCTCTTTTCCTCTCTGACTTGATTTGGAATAATACGTGAAAGGCCACTGACGGTATAAACTGATGCGCAACATGGTGTCAGTTAATCCTATAATGGTTAACTGACCCTAACTTCCTTTAAGAGCTCGTTTGTTTAGCACCTTTATCCTCCCTTCTAGTTTATTTTAATATTTTGCTTATAATATAGTTTAATGTCACATATTTAATCAATTAAATAATCTCATTTAAATCAATTAAATAAAATAGAATAATTCTACATTAAATCACATAGTCACATAAATAAAATTCCCTTTATTAATAATGACAAATTATTAAATCTTCAATTAATTATTAACTAAATTAGAAATAGCATTATGCTTATTTAAATAATGCATTTAATCAAATAAACTCAATTAAACACATACTTTGAATATAAAATTCTCCACATCAATTGAACTAATGTAACACATATAATTAAATTAATTTATCACAAATTCATCAATTGATTATTTAATTCAATAATTAAATCATCGAAAAATATTTATTTAATTAAATAAATATTTAAATTAAATTACTAAATTCTCGTTCGTCACATCTTTCCCCCCTTAAAAGGATTCTGTCCCTAGAATCACGACTCAATTAATTCGTCCCATTACATTCTCCCCCCTTACAAAGATTTTGTCCCCAGAATCGCTACACATAAACTAAGCAAATAGCTGTGGATAATTTCTCCTCATCTAATCTTCGAGTTCCCACGTAGCTTCTTCAGCGTTGTGGTTCCTCCAGATCACTTTAACAGAAGGTATAATTTTATTTCGTAGCACTTGTTCTTTCCTGTCAACTATCTGAACATGCTCTTCTTCGTAAGATAAATCTCTTTCTACTTGCAGGGGTTCATACTCTATGACATGCTTGTAGTCGGGTTTGTATGGTCGTAACACCGAGACATGAAAAACATTGTGGATGTGTTCTAACGCTGGAGGTAGAGCTACCTCATACGCGACCTCACCAACTCTTCTTAACACCTCAAAGGGTCCAATGAACCTTGGACTCAGTTTTCCCTTCTTACTAAAACGAATTTTTCCCTTCCAGGGAGATACTTTCAAGAAAACGTAACTATTAGACTCAAACTCTCGATTCTTACGATGTTAATCGACATATTTCTTCTGCCTATCCTTAGCTATTATCAATCTTGCCCTGATTACTTTGACGATTTCTGCGGTCTGTTGTACCAGTTCTGGTCCTAGCAATTGTCGTTCGCTAACTTCATCCCAATATAATGGAGTTCTGCACTTTCTGCCGTACAACGCTTCGTAAGGCGGCATGCCAATACTTGCGTGGTAACTGTTATTGTAAGCAAATTCCATTAGCGATAGATGATCATCCCAATTTCCTTTGAAATCCATGATGCAAGCTCTTAAGATATCCTCCAATGTTTGAATCGTTCTTTCACTCTGTCCGTCGGTTTGTGGATGATATGTTGTACTCATACGTAACTGCGTTCCCATGCATTCCTGTAGTCGTTTCCAAAAGTTTGACGTGAATCGCGGATCCCTATCTGAGACAATAGATATTGAAACATCGTGCCTCGAAACAATCTCCTTCACATATAACTTTGCTAACTGATCCACGTTGAATCTGATCTTGATGGGTAGGAAATGTGCTGATTTCATCAGTTGGTCCACGATAACCCAAACTGCGTCGAAACCTTTCTGAGTCGTCGGAAGACCTACTACGAAATCCATGGTGATGTGCTCCCATTTCCATTCTGGAATTTCTAACGGTTGTAATAGTCCACTTGGCCTCTGGTGTTCTGCTTTAACTTTCTGACATGTCAAACACGTGACTGCACAATCGACAACGTCTCTCTTCATATTCGGCCACCAGAAATGCTGTTGGAGATCCTGGGACATCTTTGTACTTCCCGGATGAATCGAATATCTTGAATTATGAGCCTCGCTCAAAATTTCCTCCTTAACCTCTTGTACTGGTGGAACCCAAATTCTTCCCTCAAATCTCAATACTCCTTCGTTATTTACTTTGAATTTCACTTCATCACCTCCAGATATTCTTTTCCTGATTTTCTCACATTCTTCGTCCTGCATTTGTGCTTCTTTAACCTTATCCACCAAAGTTGGGCCAGTTTCCAATTGAAATAATTTTTCGTCAGATTCCTCCGGATATTTTACCTCCAACTCTAGTTTCGCCATTACTGTAATTAGCTCCTCTTGAGCGATAATCGTAGACAATTTCTCCCGTCCTTTTCTGCTTAAGGCATCGGCCACAACGTTCGCTTTACCCGGATGGTATAAAATTTCGCAGTCGTAATCTTTTATCAATTCCAATCATCTCCTCTGACGCATGTTCAGATCCTTCTATGTAAAAATATATTTCAGGCTCTTGTGGTCCATATATATTTCACACTTCTCCCCGTAGAGATAGTGCTTCCATATCTTCAAAGCAAACACTACCGCGACCAATTCTAAATCATGGGTAGGATATCCCTTCTCATAGTCTTTTAATTGTCGTGACGCATACGCAATGACCTTACCGTTCTACATAAGCACACAACCTAGTCCTTTATGCGATGCATTACTGAACACCACAAAATTTCATGTGCTATCCGGTAGAGACAACACAGGCGCCGTACTCAACCTCTTCTTTAATTCTTGGAAACTTTCCTCACACTTCTCCGTCCAAACGAACTTCACCGTCTTCCTAGTCAAATTCGTTAACGGAGTTGCGATTTTGGAAAACTCCTGAATGAATCTCCTGTAGTAACTTGCCAATCGGAGAAAACTCCTTACTTCCGATGGTGTTTTCGGCTGATCCCAGTTAAGCACTGCTTCAACCTTTGATGGATCCACCGAAATCCCATCCTTGTCAATCACGTGACCAAGAAATTGTACTCGCTCTATCCAGAATTCACATTTTGAAAACTTAGCGTACAACTTCTCTCTTCTTAACGCTTCTAATGTCTCCTTCAAATGTTCTACATGCTCTTCTTTGGTTTTGGAATAAATTAGAATATCGTTAATGAATACTACTACAAACTTGTCCAAAAACGGCTTAAACACCCTTTTCATTAAGTCCATGAATGCTGCAGGAGCATTCGTTAGACCAAATGACATCACCAGAAACTCGTAGTGACCATAACGAGTCTTGAACGCTGTTTTCGGTACATCTTCCTTCCTCACCTTCAACTGATGATAACCACTCCTCAAATCTATCTTTGAGAAATATCTAGCTCATTTCAATTGATCAAACAAGTCGTCGATTTTTGGCAACGAGTATTTATTTTTAATCGTGACCTTGTTCAACTCTCTATAATCAATGCAAAGTCGCATCGATCCGTCCTTTTTAACAAATAACACCGGCGCTCCCCACGGCGATACGGTCGACTGAATATACTTCTTATCTAAAAGTTCTTGCAGTTGTACCATCAATTCTTTCATCTCTACTGGGGCCATACGGTACGGAGCCTTCGATATCGGGCAGTTCCTAACACCAAATCGATTACAAATTTAACTTCCCTATCTGGAAAAAGTCCTGGCAAATCGTCTAGAAAGACATCTACAAAGTCCCTTACGACAGGTATTTCTTCTAATTTCGGACTCTCTTTTTGAGTATCAACTATGTAGGCTAAGTATCCCACATAGCCTTGTCTTAACAACTTTCTGGCCTGCATCATCGTCAGACAACTCGCTTACCTAGACGATTTACTGCCGTAAAATTCTACCTTTGACGGAGTCATAAGGTTAATACGTTTCTTTTGGCAATCAATTATCGCTCCATAATTGAATAGCCAATCCATTCCCAAAATAATGTCAAATTCTCCAAGTTTGATTGGGATAAGATCTACAGTCATCATGTTTCCCTTAATATTCATTCTACAGTTCTTGTGTACGTACCTAACAGGAATTACCTCCCTATTCGCAATTTCTATGTTCAAAGGGTAATCTAATTCCTCCCTAGGCAATTCTAAGTTCTTAGCAAAGTCATCGGATATAAATAAACAAGTAGCACTCGAATAAAACAATACATAAGCATCGATATTATTGATTGGAATAATACCTGACACCACATCGCGAGACTGCACGGCATCTTGCACGGCCATGTTGAAAGTTCTGGCGGTAGGTCAGTTTGTTGGTGCTGATCCGGTTATAGTTAACGTGCTACCACCACTATTTCCCTTATTTCCTCCTGTTCCTGCTCCTCTTGCTGCCTTCTTGGGACAATCCCTAGCCAAATGATCCTTTGATCCGCAAGTGAAACAAGCGCCCTTCTTTGGATTCGGACAATTTGGTGCTATGTGGCCTTCCTGACCACAATTGTAGCAAACCCTCTTTCCCTTCAGGCAAATTCCCACATGATTCTTCCCGCAGGTAACACACACTTCCACCTTCTTTTTTTGACCTCCCTGTTGATTTTCAGCAGATCCATTATCATTCCACTTTCTCTTCTGATTATGACCACCACTGTTACTACCACTCGCTTTGTTATTCTCATTTTTACCCTTCTTCTTCTTCTTCTGCTCCTGGTTATACTTAGTCAGAGAATCACTCCCACCTTCTGTGATAATCACCTTTTCTAAAACTTCGACAAAAGTGTCCAATTGGAACATTGACACCTTACTGTACAACCAAGGCTTCAATCCCTATTCGAATCTCCTCGCCTTTCTCTCATCGGTGTTTACCTGGTAGGTTGCGAACCTAGCCAACTCGTTAAACTTTGCAGCGTACTAAGGTACAGCCATGGTACCCTGTTTCAGCTCTAGGAATTGAATCTCCATTTGATTTTGCGAGCTAGTTAGAAAATACATCTCAAAGAACATCTCCTTAAGCCTCTCCCACGCGATTACACCTTGACCCCCTCACACCTTATTCGCTTGCCACCAATAGCTAGCCTCTGACTTAAGCATGAACGTTGCAAAGGCAGTCTTTTGGTCATCACTAACCCTAGTAATGCCAAATACTTTCTCCATTTCCATCACCCAGGTTTGGGCTTCGATCGGGTTCAGGGAACCCCTAAATTCTGGCGGTCCTACCGCTTTGAAGTCTTTAAATGACATCACTGGTGGAGCTTGCGGCTAATTTGCAAGTGCTCTAGCCAAAAGGTTCACCAACTACTGAACATAATTAGCATTGTCGTCGTTATTGTTATGGGTAGAGCTCTCCTGAGCTTGTTGACGTGGTTGGCGTCTCGGCGACATTTTCTGTTCAAGAATATGCGCTTATTATATCATCACTCAATTTCTTAAGTGTTTAACATTTAACTCAAACAATTCAGGTTAAACATTTAACACATAACATCTTCAAATAAAATTGATATTTCATTCATTCAAAAGTCTTAAACATAAAAAGATAGCATCACTGCTATTTACATCAACTATCCCAAGATCAAATAATCTTTAGGATTAAATAGTCATATTCCATTGTGTATAATCATGATGGAATTTACATCATTAACTACCATAAATATTTACACATAATTCAAAACTTCTCCTATCACGGCCTACTAAGGCGTCGAATCGCCTTCCTACATTCTTCCTCCATGATATGGAGCATCGTCCTGCGATCCAATATGTACCATGGCAAGTTCTCGAACTGAACTGGATAGTGGAAAACTCGATCCTGGGCCCTATCAATCACTGTCTGAAAAGTATAGTCTGTCTCCTCAATCTTAGCCTTCTTTGCCCGTTCGCCTTCTTCGGAAATCTCTGCACGTCGAGTGGTATTCATCCAAGCATCCTTTGCTCTCGTACGTTCCGCTGACTCCTCACTCAGATCATCCTTCAATTTCTGAATCTCAAGTTTCATCTTCTCATTCTCAGCTAAAAGGTCTTCCTTTTGGCTTTTTGTCTAAACTAACTTCCACTCCACGTCTCCAAGACATATATCAAGATCCTTAATTTTCTCGTTCTTCTGGTCTATAAGAGTCTGGCGTCTATTTGCCAGTTCCTCCAAGTCTCTGACTCTATCCTGCAACTCTATGGTACGATCATACAATGCATCGTACATCTCAACATCGACAGAGGTAAGGGATACCTCCTCGGGATCCTCATCATCCTCCTCAGCCTCTGTCTCAACATTCTCAAAGTCCTCCTCTGAATCAGTCTCAGGCTCATGCTCCTGACCTACAACAGTGATCAATGGAGATGGCTCTCTCTGTATCAACTGCTCCCGGATAACATGGATATCACGGGGCTCCTCCTCTCCAGCCACTCGGGGCTCAACATCCCTAGGCTGACTGAATCCTCCAACATCCGACATCTTGACAACAAAGTTTAAACTTTAATTAATACTCGGCACTAGTCGCAGCACATAGGTTATTAACACATAAGCACATAGCACATAAAGTCTTTTATTATCTTTAATGAATTCCTTAATTCATTCCTTAGAACTCGATAAGAGTTTATCACCACTATATTTTTCGACTCTTAAAAAGGCTACTACCCTAAGGTTTCCCCACCTAAGGTTCATAACCTATAGCTCTGATACCAACCTGTGACAACCCCAAATTTGGGTACTTCGTTTCCACAGGATTTAGTGTTCACTATCTAAATACATCACATCACATCTAACTACCCATTCAAGTATGAATGAAAACTCTTAATTAAAATAGAAATCTCCCATTAAAGGGTTACAACATCTTTAACAAATAAATCTTAGGTCGTCTAACCTTAATAAAACATCAATGCGGAAAACATAACATAAGTCTAATACATAAACATCATTTAAATAAATATAACAAGTCTTCATCCCTTGTTTGCTTTTCCTTTGCCCTTACTAGTGGATGGCTCGTCAGTTCTTTCAACTTTAGCTGCAATGTTATTATGCAAGGGTGAGCAACAATTGCCCAACAAGTAACACAACAAAAATAATAATAATAACATGCAAATAATCAATGGATATAGGATAATCGAATTCTCTACTTTTGAATCAAGATTAGAATATAATAATCAAAAGAACGTCTGAGGGTCACAAGACTACGAACTATGTCCCAGGTTATTAAGTATTTCTACTTTAAATCTTTAACAGTCATAAGAATATATGGACCTTACTTCTCGTACTTAGGGGGATCAGCCCTTTGTACCATGTATGTGCACAACATCTAAATGCTAACACGTAAAATAATCCCTTATAAAAGGGTTGTTCATCTCAGTTTGACATCAGAGTCCGCACCAAATGAAGTTTGGTTTGGATTTATTTCAATATCATTTCTAGAATTTAGAACGCTCATCAACTATGGACTAGTCGAATCAATAAGGGTTCGCTAGTCAATCAAGGTTCAATAATTTAATATGAAAGGTATTCGAGAACAAAAGACTGAATCTCAAGGCCTACAATCGAATAAACTCTATATAACTGAAATATTGCTTAAAAAGAATAAGAATAACACATTTGAATTCATGAACTTGAACGATTTATGGTAAGGAACTTGCTCAATGAAAAATAGAGATAATAGACTTGCTCAATATAAAAGCAAAGTTTAGAAAACTTGCGTAAAAGTAATAAGTAAGGATAAGATACTTGCCTCGTGCGTAGATTATAAATTAAAATTCGCGTTCCTTAATCAACCTATACATTCCGTTTATAAAGCAGTAACAATAATTAGTTACAGTATTATAAACACTTTAGGACTCATTCTCATCCAATTTCATTTTATATCTGATAATCAATGGGTATATGCTTACCACCCATCACAGTATCTTAAAGTTCATTTCATACATTAGTCTAAGCTTTAGACATGTCTACGATAACATAACATGATCACAAAGAAAGAAAAAAAATTTTACTCTCTTCTTTTAACTTTTTTTTTATTCCCTGTTCCACCGCCGGGGTGGTGGGTTTCTTCACAAAAGTCTCGCCGGGGCGGGAAATGTAGTTCATTTCTACCACTGAAGCGAGCCTACCGCTGGGGCGGGAAATGTAGTTCATTTCTACAGCCGGGGTGGAAAATGTAGTTCATTTCTACCGCCGGGGCGAAAAATGTAGTTCATTTCTACCGCCGGGGTGGTGGACCCAAAACTCGATTCCTGCAGTTCGCGAAGAACACAGAAAAATGCCAAATTTGGCCAAAGTTTTTCACAATTCACCGATTAAATCACTACCCATTCATCATATATGTTATGAAATCAAAACCCATTACATACACAATGATTTTAACATCACAAACAATCTAAACAACCAATTAAAGGCTAAAAATTTCGTTGTTCATACTTTATTAACATGTTTTAATACAATTAACGTAATTAATCACTGTGAATTCATTTCTTAACCAATTCAATCCGTTTAACTTATGTTTTCTTCGTTTTTACATGCATAAACATAATCAATTATCAATTTAGCTGATTAACATGCAAAACAAGCATCAATTTCATACATTTAAGCCATATTCGTATATAACTACTCTATAAATTTCAGAAGTTCAATTTAAAACATAATCTCATGAATTAACTTAATTAAAACCATTTATAACATCATATAGTGGATTATACATGCATTTAAATATTTATAAACAACTTACAATCAATTACACATGAAGTTCCATTATCAGAAAACTTACAGAATACTTTCATGGAAGAGTTTAAAAACATAATTAAAGCTTAGATTTAATAAATTACGTTCAATTAATAGATTAGAATATGCAAGGTGATGAGAATTCTGCTTCCAATTCTCCAATTTCCTTCCCAACTCTCAGTATTTCACAGACTTCCTCTCTTTTCCTCTCTGACTTGGTTTGGAATAATACGTGAAAGGCCACTGACGGTATAAACTGATGCGCAACATGGTGTCAGTTAATCTTATAATGGTTAACTGACCCCAACTTCCTTTAAGACCTCGTTTGTTTAGCACCTTTATCCTCCCTTCTAGTTTATTTTAATATTTTTCTTATAATATAGTTTAATGTCACATATTTAATCAATTAAATAATCTCATTTAAATCAATTAAATAAAATAAAATAATTCTACATTAAATCACATAGTCACATAAATAAAATTCCCTTTATTAATAATGACAAATTATTAAATCTCCAATTAATTATTAACTAAATTAGAAATAACATTATGCTTATTTAAATAATGCATTTAATCAAATAAACTCAATTAAACACATACTTTGAATATAAATTTCTCCACATCAATTTAACTAATGTAACACATATAATTAAATTAATCTACCACAAATTAATCAATTGATTATTTAATTCATTAATTAAATCATCGAAAAATATTTATTTAATTCAATAAATATTTAAATTTAATTACAAAATTCTCGTTCGTTACAAATAGGATGAAGTTTGTGGACTCAATGGAGGAACTGAAAAAGGTTGATCCTAAGGCAATCAAGTGGCTAGTTGACAAGCCACCCCCAACAATGGTCAAAATTACATTTCAGTCCATATCCAAAATGTGATATTTTGACTAACAATCTATGTGAGAGCTTTAATGGGATGATCATGTTGGCAAGGGAGAAGCATATCCTCAGTATGTTTAAGGATATTATGGACTTGTTGATGAAGAAGATGAACTTTAATTGAGATATATGCAAGAAATGGTATGTGAACCTTTGTCCTAATGCACTAGAAAGGTTAGAAACTGGTAAAAAGTTAGCCGGAGAATCAATCCCCTACACCTGCTAGTGAATTTAGATACCAAATGAGGACAATGTATGAAGATCAGTACTCAGTTGATTTAGAGACAAAGGGCTGCAGTTGTAGGCAATGAGCTATAACTGTCATACCATGTAGTAATGCCATTGCATGTATGTCTTTCAAGAACCTGGATAATAGTACATTTGTTAATGATCTCTACAAGATAAGCACCTACCAGTTAGTTTATGCACCAGTCATTGCTCCAATAGGGAGTTCAGATATGTGGGAAGCTGAGGTTTAAGGTACTCCAATAATAATACCTAAGCTCCAACATACAACAAACTTCCTGGTAGGCCAAAAAAGTTGAGGAAAAGGAATAGGGATGAACCTCAGCCAGGACAAGATAGCAGTCATGGGAATTTGGGGAAAATTTTTTAGAATTATCTTATATGAAGAGTTTGTTAGCAGTATGGACATAATTCAAGGTTTCACAAAAAGCAACAAGAGAACCAAACTACTAATGAAGTTGTAGTCAGAGAAGAAAACAATGAAGTTGCAACTAACCAAGAGGAAATACATTTGACACCACCTTTTGTAACTCAGCAATCTCAAACAAGATCATAAATTCTAGTAAGTAATATAACATTATACTCCTTTATTTGGTTACTTTTGGTAACATATTCACCATTTTTATATTTTATTTTAGTTCATGAGGAGCTCAACATCTCAAGGAGGTGAGCTAGGAACAAATGCTGGCAATACTAGTGTAAGTATTCATTTGGTTCAAATATATTATCATTTTTGTCTATTACAGTGTTCAGTATGAATGAGGATCATAGAGTCATGTATTATCTTTTGTAGGTTCAAAGTGGCATAAGTGGAATGAAGAATAATATACCTGATAGGAGTTGGCTTTGTGATAAAGTACCTCAAATATAATCATCTTATAAAGGGGACACCAATCCTTGTCAAAGGGGGCAAAATTATGTTACTTTGAAGAACATGAAATCTTTTGTGCATGGGTCTAATTTGTAGCATTAGGGGGTTACGATTGGGACTAGTACTTTATATATTTTAGAAGATATAATATATTTTTTGGGGCTGATACTGCATATAATTTTTGGGGTTGTTACTTGATATATTTTTTTGGGACTGCTACTTAATTGCAGCGTATTTTTTGGGGTTGCTACTTCATATATTTTGATATGAAACTTTGCAAACTTAGGAACTACATGTTTATAGTTTGCAAAGTTTCAATGGTGATGTGTTATATCAAACAACTTGGAAAGCTATGAATAGTGAATGTAATATTTAAATTTGGGTGTGTGTGTGTCACATACTTTGTGAATGGTCAGTGGTGAATGGTGTACTCTATTAATGGTGAATGGTGTACTCTGTGAATGGTGAATGAACTACATGTGTACTCTATTTTGGAAACCTATTTTGTGTGCTCTGTTCTTGTGATTGAACTATGCTTTTTCATTCATAATAGTATGAATTGATATTACATAGATTGCATACTAGAAACATCATTTCTCATAAATTTTATAAACATTACAATAGTCAAAAACACTATTATTCCTCTATAAATTTTCTCTCTTCTATGCATCTTTGTGAGTTCTTGCTTAGTTGCAGAAATCGTTCTCATGAGGCCAGGAATAACTTGGATTGCTCTTGTTTGCATTAGAGGATCATACCAGTAGAAGAAACCACATCCTTGAACTCCAATAGTTTGGTAAGCAAAAAAGCTCCTACCTCGATTTCTATCAGTCCAAGATGTCTTGAGGACAACCAGAAGATGACAGTGACACAAAACTAAAGCCATTTCAAGTATGGTCTTTTTCTGTACCTTCTCTTTCTTCTGTTCTTCTACCCCTTTTTCTCTTTCGACCATGAGTGTTGATATATAGGGTATGGTCAATACTATTGTATTGGATTGAAATGTATGGAGGAAAATAAACAGTATTGGAGTTAGAGGGAAAACATATGGGTGGGGTTGGAGGGAAATGAGTATATACATGGATTTATTTTGTTTTAATGTCAAAATACACTGAAAATACGTCTTACTATAAAATACGGTGAAATACATGGCTTCCCGGTGACACGTCAACACTCAGACCATTTTTTTGGCTAGAAATGGTTTTAGGGTCACTTGTGTAAAAGAGATCATACTTCGAGTGACATAAGTGTATTTAACCCTATATTTTATATGAAAATAACAAGATTTTTAAGGAAAAATTCATTAGGTTAAATCAAATTTTAGAAAATGTTGATTTTGAAAATATTGCATTAAAAGAAAAATTAGATAAATTAAAAAATAGAAATAGAAATTTGGAAATTAAAAACTCTGAAAATATTGCATGAAGAAAAGAATTAGAAAAATTAAGAAATGAAAATAAAAACTTAGAAATAAAAAATTCTGAGAATATTACATTAAATGAAGAATTAAGAAATATAAATAAAAACTTAGTTCAACACTTATTATTACTAATGAGAATCTTGAAGTAGAAAATTCAACATTAGTAATAACTAATGAAGATTTAATTAACTAAAGAAATAACGAATCTTAATTTGAAAAATCAGAGTTAAAAATAGAGTTAGACAAACTGTGATGCCCCCAAATTCAAGCCTACACAACCCAATTTAAGTCGCTAAAATATAAACAACATACATAAATTCTCCTATTTTTGATTATTGCAATACAGTGTATAGCACGACACTATATACACTAAGTCCTCACTATAATTATTGTCACACTATTTTACAATATGGTGAAGATTACTACAGTTACTAACTCGGACAATCATTTCATTCCTCTGTTTTCTCCGCTAGCCCCAACTACACTCTCATTTCTTGAAAAGAATTATGAAACAAAAATGTGAGCTCAAATAGCCTAGTAAAGAATATCATGACTAAGATAACGAAGAATAACTTATCATTCGCCTTTAATAGTGATAAAACAAAGATTTAGAATATGCTAGACAACATAAGTTTTCAGCAAATAACTACGACGAAATGAGCAATCCATTAGAAGAGTTAAATAGATCATAACGTCTACTATCTTTTCCCATTTAAAATTCACCATCAAGATTTCATCAATTGTAACATCAATGGTTATGATCATGTCAATCAACAGTTCCTCTTTGCACCCAAGCCAAACAGAACTTTTACCATGTATCCTTGCCACATAGGCTAAAGACACTCAACAATCATATTGTCTTCGCACCTAGGCCAAAGCCATTTGCAAAAACTTAAGTCCTGATGATTAGTGCAAATAATAATGATATAAAGGATGAACAAAAATAAAGAATACTAAGATAAAGAATATACATTAGAGATTTGTAATTAAATTTGTCTAGAGTCCAATAATATCTAAATTGTCAACACGATATCCAAAATATCGATTCGAGTTCAAGAATAATATTTAAGGTTCACAGTTCAAATATAACGGTTAAAATTAAACAGGAAGGTTCAGGTCAAAAGATATTAGATAAAACACCAACTATTAAAGAAATTCTAATCATTTTAGGAATTTTTACTGTTTAATGTTAAGGATTATAGAAACGAACAATACTTTCTTACCGTAATAAGTTTAAATTTATGAATATGAAAGAAAATGATATCATTTACCTAAGCACGTGAGTAGATACTGTTTTCTATTTGATCAACCTATATGTATATTTATAATTTAATTACTAACTACCACATATAAGTTTCATGGTATACACTAACTCGTATATTCTGAAATCGCCAAAAGTGACTTGATGGTATAAATTTGTGTAGTGTACAAAATAGAGTAGAATAAAGTTTTTGAAGGAATAAAATAATATTTCAAAACAAAAAATCTTCCAAATGAAGCTTTTTCAAATGAATTTTCTAAAGAAAGAGTTGATGAGTAGATTTTAAATCTATTAATTGGGTATGTTTAACTTGAGTATTTTATTTTTCTTAAGAGTTTTTAGTAGTATTTTAGTGCATTTTAGTAGTTTTTGTGAATAATTGATTTCAGCCTGTAATTGTGTAAATAATGGAGATTATTGCAAGTTTAGCCTGGATTTGTTGCTACAGGTGATAATGATCGTTTGGCGAAAGTTAAACGAGTGAACAAGTTTTAGTAGCTGCAATTCATGAGGAAGATTGGCCAAAATAGATGAACAAAGGAGAATTCAAGATGGCCAGGATTGTGGAGCCGCGACACTCAAAGGTGCAAGCAGAGGTGCACGGATAAATGATCAAGGGCCGCGGCGCAATAAAGCAAGAGCCGCGGCGCATGAAATATAAAGGACCAGAGTCGCGACGCACACATTAAGAGTCGCGACGCTCGAACGCGGAATGGCGCGCGCGTGTAGCCACGCACCCGGTGGATTTGTTTCCTTTGGCTAAAGATTTGGTTTTATTTACACTTATCATGTATGGGTTAGAACTTATGAGTAGTTAGGAAGAGACTAATAAATAGGGTTTTCATTCATTCATTTTAGAGAGCGTAGACGCATACGCAGACGCAGATTTAGGTATTCTGAGATATTATTTCAGTATGTAGAAAATAAAGGTTTGATTAGAGCTTTATTCCAGAGGAGAACTGAGGCTTAGGAGGAAGATCAAATTCGACAGAGTTTATTTCTTCTCTCTTATTTCTTTATTTGTAATCTAGAATGGGTTCTAATAAATCATTGATGTTCTTTACTTTTATTATGAATTAACTATTTTTACGTTAAGTATTTCCCTCACTCTTTTGTTATGTTTTTTGTATTTTTTTTAAACAACTTCTTATAATTAATAGAAGGGTAAATTTGTAAAAGTGATATTTTTCTTTTCTTTTCATTGGAACTCAAAAATGCAAGAAAAGAAAAAATTTAAATTTTTTATTCTTTTCTATTAAAAACTCAAAAACAACGCAAATGAAAATTTCAAGTTTTCTATTCTAATCAAAGTTTTCTAGTCTTTTCTTTTTCGTCCAAAACCTAGAAACAGAGTGTAAGCCTTTGTTGATAGCACATGAACCAATTTGTAAAGGAATTTATGTTTAACTCGCCTATGACTCAGCAAAATTAATTTTAAACTTTTGGGTTGACTCAATCTCTGATCGTCTATTGGCTTGTTATATGTAGGTATATAGGTATATAGAGGTATAGGTATAGATGTTTAACTCACTTGTATTTGTAAAGCATGCAGAATTTATATATCACATCTAAATATATTTACCTATTATCTCAAAAATATATAAACACATAACCTTTTCTCTGTTTCAAAATATTATAATTTGTTTCAAAATAAATGATCAAAATTACTTTTAAAATATAAATATACAAGTGAGTATTTCATTTGTTAAGAAAATAAGTTATTCCATAAATATGGTTGAATTATAAATTTATCCCTCTAAGTTGTCAGCCAATTTCAAACAAATTCGTAATTATCTAAGTTAACACTTGCCTTGTTATATATTGTGATGCCCCCAAATTCCGGGGTCCAAAACACCACCCCAAAACTTGGATCGCCAAAACAACACTACAAATATGAACTTTCCTATTTATAATTATTATTACAACGACATTATTTACACTCGAAACCAATAATACTCTACATATAAATATAGTCAATAACTGTTTTAGGAATCAAAATTCTTGGAAAATAATCGAGGAAGCCTTCGTACATGGGAGGCCATGCTTCTAAGTTATAATAGATATCATAAGACTTGAGAATTGTCCTTGGTTGACCCAATAGACCCCAAAGGAATACAAGAGGATTACTATCCTCTTCATTCCAATGGTATGTATTTTCTTGCCATATGATTATCTTTATTACGTCAGACTAAGGATTGTATTCCAGCCACACACCAAGATTATATAGATAGTGCTCATAGATATAATCAGCAAGTGGATGTGCACAATCATATCTTATGGCAATAGGATTTTGTATTAGGTTGGACATCTTGTATGATAGGTACGTGTGATGTTCCCAAAATTCAGCTCACACCATCCTATGTTGTTCACCAAAATCAATTAGTAAAATGCCGACACATATGCTTTAAGTTCTTAATAAAATTATTGCCACACTATTTTGATAACTTGATGAGGAAAGTCACTAGCTCGGACCATTAACTCGAACCATCACTCCATTTCCCTATTTTTTCCGCTAGACCTAGCTACACTCTTATTACCTGAAAAGAATTGTGAAGCAAAAAGGTGAGCACAAATAGCCCAGTAAAGAGTATCATGACTAAGATAAATAAATTATCAATAGTCTTCAATAGTAATAAATTAGATACTTAAAACATATGGTAGATGATATCACTTTTCAACAAGAACTGCAGCGGAATAAGCAATCCATTAGAAGAGTCAAATAGATCGTAATATCTACTATCTTCTCCAACTTAAAAGTTCACCAATAATATTTTGTCTCTGTAACACCAATCAACAGTTCTTCTTTACACCCAGGTCAAGGAGTACTTTTATCACATGACTTAATGTAACAACAAAGATTATGAGTATAATAATTCATAGTTCCTGTTCATAATCATGTAAATCAATAGTTCCTGGTCATAATCATGTAAATCAATAGTTCATCCTTGCCACAAAGGCTAACTAGAATTTTCACCCATCTCCTTGTAACAAAAAGACACTCAACAATTATATTGTCTTTACACCCTACACCAAAGACATTTAACAAACTGATGAGGACATCCATAATCCAGAAACCCGTGACACAACCCGAGAAGACCCATTGCATTTGCCACTGGGCCCGTTACTAGAGCTCGAGCTAAAACCTTCAAAGACGGACTTAACGGAATGATCCATGAACTATGGAACGAGGTTGAATCAAGTATAGAAGTTATGGAGATGGAGTCCAAGCGTATGAAGCTCGTAAACATGTTGTGAATGGACATGGCGGACAAAACAGCGAAAGAAAACAGTTTGAATGGAACAGACTGACCTCGCCCCGATGAGAGTTTCCAGGCCAAATTTCTCGCCCCGGCGAGGATTTCCAAGCCAAACTTCTCGCCCCGGTGAGAGCTCGCCTTGGCGAGGAACTTCAGTACAATTCTCTTGCCCCGGCGAGAACCTCCTGGATGCAATTTGTCATTTTTTGACTTTCTTGATTTTCGAACCTTCTTTTACCTAAAACATGAAATCAGTATTTAGTTTCAATTACATGTTTTATGTAATGCTATATTTCAACATTTGTGTGCTTGTATTTCAACAAGTGTGTGTTTTTAGAAGCTTCTAGTTTGTTTCTAAGCCTAGTATAAATAGGTGCTATTGTAAACATCATAAAAACATCAATATTCAGATTATCATCATTATTGTGAGATTGTTCTCTTCTTGTGGTTCTTGAGAATTCCTAAGTATTCCTTAGTCTCCTTTGAGATTCATATTCGACTTATCATACAACCAATCATAGTTGTGTGTGGCGTCTTCTACCGCATCAATCGTCGATTGTACCAAGATTACCGCTTCAACATAAGCGAGGGGTCGAGGTGTCGTTGGTGTTCATCCTACGCATAATTCATTTGCAAGCAATTGTACCAAGATTACCTTCTACATATAAGCGAGGGGTTAAGGTGTTGCAAGCTATCCATCCTATCAACTTGTTAGAAACGATCCGGGTGATGACCACCTCACGCAAGCGTGCCGTGGAGTCTATCATTTGGTATCAAAGCTAAGTTCCTATCAAGTTACTTATCTTTACTTTTATTGTTGGATTTTAGTCATACAAAAAAACTGCAAAAAAAAAAAACTACAGAAAATATATTGCAGAAAATTATTATTGTTGATTGTTATTATTGGGATTTCATTTACAAAGAATCATATTTGACGATTGTGAAGTCTTGTTGGTATTCCGAGAGTTATACCTTCTATATTGTATTCTTGATAAGTTCTTATTGGATTGAAATTGGAAAATTGAGGTAATATTTGTGTGAATTCAAAAAGAACCTATTAGAGAGAACTACGAGCGGAAAAAGGCAAGAGTAGTGAGATTATTAGAGGGTAAAAGCCATTAGTGTGATACACGAGCGTTTCATATTTGTGTAATACATTGTTTGAGCGAAACACGTAAGAAAGTGGTGAGGAACTTGTTTTCTACTAACCTTTGTTTTGCAGAAAATATGTCTAACACAAGAGATAAGGCAATTGAAAATGAACCTTCTACATCAAATTTTGACCCAAAACTCATGATGGAGGCAATGATGAAAGAATTTTCCCGACAGTTAGGAATGGCTATGGAGCAAGTGCATGATCGCATCGATCAATTAAGTGACACTCGAGGGGAGCAAACTCAAATCCCTTCGGGTGGACGCCCAAAGAAAAAGGCCCAACAAAAGGAAGCTAGACTAGAGGAGACAAATCACTATGATGAAAGATTTAGCGAGGAAGAGGATCGAGAAACTGGTTTTATCCCTAGAAGACAAGGGATAGAGGCGGCCGAAATTGAGAGGACAACAACCTGGATAGCATCAAAATGAAAATTCCCACATTCCAAGGCAGGAGTGACCCCGAGGCATATTTAGAATGGGAGAAGAAAATGGAGTGGATCTTTGACTGTCACAACTACTCGGATCTCAAGAAAGTTAGAATTGCAGCTACCAAATTTTCAGACTATGCAGTTACTTGGTGGGATCAATTGATGACCAGCCGAAAGAGGTGCAGAGAACGTCCAATAGAGACTTGGGCAGAATGAAAGTTGTAATGAAAAAGAGGTTTGTCCCAAGCCACTACTATCGAGATCTGTTTCGAAACTTGCAAAATTTGAGACAGGGAAACAAGAGTGTGGAGGACTACTTCAAAGAAATGGAAATGTTAATGTCTAGAGCTGACATCGACGAGGATAATGAGGCAACCATGGCCCGATTTTTAGCAGGGTTAAACTGGGATATTGCAGATTTGGTGGAGTGTCAACATTATGTGGCATTGGAAGACATGGTACACATGGCTATCAAAATAGAGAAGCAACTTAAGAGGAGAGGCGGCCAGAAATCCAACCCCACCATAGGGTCATCATAGAAACCCAATAATATGAAGCGTGAGGAAAGGCCTACTGTTTTCAAACCAAAGCCAGAAATCAAGCAGGGGGCGGCTACTCAAGTAGTGCAAGGTAAAACTAATACACCTTCTACTAGTCGTAATCGAGATATTATATGCTTTAAATGTCAAGGCAGGGGACATATTGCAAATCAATGCCCAAATCAAAGAACTATGTTATTGCTTGATAATGGGGATTTGGAGATCGAGGAAGAAGATAGTGACAATGACTCTATGCCATCATTGGAGGAAGATAGAGAGGTTGCTATGCATGGTGAAGTGTTGGTTACTCGAAGAATGCTTAGTACACAGGTAAAAGAAGAGAGCACTGAACAAAGAGAAAATCTGTTTCATACTAGATGCATAGTAAATGGTAAGATCTGTTGTGTCATGATTGATGGTGGGAGTTGTACAAATGTTGCAAGTATTGCTATGGTGGAAAAATTGGGACTTACAACCTCAAAATATCCTCATCCATATCGATTGCAGTGGCTCAATGACAGCGTCGACATCAAAGTAACCAAGCAAGTATCAGTTCCATTTACAATTGGGAAGTATGTCGATGAGATTCTATGTGATGTAGTTCCTATGCAGGCGGGTCACTTGCTACTTGGGAGGCCTTGGCAGTTCGATCGGCGAGTAAAACACGATGGTTTTACTAATGAGTACTCTTCTGTTCACAATCAAAGGAAAGTTACCTTGTGTCCTATGTCACCAAAACAGGTGCATGAGGATCAAATGCATTTATAGAGAGATCATGAAAACAAAAAAACAAAAGAGAGAAAAAAAGAAAGGAGAAGAGAGAAAAACAAACATTTTTGCAAAAAGGAGTGATGTAAGGCAAGCTTTGGATTCTAAAAAGCCAATGATTGTACTTCGGTATAAGGAGGCACTTTTAAATACTAACACTAATAGATCTTCTTTGCCTAGTATTGTTTCTGCTCTTCTATAGGATTATCAAGATGTATTTCCCGAGGAACTTCCACAGGGATTACCACTCATTTGGGGAATTGAGCATCAAATTGATTTCGTCCCTGGCGCGACCATCCCAAACCATTCGGCATACCGAAGCAATCCCGAGGAAACGAAGGAATTGCAAAAGCAAGTTGACGAGCTAATGGACAAGGGGTTCGTGAGGGAAAGCATGAGTCCATGTGCGGTTCCAGTTATTTTAGTACCTAAGAAAGATGGGAAGTGGCACATGTGTATTGATTGTCGAGCGGTAAATAACATCACGGTAAAGTATCGGCATCCCATTCCTAGGTTAGATGATATGTTACATGAATTGCATGGATCTTGTGTGTTTTCTAAAATAGATTTAAAGAGTGGTTATCATCAAATTAGAATGCATGAGGGAGATGAATGGAAAACTGCTTTTAAAACAAAATATGGATTATATGAGTGGTTAATCTTACCTTTTGGTCTAACTAATGCTCCTAGCACGTTCATGAGACTAATGAACCATGTTTTGCGTTCCTTCATTGGAAAGTTTGTAGTTGTCTACTTTGATGATATCTTGATCTACAGCAAGGATTTAGTTGAGCATGCATTGCATATAAAATTTGTCCTAGATGTGCTTCGAAAAAAAAAATTGTATGCTAATATGGACAAATGCACATTTTGTACGGATTAAGTTGTGTTTCTTGGTTTTGTTGTCAGTACGCAGGGAGTACAGGTTGACGATGAGAAGATACGAGCAATCCAAGAATGGCTGACTCCTACGAATGTCAGTCAAGTTCGTAGCTTTCATGGACTCGCGAGTTTCTATAGACGGTTTGTAAGGAACTTCAGCAAAGTCACAGCACCACTCACCAAAGTAATCAAAAAGAGTGTAGGATTCAAGTGGGGTGATGCACAGGAAAAAGCGTTTAATTTGATTAAAGAAAAATTAACTAACGCTCCTTTACTTGTATTGCCTAATTTCACTAAAACTTTTGAAATTGAATGTGATGCTTCAGGTTTAGGCATTGGAGCTGTGTTGATGCAAGAAGGAAAGCCAGTGGCATATTTCAGTGAAAAATTGAGTGGAGCAGCTTTGAACTATCCCACTTATGACAAGGAGTTATATGCTTTGGTTCGATCATTGGAGACTTGGCAACATTACCTGTGGCCTAAGGAATTTGTAATTCACACGGATCATGAATCATTGAAATATTTGAAAGGCCAACACAAGTTGAACAAGAGGCATGCACGATGGATGGAGTTCATCGAGACATTTTTCATACGTCATTCGCTATAAGCAAGGTAAGGAAAATGTCGTGGCCGATGCTCTTTCGCAAAGGTATGTGTTGTTAAATACTCTTGACACAAAATTACTTGGTTTTGAACAAATCAAAGAATTATATGATAATGACCATGATTTCTGTGAAGAGTTTAAAAATTGTGAAAAGAATGATGTAGGTAAATACTTCAAGATGGATGGATTCTTGTTTCGTGAGAATCGATTATGTATATCTGCATGTTCTTTACGTGAATTATTGGTTCGAGAATCACATGGAGGTGGTTTGATGGGACATTTTGGTGTTGATAAGACTTTATCTGTTATAAAAGAACATTTCTATTGGCCCCATATGAAATGACACGTGGAAAGAATTTGTGATAGATGCATTACATGTCGTCAAGCTAAATCTCGTGTTCAACCCCATGGGTTATACACACCATTGCCTATATCGAGTGAACCCTGGATTGACTTATCTATGGACTTTGTATTGGGTTTACCTAAATCTAAGCATGGTCATAATTCTATATTTGTGGTTGTGGACAGGTTTTCAAAAATGGCACACTTTATCCCATGCCACAAGACTGATGATGCATCCCATATTACTGATTTATTCTTTAGAGATATTGTGCGTCTGCATGGCATGCCCCGAACAATTGTTTCGGATAGAGATGCTAAGTTCTTGAGCTACTTTTGGAAAACTTTGTGGTGTAAACTAGGAACTAAACTGTTGTTTTCAACTACTTGTCATCCACAAACTGACGGTCAAACGGAAGTAGTAAATAGAACTCTATCTGCATTATTGAGGGCTATCATTAAAAAGAATATTAAGCTTTGGGAAGAATGTTTACCCCATGTTGAGTTTGCTTATAATAGGTCTGTTCACTCGGCTACTAAATTCTCACCTTTTGAAATTGTGTATGGTTTTAATCCTTTAACACCATTGGATTTAGCACCATTACCTATTTCTGAGTATACTAACATGGACGGCAAAAACAAGGCTGATTTTGTTAAGCAGATACATGAGAAGGCAAGGCTTAACATTGAGAAGAAGACGGATCAATATGCTCGACAGGCCAACAAGGGTCGGCGCCAAGTAATCTTCGAACCCGGGGATTGGGTATGGCTTCACTTGCGTAAGGAAAGATTTCCTGCTCAAAGGCGTTCGAAACTACTTCCGAGAGGAGATGGACCATTTCAAGTGCTTGAACGCATTAACAACAATGCTTACAAATTGGATTTACCCGGTGAGTATACTGTTAGTGCAACTTTCAATGTTTCTGATCTAAGCCCGTTTGATGTAGGTGAAGATTTGAGGATAAATCCTTTTCAATAGGAGAGGTATGATGAGGACATCCATAATCCAGAAACCCATGACACAACCCGAGAAGACCCATTGTATTTGCCACTTGGGCCCGTTACTAAGGCTCGAGCTAAAACCTTCAAAGACGGACTTAACGGAATGATCCATGAACTATGGAACGAGGTTAAATTAAGTATAGAAGTTATGGAGATGGAGTCCAAGCGTATGAAGCCCGTAAACATGTTGCGAATGGACGTGGCAGACAAAACAGCGAAAGAAAACAGTTTGAATGGAACAGACTGACCTCGCCCCAGCGAGAGTTTCCAGGCCAAATTTCTCGCCCCGGCGAGGATTTCCAAGCCAAACTTCTCGCCCCGGCGAGGAACTTCAGTACAATTCTCTCGCCCCGGCGAGAAGCTCCTGGATGCAATTTGTCATTTTTTGACTTTCTTGATTTTCGAACCTTCTTTCACCTAAAACATGAAATCAATATTTAGTTTCAATTACATGTTTTATGTAATGCTATATTTCAACATTTGTGTGCTTGTATTTCAACAAGTGTGTGTTTCTAGAAGCTTCTAGTTTGTTTCTAAGCCTAGTATAAATAGGTGATATTGTAAACATCATAAAAACATCAATATTCAGATTATCATCATTATTGTGAGATTGTTCTCTTCTTGTGGTTCTTGAGAATTCCTAAGTATTCCTTAGTCTCCTTTGAGATTCATATTCGACTTATCATACAACCAATCATAGTTGTGTGTGGCGTCTTCTACCGCATTAATCGTCGATTGTACCAAGATTACCGGTTCAACATAAGAGAGGGGTCGAGGTGTCGTTGGTGTTCATCCTACGTATAATTCATTTGCAAGCAATTGTACCAAGATTACTGTCTACATATAGGCGAGGGGTTAAGGTGTTGCGAGCTATCCATCCTATCAACTTGTTAGAAACGATCCGGGCGACGACCACCTCACGCAAGCGTGCCGTGGAGTCTATCACAAACTGTTGAAGGTTATTTGATTTGATGATGGCTGGTTTGAATGTTTAATTGGAATTATGTCTATGTGATTATATGCTAATGTGATTACATGCTTAACTGTCTTAATTGCCTATGTGATTATATGTTAATACGACTATGTGCTTTGTGCTTGGTTGTCTAAATGATTATGTGTTCACATGCAAATGTGATTACGTGCTTATATGTCTATATGTACTATCTGACTATGTGCTCACATAATAATTATATGTGATGAATGTAACTTGTCAAAAGAATAATACATTGCTGAATATTGTGAATTGCACATAAACTTAACATGGTGACAATCAGCTAATGTAATGATGAATATGAGGTCAAAACCTATTTGGTTCTAAATGTTGTAAAGTCCTTCTAAAAGAAATACATGTACAAGGACTTAGGATATAAAGATCAATAATGTTAGGTTGATCTTACCATAGAGTTACTCTGCATGTTTGTAATATGAATAATGTAAACAGAGTAATCTAGATTGAATAAACAATGTATACTTGTATAACAAGTTTTGTAAAGTCCTTCAAGGAAAGATATATATGAGGACTTAGAGTATAAAGATCAAGAATGTTAGGTTGATCTTGCTGAATGAATCTAATGTATAGTCATCAGGAATCCTATGCTCATAAAGTTGCTCTCAAAGTTGACCTATAATCGTAAAGCATCAGAAGAGTCGCAGAGCTGGCACACCTATCGTAAAGATCATCTCAGGGTATGAAGCAAGTTTCAGCCACCAAAATAAACAAAAACGTAAAGCTAAACAAAGCTCAAAGTGAACGTAGAGTGCTTTAGAGAATCACAAGGCCAAAGTCAAATAGTAGAGCACCCTCTAAACTATTTAGCTGAAGAAAGATTCGTAAAGTGTCAGACACGTTGCAAAGTCATCTTCAGATCATAGCTCTATTGATCGTAGAACAATGAATCATAACAGAACTAAGTTGGTTAAGCAGATAGAAGATTAACTGAGTATCTTCTTAATCAAAGAAAGGTATATCTCAAAGTCTATGATTCTTACACAAAGTTCACCTCACTCCTCAAAGTTCGCATCAATTCATAAAGTGACAAAAGAATGGCTAAGCAAGACTGCTGTAAAAAGACTAAGCCTAGAGCAGTTCAAATGATCGTTGAAACAACTCAAGAATCGATCAGTGAAGATAAGGAAAAAAAATCGTAGAATACTCTGCCAGGTCATAATATGAAGTCAGCAGTACAGATTAACATAAAGAACAGTAGAACCATCTAGAGAAGAAAAAGAAGTCATACATCATGAAGGTAAACTGAAGTATAAGCTAGCAAGGATCAACGTGTGATGGTGCTCTACCTGATCTTAAAGGATACGTAAATTCGTAGAGTCACTCAGAAATCGTAATGTAGTAGTTTGTATTATAAAGCTTCAAGGATATCATGAACGTAAAACTGTATTCAAGGTTTGATAGCTGCTAAGTCTGCTCAAAGGTCTTAATGCACATATTCGAAGAGCAGACAGTTGAGCAAATCGTAGAGCTCAACTCTATGATTTACACTACTCTACCAAGACGACGAGATCTTAGAGTAAAGTCAGGTTTGACAAGAGATCTGACCGAAGAACGTTGCATATCAGAAGATCACAAGGTGTCAAGTCATATATCCTTGATGAATAGCAAAGATGTGTCTAACGGCTAGTATGTAGAAAGCAAACTGTCAATAGAACAAGGAAAGCTGCAAGTTGATGTGACAGGTCATGGGCTTAAAAGAATAGGCTGACACCAAAGTACTAGAAAGTCAACATCAAGGATATCAAAGTATCTGTGCATTAATACCTCCAACAGACACTTTTCTAATTGGAAGATTAACCAACAGATTATATAAGAAGATCAGTTCAAACAATCAAAGAGAGTTGGAGAGATGGTGGACTGACACAGAAAATCGTAGAATGAGAGCTCAAGAAAGAACATTCAGAAGTTCACTCTACGATCCACCAAGAACACTAAGTGTTGAAAAATTTCAAAAGTAAAGGAGACTAACTCTACCATATAAATAGTGTTCAGAGTTGCTAAGCACAAGAAGAAGAGGAGCAACAACGCCAACTTGACAACAATCATGAGAAGCTACTAAGTACTAAAAGGAAGGAGCTTTACAGTCATCTTGGTAGTCCATCATGAGCAGTTGTCAAGTACCAAAAATACGAAGGAGCCAAATTATCAAACTTAGCAGCTCAACAGATGATCTTCAGAAGATGATTGAGTACAAAAAGAAGTTCAGCCTCATTGCAACACTCGAGTACATCTCAAGGATGATCATATTCAAGCTGCTGGGTACCTGAGGAGAATAAAGCTTAAACGACATCTCAGTACCACCTCCAACCAACATCAACAACAAGCGTCGGTGGATCATGTTCTTAATTGACCGAATTGGGGCCAAGTGGGTCCTAGTCTTAAGTGACCGAATTGGGGCCAAGTGGGTCCCGGTCTTGGTGACCGAATTGGGGCTAGAGAGTCCTTGTCTTTGTGACTAAATTACCAAGTCTGCTGGGCTTGATGAGGGCAATAGTGTCCTGGTCGAGGCGACCAAATTCTTAGTGGATTTCCTACTTGTTGAAGTAGAAGAGTGGAGTAGGAGTTGTTCAGTCTCCAAACCACTTTAAACTGTCCCGTGTTACTTACTTTATGTCTTTTACATTCTGCCATTTATTTATTGTATTCAATGCATGGAATGAATGGTTAACTTCATTATGTGTTAAGCTACAAAACTGAGATCTTATCATATCTTTAAGGGGAGTTTTTCAAATCATTGTCCCGCTGTGCAAAATTAATCTTGATTAAATGAGTTATCTGGTAATACTCCTTAATAAACTGAATTTTTTTTAAAGATCTATTCAACCCCCCTTATATCTCTCTATTGTGTCTCTGGAAAATAATAATTGGTATCAGAGCAGGTTCTCATAAACATAAAGCTCACACTTTGAGTTGGTCCTATGGTACTAAACAAAACCTATTCTAAAGCTTGGTTGTTGAAGTAGGGCATTGATTATAAATGAGCTTACAAATCAAATCTTGAACATACAGATACATATATGCGAATACTATTAATGCTAAACTATCTAATGCTGTATGCTCTTTATCACTCCCGTCAAGTCGACTTCAAGGTCAGAAGGTCTTAACAAGGTAGCAGTCGAGCAGACAATCAAATATTCAAATTGATGCAGCACGATGAAGGAACCAAAATTACTCGGTTGATGAGTTTAACAGATGAACTGCTCAAAGATACATCTCTGCAAACAAGGAGTTCGAAACATTCGGCTAATAATGATAAGGGCACCGAAGCCTGTACTTCTGCATGAAGCATCATTGTACTATAAGGAAGATCAGAAGAAACCCTCATTTGTTCGAAAGCATGTTGCAAAAATTAGCCCAATACGAGTTTGAGCTTAATAATGCTTAATACTCCTTAATGTATACATATATACTGAACGTCAGTATCTGCATCAATCATGGGATAAAGTATTTGCTCGATATGCTCAACGAGAAGCTTTACGATACGCTTGAGTCTATATCTCATTTCAAAAGATCCCATCTGAAGTCGAAAGAATCGCAAATGAAGTGCTCTAAATGTTCAGAAAGCAATATCAGAAGGTCTATCAGAAGCAGCAACAAATGATAATAAAGATGAAGACGACAGTAATCTACAAGTATCAATCTCCACAAATATAAATTAATATATAGTCGAGTGGATGATCTTAAGCATAACTGATCTCAAGGATCTATGTCAAGAAATCTCCAACTATCTTCAGAGACAATCTCTCTAAACCTGAGAGGCTGATTATAATGAGAATGCAGACTCTCTTATTGATGAGTCTATGATTTAATGCGCTAAACGACCAAGCATCGGTCAAATGCATGTCAAGAAATTCAAGGTTATCTTCCTCATCTACTAGTGTCAAGATCGAGACCTGGAAATCAACTTGGTAAAAATGACTAGATCAATTAACGCAAATTACCATGGGGTCAATGATCTAGCCAGAAGATTACCAAAGCTCAATATTCCAAGATAAATTCACGAGACTCAATCAAAAGCGAAGTAGCTGATTCAAATGAGAAGATCTTGTACTTGCTACTCATGAATATACTGAGAAAAGTCTCCAACAACTTGTCCTAAAGATAAAAGGTACTCAGTAGATGCAGTAAAAGACCATCTCAAGGGTTCATGAGTATCCTCAGATTGATTTCAGCACTCAACGTTTGAATTCTTTGAAGCTGATCATAAATAAGTAGGGTAAGTAGGTTAAAACTAAAAGGAGTGATCACGGATGGTCAACTCTACTATCAAGGAAACACCCTACGAGTTGTGAAAAAAGAGGAAAGCCAAATATCAAGAAGAATATCATGCACTTGGCTATTTGATGTTTATTCTCAACGGTGGCAAGACATCATACGAAGCTTAACTCAAGATAGTTGAAGAAGTCATTGCTTGACATTTTATTGAGAAATCAAGTCAATAGTTCATTCAAGTTATAATGGTTAAAAGCAAATCAAACAAGGCAGAAGAGCCTACCATGAGAGAGAATACAATGATGATCTCTCAAATCCAGTACATCGGAATCCTACGATCGCGAAAAATGAGTTCACAAGATTGGTACTCAACGGTAGTAGAACTGGACTTGAAGGACGTAGAGTTCTTTGTTCAAATAAAGAGAATTTTACGACTCGACAACTATGAAGAACACTCAAAAACATCTCTATGCTTCTACAAAGAGGTCAAAACAAGAAATAAGCTAGCCCTTATAAAGAAGATTCAGGTCTTGGACCACTCTAGAAGATAAAGAAGTTGGTTTCAAAAGAAAAGTCATCAATTTATACTCACCTATTGATTTAGTAAAATCAGATAAAGATCATTAAATCTGTTATTATTGATATCATGGTGAAACAAAATACCTCTACTCAATAGTATATATTGAAGGGGAGCAACTAGAAGAAAAATAATCAACTTCTTCAAAGCGTCAGCAACAAGAAGCAAAAGATTTAAGCATAAAGATCACTCAACAGCAAAGAAGACTCAGGACAAGTAATAATGAGGAGATTCAGAAGACCATGAGCAAACACGCTTGAAAATTGAAGTTTAGATTCTTGAGTTGATCTCTGAGCAGAATGAAGATCGTAGAGTAAAACACTATGTCATCAAAGCACTCTACGAATTGAAGAAGTAAAATCTGGCTATCTAGAAGCAAGTGGAAGAACAGAAGCAAACTAAAGTAAAGGCAAGGATGATAATGTTTCTCATAAAAAAGAAAGTAATCATGATTAGACTATTGGTAGAGGTCATCAGAATGTCTTCAATCTATCAATAATCATGGTCATGGAACAACTCAACGATCTTAAAGTGATGAAGAAGTTTTTAGAGTAATGTGAAGATCGCAGAATGAGACAATTACTCTACGACAATGAAAGACAAAAGCTGACTAGTTGATGTAAAAGGGAATTATTCAAAATCACCAAATTTAAGAGATGATCATAGAGCCCAGAGGATATCTTTGAGTTGACGAAGTAGCATAGAGTTGAATAACTTCTCAGGAGGTACTCTACGAACGATATTATTAAGGCAGTTAAGTAAAGAGCGCGTGATACTCACACTCCAGAAAGGCGAGTACAACAAAGAAGTTACTGAGTTAGAGCTGTAAATGCAGAAGTGAGGCGACATGCAACCAGAGATATCTTGCCACGTGCTGCATTCAATTAAAATAGAGGGAAGTGATACAAAATCATTTCAAAATCTTTATCTGACTCTTGCGCTTCCAAAACCATAATCAGAGTTTCACGGTATTCAAACTCTCAAAAGCTCTCAAACCCTAGTTTACCAAAAACTCCTGAAATCTTGATCATCTCTGCGCTACATACTGTTCCAGCTCTACCTCATGGCAAGTCATCAAGTCATTCCCAGAAATCTAGTTTGCTTTGACAAGTTCGAGGAAGTCGATCAAGAGTTCAAGGATATTCTTCGATTGGTTAAGGATGTTGGGTTTACTGAAAGTCTAGAAACCAACACCAAAATTTATTCTGTCTCTGTTAAAGATTTCTATCTAAATGTTGTCCTTCGAAAAGGGTTTCTCTTCTCAAAAGTCAAAGAAGCCACTCTACAGATAAATGCCTCTGAAATCAACAACTGCCTAGGATTTCGCGATCTAGGAATGACTTCTTTCGACGACATTGACCGTGAAGAAGGATTGCAGCTTATGAGTTATGAGAAAAAGTATCATCTTAAAGGAATCAAGAAGAAAGATTTTCCTCAACATTATGAATTTCTTGCTGATATCATTGGAAAATGTATTCTGTGTAAAGATACGGCTTATGATATAGTCAGTGACCTACAGCTTAAGTTCATAACTGCTATTGTTTAGAAGAAGAAGATCAACTTTGGTGCTATTCTTATGAGGTGGATAACAGAATGGATAAAAGACGCCAAAATAAAAAGTGAAGCTAGCAAGCCAACTTCCAAGATGCACTATGGGATATTCATAAGCATCATTCTTAAGAAAATGCTCAAAAATAAAATTAAAAAAGATGAGGAGAAGTATTAAACTGCAATAAAAGAATAACCCCAAGGCTATTTGAAGATTGGAAGAAGAATCCGCATGCAAGAAAAGCCAAGAAGTCAGAAGTATCCAAGAGCAACAGGAACGAAGGTCAGAAAGTCTCTAGAGTCAAAGGAAAGAGGAAAATAGAAGAAGTCACAGAGGAAGAATACCAAGAATCTAAAGCATATCTAGATAGAAGAGATCTTATCATTTAAAATCAATCAGTTTCGAAGAAGAGAAAAGTTGACAAGGATGAAAAAGTATTCCTCAAAGTTTCTCAGAAGGGCAGAGGGAAAGAAAAAATGTCTGCATCTGAAGCAGAATCAGCTAAGAATGTCACTTCAAGAAATACTTAAGATGTAAATGAGTCAATGGACCATGTGCCTAGGGAAGAATCAAGTCCTGAGCAAGAAAAGAAGAAGGGAAAGAAGAAGAAGTCTGAAAAGAGGACCGTGGAGAAGAAAACAATCATCAGAACTGCACCAAGAAGAATGAGCACGCGATTAAAAGAAAAATGGAAGAGTCCAATCAGCACACGACCTCCTCAAATTATAGAAATTGAAGATGATAATGAAGAGACATTGAGTTTTGAAAAGAGCACATCTTACACTGCTGAAGAAGAAACATCTACAAGCATTTCAGAAGGAAGTTCAGAGAATTCTGAAGATAGTATGTATAAGGGAGAAGACATGACTGTGCCTAATCAAGAAGCAGATTTTGCTAAAAAGGATTCCTTACCCAAATTCACCAAAGATGAAACTGATGAAGAAGCTCAATCTCCTGAGACTTAAGAGAATAATGATGGAATGAATGAGACGGCTTCAATGTCAGAGCTAAGAATAAATGATGAGATACGTTCAACACCTGGAATAGGTCGTAAAGAGGAAGAAATGGGTCAAGATGAATTTGATGATCCGGTTGTGAAAGATAAGTCGGCAGAGCAACAATCTAATAAACATATTGAAGCCGCAAAAACAGAATCAGAAAAGGAAGAAAGTGCAAAGGATGAGGCTATGAAGATGTTCACATATAAGCATTACAAAGATGATGAAGTTGATGAACAAATCTATGTTCATGAATCTCAAGCAAGTGAAAATGAGGATGAGATGATCGCAGAGCCAAAGTCTCAAGCTAGGGAAGAAGAACGAGCAGTGAGAAATTTAAGATCCAGGTCAAGAAAATCAAAGAAAAGAAAGAGATCAAGTGGTAAAGCACAGAAGGGAATTAAGAAAGAGAACTTAGGACATAAGGAAAGGAGAAGGCGAAAGAAAATTGAAAAGAAGCTTGAAAGAAAGGAAATTTAACAGTATCAACTAAGAATGGTTGAAAAGGAAAGGAAAAGGAAAGAGAAAAGGAAAAGAGCTAATATGATGGATAGCGCCACAGATCTATATGAGCATGGAAATGAACAGTTGCTAAATTTCATACCTATGTTACCATTGTTGAAAGCTATTTATCTGAATGATCAAAGTTCGATAACGTGGAGCTATTCTACATTTCTAAATCTCACCTTTGTAGCTCAAAATTTTCTAAGGGTTCTGTCGTTTACAACTTTGTTAATAGACAACAAACCTTTCTATTCAGATTATCAGAGCTCTCAAAAATTGTCCATCTGGAATCTGACCTTCTCTCACTCATTTGTCCCTCCCTTGCCTAACCAAATTGAGAAGTTCGTAGAGTCTCTCTCTACGATCCTTGAACAGCCTTATGTTAACTCCAACTCTCTGTTCATAGAGTCTCAAAACTCTGCGATCATTGATCAAAATATTATGCCTTCAGTCGTAGAGTCCCAAAACTCTATGGACCATGATAATGACACTCTGTCCCAGACACAAAATCAGATATCCATTCCTTTTTCCTTCCCTACACCGAATTCTGGATTCACTTTTCACAACCTCTCAGATGTTCCATCCTCATCCTGACCTTCTTCCTGCTCGTACAAATGGGATGATAATGACAAAAAGGGGGAGAAGAAAGTAAGTGGCTATAGTAAGGGGAGTAGTAAAAGTCAAGAAGATAGGGGGAGAGTCAGATCAATAAGAGAGAGTCAAATCAACAAGAACAACCAGAAAGAGTGAAGCAAGGCATAGTCTAAGGAGGAGCAGCAACAAGTTAGGGGGAGCAAGAAAAAGAATCAGTATGTAAGGACAAAGAATTGTAAGTAAGCACAGGTAAAGTTTAGGTTATTTTGTTTGGCAAATAGTGTAAGCATTATCAGTTAATTAATACAACTCATCATTTTGCATTAGCAATACAGTGCCTTACTGTATTTTAAGACATAATTTATATTTCCAGCAAATGCATTTTATGATTATTATTTATCGGCAGTTAATGGTTTTGTCATCATCAAATAGGGGGAGATTGTTGAAGGTTGTTTGATTTAATGATGGTTGGTTTGAATGTTTAATTGGACTTATGTCTATGTGATTATATGTTAATATGACTATGTGCTTTGTGTTTGGTTGTCTAAATGATTATGTGTTCATATGAAAATGTGATTACGTGTTTATATGTCTATGTGTACTATCTGACTATGCGCTCACATAATAATTATATGTGATGAATGTAACTTGTCAGAAGAATGATACATTGCTAAATACTGTGAATTGCACATAAACTTAACATGGTGATAATTAGCTAATGTAATGATGAATATGAGGACAAAACCCATTTGGTTCTGAATGCTGTAAAGTCCTTCTAAAACAAATACATGTACATGGACTTAGGATATAAAGATCAACAATGTTAGGTTGATTTTACCGTAGAGTTACTCTACATGTTCGTAATATGAATAGTGTAAATAGAGTAATCTATATTGATTAAACAATGTATACTTGTATAGCAAGTTTTGTAAAGCCTTTCAAGGAAAGATATATACAAGGACTTAAAGTATAAAGATCAAGAATATTAGGTTGATCTTGCTGAATGAATCTAATGTATAGTCATCAGGAATCCTATGCTCATAAAGTTACTCTCAAAGTTGACCTATGATCATAAAGCATCAGAAGAGTCGCAGAACTGGCGCACCTATTGTAAAGATCATCTCAGGGTATGAAGCAAGTTTTAGCTAGCAAAATAAACAGAAACGTAAAGCTAAGCAAAGCTCAAACTGAAGTGCTTCAGAGAATTGCAAGGCTAAAGTCAAATAGTAGAGCACCTTCTAAACTGTTTAGCTGAAGAAAGATTTGTAAAGTGTCGAACACATCGCAAAGTCATCTTTAGATCGTAGCTCTATTGATCGTAGAACAATGAATCATAACAGAACTGAGTTGGTTGAGCAGATAGAAGATTAACTAAGTATCTTCTTAAACAAAGAAAGGTATATCTCAGAGTTCATGATTCTGATATAAAGTTCACCTCACTCCTCAAAGTTCGCATCAGTTCATAAAGTGACAAGAGACTGGCTAAGCAAGACTGATGTAGAAAGACTAAGCCTAGAGTAGTTCAAATGATCGCTGAAACAACTAAAGAATCGATCAGTGAAGATAAGGAAAAGATAGTAGAATACTCTATAAGGTCATAATGTGAAGTCAGCAATACAGATTAACATAAAGAACAGTTGAACCATCTAGAGAAGAAAAGAAGCCATACATCATGAAGGTAAACTGAAGTATAAGCCAGGAATGATAAGTAATATGAATTCAATAGTACAGATTATGAATGTGTGATGGTGTTCTGCCTGATCTTAAAGGATAAGTAAATTCGCAGAGTCACTTAGAGATCGTAAAGCAATAGTTTGTATCATAAAGCTTCAAGGGATAGCATGAATGTAAAACTGTCTTCAAGGTTGAAGAGCTGCTAAGTCTGCTCAAGGGTCTTAATGCACATATTCGAAGAACAAACAGTTGAGCAAATCGTAGAGCTCAACTCTACGATTTACACTACTCTACCAAGATGACAAGATCGTAGAGTAAAGTCAGGTCTGACAAGAGATCTAACAGAGGAACGTTGCAGATCAGAAGATCACAAGGTGTTAAGTCATATATCCTTGATGAATAGCAAAGGTGCGTCTAATAGCTAGTATGTAGAAAGCAACCTGTCAATAGAACAAGGAAAGCTGCAAGTTGATGTGACAGGTCATGGGCTTAAAAGAATAGGCTGACACAAAAGTACCAGAAAGTAAACATCAAGGATATCAAAGTATCTGCGCATTAATACCTATAACGGACACTTTTCCAACGGGAAGATTAACCAACAGATATATAAGAGGATCAGTTCAAACAATCAAAGAGAGTTGGAAAGATGGTGGACTGACACAGAAAATCGTAGAATGAGAGATCAAGAAAGAACATTCAGAAGTTCACTCTACGATCCACCAAGAACACTAAGTGTTGAAAAATTATAGAAGTAGAAGAGACTAACTCTACCACATAAACAGTGTTCAGAATTGTTAAGCACAAGAAGAAGAGGAGCATCAATGCCAACTTGACAACAATCATGAGAAGCTACTAAGTACCAAAAGGAAGAAGATTTACAGTCATCTTGGTAGTCTATCATGAGCAGCCAAATTGTCAAACTTAGCAGCTCAACAGATGATTTCTAGAAGATGATTGAGTACAAGAAGAAGTTGAGCCTCATTGCAACACTCGAATACATCTCAAGGATGATCATATTCAAGTTGTTGGGTACCTGAGGAGAATAAATCTTAAACGTCATCTCAGCAGCACCTCCAACCAACATCAACACAGGAACAAGGGTAGGTGGATCCTGGTCTTAAGCGACCGAATTGGGGCCAAGTGGGTCCTGATCTTAAGTGACCGAATTGGGCCAAGTAGGTCCTGGTCTTGGTGACCGAATTGGGGCTAGAGAGTCCTTGTCTTTATGACTAAATTACCAAGTCTGCTGGGCTTGACGAGGTCTTTGTGTCCTTGTCGTGGAGACTAAAATAGTCAAGTCTACTGGCTTAATGAGGGCAATAGTGTCCTGGTCGAGGCGACCAAATTCTTAGTGGATTTCTTACTTGTTGAAGTAGAAGAGTGGAGTAGGAGTTGTTCAGTCTCCGAATCACTTTAAACTCTCTCGTGTCACTTACTTTATGTCTTTTACATTCTGCCATTTATTTATTGTATTTAATGCATGGAATGAATGGTTAACTTCATTATGTGCTAAGCTACAGAACTAAGATCTTATCATATCTTTAAGGGGAGTTTTTCAAATCAATATTCCACTGTACAAAATCAATCTTGATTAAATGAGTTATCTGGTAATACTCCTTAATAAACTGAAAACGTTTTAAAGATCTATTCGACCCCCCCTTCTAGATCTCTATTGTGCCTCTAAGAAATAACACAATCATATCGTCTTTACACCATACACTAAAGACATTCAATGGTCATGAGCATACCAGTCTACAGCCTTTGGTCATGATCATACCAATCAACAGTTTCTTACCACAAAGGCTAAACAAAACTTTCATCATTTGCCACACAGGCTAAACCGAACTTTCATCATTTGCCACAAAGGCTAACACATTCATAATAACTTAGTCTTGATGATTAGTACAATAACAATGATATGAATAATGGACAGAATAATCAGAATAATACGATAAAGAATAAACATTCGAGGTTTGACATTTAATTTGTCCAGAGTCCAATAATGTCCAAATTATCAATATGATGACTAATTGTGAAGTCAAATTCAAGAATGATATTCAAGATTCATATTTCAAAGATAGCGATTAAAATTTAATAAGAAGGTTTAGGTAAATAAAAAGTTCAAGTGAAATGATATTAGATGAAGTGCAAATTACTAAAAATATTCTAATTATTTCAGGAAGTTTCACTATTTTATGATAATGCTTGAGAAACGAATAATAATCTCTTACCATAATATGGAGTATGAAAGAAAATCATATCCCTTACGAATATACACGAAAATAATATCTCTTACGAGTATGAAGAAAATGATACTTTTTACGAGTATGAAAAAGAAATGATAACCTTTTACAAATGTGAAGGAAAATGATATTACTTACGAGTATCAAAGAATGATAACTCTTTACGAATATAAAATAAAATGATATTCCTTTTATCAAAAATTATGCAATCATTAATGTATATACCAGTATTACTATACATATAAAAATATACATGTACAAAACTGCAAATAGATCTTCACCCGTCATGCGGTAATCCGCGTACGCAGATCATTTCCACAAAAGACTAATAAAAATGAATACGAAGAGTTATTCACCAAGCACGCGGTATTCCGTGTAGTCAGGTTCTTCCCATAAGTTAATATATAGAAATAAAATGACACCCCTTCGAGCATGAAATAAAATGATATCCCTTTACCTTGATATTGTGAAACACAAAATTAATAGCCAAACGAATCCTTTCATGTTCGTTTTTGCAGCAGTAAAGAATCTGATTTTCGAGTCTTCTAGATTTTTCAAATCTCTTTATGTTTTCACAAAGTTATAGCTCTCGAAAAGATACCCGAAATAGACTCAAGAATCACTCTATTCAGAATTAATCTGACTGAGTTATGAATTTTCTCAATTAGGGCTGAAACTAGTGACGAAAATCAAGACAGGTTACGGTTTTTAGTACTTTAAGGCATGCAGATAACATCAGATGACTTTCCTTCCTTCTTCAAAGTTGTAGAAGACGAAAATCTAATGAAAACAGGCTTTGGAATCACTCAATTTCGATAAATGATGAATGTACTATGATTTTTCTAAAGTGCTGCTGAACATAAGAAAATTTCACTCAGAGGAATAATATATGTATTTTTCAAAGAAGAATGCAACAAAAGATTTTAAAACTATAAATGGCTTGGAAGCACTCTACTGATATTTACTAACATTTAAGGTAGTTTAACATACTTAGAGAGAAACTTACACTAAGAAATTTTTAGAGAGTGAAAGAAAATACAAGTAAGGAAGTTATGAATTTTCTTATGCTAAGTATTCTTATTTATAGCCAAAATCCATCACATTTAATAAATATATTATTCCTCCATTATCAATACTTAATCAAAAAGATTAATCCATTATCATTATTTATTCAAAAGATAAATCATTCTTTATTCAAAAGATAAATTATTATCATTATTTATTCAACAGATAAATCATTTATCAAAAGATAAATTATTCTTTATTCAAAGGATAAATCATTATCATTATTTATTCAAAAGATAAATCATTATTTTTATTTATTCAAAAGATAAATCATTATTTATTCAAAAGATAAATCATTATTTTTATTTATTCAAAAGATAAATCATTTATCAAAAGATAAATCATTCTTTATTCAAAAGATAAATCATTATTTATATCACAAATATTATAGACTAGCAATTCCGGTAACCCGATTGTTTCTAGGAAAAAGAGAGTTTTTCGTATAAACGGCGCACAATTAAATAACCCATTTCCTCGATAGAACTTCTAGATATTGCCAATAATGCTAACTATCTTTTTAATATCATATCAAATAATATGAGTTACTCTGTCGTGTCAATTATTGAATCAATAATATAAAATATTGTGCAAATGTTACTGTAACAATTATTGAGTTAGAATACTATGCAATTGTTACTGTAACAATTATTGAATCAATAATATGAAATATTATGCAATACCGTGCTCTACTGTAGAATATTGCGTGCTACTGTACTTTTATCACCAAGTATTTTAACAGTTAAATTTGATAATATCGTTGACAATTTAAAGGTAATAGTATCATTGACAATTTTTATTAAAGGTGATAGTACCGTTGACAATTTTTATTAAAAATGTATTTCTATCATTTTCGGTATCCGATAATTAGTCGTGTGGGGACCACCAATGATTGGTTATTTCGGCACCGTCGTACTTTACCGAATATAATACTCCGACATAACAAATATTACCTGACAGAAGAAATATTCCCCGACAGAACGAATATTCCCCGACATATTTTATAATACAATTTGTACATCACACATGTAACTTTATCATTTTATTAATTTAATATTTTACTATTTAAAATAATAATTATAAGAAAATTTAATCCTCTTTATTAAATTTGAGGTCTTACATATATAGTTGTCACTTAGTGCTTATGAGGTTTATGTTTCTCTAATTCGTGTTACGTGATGGTCCCATGCTTGTCACTGAGTAAATAATAAGTGAATATTTGTCATTTGACAATGTAAAATACCTAATTCTTGTAAGTAACATGTGAATTGCGTGAACCAGGTATTTTACATTACCAAATGATACACTAATTAAACCAGCAAGTAACAAGCGCATAACACAAAATTGAGAAAAAAGTTAACTCAAGAAGCAAAATTAACACTCAATAATAACTATAAGTAAACAAATGTTCATTTTGATAATTAAAAAGTTACTTTTAAATAGACTTACAACTAAGAGGGACAAATTTGAAAAAATAAATAAATTCAGCCTTAAAGTAACTTCAAATCCTTTCTTTTCACATAAAAGAGGCTTATTTGTAAAAAAATAAATTTGTTCCACAAAAGAGTGCTCTTTTCATTGATGATAGTATATAATGATATAATTTTCTCAAATATAATAACATAATTTCGCTATCATGCAATAATTATTAAACTATGCACTCTTTTTAATTAGGATTAAACATAGAAAAAAATAATTTATATGTCAAACTAATTTCATGCTAAATATAAATTGCTATTAACGTGGAGTTATAAGTGATAAAATAAAATACTAATATGTGAATATCTTCTTTACACCCTCATATCATATGTATTGACATAATTATAAGCTCATATTTAATATTGACGTGAATTTCGTCATATGTAATACTATTCTGAAAATAATACTCCTTTTGTCCCATAATAAATGTCCTAATTTGATTTTTATAGTCAAATTGAATATTTTTAAATTTATTAAATCTTAAAAATTATCAAGATATACACTGAGAGAATATGATCATAATGAATTACGAAGAATTTTTCACTAATGTCAAGTTTTGTGATTTAAAATTTTTATATAAATATTTTAAATTATTAATTTAAAATGGTCAATTTGACCATTAAAATTAAATTAGGATATTTATTATGAAACGGAGAGAGTATATTTTAAAAATTTATAAATTTTGTAAATGATAGACTTTTATTATGAAATAGATGGATTATATTTCAAAATTCATAAAAAAACAAAAAACTTAAATGAGTGACTCATTATTACTCAACAACCACACCACACATTAAATTGACTATATCAACCCAAGTCCCAACATCTGTAGAGAGGGAAAACAACAGAACTGAAAGAAGCCTCCTTGGTGCTTACCGCTCTGAACACCCCCACCACACAGCTTCAAAATGGCATCAAAACCAGACCATACCATTTCAGATCAACCTGCACCATTCAATCCCACCGTTGATCCCTTTGCCTACCTTGGCATGGTCTTCAACTCCGACGGCTCGATCAGGCGCGAGCATGGATTCTTAAACACCCCCGGCACATCAGATCCCAGCCTTCCTTCCCTGGTCCTCACCAAGGATCTCTCTCTCAACCAGTCAAATAACACGTGGCTCCGTATATACATAGCCCGCAAAGCACTTGATTCCACCCCCTTCACCAAATTACCCCTCATCATTTACTACCATGGTGGCGGGTTCATCATAGGCAGTGCAGCCTCACCTGTTTACCACGACTTTTGCACAATCATGGCCGTTGAAATCCCCGCCATCGTCTTATCCGTCGATTATCGTCTCGCACCGGAGCACCGGCTTCCGGCAGCCTACCACGACTCCGTGGAGGCGTTGCATTGGATCAAAACCACCAATGACGAGTGGCTAGCGAAATTTGCCGACTTTTCCAATTGTTACCTCATGGGCGCTAGTGCAGGCGCAAACATAGCGTATCATGCAGCTGCATTTTTGGACGGCAAAGATCTTTCGCCGTTGAAGATCAAAGGGCTAATATTGCACCAACCATATTTTGGTGGGACCAAGAGAACACAGTCAGAAGAAAGGCTTGTTAACGATAAGGTGTTGCCAATAAATGTCAATGATATCATGTGGGACCTCGCGTTGCCCGTTGGCGCTGACCGTGATCACGAGTATTGTAATCTGACGGCTGCGGGTGGATCACGGGTTTGTGACCGGATTAGAATGCTGGGGTGGAAAGTTATTGTGACGGGCTGTGGTGAGGACCCGCTGACCGACCGTCAGATGGAGTTGGTTAAGATAATGAAAGAGAAAGGAGTGGAAGTTGTGAGCAAGTTTGATGAGGGTGATTGTCATGGGATTGAAGTGTTTGATCCCTCTAAAGGCAAGGCTCTTTGTGTGGTTATAAGAAATTTCATTTCATCTTCAACAAATGTATCGTAAAAATAAAAAAATTGATATTTTTACGTCAAAATGAGTAGTATAATTTTATTGTCAGATTCTCTGCTGTATCTAGTATTCCACTTGTATTTATTATTACTTCTTAATTTTTTTTATCAATTTATCTATAATTATTTTGTAAGAAAATAAAATTACGTGAGATGAAAGACTAGATGAGACACGACGAGACATTAAATTTTAATTACACGAGAATACGATATTCTTACATGTTTCTTAAATGAGTCTCGTATTAGTTATGCGAGATAGAGCCTTATACTTTTTTTAAAGCCCTACTTTTTGAGAAATACAATATAATTCACGATCAAGTTAATTTACTTAAGTGAGAATCAAACTTCAACACAACTAATAAACTCATAATCGAACCTAAGAGTTAAAAGTTGTTGTACCTCAGTTTTAATTTTTAATCAGTAGACTAAGATTTCATGACGAGTCTTATACTTTGTAGTGACTTCAGTTGCAAATAGATATAATGAGAGATATAAATGATTGTGACTTTAATAATAATGATTTTTTTTTTGCAACTATAATTATTTCATATAGGGTTTAATTATGTGTGCCAATAATTTGTAGCGACTTTAGTTGCAAATACATATAATACGGAGGAGCTATAAATGATTGTGACTCAAATAATAATGATTTTTTTTTCTCTGATCGCAATACAAGTGAACATATATTTATCGGTATGTATAATAATATTATTTATCAAACTAAGTATCTAATCTATCATATATTTTAATAATTTGCATCAATTTTATCACGATTAGACATAATAAAATTACAACTATTATTGCGTAATCTAATTGTAACAAAAATCAACATAAGTTGGTCGCGCGTCTATATCATTTGTTAAAATAATGTCTGACTTTAACATCGGTGTACATATACGTATGCAAAACATGGTGTTGCGAAAATTCCGTCTTTTTTAAAATTTGTACCATCTTTCAATGGATGGTGGCTAGTTAAGGCCTTGCAACAACCATTTATTATGTACCGCCTCCACAAGAATACTGTTCTGCAAGTTTTGGTGATGCGGTACTTAAGTTTCACAACACTGTTTTGAGGATGGTCTCTCTCTTTTTTCTTTTTTTCTTTTTTTAAAAAAAAAATAAAAATAAAATAAAAATCTTACCCATGATATTTTGCAATGAATAGTGCAACATCCGGTGACTAGTTAACACCTTATAACCGTCATTTGATTTGGATCAATTCCTTATATATGGCGCATTGGAATATGATTAAATTGTAACGCCTAACACTAGCGTGATATGTTAGTTATCGTACCAACACGAAAGGAATAAACCTTGAATGCACAAGGAAAACAATGAATTCACAAAAAAACAAAATAAAAGAGATAATCTCAATTAATTAATAAAACGTTCTGGTAAATAAACCCTAAAATCATATTTACAGTAGTAAACTACTTTCCTACCAAAATGCTTTTCCAGAAAGTTTGGTCGGGATGGTAGGTGTTGGCTAAATGGGGTTTTTATAGTGATAACAGATTGCCAAGGAATATAGAAGAAGAATGCAGGGATGGTTAATAAAGTTGGGAGGTTGCTTTAGATTTTTGAAGTTTTTTTTTCTTTGTAGTTGTGTGTGGTTTTTATGAAAAAGATGAAGTGAAAGTGTAAATTATGCAAAGATGAGAAATTGAATTCAAATCTTGTGGATTCAATTTATTTTGCCGATTTCAAAAAAAAAATATGAGAGTAATCCATAACTAACACTAATAGGAACACTATGTCATTTAACACAATTTTCGCCGTTTAAAATAAATATTTCAGGTCTAATATTTGGAAAAAAAATAAAAATAAAACCTCCTCTTAAACCTTAGATATAAATCTGAAAATAAGACAAAAATCAATCCCTTTCGGGCCTTAAATCCCCAAAAGGTAAGCCAAAGAAATTTAACACCTACCATCCCTTCGCGTGTATATGTTTGTTTGCAAGGATTATAATCCCGAGATTATAATCTCATGGATTATAATCCCGAGATTATAATCTCATGGATTATAATCCCAAGACTATTAATCTTAGGATTAAATAGTCCTAGTCACATGTTTATTTTTTATGAGATTATTCATGGGATAACTTAAAATAATCTCATGTTATGTTTGTTTTTTCCAGGATTAATTAAAGGATTTGATAAAAAAATATCGTTTGAACTATTATACCCTTACTAATAATAATATATTTTAAACTATAATTTAAACTTGTTTATGCATAAAAAAGTGATGAACAATTAATTATAAACTTTTAAATATTACTGAAATAAGTTAGTGAGTTCACGGTATTCACTTTGAACATGACTACTTTGAACAACTGTTATTGGAGTATTCATTAGGCACAAACAAGCTATACTACCTCCATTTTATAAACCAAAAAAAAATGATAAAAAAAGATTTTCATGTAATTTTGATTTATTTATTGTATAAATTTTAAAATTTAAATTATGATGTAAAGTTTTAATTTTACTTAATAATATTATTGATTAATTATATTGTCGTAAAATTATATAAATATACACAGTATTTTACTTGATGCTAGTAATTTTGCTCTGTGAATGCACATTTAGTAGGGGAAAGATGAGGATGATGGCGTTATGGCAACTGTTAGTGGACATTTATGATGGCGTTATGGTCATTTTAGAAAAAAAGTTAAGGTTAATTTTGTCTAAAATTTTTTAATCCTAAATAGTGGGGATTATAATACCTAGCTAGACATGAGATTAAATAGTCCCCCATATTAAGTCATTTTATAATTCATAGACTAATAGTCCAAGTTCAAATTTAAAAACAAACAAGATACTTGAGATTAATAGTCATATCCCAAGTGTAATCCTTGCAAACAAACATAGTATATAGATAGTGGGAAAAAGTGATGGAGATGAAAATTTTTTGTAGGAGAAGAGAGAGCATGCATGAAAGACGGGTCCTGTGTGACACCTTAAATGTTGCAATAATACAAGATAGATTGTAAAAACATGGGTATCTACCTAATTTTCAAATTATTTTTTAATCAATGGATACTTCAGCTTCATAGATTGTTGAGAAGATTACCTACATCAAACACTTCAAATTAATCAAAGATTCAACACAATTACACAGTATGTTGTCTAGTTCCATGTTCTTATTCTCCGAAATAAATTTCTGCATCTAGTTTTTCGACTAAACATTAGCTCCATGAGTGAGTTCTAAACGGCACGATGAATTGCACGGATACGATTTCTGATGGTCCGCTACCAGGATTTCCATATCCCCTGAACGACAAGAAGATCATAGAACAGGTAGATGCGTTTGATATTTGCTTTTCAGATTAAAGTGAAGGAAGGAGATACGCAAGTAACGTGGAACAGTTGCATAAAAGAAGACGCAAAGAAATGGATTAGAACACTTTTCGTTGGATATATTGCAGAATCAATGAAATTAACGATTTGAAATTTGTACTGGGAAGATATGGTAAGATTGAAGATGCTTTTATTGATATAAGAGAGGAAACAAGTTCGCTTTTGTCCGATTTAAAAATAGGAATGATGCAGAGGAGGTTATGAAAAGATTGAATAGTCGAGCGGAGGAAGATGAGTATCAATTTTACCAGATATGAAAGGAAGAATAGGTTAAATAAATATTTAAAAAGTTATACAGAAGATTATGGCAGGAAATGGATGCAGAAGAGAAGTGAAGAGGAAAACAGGGCGAGGGAGTTAGAAGAACGAAATGAAATGAGAGAATTTGAGCACAAAAAGGAGGTTTACAAAGAAGTGCAAGGGGGACTGAATCATACTATTAGAAGAGCTATTGAACTTAGTATATGTGTAGCTTCTTGGCGAGTGATGAAAGTTATGGAAGTAGAAAGAATATGCAGCAGGGAGCTATTAATGGAGTGTAAAGTGGTGGCTATTGGAGAAACATTGCTTTGTTGACTTGTTATATGTCAAGATGAAGAAAAAATTAGAGAAAATCAAGCAATTGACTGGAGAGGTGCGAGAAAACGGTTTGATTATGTGCAAGAACTAAAAGAAATAAAATTGAAGTTCACAAAAGCTACGTGGTTAAGCGTAAAGGGGATACCTACAGAGTTGTGGTCAGAAATGAGTTTCTAGAAAGTGGCAGACGCTTATGGGGAGCTTATTTTTGGTCATGAAGAAACAAAGGAAACGAAGTGCATGGACGAAGCGAAATTATTAATTTTCACAGAAGAGGTACGTAGAAACAATCGATGAAATTATCTACTTGAAATATGGGGAAGAATAATTCAGAATTAAGGTTTCAGAGGAATGTGAAAGTGCTTGGAAGGACAAAGGCAATAAACAAGGGCTTCAAATAGAATGTGTAGGGAGAAACCAGGAAGAAAGTTCGTCGGAAAATTCGATAGAGATACCAGAACAGCGCATGGATACACCGGCAATGCACTGGGAAGATGAAGGGTCGCCTGTAGTTGATAAGGCAGCCAAACGGGCTATTAATGAGAGTGAAAGAAATTTAGAGGTGGCATTAGTTAGCAAGGTCAAAAGGAGTGTCCAGAGATAGAGGACATGATTTTAAATTCTAGACTTTTAATCAACAGGACAGTTTGGCAAACTCAATTAAGGGGAATAAACAGGGTGAAAAACTCGAGATTTGCTTGTGCAAAGAATGCATATTACTTGAGGAGAAATCAAAACATATTTCCGAAGAAGCTCAATAGAAAAACAATGTGGTTGAACCTTCGGATGATCCGTTTAATTTGTACCCGTTGATAGAAAATGGATTTAATAAAAGACTAATGACAAAACTGTCCCCCGGACGAAAATCAATTGGATACTCAAAATTTGAGAATTTTCAATCAATACCTTGAAGTATTTAAAAACACCAATTGTGTTCCTTTTGGCCTGAGCGCCCAATTTAGTCGCCCAAAAAAAGACACGTGTCATCAAATTAACTAAATTCTACGAATTGAATACGGATACATACATATATTGTATTTTATATGAATATATATATATATATATATATATTCAAAATCAGTATAAGCATATGCAAAACATGCACATTTATATATAATTACATAAGATAAAAAAGCAAACGAGAGAGAGAGAAACAAAAGCAAAAACAAAATAAAAAGAAATAAAACGAAAAAAAAAAAAAGAAGAAGAAGAAATCAACCATCAAACCCCCCACGCCATTCACAAAAATCTAATCCATCTAATTAATCAATCAACAATAGGCATCATCTTCACCATATATAATTAAAGGCTCAAAACCTCATGACTCCTCACTAAACCAGTGGACCAACGCAGATGCGTAGCAGATCTAGTGGCTATAGAAACCTAATGGTAACGATTTGATTTTGGAACTTTAAATCTGGACAAAGTAATGGTTGTAGGTTCAAATGGCAACAATGGCGAAGAACACAACGGCAACAAGGACATCTTTGCAGCGGCAGTAGCGTCACAAAGCTTCTCACGACGGCTATGGCTGAGCTCGTCGAAGAATTAAGCCTTGGTTGGCGGCAACAAGATGAACACAACGTAACTTCTTTTAAATTGCGAAGAACAAGATGGGTTTGGTTTTGATTTTATTTTTCTTCCTTCTCCTTTAAAAATTGATTATTGCAATTGTTTATGGATTCAAATGGATCGACTATGGGGCTGTTGGGGAGCTCCTTATAAGGAGCTTTTTACTGTTCCAGTGTTCGGCCATGACTTATTTAATGACTAATTTTTTGACTTATAAGTCAAAAAAAATAAGTAACAATTTGTAACTTAAAAAAATGACTTATAAGTCATTCTGAATAAGTTATTTTGACTAAATGTAATGTCTATTTTGCTCCTCTACAGGCTTGTTAAATTACATCTCCATCCCTCTTAACCTAAAACGCCTAACGTAAACATTTTTCACTTCACGGCGGCGAAGCTCTAATCTTTTCTGATCTGCTCTCTCTTGGCGCTCGATCCGGCAATTCTCCTTCCTTCGCTTCGTGACTGTTACTCCTGTTACTCATTCTACTTCTTCAATTGCTGCTACTCCTTCGATTGTTGTTAGGTACCAAACCCTAGACCAAATATTTGATATGTGTATATATGTGTGTGTGTGTGTGTATTATGTTATGTTTGAATCTTTGGCATGTGGTTTTTTCTTCTTCATTAATTTTGAGTGTAATATAAAAGATGAGTATGTTGAATACTTGAATCTATCTGTGACTTTGTTGTTTTTGTTTTGTAAAAATATAAATTAAAAAAATGAACTTTGTTGTTCTGGGAATTATAGATTGCATATCATGCAGTTAGTGTCTGATCATGGTTTGGAAAACAGGCAAGGACTTTTAATTTTTTGTTCATATGGTGTAGCGAACCTCATTTTTTACATAGTTGAAAATGGGACTCTCTCCTTCAATGGACGGTTAGGCGCCATAAGAGACTCTCTCCTTATATAAAATATTAGTACTGTTTTTCAACTTACCAAAACACTGGAAGTGAAGAAACAACTTGTAGTACAAAAAGTAAAGCTGAACAATTAGTAATGATGAAGAGTTCACACATTTTATTCATTTAATTCTTTAGCAATACAATAAATATTGGATGGGAATCAAAATTTTCTTAAAGAACTATCCCTAAAGCACAAGAAAAAATAATATTTGAAGTGTTCAGGTTCAGCTTAGTAAAAGTGAAAAAATAAAAAATTTAAAGTAAAAAACAAACAACCCAAATGCAACTTACTACCAAGGTGTTGAACAAGAAGTAACAAGGAGTTGTTCATGACTAAGCAACTATTTAAGTATATTGTTACCTCTTCTTTAGCTGCAGTTTTTTTCCCCTATTGTCAATGCATAGATGTTACATGGTTACTCTTGTGCAAAAATGCGATGGCGAAAACATTGATTTCTTCTTTAATGTAAAAATAGTATCATTGTATTTCAATGATAATGTATATACTTCTATTATTGTCCACCATAGATTTATCATCGATAGTTGCTGGCAGATGTCCAAGCCTTTGATTATTCCTGCTGTAAAAGTTGAGCCTTTTGGATGCTCATTCAATCCCTCCTCTAATAGTCACCAGGTGCTTTTTGGATATTAATATTTGAAGTTGGTTAGATAGCTCTTGATGTATGTAAATGGAACTTTTTGTAACTTTTATATGGTGTCAATTGCAGGATTCTCTAGCTCGTGCAGTTGCAGATGAGATGCAGAAAATATATCAAAATGAGAAGGAGGGATATCGTCCAAAAGATATTATTGGTGGCGGTGATGACAATGTTGTACATTGGGGTGGATCTACTTCAGTTACTAATAGTTTAATTATACAAGCAATAAGAGATAATATTGCATTAAGAATCTCTAACTTAAAATAAAATTGTAGATATGTTTAGAGAATTTGTTTAGGTTTTTATTTAGTGTCATTGTGGATGATTGTTATGATATGATATTGAATCAATGTATCTTTTTATAATTTCCTTTTTAGTAATATGAACACAATAGCAATTCATTTTCCCTGCACATCTATTTTGTTATTCGAAATATCCAAGTTCTTAACATTTTAGTTTAGAGAAATGATATAAATTATTGTATTTTATTTTAATAAAATTCCTGGTTACCTCCTAGACCAATGTTAATTCCACCTGAATTTAATTTTTGTGTGAGGTAATCACAAATGAGCAATTTCATTTCCGGGACAAGAATTGACTAGGGCATTGCCTATGTGCTGATGTTAGTGGCTCTGGTGCTAGCATATATGATCCACACCCTTGACTCTCTAATCAGCCTCTAAGCTAAACTAAGATTATTGGTTTCCATGCCCAATGATAAGTTATTTAAATAAGTTGGTTACCAATAATAAGTTGTTTACCAATGAGCTGTTTACATAAGTTGTTTACTAATAGGTTGTTTAAATAATAAGCTGTTTAAATAATAAGTTGTTTACCAATAATCTGTTTAAACAAGTTATTTACCAATAAACTGTTTAAATAATAAGTTGTTTACCAATAAGCTGTTTAAATAATAAGTTGTTTACCAATAAGCTGCTTAAATTAGCTGGTTACTAATAAGCTGTTTAAATAAGATAGTTACCAATAAGTTGTTTAAATAATAAATTGTTTACCAATAAGTTGTTTAAATAAGTTGTTTACCAATAAGCTGTTTAAATAATAAGATGTTTAAATAATAAGCTATTTAAATAAGTTGTTTACCAATAATAACCTTCGATATGATAATGAATCAAAGTATCTTTTTATAATGTCCTTTTTAGTAATCTTTACATTTTATTTTAACTTATAAGTCATTATTAGCCGAACACCTTCATAACTTGTTTTAACTTAATTCGTGACTGATAAGTCCTTATTAGCTGAACGCTTTTACTTATAAGTCACAACTTAAAACAACTTATAAGTCAACTTATATTTTAACTTATAAGTCATTTTAAAATAAGTCATTCCCGAACAGGCCTATATATTTTTTTTTCCAGATAAAACTTGTCAGTATTTATATATATATATATATATATATATATGTATGTATGCGTATAAAATACAATATACATATGTATCCGTATTCAATTATTAGAATTTAACTAATTTGATGACACGTGTCTTTCTCCCGGTACTAAATTGGGCGCTCAGGGCAAAAGGAACACAATTGATATTTTTAAATACTTTGAGGTATTAATTGAGAATTCTCAAATTTTGAGTATCAAATTAATTTTCGTCTAAATTTGTGGGATAATTTTGTCATTAGCCCTTTAATAAAAGAGAAGTGAGTAGACATATTAAGAGATATAATCAAGTAGGAAGAAGCAAGAAGAAGATTAAAAGAAAAAGACAGAAAAGAAGGGATTCGAAAGGAGCGGCCTTAGGAGGAACAGGTACGGTCTCGACAAAAAAAAAATAGATACAGAGATGAGAAAGTTAGAAGATTTCAAACTATGCAGAGATTGGATGAGGATAATATCGAAGCTATAGATTTGGGGCGAGATTTAGGGCCGTGGACAGATCAAGAAGTTTTGGAAAATTTTGCCAACTAAAAGAAGTAATTTGGATAAGATTTTTTCCTTTGGTTGGATGGTTGGAGCTTGTAAATAATGTGAAAAAATAAAAATAAAAATTTCTTTCACGGATTCTTTTGGACCATTGTCCGATTATGCTGGGGAGTAATGAGGTGGATTAAGGAGTAAGACCCTTTTAAATTTCTAGTTTGTTGGCTAGAGTTTCCAGATTTTTAAAAATGGGCTAGAAATTTTAGAAGTCAGACAGTGTTGGAGGTTATGTAGCTTTTCGATTATTGCAAAAATTTAAAGGGCATGCTTAAGATGTGGAACAAGACTTAGTATGGAGATATCAAAACAAGAATAATCCAAGACCGATGGTGAGATTAAAAAGCCGATGAATTTTTTATTGAGAGTTTGTTGTTTGGTTGGGTTTTGGAAGGTTTTTGGGATGGGTGTGTAGATGATTTTGCTGTAGTCTACTCCTATTTATGAGTTTACAGGAGGTTTTGTTTAGTTTTGTAGTGTATTGCAATGGTGTTTGTATGGTTTTGGTGTATTTGTTGGCTTTGTGTCCAAGCTTTTTTGGCCGCTAGTCAATATGTATTTGCATTTTATATTTTTAATAAAAGAGTACCGCTAGAGGGAAAAAAATTAAACAAGTTAATTAAGCCAATATATGTGTGAGGTGAGGGACGATTTGTATTATGTGAAAGAGTAAGATATACTTGAAATTAGTGTGAGAGAACATGGAGAGAGAAATAGACTGGATGACAGCGTGGAGGGAGAAGGAGGACGGTGTTGGACCTCCGTCAGGGGAGACGTCGGAGAAAGAGAAGGGGCGCCGGCGTCAGGCGTCAGCGAGATAAAGAAGGGTACGTCGCAGCGGTGGATATGAGAAAGAGAATGAAGTTGAGGGAGTGACCCACGACCTAAGTTGCTGAGTTATTTTTAATTTAGTTGTAATTAATAACTCTGATTAATCCCAACGGAATATGCAATTGGTATTAGTAAAACCGACGAAATAAATCTGACAATATAATCGGTCGGTTTAAAAGGTTAAGACTCACAACCTTTGTCCGTTGAAATTAATTCTATTGGTTTTAAGTCTTTCCCTTTCCCTTGTAACGATTGTTGTCATAGCAATAAAAATCAATTAAAATATTAAATATCATTAGAATTAAAAAAATATCATTAAATACATATTTATTCTGATAATATTATTTTTTGTTAGATAATATCAACCACCATAATAATTGATAAATTGTATAATATTTTAAAATTTTATAATAAAACAAGGTTCAACCGACCTCTTCAATATTATAATTGTCGACGCCGGGTTTTTCTCTCTCTCGTCTTTTCCTATTTTAGCCTTTTGATTTAATGATTCTTTGGAAAAGATCGGCATTGATGTCGACGGGGTTTTGAAAGATCGCGTTTTATGATGAGCCAATTAACCAGAGTCGCCAGTTGGTATATTTGAAATGGATGTACCAACTCATCCGAATTTTCGTTTTTTTATAAATCGCTGGCTCATATGTGACTCCGAATTAATTGGTCTGCGAGCCGAGATTCATAGAGTTCGGGGGCTTGCTTAAGCGAGGGGAAGGTGTTAGGCACCCCCCGACTTCCGTGAAACACGGTTACCGCAATCTTGATGCTTTCCTATCCTTTAATTCATAAATGTATGTGCGTGTATGTGCGCGTGTGTGTGTGCCTATGTGAATGTTGTGGTGAGTTTGTATGAAAGAATCATTTGGATTTTTAGGGAAAGTCATGCTTTAATTTGAGAGTGCTTTGGAATGTCCTTCGGCTTCTACGAGAAAGCTTTATTCTTTATTAGGAAGGTTTGATTTTAATTGTCAAAACTGCAAGGTTTTTATTAGGTGTTGTTTTGGCAAACAAGAGTTTTAAACCTTCGTCAAAATAGGAATCGAGATCTATACGTTGCTTTCGTAACTCAAATAATGGGCAACTTCTAGAACCTCTTTCACCCTATGCACAACGGTTTAATAAAACGTCATTTATTTATAAATTCAATTTGTGTGATGTTTTTGGAAAAGGATTTTTCTTTGCCTTCTCGTTAAAGAGGAATCGACATTCCTTTGCACTTTCAATTTTTAGCCTCGTGATTCTAATAACCTAGTTTGATTGATTTTATGAAAATCTTATCGTTTAGCTTTGAAATCAATTTCGTGTCATAAATCAAATCAAGCATTAAAATGCATTGGGGCTATTCATGGGCATGTAAGCCATCCAAATAACCCCAACGCCCACAATCACATGTTTCACTATTTCGGGGGCCTTAAACCCGATTTTCAACTTGGTATCGTTTTAAGGCCCGACGATTACAATTTACAATAAAGGATTACATATATCAAAATTGTCCATCATCGGATTTGGACCACGGGGTCGCGTTCCTAGGCTCACATCCACAATTTATATACACCCATGAAATGGATACTACAAAAATTAAACAAGCTAAAATCGCCGAATGGATATCATTGGGCCATTAGGAAGAATTTCGTTCCATTTGGAACCCTCACTAATAGTCCTCAATCCATGGATCCACAACAATATATAAGAAAAACTACATTTAAGGTAATTCGGATGACAAAAAGCTTAACAAAAATGGTATAACATAATGCTATAACAAAGGGTTTTTCACCTTGCAAATGAGATCAAAGCGGATGTAAACTTGTGTATTTGAATAGAAGAAGAAATATATGTGATACAATCAAATCACAAGAATATTATTCCTCTCTTTTTTTCTCTCTTTCGTTGCAAAATTATGCTATTTTTCCTCCAATTCCCGAGCTGCTGCTGCTGTTTATTCTTCTTCTCCCTTAATCTGCTCAACCCCTGTATGCTGAAGAGGAGATGAGTTGAAATAGGCTGGCCAAAGCCAGCCGCAGATTGATCTGCGGCTGGCCGCAGATCAATCTGCGACTGGCTGGCCCACCTCCCATCGCACTCAGCAGATAGTGCTGATTTCCTGGTTTCCGTGCTGGCGCACCCACTTGGCCGCAGGTTAATCCGCGGCTGGCTGGCTTGACTTTCTCGATTTTCGTGCTACGCCTCGATTCTCGTGCCATGACGCTGGTTTCCGCTGACAGGCTCGTATTTTACAGTCCGGGAATCATTGGGAGGCGTGCCACACCTTCCGGGAATGCCAAAATCGGATAGCCTTATGGTCACGTCAGCTTTGATTGTCAATCACTGCGGTGGTGTCGGGCGCTTCGCATTTGTGCCCATTCCTTCGCTCCCGCAAGCCGGTTTAATTGACGATTTTGCCCTCCTGTCATTGTTAGTACAGGGAATGCAAAATTTGGGTGTCTACAGCTGCCCCTCTTTATCATGTTTATGCAATGTTTAATGAAATGAACAGGATAAAGAATAGACACTCGATGCACGAATGATAGTGCACAAGGATGACAATACATACGTGATGCAACACATATGATTTATGATGCAACGCAAGATGCGATGGATGCAAAACATTCGTAAGAGTGTCAATGCATCAACCCCCTGACCGTATTTGTTAGTCGTTGGGTTCACTCTTCCAATCTATCGTCTCGTTCGGGGCCGGGTTTCGTCGCCGATCACCCATCTCGTAACCACCGGGTATCGTCGCCGGTTGGTTGTCTTGTCGGGGTCGGGTTTCGTCGCCGGTCACCCATCTCGTAATCGCCGGTTATCGTCGCCGTCGATTGCCTTGTCGGGGCCGGGTTTCGTCGCCGGTCACCCATCTCGTAATCGCCGGTTATCGTCGCCGTCGATTGTCTCGTCGGAGCTGGGTTTCGTCGCCGGTCACTCATCTCGTGATCGCCGGTTATCGTCGCCGGTCGATCGTTTGGATCTCAGCCCTTCCCAGGGTGTTAGTGTTTGGATATCAGCCCTTCCCAAGGTGTTAGTGGTTTGGATATCAGCCCTTCGCAAGGTGTTAGTTGTTTGGATATCAGCCCTTCCCAGGGTGTTAGTGGTTTGGATATCAGCCCTTCCCAAGGTGTTAGTTGTTTGGATATCAGCCCTTCCCAGGGTGTTAGTGGTTTAGATATCAGCCATTCCCAAGGTGTTAGTTGTTTGGATATCAGCCCTTCCCAGGGTGTTAGTGGTTTGGATATCAGCCCTTCCCAAGGTGTTAGTTGTTTGGATATCAGCCCTTCCCAGGGTTGCTCACCATCTTGTTGTGGTTCGCGTGGATCTCAGCCCTTCCCAGGGTTTGTTGTTTTTTGTCTTTTTTCTTTTTGTGGATATCAGCCCTTCCCAGGGTTGCTCACCATCTTGTTGTGGTTCGCGTGGATCTCAGCCCTTCCCAGGGTTTGTTGTTTTTTGTCTTTTTTCTTTTTGTGGATATCAGCCCTTCCCAGGGGTGCTCACCATCTTGTTGTGGTTTGCTTGGATGCCTTCCCAGGTTTTGTTGTTTTTTGTCTTTTTTCTTTTTGTGGATATCAGCCCTTCCCAGGGTTGCTCACCATCTTGTTGTGGTTCGCGTGGATCTCAGCCCTTCCCAGGGTTTGTTGTTTTTTGTCTTTTTTTCTTTTTGTGGATATCAGCCCTTCCCAGGGGTGCTCACCATCTTGTTGTGGTTCGCGTGGATCTCAGCCCTTCCCAGGGTTTGTTGTTTTTTGTCTTTTTTCTTTTTGTGGATATCAGCCCTTCCCAGGGGTGCTCACCATCTTGTTGTGGTTCGCGTGGATGCCTTCCCAGGTTCACTTCTTGTTTGGATACCAGCCCTTCCCAGGGGTCGCTGATTGGATTTGAGTGATTTTCTTTTGAAATGGGATGTGTGATCGGCTTCATGTCCTGGATCTCCCACCAACATCGTCCACGTGTCATGCCACAAAAGCCATCACAGTCTGATCATTTGTGAGGTTGAAAGCGACGTGCTTGTACTTTCCCCTGGAGATTTTTATTTTGATCGTACTTGTATGCATGAAAAAGATGTTATGCATGATCTGGCAGATATGTTATGGACAGATGCATGTGCACAACATATGTTTAGATAGAAATGACCCATGTTCAGTCAAATGATACGATTCGACAGTCGTCGTTGTTTGCCAACATCTAATTGGATCACGCCTCATCGTGAAGTGTAGTTTCTAGACTTCCACCCTGGTCTGGTACTCTGTCTGCTCTTGGTCGTCTTCATTTCATCGAGTTGAGGTAGTCTGTTTCGCTCTCTGTGATGATCGACAGCTATGTCGGCTCCTTGGCCTTTTGATCATTTCTGTTGGCCGCTATGTTGTTGTCCCGCATTATATCATCCCTCTATATGCTCATGCACGTGGATCATTTGGATGTCGAGGCAATGATAGTCAGGATTGGGGAGAAGCCCAATGACGAGAAGTTCTGTGCAGCCTCAGCTTCCTTCCATTTCACGATTCTTAACTGCCCCAGCCTTGGCGCGTGTTGTTACCAAGAATTTCTATCGAAAACTTGCGATGTTGACCGTGCTGAGTTATCCACAGCTCTGCTAGATCCTGCATATCAGATGACTAACAAATGCCAAAACTTGAAGGCTCGGGCCGTTAGTGTTAGTTCAACACAAAGATATTATAATCTCGACAAAAATGCAGTTAAAGCACATGAAATTGAATATCTGTTGATCGCACAATCTATCAAGTTGTGAACCGTGAATGTACTAGATTGGAAGTTATTTTATTTTTTTATTTTTTTATTTTTTTATTTTTTTTTATTTTTTTTTTCAATCCCTCGTGAGTTGATGATTTTCCATTTGACGAGTTATGAAATCGTAAGAACACCTTCAAGCATTCATGGTCATTGTACGTGAGTAAGGTCGAATTCAAAAGAACTACCTTCCCTCGTCACAAGTATTTTGTCTCCATTCTCGACGACGTCCTTAGCAGGATTGACGTCATATGACAAATGCACTGTGCGATGCAGCACTCAGTAGGGGTTTCTCTTCTATGACTTCTTGTTTAAGGCCGAGAGTTTTTTTTTGTATTATCTTTTCTTTTTATTAGCCCACTTCACTTGTCATCGTTTTCTTAGGCTATTCAAAGTTACCCATTTAACGAGTTTTGGACCAATGACTCCTGAACCAGACGGTTTTGGGGCATTAGGTGTACAGACACCCCTCGGGTTTATTTACTCGAGTAACAAAGGCCACGGTTCGAGACAAACTGGTGGTCTGCCCCATTCATTCTTTGCTTGACCTTTCGCAAGATTCGTTTTCTTAGGCTTGAGTTACCCATGTAGCGAGTGTTAGGCCGGTGACTCCCAAACCAGACGGCTTTAGGGCACCAGATGCAGAGACACCCCTTAGGCTTAATTACTCGAGTAGCCCATGCCACGATTCGAATCTGCTCGACCTCCTCTACTGTAATGCTCGTTTTCTTAGGCTCTGAGTTACCCATGTAACGAGTGTTGGGCCAGCGACTCCCAAACCAGATGGCTTTAGGGCACCAGGTGTAGAGACACCCCTCGGGCTTAATTACTCGAATAACCTAGGCCACGATTCGAGACATTAGTTTGATAATCATTTATCGTCTGACTCCCTGATATTTGCTTGATAATTATTGACTGTCTGACTACGTGTTAATTGCCATCAACATCGTCATAGTTTTATACCCCACAACTGAAAGTTTGTGCAAATGCAAAGTGAAGGTTATCACATGAGGTCGATTCTGTCGCAAACGTTGCTTTGAATTAAGGCTTTATACCCGATCAAAAGGTTGAATAGCCTTCTTCGTCTAATCATACTCACGATCGTGCTCCACGGTTGCTCGTCAGAATTAATCCGATTCCTATCAAGCCAAATAAAATCCCCCTTTCACGCGGATCATCGTATCCCGGGAAAACTACGCTTGACAAATGCCAGATGATCGTACCGTTGAAGATTGAATTGACATGAGGTAGCATTTGATGATGATGGTGCATGTCGATGGGATTGTTGCATGGGCGCCAATTCGCACGTCATCATTTCCCGGGTAGTTGATAAATGCCCTAGTGTTAAGTTATTTTTCTGTGATCTCCCTCATACTGGTTGCTGGACTGACAAAAGATCCGGTCCTTTGACTCGTTGAAAGGCTTGGGGGATTTTTGATTCTTGATTTTTGATTTTTTTTTTTTTGTGGTTGAATTTGCCCCTACTCCGGGTCTTTGTGATCGTCAGGGTTTCTGATGTTTTGATGGCGAAGGTTTGGTCTAAGTCGGGTTTGGGTTTACCTTCGATCCATCCCATGATCTCGCCAGGCGTATTGTCGATATCTGCCTCGTCCTGCTTGATCCCCATTAGATCGAAATCTAGCTTTGTACCAAAAATCGTGATCCTCCTTCAAACTTGGCCTATTGCTTGTCAGGCTAGAATGCCTCAATTCGGGGTACTGCCATAAAACAAAACAATGCTTAATATATATATATAAAACATTTCAGCACATGATCTTCTTTTTGGATAACATGACAAAATGACATGAGCGTGCAGGGATTTGAAAATAAAACTCAGAATTTTAACACCCATTGATCCTCTACTGGCCGGGATTCACTGCCATACTTCTGGATTCACCCCCCTTCCCCACCATGCTTAGGTAGAGGATTTAACATTTGGTGACCCAGTCTGTTCCACCACGATTTCCCCACTATCAATCAAATCCTGAATTTTGTGTTTCAGCGTCCAACATTTCTGCGTATCATGACCAGGGGAACCTGAGTGGTATGCGCATCGCTGGCTCGGGTCAAACCTTCCCCCATTCGGGTCACTTGGGGGTGCTAAATCGACTATTTTCCTTTGGGATATCAATACTGTCAACACCTGCTCAAGAGGATCCCCGAGTGGGGTGAATACTCGATTTTTCGAGGCCCCGAATCTCCTTCGCCCATCCACCCCCTGATCAATGAAGTTAGGCTGTCGGGATGGCCCCACTCTCTGCACCTGTACTGGAGGATTGTTCTCTGTCTTTCTAGATGATCCCTGCAGGATGAGGGAAACATCTTCCTCCCTTTTCTTTTGTATTCTGTGGGAAGCACTGCCATAGTTTCCACTCCGGATTTGCTCCGCAGCTGTCTCCAAAGCCGTGAAATCCCGGATCTTGCCAGACTTCAACCCCATATCCACCATTTCTCCATGTTTAATCATCTCAGCAAAGGGTCTTCCAATCCCCGATATGACCCGCTCATAATAAGGCGCCTCTTGAATGTCCACGAAGGTCATCACCATCTCCGACTCGCTCATGGGGGGATTCACCTGTGCGGCCATACCCCTCCATCGTTGTGCATAATCCCTGAAGGATTCCCTGGGTTGCTTCTTAACTTTTGTCATTTGGTATCTATCAGGGGCCATTTGTGCCTGGAAGCTATACTGTGTTAAGAAGGTATGGGCCAATTCCTCCCAGTTGTGGATTCGGGCATTGTCAAGGCGGGCATACCAGATTCTTGCCTCCCCTGTTAAGCTTTTCTGGAACAGCTGCATCCTCAACCCTTCGTCCTCAGCATAAGACCCGAGCTCTCCAATGTATATTTTCAAGTGTGTATAGGGGTCTCCCTTTCCATTATATTTTTCAAACTCGGGGACTTTGAACTTTTTTGGATATCTGGTTCAGGGGAAAACACATAGATCCGAGTAATTAACCCTACCCAGGGAGCCTATGCCTCTTAGAGATTGGATGGTCTCCTCCATGTGTTTCATTTTTTCCCGAAGGTCGTCAGTGTCCCCTTCCCCTGGGATAGTAATCACTGTCTTGTTAGGTATGGGAACGACCCTTGGGATGACTGGCTCGTCCTTGAGTTGGGGTTGGTCATCTTTAAACAGGTTTGCACCATTTTTAGGAGGATTCTGGTCACCCCCTGGTGGTGGAATATTATGCGGTCCTTGGTTTGGCGGATCCTGTCTGATTATGAACTGTTCTTTTAGCATTGTGGCCATTTCTATCATCTGCTTTTTGAAGTCATCAAACTCCTCCCGAGATATGGAACTATGATTGGGAAGATCAGCCATTTTAGAGGTAGAGACCTGAGCTTTCTTAGACTGCGAACGGGTTTGAGGAGCAATCCTACAGAAACAACGGTTTGAAGTTTAGTCCTGGGCAATGAAAGGATATGGATGCATGCTAAAGCTGTAACTTTTTGTGTTTTTGGGTTTTTTTAATTTTTTCCTGTAAAACAGAAAGTTAGTATTCCTTTAATGCAATAACAAATGCAAAACACGACTTTATTATGCTTCCCCAGCTGTTCCCTGCAAAACATAAAGGTTTAGTAATTTCTCTTGATAGAAGGGGAGGCATATATGAATGAGATCATGACATTTACGCGTGTAATATAAAAAGGCATGAAGAAACTTTTCCTGCGTGGGGTTAGTCTGAGGCTGACCTATCCTAGGGTTACTCTCACGGGCTTTTCGGCATGAAGGTCCCCAAATCTTCGCAATCTACTCGTCTGAGCCCTTTCGATTGGAGCGGATTTGGGTGGTGCGTTTCCTGAGCCATCTCCGGGGAGCAGCCCCTTTGAGTCCAGTAATAAGCAACCGACAGGTTTGCCTCAGGAGGAGGTACTCTCTCAACATACATTCACATTCATCGCCCTCACCGTATGCAAATGAAAAGGTAAAGCAATTCCATTCCATCATTCATTTATTTGGACAAAACACACATTCACACAACAAAAGTACAAAAGATCAAAATATCGCATGCACACACACATTCATGAATTTTTAAAGGATAGGATAGCATCAAGATTTGAACGCGGCTTAAGCCCTCTAATGTTCCCCAGCAGAGTCGCCAGCTGTCGACGCCGGGTTTTTCTCTCTCTCGTCTTTTCCTATTTTAGCCTTTTGATTTAATGATTCTTTGGAAAAGATCGGCATTGATGTCGACGGGGTTTTGAAAGATCGCGTTTTATGATGAGCCAATTAACCAGAGTCGTCAGTTGGTATATTTGAAATGGATGTACCAACTCATCCGAATTTTCGTTTTTTTATAAATCGCTGGCTCATATGTGACTCCGAATTAATTGGTCTGCGAACCGAGATTCATAGAGTTCGGGGGCTTGCTTAAGCGAGGGGAAGGTGTTAGGCACCCCCCGACTTTCGTGAAACACGGTTACCGCAATCTTGATGCTTTCCTATCCTTTAATTCATAAATGTATGTGCGTGTATGTGCGCGTGTGTGTGTGTGCCTATGTGAATGTTGTGGTGAGTTTGTATGAAAGAATCATTTGGATTTTTAGGGAAAGTCATGCTTTAATTTGAGAGTGCTTTGGAATGTCCTTCGGCTTCTACGAGAAAGCTTTATTCTTTATTAGGAAGGTTTGATTTTAATTGTCAAAACTGCAAGGTTTTTATTAGGTGTTGTTTTGGCAAACAAGAGTTTTAAACCTTCGTCAAAATAGGAATCGAGATCTATACGTTGCTTTCGTAACTCAAATGATGGGCAACTTCTAGAACCTCTTTCACCCTATGCACAACGGTTTAATAAAACGTCATTTATTTATAAATTCAATTTGTGTGATGTTTTTGGAAAAGGATTTTTCTTTGCCTTCTCGTTAAAGAGGAATCGACATTCCTTTGCACTTTCAATTTTTAGCCTCGTGATTCTAATAACCTAGTTTGATTGATTTTATGAAAATCTTATCATTTAGCTTTGAAATCAATTTCGTGTCATAAATCAAATCAAGCATTAAAATGCATTGGGGCTATTCATGGGCATGTAAGCCATCCAAATAACCCCAACGCCCACAATCACATGTTTCACTATTTCGGGGGCCTTAAACCCGATTTTCAACTTGGTATCGTTTTAAGGCCCGACGATTACAATTTACAATAAAGGATTACATATATCAAAATTGTCCATCATCGGATTTGGACCACGAGGTCGCGTTCCTAGGCTCACATCCACAATTTATATACACCCATGAAATGGATACTACAAAAATTAAACAAGCTAAAATCGCCGAATGGATATCATTGGGCCATTAGGAAGAATTTCGTTCCATTTGGAACCCTCACTAATAGTCCTCAATCCATGGATCCACAACAATATATAAGAAAAACTACATTTAAGGTAATTCGGATGACAAAAAGCTTAACAAAAATGGTATAACATAATGCTATAACAAAGGGTTTTTCACCTTGCAAATGAGATCAAAACGGATGTAAACTTGTGTATTTGAATAGAAGAAGAAATATATGTGATACAATCAAATCACAAGAATATTATTCCTCTCTTTTTTTCTCTCTTTCGTTGCAAAATTATGCTATTTTTCCTCCAATTCCCGAGCTGCTGCTGCTGTTTATTCTTCTTCTCCCTTAATCTGCTCAACCCCTGTATGCTGAAGAGGAGATGAGTTGAAATAGGCTGGCTGGCCCACCTCCCATCGCACTCAGCAGATAGTGCTGATTTCCTGGTTTCCGTGCTGGCGCACCCACTTGGCCGCAGGTTAATCCGCGGCTGGCTGGCTTGACTTTCTCGATTTTCGTGCTACGCCTCGATTCTCGTGCCATGACGCTGGTTTCTGCTGACAGGCTCGTATTTTACAGTCCGGGAATCATTGGGAGGCGTGCCACACCTTCCGGGAATGCCAAAATCGGATAGCCTTATTGTCACGTCAGCTTTGATTGTCAATCACTGCGGTGGTGTCGGGCGCTTCGCATTTGTGCCCATTCCTTCGCTCCCGCAAGCCGGTTTAATTGACGATTTTGCCCTCCTGTCATTGTTAGTACAGGGAATGCAAAATTTGGGTGTCTATAATAATATTTCTGCAACTTTGTGGTTGCAAAACAAAATTTTTAAAACTTTATCTTAATAATATGGCATGTCATTTTTCATAGAAATCGAATTGTTTGTTGATATTTAAATTATAATCAAAGTGACACCTATTTTTTTTGAGGGAAAATGTTGATGTGGAGTCCTATTATATATTATATATGTGATCAGGGCTCCACTTTAATCAATCACAGTTAACGACAAGGGAACGTAGCTACCAACCTACCCTACCACGAACAGTTGCATAGTTCCATTATAACATTAATTATTCGAGGTAATAATGTTTTGCTGAAAGTGATATCATACAGAAAGATATTTGTATGATTGCCCAATTATGTGGTTTCGAAAATCAAGGTTTATTTTTTTAAAATAAAAATATTAAAATTTACATGGGACGTACTTAGAAGTATAATGTTTTGGATGAATTTTTTTTTTTTTTATTTTAAATTTTATAGTATTGGTACGCAGCCACATAAGCTCCGAGTTACATTTTTCTTTCTCATTCATTTCAGAATTAGAAATATATTTTTTTTTCCGTTTATTCTAAAATTAAAAATATATTTTAATTTATAGTCTATAAAGTAACATAAATTTCTTAAAATGTCACTACTTCAATTATAAGTGGATTAAATACTATCATGAGACTATCATTACATCTCTAGTAAATACTTAGGATATTTTCGATAAAATATTTTTTTTTAAAACTCATCATTATAGAAATGTATTTTTAATTTTAAAATAAAAGAAGTAGACAAATTTCAAAATATTGTGTCATTTTATACTACTATAAAAAAATGACTTTTTTTTGTGAAACAATTTTTTTTCTCTCGTTGTAAATGGATTTTTTTTCTTTCTGTTTTTTGTTTGTTTGTTATTTTTGTTAGAACAGGGAGTATAAATAGGCTCCCATTATGCTGCTACTCTCTCATCTGTCTTTTGACTCATAAATTGAGATTTCCTCACAACACAACAAAATGGTGGCTAATGGCACAAGTGATCTTCATGCTGCAAATGAGCTGAACCATGACCGGAAAAGTGAATTAAAAGCCTTTGACGACACCGGAGCCGGAGTTAAAGGCCTCGTCGACAATAAAATAACCAAGGTCCCTCACCTATTCCTTCAATCACCACCACTTGATCATCATAACTTCACTAAAATTCCCAATTCAATAAATCCCAAACTAACTTCTCCGGTCATCGATCTTCGTGCCATCGACAAAGATCCGATCCTTCGTAAGGAAACCGTGGAAAAAGTCGGAGATGCATCGAAGAAATGGGGTTTCTTCCAAGTGGTAAATCATGGAATTCCACTTGGTGTTTTGGAGGAAATGAAGGATGGGGTAAAAAAGTTTTTTGAGCAAGATGTTGAGGTTAAAAAAAAATGGTATACAAGAGATTATAGCAATAAATCTTTTGTTTATAATAGCAATTATGATTTGTACACCACACCAGCAATAAATTGGAGGGACACTATTTACTGCACTATGGCTCCTAATCCTCCAAAACCTGAGGATTTTCCAGAAATATGCAGGTATATATGTTAATTCATCTGTTTAAAGAGCTTGTAGTCCACATTCTAATTAAGGGAGTTTATATTAGTTAGAAGGGCTAAAGAGTATGGGGACGTGGTAATTATTTGTTTTGAGCAGTTGTGCCCTTGTTATTATAATGGATCTTGATTCCAGATCTTTCAAAATTAACATTATGTTTGGATAGTTTATAGAAATGTTTTAAGTTATAGAGTTGTATATATTACGAAAAATTTATGTCAATATTAAAAATCGACAGATGTGGATAAATATGAATTAAGAAGGGATTCATACATTAATATTTTATTTTATCTTTTAGAGTTTACATTAGTCGCAATCTAATTTCATCATTATATATATATATATATATATATATCATTCTCCTAAGCTATACTATATATTGTCAATTTAATTATTTGTCTCAGGATGTCTTTGAAAATATAAATTTTCACAACCAACAAGTTAATGTGGTCAAGTTGCATCTTGTGCAAGAGTTTTCTATGAGCTTGGATACAACAACCTCATAATTTTTGAAAACAAAATTGGCAAGTTTCCCGTCTTCATTTGCAGTGAAGTCCATAAAACAAAAAGGTGCAAGATACTCTTCTTTTAACATTGAACAGAGATGTATAAAAACAAATTTAATCCAATTTATATTTTATGCTATTGTTTCAATTTTAAAATATTGAGCCTTAATTTTTCTTTCTTTGTTTAAACAAAATCCTTTTGACCACCGGAGTTGGCATTTCTTGTTGCAATAAGTCACGTGACTCAAAATGAAAAAAAAAATTAGTCTTTTAATGGTTATATATCATTTATATTGACTCCGATTTTTTCTCCTTTTTTTTCCTTCACACACTAATCATATTGCCTACAATTTTTTGTGCTTCTCTCCTGTAGAGACATTTTATTTTATTACTCCAAGCAAGTAACAAAATTGTCCTGTACATTGTTTGAACTTTTATCGGAGGCTCTTGGGTTACATCGAGACTACTTGAACGATATGGATTGTGCCGAGGGGCTTGCTCTCATCTGTCACTATTATCCCGCGTGCCCCCAGCCAGAACTAACTATTGGCAAAAGGGAGCATTCTGATAATGACTTCATGACAGTGCTTCTGCAAGACCATATTGGAGGTCTTCAGGTTCTTCATCAGAACCAGTGGATTGATGTCACCCCCCTGCCTGGAGCTCTGGTTGTCAATATTGGAGATCTCTTGCAGGCAAGTCTTTCACTTTTTATGTGTCCAATTTTAAGGAAAATTCATGACATATGTACAAGTAGTCGAAAGTCACAATTGCATATATTTTTTAATGGTTTTTTTTTAATGGCTGAATTAAACATACGTTCCCAAGTTGTCAGGTAGTTTCAAAGTAGCCATTCAATTAACAAAGTGAACACTTATATATCTCCTTATAGTCGCCACTTGATGTCAATTATGTTTTTTAAGTTTTATTTTTTATTTTTTTCGTATGATGTGTGCTAGTCGTACGCTTGTTTAATACGAGTATTTTTGTCATTTGACAATGTAAAATATCTAGTTTTCAACCTTGCTACTAATGGTATCAATAAGTTATGACTTTTTGAGTCGGCCTATAATAACTCAAGATTATCCAAATTGATACTATTGGAATAGCACAGCTTGAGTCTTGAAATACGATGCATAGAAACATATATACGATGCATAGAAACGTATTGGTAAAGTTTTCTGGCTAACATACTTTTTTTGTTCATCATTTGAATTTTTAGCTCATGTCAAACGATAAATTTATAAGCGCCAAACATAGAGTACTGGCAAACCATGTTGGTCCAAGAGTATCGGTTGCAAGCTTTCTTTTTACAGGTGTGTACCCATCCACAAAGCTCTATGAACCCATTAAGGAGTTGTTATCCGACGATAATCCCCCAAAGTATAGGGCAACAACAGTACAAGAATATGTGCAATACTACCGCAACGATGGAGTTAATGATACTTCCTCACTTTTGCATTTCAAGCCCTAACAAGTATCAAAATCAAGTTGCTAATGTTAGATCAATATTTATGCTGTCAAAATAATAAATATCGTTGAAAATTTTAATTGTCACTGAAACAAGTGCAAACGTGTTGCTAAATACGTATTTACTTTTAGCAATTTAAATATTTCTTTAGCACTATCAATAGCCTAAATTTATTATGTTGCTAATAGTATTCTAAAATATTTGTAACAAATAATTTTTAAACCGTACTTCTCATTAATTGAACCATAAATAATTTGTGTGGTGCCTAGCTTCTTATCGAACACTTGTATTTGAACTTCAAGCTTGCATTACCTATATAATGGATGGATTTAAAAGGCCATGATGATTAATTGAAGCACTGGATGGAAATCCATACTATAAAGGGTTTTATTTGTACATGATTGTTCTATCATATGTATCGTCTACCTCTTTATTTTTGTCTTTCCACAATTATTGTTCTACAATTTTTGCATTCCACAATTTGAACGTGTGGATATATTGGAGATGCCGCTTAATTGCTTGTAACAATTACAACCAAAGGAATCTTTTTCAAAAATTTTGAGCCTTGCATAGCATTTTTTTTTTCTACTCTGACAAAATAAAATTTCACTAAATCCTTCATTTCTAATACATGTATGGTTTGCCAAAATCAGAATAGAGAATACAAAGAAGTCTAAAGTAGTTATATATTAACATACCCCTTCCCCTTTTCTCTTATAACCGGTAAATTCACAAATGTTTGTGAGTTTAGATGGAAATTAATAAAAGGATGTTAACGCCAAGATTCGTTCACGCATCCAATTCCCAAACAACGCGTACAATTCTGTACAGAAACGAAATTACACTGAGAGAGCTGACGGTCTGGGTCGCCGGGAGATAGATCCAGTGTGAGAATAAGTACAAGCTGAATAACAAGGTTAACAATGGAGGCTTAATGCTTTAGTGCTCAAAGTGACATTACCTGTAAATTAGGGTATAACCTTGTATTTATAGTTGATCACACCTCCTTATTCGCCATGTCCCCGAATTGGATTAGGACTCCTTATCATGGTAGTTACCATAGTAGGATAGAAATCAATTTCCTTAAAGAAAGGAAGTCGAATATAATCCTGACTCTTTTTTTAGGAATTAGAAGTTAAATATAGTTAAGATTATAGATTCCTTAACGGTCAAATATCCTCATCAAAATATACCCCCACTAGGAAAAGATTCCTCCACATGGGATAGGACCCCTGAATAATCCGGGCCCACCAAATCATGCCACAACCTTGCCCTCACTTTCTTGTTATATATTAAAATATATAATAAGAGAGTACAAAAAGATAGTTAAATTCGGTACGGATGTCAAAACCCGAACTACTCCCTCTCATTCCACGTGCCAACGCAGGTCCCACCACACCATTACTTTGCCGTATTTAGAGAAACGTGCAAAGACAAAAGGATTGTCACGTCATAAACCTTCTCCCCCCCAAAAAAAAGAACTGCCATCATCGCTTCCAGATCCAAATTTTCCAAAGCAACTGTACCCGTCTCGTTTCTTTCTGCATCTATTTTCTTCGGCCAAAATTTCACTAAACCCTCATAGATTCCGGCTAAAAAATGGCAGATAACACCACTCTGGTCATCAACTTTCCCACTCAACATACCACAGAACCCAACCCCACACCTACACTACCACCATCCAAAACCAAATTCCCCAACTACCTAACCCCAAACTGAAACCACCGTGAACACCATCGCCATTACCACTGCCATTGGCACTACCCCCAACCCACACCTTCCTCTTCTGCAATGGAAGAAACTCCATCACCAGCTCGTACTGAAGCCGAAATCGCAGAAATGGACATGATAAAATAGTACTCATCTGAAAAAGCCTACTCCCACATCAATACCTGATCCGCCATTAACCAACAAGCCCTTCAAGAAATACGCCAACTGTGACAACCCAAATTTTTTTTGAAAAATATTTTAATAGAATTAAAATAAGAATTTAATAAATAAAATTCTCATTATAAGACGTGTCGGGTTTTTGATGTGTGTGTGTGTATATATATATATATATATATATATATATGTTATATATATTTATGTGATTTATGAGATGGATTTAATATATAATAGTTAATTTAACTATTAAAGTTAATGGTTTAAATTAATTATGAAATGAAATAAGGAAGCTAAGAAGGTTAATTAATTTATATAATTGATGATAGAATAAAATTATATTATAAGTTAATATAATTTAAATAATATGCTTTGTGTGGCAACCGGTTAAATTATGACGAATTAAATTTCATATATGAGTTAATTAATTTTATTATTTAAAATTACTGAATTAATGTATGGATGCATTTTATGAGACTTAATTAAACTCACTTTAAATATATAGCGCATATAAATGTAATATATTGTTGTGCTGACTTAATATATAATATTATATCAAATTGATATTATATTATATCAACTGATGTTCAAATAATATATAATATATATTATGCATAAAATCGTTGTATATATAAATACAACCTTTGATAAAGCCAAAACTCTATGATTTGGACATATTTTCCCTCCTCATTTCCGTAATATCAGGGGCGTATTTGATGCTAGCTGGACCACAGAGGTCATAATTTTTGTCCATAATTGAAGCAAACAGGAAGCACATGTCTGCAACATGTGAGTTAACAATTGAAAGTAGCTTGCTGGACAATCCCACTTGGAATAAGAAATTAAGCACCCCTATTCTATATAAAAATCCCATGCAATATTAATTAACTAAATATTTTTATAGTGGCCGGCAAATGAAGCAAATATTAGGCAACTTAGTTTTAAGTGGGAAACAAAAGGAATAAGATAAGCCCCACTTGAACAAAAAGAAAACACCCGTGCATAAACAGGATTCACCTCACTAGCCTCCAAAGTGGGAATTAATTAAATTTATTATATAAATGTAATATATTTACAAAATGACTTAATATATTATGTCAAATGAATATAAGATAAAAATAGAATGAGATACTATTTGAAAATTAGTGAACTAATATATTTGTTAATTGAATAAAGAAAGTTTTGTTCTTTTAATTAATTGATAATGGGAATTATGTTACTAAATGTAACATATAGTGGCATAATATTATACCAAATGAAAGTGAATTAAAACTACAAGATAAAGGACCAATATATATGAATATTAGTGATAAATTGGTAAATTAAATTAATATTTAATTTAAGATGGAATGTATAAGTTAAATAAATTGTTTTGAAACAATTTATGGAAGGAAGAAAGAAAATTTAGTACATTGTGTAATCTTGATGAGTTACTAATGGAATAAATATTAGTTATTCTAATTAATTGATTCGTTACACAAAAAGTGTTAAATTAATTATGGATTAATTAAAATGATTTTTATACATAATTATAAATGTATAAATTATCAAATGATGATTTATTGAAATTACATATAAAATGTAATATAAAATAATGTAATAAAATGCACGTAAATATTTTACGTATGGTAGGAAAAGGAATTAAAACATAAGTGCTGAGCATGAAAGGTGATATAATGTAATACATTATACATGATGTAAAGTCCTCTCTCTCTCTCTCTCTCTCTATATATATATATATATATATCATGTGGTCATGCTGTTTTTTTTAGGGAACTGATAAATCTGCACCCTTTTTTGTTATTTCTGTACGGTGGTCCCCACATATTTGCCCAATTTACTTTGTATATCCAGTTTGCCCCTTTCCGAGTTGCCCAACTCAACATCTTCCTGTGCACAACTTCTCCAAATATTATTCAATCAAAAATAAATCAAAACAAATCAATCTATCCAAAACAATCAAACAAACTCATCCTCTAACAAATCAATCTAAATCCAAAACAAACAAAACAAAAACATTTTATCCAAAACAAATAAATCAATCTAAATCCAAAACAAACAAAACAAAAACATTTTATCCAAAACAAACAAACTCATCCTCTTCCTCTCCCTTCCCTCTGCACCCTTTTCAGATCTTTGGTAATGGGTCCTATGTTCCCGGCGATGGACCAGCGCCGCCTTAACCCCACCCTCATCGACGATGACCAGCACCGCCTCAACCCCACCCTCATTGCCTCCATCCGCTCGGCTCTCTCCCAAACCAAGTGGATCTGAAAATCTCTCTTTCATCAAACATGGCTATGCTCACCATATTTCTCTCCGCAAGCCGACGATCGCTGCAATCACCGGCCACGCTGCGACGGCGGGGATGATGCTAGGCATGAGCAGTGTACTGTGTACATGGTCGGAAATGGGCGAGATTCAGATTAGGGGTCGAGTCCTGCGATCCGTCGTAGCCGTAGGAGTGGTGGGGATCGGTCGCCTTTCAATCCGGTCATCGTTCTCCGTGGAACCACCGACAACGGTGCTTCTGAATTGGCCGCCGCCACCGGAGAGGACGGAGGAGGGTTCGAGCTGTATTATGATGATGGAGCTGGGTGGGTCGGGTTTGAGACCGTTACCGCCGACTATGTTGGGTTAACCATTTGGAGGCTTCCCAGAGGTGGGTTTGCGGTGGGGAGATTTTCCGGTGGGAGAAGAGGAGGAGAGGGAGAGCTTCCTATTGTTTATACAGAGATGGATGGTGGGTTTAATAATAATGGGGTTCCAAGGAGGATTTCATGGGCATCAAGTGGGAGCGTTGCTAGGGAATAACATGATTTCAGCCGACTATTTTGGATTGATTTTGAACAATATTTGGAGAAGCTGTGCAGAGGAAGAGGAAGAGAAAGAGGAAGAGGTTGAGTTGGGCAACTCAGAAAGGGACAAACTGGACATACAAAGTAAATTGGGCAAAAATTTGGGGACCACCGTGCGGAAATAATAAAAAAGGGTGCAGATTTATCAGTTCTCTTTTTTTAATGTGCCGAGTCACCTTGGCATAGCAGGAGGTGTAAGCTTCTAAGGTTATTAAAAGTGCACTAGACGTATAACTGTTAAATAATATAGGAAGCTAAGCTTTATTGGAGGTGTTGGGGGAAAAACGAGGAAGAGGCTTGTTAAAACAAAGAACAGACCTCTGACCCATCCTATTTCCATCCATTCCAGAAAAGAAAGAAGCAAAGAAATTGCTCTCTCATCTTTTTCGTTTCAAAGCATACCAATTGAAGACAAGTAAGACAAGAAAGGTTCTAGCCGGGAGAGTAATAAAGTTCAGAGCATAACAATTGAATAAAACATTCAATTCAACCCATAAACAAGGATCGAAATATTTCAATCAAAAAGGTATACATACTCTTCCTTCTCTAAATTCATAGAACTAATTAAGTCTAATTACTAAAACTGGTTGTGGGAGGATTGAATTATGAAACCATAAAGGGTTCAGAGGTATAAGGATGGAACTTGAATGAAATAAAAAAATTGGATGTTAAACATGTTCCAATGTCTATGAATTTTGAAAATATAAGTTTTGCATAGAGTCTGCTTGATAAAATGCCTCTAAGAGGCTGTGATGTTTAAAAATTAGAAATTTGATAATGTTGTCAATATAGTGTCATAGGTATATCTAATATGATATAAATCAAGTTGATTTGGTGCGTTTAAGTGAGTTTAAAAACAAGTTTATGAAGATTGAATCAATTTTGGTCCAGTTGAAAATCTATGCAACAGAGCAATTTTAAGGTCTTGTTGAACCTGTCTAGGACATATGTTTTAGCTGAGTTACATTTTTTTAAAAATAGTATGTCATACCCCTTATAACATATGAAAAGTTGAAGTCAATTGAATGTATGGTTTAAAAGTTAGAAAATCATGAAGTGGGCTGCTTGGCATGGCTGACTATTATGCAATGCAGCAGCAGTTGACGTTGGCAGGCGGCAGCAGCGCGTGCGGGCTGCTAGCCACGCTGCAGCGTGTTGGCGTTCGCGTGATGTTTTGATTTTTATTTCCGATGTTGACTTTGAGCATCCAAATGATTGGGATTAATAATGAAATGAGTTCTAAATTATAAATTAAACCATTTTGGGATGCTAAATCCAACTTAGTTAATAACCAAAGATTGGGAATATTAAGTTATTAATGTTCAAGTCTTGAATGAAGTATGTAAACACATAAGTATGTGTACGCATAACATTAATTAACCTATATATAAGACCATGAAATCATTATGGAAATGAATTCAAGATTAGTTAACTAATCTAACGCATAATGAAATCCTAAGAACTTAAGACAATGAAGATGTAAGGATTAATATGTGAAATTTAGGATTATAAAACATTGAACAAATTAAAGATTTATAAAATAATCTATGTGTACTTTTAAGTCTCAAATGAAACTGAGATCTTGAATGGGATTAGTAAGCATGTTTTAACGAACTTGTAATATATAGGACTTGCAGCAAAAAGGGAAATTGTTCAGATGTTAATAACTGATGAATAGAAATTGGATCAAGGACATTTGATGAACGTATATCGATTAACACGAAATAAAGGCAAATTTTTCAGAACTTGTTATGTGTTACGTGCATATTTTTGATATTAGATGCAATGTTTATGAACTTGCTTTAATGTACATTCTATGCAATAATGTGATAATAATTGTTAACGTTCAGTTAATGATTCGAATTAAATGTTTTATGTGAATTATATATATTGAGAAACGCGAAACTAGAATTTTATAAAACATGTATGAAATGTACTGCATGAGAAAAATGAAGCATGTATAAAATGCGAAGTATGAAAAATGTAAAGTATGTTTGAAATGTGAATTACATGTAATGTGATATCTGTTAAACTTGTTGAGCAACGTAGTTGCTCACCCCTTACTATAAATAAATTGTTTCAGTAAAGCTGATAAATCTGGAGGTTTCGATAACGACAAAGGAAAAGGATTGCGGAAGAAATAAAAGTATTTAACGTATTTAACGTATTTAATAGTTAATGTTATTAATGAAGTAGTTGATGTACTATTCTGAGTTAAGGATGTTCTGTAATATTAAAGGTTAGAAAACCTGGGATTATGTTGAGATGAATTGTAATACTTTAATATTTACATGTACATTGTCAAGAATTGTAATGTACGAGTAACACCAGAGGCTGAGTCGTTACACCAGCGGTATCTCATCCCTGAACAATACGGACTCCGTACGTCTAACCTGAATGAAAGGATGTACCATCGTCCCGACGGGTGGATCGTCATCCCCCTCTATGTACTCAAGTATGGGGTTTGATTCCCCATCCACGAGTTCATCACCGCCTTCCTCAGCTTCATGAGGATCGGGTTCGCATAACTATTGCTGAACTCGTACATTCACATTATCTACTTCATCGCCTTTTGCCATGAATGCGGTGTAGCACCATGCATGGACTTCTTCTTCGCCCTATTCTCCCTCGGCTGATCCAAAGAGCTGGGGTTTAGGCAACTGAACAAATAGCCTAACAAAAGAACTTGGATGAAGACACCCTCCAGCAACAAAGGCTGGCACTCCAACTAGTTTTACATCAAAGGGTCCGACAACCATCTTCTCCCCAGATGGGCCGACTCTTCAAAAGCCAACTTCGTCTTCGGCAAGTTCTCTGAAGATCGAGTCGATGCACTGAGGGCCATATACGCCAAGGTTCCAATAGAAGATTGGCCGATAGAACTGCTGTCCGATCAAACATGGCTCTACGACCATAAATGTAAGTTTCGAACCCACATCTTTATGCAAAACTAATCAACCTTAATCAATACTAACACCTTTTATCTTCGCAGTATCCCTTTTCAAAAAAAAAAAACAACCACAGAGGTCGGTCAATCATCCCAAGCAGCACCTCCTGCTGAAGACTTCCTTATAACCGAAGACATCCTCGAGACCCTCTCTGAACCCACGCGGGAAGCTAATCTTCTATCTGACCAACCACCCGAATCCCCCACCGACTCAACTCGCTAACCTCCCCCAGAATCTGAAGCACCCATCCTCATACAACCAATATCAACTCTCCCGATACCAATAATCCCACCAATCGAAAAAAACGCCACAAAACTGATCTCTACCAAAAGACGAACCCTCTTTAAGAAAAAATAACTTAAAAAGAAGAAAACCCCGACTCAAACACCCCTCACTAAACCAAACCGACAAACCCCAAATAGCGAATCAACAAAACAATCCACCTCCGAACTCTGAAAGAGAAAGGAAACTGAACAACCCCTCTAGCGAACCACCTCCCAAAAAAGCTTGCACCGAACCTAAACAAAAACCTCCACACACCACTTCTCCATCCTCATCCGCCCCACCAGACTCGACCGCCAACGTCCTTGCCACACTGACCATGTAGCCCAAGGAACTAAAAAATTACCCCTTCACTCTACACGATGTCTTTGCCCTTCCCAAAGACGACGAAAGATTCGAATATTATAATCCCCAACAACTTATCCTGGAAAGTGCGATGCATCAGGGTCGGGTAAGTCCGTAAATGATTTCATAATAAATTATTCCCATTCTGATTCTGATCACTACTATTTCGGACCACCACTTTGTGTCTCAGGCCGCATCTACCCTTACACGAGCACTTCGCCAACTTGCTGCCATCCACACAAAGGAGAAGACGTTCGAGGCCAAAATTGAACGCCTATATGTTGAGCTGGCATCGACAAAGCTCAAACTAGAGACCGAACAGAGTCGTCATGCCAACTTCATCTACCATACCGAAGAATTAATGCGGGAGCTCAATACTTTAAAAGACCAATTTTCTAAGCTCAACGAACAGGAATAACTTCTCTTGGCCGAACGAGACGATTTAAAAATGGACAACGATGATCTTTGGAAAGTCATGAGAGACTTGAAGATCATGCCAAGGACATAGAACTCAAAATGGTGAACCTAGTAGAGGGCGACAACAAGTTGGAATAGGATTACCAACGGATAATGGAAGAAAGCCATCTAACTAAAACCCTTCGACATCAGGTCATCTCTGAGTATAAGAAATCTCCTGAGCTGATCGAAGACATCATTCATCAGCTCGGCAAAGGATACCAAGAGGCAAAGGTTTAGGCGAAGGAAAGGATGGGGGCGGCTGGCCTCGACCCGAAAATTCTCGACTCCTCTGATGATGAGGATGAGGCCGAAGAATAACCCCCACCTTCTTCCTAACTGCTTATATTTATTTTTTATTTTGATGTAAAAGACTCATCATGTAAATATAATTTATATTGAATGAAAATACTTTGCCAGAATCGTCTCAAATAAATGTAACTTTATTGATAAATTAATGTGATTACAAAACTGTAAGGATAAACAAACATAACTTATTGATAATACTTCTTAAGCCTCCTAGCATGCTTATTGATAATACTTCCTCAACCTCCCAACATGCCATGTATTTTTTATTTTAGAGCCATCCATTGCCCGAAGCGGATATGTACCTGGCTTCGGCACTTCAATTACTTCATATGGACCCTCTCAGTTAGGCATAAGCTTACCTGTGTTCTGAAGGGTAGACGCCTCAGCTTCCCGAAGTACCAAGTCGCCAACCTCAAATCTCCTTTGCTTAACGCCTCGGTTACAATGCCGAGCAGTCCTATGCTGATAGATAGCTAATCTTACAAGTGTAGACTCCCGAACCTCATCTAATAGATCCAAATTAAGATAAAGCCCTTCGTTCTTGTACAGATCCTTGTATTGACTGACCCGAAGGGAGTGGGACCCGATCTCCATTGTAACAAGGGCATCAGTTCCGTAAGCCAACCTGAATGGCGAATCGCCTGTTGTCGTCCTTAAAGTAGTTCGATACGCTATATAAAACACTGAGAAACTCTTCGGGCCAACGACCCTTTGCTTCATCCAACCTCCTCTTAATCCCATTGAGTAAGGTTCGATTAGCAACCTCCACCTGTCCATTAGACTGAGGATTGCTACCGAAGTCCTCCGATGCTGGATACTTAGGTCTGACAGAAACTCCTCAAACTTTGAACCCACAAATTTGAAAGTAGTATGCACACAAGTCAATCATATTTGATATGATGTAGCATATACTTTGTAATCTTATTTGGTTATAAATAAAAGTATTAAAGGCATGTTACTTATCTACATGGTGCTGTTATATTAAATGTGATAAATCCATAGTTTTAAGCAATGCTTTTAGAATCATGATGATGATCATGCTAATGAGATCTAAATTCTTAGAAAGCTTAAAACTAAAATCGTTCCTAATCGTTGGATTACTAAAAAGGGGACTAGTGAATCCAGATAGATTATTACATACATTGATTGCTCTTAAGAAGAGGATGATTGATCTTATAATCATTTGTGTGGAGACACTACAACAAGTATGTAGGTGCTTATTGAAGAATAAGTTCACTGAACGTGACTCGCAAAGGAATATCTAATGGAGTTTTACTCGCCTGTCAATAGGAATTCCTCTAGTAATAGTAGTACAAGTGATCCTTAGACTTGAGATCATCATAGTATCTTGTGTATGATGAGTTATACTTTGACATGTCCCTTAAGACCTTTAGGATATATCAAAGGGTATGATTGGGTATAATAAGTTGTACATGGAGATGTGAATGATCAACAAAGAATCTACCACATCTGGTAAAACATGTGAATGTCATATGTGATTCGATAAATGACAACTCAGTAGTTTTTGGCCAAGACAGAATGAATTAGAAAGGAGTTTCTAATTTGTATTATTTAGAGTTGTGCATTTGGGAATCGAAATACATATAATTAAATAAAATAAGACTTGACAGTAATATATTTAATTGAGACATTGTATGGTAGAAGGATTGAATTGTACGGTAACTATTCACTGAAAGGTTCTTTTATGATTAATATTGAAATCTATATTATCTGAAAAGTCGTTGATCGCTAAGGGGGTTTACCCTTATTGTAGAATAAATATTATTTAATTAAATGAATTAAATAGTTTAATTTATTTATTTAAATAAGATTAGAATTGTTCTAATTGATTTATTCACAACCGGTTTAATATGGAGAAACTAAAGGGTCACACCGCAAAAGAAAAATATTTGTTTAAGAAGTAAATGACATAATTGTAATAATAAGTTAAGTGTATTTAATTTAAGGGTAAAATTCAGATGATCACCTCTGGCATCTGACATTTCCCATATAACCACCTGTATTACATATATCTACATTTAAACATTCGTGATTTTGAGTTGAAGTGAAAAAGTGACAGTTGCCATCCAATTTAATTGTGCGTGAAGTGTACTCGCCAAAAGAGCGTGAGATATGAGTGTAACGGTCAAATGAGCCAAGAAAAAGTCGATAATGCCCTCATCTTCAACAACGGTTATTAAAGACCTAATTCGTTGGCTATTTATGCCCTAACCCGTCCCTTAGCAGTTGTTATAGACCCAAGTCAAGGATATTTCTTCTCGTAGCAGCTCTGTTTCAATCCCAAGGATTATCATTGTCTTCATCAAGGTTATTAATTGTCTTACTCAAAACTCAGGTATGTATATTTAGCTTCTTTGAAATCTAATGAGTATATCAAAGAACGAATTTACCTAAATAGACTTTCCAAGAAGATAAGATTTGTCAAATTCGTTTTTTGGATTACCTTTTTCGGTGTGAATTCGACAAAATTAAGCTTTATTTTATTTGATTACTAAATTGCGAGTGATCCTTTACGAGGAAAAAAAATTCATTATAATGCGAACATAGGTTTTTTAGAATGAGATCACCTTATTCCGAAGACATGAATGATGATTCGCCCAAGAAGAAAAATGGTAACATGTTGAAGAAAATTGGGGTATTGTTGAAGAAGGGCCAGAAATAGAACCTTTTGGCAGGTTGCACTTACATATGGTTTTCTTGGTTTTCTATTAGCACTACAAAAAAATGGGGCTTCAGCAACAACCGATTTTCGTTGCTAAAGGTGTCAAATTTCATTGCAAAAGGGTTTTCGCAACGACTTTACTGTCGTTGCGTCTTTCGTTGCGCAATGAGCGTTGCTAATTGTTCCGCAACGAACGTATTTTTTTCGTTGCCAAAAGTAATACATTTTACAATGAAATTTGGCTTTCGTATAGAGACATCGATCCTTTAGCAACAAAATGTATTGTTGCAGAATAATTAAAATGTCGTTGCTAAAAACCCCATTTCGTTGCAAAAGCCTGCTAATTGGCAACGAAATGAACTCTTTTTTTTTTGCAACACCATGCATTTTCGTTGCAATTGACACCGTTTTGCAACGACATTTGTCGTTGCAGTAAATTATGAAAATTGTTGCCTAAGCTTACTTTCGTTGCGGAATGTAAACTCTTTAGCAACGATTTTCGTTGCTGATTATATTATTTGACGACATTATGCTGAATCAACAACGAAAATGTTTGTTGTTGGTTATTTTTCAATAGCAACGAAAGTCGTCGATTAGCAACGATATTATATGTTGTCGTTTCTTTATATGTGCAACGAAAGTTGATATGATTTGCAACGATAAAAATTGTTACCTTTTATTTTTGTATTAGAAACAATATCCTCTCCGTTGTTATTAGGTTAATTTTTCGTTGCCAAATATTATATTTTTAATGCTATTAGCAACGAAAATTTGTTGCTAAATGTATAAAAAATTGTTGCTATATTAAAACTTGTTCAATGCTTTGGTAACGAATTATATTGTTGCCAAATCAAAATTTGACATTCTTTTTGTGTACCTGGCTGGCTCAATGTCCCCATTACAAATAATGGCAAAAATAGAAAAAACTAAAATATTATTAACTTAATAAAATCATCAACTACATAATCATTCATTATCTTTACAATTAACCATCTAAAGCTACCACAGTTCTTCAATCAAAGTATATATCTATATATATAGAGAGAGTACACTTCATAATTTCGTCCCTTGTCTTCCGTAAACGTAGCACAAAAATTTGATACCCAGTATTGTAAGGCAGGTTGTAGAAGCAGTCTTCCTACACATATTTAAAAATAATAGCAAGTCAGAAAAATGAAGCAAATAGGTCACCAGAGGCACTTAATGCCAAAATCAAAGACAATAGAAGTTAATTGAGTGTCAGAACGGTGATATTCTAGACAAGATCTTGAAGTTGATGCCATAGGCTCGCAACATAAAGGGAAGATTATTGAGCACATCTCAGGCTGGAGTTCCTCGCAAGAGAGATTGTGAAAGGTGATGACTAATCACTAATGTGCATAATTAGGTTCGATACAACAGTACCTAGCTTTCAAGTCGAACTGGATTCCACATGCAAATCAAGGGCTCTCATTGTGGACTATCTCCTCACATTGGTAGCCCATGCCTCCCAAACTAATATGTACAACTTGTGAGGTGTAAAGCTTAGACAAATGCACTTGTGACTAATCGGTGAACTATGAGATTGACTAAGGTGACCGTGTTTCAAATCAATAACATAACGTTTGACTTACAGATGACAGAGCTTCAAATTTCAGGTGGCGTACATCTGTCTCATAGCCAGCTTTACATAATGGATAATTTTTTATCTACACCAATGAACTGGAACAAATTATAAAAGGCACGAGTCAATAAATACAAATGACTAGCTAACATTTGTGTAAATTATATTGGAATTTAGAAAACTGTAGCACGACTCTGTGTGCGAGAGAGTGTTTTTTTTGCCTTTGTGTTTATAGAGACAGCAGGGAAAAAAATGTCAAAAGTCCAATCCTTCAGAGATAACTAAGATTAAATAAAACCACAATATTCTTTATAGCAGACTATAACAACAACAAAATAATAATAATAATAAAATAAAATAAAAATAAAAACACACATTGCACAATATTCCTGAAAGGCTTTAACTGTCTCTTGAGGGGGGAAAATCAATATTTAAGTTAATAGAAGTCAGCCTGCATGAATATTATTCTTAAACTATTCACTCAATTAATCATTCGGAAGAAGCAGTCTGTGCAAGTTATTTAAAAAGCTCTCTTGTAAACCTATAAGAATTCAAAACCAAATTAATAAACACATACAAATTAAAAAAGCTCAATCGAAAAGATGTTCTTTTGACATATTTACCTTGTTGGTTGGAGATGGAGGATGAAGAACATTAGGATGCGTATAGAAAAAGCAGTTTAAACAAATATATAAACTAGATTAAATATGAACGAGTTCGTGGAAGAGAATTTGTACAGTTACAACAACACTTCAAGATATATAGTAATCGAAAGTGCTGTAATTACCAGTTTCAAGAAGCAGTCAGGCCTATTCTTGTCATGAGAAATTTCCCTGGGGACATTGAGCGAGTTATCTCAATTTGCATCTCAAGGCACTTCAGATCTGTGATAGTCACAAATTTTGATGTCAGCTAATAAACCAATAAAAATACTGCAATATGAACTAAAAAGTGTTCAGCCACTATAATACACCTAGCTGCATTTGTAGTGTGTTATGGTTAAAAATTAAAGAAAATATAGTCTAAATTACATATTGTTTCAAATAATGAACTCATCCAGGATGTGTTGCCAATGCCAATTCTAAACACAACGTATAAGTGTTTCATAGCCCTTCCTTTACTCTTAAACCTTATTATCCTCGGTGATGTTACTGCTGTTAGAGCTTTCTTCTATTCTAAAATTTTCTCTTTTTTCTTAACCTTCAAAATCTGGTAAAATCTTTATTTTCTAGATTAAAAAGGATTTTGTTTATTGGAAAGGAGTGTGATTACATAGAAGACCAGAGGTCTCTGAAACCAAAAAGGAGGAAAGAGAAGAAGTGCTCAATAGAGAACTGTACCCCAAAATAAAGCCACTCCACGAAAAGCACCCATTGCTGAATCCCATAAAAAAGCTAGAAAAGTATCACGTAAGAAAGCAGACATATATTGCTCACGAAATATCCTAGCAATCTGTTCCATTCACTGACCCCTAGAAAATTGTAAAAACAACCACATCTCCAAAGAATCTTGGTCCTTTTTTTTTTATAAAAGTAGAATATTGGTGTCCTCTCTCTGCCAAAAATCATTGAATTTAACTCGCACCAAAAGGCTCCACCAAACAGGGCCAAATGTAAAAAGGAAGTCTATATATTCAAATGGCACTCATCAAAAGTCACTTATCATCCTGATTGAAAATACTTAGATTCTTGGTCCCAATCCCATGACCTCCACACCTTAGTTAGGAGCAAACTGTAATTCAATCCACCAGATGATTGAACACCTCATTAAAACATAGATAAGCGCACTAGCAGACTCATTTCAATCTTTTTTTCATTTACTCGTGCACCTAGTTTTTGCACTTTTTGAGCCAAAAAATGAGGCTATTAACACATATATGGTTATTGTTTGCCCCATAATATGTGTATGCAAAATTTCTTGTGACCGTTACAAACAACATGTACATTGTTAATGGAATGTTCATAGACCATATTCACTTTATATGCCACAATTCTTTTCAAATTAAGTTTTTGCAGTTCTACTAGAAAGTTACTTCAACAACCAACCAAATAAAGATTGCTACAAAAACAAAAAACGAAAAATTACAAGTACATCAATATTAAAAGAAACACACCAGGGGGTGCGGAATCGCATACAAGCAGAACATTGCTGCAAAACTAACAGTAGAGTATAATTAATTCCAAAAGTGCATATACAACTCAATCGACCAAATAATGCAATGCACCAAGCATACATGCTTTAGAGATAAGAAGAAGCACTATCCTTCAGTTGACCCAAAAAAAAAACATGCTGCTGATTTGCCATAAAATTTGAAACATGAAGTTCTTCTATCCATAGGCAGAACAAAGAGCATTACCATATTTGTCATTCCCTGAGTTTTTAGTTTCATATTTTCAAGTTGATGGTAGTGAGGATAAAAGCAAAAAAAAAATGGTTATTATTATTTTCAACAGCATATGTAAAAATCAAGCAATAAATAATTGATAAAATATCATGGCGTACACTCCATTTAGCAAGCTGCAAATCAAGTTTAGAGACCTTAAACAATCTCTTTACCTGTGATAGCTGAATATTGTGAATCTAATCCATCAATATCATGATATATAATTTGAAATTTAGGTTAATCCATCAAGTTCATATTTGCAATCGCATCTGGACCTTTTGGTAGCAATTTGGGGTATTTCAGATACAGGGTATTCCACAAAGAAGACATCCAAGGATCTAGAGCACCTTCATACCTGTGAACATATACCCATAAGTTTATCAAACTTGTATTCGCAATTAACAGAAAAGAAGGAAACACACACACAGAAACATACACTTCTCTTCGTTTGAATGAAGAATTTTTCATAAAATAAAAATTATAAAAAGAAATCCTGATAAGCCAATGAATCCAGACTGATATTTGTATATCTTGATTCATCTCCCTACCTTTGCCTAATCACTTTCCTGAAAGGTAACAGTCAGCAATTAAATATTTCACCACCCATCAAGTATTTATTTAGCTCTAACAGCCCTACCTTTTTCTTTTTCTTTTAATTTTTTAATAAGTTTCTCACTCCTACTTAATAACTTATATATCCAAACAAATGCTAAAATCAACCTAATGTTACCCATCCTAAACAAAATTATCACCAGAATTTCAATGCTGATCTGCCTTCATATTAGCAGAAAAGTCTTGGTCAGGGTATATTTTGAAGTTGTTCCACATATCAGGCTTGTATATGTGTAAGTACATTTAATTATATGAGTAAATTCAGTTGGTTATCGGAGCTATTTACCACCCCATCCCCAATCCCACACCACAAAAATAAAATGAAAAAATAAAAAAGGAGTCCCTTTGACCTTAATACTTTGACTATCACTGCTGCCAACCCTATGAGATGAAGATATGAGTCATATGACCAAAAAAGGCAGGAAAAAACTTCAATGCATGAGCCCAAAGAGAAACAAAAAAGACACTCTATCCTAAAGTAAATCAATATTCATTACCCCACCACAAAAAATTCTAGCATTCTTCTCGTCCTAAACTCCTCCCAAACTTCTACAAGATTCAATTTGTGTTGTCAACAAAACTTAACATGCATAAAAGAAAAGGAGAATTTCTTTTTGGGACAGAGGGAGAATATAATAAAAGATAAATTGATATATGGTATATCCAATCTGTCAATTATCCAAAATTCTAAAGCATTTAAGACTCCAAGAAAGTGATATAGGGTTAGAACCATTACCCCAAAGGGTGCTGATCATCTCCAAGACCTAAACTCCCCCCAAACTTCTACAAGATTCAATTTGTGTTGTCAACAAAACTTAACATGCATAAAAGAAAAGGAGAATTTCTTTTTGGGACAAAGGGAGAATATAATAAAAGATAAATTGATATATGGTATATCCAATCTGTCAATTATCCAAAATTCTAAAGCATTTAAGACTCCAAGAAAGTGATATAGGGTTAGAACCATCACCCCGAAGGGTGCTGATCATCTCCAAGACCTCTTTCAATAATTGCTGCTACCCCAAGATCTGAAAGTCTTTTATCAAGCTTCTTTGCAACAAACTGCAGCAAGCAAAGACAAATAATTTGTGAGCCATTATTTTTGGGCAACAACTATGAACCATCAAATAACTCGTCAGAGTTTCTCCCTTCTCCTGTTTTACTGCCATTAGGGAAGCAGAGCTCTTTTGTACCCTTCGACTACTAGCAAAATTATTACAAAATTGAGCACTAAAGTCTTTGAAGATATGAATTAAAATGTTGCCTTAAATTAAGATAATCCCAATAAGTGCTCAATATTCATAGCACATAGTAGTAAATATTAAATTGAAATGAACTAAACACAGAAAATTAAAAACTAAGCTTACAATGCGATCTTAAAGAAGTTTGGCGCCCTCAGCCACAGCTTGACCGGCTTGATAGACAACGGATTCGGCATAGCTCTTGACAGCACGAGTGAGGTTGTTCTTATTCCCAGCCTCCACCGCTTTATTCACCGCCGTCTGCAACCACGACATTTTTCTAGCAACAAACTGTCGTTGCCCTCTTTTTGTTGTTCCTTCTTAGGGCTAAATAGATAAGATTACTGAGATATAATTATTAGGCGGCGTTGCTGGCCAAGGAGGCGGCGACAGTAGAGAACTTGGGTGGAGATGGTGCAGATCTAGATCTAGATCTAGATGGAAGGGTTTGTTTGGTGCAGATCTAGATGAAACTCGTCATATCTGTTTTTTTTTTGTTTTTTTTGTTAGTGTTTGGCAGATGAGTATGGAGAGTTGGGACACGTCATATCTCCTTGCACATCAAATCAACAACTGTCCCCTATAATTTATCATACAAACCCATTTTTTCTCAGTATCCTAATAACATTTAAATTGTATTTTATTATTAATTATATTAAATTATATATATATATATATATATATTCTAATTATATATATATAAATAAGTTTTCATCATTGTTCAGAAGTAAATAAGGATAATCAATGTAATAAAGTCATTTAAAGTGAAGGGTCAAAATCATTTATTATTCATCATTCGTAGAAGGTATGTATATCTATATTATAAAGTCGACCACTTTTTAGACGGTTACTTTTAGTGTTAATAATTAATTTGTGTAACTCTGTCACAAAAAAAATGCTCAATAACTCCATCAATAATATTGATATTACTTATCCAAATACTTAAATTATATCATTTAGTTATTCGTAAACGTATGATTTGTACCTCTATATAATTCTAAAATATTTATGTATATATGTATACCAAATATAGTTTATAATTTTAAACTTTAGTTAATGTAATTAAAATGATTAACATGTACCTTTAATAGAATATATACTTAAAATTTTAAAAATTATTTTATATTAATTTTAATTCTTGTAGTGAGCACACATATGCATATACTTAAATAAATAATAAAACAAACAAGTAGAATTCAATTATGACTCAAACAAACATATAAACTTTTGAACAATTTTTAATGAAGTATGTTATTAGTAATATAATTTTACGAAAAAAACTAAAAAATATGAATAACATTTTATCGGTCCATAAAATTAAAACAAAAGATTATAACAACTTTCATTAAATTGGTTACTAATTTATTAAAGAAAAATCAAACGCAATCAGTACATAACAAAATTTGGCTGAGAAAATGCAAATAGTCTGAAATGACTTATTATTTTGGCAGTGTACTTGCAAAAATAAAAATAAAAATTAGTGTCTATCATAATTTGTTTCTTCATTATTTGTTGTTGGGATAATACACTTTTTGGTCACATGTAATGGTCATTATTTTTAATTTCCGAAACAATGGACGGAATGCTGACTGTGCATATTTTTGTTGACGTGGAGCTGGGCTTGCCATGCTTAAAAGCATATTTTTGCTGACGTGGAGCTGGGCTTGCCATGCTTAAAAATTATTTAAAAAAAATGTTGCTCATGAGTGTTGAACTCTAGACCTCTAGACAATAGAAACCTCATATTCCAACAAAAGCCACTGAACCAACTACCTATCATGCTAAAATTTATGTAACACTAATATTTAAACCACCTAGCATCGTTTCTATGAATGTGAAAATGAGATAATACACTTTTTGGCCACTGTACTAGGAATTGTAATAATAATAATAATTATAATTATAAAAATAATTGTAATAATTATTATTATATTAATAATAATAATTTTTAAATACTACAAATGATAATAATAATTAAAATACCCTAAAATAATATAAAGCAGTTACAAATTAAATACCCTAAATATAAAATTACATTTAAAGTTTTTTTAACCATTGAATCAAAATTTATTTTGTTTTTTTTACTAGTCACGTGGGTATCAATGTTTAACCATTAAACATAATGTATTACACGTAATATAATGTTCAATGTTCAAAATAAACATATAAACAGAAAGATGCCTCCCAGGAACCAATAAAAAAAGAAAAATCGCATTCAATTTACATTTGTTGCCTCGGGTTGACCATTTTATTACTTAGCTAATAGATTATAGAAAATGAGAACTCAACAGTCTTTACTTATTACTTTACCAAAAAAAAACAATTGTTTTCGTGCATATATAGTTGTCCTAAGATACTAATAATATATAATTGTGTAATTATAAAATATAACCTGCAAAATGGCAGAATTACTTACTTCTAATAATTCAATAAATTAAGAAGAGATATTATCAACATAAAATTGAAGTGAAAAATAATAACAATGAGGTGTAGATTAAATATTTTGATATAATATGGTCCACTAGTTAAGTGTCCCGTGCGAAGCCCGGATTATTTTTTAAATAAAATTATTTTTAATTTATTTAATATAGTGATTATAAAATATATTTTTTGAATTTTAAATTGACTTACTACTATTATTAGAATGACTATAAATTTTACTTAAAAACAAATGACTACAGATGATCACATATTTAGTGTTATTAATGTGATTCTTTTGTTGCTTTTAATTTCATATTAAATTTTTATATAGTTTCAAAATTTAATATTTAATTTTTATAATCAATTCTTTGTATTAATATATGCATTTTTAATCAGAGTTCAAAGTTGAGTAAAAATCAAGCCAAAACGTAATGTTTAAGTCATATTCTATAATTAATTAACTAAATAAATTCTATAAACAATAAATTAAATAATATGGAACAACTTATAAGTACAATTTATACAGCTTATATGTACAATTTATATTAGTAAATTTTAATTGATTTTTATGATCAATTATGAATGATGATGTATTTGATATGTCTCTCATTTATGATATGTATTTTTACAACTTTAAATGGTTGTGATTTGTTAGTAATTGGTCAATATTTTTTTATTTTTACTTTTTATAAATAAATTGAATAAATTGTTTATTAGGTGAGTGACATTCGAATTCGGATATTTGAATAATTTGTTTATTCGAATAAAAAATAGAAACGAATATTTTTCGCATTTGGACATAATTTTTAAATACTAAATACGAATATTTTTTGACAATTCTCCGAATACCGAATATGGTCTTACAAAAACATGCTTATTGGGATTATCTTAATTTAAGGCAACATTTTAATAGTCGTTGCAAAAAGTTGTATAAAATATGCAACGAAAATAAAAATTGTTGCCAATGAATGTGGTCCATATTAGGCAACGAAATATAGCAACAAAAAAACTTTCGTTGCCCACGATGAGGAGAAATCAAGTGGTTAGAAATTTTGCAATGCATTTCTAACGAATTTTGTTTCCAAATTTTGCAACGACTTATGAATTTCGTTGCAAAAGGTGAAAGCCTGACACAATCTACAACGAAGGACAAGTTTCGTTGCTAAACATAACCTTTTAGCAACGACTTATAAAGTCGTTGCCTGAACAATCGTTGCTAAAGCCCCATTTTTAGCAACAAAAAAACTTTCGTTGCCCACGATGACGGGAAATCAAGTGGTCGAAAATTTTGCAATGAATTTCTAACGAAAATTTTTCCCGCCAATGAATTAGCAACGACTTATGAATTTCATTGCAAAAAGTGAAAGCCTGACATAATCTGCAACGAAAAACAAATTTCGTTGCTAAACATATACTTTTAGCAACGACTTTTAAAGTCGTTGCCCGAAAAATCGTTGCTAAAGGCCCATTTTTTTGTAGTGTAGGTAACATTTCACAACTCTTTCTAAAGTACTTCTCTCCTTTACAATCCTTTATAAAGCAACAAACTAAGATTAACAATTTAGCGAAACGGCAAGAAGATGCTTATGTAATGGTTTACAAAAATGGACATTAGTATTATCATTTATCACACAAGTACGAACTTATTGTTTATTTTTTCACAGGCATGTTGCTGGGTGGAAGCTGTTGGACTTCAGTATTGATGTCATACGCTTAGGATAACTCTTCTGCACAATTTTTTGTATAGTTACGAAGAAATTGGTTAACTTTTATTTTATTTCACTTCCCTTATGTCGTGGGATACGATGTAAACCACAAGTCTGTAATGAATCTTTCTCTTCTTTTTATTATTATAAAAGAGTACAATAATAAAAAGAAAATATTTAGTGCATGGCTGCTAATGATTGATGACACAAGAATTTATAGTGCAGTCTAACTAAAGAATATTATAAATAACTTCCAGACTATATATATATATATATATATATATATAAATATATATATATATATATATATATATATATTAGTTTGTCATTGAAATGATAAAATCAAGAGAATTAATAAATCTTTGTAATTAAAATTATTTTGATATTTCATCAAGACAAGAAAACTTGCCCTTACACCATAAAAGGCTTTGGTTTCCACTCAGATTTGAAGCATTCATGAAGAAATCGCCAGAAAATCGCCTCTCTTGCAAGTCCTAGACCCGTCTACACAACTAACCATATTTTAGGTCATTTTCAATATATATATGAAGGGGCAAAAAAGTCGTTATCCATTCCCATTAACGACGTCTAGAAGGAAAGTTGTTTTTCACTTTAACTCAAAACCACGAGTGTTTAAATGTAGGTTTACGTAATACAGGTGGTTATGTAGGAAATGTCAAATACCAGATGTGGTCATCTGAATTTTACCCTTAATTTAATCTGTGGAGATAGAATAAATTAAATAACTTAATATTTATTATTTAATATTTTGGAAATATTAAATATAAATTAATAAGAGGAGTTTTATTATTATTATTACTATTACTATTATTTAATTCCTAATAAGGATTGAGAATTAATTAATAGAAGTACTCTCACATGAATTCATAATTGGATTAGGAGTATAATTAATTAAAGGAGTTTAATTAAAATATAAACCCTAATCCTAAATAGTTTAGGGAAGGGTTTTCCTACATCTATAAATAACAGGAGTCTTATCATAGATTAGGGTTACAAACTCTTACATAAGAATTGTAGAGAGTACTTACAATTTCTATAGAGATAAAAACTAGGTTTTGCTAACACTTATTTTCTTGAACAAGTATTATTTCTCGGTGGATCACCTCTAGAGGTCAAACACTTGGGTGGCTAACGTTGATCAAATGAAGAAATTTAATCGGTGGAATTCAAGGAGAACACAAAGGAATTGGAGTTGAACTTGTACCCGAGGAAGCACGGTTCTACGAGGGTATAATTTCTTAATCTCTATCTCTTTCGTTTAATTAATAATTGTGCATAAAGAAAGATCATGGTGATGGTTTGTATAAAATTTTAAAATCTAATTTTATCGTGCTTCCGCTTTATTTATGTAATTTGATTGCATGTTCGCGTTATATACAAACCTAACAGTAGTATCAGAGCCAAACTTTATGCGAATTATTAATTATTTTCATTCTGTATATATATTTATGTGTTTAGAACAATTTAATTGGGCATAATTGTTTGTGTAAAATTATTATTATTATTATTTTAATTTTTTATTTTTATTAAAAAAAATAAAAAAAACGTTAGTCAAAGTCAACGGTCAAACGTTGACTAATCAACTGATGACGTGACACTGACTGGTCAACTATTGACTGCTGATGTGGCGTTCACTGGTCAATCTTTAAAAATGAAATAATAAATTTGGGGCTAGAAGGTTTTGAATCCTTAACCTATTGGTCATATTTTGGAAGTCTTACCACTACACCAGAATCACTTTTGATTATGAATCAAAATGTTTAATATTTAAACTATATAATTCTGGGTTTAAAGTTTGACTTAAAGGTTTGTTTGATTATTTCTTTTAAAGGTTTATGATCAAAGGTTGACCTCATTTTTTTATTTTTTTTTAATTCTTGTAAATTAATATAAAGAAGTTTATTTTGATTTGAAATTTAATTAAAAAATAAAGGAGTTTATTTTTATTCAAAATTGGATAAATTAAAATAAAAGAGTTTATTTTGATTGGAAATAGGATTAAAATAAAGAAGTTTATTTTAATTGGAATTAGATTTCATGATAACTAATTATACTTGGAATTGAATTCCATGATAACTAATTGGAGTTAAAATTAGATTTTATATTAACTAATATTGTCCATTAAATGATATCAATGGATATATAGAATTGTTTTATTATTCATGAGATGAATGTAATTTATTGATGCATATAGAGATATGTATGATGATAAATAGGGATTGATTATGGACTATTGACCAGTGTGTGATTGGATTTATTTTAGAGGATGCGTGAATGAATGAGTTTTTATAAATGGGATCTGCGTACCTCGTCTTCTCTAGTTTTTCTTGATGTAAATTCTATCTTCCTCCTATGTACTTCCCCTTGACTGCTGATCAAGGTTTCTATTCATTGTAAATAGTTTATGTAATAGGACTAGTTAGAATTAATTTTGAAGAATTGGAGAGAGAGGAGCAAGGAGCGCTTGAAGACCCGTTTGTAATGGAGCCCGGGATTTAAATGTAATATTTATATTTAAATTTAATTCTTGTAACCTAGGTTTGACCTCTTGGTTCACTTGGTGGCTCTAGTGAACTAAACTAGAATAAAAGTCCATAATCAATCCGGGTAGAATATAGTATTCTATATATGCATGTTTACTATATATATAGTATATATTATACAACATGCTTCGCATGTTAAATAATATGACACGTATTTTATATATTTATGTGCATGCGTGCTAAACAAGAACAAACCCCTCAAAAAAATCATATTAAGTCTTAAACGTTCAAAGATATTTGGAATATCGAACGTCGCCTTTTAGCATGGTAAAGCGATAGAGTATTAAATATTTAATATGAGTTTGTTGTGTCACCACAAGGCAAGTATTAAATATTTAAGATGTTGCCTTATCACATTTGATGCTTATTAAGGAATTGAACATTACTATTTTGTTGTGTCACCACAAGGACGATATTTTTCTCTTCACATATATGGAAGTGCTAGGTTGGACTTAACTTAGATAATTTTGATTCGAATGTGTCACCACTTGATCAAAATAATCTAAGAGGCAAAATACAAGGAGTTACATAGTGATGTAATTGACAATAGTTGTCTACCTATTTATTTATATATCGTTTGTTGTGTCACCATAAGGCTATATACATTTGAAATAAGATCCTTATTCTCACTAGCAAATCTTTAATTAGATTTGCCGAACTATATATTGAGGGTAATATAGTTTGATAAAAATAGTGGGAGATACCAATTTAAATAAAGACCTAATTTATTTTGGTAATTAATAAAATGAATGTATGCTAAAATATTGTTAATTTATTTACAGAATTTTACAATGTCTAATTTACTATCACTGCAGAGCATATTACGTGCTAATTAATCGGGCCAAAATACACGGATTGGTTAAGGAATCTGAGAATAGTTCTCAAGGCTGAAAAGCTATCTTATGTCCTTAATATGCCTATCTCTGCAATAGTTGCAGATAATGCATCCGAGGAAGAAATTGCTACTTTTAGAAAGTGGCAAAATGATGTATAGTTGGCTCAATGCATCATGCTCGCATCCATGAGTAACGAGCTTTAGCGTCAGCATGAAACTATGGATGCTTCTACTATACTCCTACACCTTCAAGGAGTTGAATGGTGAGGAAATAAGACTATTAGATATCAGATATCTAAGGAGCTCTTTCGATCTAGAATGACCGATGGCACTACAGACAAATATCCTAAATGATCAATTTGATTGAACAATTGGGACAAATGAGTTTTGTAATGGATGGAGGGTTGATCTAAAATTTGATCTTGCAATCACTTTCGGACTCTTTGTCACAATTTGTTGTGAATTTCCACATGAACAAGCTATATGTCAGCCTGCCTGAGTTGCTTAAACATGTTGAAAAACTGTAAAGAGTTACTTTCAACCAAGAAAGACCAAGTCTTACTGGTAGATGATTCTTCCAGGAAGCGGAAGAGGGCCAAAGGATCTTCTTAAAAGAAGAACAATTCAAAGAAGGTATAAGAAAAGGTAATAACTAAGGACGCTAAGAACAAAACTGATGCAGATAGCAAAGGAGTTTGCTTCCACTGCAATAAGCCTGGACACTGGAAATGAAACTGTAAGGAGCATCTTCCAGAGGCTAACCAGAAGAAGCTTAGTGAAGCTTTGATTACAGATATAGGTTTGTTCATGATTGAAATAAATCTTTCTTTAAGTCAAGGTTCTACTTGGGTATTAGATACCGGCTATAGTTCTTACGTATGCAATCCAATGCAGAGACTAAGCAGAAGTAGAAAGCTAAACAAAGAGTAAGTAATCTTACGTGTGAGGAATGAAGCAATGGTTGCTGCATTAGTCATAGAAACTTATAGTTTAGCGTTGCCTACAGACAAGTCTATTAAGTTAATAAGTTGTTATTATATTCCAGTTCTCATTAGAAACATTATTTCTTTCTGTTGTTGGACAAAGAAAGTTCTGGTATTACATTTAAGAACAATGGTTATTCTATTTATAATGATATTATTTTGTTTGAAACTGGAAGATTAGTTGATAGACTTTGTATACTTAACTTACATAAAAAATAATTTTGCAAATTGAACAAACTAGTAAAAGAAAAGGAGATGATCATTTAAGAGTTGAATATATGTATTTGATGAAATATAAGTCTGAATCATTTGATAGGTTCAAAAAATTTAGAAGTGAAACAAATTGACAAAGTATTAAGATTCTTTGATCAAATCGAGGAAGGAATACTTGTACAATAAGTTTATAGATCATCTCAAAATGATATTTTTCTCATAATGGACGCTTCATGATACACAATAATTGATTGGTGTATCTAAAAGGAGAAATTGTACCTTGTTGGACATGGTGCGGTCCATAATGATTTTTACCGACATTCTAGTATCTATCTGGGGTTATGCCCTAGAAACGGCTGTATATCTACAAAATAAGTTATGGATAGGGAGGATTCCTAGTCTTAAGTAAGTTAAGATAAGAGGTTGTCCAACTTATGTGAAAAGGTTTCAAAAGGATAAGCTTGGGATAAAATCTGACAAGTACAGGTTTGTGGGATATCCTAAAGAAAGTTTAGGGTATTATTACTATAATCCTACACGTTGCCTTCTTGGATAAAAGTGTTTATCATTGAAGGAGCTAGTGGGAGGGTATTAGATATTGAAGGAGTTCAAGAACCACATAGCACTTTGAGTCAAACCGAGGAACTTGTAGATAGACCTATTGTACCACAATCGAATCGTAAATCTGGAAGAGTACCGAAGATACCTAGGAGGTATGGATTCATTGTAGAGGATGATAATGAGGTACACATTATAGAGGATGATGATGAGGTACACATCATAGAGGATGATGATCCAGTTATATACGATGAGGCTATGAGTAGTGGATACTCAGCGAAGTGGCAGATGCCCATGAAATCTGAAATGGACTCCATATATGAGAACCAAGTATAGACTCTGGTTACTCCACCGAAAGGTGATGAGTGGGTAATATACCCATGATTTAGATATTTTTAGACTTGATATATTGTTAGTTTTTAAGTATTTTAGGATATTTTTACTTGTTTAATTGTATTTTGCAGGTTAGGGCAAGGCAGGAGGGCAAAACAGGCTTTTTGGTATCATTAATGGCATTTTGGTAATTTCAACAAAGTAGACCAGCGCCGGGGCGCTAGTCCTAGTATTAATCTAGTGCCGGGGCGCTGAGAGTCAGGAAGAGCTAGCGAGTTATTTTGCAAGGCTTGGTTTTTGGGGAGTTAGTTTACTACTCTAATTAGGATTCTTGATAAAGCTGACTTTCGAGAAGTAGCTATATATAGAGAGTGGAGGTTTTGTCATGGATCTATCGAAGAGATTAATTTTCAGAGATGAACAAGGAGATTGGAGATCGAAAAAGCATCGTGAAGAATTCAGATTGGTGGATTGAAGATTGAAGAACTTATTGAGTTTTTTTCTTAACCTTTTATCTCTAATTTGTAATTAATTATGATATTTTATTTTAGAATTCTATTTTTTATTTTCAGCATGAACTAAACTTCCAATTAGGACTACAATTGAACCTTTTGTGATTATGAACTAAGTATCTATTTGAATCTAGTTATTATCTCATATTGAGTTGTCTATCTTATTCTGTGTTTATTGATTAATTGTTTGGCTAACAATTAGCGGGATATCTTAGATGAATTCAGGAGATCAAACCTAGAGTTAGATCTGAATATGATAGCGTGTATTCTTAATTATTTGTATGGGATGAATAATTAGGGTTGTGAAGTGAATAGGGATATCTCTTTGCTGCATGTAACTATTGGGAATTGGTATTTAACGAATTTAATCTTTTAGTTTTGCATAGGAATATCGCAGAATTAACTGGTTAAATAAATTTGCTTGATCACTTGGAAAAAGGGCTTACAAATAAAGTTAAATTCCTGTTAACAACTGTGTTGAGCCTAATAATTGAATGACGTGGATAACTTAGTTTATATTGCATGATTGGCGATATTGTAGTCTTAATCTTCAAAATATGAATTTCAATCTTTGTGTTTAGTTGTTAAGCATAGTTTTAATTTAATTAGTTTTAATTAACATTTAAAACGTGATTGTTTAATAAAATAAAGTTAATATAGGTTGGTAGTTGAAAGTGTAAATTGCAATATTTCTCTATGGGAACGATACTCTACTTATCATTATATTACTTGTTGATTGTGTATACTTGCACGTAATTATTAATTGGGAAATCGGACAACAAAAGGCATAATGCCTAGAGGGTGTATATGGGTCTTTAAAGGAAAGACTGGAGCAGATGGCAAGGTGGAGACCTATAAGACCAAACTTATTTAAAAGGTTTCAAATAAAGTCAAGAAGTTGACTGTGATAAAACCTTATTACCGGTATCAATGCTCAAGTTCATTCGGATGTTGCTTATGATTGCAACTTATTATTACGAAATCTGGCAAATGGATGTGGAGACGTCCTTCCTCAATAAAAACTTGAGGAGAATGTATGTATGATACAACCAGATGGATTTGTTTCAATGGTTGAAGCAAATCATGTATATGAGCTACAACAATCCATTTATGGATTGAAGCAAGCTTCTCAAAGATGGAACATTCGTTTTGATGAGACAATCAAAATAGTTTGATTTCATCAAAAACAAGAATGAACTTAGTACGTACAAAAGGGTCAGTGGGAGCGCTGTGACATTCTAAGTATTATATGTTGATATACTACTGATAGGGAATGACACACCAATGCTACAATTAGTAAAAATAAAATTATTTAAATATTCCTCCATGAATGACTTGGGAGAAGTATCCTATAAATTTGGGATATAAATCTATATAGATAGATTTAAAAGGATGTTCGGCTTAACCCAATGAACGTATATTCATTCTATGCTAAAGGCGTTTAGCATGGCAAACTCCAAGAGAGGTCTCACGATGATGAGCCATGAAGTGTATCTCTCTAAAATTATCTCTAATGAAAAAGAGATCGCATGAGTTACTATCATGTATACAATGAATATACAAGGTCTGATGTTGATCAGTTATATTCTGGAGAAGATCACTGTAAGACAGTGATAAACATCTTTAAGTACTTAACTGGTATTGAAGATGTGATCATGATTCATGGTAGGTCTGAATTAAAACTAGAGGGTTAAACAGACTCAAGTTTTTCAAACTGACCAAGACGATAACAAATCCACTTTAGGGTAAATCGTTACCTTGAATGGTGGTGCAGTAAATTGGAAAGGTTCCAAACAACAAAGAGTTGTTGGTTTAGTGACAAAGACAAAGTATATAGCTGTAAGTGAAGCTGCAAGTTGATTATTTAGATGAAAAGTTCATCACAAAACTAGGAATAGTTCCTAAGTCTCATCTTGGAATCAAACATGTGTTGCGGCGCTTTCATTTTATTAAACAAATCAATGAAAGAGAAGAAGTCACTATAGAGATAGTGGACTCTCAAGAACAACATTGCATATCCATTTACTGAAGCTTTATCCAATAACAAGATGATCGTCACTTAGAGAAGAAGGGTATTAGATACCATGGCGATAAGCTTTAGTGCAAGTGGGAGATTGAAAGTAGTATGCACACAAGACAATCATATTTGATATGATGTAACATATACTTTGTAATCTTATTTGGTTATTAATAAAAGGATTAAAGGCATTTTACTTTATCTACATGGTGTTGTTATATTAAATGTGATAAACCCATATTTTTGAGCAATGCTTTTAGAATCATGATGGTGATCATGCAAATGAGATCTAAATTCTAGATAGCTCACAAACTAAAATCGTTCTTAATCGTTGGATTACTAAAAAGGGGATTAGTGAATCCGGATAGATTAGTACATACGTTGCTTGCTCTTAGGAAGAGGATGATTGATCTCATAATCATTTGTGTGGAGACACTAAAGCAAGTATGTATGTGTTTATTGGAGAATAAGTACACTGAACGTGACTCGCTAAGGAATACCTAATGGAGTTTTACTCGCCTGTCAATAGAAATTCCTCTAGTGATAGTATAAGTGATCCTTGGACTTGAGATCATCATAGTATCTTGTGTATGATGAGTTATGCTTTGACATATCCCTTAAGACCTTTAGGGTATATCAAAGGGTATGATTGGGTATAATAAGTTGTACATGGAGATAGGTGAATGATCAACAAAGAATCTACCACGTCTAGTAAAAGATGTGAATGTCCTATGTGAATATCCTATGTGATTCGATAAATGACAACTCAGTAGTCCTGACTAAGGCAGAATAAAATTAGAAAGGAGTTTTTAATTTGCAGTATTTAGAGTTGTGCATTTGGGAATCGAAATACATATAATTAAATAAAATAAGACTTGACAGTAAATCCATGTCTTATATTTAATTGGGACATTGTATGGTAGAAGGATTGAATTGTACGATAACTATGCACTAAAAGGTTATTTTGTGATTAATGTTGAAATCTATATTATCTGGAAAGTCGTTGATCGCTAAGGGGCTTACCATTATTGTAGAATAAATATTATTTATTTAAATGAATTAAATAGTTTAATTTATTTATTTAAATATAATTAAAATTGTTCTAATTGATTTATTCACAACCGGTTTAATATGGAGAACCTAAAAGGTCACACCGCAAAAGAAAAAATATTTATTTAAGAAGTAAATGGCATAATTGTAATAATAAGTTAAGTGTATTTAATTTAGTCTATGGAGATAGAATTAATTAAATAACTTAATATTTGTTATTTAATATTTTAGAAATATTAAATATAAATTAATAAGAGGAGTCTTATTATTATTATTATTACTATTACTATTATTTAATTCCTAATAGGGATTGAAAATTAATTAATAGAAGTACTCTCACATGAATTCCTAAGTGGATTAAGAGCATAATTAATTAAAGGAGTTTAATTATAATAGAAACCCTAATCCTAAATAGTTTAGGGAAGGGTTATTCCTACATCTATAAATAAGATGAGTCTTATCATAGATTAGGGTTACACACTCTTGTATTAGATTGTGGAGAGTACTTGTAATTTCTATAGAGATAGAAATTAGGGTTTTGCTAACACCCAACTTCTGGAATATTTATTCTTCCTTGGTGGATCACCTCTAGAGGCCAAACACTTGGGCGGCTAATGTTGATTAAAGGAAGGAATCTCATCGGTGGAATTCGAGGAGAACACGAAGGATTAAGAGTTGAACTTGTACCCAAGGAAGCTTCGATCTACGAGGGTATAATTCTTATCCTCTTTCTCTTTCATATAATTGATAATTGAACACAATGATAGATCATAGTGATGGTTTGTATTAAAATTTTAAATCCGCTTTATCGCGTTTCCGCCCCATATATATAATTTGATTGCATGCTTGCATTATATACAAACCTAACAGTGGTATCAGAGCCTAATCCTTGTGTTAATTATTGATTTTGATGATTCCATGTATGAATTGATATGCGATACGATCGTATTTTTTTGGCAGAAAATTTTTCGTGAATCTGCATCGCGGCGCGGCCGCACCGCTTCCAGTTCATTCTAGAACGCGGCCACGCCTGAAACTAGAAAACGTTTATGGGGGTGCAACGCGGTCGCGTCGCTCCTAGTTCAATTTGGAGCGCGGTCGCGCCGGTCTGCAGAATTTGAAAATTTTTTATTTTGATTTTATTTATTTTCAATTAAGATAAAAGGTTTATTTTGAATTGGAATATGATTAAAATTAAAAGTTTTATTTTAACTTGGAATTGGATTCCATGTTAACTAGAATAAAAGAGTTTATTCTATTTTGGAATAGAATTTTATTCTATTTTGGAATAGAATTCTATGTTTCCTAGAATAAAGGAGTTTATTCACATATGGAATAGGATTCCAGGTTTCCTTAAAAATAAAGATGTTTATTTTGATAAGGAATATGATTTAACATATTTTATTTTTCAGTAATTTTAAGTTAAAATAAAGGAGTTTATTTTGAACTTGAAATTGAATTCCATGTTAATTAAAATAAAGGAGTTTATTTTGATTTGGAATTTGATTAAAAATAAAGGAGTTTATTTTTATTCAAAATTGGATAAAATAAAATAAAGAAGTTTATTATGATTCAAATTTTGATTAAAATAAAGGGGTTTATGTTTGTTTCAAAATTGGATTTCTAGTAAACTTTTAATTGCCCATTAAATGATATCAATGCATATATGGAATGGTTTTATTATTCATGTGATGAATGTTATTTATTGATACATATGGAGATATGTATGATAATAAATAGGGATTGATTGTGGACTATTGACCAATGTGTGATTGGATTTATTTTAGAGGATGCTTAAATGTATGGATTTTTATAAATGAGATCTGCGTATCTCGTCTTCTCTAATTTTTTCTTAATATAAATTCTATCTCCCTCCTATGTACTTTCCCTTGACTGCTGATCAAGGTTTCTATTTATTTTAAATAGTTTATGTAATAGGACTAGTTAGAATTATTTTGAAGAATTGGAGACAAAGGAGCAAGGAGCGCTTGAAGACCCATTTGTAATGGAGTCCGGGTTTAAATGTAATAGTTATATTTAAATTTAATTCTTGCACCCTAGGTTTGACCTTTTGGTTCACTTGGTGGCTCTAGTGAACCAAACTAGAATAAAAGTTCATAATCAATCTGAGTAGAATATAGTATTCTATATGTGCATGTTTACTATATATATTATATATTATACAACATGCTTCGCATGTTAAATAATATGACACGTATTTTATGTATATATGTGCATGCGTGCTAAACAAGATGAGACTAATAATAACAAACCCCTCAAAAATATTATATTAAGTCCTAAACGTTCAAAGATATTAGCAATATCGAACATCACTTTCTAGCATGGTAAAGCAATAGAGTATTAAATATTTAATATGAGTTTGTTGTGCACACACAAGGCGAGTATTAAATATTTAAGATGTTGTTTTATCACATTTGATGCTTATTAAGGAATTGAACATTACTGCTTTGTTGTGCACACACAAGGGCGGTCTTTTTCTCTTCACATATATGGAAGTGCTAGGTTGGACTTAACTTAGACTATTTTAGTTCGGATGTGCACACACTTGACCATTATAATCTAAGAGGCAAAATACAAGGAGTTACATAGTGATGTAATTGGCAATAGTTGTCTACCTATTTATTTATATATAGTTTGTTGTGCACACACAAGGCTATATATATTTGAAATGAGATCCTTATTCTCGCTAGCAAATCTTTAATTAGATTTGTCGAACTATATATTGAGGGTAATATAGTTTGATGAAAAGTGAGAGATGCCAATTTAAAATAAAGACCTAATTTATTTTGGTAATTAATTAAGAAATGGATGTATGCTAAAATATTGTTAAATTACAAATTCATTTACAGAATTTTACAATATCTAATTTACTATCACTGCGGAGCATATTAGATGCTAATTAACTGGACCAAATTAAAAAGACTGGTTAAAGAATTTGAGAATAGTTCTCAAGACTGAAAAGTTATCTTATGTCCTTAATATGCCTATCCCTACAATGGTTGCAGACAATGCCTCAGAGCAAGATATTGCTACTTTTAAAAAGTGGCAAGATGATGCACAGTTGGCTCAATGCATCATGCTCGCATCCATGAGTAACGAGCTTTAGCGTCAGCATGAAACTATGGATGCTCCTATTGTACTCCAGCACTTTCAAGGAGTTGAATGGTGAGAAAAGTAAGACTGCTAGATATTAGATATCTAAGGAGCTCTTCCAATCTAGAATGACCAATGACATTACAGTACAGACTCGTGTCCTTAAAATGATCAATTCGATTGAACAATTAGGACAACAAGGTTTTGTCATGGATGGAGAGTTAATCCAAGATTTGATCTTACAATCACTTCCGGACTCTTTCTCACAATTTGTTGTAAATTTCCACGTGAATAAGCTATATGTCAGCCTGCCTGAGTTACTTAAACACGTTGAAAAACTATAAAGAGTCACTTTCTAACCAAGAAAGACCAAGTCTTACTGGTAGATGATTCTTCCAGGAAACGGAAGAGGGCCAAAGGATCTTCTTAAAAGGAGAACAATTCAAAGAAGGTATAAGGAAAGGCAATAACTAAGGACACTCAGAACAAAACTGATGCAGATAGCAAAGGAGTTTGCTTCCACTGCAATAAGCCTGAACACTGGAAAGGAAACTGTAAGGAGCATCTTGCAGAGGCTAACCAGAAGAAGCTTAGTGAAGCTTCGGTTACAGATATAGGTTTGTTCATTATTGAAATAAATCTTTCTATAAGTCAAGGTTCTACTTGGGTATTGGATACCGGCTATAGTTCTCACGTATGCAATCCAATACAAAGACTAAGCAGAAGTAGAAAGCTAAACAAAGAGTAAGTAATCTTACGTGCGGAGAATGAAGTAATGGTTGCTACATTAGCCGTAGGAACTTATAGTTTAGCGTTGCCTACAGGCAAGTCTGTTAAGTTAATAAGTTGTTATTATGTTCCAGTTCTCTTAAGAAACATTATTACTTCCGTTGTTGGACAAGGAAGGTTCTGGTATTATATTTAAGAATAATTGTTGTTCTATTTATAATGATAATATTTTGTTTGAAACTGAAAGATCACTTGATGGACTTTGTAAACTTGACTTACATGAAAAATAATTTTGCAAATTGAACAAACTAGTAAAAGAAAAGGAGATGATCATTCAAAGAGTTGAATATATGTATTTGATGAAATACAAGTCTGAATCATTTGAAAGGTTCTAAGAATTCAGAAGTGAAACAAATTGACAAAGTATTAATATTCTTTGATCAGATCGAGGAAGGAATACTTGTGCAATAAATTTCTAGATCATCTCAAAATGATATTTTCTCATAATGGACACCTCCTGATACGCAATAATTGATTGGTGTATCTAAAAGGAAAAATTGTACCTTGTTGGACATGGTGCGATCCATAATAATTTTTACCGACATTCCAGTATCCACCTGGGGTTATACCCTAGAAATGACTACATATCTACAAAATAAAATAACCTCAAAATTCAGCCCCAAGACTCCATAAAAGTTATGGATAGGGAAGATTCCTAGTCTTAAATATGTTAAGATAAGGGGTTGTCCAACTTATGTGAAAAGGTTTCAAAAGATAAGTTTGGGACAAAATCTGACAAGTGCAGGTTTGTGGGATATCCTAAAGAAAGTTTAGGGTATTATTACTATAATCATACACGTTGCCTTCTTGGATAAAAGTGTTTATCATTGAAGGAGCTAGTGGGAGGATAATAGATCTTGAAGGAGCTCAAGAACCACAAAGAACTTTCAGTCAAACCGAAGAACCTGTAGATAGACCTATTGTGCCACAACCGAATCGTAAATCTGGAAGAGTACCGAAGATAAATAGGAGGTATGGATTCATCATAGAGGATGATGATGAGGTACGCATCATAGATGATGATGATCCAGTTATATACGATGAGGCTATGAGTAGTAGACACTCAGAGAAATGGCAAATGGCCATGAAATCCGAAATGGACTCCATGTATGAGAACCAAGTATAGACTCTGGTTACTCCACCGAAAGGCATAGTGCCTAAAGGTGTATATGGGTCTTTAAGAGAAAGACTGGGGCAAATGGCAAGGTGGAGACCTATAAGACTAGACCTGTTTAAAAGGTTTCAAATAAAGTCAAGGAGTTGACTGTGATAAAACCTTATTGCCGGGTAATGCTCAAGTCCATTTGGATTTTGCTTGTGATTGCAGCTTATTACGAAATCTGGCAAAATAGATGTGGAGACATCCTTCCTCAATGAAGACTTGAGGAGAATGTATGTATGATACAGCCATAGGAATTTATTTCAAAGGTTGAAGTAAATCGTGTATGTAAGCTACAATGATCCATTTATGAATTGAAACAAGCTTCTCAAAGATGGAACATTCGTTTTGATGAGACAATCAAAAGAGTTTGATTTTATCAAAAACGAAAATGAACCTAGTGTGTACAAAAGGGTCAGTGGGAGCACCATGACATTCCTAGTATTATATGTTGATATACTACTAACAAGGAATGACACACCAATGCTACAATCAGTAAAGATAAAAATTGTCTAAACATTCCTTCATGAATAACTTGGGAGGAACATCCTATAAATTGGGGATATAAATCTATATAGATAGATTTAAATGGATGTTTGGCTTGACCCAATGAACGTATATTCATTCGATGCTAAAGGCATTTAGCATGGCAAACTCCAAGAGAGGTCTCATGATGATGAGCCATGGAGTGTATCTCTCTAAAATTGTCTCCAATTTAAAGAGAGATCGCATGAGTTACTATCATGTATGCAATGAATATACAAGGCTTGATGTTGATCAGTCATATTCTAGGGAAGATCACTATGAGACAGTGATAAACATCTTTAAGTACTTAACCGGTATTGAAGATGTGATTATGATTCATGGTAGGTATGAATAAAACTAGAGGGTTAAACAAACTCAAGTTTTTTTTAAACTGACCAAGACGATAACAAATCCACTTTAGGGTAAATTGTTACCTCAAATGGTGGTGCAATGAAATTGGAAAGGTTCTAAACAGCAAAGAGTTGTTGATTTAGTAACAAAGACAAAGTATATAGCTGTAAGTGAAACTGCAAGTTGATTGTTTTGATGAAAAGTTCATCACAGAACTAGGAATAGTTCCTAAGTCTCATCTTGGATTCAAACATGTATTGTGGCACTTTCATTTGATTAGTAAAATCATTGAAAGAGAAGAAGTCACTATAGAGATAGTGGACTCTCAAGAACAACATTGCATATCCATTTACTGAAGTTTTATCCAATAACAAGATGATCGTCACTTAGAGAAGAAGAGTATTAGATACCATGGCGATTGGCTTTAGTGCAAGTGGGAGATTGAAAGTAGTATGCACGCAAGCCAATCATATTTGATATGATGTAGCATATACTTTGTAATCTTATTCGATTATAAAAGGCATTTTACTTTATCTACATGGTGCTGTTATATTAAATGTGATAAATCCGTAGTTTTGAGCAATGCTTTTAGAATCATGATGGTGATCATGCTAATGAGATCTAAATTCTAGATAGCTCACAAACTAAAATCGTTCCTAATCGTTGGATTACTAAAAAGGGGATTAGTGAATCCGGATAGATTAGTACATACGTTGCTTGCTCTTAGGAAGAGGATGATTGATCTCATAATCATTTGTGTGGAGACACTAAAGCAAGTATGTATGTGTTTATTGGAGAATAAGTACACTGAACGTAACTCGCTAAGGAATACCTAATGGAGTTTTACTCGCCTGTCAATACGAATTCCTCTAGTGATAGTAGTACAAGTGATTATTGGACTTGAGATCATCATAGTATCTTGTGTATGATGAGTTATGCTTTGACATGTTCCTTAAGACATTTAGGGTATATCAAAGGGTATGATTGGGTATAATAAGTTGTACATGGAGATAGGTGAATGATCAACAAAAAATCTACCACGTCTAGTAAAAGATGTGAATGTCCTATGTGATTCGATAAATGACAACTCAGTAGTCCTTGACCAAGGCAGAATGAAATTAGAAAGGAGTTTCTAATTTGCATTATTTAGAGTTGTACATTTGGGAATAGAAATACATATAATTAAATAAAATAAGACTTGACAGTAAATCCATGTCTTATATTTAATTGGGATATTGTATGGTAGAAGGATTGAATTGTACGATAACTATGCACTGAAAGGTTCTTTTGTGATTAATGTTGAAATCTATATTATTTGGAAAGTCGCTAAGGGAGCTTACCCTTATTGTAAAATAAATATTATTTATTTAAATGAATTAAAAAGTTTACTTTATTTATTTAAATATAATTAGAATTGTTCTAATTGATTTATTCACAACCGGTTTAATATGGAGAACCTAAAAGGTCACACCGCAAAAGAAAAAATATTTATTTAAGAAGTAAATGGCATAATTGTAATAATAAGTTAAGTGTATTTCATTTAGTCTATGGAGATAGAATAAATTAAATAGCTTAATATTTATTATTTAATATTTTGAAAATATTAAATATAAATTAATAAGAGGCGTCTTATTATTATTATTATTACTATTACTATTATTTAATTCCTAATAGGGATTGGAAAATAATTAATAGAAGTACTCTCACATGAATTTCTAATTGGATTAGGAGCATAATTAATTAAAGGAGTTTAATTATAATAGAAACTCTAATCCTAAATAGTTTAGGGAAGGGTATTCCTACATCTATAAATAAGAGGAGTCGTATCATAAATTAGGGTTACACACTCTTGCATTAGATTGTGGAGAGTACTTGCCATTTCTATAGAGATAGAAACTAGGGTTTTGCCAACACCCAACTTCTGGAATATTTATTCTTCCTTGGTGGATCACCTCTAGAGGCCAAACACTTGGGTGACTAATGTTGATCAAAGAAAGGAATCTCATCAGTGGAATTCGAGGAGAACACGAAGGACTAGGAGTTGAACTTGTACCCGAGGAAGCTTTGATCTACGAGGTATAATTCTTATCCTCTTTCTCTTTCGTATAATTGATAATTCAACACAAGGATAGATCATGGTGATGGTTTGTATTAAAATTTTAAAATCCGTTTTATCGCGCTTCCGTCCCATATATGTAATTTGATTGCGTGCTTACATTATATACAAACCTAAAAAGATGAGTAGTCAAATAGACTATGAACATATTTTAAGAAATCAACCGCTTGATTGACCCTTTTAGGTTACTGTTTCAGAAGTTTGTACTAGAGGGGATCAACCTCTTGTACACCATGTATATGCATAACATTTATTTCTGCTTTGTATCTATTATTAGATATTTAGGAAACTCCCCTATATGTAGGGTTGTTCATCTCAGTCTAAGAATCCGCACCATCAATTGGTTTGGATTGCTTTTAAAATCTTTATCATGCATATGTCTAGCCGAACAATGGCTTAGACTCATATTTGAACAGTTCATGAATAATAGAACTTTAAATAATGATGCAGTTCCAATAACTATATCGAATTTGAATGCACTATGTGCGAATATCAATAATATTGATGTGGAATAATTTTAAAGTAATTAAACCACTTAGCACATGCTTGAGAAATAATACTTGAGCACAAATCAAGTAAATTGGAATGAAGTAAAAAGTTTGAGGTAAGGGACTTGCCTGATTGTCGACTTACAACTATCTAGCTTTATGCAACTCTCTTCAATTGACCTAACATTAATAATGTTGGTCTATCACTTAACATTGCGTATAATTGTAAATTGATACGCTTACTTATGCTATTTATTTAGCAAATAAGTCAATCACATAGCACAAATAATTTAATAAACTATCATTAATCCTATAAGACATTAATTGATCGTAGGTTAATGATTTAATTAATTAACAATGTTTTCCTTAAGTGATAAACACTTATTAAACCCTTAAACAATTAATTATAATTATTTAATTAATGTGTTATTTAAACTCTCTTTATTTTATTAACTTTATCTTCATTTAATTACTATGTAATATTAATTAAATAGTTAGTAATTAATTCTCTTTAGTTATTATTTAATAATAAATAATAACTAACTATGTTTATTTATTATTTAAAGTTAATCCAATAATAATAATTAAATTATTAACCTCATTTGTTTTTAGTTATTACCTAATAGTAATAATAATTAATTAATTAATTATCCTTATTTATTATTTAATATTAATTAAATAATAAATTATTAATTTATTAGTGTATTTGTCTTTAATTATTATTTAATAATAAATAACTATTTATCCTTATTTATTATTTAATAGTAATTAAATAATAAATAAATAATTTAATTGTATTTATACTTAATTATTATTTAACAGTAATTAAATATTAATTAATTAATTAATTATACTTATTTATTATTTAATGTTAATTAAATAATAAACAATTAATTTCTATTAACTTTACTTATCTTTAATCATTATTTAATGTTAATTAAATAACAATTAATTATTTATTTATTCTGATTTATTATTTGATCTTAGTTAAATAATAAATAACTAACCTATTAATTTTATTTCCCTTTTATTATTATTTAATATTAATTAAATAATTATAAATTAATTATTTATCTTTATTTACATTTTAATCCTCAATTAAATAATAAATGATTAATTTATTCATTTTAACATTCCGTTATTATTATTAAATAATTTAATAACATATTTAATAATAATTTATTGCTAATTTTCTCTAATTATTAGTTAATTAATAATTAATTAGTGTATTTTTGCACCTTAATTATTATCAAAAATACTTAATTTCTTAATTAACCTTACTTATTATTTAATATTGCTTAAATAATAAGTAATTAGTGTGTTTATCATTTTTCAGAAATTAAAATTAGTTATTTACTATTTTTCCTTTAATTAGTAAAATTTAATCATTTAATAATTATAGAAATTACTAAATGACATGCTAAAAATACAAACTAAATTTTATAAAATACTACACGAAATTTCAAGTAACTTTCCAGTTCGGCGCATCGCCGGAACCGGCCGGATTCTGGGTTTTCCAAATTCTCCTAGATTTAGAGTCCTTTACGGAAACTTGAATAAAATAAAATTTACAACTCCGATTGAGGTTTAGTCAGTCTCGTTGGATTCGTATCTTTACGAACTACAAGATTCTATCATTGTATCAATTATTTGGATAAGCTTTGGTAACTGAAAATAGCCCGAAAATGGACTGTTCGTTCGTAACTTCCGACAGTGGGGTGTTTTGAAAACAAAATCATATCTCTCTCATTTTAACTTATTTTTAAGTGATTCCAATGAGGTTTTGTTTTTAACTTACCCATAATATACCAGAAAAATAAAAATTCTAAAAATAATTTGTAGATTTCAAAATGTGCAATTAATTCAAACAAACTACGTTTTGTTCGTCGGTAAAAAATGTTTTAAGCATACTCTCAACATTTTTGACATAAACACATACTAATACACAAGTTAAATTCATGTTAACCTATATAAGCATATCTAGCATGATTTTAGCCATTTAGAACTTGAACTTAGCATATCTACCATAAAAATTAAAAGAAAGCCAAGATTAGGGTTTTTAAGGTTTTTTTTCATTACCTCCTAGACTTGATGGCTCTTTTCCTTCTTCTTCCAAAGTATGCAATGAAGGTGGATGACATCCAAAGCTCCTCTCCTTAATGGCTTTAATACTCTCTAACCACCCACACTTGAAGGTTTAATGAATTTCTATGGTTTAATGAATTTCTATGGTTTCCTTTCACCTCCTCTCTCTAACTGTCTCTTTCTTTTTCTTGAGAGTCGCTCTCTCTAGAGCTACTAACAAATGTGAAAAATGAAGTATTCTAAGTGGTCAAGGATGGTGTAGGGTGATTTAAATTTTCTCTACCAAAAACATACTTACAAATTCTATATTTATACATTTTATCCCCAACTTTATCTATCTAGTTAACTTGGAGATTTTCCACCAGTGAAAGAGCTTAGATGAAGATTACATTAGAATCTTATCTACAACTTTATCTTTCAAGCCAACTTGGGAATTACATGGGACCTACTTGGTCCCAACCCATTATCCCCTAATTTTGATTTATTTTTATTGTCTAATTTGGAGGATAATTGACAAATACTTGACATTTTACTAAATGTACCAAGTGGACTAATGTTTGGGCTACCAAATAATTTTCCTTGGGCTATAATAATTAAAACATTGGACTACTAGCATAATTAATAATTAATTCAAGTAGTGGGCTAGTTTAATTAATTAAATGATCTCACATTAATTATCTACAAGTCTAATACACAATTAATTATTTGGGATTGTTTAAATAATTTACTAGGCTAGTCCATTAACATTCAATTACATACTTGGACTATTAAATATAAATATTCGTACTACACATTTTTCTTATTAACTAATACTCATATTAACTAATTTACAAAATTAATTTACTTACTATATTCAATTTAATTGAATATTTAATTAATAAACAACCTTATCAATTTCCTTGATATTAAACCCTAGGGTTAGTCTGCTAATTTAAATACTATTAGTGTGACTCCTTTAAATTCCAAAATAACAAATAATCACATAGATTATTAATCACACACAAAGGTTTAAATTAAACCGCACAAAGTTAATTCATTAGGAATTACTTTATTTATTTAATTAATAATGAAGTTGAAAAATTCCCGATCATTACATTCTCCCCCTATAAGAATTTCGTCCTCGGAATTACAACATAAGGTCACTCAAAAAGATGCGGGTAATTCATCCTCATCTTTTGCTCTAGCTCCCACGTAGCTTCTTCAACTGCGTGGTTCCTCCAAAGTACTTTGACCAAATGAATAATCTTATTCCTTAACGTCTGATCCTTCCTATCGAGTTTCTAGACAGGAATTTCTTCATACGATAAGTCTTTTCAACTTGAATCGGTTCATAGGAGATGACATGTTTGTAATCGGGTTTATATGGCCGCAACACTGACACATGAAACACATTATAAATGTGCTCCAGTTCAGGAGGTAAGGCTACCTCATACGCCACTTCACATATTCTCCTTAAAATTTAAAAAGGTCCTATGAACCTAGGGCTCAATTTTCCCTTCTTTCCAAAATGGATCTTCCCTTTCCAAGGAGATACCTTCAAGAACACAAAACTACCTACTTCGAAGTCCCGCTTTTGACGATGTAGATCAACGTACTTCTTCTAACGATCCTGAGCCGCTACCAGATGGTTTGATCAGTCTAACTGTATCTGTTGTCTGCTGCACCATCTCAGGTCCCAATAGTCTTCGCTCTCCCACTTCGTCCCAACACAACGGTGTTCGGCATTTCCTTCCATATAGCGCTTCGTACGGTGGCATGCCGATACTAGCGTGATAACTGTTGTTGTAAGCGAACTCCACTAGTGGCAAGTGGTCATCCCAGCTGCCCTTCAAGTCCATCACGACCGCTCTAAGCATATCCTCCAGTGTCTGAATCGTTCGCTCACTCTGGCCATCAGTTTGAGGATGATACGCCGTACTCAACCTCAATTATGTCCCCATTCCTTCTTGCAGACTTCTCCATAAATTTGACGTGAAGCGCGGATCTCTATCTGACACAATAGATACTGGCACCCCATGTCGCGACACAATCTCATTTACATAAAGCTTTGCTAACTATTCCAGATTGTACCTGATCTTGTTTGGTAGAAAATGTGCAGATTTAGTCAAACGATCCACTATCACCAAGATCGCGTCGTATCCCTTCTGAGTAGCTGGAAGCCCTACCACAAAATCCATCGTGATCTGCTCCCACTTCCATTTTGGGATCTCCAATGGTTGTAATAACCCGCTTGGTCGCTGATGTTCTGCCTTGACCCTCTGACAAGTTAAACACCGGCTGACGCATTTCACAACCTCTCTCTTCATATTCGGCCACCAGAAATGCTGCCGCAAGTCTTGATATATTTTTGTGCCTCCCAAATGAACTGAATACCTTGTGTTGTGAACTTCTTGAAGAATGTCCTCCCTCAATTCAGGCACCATCGGTATCCAGATTCTCCCTTCAAATCTTAGCAGTCTTGTGCTATCAGCCCTGTACTTCAACTCCTCACCTTTAGAAATTCGCTTCCTTATACCATCGCATTCTTCATCCTTCTCCTGAGCCTCCTTTATTTTATCCAATAAGGTCGAGCTCGCCGCTACTACAAACAATTTTTCGTCTAACTCCATCGGATGTCTCACCTCCAATTCCAGTCGTTCAAATTCGTTCACCAACTCCTCCTGAGTCGTCAGCATCAGCAACTTCTCCCTGCCTTTTCTGCTCAAGGCATTAGCCATAACATTTACTTTGCCCGGATGGCAAAGAATCTCATAATCATAATCTTTAATCAATTCTAACCATCGGCGCTGCCTCATGTTCAGCTCCTTCTGAGTGAAGATATACTTCAGAATTTTGTGGCTTGTATATATCTCACACTTCTTCCCATATAAATAGTGTCTCCATATCTTCAAGGAAAAAAACCACTGCTGCTAACTCCAGGTCATGAGTTGGATATCCCTTTTCATAATCTTACAACTTATGTGATGCGTACGCAATGACTCTGCCATGCTGCATCAGCACATAACCAAGACCCTTGTGAGACACATCACTATACACCACAAATCCTCCTGTATCATCTGGCAATGATAACACAGGTGCTTCACTAAGCCTCTTCTTTAGCTCTATGAAACTCTCCTCATAGTTATCCGTCCAAACAAACTTTATGGTTTTCCTTGTCAGATTGGTTAATGGCGATATTATCTTCGAAAAATCCTGAATGAATCTTTGATAGTATCCTGCTGATCCCAAGAAACTCCGGACCTCTGTTGGCGTCTTCGGCTGCTCCCAATTGATAACGGCTTCCACCTTTGCTGGATCCACCGAAACACCATCTTTGTCGATCACATGCCCCAAAAACTGCACCCTTTGCAACCAAAATTCACACTTAGAAAACTTAGTGGACAACTTCTCATTCCTCAATGCCTCCAACATAATTCTCAGATGTTCTGCATGCTCCTCCTCCGTTTTCAAGTACACCGGAATGTCATCAATGAACACGATAACAAACTTTTCCAAGTACTACTTGAACACTCTATTCATCATGTCCATGAATGCTGCTGGCGCATTCGTCAACCCAAACGACATCACCAGAAATTCACTCAAAATGTCCATATCGAGTTCTGAATGCTGTCTTTGGAATATCCTCCTGCCTCACTTTCAGTTGGTGATATCCCATCCTCAAGTCGATCTTCGAAAAGTATTTCGCTCCCTTCAATTGATCAGACAAATCATCAATTTTGGGTAGCAGATACTTGTTCTTAATGGTAACCTTGTTCAACTCACTGTAGTCGATACGGAGCCCTAGCGATTTATCCTTCTTCTTTACGAACAGAACTAGCGCTCCCCATGAAGATACACTCGGACGAATATACCCTTTATCTAGCAGCTCCTGCAGTTAAACAATCAGTTCTTTCATCTCCACCGGTGCCATTCTGTACGGTGCCTTTGAGATCGGTGCAGTTCCCAGTACCAAATCGATTACGAATTCCACTTCTCTATCCGGCGACAAACCCGGTAAATCATCTGGGAAAACATCAGTGAATTTTCTTACAACCGGTATCTGACCCAGCTCATCCTCTACTCTACGAGTATCAACCACATGAGCCAGATAACCTATGCAACATTTCCTTAGCAATCTCTTCGTTTGCATCATCGTCAGACAACAAGATTGTCTCAGCGATTTACTACCGTAGAATACAACCTTTGACTTATTCGGAGTCTTCAGGTGTACGCACTTCTTCTTAAAGTCAATTACAGCTTCGTGACTAGATAACCAATCCATCCCAAGAATTACATCGAACTCTCCCAAATGAATCGGTATCAAATTCACGTCAAGCTTAAACCCTCTCAAATCGGCACAACAATTCCTATGAATGTAATCTACGGGGATAATTTCTTTATTGGCTACTTCTACATTCATGGGGTTCTCTAGTTTTTCACGAGGTAAGCCTAACCGTTTAGCAAAATCTTTCGAAACAAAAGAACAGTCAGTACCCGAATCAAATAATACATATGCACTGATATTATTGATCGAAATAATACCTGACACCACATCTTTCGACTCCACCGCATCCTGTACGGTCATGTTGAAAGTGTGTGCCGTCAGATTGTTGGCTTGGCTAGCTGGCCCTCCAATGCTCAGCCTGTTATTGTTGTTGTTGTTGCTGCTATTGTTGTTGTTCATGTTGCCACTTGTTGCATCCCCCTTCCTTTTCGGGCAGTCCTTAATTTGATGATCTGATGCTCCACATGAGAAACATCCTCCTTTCTTTCCCTTTGGGCACTAAGGAGCAATGTGCCCCTGTTGCCCACAGTTGTAGCAAATCCCTTTGCCTTTCAGACACTCCCAAGAGTGATTTCTTCCAAAATTATTTCACTTATTACCCTTCTTAACCTCTCCTCTGGACTTGTTGCCTCCAGAAGATTGACTATCGCTCCATTTCCTTTTATTCGGGTTACTTTCCCTGTTGCTTCCTCCCTTGCTTCCTTCGTGACCCATCCTTTTATCTTGATTGAACTTTGTCAGAGCCTCGTTGCCTCCTTCGAGAAAATGTGTCAATCTTTAGAATCGCCACCCTACTATACACCCACGGTTTCAGGCCTAATTCAAATCTCCTTGCCTTTCTGGCTGCAGTGTCTACCTGGTGAGGTGCAAATCGAGCTAACTCATTAAATTTTGCCGCATACTCCGCGACTGACATGATCCCCTGCTTGAGCTCCAGAAACTTCACCTTCATGTTCTGCTGCATACTCTCCGGGAAATAGTTCTCGAAGAATAGCTCCTTAAAACGTTTCCATAGTATCACACCATCTCCAGCACGACCTTTGTTGGCCTTCCACCAATAGTTCGCTTCACTTTTCATCATAAAGGTGGCGAATCCTGTCTTCTATTCTTCGATCCAGGTTTGGGTTTCAATCGGGTCTAGTGTTCCCCTGAACTCGCGCAGTCTTACTAGCTTAAAATCCTTGAAACTAGCCAAATGTTGCGCTGGCTATCGCTCTGGCTGTTCTACAACAGGTAGGGGTCTATTTTGCATGGCTTCTGCCAGCAACTCAGCAAACGCTCTCATTGGGTTACGTTGATCCCCTGCTTTGCTTTCTGACTCCTCAACCCATTGGTTGCACGGTCGTCCTCTTGGTGGCATGATCTGATAAAAGAAAACCGTTAGCTTTTACTTATAGTTTTATGTTTTATGCAATATGTCATTTAAGTCAGCAATTAAGAGTAAAAGCATCAATCAAACACATTTGATTTAAATAAAACAACTGCATTTATATTCATATACCACTATTTTTGTGACAACCCAAATTTTCGAGAGCAATTATAATAAGAATTTAATAAAGAATAATTCTCATTATGTTTCGAGTTTGAATATATATGTGTTATATATATCTATGTGATTTTTGGTGAGCTTAATATGTATATATATAAATGTGAAATATATACATAGATTCAGAATGAATGAGTTAATAGTTAGTTATTGTAACGATCGCGAGTCGTGGGTAGCTTGGTAATTCGAACTTATGGATATTATTGAATGAAATAGACTTTTATTAATAATATTATGTGTTAAGCGTTTAAAAGTTATGTTATAACTTGGATTACGTGTAGATGATGACTAGTAAGTATGTAAGTTTTCGTATAAGCTATTTGGTGGTTTCAAAAAATATCGCTAGAGTACTATTTATTGGATTAAATAAATAGTTGAAGGATAATATTATTGAACAAGTTATTTGTTGTAAAGACGCTAACCCAAGTTATGGGCGAGATATATGTGCGATGATGTATATGATTATAGGGAGTTAATCGTGAAGAGCAGTGATCGCGAATCGTGAGTTTGTAATTTGGGTATATTAATATTATTAAGTGGATTAAATATTATATTTTTAGGTGACGTGTTTTAAGGTTATTTTATAACCTGGATGGGGTCAATGTATGAAGTTTTATGCGTTATTGAACCGCAGAAGTGAATAATTGATTTTGCGAAAGATCGCAAAATCACTATTCACGGGGTATGTTTCCCGAGGCACTATTCACGCCATAAAATTTTTGTATCTTTTTCGATGTTGAATAATTTCATAAATACGTGTATGCGTACGACTAATTTTTCCAAGTGTCTGAAATTTATTTGAGCTGATACGTGATTTTATCCGTATCCGAAATGTATGATATGGGTGTTCCGAATATTTAGACAAATCCCACAATAATTATTTTTATGCGTCCCAATATTTATGGGAGTACCCATTTTAATTTTGAGAAGGGTTATTTACAAGTTTTGGTACAAAAGTGGGAGTTTTCGGATATATTTTTGTGTATTTGGGTATTTATTTTGACTTGTTACCCCAAGAGGGAACCAACAAAAACCCATCAACCAATCAAAAGTTAGGAAAATGAGAGAGTGGGAGGGAGTTGCCGACAAGCTCCTTGAGCAACCAACCCACCTCTCCTAAATTTACTCCTCCACTCTCCCATTCCATACAAATAATTCCATCTCTCTCTTGTATCCCATTCAAACCACTCCAAGTTGCTTCAGTTGATAGAGAGAGAGAGAGAGAAAGAGGGAAAATCTGCAACAAAGAGGAAGAAGAAAGGAGGAAGAAGTCGCCGGAAAAGTCACCAGAAAAGGAAGAAGAGTCGTCCGAAAAAGAAGAAGAAGAAAGGAAGAGAAGAAGAGGTTCGGGTGAACCAAAAAGGAAGAATGAGACTCAAGCCAAGCCCTAGCAAAGCTCCATATCATCTAGGAGGGATTTACAGAGGTAAATCATTAACTTGAACCCATTTCCATTTGATTTGGTTAAGGTTTTCAAGCTTTTCGTGGTTTTAGAGCTTTTATGCTCATGGGATAGTTTTCTTGCGATTCTTGTTGGTTTTGTTTGTGTTGGATGTTTGTAAATGTTGTTAAGAGGTTATATGAGCTATTAATAACATTAAAGTGGAACAAAAACGCAATAAACTCGTACATATGCTTAAGGAGGATGAAGAACATGAAGAACAATGAACTTTGGACATGAACTTGGACATTTGGACGATTTAGAGGACTTTATAGCTATGATTTCGTGTTTGTTTAATTAATTTGTTGTTATGATATTGTACTTCCATGGGTTATGAGTTTAACCCAGTTGGAATGGAGTAAAAAGGGATTAAAACAAAGTTTTGGTGATGATTTTTGTGAAGAACACCAAGAACACGAAAATATAGCATGAGTTGATACTTTAGCCTAAGATTTGGCCATGTTAATGTTAATGGATAGCTCTGTATTTTTGATATGTTGTACCCCTATGTCTTAGGAGTCCATAGAGTCCGAAACGGACCAATTTGAACGTGTATTGAGGGAGTTATGGTGGTTGGAAGCAAGATAGGTCTAGAACACCAAAACAGAGCATTCCGGGAAGCAAAACGGGTTGGGGACTCAGGCCGGGTAGGCGCTGGCCACGAGTCCAGCTACTGCAATAGAGCGCTTTAGGCGCTGGTCATAGGCCATTTTGAGCGCCTACGGCGCTGGTAAGGAAACTGTGCAAAACTACTCCGATGTCCTTTAGTAAAATGAGCATAACTTTCGCATACAAACTCGGATTGAGGTGATTCAAGATGATTCGGAAAGAGAACGAGTAGACCTACAACTTTTGTTCTTTAAGTTTTTCGTTTTGAGGTCTGTAGAATGGCCTAAATTGGCCATTTATAGGACTGATGTGTATTTGGAGGCAATCGGAGAGTGTCGGGCATGCGCGTAAGCACGCGTAATGCTCCCGACAATGTTAAATGATGTTCTAAGTTCTAAAACATGATTATTATGAATTATAATGATACTTAATATAAATCATTGAGTATTAGACAATTTGATTGGGCGTGCCAAGCGTACGCAATCGCGTGTCACTTGGGCGTTCGAATAGACAAGTGTGACGTACGGACGTGCAAACGTCGTAACGCCGTAACAAGTGTGTATAACCTTGTTTAATATTTTGTTTCTAATAATAATAAAACATAATAGTGTGTTATAAACCAATGTATGAGCATGCTAAGCACATGCAAAAGAGGCGAATTAGGCATGTGACGTGTAAACGTCGAAACGCCGCGTAAAGTGTTAATGAACTTAAATAATGTTTTGATTCAAATGAAACGAACATTATAAGATATGGGATGGGGTTAATGTAACCAATAAGTATTGATGATAATGAGGGTCGTAACTTTTTCAAACGACGCGACGCCGAGTAATGTTTTAGAGCTAATCGCGTTTATTAATTTATAATGCGCGAATATTACGAGATAAGAGTTGTTATATTATAAACCATTATATGAAGCTTTTTAGTGGCTAATTGGTATTTTATTGTTAAACAAATTGTGTAGGATATTTGAAGGACGAGCCATCATAATTTGGCCAGGAACGCTTAAAGGCAAGTTCTTTCAGTAACTTGTTAACTTATTTAAATGTATTGATGTACATGACTTGATTACTAAATCTTTCATTATTATGTGGAGTATATGCGAGCATGATTAAAGTGTGCACAATGTGCAATTATGTGACTATATTGTTCTATGTGGGACTTGAACTATTGTGAATATACAATGTGAGATGCATGAAGTATGCTATGAGATACATGATGCATGTATACAGATGAATTGCATAAGATTTATAATGCATGAGTAAGATGCATAGTATGAGAATCATGATCCATGGATAAATGCAAACTTATGTGTTACGTGAAACATGAAACGTGAAAACTGTTAGTTCTTGCTAAGCCGTCGTGCTCATTCTTGCAAAAATAAAACTTTTGCAGATTTACGTTGCAATGCAATTATCTTGATATCGTGATGATAAGGATTAGAGGCACAGGGATTCAAGAAGGTTGCCAAATATTTCTTTATTGTAATTATTTAGCTGTGATGACAGTGTATGATGTACGTGAATTTGAATATGTAAACTTTGAGTTAAAGATGAAGGTTATCCATTATAGTATTTATGATGTGATTATGTTAGTTACTTATTATAGTAAACTACAAGGATGTCGATAATGTATAAAGGACATTTTTATAACGAATGTATAGTTGTTCGGTAACTTTGCATATATTCGGGGATTGACTAAAGTCAGAATCCGAACCTTGCGTTCACATAGGAGACTTTGTAAATGATCAATGGTATTTGTTCAACCTTGATCATAAGTGTTTTAGTTAAATGTTACGAAACCTGAGATTGAGGAGAGTTTGAGGTAATAATTGTTAATGCTTGTATTGATATGGACTGTTATATACAGCAGGAGTAATATTAAAATTGTAATGATTATTAAATGATGTATTAATTAAGGTCTTCGTACCTGAGATTAGATGGGAACATGTTGTAATAATCTTGTAATTACTTTCATGTAGTAAGATCATGTTTTAGTTATGGTTTCGAGGCTTGGGACGACAATATTTATATTATATCAATGTAAATATGTTATTTTTCCGCACTAAGTTTTTGTTAGATTGATATTTGAGTGGCACAGTGATGCACCGAATTTGTGGATAAGGTAACCCGAATTTGGGGGCGTCACAATTTTAATACAACCTGACTCAACATGTGGCATACTTCTATAAACGCTCAATGACATGGCCTGCCAACCACTAACTATCCCCTAAAGAACAAAAGTGGGGAATAATAACCTTTCACCCCTTTATCAGAAACAAAAATCAGGATTCAACTACTATCCCATGCATGCTACATAGCATAGGGATTTATAACACAAGTATGCCCCTATTATAACAACAGTGGGACCTACTGAAAACATAAATGCTAAAAATAAAATATCACCGTCTGTTGTGGCGAACTGCAACTCTAAGCTCCCATCGAGCTAGCCTGTCGACCACTCGACGCCTAATCACGCGCCTGCTACTCCCCATCTCCCTGGGGAACCTCCTCACCCTATCCCTCAGTCTGCCAATGGAAGTGGTCAAGACTAAACTGAGGGAATCAATCCTGGTTGCCCTGTCGCAGACCTCTGTCTCAAGCTCCCTGGCCCTCATGTCAGATCTGCTCCACTCCCCCTCTACGCGGATTTTATTTGCAACCTCCAGATCAAACTCTACAGTCAGGGCTGCCAACTGCTCTATAGCCTCATCTCTCTCCAACCGAGTAATCTCTAATTGATCCTCTACCCATTCTGTTTGTCCTACCAATACCACATTCCTCTCTAAGAGGTCATAAACCATCACATTAAGCCGAACAGAAACCTCACGACGACCATGAACATCTGCATCTAGCTCGGCAATCCTCTGGTCCTTTTCCTGCAGCCTCTGGGTCAGCTCCGCCTTTTCCCCCAAAGTCTGATACGCTAACGACTTGTACTGCTCCACTCAGTCCTGGTGATCCTAGTTATGATCTTCTAAATGGGCTACTCGATTCTCGAGCTCCTCATTCCTATTTGTCAGCTCTTTGATGATGTCACTAGAAGTAGTGCCCATGCCATCTGCATACTCAGGTGGCTCATCATCCTCCGTCACTGGATCCTCCTCGGGATCCTCATCCCTAGTGTCCATCATCTGGCTCACTCGGTGACACCTCTACTAAACGTTCTGTGTCCATATGAATGTCTATGAACTCCACCTCCCCAGCATGATTAGACTCTCCTATTTCAGGCATCCTACAGCCATAGACAGAAACAAACAAACAGCGAGATGTTAGTATCACAATAAAATATTCATTGATAAAGTGAATTGATATTTTATCATGTACAACTCGGCTCGATGGATTTCCACCTCCAGACATGACCATCAAATGAATCTCCTCGATTCATCTCCTAGCGTACTCAATACGAGTTTAATACTAAGGTTATAACCTAGGTTTCGTGATCCTAAAGTTTATAATCTACAGCTCTGATACCAACCTGTGACGCCCCTAAATTCGGGTACTCGTACCTCGAATTTAGTGCTCACGATCCAATACAAACATCCACCTCTAAACAACATATAATAACTAATGCGAAAAATAATAAACATATGTTGTTCATTACAAAATGTTAACTATGTCTCAAGGTCCCAAGGTCTTAAACAGAATACAATACAAGACCCAAAAATAGCTTCTAGAGTTCAAGTTACAATACTGATAGTTAAACAAAACAACAAGAGAGATAAATCAGCTAACGGAAGTCTAAGACTTCATCTTTCCTTTACCCTTGTCTTTGGTTGAGCTTTTGGGCTTAACTGCAATAAGTTCATGATATAGCAAGGATGAGCAACTAGTTTGCTTAGCAAGTTTGAAAATGAACAGGGGTAATATATCATGAAAGAACAAGGATTAACTGTAATGATTCACCAATATGAACAGTAAACAAGATAATCAATGATGAATAAAAGATGAGTAGTCAAATAGACTATGAACATATTTTAAGGAATCAACCGCTTGATTGACCCTTTTAGGTTACTGTTTCAGAAGTTTGTACTTAAGGGGATCAACCTCTTGTACACCATGTATATGCATAACATTTATTTCTGCTTTGTATCTATTATTAGATATTTAGGAAACTCCCCTATATGTAGGGTTATTCATCTTAGTCTAAGAATCCGCACCATCAATTGGTTTGGATTGCTTTTAAAATCTTTATCATGCATATGTCTAGCCGAACAATGGCTTAGACTCATATTTGAACAGTTCATGAATAATAAAACTTTAAATAATGATGTAGTTCTAATAACTATATCGAATTTGAATGCACTATGTGCGAATATCAATAATATTAATATGGAATAATTTTAAAGTAATTAAACCACTTAGCACATGCTTGAGAAATAATACTCGAGCACAAATCAGGTAAATTGCAATGAAGTAAAAAGTTTGAGGTAAGGGACTTGCCTGATTGTCGACTTACAACTATCTAGCTTTATACAACTCTCTTCAATTGACCTAACATTAATAATGTTGGTCTATCAATTAACACTGCGTATAATTGTAGATTGATACGCTTACTTATGCTATTTATTTAGCAAATAAGTCAATCACATAGCACAAATAATTTAATAAACTATCATTAATCATATAAGACATTAATTGATCGTAGGTTAATGATTTAATTAATTAACAATATTTTCCTTAAGTGATAAACAATTATTAAACCCTTAAACAATTAATTATAATTGTTTAATTAATGTGTTATTTAAACTCTCTTTATTTTATTAACTCTATCTTCATTTAATTACTATTTAATATTAATTAAATAGTAAGTAATTAATTCTCTTTAGTTATTATTTAATAATAAATAATAACTAACTATGTTTATTTATTATTTAAAGTTAATCCAATAATAAATAATTAAATTATTAACCTCATTTGTTTTTAGTTATTACCTAATAGTAATAATAATTAATTAATTAATTATCCTTATTTATTATGTAATATTAATTAAATAATTAATAATTAATTAATTAATTTTTGCACCTTAATTATTATCAAAAATACTTAATTTCTTAATTAACCTTACTTATTATTTAATAATAAGTAATTAGTGTGTTTATCATTTTTCAGAAATTAAATTAGTTGTTTACTATTTCTCCTTTTAATTAGTAAAATTTAATCATTTAATAATTATAGAAATTACTAAATGACGTGCTAAAAATACAAACTAAATTTTAGAAAATACTACACAAAATTCCAAACAACTTTCCAGTTCGGCGCAGCGCCGGAACCGGCCGAATTCTGGGTGATCCGGCGGCCGGAAAGTTCCAGTCGGTTCACTGGCAAAAAACGACAGGGACATTTTAAGGTTTTTCAGATTTTTTTAGATTTGGGGTCCTTTACGGAAACTTGAATAAAATAAAATCTACAACTCCGATTGAGGTCTAGTTGGTCTCGATGGATTCGTATCTTTCTGAACTACAAGATTCCATCGTCGTATCAATTATGTGGACAAGTTTTGGTCACTGAAAATAGCCTAGAAATGGATTGTTTGTGCGTAACTTTTAACAGTGGGGTGTTTTGAAAAACAAAATCATATCTTTCTCATTTTAACTTTTTTTTAAGTGATTCCAATGACGTTTTGTTCTTAACTTACCCATAATATACCAGAAAAATAAAAATCCTAAAAATAATTTGTAGATTTCAAAATGTGCAATTTATTCAAACAAACTACGTTTTGTTCGTCGGTAAAAAAAGTTTTAAGCATACTCTCAACATTTTTGACATAAACACATACTAATACACAAATTAAATTCATGTTAACCTATATAAACATATCTAGCATGATTCTAGCCATTTAGAACTTGAACTTAGCATATCTACCATAAAAATTAAAAGAAAGCCAAGATTAGGGTTTTTAAGGTTTTTTTTCTTTACCTCCTAGACTTGATGGCTCTTTTCCTTCTTCTTCCAAAGTATGCAATGAAGGTGGATGGCATCCAAAGCTCCTCTCCTTAATGGCTTTAATACTCTCTAACCACCTACACTTGAAGGTTTAATGAATTTCTATGGTTTTCTTTCACCTCCTCTCTCTAACTCTCTCTTTCTTTTCTTGAGAGTCTCTCCCTCTAAAGCTACTAACAAATGTGAAAAATGAAGTATTCTAAGTGGTCAAGGATGGTGTAGGGTGATTTAAATTTTCTCTACCAAAAACATACTTACAAATTCTATATCTATACATTTTATCCCCGACTTTATCTATCTAGCTAACTTGGAGATTTTTCACCAATGAAAGAGCTTAGATGAAGATTACATGGGAATCTTATCTATAACTTTATCTTTCAAGCCAACTTGGGGATTACATGGGACCCACTTGGTCCCCAACCCATTATCCCCTAATTTTGATTTATTTTTATTATCTAATTTGGAGGATAATTGACAAATACTTGACTTTTTACTAAATGTACCAAGTGGACTAATATTTGGGCTACCAAATAATTTTCCTCGGGCTACAATAATTAAAACATTGGGCTACTAGCATACTTGATAATTAATTCAAGTAGTGGGCTAGTTTAATTAATTAAATGATCTCACATTAATTATCTACAAGTCCAATACATAATTAATTGCTTGGGCTTGTTTAAATAATTTACTAGGCTAGTCCATTAAAATTTAATTACATACTTGGACTATTAAATATAAATATTCATACTACACATTGTTTTTATTAACTAATAGTCATATTAACTAATTAACAAACTTAATTCACTTACTATATTCAATTTAATTGAATATTAATTAATAAACAACCTTATCAATTTCCTTGATATTAAACCCTAAGGTTAGTCCGCTAATTTAAATACTATTAGTGTGATTGCCTTAAATTCTAAAATAACAAATAATCACATAGATTATTAATCACACATAAAGGTTTAAATTAAACCGCGCAAAGTTAATTCATTAGGAATTAAATTATTTATTTAATTAATAATGAAGTTGAAAAATTCCCGATCATTATAGACTTAATTGATTATATATTCCACATCTAATAAAGTCGACAGACCAAATTAGTGCGAGATAAAAAAAAGTAGAGTTTATCAAACATGAATATTATGAAGAGGATATCAAATATATGATTCTGCAACCCTAATATTTTATTATTGAATATTTTATTCGCATATTTTTAGTTGATAAAAATTCCCTTGAAATTTTTAATCTAGATTAGGAATTAATTAGAATTAATGAGTGAGAAAAATACGTTCCATCCGTCAAGTCCTTAGGGTTCGACCTCGCACTTGTAAGCTATACTAAGTATTCGATTCGTGCACTTGCGAGTATATAAAACATTGATAACAAGTTTTTGAAATATTCTTATTAATCTTGCTAGTTTGAGAATTTTGATGTTGCATGTGTGTCATATTGCCTTGGCATGTGGGTGTTTTAATGTCTTTGTTGAGTTATGTGTATTGGTGAAGAAATGGGAATCATATTTTTAGAGAAGAACCATTGCATTCCAATTTTGTTGGTATATTCAATGTAAACCATCAGGAGACAAAACTCCTCCTACTAAGGACACCTAGAGGTTTAAAGGCTTGTAGTATACGCTAAATACTATCGTGTTCCCTACGAAAGTGGCTTAGGTTTATTAATTTTATTTATTTGCTTCATTTTCTCACTTTCTGTTTTGCTCGAGGACTAGCAAAGTATAAGTTTGCGGGAATTTTTTGATGTGTCAAGAAATTGATATATCCTAGACTACTAATTTATATTTTGGAGAGCATATATTTTTACAATTGTTGTGTTTTTAGTGCTTCTCAGGTGTGGAATTTAATGGAGAAATTTGGAGTATAATTTTTGGGCATATACCCAAGGGTGACAATATTTGATAAGTTGCACCTGTCTAAATTCATTTGGCTTACCAAGTTTCTCATCATCAATTGGGCCCACGGTCACCATAAGAGTTTGCAAAGTCAAGGAAACAAAATCCTTTCAAAAATAGATAAAATGGAGGAGGATTTTTTTTTTAAAAAGGGGGCTGATATATATTAGATAAAGGAGGAGCGCGAGAACCAGGGAGAGGATAAAGAGCAAAAGCAGCCAATTGCAAATTAAAAGGGGGGATCGGTTTATTTTTTGTTAGGGAAGAGCAGCAGCGACAACTTGAAGGAAAAAGGGAGCAGCGGCTTTGATTTTTTTTTTTTCCCTTTTAATGGTACAAAATAATTTATTGTTATTTTCTTTTCTTTTAGCAATTCATGAATTCTTTGATTTCGAATAATAAGGAGAGTATTCTTTCTGACTTTGAGTTGTTTTGATATTGCGATTCAAAACTTATTGATTTATTTATTTATTTTTCTTCTTCAATTAATTGGTACATTCAAGTGAGTAATCTGTTAGGTTAGATATGTATTATTTTCTTATGTTTTGTGTTCAAATTTCAAGCATGCTAGGCTAGGTTATTTTCTAGGATTGAGGACAAATATAATTGATTGATTCCATTGCACATATTCATGCCAATTGACTATACCAATTTAGTGTTTTTTCGTAAAAAATAATTCTTTCTATTGGATGTCTAGTTTTACTGATAAAAAAATAAAGTTGGATTCTCATTATTGTTTGTTGGGTTCAATTTATAATTTGTTAAAAACGGATATAAATTGTGTTTTGATGGAAATAATGAGTGTTTTGATATTATACATATGTTTGGCTAATGGAAGAATTAACAATTTGATTTTACAAATTAATTGGACTTAATTGATTATATATTATGCGTCTAATAAAGTCGACAGACCAAATTAGTGCGAGATAAAAAGAAGTAGAGTTTATCAAGCATGAATATTATGAAGATGATATCAAATATATGATTCCGCAACCCTAATATTTTATTATTGAATATTTTATTCGCATATTTTTAGTTGATAAAAATTCCCTTGAAATTTTTAAACTAGATTAGGAATTAATTAGAATTAGTGAGGGAGAAAAACACGTTCCATCCGTGAAGTCCTTAGGGTTCGACCTCGCACTTATAAGCTATACTAAGTATTCGATTCGTGCACTTGCGAGTATATAAAACATTGATAACAAGTTTTTGAAATATTCTTATTAATCTTGCTAGTTTGAGAATTTTGATGTTGCATGTGTGTCATATTGCCTTGGCATGTGGGTGTTTTGATGTCTTTGTTGAGTTATGTGTATTGGTGAAGAAATGAAAATCATATTTTTAGAGAAGAACCATTGCATTCGAATTTTGTTGGTATATTCAATATAAACCATCAGGAGACAAAACTCCTCCTACTAAGGACACCTAGAGGTTTAAAGGCTTGTAGTATACGCTAAATACTATCGTGTTCCCTACGAAAGTGGCTTAGGTTTATTAATTTTATTTATTTGCTTCATTTTCTCACTTTCTGTTTTGCTCGAGGACTAACAAAGTATAAGTTGGCGGGAATTTTTGATGTGTCAAGAAATTGATATATCCTAGACTACTAATTTATATTTTAGAGAGCATATATTTTTACAATTGTTGTGTTTTTCGTGCTTCTCAGGTGTGGAATTTAATGGAGAAATTTGGAGTATAATTTTTGGGCATATACCCAAGGGTGACAATATTTGATATGTTGCACCTGTCTAAATTCATTTGGCTTACCAAGTTTCTCATCATCAATTGGGCCCACGGTCACCATAAGAGTTTGCAAAGTCAAGGAAACAAAATCCTTTCAAAAATAGATAAAAAGGAGGAGGGTTTTTTTTAAAAAAAATGGGCTGATATATATTAGATAGAGGAGGAGCGCGAGAACCAGGGAGAGGATAAAGAGCAAAAGCAGCCAATTGCAAATTAAAAGGGGGGATCGGTTTATTTTTTGTTAGGGAAGAGCAGCAGCGACAACTTGAAGGAAAAAGGGAGCAGCGGCTTTGGTTTTTTTTTTTCCCTTTTAATGGTACAAAATAATTTATTGTTATTTTCTTTTAGCAATTCATGAATTCTTTGATTTCGAATAATAAGGAGAGTATTCTTTCTGATTTTGAGTTGTTTTGATATTGCGATTCAAAACTTATTGATTTATTTATTTATTTTTCTTCTTCAATTAATTGGTACATTCAAGTGAGTAATCTGTTAGGTTAGATATGTATTATTTTCTTATGTTTTGTGTTCAAATTTCAAGCATGCTAGGCTAGGTTAGTTTTTAGGATTGAGGACAAATATAATTGATTGATTCCATTGCACATATTCATGCCAATTGACTATACCAATTTAGTGTTTTCCCGTAAAAAATAATTCTTTCTATTGGATGTCTAGTTTTACTGATAAAAAAATAAAGTTGGATTCTCATTATTGTTTGTTGGATTCAATTTATAATTTGTTAAAAGCGGATATAAATTGTGTTTTGATGGAAATAATGAGTGTTTTGATATTATACATATGTTTGGCTAATGGAAGAATTAACAATTTAATTTTACAAATTAATTGGACTTAATTGATTATATATTCTGCATCTAATAAAGTCGACAGACCAAATTAGTGCGAGATAAAAAATGTAGAGTTTATCAGGCATGGATATTACGAAGATGATATCAAATATATGATTCCGCAACCCTAGAATTTTATTATTGAATATTTTATTCGCATATTTTTAGTTGATAAAAATTCCTTCGAAAATTTTAAACTAGATTAGGAATTAATTAGAATTAGTGAGTGAGAAAAACACGTTCCATCCGTCAAGTCCTTAGGGTTCGACCTCGCACTTGTAAGCTATAATAAGTATTCGATTCATGCACTTGCGAGTATATAAAACATTGATAACAAGTTTTTTTAATATTCTTATTAATCTTGCTAGTTTGAGAATTTTGATGTTGCATGTGTGTCATATTGCCTTGGCATGTGGGTGTTTTGATGTCTTTGTTGAGTTATGTGTATTGGTGAAGAAATGGGAATAATATTTTTAGAGAAGAACCATTGCATTCAAATTTTGTTGGTATATTCAATGTAAACCATCAGGAGACAAAACTCCTCCTACTAAGGACACCGGACACCTAGAGGTTTAAAGGCTTGTAGTATACGCTAAATACTATCGTGTTCCCTACGAAAGTGGCTTAGGTTTGTTAATTTTATTTATTTACTTCATTTTCTCAGTTTTTGTTTTGCTCGAGGACTAGCAAAGTATAAGTTGGGGGAAATTTTTAATGTGTCAAGAAATTGATATATCCTAGTCTGTTAATTTATATTTTGAAGAGCATATATTTTTACAATTGTTATGTTTTTAGTGCTTCTCATGTGTGGAATTTAATGGATAAATTTGGAGTATAATTTTTGGGCATATACCCAAGGGTGACAATATTTGGTAAGTTTCACCTGTCTAAATTCATTTGGCTTACCAAGTTTCTCATCATCAGTTGGGCCCACGGTCACCACTAAGAGTCTGCAAAGTCAAGGAAACAAAATCCTTTCAAAAATTGATAAAAGGGAGGAGGGTCTTTTAAAATAAAATAAAAAAAGGGAGCTGATATATATTAGTTAAAGGAGGAGCGCGAGAACCAAGGAGAGGATAAAGAGGAAAAGCAGCCAATTGCAAATTAAAAAGGGGGATCAGTTTATTTCTTTTAGGGAAGAGGAGCAGCGGCTTTGATTTTTTTTTTTCCCCTTTTAATGGTACAAAATAATTTATTGTTATTTTCTTTTCTTCTAGCAATTCATGAGTTTTGTGATTTCGAATAATAAGGAGAGTATTCTTTCTGATTTTGAGTTGTTTTGATATTGCGATTCAAAACTTATTGATTTTTTTTTTCTTCTTCAATTAATTGGTACATTCAAGTGAGTAATCTGTTAGGTTAATTATGTATTATTTTCTTATATTTTGTGTTCCAATTTCAAGCATGCTAGGCTAGGTTATTTTCTAGGGTTGAGGATAAATATAATTGATTGATTCCATTGCACATATTCATGCCAATTGACTATACCAATTTAGTGCTTTCGCGTAAAAAATAATTATTTCTATTGGATGTCTAGTTTTACTGATAACAAAATAAAGTTGGATTCTTATTATTATTTATTGGATTCAATTTATAATTTGTTAAAAGCGGATATAAATTGTGTTTTGATGAAAATAATGAGTGTTTTGATTTTATACATTTGTTTGGCTAATGGAAGAATTAACAATCTGATTTTACAAATTAATTGGACTTAATTGATTATATATTCCGCATCTAATAAAGTCGAGAGACCAAATTAGTGCGAGATAAAAAAAAAAGAGTAAAGTTTACCAGGCATGAATATTAGGAAGATGATATCAAATATATGATTCTGGAACCCTAGTATTTTAGTATTGAATATTTTATTCGCATATTTTTAGTTGATAAAAATTTCCTCGAAAATTTTAAACTGGATTAGGAATTAATTAGAATTAGTGAGTGAGAAAAACATGTTCCATCCATCAAGGCCTTAGGGTTCGACCTCACACTTGTAAGCTATACTAAGTATTCGATTCGTGCACTTGTGAGTATATAAAACATTGAGAACGGTATAATTATAAGAAATTAAACGACCGTAAAGTTGTTTAGGCAATCGTAGAGATAAATGAATGATCGTAGAGCATATTGGTCAAGATCGCAGAGTTTGTCAAAGATCGTAGAGCAATTTGCTAAGAGATCGTAAAGCTTATTGAAGACCATAAAGTCTGTCAAAGACCGTAGTGCTATTTACTATGAGATCGTAAAGCAAGTTGAAGATCACAGAGTCTGCCAAAGATCGTAGAGTCTGCTAAAAGATTGTAGAGCTCATTGAAGATCGTAGAGTCTGTCAGAGATCGTAGAGCTTATTGAAGACCGTAGAGTTTGTAAGAGATCGTAGAGCTCATTGAAGACCGTAGAGTCTAAAAGAGATCGTAGAGCTCATTGAAGATCGTAGAGTTTCCCAATCATAGAGTCATCTAACCAGATACTCTACGACCACCAAATAACTCTACGATTAGGAATATCATAGAATATATCAGCTCTAACAATGGTCTGACACTGTCAACACTCGAAGAGTGTAGATCCTAAGATAGTTAATGAACATTCTAATATTCAAAAAGAAGATCAGATCGAACTATGTCTAACAGCTAGTATGGCGAAGTGACAGCAACCCACGTGCATGTCACTGTAGCAATCTGATGTGACATATCACAGCCGAAAGCAAGCTGACACATTCTTCCCAAAAGTTAACAATCAGATATCTTCTAGGTTAACGACAACTTTCAAACGGGACAATATCGAGGCCATCTATAAGAGGCACGCAGATTCAATCTAACAGTAACAAGAACAAATTGAAAAGTTGAACTGCTGTAAAACTCTCAAGAACACTACTCTACGATCTTGAAGATCTAAAATATCTTGTTCTGCTGTTAAGTCATTCTGTGTTGATCTTAAAGCAATTTAGCAGCACCCCAAAAAACTTATTCGTTCTGTGATTATTCAGGTCTTAGTGACCTTTGTAATCAGGTCTTAGTGATCTTTTTATCCAAGTCTTTGTGACTTGAAGGGTTCTGAGTGAACCGGTCTTAGTGATCTAGTCCTAGTGACTTGTTCCAAGTCTAAATGATTTGAAGGAATCTTTGTGATTCAGTTGTTGTAATTGTTCTTTGTGAAAGATCTTAGTGATTACCCCATCCTTAGTGAATTTTTTACTCGAGGAGTAGAAGAGTGGACTAGGAGATATTTGTTCTTCAAACCACTTAAAAATTTCCTGTGTTATTTTACTTTCAGCATTTACTTTCCTGTTCATTACTTTTCAGTATTCTACGATTTAGCCTGTAACTTACTTTCACATTTGATTGCTAAATTTAGAACTGTGACTTTCCTAAATGTTTAAAAGGGGATTTTCAAATTATCATTCTGTTGTGTATAATTAAATTAACTTGCTTAATTTATAAGTTGGTAATACTCTTTAAAAAGGAAAGTTTTAAAAAGGATCTATTCAACCCCTCTTCTAGATCTCTAAGTGCCTTTGGGAAACAACAAATTTCAAACATTTTGTAATAGAAGTTGTTGCTAGTAATAAAAGTATTGCATGCTGTTTGATTTAGAATAAAAAATAGTTGTACAAAAATAATAAAAAATTGAAAGAATTTAATTTATAAACAAAGAAAGAATTTGAAAAAATAGGGCGGAACAGAATGAGTATGAGATAATTGTTTTCGGGAGTGGATCAAATTCAGGATAAATATACTCATTTGCAAGTATGAGAAGGGTCATCTGGATTGTATGTGCACCCGTCGCCAAGGCTATTATTGATTATAGCCTTTAAATAAAAAAAATAATCTCTTAAGTATCTAGAATTAGATGAATTAGTCCAATAAGTTTGAACTCAAAAAATTAGATATGGACTAAATTGTCTGAGTTTAAACTTACTAGACCAATTCTTCTATTTTTTTCATATATAAGGGTATATTTTTTGTATTTAAAGGTAAATATGTGTGGAAAGTGTTGAAGCTAAAAAGAGTTTCCACCCATTTCTCTTAGAAAACTAAAAAAAACACGAGCTTTAGATAGATAACAATAGGCCTGTCAATCGGTAGAGCTGTAAATCGTAACTGGAAAATAAGATACTCGTCTGTGTTCATATTCGTTTAAAGCGAATATTATTCGTATTTGATTTAAACGGATATTGTTCATATTCGATTAGAAATATTCACATATAAACAGATACGAATACAGATAAATGTATATTCGTATCCGTTTAACATCCGTTTGTCAACATATTTATCGAGTAACAAGTATCAGATATTCGGTATCATAATCCCAAGCAAAGAACGGGTCTCATTATAAAATTATAATATTTTTTAATATCTTTTATAAAGATATTTTATTAAATAGAGCGATTACTTTTTTTTTTATTCTCAATTTTAAAATTAAATCGTATGGTTGATGATTGTGTTATGTTTTATTAATATCATAATAGTAATTTTTTAATTATTTATTTACTAATTTTAATTAATTATGCCAATGAATTCAGATAGTTATCTAGAAACGGATAATATTCGAATTCGAATAGTTTTTCAAATATCGAATTCGAATCGTTTTTCGAATATCGAATTTGAATGGTATCTTAAAAAATCCATCAAATATCGGATACGAATACAAATAAAATATTTTTTTTCGGATGCAGATGTGGATATCACTATATTCAGATTGGACTATATCTACTTACAACACTATCAATCAAGTTATATGAGTCGGGTTTAAGGTTGTCCAAGCTTAGCCCATTTTAAAATTATTGGGCTCGAGTTCGAGCTTGGCCCATTCGGGGCTATAATAAATTTATCCAAACTCGACCCAAATAAGAGCACGAGCTTCTGATTTTTTTCCGGTCAAACCCGTATTAAAATACAACATTATTAATATTGACTTCTAGACCAAAAAATATAATTTAAAGTAATTTATTTAAAATGTATGACATACGTCATTCTTTTTACTAATCGAATTGAAGTTTAAATTAACATAAATAAGTTATTTTATAAGTATTCTAGCATTTATTATTTTTAATATATAATCTCATTCTTTTTTTTACGTTATTACTATATTTTATTATGAAAATTTATAAGTGACCACTTTGCAAAAAATATGGTACTTAATTTTTAATTACGAATACTATATATAAAAATAAATTCAGAGAATGTGTAATAATTAATATATAATACGTTTTTAATACTATAATTTAGTCGGGCCTATAATGGGTCAACGACCTATGGACCAAGGTCGACTCGAATTTTACTTCAAGCTTTATTTTTTGTCCAAACTCAATTCGACTCACTCTTAAATAGAATTCAAGTGAGTTTTAAATGGGTCGAACGTTTGAGTTTCGGGGTTTATCGGCCCAATTCACACTCTTTAGAGAGCAATTAAATTCCTTCCAAATCATTTCTTTTCAACCGTGTTACTCCTACCCAAACCATTTCTTTTTTTCTCCAGAAACTGTTGAAGATGTTAATGAAGAGAAATTGTGTTTCTATTTTTGCCTCGTTCATGTTGAGAAGAAGATCCATTTTTGGTAATGATTATGAAGGTATTTGTTTTTCCCACTCTCATTGCCACTCTCACTCTATCATTATATAATGATTTCAGATAATTTGATGGAAATTGAATTAAAAGAAAAGAAAATAGACAAAAGATGGTAGAAGTTGTATTGAAGAACAAGAGCTCAAGCTCTAATATTACAAAGTTAAAGTAGAAGAACAATTCCGTATGAACAACTAGATACCTCCCATTTCCTTCTCTCTTAGCTTATAAGTGCAGCTAAGTTCTCAATTGTCAAAACTACCCTTCCCGCCCAAATCTGTTACAATTTCCAAAAGCTAAATGTTGCTGACCTCAACCTACAAACTACCAATTATCTCTAATTGCAGGATGTCAATTATTTCCCTAGCTTATTTTCTACTATGCAAATGACTACCATAACATTGCCACTCCCTTAACAAATCCTTGTCCTCAAGGATCAGTTCTCATGTAAATGGAAATTCTGAAAATTGAGATACCATCTGTGCATCTTCCCATGTAGCATCCTCTTCTAAGCTACTTGCCCATTGAATCAAATATTCCACTTTGGCCTTGTTTTTGTATTTAACCATCCTTTTGCTTAAAATCTTGTCTGAAACCACTTTGAGACTGTCATCCTCTGCAGTGGAGGCAATGAAAGACAAATGATAGCTTGAACTCCAACAGTCTTTTTGAGCAATGATACATGAAACACATTATGGATTTGAGCATGATTTGGTAATTTTAGTTTGTATGCCAATGAACCAATTTTGTCCAAAATCTCATAAGGACCATAAAATCTTGGAGCCAATTTAAAACTGGCCCTTTGAGCTAAACTGGATTGTTTATAAGGTTGCAGTCTATGATACACATACTCACCAATTTCAAAGTGTCTCTCAGTTCTATCCTTATCTGCATAAACCTTCATCCTATTTTGTGCCTGAAGTAATTTCATCTTCAAGTCCTGAAGAATTGAGTATCTCTCCTTAATAAACTCATCAACAGCTGGAACCTTAGTAGCTTCAAGCTGTTTAAAATTCAGCTGAGGAAGATTAAATCCGAACAAAGCCTTGAAAGGAGAAAATTTTAAAGCTGTGTGAAAGTTTGTATTATACCACCATTGTGCTAAAGGAAGCCAGTTTGCCCATTTCTTTGGTTGTTCACTGCACATATACCTTAGATAGCACTCCAAGCATCTGTTAAGTCTTTCCGTCTGTCCATCAGACTGTGGGTGGTAGGAAGAACTCATGCACAATTTTACTTCCAATTGCTGAAATAAGGACTATCAAAATGTACTCAAGAAAATTTTATCCCTATCACTAACAATTGTTTGAGGTAACCCATGCAGCCTGTAAATATGTTCTACAAATGTCTTAGTTACTGTGACAGCAGAAAAAGGATGTTTCAGCCCAATGAAATGCCCAAATTTAGAAAATCTGTCTACTATTACTAGTATGACATTTTTTCCCTTTAACAAAGGTAGACCCTCAATAAAGTCCATGGCTATATCATCCCATAGCTTAACAGGAACTTCTAGTGGCTGTAACAGACCAGGGTAAGGCACAGTCTCAGTTTTGTTTCTTTGACAAACATCACACTCACTAACCCATTGTTTGATATCTGTAGAACAACCTGACCAAGTAAAGTAACTATTTATTCTTTTCAGGGTAGCTTGAATACCAGAATGCCCTCCTAATGGGCTAACATGGAAAACTGCAAATACTTTTTTTCTTATGTTAGTACTGTTACCCAATATTATCAATCCTTTGTGTCTCAATATGCCTTAACTAAGAGAATAATCAGAATTTGCATCTGCATGATTGGATAATTGTTGCATTATCACTTGGATTTGCATCTGTATGAATGGATAATGCAACAATTATCCATTCATGCAGATGCAAATTCTGATTATTCTCTTAATCAAGGCATATTAAGACACAAAGGATTGGTAATATTGGGTAACAGTACTGACATAAGAAAAAAAGTATTTGTAGTTTTCCATGTTAGCCCATTAGGAGGGCATTCTGGTATTCAAGCTACCCTCAAAAGAATGAATAGTTACTTTACTTGGTCAAGTTGTTCTACAGATATCAAACAATGGGTTAGTGAGTGTGATGCTTGTCAAAGAAACAAAACTGAGATTGTGCCTTACCCTGGTCTGTTACAGCCACTAGAGGTTCCTGTTAAGCCATGGAATGATATAGCCATGGACTTTATTGAGGGTCTACCTTTTTTAGGGGGAAAAATGTCATACTAGTAACAGTAGACAGATTCTCTAAATTTGGGCATTTCATTAGGCTGAAACATCCTTTTCTGGAATTATTCTCATATCTTTATGGAATTTGTATCCTTGAGCTCCCCAAACAAAATCCTTATATTTCTTAGAGCTAAGAATCTTGAATCCATCAGCAACACAAACCTGCATTGGCTTATCTAATTCCCTGACACAGTGAAGCATGTCTGCAGTTTTTGCATTGAGAAAGTTATGTGTACTGCCAGTGTCTATTAGAATGATTATCTCCTTGCTCCCTACTCTGGCTTTAACTCTTATAGTTGTATCTGGAGTGTTTTACATTTAGTGCATGAATGGAAATTTCCATGTCTTGCTCCTATTTATTCAGAGGTAATTCAAATTGTTCCTCATCATTTAAACCCAATTCCCTCTCATCTAACTCCTCTTCTCCAATAAGCATAAACACTTGCTTATTCTTACACTTAAGACCAGGTTTATATAATTCATCACAACTAAAGCATAATCCCTTGTCCTTTCTTACCTGAATTTCATTGTAAGTACGCCTTTTCACTTGCCCAGGATGAACTGATATTTGTGAATTTGACCTGTCAACCTTTGGCCCAAACTGTGCAGGTGTAATATTTGAGACCATCTTATTACTAGTTGATATTTGGGAAAAAAATTCCCCCTTGTTTACCAAAGGAAGCAGTTGGTTTAGACATCCTATAAATTGCCTCAATAGTGCATTCCTGCACTCTAGCAGCTGAAATGGCTTCAGACAGTTTTTTGGGTTTTAATAATGAAACAAAACCCCAATTTCCTCCTTAAGACCACCAATGAAACATTTGACAAAATACTCTTCAGTTAAACTAGGATTCTCAGCCTCCACTACTGCTCTTAAGAATTCAAATATTTTTTAATAAAGATACACAGTAGATGTTTGATGTAGTCTATTGAATTCTGCCAAAGAGTTTGTGACAGAGGAGTCTCCATACCTAACTTCAATATCCGCAACGAATTGAACCCAATACACATTAGAATTTGTTCTATAATAGGCCAAGAACCAAATTCCAGCATCGATTTCTATATTTAAGGCTACACTCTTTAGTTTTTGATCATCATTCATGGGATAAAATTAAAAGAAGAATTCACATTTCATAATCCAATTTTTGATATCAACTCCATTAAACACAGGGAAATCAAATCTAGGGTTAGTGATTCTGGATTTATTTTGAAAACTTATGTCCAAAGGATTACCACCAATCCTAGGAGAATTATGATTATTATCTTCTGGGTTATCAGATGAAGAAATAGGACCTTTACCTTTCATTGTACGCTGAAACTCAGTCAGCATCATCTCCATAGTGCTTTGGAAATGACCAAACTTATCTCCAATATCTCCACAGTTTTTTGTAAGTGATGATGACTGTTCATCAATTCTTGTACTATAGCATCTATATTGCAAAGGTTTTCCTCAAGAACTTCTTTGGACCTGGTGCCAGCAACCATTGATGTGAAAATTTAGCCGAGGAAAGATGGCTCTAATACCACTAGTAATGATTTCAGATAATTTGATGGAAATTGAATTAAAAGAAAAGAAAATAGACAAAAGAAGAAAAACAAAAAATGGAAGAACTGGAAAAATGGTAGAAGTTGTATTGAAGAACAAGAGCTCAAGCTCTCATATTACAAGCTTAAAGCAGAAGAACAATTCCGTAATGAACAACTAGATACCTCCCATTTCCTTCTCTCTTAGCTTATAAGTGCAGCTAAGTTCTCAATTGTCAAAACTACCCTTCCCGCCCAAATCTGTTACAATTTCCAAAAAGCTAAATGTTACTGACCTCAGCCTACAAACTACCAATTATCTCTAATTACAGACTGTCAATTATTTCCCTAGCTTATTTTCTACTCTCCAAATGACTACCATAACACATTACTAGTTCAAACCGACCTATACTTAATTTTGACAATGTTATTAAGCTCGACCATGCCCTCAACCTGTTCGATGAAATGCTCCAAATGCCATATACGCCTTCCGTTGTTGATTTTACCAAATTACTTGGGATTATTTCGAAGATGAAATATTACGATTCTGCAATTGTTTTGTTTAAGAAAATGGGTTTCTTGGGTGTTCCAGTTGATGTTTATACCTTGAGTATTGCAATCAATTGCTATTGCCACCTAAATCTAGTTGGTTATGGTTTTGCTATCTTCTGTACTTTCTTCAAACGTGGTTTTTTACCAGATTCGACTAACTTCAACACTCTTTTAAAGGGACTCATTCTAGCATATAGGACTCTTGAGACAGTGGAGTTATTTAAGAAGTTAATCAGGCAGAAAGTTTGAGAACCCGATTAAGTCATGTATAATACCGTAATAAAGGGGCTTTATAAAACTGGGAACACCGCTACAACAATTGAATCGCTCAAGTTTATGGAAAAGAACATATGTAAACCTGACACTGTATCGTATAACACAATCATAGATATTCTCTACAAGAATAGACTGATAGACGATGCTTTGAACCTTTTCTCTGTGATGATTGGTAAAGGTATCCTGCCAGATGTTGTCACCTTTAATATATTGGTGGATGCATATTGTAAGGAAGGGGAGATAGAAATAGTAGAGTCCTTAATCCAAAACATGATTCAAGGAGGCATGGATCCTGATTTTTTCACATATATTGCACTCATTGATGGATATTGTTTGCAAGGGAAAATGGATAAAACAATGCAAGTGCTTCATTTGATGGTTGCTAGAGGTATTTTGCCAACTATAACAGTTTAATCAATGGTTATTGCAAGGAGAAACAAATGGATGCGGCGATGCATCTCTTTTGAGAAATGACTTCTAAGGGATTGAAGTCTAACGTTGTTACCTAAAACAGTCTTTTACAAGGCTTATTTCAAATGGGTAAATGTGCAGTTGCTCTTGAACTTTTTAATGAGATGCAAGCAGGGGGCATAGTGCCAAGCCTATACACCCATGGTATCTTGTTAGATGGACTTTGTAAAAATTATCAGACTGTTGAGGCGTTGTCTTTATTTCATCTGTTTGAGTGTGACACCCCCAAATCTGGGTACTTCGTTTCCTCAGAAGTTGGTGTTCACTATCCAAATATATATCACATCACATCTAACTACCCATTCAAATATAAAGGAAAACTATTAATTAAAATAGAAATCTCTCATTAAAGGGTTACAACATCTTTCATAAATAAATCACAGGTCATCTAACCTTAATAAAACATCAAATGCGGAAACATAATCAAGTCTATTACATAAACATCATATAAACAAATATAACAAGTCTTCATCATTTGTTTGCTTTGCCTTTGCCCTTACTAGTGGATGGCTCATCAACTCTTTCTACTTTAGCTGTAATGTTATTATGCAAGGGTGAGCAATGATTGCCCAACAAGTACAACAAAAAAAATAATAATAACATGTGAAATAATCAACGGATATTGAATAATCGAATATTCAACTTTTGAGTCAAGATTATAAGATAAGATTCAAAATAACATCTGGGGGTCTTAAGACCACGAATTATGTCCCAGGTTATCAGTATTTCTACCTTAAACGTTTAATGGTCGTAAGACTATATGGACCTTACTTCTCGTACTCAGGGGATCAACCCTTTGTACCATGTATGTGCACAACATCTTAACGCTAACGCGTAAATAAAATCTCCTGTATAAGGGTTGTTCATCTCAGTTTGACATTAGAGTCTGCACTAAAGGAAGTTTGGTTTGGATTTACTTCAATAACGTTTCTAGAATTTAGAACGCTCATCAACTATGGACCAGTCGAATCAATAAGGGTTCGCTAGTCAATCAAGGTTCAATAAAATGTAATTAATATTCAAGAATCAAAGACTAAATCTCGCAAAAGGTACAATTGGGTAAATTCTGTATAACTGAAGTATTACAAAAAGGAAATTAGAATTTCTCATTGAATCCATGAAATTGAATGGAATATGAATAATAACTTGCTCAAGTAAGTAATAGCAATATGAAGCTTGCATTCTAAGATAATGAAATTTAGGAACTTGTGTGATTGAAATCAAGGTAGTATTAAGTAGCTTGCTTTCAACGAAATAATATATCAAGGTAGAAAACTTGCGTAAACGTAAAAGTAAGGATAAGATACTTGCCTCGTGCGTAGATTACAAATTAAAATTCGCGTTTTTTAATCAACCTATACATTCCGTTTATAAAACAGTAACAATAATTAGTTACAGTATTATAAACACTTCAGGATTCATTCTCATCCAATTTTCATTTTAATATCTCAGTTGACACCGAACAATCAATGGGTATATGATTACCACCCATCACAGTATCTTAACATTCATTTCATACATTAGTCTAAGCTTTAGATATGTCTACGATACCATAACATGACCACAAAGAAAGAATAAAATTTTTACTCTCTTCTTTTTACTCTTTTTTTTTTGTTCCATCGCCGAGGCGGTGGTTTCCTTTACAAATCGTCGCCGGGGCGACCCTACCGCTGGGGCGGGTTCATCGTCGGGGCAACAAAGTCAGTTCAATTGCACCGCCGGGGCGGTGCCACCGCTGGGGCGGCATTTATAGAGTAATTCCATCGCCGGGGCGGTGGATTCGAAACTCAGTTCCTGCAGTTCGCGAAGAACATAGAAACAGGCCAAAAAATTCTAATCTTCTTATTCTTATATCAAATTAAACATACCCAACTACTATAATTCATATATAATCGTTACCCAAGCCTTCTAGCATGATTCTAACAACTTAAATCGTATAAACTATGAATCTAAGAATCAAAATTTGAGGTTTTTTTATCATTTTATCAAAGTTTCTTCAAATTCCATGAAATCATACATAACAGGTTTGTTATAACACCAAATTAATCCGTTTAAATCTTGTTTTCTTAATTTTTACATGTATAAACATAATCAATTATCAATTTTAAGTTAAATAAATAATTTTAAGCATACAATTTGTGCATAAGAGCCATATACAAGTTTTTCATACTCTGTAACATATAAAAATTCAATTAAGGTATAATTACATGGTTTTTGATTGTTTTAAAACATGCATAGATGATAGAAAACATATATTAACAAACACAAAATCATATAGTCAACAATCATGAATAACTTATGTTACAGAGAACTCAAAACTTTTGCTTTTCATGGAGAAAATTAAGAAGACATAATTTAAAGGTTGAAATCTAAGAATTACCTTTGATTTGCTGCTAGATTATGCAACTAGATGAAATAATTCCTTCTCCCTTCTCTAATTCTCTCCAACACTCTCTCTCTATGTTCTCTCTAATTCAACTTAACAAAAAAAAGAGAATGTTGAGAGTAATTAAGTTACGTTAAATCAATCTGATGAGTGGGTGTTAGTTAATCCCATAATGGGTTAATTGACCCCAACTCCCACTAGGGCCATGTTTGGCCAGACCTTTATTCTCCCTTTCTAATTTATTTTAATAAATTGCTTATAATTTGATTTAATGTCACATATTTAATCAATTAAATAATCTCATTTAAATTAATTAAATATAATAATTCTACATTAAATCGCATAGTCACATAAATAAAATTTTCCTTTATTAACGATGACAAATTATTAAATCTCTAATTAATAATTAAATTAATTAGAAGTAACATTATATTTACGTAAATAATGCATTTAATCAAATAAACTCAATTAAACACATACTTTGAATATAAAAATTCTTCACATCAATTTAATTAATGTAACACATATAATTAAATTAATCTACCACAAATTCATCAATTAATCAATTAATTCAACAATCAAATCGTCGAAAAATATTTATTTAATCAATAAATATTTAAATTAAGTTACAAAATTCTCGTTTGTCACATCTTTCCCCCCTTAAAAGGATTCTGTCCCCAGAATCACGACTCAATTAATTCGTCCTGTTACATTCTCTCTTCCCCTTACAAAGATTCTATCCCAGAATCGGTACACATAGATTAAGCAAATAGTTGTGGATAATTTCTCATCATCTGATCTTTGAGTTCCCATGTAGCTTCTTCAGCGTTGTGGTTCCTCCAGATCACCTTAACAGAAGGTATAATTTTATTTCGTAGTACTTGGTCTTTCTTGTCAACTATCTGAACAGGCTCTTCTTCGTAAGATAACTCTTTTTCAACTTGCAGGGGTTCATACTCTATGACATGTTTGTAGTCGGGTTTGTATAGTCATAAGACCGAGACATGAAAGACATTGTGGATGTGTTCCAGCACTAGAGGTAAAGCTACCTCATAAACAACCTCACCAACTCTTTTTAACACTTCAAAGGGTCCAATAAACCTCGGGCTCAGTTTTTCCTTCTTACCAAAACGAATCTTCCTTTTCCAGGGAGATATTTTCAAGAAAACGTAACTACCAGACTCAAACTATCGATTCTTACGATGTTGATCAGCATATTTCTTCTGTCTATCCTGAGCTGCTATCAATCTTGTCTTGATCACTTTGACGATTTCTACGGTCTGTTGTACCAGTTCTGGTCCTAGCAATTGACGTTCGCCAACTTCATCCCAGCATAATGGAGTTCTGCACTTTCTGTCGTACAACGCTTCGTAAGGCGGTATGCCAATACTTGCGTGGTAACTGTTATTGTAAGCAAATTCCACCAACGATAGATGATCATCCCAATTCTCGTTGAAATCCATAATGCAAGCTCTCAACATATCTTCCAATGTTTGAATTGTTCTTTCGCTCTGTCCGTCGGTCTGTGGATGGTATGCCGTACTTATACATAACTGCGTTCCCATGCACTCTTGTAGTCGTTTCCAGAAGTTCGACGTGAAGCGCGGATCCCTATCTCAGACAATAGATATTGGAACACCGTGCCTTGAAACAATATCTTTCACGTACAACTTTGTCAGCTGATCTAAGTTGAATCTGATTTTGATTGGTAAGAAATGTGCTGATTTCGTCAGTCGATCTACGATAACCCATACTGTGTCGAAACCTTTCTCAGTCGTCGGGAGACCTACTACGAAATCCATGGTGATGTGCTCCCATTTTCATTATGGGATTTCTAATGGTTGTAATAGCCCGCTTAGCCTATGATGTTCTGCTTTAACTTTTTAACATGCCAAACACTTGGCCACACAATCGGTAACGTCTCTCTTTATATTCGGCCACCAAAAATGCTGTTGGAGATCTTGGTACATCTTCGTACTACCCAGATTAATCGAATATCTATAATTATATGCCTCGCTCAAAATTTCCTCCTTAACCTCTTGTACTGGCGGAACCCAAATTCTTCCCTCGAATCTTAATACTCCCTCGTTATCCACTTTGAATTTTACTTCGTCACCTCCAGACATTCTTTTCCTAATTTTCTCACATTCTTTGTCCTGCATTTGTGCTTCCTTAACCTTATCCACCAAAGTTGAACTGATTCCAAATTGAAACAATTTTTCGTCAGATTCCTCCGGATATTTCACCTCCAACTCCAGTTTCGCCATTGCTGTAATTAGCTCATCCTGAGCGATTAACATAGACAATTTCTCCCGACCCTTTCTACTTAAGGCGTCGGCCACAAAGTTCACTTTACCCGGATGGTATAAAATCTCGTAGTCGTAATCTTTTATTAATTCCAACCATCTCCTCTGTCGCATGTTCAGATCCTTTTGTGTAAAAATATATTTCAGACTCTTGTGGTCTGTATATATTTCACACTTCTCCCCGTAAAGATAGTGTCTCCATATCTTCAAAGCAAACACCACCGCGGCCAATTCCAAATCATGGGTAGGATACCCCTTCTCATAGTCGTTCAATTGTCGTGACGCATACGCAATGACCTTACCGTTCTGCATAAGCACACAACCTAGTCCTTTATGCGATGCATCAGTATACACCATAAAATTTCCTGTGCTATCCGGTAGAGACAACACAGGCGTCGTACTCAACCTCTTCTTTAATTCTTGAAAACTTTCCTCATACTTCTCTGGCCAAACAAACTTCACCATCTTCCTAGTCAAATTCGTTAACGGAGTCGCGATTTTGGAAAAACTCCTGAATGAATCTCCTGTAGTACCCTGCCAATCCGAGGAAATTCCTTACTTCTGATGGTGTTTTCGGCTGATCCCAGTTAAGCACTACTTCAACCTTTAACGGGTCCACATAAATCCCATCCTTGTCAATCACATGTCCAAGAAATTGCACTCGCTCTATCCAGAATTCGTACTTTGAAAATTTAGCGTATAACTTCTTTCTTCTTAACGCTTCCAATGTCAACTTCAAATGCTCTGTATGATCTTATTTGGTTTTGGAATGAATTAGGATATCATTGATGAATACTACTACAAATTTGTCCAAAAATGGCTTAAATACCATGTTCATTAAGTCCATGAATGCTGCAGGAGCATTCGTTAGACCAAATGACATCACCAGAAACTCGTAGTGACCATAACGAGTCCTGAACACTGTCTTCGGTACATCTTCCTTCCTCACCTTTAACTGATAATACCCACTCCTCAAATCTATCTTCGAGAAATATCTAGCTCCTTTAAATTGATCAAACAAGTCGTCGATCCTTGGCAACGTGTATTTATTCTTAATCGTGACCTTGTTCAACTCTCTGTAATCAATGCAAAGTCGCATCGATCCGTCCTTCTTTTTGACAAATAATACCGGCGCTCCCACGGCGATACGCTCGGCTAAATATACTTCTTATCTAAAAGTTCTTATGGCTGCACTATCAATTCTTTCATCTCTACTGGGGCCATACGGTACAGAGCTTTCGATATCGGGGCAGTTCCTAGTGCCAAATTGATTACAAACTCAACTTCTCTGTCTGGCGGAAGTCCTAGCAAATCGTCGGGAAAGACGTCTACAAAGTCCTTTACAACAGGTATCTCTTCTAATTTCGGACTCTCTTTTTAAGTATCAACCATGTAGGCTAAGTATCCCATATAGCCTTGTCTTAACAACTTCCTGGCCTGTATCATCGTCAGACAACTCGCTTGTCTAGGCGATTTACTGCCATAAAATACTACCTTTGACGGAGTCATAAGGCTAATACGTTTCTTTTGGCAATCAATTATCGCTCCATAATTGAATAGCCAATCCATTCCCAAAATAATGTCAAATTCCCCAAATTTGATTGGAATCAGATCTACAGTCATCACATTTTCCTTAATGTTCACTCTATAGTTCTTGTATACGTGCCTAACAGGAATTAACTCCCTATTCGCAATTTCTATGTGTAAAAGGTAATCTAATTCCTCCTTAGGCAATTCTAAATTCTTAGCAAAGTCATCGGATATAAATGAACAAGTAGCACCCGAATCAAATAATACATAAGCATCTATATTATTGATCGTAATGATACCTGACACCATATCGCGAGACTGCACGGCATCTTGCACGATCATGTTGAAAGTCCTGGCAGTAGGTCGGTTTGTTGGTGCTGATCCGGTTATAGTTAATGTACCACCACCACTGTTTCCCTTATTTCCTCCTGTTCCTGTTCTTGTTCCTGTTCCTCCTACTGCCTTCTTAGGGCAATCTCTAACCAGATGATCTTTTGATCCGCATGTGAAATAAGCACCCTTCTTTGGATTCGGATAATTCGGCGTTTTGTGGCCCTCCTGATTGCAATTGTAGCAAACCCTCTTCCCTTTTAGGCAAATCCCTATGTGATTGTTCCCACATGTAACACACGCTTCTACCTTCTTCTTCTGACTTCCCTGTTGATTTACAGTAGATCCATTATCATTCGACTTCCTCTTCTGGTTGTGACCACCACTGCTACCACTAGCCTTATTATTCTCATTCTCACCCTTCTTCTTTTTCTGCTCTTGGTTATACTTGGTCATAGCATCACTCCCACCTTCTGCGATGATAGCCTTTTCCAACACTCCAGCAAAAGTGTTCAATTGGAATATTGACACCTTGCTATACAACCACAGCTTTAACCCTTGTTCAAACCACCTCGCCTTTCTCTCATCGGTATTCATCTGGTAGGTTGCGAACCAAGCCAATTCATTGAATTTTGCGACGTACTCCGGTACAGACATGGTATCTTGTTTCAGCTCCAAAAATTGAATCTCCATCTGGTTACACGAGCTCGTCGGAAAGTACATCTCAAAGAACATCTCCTTAAATCTATCCCATGCGATTACACCCTGACCTCCTCGAACCTTATTCGCCTCCCACCAATAGTTGGCCTCCGATTTAAGCATGAACATTACAAAGGCAGTCTTTTGATCATCACTAACCCTAACAACGTCAAATACTTTCTCCATCTCCATCACCCAGGTTTGGGCTTCGATCGGGTTCAAGGAACCCCTAAACTCTGGCGGTCCTACTGCTTTGAAGTCTTTAAATGATGTCACTGGTGGAGCTTGCGGCTGATTCGCAAGTGCTCTAGCCAAAAGGTTCACCAACTGTTGTACAAGATTAGCATTGGTGTCGTTGTTATTATTGGTAGAGCTCTCCTAAGCTTGTTGACGTGGTTGGCATCTCGACGGCATTTTCTGTTCAAGAATATGCGCTTATTAAATTAACACTCAATTTCTTAAGTGTTCAACATTTAACTTAAACAATTCAGGTTAAACATTTAACACATAATATCTTTAAATAAAATTAATATTTCATTAATTCAAAAGTCTTAAACATAGAAAGATAGCATCACTACTATTTACATCAACTATCCTAAGATCAAACAATCTTTAGGATTAAATAGTCATATTCCATTGTGTATAATCACGCTAGAATTTACATCATTAACTATCGTAAATATTTACACATATACGTCAATATGTCTCCTATCACGGCCTACTAAGGCGTCAAACCGCCTTCCTACGTTCTTCCTCCATGATACGGAGCATCGTCATGCGATCCAACATGTACCATGGTAAGTCTTCGAACTGAACTGGATAGTGGAGAACTCGATCCTGGGCCCTATCAATCGCTGTCTGAAAAGTATAGTCTGTCTCCTCAATCCTAGCCTTCTTTGCCCGTTCGCCTTCTTCGAAAATCTCTGCACATTGAGTGGTGTTCATCCAAGCATCCTCTGCTCTAGCGCGTTCCGTTGACTCCTCACTTATATCGTCCTTTAGTTTCTAAATCTCAAGTTTCATCTTCTCATTCTCAACTAAAAGCTCTTCCCTTTGGCTTTCTGCCTGAACTAACTTCCACTCCACGTCTCCAAGACATATATCAAGATCCTCAATTTTCTCGGTCTTCTGGTCTATAAGAGTCTGACGTCTATTTGCTTGTCCCTTCAATTCTCTGACTCTATCTTGCAACTCTATGGTATGATCATACAAGGCATCGTACATCTCAATATCGACAAAGGTAAGGGGTATCTCCTCGGGATCCTCAGCATCCTCCTCAGCCTATGTCTCAATATCCTCAGAGTCCTCCTCTGAATCAAACTCGGGCTCATGCTCCTGACCCACAATAGTGATCAATGGAGATGGCTCTCTCTGAACCAACTGCTCCCGGATAACATGGATATCGCGGGGCTCCTCCTCTCCAGCCACTCGGTGCTCAACATCCCTAGGCTGACTGAATCCTCCAATATCCGACATCCTGACAACAAAGTTTAAATTTTAATTAATACTCGGTACTAATCGCGGCACATAGGTTGTAACACATAAACACATAGCACATAAAGTCTTTTATTATCTTTAATGAATTCCTCAATTCATTCTTTAGAACTCGATAAGAGTTTATCACCACTATATTTTCTGACTCTTAAAAGGCTACTACCCTAAGGTTTTCCCACCTAAGGTTCATAACCTACGGCTTTGATACCAACCTATGACACCCCCAAATTCGGGTACTTCGTTTCCTCAGAATTTGGTGTTCACTATCCAAATATATATCACATCACATCTAACTACCTATTCAAATATAAAGGAAAACTATTAATTAAACTAGAAATCTCCTATTAAAGGGTTACAACATCTTTAATAAATAAATCCCAGGTCATCTAACCTTAATAAAACATCAAATGCGGAAACATAATCAAGTCTATTACATAAACATCATATAAACAAATATAACAAGTCTTCATCACTTGTTTGCTTTGCCTTTGCCCTTACTAGTGGATGACTCATCAACTCTTTCTACTTTAGCTGCAATGTTATTATGCAAGGGTGATCAATGATTGCCCAACAAGTACAACAACAACAATAATAATAACATGCGAAATAATCAACGGATATTGAATAATCGAAGATTCAGCTTTTGAGTCAAGATTATAAGATAAGATTCAAAAGAACATCTGAGGGTCTTACGACCACGAACTATGTCCCAGGTTATCAGTATTTCTACCTTAAACCTTTAACGATTGTAAGACTATATGGACCTTACTTCTCGTACTCAGGGGGATCAGCCATTTGTACCATGTATGTGCACAACATCTTAACACTAACGCGTAAATAAAATCCCCTGTATAAGGGTTGTTCATCTCAGTTTGACATCGGAGTTCGCACCAAAGGAAGTTTGGTTTGGATTTACTTCAATAACGTTTCTAGAATTTAGAACGCTCATCAACTATGGACCAGTCGAATCAATAAGGGTTCGCTAGTCAATCAAGGTTCAATAAAATGTAATTAATATTCGAGAATCAAAGACTAAATCTCGCAAAAGGTACAATTGGGTAAATTCTGTATAACTGAAGTATTACAAAAAGGAAATTAGAATTTCTCATTGAATCCATGAAATTGAATGGAATAGGAATAATAACTTGCTCAAGTAAGTAATAGCAATATGAAGCTTGCATTCTAAGATAATGAAATTTAGGAACTTGTGTGATTGAAATCAAGGTAGTATTAGGTAGCTTGCTTTCAACGAAATAATATATCAAGGTAGAAAACTTGCGTAAACGTAAAAGTAAGGATAAGATACTTGCCTCCTGCGTAGATTACAAATTAAAATTCGCGTTCTTTAATCAACCTATACATTCCGTTTATAAAACAGTAACAATAATTAGTTACAGTATTATAAACACTTCAGGATTCATTCTCATCCAATTTTCATTTTAATATCTCAGTTGACACCGAACAATCAATGGGTATATGATTACCACCCATCACAGTATCTTAACATTCATTTCATACATTAGTCTAAGCTTTAGATATGTCTACGATACCATAACATGACCACAAAGAAAGAATAAAATTTTTACTCTCTTCTTTTTACTCTTTTTTTTTGTTCCACCGCCGAGGCGGTGGTTTCCTTTACAAATCGTCGCCGGGGCGACCCTACCGCCGGGGCGAGAATTCTAGTTCAATTTTGTCGCTGGGGCGGGTTCATCGCCGGGGCGGTGACACCGCTGGGGTGGCATTTCTAGAGTAATTCCACCGCCGGGGCGGTGGACTCGAAACTCAGTTCCTGCAGTTCGCGAAGAATATAGTAACATGCCAAAAATTTCTAATCTTCTTATTCTTACATCAAATTAAACATACTCAATTACTATAATTCATATATAATCGTTACCCAAGCTTTTTAGCATGATTCTAACAACTTAAATCGTATAAACCATGAATCTAAGAATCAAAATTTGAGGTTTTTTATCATTTTATCAAAGTTTCTTCAAATTCTATGAAATCATACATAAAAGGTTCGTTATAATACCAAATTAATCCGTTTAAATCTTGTTTTCTTCATTTTTACATGTATAAACATAATCAATTATCAATTTTAAGTTAAATAAACAATTTGAAGAATACAATTTGTGTATAAGAGCCATATACAAGTTTTTCATACTCTGTAACATATAAAAATTCAATTAAGGTATAATTACATGGTTTTTGATCGTTTTAAAACATACATAGATGATAGAAAACATGTATTAACAAACACAAAATCAAATAGTCAACAATCATGAATAACTTATGTTACAGAGAACTCAAAACTTTTGGTTTTCATGGAGAAAATTAAGAAAACATAATTTAAAGGTTGAAATCTAAGAATTACCTTTGATTTGATGCTAGATTATGCAACTAGATGAAATAATTCCTTCTCCCTTCTCTAATTCTCTCCAACACTCTCTCTCTTTTTCTCTCTATGTTCTTGTAGACACCCAAATTTTGCGCTTCGTATACTAACCGTGACAGGAGGGCAAAATCGTCAAATGAACCGGCCTGTGAGAGCGAGGGATGCACAAGTGCGAACACTCGACGCCACCGCAACGATTTGCAAATCAAAACCGACGTGACAGCAGGGCCGTCCGAAATGAGCATGCCCGAATGATGTGGCACGTCTCCCAGTGATTCTCGGACTGCAAAATACAAGCCTGTCGGCAAAAACTGACGTCACGACACGAGAAACAAGGTGCAGTTCGGAAAACGAGAAAATCAGCCCACCCAGCCGCGGATTGATCTGCGGCCAAACGATTAAAATAATGGTGGTGCGCACGGGACTCGAAACCAGGAAACCAGCTGAGTGCGATGGGGGGTGGGCCAGCCAGCCGCAGATCAATCTGCGGCCAGCCACAGATCAATCTGCGGCTGCCCTAAACCAGCCTATTTCAGCTTAGTTTCGTTGCAGCATACAGGGGGTTGGAAGAATGTGAAGGAAGAAGAATTCTGCAGCAGCAAGAACACGGAATAGAGAGAAAAAGGAGCAAATTTTGCAATCAAATAGGAAGAAAAGAGAGAAAAAAAAGAGAGGATTTATATTCTTTGATTTTGATTGTACCAAATATACTCCTTATCTTAGTCAAATACACAAGTTCACATCCATTTGAGATCATTTGCAAGGTGAAAATTCCCTTTGTTCTAGCAATTTATATCATATTGTTTGGTTAAATTAAATGTAGTTTTTCTTGTATATTGTTGTGGATCTATGGATTGAGGACTATTAGGGAGGGTTCCAATTGGAACGAAATTCTTCCTAATGGCCCGATGATATCCATTTGGTGAATTTTTAGCTCGTTGTAATGATGTATTGTGCATAGATTGTTTAGATTGCTATTTTTTAGGATCTTGTGGGTGTGTAGCGATTTTGGATGTGAGCCTAGGAGCGCGACCCCGTGGTCCAAATCCGATGATGGACATCTTTTGATATATGTAATAAATTCGACGCACCTTTCATTGTAAATATGTAATCGTCGGGCCTTAAAACGACGCCAAGGCGAGAATCGCGTTTAAGGCCCCGAAATAGTGAAACTTGTGATTGTAGGCGTTTGGGGTTATTTTGATGGCTTACATGCCCATGAATAGCTCCGACGCGTGTTTATGCTCGATTTGATTTATGAGACGAAATTGATTTCAAAGCCAAATGATAAGATCTTCATAAAATCAATCAAACTAGGTTATTAGCATCACGAGGTTAATAAATGGGAAGTGCTAATGAATGTCGATTTCTATTTCAAACGAGAAAGCTAAAGAAAATTGTTTTCAAATATCATAAGGAATGATTTTGTCAAATAATTGACGTTTTATTAAACCGTTGTGCATAGGGTTAAAGAGATTCTAGAAGTTGCCCATCGTTTGAGTTACGAAAGCAACGTATAGATCTCGATTCCTATTTTGACGAAGGTTTAAAACTCTTGTTTCACCAAAACGACACCTAATGAAAATCTCATAATTTTGACAAATTAAAATCAAACCTTTCTTATAAAGAATCAAGCTTTCTCGTATAAATCGAAGGACATTCCGAAGCATTCTCAAATCAAAGCACGATTTTCCCTAAAAAATCCAAATGATTCTTTTATACAAACTCACCACAACATTCACGTAGGCACACACACACACACACACACACGCGCACACGCACACGTTTCATGAATTAAAGGATAGGAAAGCATCAAGATTGCGGTAACCGTGTTTCACGGAAGTCGAGGGGTGCCTAACACCTTCCCCTCACTTAAGCAAGCCCCCGAACTCTGTGAATCTCGATTCGCAGACCAATTAATTCGGAGTCACATATGAGCCAGCGATTTATAAAAAACGAAAATTCGGATGAGTTGGTACATCCTTTTCAAATATACCAACTGGCGACTCTGGTTAATTGGCTCATCATAAAAAACGATACTTCAAAACCCCGTCGACATTCAAGCCGACCTTTTCCAAAAAATCATCTAATCAAAAGGCTAAAATTGGAAAAGACCAAATATCGCATAAGCGGATAAAACCGGCGTCGACAGCTGGCGACTCTGCTGGGGACATTAGAGGGCTTAAGCCGCGTACAAATCTTGATGTTATCCTATCCTTTAAAATTTATGAATGTGTATGTGTGTGCGACATTTTTTTATTTATTGTTGTGTGAATGTGTGATGTTGTCCAATGAATGAATGATTGAATGGGTTTGCTTTACTTCAAAGTAATCATTTGCATACGGTGAGGACGATGAATGTGAATGTATGTTGAGAGAGTACCTCCTCCTGAGGCGAACCTGTCGGTTGCTTATTACTGGACTCGAAGGGGCTGCTCCCCGGAGATGGCTCAGGAAACGCACCACCCAAATCCGCTCCAATCGAAAGGATTCAGACGAGTAGATTGCGAAGATTTGGGGACCTTCATGCCGAAAAGCCGCGAGAGTAGCCCTAGGGTAGGTCAGCCTCTGATAAACCTAACGAAAGGGAAGCTTCTTCATACCCTTTTATCATTCAGTCAAATAAATAAATGTCATGTACAGGGCATACAACTGTCATACCGTTATCATCATAATAAATATGTCCTGTATCATGTGATTGCATCACCTGCACATATAAAGAGAATACTGACATGGTTTTTTGCAGGAGGGCAATCCGTGCCACGTACCAAGGTTTTCTAAAAACTTCTAAATACTATCCTGTCATCAAACACTGACCTTATTTTGCAGGATAAGATTAAGAGAACCGTGAAAGCGTGGCATAACGATCACAAAGAACCCGGAGTAGGGGCATATTCGACCACAAAAAAAAAGAGGGAAAAATAAAAAGAAAAAGAAGAAAAAGAAAAAGAAATAATGATAAACATGCATCAGTATTGACATGCATCTGCCAACTTGTAACTGGCACAGTACTAAACTACGGCCCTGGTTTGTTTTGCGAGACTGCCCCTAAGACCCAACTAAGAGGCCGTAAAATCCATACTCCATCCATCCAAATGGCAGAAGCCGGTAGCCATGAAACACAATGGCTTCCCTGATTCACACATCACGGTACGAGATGAGCTTTAAGGGGAAAATTGCGGTACAGACTTGTCCGACCTATGAGGATCAGATCAGAGAGATCTCCCATAGTGACGCCCTCCCTGAATGGGCTTGGTATCAAAACATTAAAGAGTTCCTTCGAGACAGCTCCTCTCCCGAAAATGCAGATCTGACCGGGGAAAGAGAGTCCAAAGATGGGCAGTGAAATTCTTCCTAAGCTACGGGACTGCTGAGATATCTGGAAGCCGAAGAAGCCCACAGATTAATGAACGAAGTACATGGCGATGTGTGCGGAGCCATATGAGCAGAACATTTTTTTGGCAAAGAAAATCATGGGAATGGGTCACTACTGGCTAACCATGAAAACTAACTGCGATACTCATGTCAAGAAATGCCATCAATGCCAGATCCATGCCAATGCGATCCATGCACCTCCTAATGACCTCCATTGCTTAACCTCACCGTGGCCAGTTGGACCGTGCAGCAGGTGATATCCAGGAAGGGAAAAATCCCGGAGTATGGTAGTGAATCCCGGCCAGTAGAAGATCAATGGGTTTTAAAATTCTGAGTTTTATTTCAAATCCATGCACGCTCATGTCATTTTGTCATGTTACATAAAAAAAAATAGAAAAAAAAATCAAATCAAAAAAAATCAAAAATCCCCCAAACCTTTCAACAAGTCAAAGGACCGGATCTTTTGTCAAGCCCAGTGAGATACCGATACGACCGGTACGAGGAAAATCACAAGAAAAGCAACTTAACACTGGGGCACTTGTCAACTACCCAGGAAATGATGACGTGCAAATTGGCACCCATGCAACAATCCCATCAACATGCACCATCATCATCAAATGCTACCTCATGTCAATTCAATCTTCAACGGTACGATCATCTGGCATTTGTCAAGCATAGTTTTCCCGGGATACGATGATCCGCGTGAAAGGGGGATTTTATTTGGCCTGATAGGAATCGGATTAATTCTGACAAGCAACCGTGGAGCACGATCGTGAGTATGATTAGATGAAGAGGGCTATTCAACCTTTTGATCGGGTACAAAGCCTTAATTCAAAGCAACGTTTGCGACAGAATCGACCTCATGTGACAGACTTCACTTTGCATTTGTACGACCTTTCAGTTGTGGGGTATAAAACTATGACGACGTTGATGGCGATTAACACGTAGTCAGACAGTCAATAATTATCAAGCTAATATCAAGAAGTCAGACGATAAATGATCATCAAGCTAATGTCTCGAATCGTGGCCTGGGTTATTCGAGTAATTAAGCCCAAGGGGTGTCTCTACACCTGGTGCCCTAAAGCCGTCTGGTTTGGGAGTCGCTGGCCCAACACTCGTTACATGGGTAACTCAGAGCCTAAGAAAACGAGCATTACAGTCGAGGAGGCCGAGCAGATTCGAATCGTGGCATGGGCTACTCGAGTAATTAAGCCTAAGGGGTGTCTCTACATCTGGTGCCCTAAAGCCGTCTGGTTTGGGAGTTACCGGCCTAACACTCGCTACATGGGTAACTCAAGCCTAAGAAAACGAATCTTGCGCAAGGTCAAGCAAAGAATGAATAGTGCAGACCACAAGCTTGTCTCGAACCGTGGCCTTTGTTACTCGAGTAAGTAAATCCGAAGGGGTGTCTATACACCTAATGCCCCAAAACCGTCTGGTTTGGGAGCCATTGGTCCAAAACTCGTTAAATGGGTAACTTTGAATAGCCTAAGAAAACGAGACAAGTGACGTGGGCTAATAAAGAGAAAAGATAATATGAAAAAACTCTCGGCCTTAAACAAGAGGTCATAGAAGAGAAACCCCTACTGGATGCTGCATCGCATAGTGCATTTGTCATATGACGTCAATCCTGCTAAGAACGTTGTCGAGAATGGAGACAGAATACCTTTGACGAAGGAAGGTAGTTCTTTTGAATTCGACCGTACTCACGTACAATGACCATGAATGCTTGAACATATTCTTACGATTTCATAACTCGTTAAATAGAAAATCATCAACTCACGAGGGATTGAAAAAAAAACTTCCAATCTAGTACATTCACGGTTCACAACTTGCTAGATTGTGCGATCAATAGATATTCAATTTCATGTGCTTTAATTGCATTTTTGTCGAGATTATAATATCTTTGTGTTGAACTAACACTAACGACCCGAGCCTTCAAGTTTTGGCATTTGTTAGTCATCTGATATGCAGGATCTTGCAGAGCTGTGGATAATTCAGCACGGTCAACATCGCGAGTTTTCGATAGAAATTCTTGGTAGCGACACGCACCAAGGCAGGGGCAGTTAAGAATCGTGAAATGAAAGGAAGCTGAGTCTGCACAGAACTTCTCGTCATTGGGCCTCTCCCCAATCCTGACTATCACTGCCTCGACATCCAAATGATCCGCATGCATGAGCATATACAAGGATGATATAATGCGGGACAACAGCATATCGGCCAGCAGAAATGATCAAAAGGCCAAGGAGCCCAACATAGCTGCCGATCATCACAGAGAGCGAAACAGACTGCCTCAACTCGATGAAATGAAGGCGACCAAGAATAGGCAGAGTACCAAACCAATGTTGAAGTCTAGAAACTACGCTTCACGACGAGGCGTGATCCGATCAAATGTTGGCAAATAATGACGACGGTCGAATCGTATCATTTGACTGAACAGGGGTCATTTCTATCTAAACATATGTTGTGCACGTGTATCTGTCCATAACATATCTGCCAGATCATGCATAACATCTTTTTCATGCATGCAGGTACGATCAAAATGAAAATCTTCAGGAAAGTACAAGCACGTCGCCTTCAACCTCACAAATGATCAGAGCGTGATGGCTTTGCGGCATAGTACGTGGACGATGTTGGTGGGAGATCCGGGACAGAAGCCGATCACACATCCCACTTCAAGAAATCCCTCAAAATCAAAAAAAAAAAAAAAAAAGAAAAAAGAAAAAAAAAAGACAAAAAACAACAAACCCTAGGAAGGGCGATCCACGCGAACCACAACAAGATGGTGAGCACCCCTGGGAAGGGCTGATATCCACAAAAAGAAAAAAGACAAAAAATAACAAACCCTGGGAAGGGCTGAGATCCACGCGAACCACAACAAGATGGTGAGCACCCCTGGGAAGGGCTGATATCCACAAAAAGAAAAAAGACAAAAAACAACAAACCCTGGGAAGGGCTGAGATCCACGCGAACCACAACAAGATGGTGAGCACCCCTGGGAAGGGCTGATATCCACAAAAAGAAAAAAAACAACAAACCCTGGGAAGGGCTGAGATCCACGCGAACCACAACAAGATGGTGAGCACCCCTGGGAAGGGCTGATATCCACAAAAAGAAAAAAAACAACAAACTCTGGGAAGGGCTGAGATCCACGCGAACCACAACAAGATGGTGAGCACCCCTGGGAAGGGCTGATATCCACAAAAAGAAAAAAAAACAACAAACCCTGGGAAGGGCTGAGATCCACGCGAACCACAACAAGATGGTGAGCAACCCTGGGAAGGGCTGATATCCACAAAAAGAAAAAAGACAAAAAACAACAAACCCTGGGAAGGGCTGAGATCCAAGATAACCAACCGGCGACGATAACCGGGGGTTACGAGATGGGTGACCGGCGACGATACCCGGCCCCAACGAGACAATCGACCGGCGACGATAACCGGCGATTACGAGATGGATGTCCGGCGACGAAAACCGGCTCCGACAAGACAACCAACCAGCGACGATAACCGGGGGTTACGAGATGGGTGACCGGCGACGATACCCGGCCCCGACAAGACAATCGTCCAGTGACGAAAATCGGCGATTACGAGATGGATGTCCGGCGACGAAACCGGCTCCGACAAGATAACCAACCGGCGACGATAACCGGGGGTTACGAGATGGGTGACCGGCGACGATACCCGGCCCCGACAAGACAATCGATCGGCGACGATAACCGGCGATTACGAGATGGATGTCCGGCGACAAAAACCGGCTCCGACAAGATAACCAACCGGCGACGATAACCGGGGGTTACGAGATGGGTGACCGGCGACGATACCCGGCCCCGACGAGACAATTGACCGGCGACGATAACCGGCGATTACGAGATGGATGTCCGGCGACGAAAACCGGATCCGACAAGCGGTGACACCTGTAGAATCGTATCAAAAGACTGTACAGGGGTCATTTTTCATTTTAAATGTTGTGTCACATGCATTGAATAAGTGATAATTCTGTACGTGATCCATGCAGGTTAGGTGTCAAGGTCCTAGCCTATCAGAGTCAAAAGCAATGGTTGCCAAGAACGATGTGCGAGGACGAATTCCAAGGATGCCCTTCAAAGCTAGTCAGGAGAATAACTTCCTTTGATGACAATGGGATGAAATAAGGTGATTACGAGAGGGGTGACCGGATATGAGACCCGACATTCACAGGACAATCGACCGGATACGAGACCCGGCGATTACGAGACGAGCGACAGGTTAGGGATTGATGCATTGACACCTTTACAAATGTGTTGCATGCCTTACATCTTGCGTTACATCATAAGTTGTATGTGTAGCACTGTCATTCTTATGCACTGTCATTCATGCCTCGTGTGTCTACTTCTTTATCATGTTCATTTCATTTAACATTTCATAAACATGATAAAGAGGGGCAGCTGTAGACACCCAAATTTTGCGCTTCGTATACTAACCGTGACAGGAGGGCAAAATCGTCAAATGAACCGGCCTGTGAGAGCGAGGGATGCACAAGTGCGAACACTCGACGCCACCGCAACGATTTGCAAATCAAAACCGACGTGGCAGTAGGGCCGTCCGAAATGAGCATGCCCGAATGATGTGGCACGTCTCCCAGTGATTTTCGGACTGCAAAATACAAGCCTGTCGGCAAAAACCGACGTCACGACACGAGAAACAAGGTGCGGTTCGGAAAACGAGAAAATCAGCCCACCCAGCCGCGGATTGATCTGCGGCCAAACGATTAAAATAATGGTGGTGCGCACGGGACTCGAAACCAGGAAACCAGCTGAGTGCGATGGGGGGTGGGCCAGCCAGCCGCAGATCAATCTGCGGCTGCCCTAAACCAGCCTATTTCAGCTTAGTTTCGTTGCAGCATACAGGGGGTTGGAAGAATGTGAAGGAAGAAGAATTCTGCAGCAGCAAGAACACGGAATAGAGAGAAAAAGGAGCAAATTTTGCAATCAAATAGGAAGAAAAGAGAGAAAAAAAAGAGAGGATTTATATTCTTTGATTTTGATTGTACCAAATATACTCCTTATCTTAGTCAAATACACAAGTTCACATCCATTTGAGATCATTTGCAAGGTGAAAATTCCCTTTGTTCTAGCAATTTATATCATATTGTTTGGTTAAATTAAATGTAGTTTTTCTTGTATATTGTTGTGGATCTATGGATTGAGGACTATTAGGGAGGGTTCCAATTGGAACGAAATTCTTCCTAATGGCCCGATGATATCCATTTGGTGAATTTTTAGCTCGTTGTAATGATGTATTGTGCATAGATTGTTTAGATTGCTATTTTTTAGGATCTTGTGGGTGTGTAGCGATTTTGGATGTGAGCCTAGGAGCGCGACCCCGTGGTCCAAATCCGATGATGGACATCTTTTGATATATGTAATAAATTCGACGCACCTTTCATTGTAAATATGTAATCGTCGGGCCTTAAAACGACGCCAAGGCGAGAATCGCGTTTAAGGCCCCGAAATAGTGAAACTTGTGATTGTAGGCGTTTGGGGTTATTTTGATGGCTTACATGCCCATGAATAGCTCCGACGCGTGTTTATGCTCGATTTGATTTATGAGACGAAATTGATTTCAAAGCCAAATGATAAGATCTTCATAAAATCAATCAAACTAGGTTATTAGCATCACGAGGTTAATAAATGGGAAGTGCTAATGAATGTCGATTTCTATTTCAAACGAGAAAGCTAAAGAAAATCGTTTTCAAATATCATAAGGAATGATTTTGTCAAATAATTGACGTTTTATTAAACCGTTGTGCATAGGGTTAAAGAGATTCTAGAAGTTGCCCATCGTTTGAGTTACGAAAGCAACGTATAGATCTCGATTCCTATTTTGACGAAGGTTTAAAACTCTTGTTTCACCAAAACGACACCTAATGAAAATCTCATAATTTTGACAAATTAAAATCAAACCTTTCTTATAAAGAATCAAGCTTTCTCGTATAAATCGAAGGACATTCCGAAGCATTCTCAAATCAAAGCACGATTTTCCCTAAAAAATCCAAATGATTCTTTCATACAAACTCACCACAACATTCACGTAGGCACACACACACACACACGCGCACACGCACACGTTTCATGAATTAAAGGATAGGAAAGTATCAAGATTGCGGTAACCGTGTTTCACGGAAGTCGAGGGGTGCCTAACACCTTCCCCTCACTTAAGCAAGCCCCCGAACTCTATGAATCTCGATTCGCAGACCAATTAATTCGGAGTCACATATGAGCCAGCGATTTATAAAAAACGAAAATTCGGATGAGTTGGTACATCCTTTTCAAATATACCAACTGGCGACTCTGGTTAATTGGCTCATCATAAAAAACGATACTTCAAAACCCCGTCGACATTCAAGCCGACCTTTTCCAAAAAATCATCTAATCAAAAGGCTAAAATTGGAAAAGACCAAATATCGCATAAGCGGATAAAACCGGCGTCGACAGTTCTCTCTAATTCAACTTAACAAAATAAAGAGAATGCTGAGAGTAATTAAGTTACGTTAAATCAATCTGATGAGTGGGTGTCAGTTAATCCCATAATGGGTTAACTGACCCCAACTCCCACTAGGGCCATGTTTGGCTAGTCCTTTATTCTCCCTTTCTAATTTATTTTAATAAATTGCTTATAATATAGTTTAATGTCACATATTTAATCAATTAAATAATCTCATTTAAATTAATTAAATAGAATAATTCTACATTAAATCACATAGTCACATAAATAAAATTTTCCTTTATTAACGATGACAAATTATTAAATCTCTAATTAATAATTAAATTAATTAGAAATAACATTATATTTACTTAAATAATGCATTTAATCAAATAAACTCAATTAAACACATACTTTAAATATAAAAATTCTTCACATCAATTTAATTAATGTAACACATATAATTAAATTAATCTATCACAAATTCATCAATTAATTCAACAATCAAATCGTCAAAAAATATTTATTTAATCAATAAATATTTAAATTAAGTTACATATTTCTCGTTTGTCACATTGAGAATAGGGGATTAATTTATGATTTTGCTCTTTACAATATTCTCATTGATGGTACTAACAAGGATGGAAAGATTGATTACAACAAGGGACCCTTTTCATAACCTTTCTTTTAAAGGTTTGAAACCTAATGTTAGGACATATAACATACTAATAAATGGGTTGTGTCAAAATCGGCAATTTCAAGAGGCAAAGGAATTTCTCATTAAAATGGAAGAAAATGGCTGCCCGCCAAATAAAGTCACTTACTATACTATTGTCCAAGGATATTTGAAGGGGAATCAATGTTGTCATGATGCAAAGATACTTCTTAAGGAAATGGAAAGGAGGGGTTTCTTAACTGATTCATAGACATTTTCTCTGTTATTAGATCTATTTATGCTCAAAGGACAAATATTCCACTTTGATTAATATGATTCAAAAGTTTGTTCCAAAGGATAAGAGTAGAGGTGCACAAATGGTCTGCGGCCCGCGGCCTGATCTTGGTCTGGTCTGGATCCGGCCTGATCAAAGTCCGGGCTGGTCAAAGCCTGGCCTGAAAAGCTTAAAAAAGCCGACATTTAATGATAAAAATCTGGCCTGGTCTGACCTGGTCAAAAGTCCGGCCTGAACCGGTCTGAGCCTGACCGTGCAACAGGTCTGGCCTGATTATCAACTAAATTAAAAAATATATATATACTATGTCATTGATCAGTACTCTTTTGGTCATTAAATAAATAAGAGAATGCATGTGAAATTGAAAAATTGATATATATATATATATATATATATATATATATATATATATATATATATATATATATATAATATAATATAATGATAGCTTGGGAATTGAGATTATTCCCTACCACTACCTTAGAGTCTTGGACCATGCTATATAAAACATTAATATATATATATATATATATATATATAATATAATGATTGCCAGTTAACAGAGAGATATCATTGAACCCCCACACCACAACACGACTTTCTCTGTCATGCCAACGGCCAACCCAATGAACACTGTTTAAAATATATATATATATATATATATATATATATATATATATATATATATATATATGTCGACGCCGGTTTTATCCGCTTATGCGATATTTGGTCTTTTCCAATTTTAGCCTTTTGATTAGATGATTTTTTGGAAAAGGTCGGCTTGAATGTCGACGGGGTTTTGAAGTATCGTTTTTTATGATGAGCCAATTAACCAGAGTCGCCAGTTGGTATATTTGAAATGGATGTACCAACTCATCCGAATTTTCGTTTTTTATAAATCGCTGGCTCATATGTGACTCCGAATTAATTGGTCTGCGAATCGAGATTCATAGAGTTCGGGGGCTTGCTTAAGTGAGGGGAAGGTGTTAGGCACCCCTCGACTTCCGTGAAACACGGTTACCGCAATCTTGATGCTTTCCTATCCTTTAATTCATGAAACGTGTGCGTGTGCGCGCGTGTGTGTGTGTGTGCCTACGTGAATGTTGTGGTGAGTTTGTATGCAAGAATCATTTGGATTTTTTAGGGAAAATCGTGCTTTGATTTGAGAATGCTTCGGAATGTCCTTCGATTTATACGAGAAAGCTTGATTCTTTATAAGAAAGGTTTGATTTTAATTTGTCAAAACTATGAGATTTTCATTAGGTGTCGTTTTGGTGAAACAAGAGTTTTAAACCTTCGTCAAAATAGGAATCGAGATCTATACGTTGCTTTCGTAACTCAAACGATGGGCAACTTCTAGAATCTCTTTAACCCTATGCACAACGGTTTAATAAAACGTCAATTATTTGACAAAATCATTCCTTATGATATTTGAAAACGATTTTCTTTAGCTTTCTCGTTTGAAATAGAAATCGACATTCATTAGCACTTCCCATTTATTAACCTCGTGATGCTAATAGCCTAGTTTGATTGATTTTATGAAGATCTTATCATTTGGCTTTGAAATCAATTTCGTCTCATAAATCAAATCGAGCATAAACACGCGTCGGAGCTATTCATGGGCATGTAAGCCATCAAAATAACCCCAAACGCCTACAATCACAAGTTTCACTATTTCGGGGCCTTAAACACGATTCTTACCTTGGCGTCGTTTTAAGGCCCGACGATTACATATTTACAATGAAAGGTACATCGAATTTATTACATATATCAAAAGATGTCCATCGTCGGATTTGGACCACGGGGTCGCGCTCCTAGGCTCACATCCAAAATCGCTACACACCCACAAGATCCTAAAAATAACAATCTAAATAAACTATGCATAATACATCATTACAACGAGCTAAAATTCACCAAATGGATATCATCGGGCCATTAGGAGGAATTTCGTTCCATTTGGGAACCCTCACTAATAACCCTCAATCCATGGATTCACAACAATATACAAGAACAACTACATTTAATATAATTTGGATGACAAAAAGCTTAACAAAAATGGTAAAACAAAATGCTAAAACAAAGGATTTTTCACCTTGCAAATAATCGCCACAATATGTATGAGTTTGTGTATTGAATAGAGTAGAAAATATGAGATATAATCTCACAAAATGGGTACAATTGCTCACTATTTCTCCCTCTTTTCTCTCTTAATTTCTCTTATTTTCTGCTGTTTTTCTCCTCTCTTTTCCGCTGCTGCCGCCTCCTTTTTTGTTGCTGAACCTCTCTTGGATGAAATGAAGAAACTGAGCTAAAATAGGCTGGCTAGGGCAGCCGCAGATTGATCTGCGGCTGGCCGCAGATTGATCTGCGGCTGGCTGGCCCACCCCCCATCGCACTCAGCTGGTTTCCTGGCTTCGAGTCCCGTGCGCACCACCATTATTTTAATCGTTTGGCCGCAGATCAATCCGCGGCTGCGTGGGCTGATTTTCTCGATTTTCGGGCCATGCCTCGATTCTCGTGTCGTGACGTCGGCTTTCACCGACAGGCTCGTATTTTACAGTCCGGGAATCATTGGGAGGCGTGCCACACCTTCCGGGAATGCCAAATTCGGATAGCCTTGCTGTCACGTCGATTTCGGTTGCAGATTGTCATGGTGGCGTCGAGCGTCCGTACTTTTTCCATCTTTTGCTCTCGCAGGCCGGTCCATTTGACGAATTTGCCCTCCTATCAAGGTTAGTATACGAAGTGCAAAATTTGGGTGTCTACAGCTGCCCCTCTTTATCATGTTTATGAAATGTTAAATGAAATGAACATGATAAAGAAGTAGACACACGATGCATGAATGACAGTGCATAAGAATGACAGTGCATACATGATGCAACACATTCAACTTATGATGCAACGCAAGATGTAAGGCATGCAACACATTCGTACAGGTGTCAATGCATCAATCCCTAACCTGTCGCTCGTCTCGTAATCGCCGGGTCTCGTATCCGATCGATTGTCCTGTGAATGCCGGGTCTCATATCCGGTCACCCCTCTCGTAATCACCTTATTCCATCCCATTGTCATCAAAGGAAGTTATTCTCCTGACTAGCTTTGAAGGGCATCCTTGGAATTCGTCCTCGCACATCGTTCTTGGCAACCATTGCTTTTGACTCTGATAGGCTAGGACCTTGACACCTAACCTGCATGGATCACGTACAGAATTATCACTTATTCAATGCATGTGACACAACATTTAAAATGAAAAATGACCCCTGTACAGTCTTTTGATACGATTCTACAGGTGTCACCGCTTGTCGGAGCCGGTTTTCGTCGCCGGACATCCATCTCGTAATCGCCGGTTATCGTCGCCGGTCAATTGTCTCGTCGGGGCCGGGTATCGTCGCCGGTCACCCATCTCGTAACCCCCGGTTATCGTCGCCGGTTGGTTATCTTATCGGAGCCGGTTTTCGTCGCCGGACATCCATCTCGTAATCGCCGGTTATCGTCGCCGGTCGATTGTCTCGTCAGGGCCGGGTATCGTCGCCGGTCACCCATCTCGTAACCCCCGGTTATCGTCGCCGGTTGGTTATCTTGTCGGAGCCGGTTTTCGTCGCCGGACATCCATCTCGTAATCACCGGTTATCGTCGCCGGTCGATTGTCTCGTCAGGGCCGGGTATCGTCGCCGGTCACCCATCTCGTAACCCCCGGTTATCGTCGCCGGTTGGTTATCTTGTCGGAGCCGGTTTTCGTCGCCGGACATCCATCTCGTAATCGCCGGTTATCGTCGCCGGTCGATTATCTCGTCAGGGCCGGGTATCGTCGCCGGTCACCCATCTCGTAACCCCCGGTTATCGTCGCCGGTTGGTTATCTTGTCGGAGCCAGTTTTCGTCGCCGGACATCCATCTCGTAATCGCCGGTTATCGTCGCCGGTCGATTATCTCGTCAGGGCCGGGTATCGTCGCCGGTCACCCATCGCGTAACCCCCGGTTATTGTCGCCGGTTGGTTATCTTGTCGGAGCCGGTTTTCGTCGCCGGACATCCATCTCGTAATCGCCGGTTATCGTCGCCGGTCGATTATCTCGTCAGGGCCGGGTATCGTCGCCGGTCACCCATCTCGTAACCCCCGGTTATCGTCGCCGGTTGGTTATCTTGTCGGAGCCAGTTTTCGTCGCCGGACATCCATCTCGTAATCGCCGGTTATCGTCGCCGGTCGATTATCTCGTCAGGGCCGGGTATCGTCGCCGGTCACCCATCGCGTAACCCCCGGTTATTGTCGCCGGTTGGTTATCTTGTCGAAGCCGGTTTTCGTCGCCGGACATCCATCTCGTGATCGCCGGTTATCGTCGCCGGTCGATCGTCTTGTCGGGGCCGGGTATCGTCGCCGGTCACCCATCGCGTAACCCCCAGTTATCGTCGCCGGTTGGTTATCTTGTCGGAGCCGGTTTTCGTCGCCGGACATCCATCTCGTGATCGCCGGTTATCGTCGCCGGTCGATCGTCTTGTCGGGGCCGGGTATCGTCGCCGGTCACCCATCTCGTAACCCCCGGTTATCGTCGTCGGTTGGTTATCTTGGATCTCAGCCCTTCCCAGGGTTTGTTGTTTTTTGTCTTTTTTCTTTTTGTGGATATCAGCCCTTCCCAGGATTGCTCACCATCTTGTTGTGGTTCGCGTGGATCTCAGCCCTTCCCAGGGTTTGTTGTTTTTTGTCTTTTTTTTCTTTTTGTGGATATCAGCCCTTCCCAGGGGTGCTCACCATCTTTGTTGGGGCTCGCGTGGATCTCAGCCCTTCCCAGGGTTTTTTTTTTTTTTTTTTTTTTTTTTTTTTTGATTTGATTTTGAGGGATTTCTTGAAGTGGGATGTGTGATCGGCTTCTGTCCCGGATCTCCCACCAACATCGTCCACGTACCATGCCGCAAAAGCCATCACTCTGATCATTTGTGAGGTTGACAGCGACGTGCTTGTACTTTCCTGAAGATTTTCATTTTGATCGTACCTGCATGCATGAAAAAGATGTTATGCATGATCTGACAGATATATTATGGACAGATGCATGTGCACAATATATGTTTAGATAGAAATGACCCCTGTTCAGTCAAATGATACTATTCGACAGTCGTCGTTGTTTGCCAACATCTGATTGGATCACGCCTCGTCGTGAAGTGTAGTTTTTAGACTTCAACCCTGGTCTGGTACTCTGTCTGCTCTTGGTCGTCTTCATTTCATCGAGTTGAGTCAGTCTGTTTCGCTCTCTGTGATGATCGACAGCTATGTCGGCTCCTTGGCCTTTTGATCATTTCTGCTGGCCGATATGCTGTCGTCCCGCATTACATCATCCTTGTATATGCTCATGCACATGGATCATTGGGATGTCGAGGCAGTGATAGTCAGGATTGGGGAGAGGCCCAATGATGAGGAGTTTTGTGCAGCCTCAGCTTCCTTCCATTTCACGATTCTTAACTGCCCCTGCCTTGGTGCGTGTCGCTACCAAGAATTTCTATCGAGAACTCGCGATGTTGATCGTGCTGAGTTATCCACAGCTCTGCAAGATCCTGCATATCAGATGACTAACAAATGCCAAAACTTGAAAGCTCGGGCCGTTAGTGCTAGTTTAACACAAAGATATTATAATCTCGACAAAAATGCAGTTAAAGCACATGAAATTGAATATCTATTGATCGCACAATCTAGCAAGTTGTGAACCGTGAATGTACTAGATTGGAAGTTTTTTTTTTTTTTTTTTTTTTCAATCCCTCGTGAGTTGATGATTTTCCATTTGACGAGTTATGAAATCGTAAGAACACCTTCGAGCATTCATGGTCATTGTGCGTGAGTAAGGTCGAATTCAAAAGAACTACCTTCCCTCGTCAAAGGCACTCTGTCTCCATTCTCGACAACATCCTTAGCAGGATTGACGTCATATGACAAATGCATTGTGCGATGCAGCATTCAGTAGGGGTTTCTCTTCCATGACTTTTTGTTTAAGGCCGAGAGTTTTTTTTTTTCATATTATCTTCTCTCTTTATCAGCCCACTTCACTTGTCTCGTTTTCTTAGGCTATTCAAAGTTACCCATTTAACGAGTTTTGGACCAATGACTCCCAAACCAGATGGTTTTGGGGCATTAGGTGTACAGACACCCCTTCGGGTTTATTTACTCGAGTAACAAAGGCCACGGTTCGAGACAAGCTGGTGGTCTGCACCATTCATTCTTTGTTTGACCTTGCGCAAGATTCGTTTTCTTAGGCTTGAGTTACCCATGTAGCGAGTGTTAGGCCGGTGACTCCCAAACCAGACGGCTTTAGGGCACCAGATGTAGAGACACCCCTTAGGCTTAATTACTCGAGTAGCCCATGCCACGATTCGAATCTGCTCGGGCCTCCTCTACTGTAATGCTCATTTTCTTAGGCTTTGAGTTACCCATGTAACGAGTGTTGGGCCAGCGACTCCCAAACTAGATGGCTTTAGGGCACCAGGTGTAGAGACACCCCTCGGGCTTAATTACTCGAATAACCCAGGCCACGATTCGAGACATTAGCTTGATAATTATTTATCGTCTGACTTCTTGATATTAGCTTGATAATTATTGACTGTCTGACTACGTGTTAATTGCCATCATCGTCGTCATAGTTTTATACCCCACAACTGAAAGTTCGTGCGAATGCAAAGTGAAGGCTGTCACATGAGGTCGATTCTGTCGCAAACGTTGCTTTGAATTAAGGCTTTGTACCCGATCAAAAGGTTGAATAGCCTTCTTCGTCTAATCATACTCACGATCGTGCTCCACGGATGCTTGTCAGAATCAATCCGATTCCTATCAAGTCAAATAAAATCCCCTTTCATGCGGGTCATCGTATCCCGGGAAAACTATGCTTGACAAATGCCAGATGATCGTATCGTTGGAGATTGAATTGACATGAGGTAGCTTTTGATGATGGTGCATGTTGATGGGATTGTTGCATGGGTGCCAATTTGCACGTCATCATTTCCTGGGTAGTTGACAAATGCCCCAGTGTTAAGTTTTTTCTTGTGATCTCCCTCGTACTGGTTGCATCGGTATCTCGCTGGGCTGACAAAAGATCCGGTCCTTTGACTTGTTGAAAGGTTTGAGGGATTTTTGATTTTTTTTTTTTTTTTTTTTTTTTTGTGACGGCTCCTTTTAATTTAGAGCGAAACCCCATAGCTTCGTCCTGGCAGGGCACGATCCTTTTGAGGACTAAATCGTTTATTTTGAATTTCCGGGATCGTACCCTCTTGTCGTATGCCCGGGAGATGCGTAAGGGGCTGCCCCTGCAAATGTGCGAACTGAGGTTCGATAGGCAAACAGGGTGAGTGACAATAAATCCGGCCATCCCCGATGATTGGCGGACATTCTTCCCATGATCGTCCTTGTGTTTTATTTGCAGCCCCCACTGCCCCATTCATCTTGGGCCGGTAAATGACTGAATCAAAATGTTTGATCTTGAATTTGTCATATATCTCCTCCTTGAGGGTATCGTTCAGATTTCTATAGTCGATGCGGCCCCTTACTTCTCCTCCAGGCTGTGGTACTGGGACTCTGTTGGAAAGCCATTCAGGGTAAATATACACCATGATGATTCCCGCTTTAAACTGCTTGATAATCTCGTCCTTGACTTTCAACCTCCATTCAGGCTTCAACGTTCTCAACTTTTGCTTATCTGGTCGGAAACCCTCCTTGATGGGCAGTCGATGTCCTACAATGTTTGTGGACAATCCAATCAAGTCGCCACGGGACCAAGCGAACATATCTCCATACAGGCTCTACATCTCGTTTTATTTTTTTTTTTTTTTTTTTTTGTCGAATTTGCCCCTACTCCGGGTTCTTTGTGATCGTCAGAGGTTCTGATGTTTGATGGCGATGGTCTGGCCTCAGTCGGGTTTGGGTTTATCTTCGACCCATCCTTTGATCTTGTCAGGCTTATTGTCTATATCTGTCTCGTCCTGCTCAATCCCCATTAGATCGAAATCTAGCTCTATACCAAAAATTGTGATCCTCCTTCAAATTTGGCCTATCGTTTGTCAGGCTAGAATGCCTCAAATCGGGGTACCCATTGATCTTCTACTGGCCGGGATTCACTGCCATACTCCTGGATTTACCCCTTCCGGGATATCACCTGCTGCACGGTCCAACTGGCCACGGTGAGGTCAAGCAATGAAGCTCATTAGGAGGTGCATGGATCGCATTGGCATGGATCTGGCATTGATGGCATTTCCTAACATGAGTATCGCAGTCAATTTTCATGGTTAGCCAGTAGTGACCCGTTCACATGATTTTCTTTGCCAAAAATGTTCTGCTCATATGGGCTCCGCACACATCGCCATGTACTTCGTTCATTTGTCTGTGGGCTTCTTCGGCTCCCAGATATCTCAGCAGTCCCGTAGCTAGGTCCCATTTATGCCCTTTGGTGCCGTATATTCCCATGGCCTGCCGGATGACCAATTCGAGTCTCCAACTACTATCATCTTTTTGATTCACATTCCCAGGGCTAATCTCAGTCCTAGGATGAATCCCTCGTATTTCGGCAGAACTATAATTTCATGGCTATCGGCCTCTGCCATTTAGATGGATGGAGTGTGGACTTTACGGCCTCTTAGTTGGGTTGTGGGGGCAAATCTCGCAAAACAAACAAAGGCCGTAGTTCAGTACTGTGCCAGTTACAAGTTGGCAGATGCATGTCAACACTGATGCATGATTTCTTTTTTTTCTTTTTCTTTTTATTCTTTTTTTTTTTTTTTTTTGTGGTCGAATATGCCCCTACTCCGGGTCCTTTGTAATCGTTATGCCACGCTTTCACGGTTCTCTTAATCTTATCCTGCAAAACAAGGTCAGTGTTTGATGACAGGATAGTATTTAGAAGTTTTTAGAAAACCTTGGTACGTGGTATGGATTGCCTTCCTGTAAAAAAACTATGTCAGTATTATCTTTATATGTACAGGTGATGTAATCACATGACACCGGACATATTTATTACGATGATGCCGGTATGACAGTTATATGCCATTTACATGACATTTATTTATTCGACTGAATGATAAAAGGGCATGAAGAAGCTTCCCTTTCGTTAGGTTTATCAGAGGCTGACCTACCCTAGGGTTACTCTCGCGGGCTTTTTGGCATGAAGGTCCCCAAATCTTCGCAATCTACTCGTCTGAATCCTTTCAATTGGAGCGGATTTGGGTGGTGCGTTTCCTGAGCCATCTCCAGGGAGCAGCCCCTTCGAGTCCAGTAATAAGCAACCGACAGGTTCGCCTCAGGAGGAGGTACACTCTCAACATACATTCACATTCATCGTCCTCACCGTATGCAAATGATTTTACTTTAAACTAAAGCAATCCCATTCAATCATTCACTCTTTGGACAAAACACGCATTCACACAACAAAAGCACAAAAGATCAAAATATCGCATGCACACACATATTCATGAATTTTAAAGGATAGGACAACATCAAGATTTGAACGCGGCTTAAGCCCTCTAATGTCCCCAGCAGAGTCGCCAGCTGTCGACGCCGGTTTTATCCGCTTATGCGATATTTGGTCTTTTCCAATTTTAGCCTTTTGATTAGATGATTTTTTGGAAAAGGTCGGCTTGAATGTCGACGGGGTTTTGAAGTATCGTTTTTTATGATGAGCCAATTAACCAGAGTCGCCAGTTGGTATATTTGAAATGGATGTACCAACTCATCCGAATTTTCGTTTTTTATAAATCGCTGGCTCATATGTGACTCCGAATTAATTGGTCTGCGAATCGAGATTCATAGAGTTCGGGGGCTTGCTTAAGTGAGGGGAAGGTGTTAGGCACCCCTCGACTTCCGTGAAACACGGTTACCGCAATCTTGATGCTTTCCTATCCTTTAATTCATGAAACGTGTGCGTGTGCGCGCGTGTGTGTGTGTGTGTGTGTGCCTACGTGAATGTTGTGGTGAGTTTGTATGCAAGAATCATTTGGATTTTTTAGGGAAAATCGTGCTTTGATTTGAGAATGCTTCGGAATGTCCTTCGATTTATACGAGAAAGCTTGATTCTTTATAAGAAAGGTTTGATTTTAATTTGTCAAAACTATGAGATTTTCATTAGGTGTCGTTTTGGTGAAACAAGAGTTTTAAACCTTCGTCAAAATAGGAATCGAGATCTATACGTTGCTTTCGTAACTCAAACGATGGGCAACTTCTAGAATCTCTTTAACCCTATGCACAACAGTTTAATAAAACGTCAATTATTTGACAAAATCATTCCTTATGATATTTGAAAACGATTTTCTTTAGCTTTCTCGTTTGAAATAGAAATCGACATTCATTAGCACTTCCCATTTATTAACCTCGTGATGCTAATAGCCTAGTTTGATTGATTTTATGAAGATCTTATCATTTGGCTTTGAAATCAATTTCGTCTCATAAATCAAATCGAGCATAAACACGCGTCGGAGCTATTCATGGGCATGTAAGCCATCAAAATAACCCCAAACGCCTACAATCACAAGTTTCACTATTTCGGGGCCTTAAACACGATTCTTACCTTGGCGTCGTTTTAAGGCCCGCCGATTACATATTTACAATGAAAGGTACATCGAATTTATTACATATATCAAAAGATGTCCATCGTCGGATTTGGACCACGGGGTCGCGCTCCTAGGCTCACATCCAAAATCGCTACACACCCACAAGATCCTAAAAATAACAATCTAAATAAACTATGCATAATACATCATTACAACGAGCTAAAATTCACCAAATGGATATCATCGGGCCATTAGGAGGAATTTCGTTCCATTTGGGAACCCTCACTAATAACCCTCAATCCATGGATTCACAACAATATACAAGAACAACTACATTTAATATAATTTGGATGACAAAAAGCTTAACAAAAATGGTAAAACAAAATGCTAAAACAAAGGATTTTTCACCTTGCAAATAATCGCCACAATATGTATGAGTTTGTGTATTGAATAGAGTAGAAAATATGAGATATAATCTCACAAAATGGGTACAATTGCTCACTATTTCTCCCTCTTTTCTCTCTTAATTTCTCTTATTTTCTGCTGTTTTTCTCCTCTCTTTTCCGCTGCTGCCGCCTCCTTTTTTGTTGCTGAACCTCTCTTGGATGAAATGAAGAAACTGAGCTGAAATAGGCTGGCTAGGGCAGCCGCAGATTGATCTGCGGCTGGCTGGCCCACCCCCCATCGCACTCAGCTGGTTTCCTGGCTTCGAGTCCCGTGCGCACCACCATTATTTTAATCGTTTGGCCGCAGATCAATCCGCGGCTGCGTGGGCTGATTTTCTCGATTTTCGGGCCATGCCTCGATTCTCGTGTCGTGACGTCGGCTTTCACCGACAGGCTCGTATTTTACAGTCCGGGAATCATTGGGAGGCGTGCCACACCTTCCGGGAATGCCAAATTCGGATAGCCTTGCTGTCACGTCGATTTCGGTTGCAGATTGTAATGGTGGCGTCGAGCGTCCGTACTTTTTCCATCTTTTGCTCTCGCAGGCCGGTCCATTTGACGAATTTGCCCTCCTATCAAGGTTAGTATACGAAGTGCAAAATTTGGGTGTCTACAATATACATGTCTGAAGGACCAAGTTTCAACGGCATTCATGTCACATTTAATATAAATAAATTAATTATTATAATATATACATGTCTAAGTGACTGAGCGATTGACTGATTTATCGATTCTCAAGTCTGCCACAGGAAATGAGCCAATGAGACAATGACCAACGTAAAAAAAAAATAAAAAATAACAGTATAAGGATGGTCCAAACCAGCCTGGTCTGTAGGCCTCAGCAGATCATCTATTCAACTATCAAGTCTGGCCTGGCCTAGCCTGCGGGTCTAAAGTCAATGACCTGGCCTGACCTGGTCAAAGTCCAAAGCCTGACAGGTCAAGGCCAGGCCAGACCAGGCCGGTCTGTTGTACATGTCTAGATAAGAGTTACCGTTCCAAGTTTGAGATGGCCTTGAAAATCCTTTATTGTAAATGGAGGTTTTGCTGTAGATAGGATTCTACAATCATTGCGGCTTACCTACTTGTCTTCTTCCGAAATTTCTAGGTGATGATTCTGCTGCAAATACTCTTTGTAATTCAAGTTGCCTTATTTTTTTACAGTGTAGAATTGGATGCGAGTTTGACTTTGAGATAAAATAATTTCCTTTATTTTTTGCAAGTTAAATTATGTAGCTCCTTCTCGTAAAAATCTGTGCGATGTACTTTTTTGTGTAGATAGTGCAATCTATTTAGTAATATTCTAATAAGTGAGACAGATTCGAAGGGGCCCACACGTCAGCTTTTATGGGGACTTTCTATGCACCTGTCTACATTATTTTCCAGGAACTAGTTATAATTAGTCATGCTTAAGTAAGTGGTGTTTGTTTGTAATGGAATGATGTCTCAATACTATATGAATCTATGATTAGTAGTCAGTTCGATGTTGTTTTCTTGTCTGATGCTTTAGAGAGAAGGATTTCTATTACTTTATTTTGTGACGTGATAGGCTTATCAGTTAATAAAGCTTCTTTTTATGCCCTCTTGGTGGGAATAGAATATGGACCTTTGTATTACCAGGGGAATGCTTACTATAAATGCGCAATTAGTTCCATTAGGTTATAATTCTACTCTTGAATACCAATATGTGTGTGTGTGTGTCTAAGTGTTATTGGTTATATATTATCAAGTGCTAGGCCATTTATATTCGGTGATGTGATGTGGCCAACTCATGTCAAAAGGTTGTATGTTGGAGAGCTTTTTTTGTGTTTGAATTTTCAAATCTAGTGGTGATTGCTGCTGGTTCCAGGCGGGGTTCTTGAATGCCGAATTAGCACTTCTCATATTAGGCTAAGCCTCTCCAGTTGTAAACAGTACCTGTAGAACAGTTCATTTTTATTTTTTATTTTTTGTAGTGCGAGAATGTAGGAATACACACAAATGACATTTGTCATTTGTAGGATTTCTGCACTTTGGTACAACACCTCGTTCTTGTTTCTTCTTGGTACATAGATAATGTATTTATCATTTCTTCGGTAGGTTATTGAACATGAGATACACAAGATTCCATCGTTCCATACGAAAGGCCTGAATGAGTTTAAAGATTCCCTAGTCTAGGAGTCTGGTAAGTAAGTTATGAAGGATGGGGCTTTTAATAATTTTTATGTGCACGGATGCCATAGATTTGGTTGAACAAAACTTGAGTGTTTACACTTTTCATTATTAATTCAAAATGCCTTGTTGTTTCACTGTGTGAATTTAATGTGAATACAACTTTGTGATAAGCAGTTACCTTTCCTTTTATCAAGTGAATGTTTATGTTCTTTCTACATACAATTGTACATTCTATAATGTAGAACTCCATAGTCTATGTTTCTTATATACAAATTTAACTTTGAGATTGTTATTGTGTTGTGCTGATTGAGAGATTAAGGTCATGTTTATTTGCAAAGATAACACTTGGGATTAGACTATTAATCCCAAGTCACTTGTTTGTTTTAAAAATTAATTTGGGGCAACTGATCATATTACCCCTTTTCTAAGTCTTCTCGATAATCCCCAACCACTTAGTTCTTCTATTTTGTTGCCAAATGGAAACACTTTTCATATAACACACATTGGCTCAATTAGGTTTACTCAAACTCTACACTGTATAATGTTTTGTGTGTTCCTCTTTTCCATTTTAATCTTCTCTCTACTAGTAAGCTCACCAAAGATGCTAACATTATTCTTATTTTCTCATCTCATGCTTGCTATATGCAGGACCCTACCTTGAAGAAGATGGTATAGATTGGTAATCTTCAAGGAGGGCTGTATAAGCTTCATTCCTCATCCATGTTTCTTGCTTCTACACAAGTTCATTCTACCATTTCCTGTAATAAGACATTCATGTGAAGTATGTCCTCTTGCAAAACAAACTAGCTAGGAAACCTTTTTCCTTTTAGTACTTCTATGTCTTCTCATGTGTTTGTCTTATACATTGTGATATATGGGGTCCATATAGAGTTAAAAGTCACGGTGGTGGTGGTTATTTTCTCACAATTGTTGATGATTGTTCTTGCAATACTTTGACTTTTTTTATTTCAATCCAAGGATCAAGTTATTTAATTGCTTATGAATTTTGTTTCTTATGTGCACACTCAATTTAACGATACTATTAAGTGCATAAGGTCTGATAATGGTTCTGAATTTCTTAAGAACACCTTATCTAACTTTTTCCATGCCAAAGGTATTATTCAACAAACTAGTTGTGTTGACACCCCTCAGCAAAATGGTGTTGTTGAGAGAAAACACAGACACCTTTTAGAAATGGCTAGGGCTTTGAGGTTTCATGCTAATATTCCTCTTACCTTCTGGGGAGATTGTGTTCTTACAGCCACTTATTTAATTAAGAGGCTTCCCAACTCTGTTCTTCATGGCAAGGCTCCTTTTGTGGTTTTATCTCTTCCTACTTATTCTCATCTAAGAGTTTTTGGATGTCTCTATTTTGTTTCTACTCTTCTCCCAGGTGGTAGAGATAAATTTCAGCCTAGGGCAACAAAGTGTGTTTTTCTTGGGTATCCTAATGGGCAAAAAGGGTATAGAGTGTGTGATTTTTATGTTAGTAGAGATGTCACTTTTCATGAAGACTTCTTTCCATTTGCATCTCATAATTCTGTTTCTTCTTTACCTGTTTCTGATTCTACCCATGTTGATAATTCACCATTGGGTGTTGTTGTTCTTCCTACATAACTTTTACCACCTTCTTCTACTGTTTCTTTTGCTCCGTATAGTTTGTCTCAGTATTTGTCTTATAATCGTTGTAGTCCCTCTTATCAACATTTCATTGCTGCTACTGCTTTAATACCTGAACCTAAAACTTATAAACAAGCTTGTAAAGATGAGAAATGGTGTGAAGCCATGTTACTGAGATTAATGCCTTGGAGGCAAACCATACATTGGCTGTAAGTGGATATTCAAGGTTAAGTACAATTCTGAAGGTGCTGTGGAAAGTTACAAAGTAAGGCTAGTTGCAAATGGTTTCATACAGATAACTGGGTTAGACTATAGTTATCAGATCGGCCAATTTTTTTCGAAACCGTATGAGCAACTAGGCTTTTGTTAAATCGGACCGAATTTTTCTGAGTTTTTTGAGCTTTCTCCTTGAGTTATTCTTGCAGATCTGAGCTTTTATATGTTGCAGTCTTGGAGATTTAATTGGATATATATTCTGCAACCATGGTGCGTAATTGTGTGTGAGAGGGAAAGAGGATGGGAGGAGAGAGATCATGTAGGCTATTGTGACTATGTTAGAGATAAAAAGGGATGAGAAGAGATAGGATTTGGGTTCGCTATGGTCCTGTGGAATGAAGAAGATTTTAGAGTGAGCAAGATAAAGAGAGAAAGCGAGAGAGTGAGAAAGATGAAGGGAGTTACAGAGAGAGACAAAGCGAGGAAGAGGAAGAGGAAGAGAGTAATGTTAAGTTAGAGAGATGATGATTAATTATTTAATTGTACTCCTACTTTTAGGCTTTAGCTTCTTGAGGACGGCGCATACTTTTGTTTCGTTAGAGTATATGCCCAATAATATTTACAAATTCAAATAGCTTAGCTTTACAACATATTTTGAATAAAATAATAAAATGTAGAATATAAAAATACTTAAAAGCACCACTTGATCTCTTTCAACATTGAAAAATAAATTCTATAATTATTTAATATCTTAGTATTATGATTTACTACAATATAAAGTTTAATAATCATACATTTGTATTTATTTATACATATTTTTTGTAAATTAGAATTAAACAAAATATTAATATTAAATAATTTTTTATAATAATTAATGTCTAATTTTGCAATTGGGTGACTTTATTAATTAATTTATTATTTGGTACTTGGTACTTTATCTAATAAAGTATATGTTTCCTGTACAAAATAAAAATTTTTATAATACTTGTTATTATTTTTGATGATGTATAATAGTTTTAATTATTTTAATTTATAAATTCGGCTCAACCAGTTTAACACACGATTCAACGGTTGAACTAATGAACCACTAAACTGGTGCCTCGATCGGTTCAATGTTCGGTCTGGTTCTGATAATTATGGTTAGATTATTTTGAAACTTCTGCTCCTCTAACAAAAATAACTACAGTTCGAGTTTTGCTTGCTTTATCAGCTATACATAATTGGCATTTGGACAAATGGATGTTATTAATGCTTTCGTTCATGGTGATCCTTTGGAGGAAGTATATGGATTTTCCTCCCGGGTTTTCTCCCTATTCTACTGGTATCTCAGTCCCTTTAGTCTGTAAACTACAGAAATCCTTGTATGACCTTAAACAAGCTCCTCGTTAGTGGTTAGCAAAATTTTCTGGTGCTCAGTTGGCATATGGCTTTACACAGTCCTACAACGACTCCATCTTGCATAGATCCCCTTATATGGTGTTCTTATTAGTTTTTTGTGGATGACATTATTGTAGCAGGCCCAAACTTGACTCTTATTAAGGCTGTCAAAGACTATTTACATGCACAGTTCAAGGTCAAAGACTTGGGTGTTTGAAAAAATATTTCTTGGTTTAGAGGTTGTCAGATCTGGTAAGGGCGCATCCTTTTATATCAGAGGAAATATGTGCTAGATATTCTGAAGGATTGTGGGCATACAACAACTAAAACTTCTAAGGTTCCTATGGAATAGAATCATACTCTTCTAGCTAATGAAGGACCTGAGTTTGAGAATCCATCTATGTACAGGCGGTTAGTGGGACGGTTGATTTATCTGACCATTACTCGACCTGATATTTGCTACAGTGTTCATATCCGTAGTCAATTCCTGGTAGCCCCCAAGCAAGCACACATGGATGCAGCCTTAAAATTGGTAAGGTACCTCAAGGGCTCCTGGAGTCCTAGTCAAGGACTTTTCCTCTCCAGTTTTAGCTCTCTTCATTTAAGAGCTTACACTGATGCTGACTGGGGGTCTTGTAAGCTCACAAGTCGGTCACTTGCAGGATATTGTATCATGCTTTGTTCTACCTTATTTATTATTCTGGAAAATGTAAACCGCAAACCACTGTATCCAAGTCTCTGCAGAAGTTGATTATTGGGCAATGGCCAACTCTTGTGAAATTACTTGGCTTGTGTCCTTGTTAAAAGATTTTGGTCTTTCTCATGTTACTCCTGACATTGTTTCGTGATATCAGTCCACTCTATATATACTGTTTCATGAACGAACCAAACACATTAAGATAGACTGCCATTTGGTCCGTGAGAAGCTTCTTCAAGGCATGATTCAGAACAGCTCATTTACCAACTCATTTGCAGCCTGCAGACTTGTTTACTAAGGCTTAAGTCATGATGTTCTTCTTAATCATATTAGTAAGTTTTCTTAGAGGAGCTGGACTCCAAGCATTATGGGTAAAACATACAGAGGTTCAAATGAATGTGGCTATGCTTCTTTGGTTGAGCAAACTCTTTCCTTGGAGGCGAACAAGAAGAGTTTTCATCTGTCAATCGCAAGGAAAAAAACATTCCAACGAGTTACTAATTACAAATTGTAGATTTGTTTTCCTTTCCGAAAAGATAATAGATTCGTAGAGTTGAGAAATCATTCCATTACAAACAATCACCAGTTTAACTAAGCATGACTAATTTCATCTAAGATCTTGGAAACTAATGTAGGCAGCTGCATAGAAAGTCCTAGTTAATCCAGCTATTTCTGCGCCTCTGAATCTGTCTCACTTGATTATATTGTTACTAATTATATTGCTTTTACTTGAGACATATATAAATAGACTACGGAGTTCTACATTATAGAACGTACAGTATATGAGAAAGAACATTAACATTCACTTGAAAAAATGAAACAGTGAAACAAGGCATTTTGAATTAACAAGACTATTCCAAGCAAAATCACCCTCACTTAAAAATAATCCAAAAGACACCACTTGGTAAACCGCAATGATCCTTGCAGTGTACGACCAGCAATATCTTCATTTACAACTGCGGAGTTCAAAAGCCATCTCAAATGCTAGAACTTGGGATACTCATTTTACCCATTCTTCTAAATCACAGTAAAACCTGTCCTTTAGGCGGTAATAGAAGATGAATCAGGTAAGAAACCCCTCCTTACCATTTCGTCAAGAAGTATCTTTGCCTCGTGACACTGGTTCCCCTTCAAAAAACCTTGGACAATAGCATAGTAAGTGACTTTATTTGGCGGGCAGCCATTTTCTTCCATTTTGATGAGAAATCCCTTCGCCTCTTCAAATTGCTGATTATGACAAAGCCCACTTATTAGTATGGTATATGTCCTAACATCAGGTTTCAAACCTTTAGAAGAAAGATTATCAAAAAGTTCCCTTGCTGTATCAATCTTTCCATCCTTGCTAGTGCCATCAATGAGAATATTGTAAGGAGCAACATCAGAAATTAATCCCCTATTCTCAAACATATGAAATAAAGACAATGCCTCAGCAATCTGATGATTTTTACAAAGTCCATCTAACAAGATACCACGGGTGTACAGGCTTGGCACTACGCCCCTTGCTTGCATCTCATTAAAAAGTTCAAGACCAGCTGCACATTTACCCATTTGAAATAAGCCTTTAAAAGACTGCTGTAGGTAATAACGTCAGACTTCAATCCCTTGGAAGTCATTTCTCGAAAGAGATGCACCGCCTAATCCATTTTTTTCATCTTGCAATAACCATTGATTAAACTGTTATAACTAACAATGTCTGGCAAAATACCTCTATCAACCATCAAATGAAGCACTTGCATTGCTTTATCCATTTGCCCTCGCAAACAATATCCATCTATGAGTGATGTGTATGTGACAATATCAGGATCCATGCCTCCTTGAATCATGTTTTGGATCAAGGAATCTGCTTCTTCTATCTCCCCTTCCTTGCAATATGCATCCACCAATATATTAAAGGCGTACAAATTTGGAGAAATTTTTAGGTTACACATTTCTTTCCAAACCCTAGTAGCCTCATTCCAACGACCAAAATTGCATAATCCTTGAATCAATGAATTATATGTGATAACATTTGGCGGAATTCCTTTTCCGGTCATTTCTGAGAAAAGGTTCAAAGCATTGTCTATCGGTCTATCCTTACAGAGACTATCTATGATTTTGTTATACGATACGGTGTCAGGTTTACATCTATTCTTTTCCATAAACTTGAGCAATTTAATAGCTGCAGCGGTGTTCCCAGTTTTACAAAGCCCATTTATTACGGTATTATACATGACTTGATCGGATTCACAAACTCTCTCCCTGATCAACTTCTTAAATAACTCCACTGCCTCAGGAGTCCTATCTGCTAGAATGAGTCCCTTTAAAAAAGTGTTAAAGGTAGTCCTATTCGGTGAAAAACCACGTTTAAAGAAAGTACACAAGATAGTAAAACCGTAACCAACTTCATATAGGTGGCAACAGCAATTGATTGCAATACTCAAGGTATATTCATTAACTGGAACACCCAAGAAACCCATTTTCTTAAACAAAACAATTGCAGAATCGTAATGTTTCATCTTAGAAATAATCCCAGGTAATTTGGTAAAATCAACAACGGAAGGCTTAGGTCGCATTTGGAGCATTTCATCGAACAGATTGAGGGCATGTTCGAGTTTATTAACATTGTCAAAACAAAATCTAGGTCGGTTTGAACTAGTAATAATAGAATGAGAGTGAAAATGAGAGTGGGAAAAAAAATACCTTCATAATCATTACCAAGAATGGATCTTCTTCTCAAGATGAAAGAGACAACTGTAGAAACACAATTTCTCTTCATTAACATCTTCTGGAGCCAAAAGAATGGTCTCAATTGAAGTAGTAATGTGTATTTGAAGATTGAATGAACCCTAACAGTGTGTTTTTTAGTTTTGAAAATGGTGGAAAAGAAAGGATTTTGGGAGAATTTTAATTGCTTTATATCCAACAGAGAAGTGAGAGAAACGGAGAAAGATAATATTGACCGCTAAATAATTTTCTATCTAGCTACTATATAAAGTGGGTGGGGTGGCATGAAGTTACTTTTAGCCTAATTTTTTCTCATGTTATATTATTTAAGAAATTTTTTTTAAATAAAATTAAAGGTAACTTTTCACATCCATAATTCTTTCTTTAATTATTTTTAGTTTTTATTTTTTATAAAAATGTAATACATGAAGTAGTGTTTGGTTGCTTTTTATTATCTCTTGTTGGTCTTGTCTATTTTTTGCAAAGATGTTGAGTTATTTGATAAAAACTTTGACAACCACTTTGCATATTAAAAAAAATACTAAATTGCAAAATTGATCATCCTATTTGTAGCTTTTTTACGACCGCTTCCTCAAACTTTTTTTTATAGTATAACTCACTCTTTAAGTTACGTAAGTGCTAAAAAGGAGGCTCTATTGAATTTTTTAATTCAAAATAGTAACATGAGTAACGGATCTAGGGGTAGAATGAGAATAAAAAAAAAATTAACAAACAAGAAAGAAAATTCAAAACAAAAATAAAAAATATAAATATAAAACTAAAAAAAAACTAATTTAAGAAGGTAACAAAACAAAACCTTAATTTTAAATTAAAATTAAAATTAAAATTTTTAAATTTTAAAACATTAAATTTTTAAGAGTAGAGTAAAATTTTAAAATAACAATAACAATGCTACTAAATAAAAGTTAAAATAACAAAACTAGTCTATATATCTATATCTATATACATATATAATAAGACAACCCTTGATTTTTTTGTCTTCGTTTTTAGTATAGGCCTAGAATTTAACTAGTACTAAAATACTTTTTAAAGTCTCCCTAATTTTATTTATCAAATAGACTTAGAGTCTAACTATTATTAAAACATTTTTTTAATGTACAAAGAAAGAAGGAGAAAAGAAAGGAGGCAAAGTACTTTTATAATAATTGCCTACAAATTTACATTCAATTTATTAACAGTATTCAAATATTATTTCTACATTTAAAACTTCAATTGCATATAAAAAATAACTCCTAAAAACTATTTCATGGATAACACCTAATAAATTTATGAAGTCAATAGCTACATATCAAACAAAAAATATCACCTTCTATCCTATATTGTCATCATAACTAAGTATTTAATTTAGTAATAATGACATAATAGTACAATTATATTTTAATTTTAAAGATATTAAGTTATTTTATATGACTCTTTTTGTGAAACAAATATTTTATATTATTATTTTAGAAACAACTTCTTTACAAAACAAAGATAGTCAAATTATAAATAATAAAATATAACATACAAAAAATATATACACATATAGAAATTAACAGATAAATTAAAAATATCAAAAATCACATTACCAATATTTAATTGTGAGTCATCGACAATTATATATGGTATATACTAATTCGTTTTTGGAACAAAATCTATAATAAAAAATTTTTTATATAAAATACATAAATAATATTTAAAAATAAAACAAATATTTTATCTACAAAACAATCTCGTACTTCGCACGTGATACTTAACTAGTAAATATATAATAAGACAAAACTTAATTTTTTGGTCTTCGTCTTTGGTATGAGCCTAGAATTTAACTATAAGTAAAATACTTTTTATTCTCCTATATAATGCTAAGATTAATTTAACTAGAACTAAAACTCTCTTTATAGTCCTACAAACTTTAATATTAACTTATTATTCTATAATTCTACAGTAATTTTATTTTTTTATAAGAGTCATTTAGTTACTTAGTTGTGATGCCCCCAAAATAGGTCCATACAACCCATTTTGAGTCGCCAATTACATTCTACAAAATCCAAATACCAATACAAATTTTTTCATTTACAACTAATAATTGTCGTGCAAAATACAACAACACACATACTGTGAGTTTCAATACAAATATTGTAACGAAACTAATACAACAATAATCACACCCAACTTAAGTTCTCAATATAATTATTGTCATACTATCTTATAAAGTATTGAGATATTTCTACAGTCTCGGACCATCACTCCATTCTCCGACTAGTCTCATTTACACTCTCATTCTTATTACCTGAAAGGAATTGTGAAGCAAAAGAGTGAGCACAAATAGCCCAATAAAGAATATCATGACTAAGATAAATGAAGAATAAATTATCTTTAGCCTTCAACAGTAATAAATCAGAGATTTAAAAATATTATAAGATTTTCAACAATAACTACAGCGGAACAAGCAATCCATTAGAAGAGTCAAGTAGACCATAATGTCTACTATCTTCCAGAAGTTAAAGGTTCACCACTAATATTTTATCCATGTAACACCAATCAATAATTCATGTTCAACAATTTATCTTTGTAATACGGGTCAAAGATATTTATTTGTAACACCACCGGTCATGATCATGCTAAACGTCAGTTCATCTTTGCACTACGGGTCAAAGAGAACTTTCACCGGTCACTTCAACCTTCATATCTCCTTCTATACACGTTCAAATTGGTCCATTTCGGACTCTATGGACTCCTAATTCATGGAGCTACAACATATCAAAAATGCAGAACTACCCATTAATATTAACATGGCCAAATCTTAAGCCAAAGTATAAAGTTATGCTCTGTTTTTCGAGTTCTTGACAAGTTTTACAAAAATCATTACTACGAACTCATTTTAACTGCTTTTTACTCCATTCCAACTGGGTTAGTTTCATAACTCATGGAACTACCATATCATAACAACAAATAAAATTAACAAATACGAAATCATGGCTCTACAGTCCTCTAAAACGTCCAACAGTCCATGTTTGTCTAGAAAATGTCCATTGTTCATCCTTTATGCCAAGGTTCGGATCATTCTTCGTTTTTGTTCCACTTTAAAGGTATTAATAGCTTACAAGGTGTCTTAACAACATTTATAAACAATCATAACAAACAACACTATCAAGAATCGCCATAAATCCGACTCACAAGCTTAAGAGCTCAAAACTAAGAAAAACTCAAAAATCTTTAAAACAATCGAATGGAATGGATTTTTGTTGGTGTTTTACCTCTGTAAATCCTTCCTAGAGGTTAAGAAGATTGCTAGGCTTTGCTTTGAGTCCTTATTTCTCGCCTGGCTTCTCTTCCTCCTCCACCCGTGCACTTTCTCCTTCTTTTTCTTTGTTCTTCTTCTTCTTTTTACTGAACTCTTTCTCTCTCTATCTATCTGCAGTATAAGGAACTTGGAAGAACAAATGAAATGAATGGGAGGCTTTGGAGAACGAATGAGTTAATCGTCCGAGAAGAATGTCACAAAGTGAACAATTCGATACATTGTGTACTGTGTTTTGCAACACAGTGTCGGCTCCTCCCTCCTGTCAACTGCTGATTGGCCAAGGCCAACACTTGGAGAAATTCTATTGGTCCAAGGCTTAAATGCCTCTCCACTTAATCCGAATATACACAAAATATACCCGAATACTCCCACTTTTATACCAAAATAGCACAATAACTATACTCATAATTAAAATGGGTACTCCCATAAATTATTGGGATAGGTAAAAATAATAAGTACGGGGTTTGTCCATTTATTCAGATAATCACATAAACCAATTCGGATATTAATTAAGTCCCGAATAGGCTCAAATAAAACTTCTGACGCTTGAAAAAATTATTCCTCCGCATTAACGAAATTATTCAAAATCGAAAAGGACGTAAAAATATCTGGCATGAATAGTGTCATGAATAGTGCCTTGGGAAGTGTGTCTGTGAATAGTAAACCGTGAATAGCGATTTAGCGATAATACGCGAAATCAATTTATTCACTTATATTATAACACGTAAAATTTTATGCATTCACTTAATCCAGGTTGTCACACAAAAATAATATTAATAAAGTATAATATATATATATATATAGATACATAAATTCAAATTTCAAGGCAAATCCAGAATTCTCGGTCGTTACAATGATTATGACTAGGAACTGTGAATTGGTATAATCATGACCTTTGGTGTTACAGACAAAGGCTTGTGGTGAAAGTTCTCTTTGGCCCGTAGTTCAAAGATGGACTGTTGATTGGCATGATCATGACCATTGGTGTTACATATGAATATCTATGGCCCGTAGTGCAAAGATGAACTGTTGATTTGCATAATTATGAACATGAACTGTTGATTGGTGTTACAGGGATAAAATATTGATGGTGAACTTTTAAATTGTAGAAGATAGTAGACATTATGGTCTACTTGACTCTTTAAATGGATTGCTTGTTCCGCTACAGTTATCGTTGGAAACTTATGTTATCTTTAAATCTTTGATTTATAACTATTGAAGACTAAAAATAATTTATTCTTCATTATCTTAGTTATTGTCGACGCCGGGTTTCTTTTCTTGTGTCCTTTTGGTCTTTTCCAATTTTAGCCTCTTGATTAAATGATTTTTTGGAAAAGGTCGGCATTAATGTCGACGGGGTTTTGAAAGATCGTTTTTTATGATGAGCCAATTAATCAGAGTCGCCAGTTGGTATATTTGAAATGGATGTACCAACTCATCCGAGTTTCGTTTTCGTAAATCGCTGGCTCATGTGTGACTCCGAATTAATTGGTCTGCGAACCGAGATTCATAGAGTTCGGGGGCTTGCTTAAGCGAGGGGAAGGTGTTAGGCACCCCCCGACTTCCGTGAAACACGGTTACCGCAATCTTGATACTTTCCTATCCTTTGATTCATGAAATGTGTATACGTGCGGGTGTGTGTGTGTGTGCGTGTGTGCTTATGTGAATATTGTGGTGAGGTGAAACATTTGGCTTTTATGAAAAATCGTGTTTTGTTTCGGGAATGTTTTAGAACGTCGTTTCCGTTAATACGAGAGAGCTCCTTTATTCGTGCGAAAGGTTGGATTTTTACTTGTCAAAAGCTATGAGATTTTATTTAGGCGTTTGTTTCGGCAAAACAAGAATCTTTTAAACCTTTGTCAAAATAGGAATCGAAATCTATACATTGCTTTCATAAAATGATGGGCAATTTCTAGGATATCTTTAACCCTATGCACAAAGGTCTAATAAAACATTTCGTTCATTCGTAAAAGCCATTTTTTGTGATGGTTGAAAATGATTTCCTTTGGCCTTCTCGTTTAGTAGGAATCGACATTTATTAACACTTCCGATTTTTAACCTCGTGATTCTAATAACCTAGCTTGTTTGATTTTAATAAAACAAATCTTCATCGTTTAATCCTTGAAATCATTTTTGTGTCACAAAATCTAATCAAGCATAAATACGCGTAGGGGCTATTCATGGGCATGTAAGCCATCCAAACATCCCCGAACGCCAACAATCACATGTTCCACTACTACGGGGCCTTAAACCCGATTCTCGCCTTAACGTCGTTTTAAGGCCCAACGGTTACATATTACAAAAACGAGCACCTTGAATATATACATACATCAAAACGTCCATTATCGGATTTGAACCACGGGGTCGCGTTCCTAGGCTCACACGAGATTATGACATGCCCACAAAATGAATACTACGCAATTAACTAACCCGGATTTATCTAATACACCATGATATCCGAAAATGACAATCTAAATAAATTACATCCAATGAACCACCATAAACAAGCTAAAAATTTCATCAATTGGATATCCTCGGATTATTAGGAAGAATTTTGTTCCGATGGAACCCTCACCAATAATCCCTAATCCATGATTATTTAACAAGATACATGAAAGTCACATCTAATTTACTCAATCAATATGGCATAAATTGCTAGAACAAATAGAAATTTTCACCTTGCAATTGATCTCAAATGGATGTGAACTTGTGTATTGAATAGGATAAGGAGTGTATTTGATACAACAAAAATCAAAAGAATTAAATCCTCTCTTTTTTTCCTCTCCTTTCTCCCTATTTGATTGCAAATTTTTGCTCTTTTTCTCTCTATTTCCGTGCTCCTTGTTGCTGCTGGAATTCTTCTTCTCTCCCAATTCTTTTCACCTTCCACTCTCTGTATGCTGCACGAAACTGGGCTGAAATAGGCTGGCCAAAGCCAGCCGCAGATTGATCTGCGGCTGGCTGGCCGCCTGCCTTCCACTCACCCCGATTTCGAGTTCCGTGTTTCGAGATCCGTGTTTTCAAAAGGCGCACTATTTGGCCGCAGATCAATCCGCGACTGGACGGTTTGACTTTCTCGTTTTCCGTGCCACGCCTCGATTTTCGTTCCGTAACGTCGGTTTTCGCTGACAGGCTCGTATTCGGCAGTCCGGGAATTTCCGGAAGACGTGCCACCTCATTCGGGGATGTCTGTTCCGGATGGCCTTATTGTCACGTCAGCTTTGGTCGCCAAACATTGCGGTGGTGTCGGGCGCTCGCACTTGTGCCCATTCCTTTGCTCCCGCAAGCCGGTTCAATTGACGATTTTGCCCTCCTGTCATGGTTAGTACAGGGAACGCAAAATTTGGGTGTCTACAACTGCCCCTCTTTATCATGTTCATGCAATGTTTAATGAAATGAACAGGATAAAGAATAGACACTCGATGCATGAATGATAGTGCACAAGGATGACAATGCATACGTGATGCAACACATATGATTTATGATGCCACGTAAGATGCAATTGATGCAAATCATTCAGAAAAGGGTGTCGAGGCTGATGATTGTCTCGTCGGGGCCGGGTATCGTCGCCGGTCACCCATTTCGTAACCCCCGGTTATCGTCGCCGGTTGGTTATCTTGTCGGAGCCGGTTTTCGTCGCCGGACATCCATCTCGTAATCGCCGGTTATCGTCGCCGGTCGATTGTCCCGTCGGGGCCGGTTATCGTCGCCGGTCACCCATCTCGTAACCCCCGATTATCGTCGCCGGTTGGTTATCTTGTCGGAGCCGATTTTCGTCGCCGGACCTCCATCTCGTAATCGCCGGTTATCGTCGCCGGTTGATTATCTCGTCGGGGCCGGGTATCGTCGCCGGTCACCCATCTCGTAACCCCCGGTTATCGTCGCCGGTTGGTTATCTTGTCGGAGCCGGTTTTCGTCGCCGGACATCCATCTCGTAATCGCCGGTTATCGTCGCCGGTCGATTGTCTCGTCGGGGCCGGTTATCGTCGCCGGTCACCCATCTCGTAACCCCCGGTTATCGTCGCCGGTTGGTTATCTTGGATCTCAGCCCTTCCTAGGGTTTATTGTTTTTTGTATTTTTTCTTTTTGTGGATATCAGCCCTTCCCAGGGTTGTTCACCATCTTGTTGTGGTTCGCGTGGATCTCAGCCCTTCCCAGGGTTTGTTGTTTTTTGTCTTCTTTCTTTTTGTGGATATCAGCCCTTCCCAGGGTTGCTCACCATCTTGTTGTGGTTCGCGTGGATCTCAGCCCTTCCCAGGGTTTGTTGTTTTTTTGTCTTCTTTTTTTTGTGGATATCAGCCCTTCCCAGGGTTGCTCACCATCTTGTTGTGGTTCGCGTGCATCTCAGCCCTTCCCAGGGTTTGTTGTTTGTTTGGATCTCAGCCCTTCCCAGGGGTCGTTGATTGTTTGGATACCAGCCCTTCCTAGGGTCTTTGATTGTTTGGATACCAGCCCTTCCCAGGGGTCGTTGATTGTGTGGATACCAGCCCTTCCCAGGGGTCGTTGATTGTTTGGATACCAGCCCTTCCCAGGGATCGTTGATTGTTTGGATACCAGCCCTTCCCAGGGTTGTTAGTTGTTTGGATCTCAGCCCTTCCCAGGGTGTTAGTTATTTGGATCTCAGCCCTTCCCAGGGTGTTAGTTGATTGGTTGGATACCAGCCCTTCCCAGGGTGTTAGTTGATTGGTTGGATACCAGCCCTTCCCAGGGTGTTAGTTGATTTTTTGGATACCAGCCCTTCCCAGGGGTCATTGATTTTTTGGATACCAGCCCTTCCCAGGGGTCGTTGATTATTTAGATACCAGCCCTTCCCAGGGATCGTTGATTTTTGGATACCAGCCCTTCCGAGGGATCGTTGATTTTTGGATACCAGCCCTTTCCAGGGATCATTGATTTTTTGGATACCAGCCCTTCCCAGGGATCGTTGATTTTTGGATCCCAGCCCTTCCCAAGGATTGTTGACTTTTTTTTTTTGTTGTGATTTCTTGAAATGGGATGTGTGATCGGCTTCTGTCCTGGATCTCCCACCAACATCGTCCACGTACCATGCCGTAAAAGCCATCACGATCTGGTCATTTGTGAGGTTGAAAGCGACGTGCTTGTACTTTCCCCTGAAGATTTTCATTTTGATCGTACATGTATGCATGCAAAAGATGTTATGCATGATCCGGCAGATATGTTATGGACAGATACATGTGCACAACATATGTTTGGATAGAAATGACCCCTGTTCAGTCAAATGATACGATTCGACAGTCGTCGTTGCTTGCCAACATTTGATTGGATCACGCCTCGTCGTGAAGCGTAGTTTCTCGACTTCAACATTGGTGTGGTATTCTGCCTGTTCTTGGTCGTCTTCATTTCATCGAGTTGAGGCAGCCTGTCTCGCTCTTTGTGATGATCGACAGCTATGTTGGGCTCCTCGGCCTTTTGATCATTTTTGCTGGCCGTTATGCTGTTGTCCCGCATTATATCATCCTTTTATATGCTCATGCACGTGGATCACTTGGATGTCGAGGCAGTGATAGTCAGGATTGGGGAGAGGCCCAATGACGAGAAGTTCTGTGCAGCCTCGGCTTCCTTCCATTTCATGATTCTTAACTGCCCCTGCCTTGGTGTGTGTCGCTACCAAGAATTTCTATCGAAAACTCGCGATGTTGACCGTGCTGAATTATCCACAGCTCTGCAAGATCCTGCATATCAGATGAAAAACTTGAAAGCTCGAGCCGTTAGTGTTAGTTCAACACAAAGATATTATAATCTCGACAAAAGAATAACTGCAGTTAAAGCACATGAAATTGCATATCTGTTGATCGCACAATCTAGCAGGTTGTGAACCGTGAATGTACCAGATTGGAAGTTATTTTCACTCCCTCGTGAGTTGATGATTTTCTATTTAACGAGTTATGAAATCGTAAGAATACCTTCAAGCATTCATGGTCATTGTACGTGAGTATGGTTGAATTCAGAAGAACTACCTCCCTTCGTCAAAGGTATTCTGTCTCCATTCTCGACAACGTTCTTAGCAGGATTGACGTCATATGACAAATGCACTGCGCGATGCAGCATTCGTTAGGGGTTTCTCTTTCTTGACTTTTTGTTTAAGGCCGAGAGTTTTTTTTTTTTTTTTTTCATATTATCTTTTCTCTTTATCAGCCCACTTCACTTGTCTCATTTTCTTAGGCTATTCAAAGTTACCCATTTAACGAGTTTTGGACCAATGACTCCCAAACCAGATGGTTTTGGGGCATTAGGTGTACAGACACCCCTTCGGGTTTATTTACTCGAGTAACAAATGCCACGGTTCGAGACAAGCTGGTGGTCTGCACCATTCATTCTTTGCTTGACCTTGCGCAGGATTCGTTTTCTTAAGCTTGAGTTACCCATGTAGCGAGTGTTAGGCCGGTGACTCCCAAACCAGACGGCTTTAGGGCACCAGATGTAGAGACACCCCTTAGGCTTAATTACTCGAGTAGCCCATGCCACGATTCGAATCTGCTCGGGCCTCCTCTACTGTAATGCTCGTTTTCTTAGGCTCTGAGTTACCCATGTAACGAGTGTTGGGCCAGCGATTCCCAAACCAGATGGCTTTAGGACACCAAGTGTAAAGACACCCCTCGGGCTTAATTACTCGAATAACCCAGGCCACGATTCGAGATATTAGCTTGATGATCATTTATCGTCTGACTTCTTGATATTGATAATTATTGACTGTCTGACTACGTGTTAATTGCTATCAACGTTGTCATAGTTTTATACCCCACAACTGAAAGTTCGTGCAAATGCACAGTGAAGATTGGCACATGAGGTCGATTCTGTCGCCAACGTTGCTTTGAATTAAGGCTTTGTACCCGATCAAAAGGTTGAATAGCTTTCTTCGTCTAATCATACTCACGATCGTGCCCCATGGTTGCTTGTCAGAGTTAATCTGATTCCTATCAAGTCAAATAAAATCCCCCTTCACGCGGATCATCGTATCCTGGGAAAACTATGCTTGACAAATGCCAGATGATCGTACCGTTGAAGATTGAATTGACATGAAGTAGCATTTGATAATGATGGTGCATGTTGATGGGATTGTTGCATGGGTGCCAATTTGCACGTCATCATTCCCTGGGTAGTTGTCAAATGCCCCAGTGTTAAGTTATTTTTCTTGTGATCTCCCTCATACTGGTTGCATCGGTATCTCGCTGGGCTGACAAAAGATCCGGTCCTTTGACCTGTTGAAAGGTTTGGGGGATTTTTGATCCAGTGTTAAGTTGTTTTTTTTTTTTTTTTTTTTGCCCCTACTCCGGGTTCTTCGTGATCGTTTGGGGGGCTGCCATTAAAACAAAAAATGCTTGTCATATATATAACACATTTCAGCACATGATCTTCCTTTTGGATAACATGACAAAATGACATGAGCGTGCAAGGACTTGAAATAAAACTCAGAATTTTAAAACCCAATGATCTTCCACTGGCCGGGATTCACTGCCATACTTCTGGATTTACCCCCTTCCCCATCATGCTTAGGTAGAGGATTTAACATTTGGTGACCCTGGCTGTTCCACCACGATTTCCCCACTATCCATCAAGTCCTGAATTTTGTGCTTCAGCGTCCAACATTCCTGTGTATTATGCCCAGGGGAACCTGAGTGGTATGCGCATCGCTTGCTTGGGTCAAACCTTCTTCCATTCGGGTCACTTGTGGGTGCCAAATCGACTATTTTCTTCTGGGCTATCAATACTGCCAACACCTGCTCAAGGGGATCCCCGAGTGGGGTGAATACTCGATTTTTCGAGGTCTCGAATCTCCTTCGCCCATCCGCCCTCTGATCAGTGAAGTTAGGCTGTCGGGATGGCCCCACTCTCTGCACCTGTACTGGAGGATTGTTTCCTGCCTTTCTAGATGATCCCTGCAAGATGAGGGAAACATCCTCTTCCATATTCTTTTGCACCCTACGGGAAGTGCTGTCATAGTTACCGCTCTGGATTTGCTCTGCAGCTGTCTCCAAAGCCGTGAAATCCCGGATTTTGCCAGATTTCAACCCCATATCCACCATCTCTCCATGTTTAATCATCTCAGCAAAGGGTCTTCCAATCCCTGATATGACCCGTTCATAATACGGTGCCTCTTGAATGTCTACAAAGGTCATCACCATCTCCGATTCGCTCATCGGGGGATTCACCTGTGCGGCCATACCCCTCCATCGTTGTGCATATTCCCTGAAGGATTCCCTAGGTTGCTTCTTAACCTTTGTCATTTGGTACCTGTCAGGGGCCATCTGGGCCTGAAAACTGTATTGGGTTAAGAAGGTATGGGCCAATTCCTCCCAGTTGTGGATTCGGGCGTTGTCAAGGCGGGCATACCAAATTCTTGCCTCCCCTGTTAAGCTTTTCTGGAACAGCTGCATCCTCAACCCTTCGTCCTCGGCATAAGACCCGAGTTCTCCAATGTATATTTTCAAGTGTGTGTAGGGGTCCCCCTTCCCATTGTATTTTTCAAACTCGGGGATTTTAAATTTCTCCGGGTATCTGGCTCCGGGGAAGACACATAAATCTGAATAGTTAACCCTGCCGAGGGACCCTATGCCCTTCATAGATTGGATGGTTTCCTCCATTTGTCTCATTTTCTTTCGCAGGTCATCTGTATCTCCCTCTTCCGGGATAGTAATCACTGTTTTGTTTGGTACGGGAATGGCCTTTGGGACGACTGGCTCGCCCTTAAATTGAGGTGGATCCTCCTTAGGTGGTTCCTGCCTGGGCATCAACTGCTCTCTTAGCATTATGGTCATCTCTAACATCTGTTTCTTAAAGTCATCAAACTCCTCCCTGGATATGGAACCGGAATTGGTAGATGGAATATCAGCCATTTCAGATATAGAGTTTTGGGCCCTTTTCGATTGCGAACGGGTTTGAGGAGCAATCCTACAGAAACAAATGGTTCGAAGTTTAGTCCTGGGGAATGAAAAAATGTGGATGCATGCTGAAGCTGTAACTTTTGTGTTTTGGGGTTTTTTAATCTTTCCCTGTAAAACAGAAAGTTAGTAGTCCTCTAATGCAATGACAAATGCTAAACATGGCTTTATTATGCTCCCCAGCCGTTCCCTGCAAAGATAGAGGTTAGTAATTTCTCTTGTCAAAAGGAGGCGTATATGAATGACATCATGATATTTACGCGTGAATGTAAAAAGGCATGAAGAGACTTTTCCTGCGCAGGGTTGCTCTGAGGCTGACCTACCCTAGGGTAACTCTCACGGGCTTTTCGGCATGAAGGTCCCCAAATCTTCGCAATCTACTCGTTTGAGCCCTTTCGATTGGAGCGGATTTGGGTGGTGCGTTTCTTGAGCCATCTCCGGGGAGCAGCCCCTTCGAGTCCAGTAATAAGCAACCGACGGGTTCGCCTCAGGAGGAGGTACTCTCTCAACATACATTCACATTCATCGTCCTCACCGTATGCAAATGATTACTTAAAAGTAAAGCAATTCCATTCAATCATTCATTTACTGGACAAAATACGCATTCACACATCAAAAGAAAAAAATCAAAATATCGCACATACACACATTTTATGAATTTTAAAGGATAGGATGGCATCAAGATTTGAAAGCGGCTTAAGCCCTCTAATATTCCCCAGCAGAGTCGCCAGCTGTCGACGCCGGGTTTCTTTTCTTGTGTCCTTTTGGTCTTTTCCAATTTTAGCCTCTTGATTAAATGATTTTTTGGAAAAGGTCGGCATTAATGTCGACGGGGTTTTGAAAGATCGTTTTTTATGATGAGCCAATTAATCAGAGTCGCCAGTTGGTATATTTGAAATGGATGTACCAACTCATCCGAGTTTCGTTTTCGTAAATCGCTGGCTCATGTGTGACTCCGAATTAATTGGTCTGCGAACCGAGATTCATAGAGTTCGGGGGCTTGCTTAAGCGAGGGGAAGGTGTTAGGCACCCCCCGACTTCCGTGAAACACGGTTACCGCAATCTTGATACTTTCCTATCCTTTGATTCATGAAATGTGTATACGTGCGGTGTGTGTGTGTGTGTGCGTGTGTGCTTATGTGAATATTGTGGTGAGGTGAAACACTTGGCTTTTATGAAAAATCGTGTTTTGTTTCGGGAATGTTTTAGAACGTCGTTTCCGTTAATACGAGAGAGCTCCTTTATTCGTGCGAAAGGTTGGATTTTTATTTGTCAAAAGCTATGAGATTTTATTTAGGCGTTTGTTTCGGCAAAACAAGAATCTTTTAAACCTTTGTCAAAATAGGAATCGAAATCTATACATTGCTTTCATAAAATGATGGGCAATTTCTAGGATATCTTTAACCCTATGCACAAAGGTCTAATAAAACATTTCGTTCATTCATAAAAGCCATTTTTTGTGATGGTTGAAAATGATTTCCTTTGGCCTTCTCGTTTAGTAGGAATCGACATTTATTAACACTTCCGATTTTTAACCTCGTGATTCTAATAACCTAGCTTGTTTGATTTTAATAAAACAAATCTTCATCGTTTAATCCTTGAAATCATTTTTGTGTCACAAAATCTAATCAAGCATAAATACGCGTAGGGGCTATTCATGGGCATGTAAGCCATCCAAACATCCCCGAACGCCAACAATCACATGTTCCACGACATACTACTACGGGGCCTTAAAAACCCGATTCTCGCCTTAACGTCGTTTTAAGGCCCAACGGTTACATATTACAAAAACGAGCACCTTGAATATATACATACATCAAAACGTCCATTATCGGATTTGAACCACAGGGTCGCGTTCCTAGGCTCACACGAGATTATGACATGCCCACAAAATGAATACTACGCAATTAACTAACCCGGATTTATCTAATACACCATGATATCCGAAAATGACAATCTAAATAAATTACATCCAATGAACCACCATAAACAAGCTAAAAATTTCATCAATTGGATATCCTCGGATTATTAGGAAGAATTTTGTTCCGATGGAACCCTCACCAATAATCCCTAATCCATGATTATTTAACAAGATACATGAAAGTCACATCTAATTTACTCAATCAATATGGCATAAATTGCTAGAGAACAAATAGAAATTTTCACCTTGCAATTGATCTCAAATGGATGTGAACTTGTGTATTGAATAGGATAAGGAGTGTATTTGATACAACAAAAATCAAAAGAATTAAATCCTCTCTTTTTTTCCTCTCCTTTCTCCCTATTTGATTGCAAATTTTTGCTCTTTTTCTCTCTATTTTCGTGCTCCTTGTTGCTGCTGGAATTCTTCTTCTCTCCCAATTCTTTTCACCTTCCACTCTCTGTATGCTGCACGAAACTGGACTGAAATAGGCTGGCCAAAGCCAGCCGCAGATTGATCTGCGGCTGGCTGGCCGCCTGCCTTCCACTCACCCCGATTTCGAGTTCCGTGTTTCGAGATCCGTGTTTTCAAAAGGCGCACTATTTGGCCGCAGATCAATCCGCGGCTGGACGGTTTGACTTTCTCGTTTTCCGTGCCACGCCTCGATTTTCGTGCTGTAACGTCGGTTTTCGCTGACAGGCTCGTATTCGGCAGTCCGGGAATTTCCGGAAGACGTGCCACCTCATTCGGGGATGTCTGTTCCGGATGGCCTTATTGTCACGTCAGCTTTGGTCGCCAAACATTGCGGTGGTGTCGGGCGCTCGCACTTGTGCCCATTCCTTTGCTCCCGCAAGCCGGTTCAATTGACGATTTTGCCCTCCTGTCATGGTTAGTACAGGGAACGCAAAATTTGGGTGTCTACAGTTATGATATTATTTACTAGACTATTTGAGCTCACCATTTTCCTTTTTGTTCCATTGTTCTTCTCAAGAAATGAGAGTGTAGCTGGGACTAGTCGGGGAATAGAGTGATGGTCCAAGATAGTTACTATAGTAGTCTTCACCATGTTGTAAAATAGTGTGACAATAATTGTAGTGAAGACTTAGAATGAATTGTTGTATTTGGTACTGTATTTTTATGAGTTGGTTGTTTATATTTTGACGACTCAAATTGGGTGATGTGGACCTTATTTTGGGGGCGTCACAATACTTGTTCGTGTTCATATTCGTTTAAAGTGGATATTATTTGTATTCGACTTAAATAGATATTATCCGTATTCTATTAGAGCTATTCACACATAAACAGATATGAATATGGATAGATGTATATTCGTATCCGTTTAACATTCGTTCGCCAACATATTTATCGAGTAACAAGTATCAGAAATTCGGTATCATAATCCCAAGCAAAGAACGGGTCTCTTTATAAAATTATAATAGTTTTTAATATAAAGATATTTTATTAAATAGAGCGATTAATTTTTTTTCTTCTGAATTTTAAAATTAAATCGTATGGTTGATGATTGTGTTATGTTTTATTAATATCATAATAGTAATTTTTTAATTAATTATGCAATGAATTCAGATAGTTATCCAGAAACGGATAATATTCGAATTCAAATAGTTTTTCGAATATCGAATTCGAATGATATCTTAAGAAATCCGTTAAATATCAGATACGAATACAAATAAAATATTTTTTTTCGGATGTGGATATGGATATCACTATATTCAGATTCGAATATATCCATTTACAACCATATCAATCGGGCTATATGAGTCGGGTTTAAGGTTGTCCAAGCTCAACCCATTCTAAAATTATCAGGCTCGAGTTCGAGCTGGCCTATTCGGGTTATAATAAATTTGTTCAAACTTAACCCAAATAAGAGCACGAGTTTTTGATTTTTTTTCGGGTCAAACTTGTATTAAAATATAACATTATTAATATTGACTCCTAGACCCAAAAAAATATAATTTAAAGTAATTTATTTAAAGTGTTTGACATACGTCATTTTTTTTACTAATCGAATTGAAGTTTAAATTAACATAAATAAACTATTTTATAATTATTCTAGTATTTATTATTTTTAATATATAATCTCATTCTTTTTTTATGTTATTACTATATTTTATTATAAAATTTATAAGTGGCCATTTTACAAAAAATATGGAAATTAATTTTTAATTGAGAATAGTATATATAAAAATAAATTAAGAGTGTGTATAATAATTAATATATAATAAGTTTTTAATACTATAATTTAGTTGGACCTATAATGGGTCGAACGACCTGTTGACTAAACTTGACCCGAATTTTATTTTGGACTTTATTTTTTGTCCAAACTCAATTCGACTCGCTCCAAATAGAATTCAAACGAGTTTTAGTTTTAAATGAGTCAAACAATCGGTTTCGGACTTGACCGGCCCGATTCAAACTCGTAGAGAGCAATTAAGTGCCTCCCAAATCATTTCTTTTCAACAGTGTTACTCCAACTCAAACCATTTCTTTTTGTCTCCAGAAACTGCTGAAGATGTTAATGAAGAGAAATTGTGTTTCTACTGTTGCTTCGTTCATGTTGAGAAGAAGATCCATTCTTGTTAATGATTATGAAGGTATTTGTTTTTCCCACTCTAATTGTCACTCTCACTCTATCATTACTAGTTCAAACCAACCTATAATTAATTTTGACAATGTTATTAAGCTCGACCATGCCCTCAACCTGTTCGATGAAATGCTCCAAATGCGACCTACGCCTTCCGTTGTTGATTTTACCAAATTACTTGGGATTATTTCGAAGATGAAACATTACGATTCTGCAATTGTTTTGTTTAAGAAAATGGGTTTCTTGGGTGTTCCAGTTGATGTTTATACCTTGAGTATTGCAATCAATTGCTATTGCCACCTAAATCAAGTTGGTTATGGTTTTGCTATCTTCTGTACTTTCTTCAAGCGTTGTTTTTTACCAGATTCGACTACCTTTAACACGCTTTTAAAGGGACTCATTCTAGCAGATAGGACTCCTGAGGCAGTGGAGTTATTTAAGAAGTTGATCAGGGAGAAAGTTTGTGAACCCGATCAAGTCATGTATAATACCGTAATAAAGGGGCTTTGTAAAACTGAGAACACTGCTACAGCTATTGAATTGCTCAAGTTTATGGAAAAGAATAGATGTAAACCTGACACCGTGTCGTATAGCACAATCATAGATAGTCTCTGCAAGGATAGACTGATTGACGATGCTTTGAACCTTTTCTCCGTGATGATTGGTAAAGGTATCCTGCCAGATGTTGTCACCTTTAATATATTGGTGGATGCATATTGTAAGGAAGGGGAGATAAAAGAAGCAGAGTCCTTGATCCAAAACATGATTCAAGGAGGCATGGATCCTGATGTTGTCACATACACTGCACTCATTGATGGATATTGTTTGCTAGGGAAAATGGATGAAGCAATGCAAGTGCTTCATTTGATGGTTGCTAGAGGTATTTTGCCAAACATTGTTAGCTATAACAGTTTAATCAATGGTTATTGCAAGGAGAAAAAAATGGATGAGGCGATGCATCTCTTTCGAGAAATGACTTCCAAGGGATTGAAGTCTAACACTCTTACCTACAGCAGTCTTTTACAAGGCTTATTTCAAATGGGTAAATGTGCAGCTGCTCTTGAACTTTTTAGTGAGATGCAAGCAGGGGGCGTAGTGCCAAGCCTGTACACCCGTGGTATCTTGTTAGATGGACTTTGTAAAAATCATCGGACTGCTGAGGCATTGTCTTTATTTCATCTGTTTGAGAATAGGGGATTAATTTCTGATGTTGCTCTTTACAATATTCTCATTGATGGTACTAGCAAGGATGGAAAGATTGATACAGCAAGGGAACTTTTTGATAACCTTTCTTCTAAAGGTTTGAAACCTAATGTTAGGACATATAACATACTAATAAATGGGCTTTGTCAAAATCGGCTATTTCAAGAGGCGAAGGGATTTCTCATCAAAATGGAAGAAAATGGATGCCCGCCAAATAAAGTCACTTACTATACTATTGTCCAAGGATTTTTGAAGGGGAATCAATGTCATGACGCTAAGATACTTCGTAAAGAAATGTCCAGGAGGGGTTTCTTAACTGATTTATAGTCTTTTTCTCTGTTATAAGGTCTATTTCTGCTCAAAGGACAAATATTCCACTTTGATTAACATGATTCAAAAGTTTGTTCCAAAGGATAAGAGTTTCCCAAGTTCCAAGTTTAGATTGCCTTAAAAATCCATTATTGTAAACGAAGATTTTGCTGTTTGTAGGATTCTACAATCATTGCGGCTTACCTACTTGTCTTCTTCCAAAAATTCTCGGTGATGATTCTGCTGCAAATACTCTTGGTAATTCAAGTTGCCTTTTCTTTACAATGTAGAATTTGATGCGAGTTTAACTTTGAGATAATATAATTTCCTTTATTTTTTGCAAGTTAAATTCTATAGTTCTTTCTCGTATGAATATGTGCGTTCTCAAATGTACTTTATTGTGTAGATGTTAGGTAAGAGCAATCTAGTTAGTAATATTGTAATCAAGTGGGACAGCTTCGGAGGGGCAGATGCATCAGATTTTATGAGCACTTTCTATGCAGCTGTCTATATACTTTAGTTTCCAGGATCTAATTGTAAGAAGTCATGCTTACATAACTGGTGATTGTTTGTAATGGAATGATGTCTCAGTAGTCTATGAATCTATAATTAGTAGCCAGTTTGAGGTTGTATTGTTGTTCTGCCGCTTTTGAGATAAATATTTCTATTACTTTATTCTGTGACTTGATAGGCTTATCAGTAAATAAAGCTTCTTTTGATGCCCTTTTGATGGGTATAGAATATGGACCTTTGTATTACCAGGGGAATGCTAACTATAAATGCGCAATTAGTTCCATTAGGTTATAATACTAAACTTGAATACCAATACATGTGTGTGTATGTATATGTGTATGTGCGTGTATATATGTAAGTGTCACTGGTTATATATTATCAAGTACTAGGCCATTTTTATTCAGTGATGTGATTTGGCCAACTCATGTCAAAAGGTTGTATCTTGGAGAGCTTTTTTGTTTTGAATTTTTAAATCTAGTGGTGATTGCTGCTGGTGCAAGGCGGGTTCTTAAATGCCGAATTAGCACTTCTCCGTTCAGACTAGGCCTCTCCAGCTGTAAACAATCGTTTAGTAAACAGTTCATTTTCATTTTTTATTTTTTTGTAGTGCGAGAATGTGGAATAGAAACAAATGATATTTGTCATTTGTGAATTTTCTGCACTTGGTTTCAGCACGTTGTTCTTGTTTCTTCTTGGTACATAAATAATGGATGTATTCTTCCATGGATTAGAGATCTAGGACAAATACATGTTATTGAACATGACATACACAGGATTCATCCTTACATACTAAAGGCTTGAATGAGTTTGAAGATTTCTCTGTCTTTGTCTAGGAGTCTCTCAAGTTATGAAGGATGGGGCTTTCAATAATTTTTACATGCCAGGATGCTGTAGATTTGATTGAACAAAACTTGAGTGTTTATAGTTTTCCATTATTATTATATTGCTTTTTTGTTTGAATTATCGGGAGTTCTTGTAGGTGAGGATGATTCTTCTGTGAATACTCTTGTTAATTCAAAATGCCTTCTTGTTTCACTGTGCGAATTTGGTTGAATATAACTTTGTGATAAACAGTTATCTTTCCTTTTTTCAAGTGAGTGTTTATGTTCTTTCTCATATACATCTGTATGCTCTATATAATGAAGAATTCCATAGTCTTATGTTTCTTGTATACAAATTTAACTTTGAGATAGTTATTGTGTCATGATTGAGAGATTTAAGAGTATTATTACTTCATTCTCTTAGTTGATTTCCCTTTATTAGGCTTATCAGTTGATATATTCCCTCCGTTGCAAATTATAAGATTCATATTTACTTTTTAAAAGTCAATTTAAGATATTTTTAAAATTAAAATTGACATGATTCATTCAAACTTTAAAAACAATAAATTTAGTATTCTTTAGGTACTTTATGATATTTATAATTATAGTGATATAAATTACATGAATTCATTTCAAATTTGAGTTTGAAAATATTTGAAATTTTTGAAAAATTAATATTGATCTTATAATTTGGAATGGAGAGAGTAGTTCCTTTTCATTAAAAGGGGAGATTTTTATTTAGCCTTTGGATCTTTTGAATACATGAGTATTACCGGTTGTGATGCGTAATTAGTTCGATTTGGTTATATAATACTGAACTTTTATATATATATATATATATATATATATATATATATATATATATATATATATATAGTTAGTTAGTTAGTTAGTTAGTTAGTTTCTCCAACAGGTCGGTTCGTTAATGAATCGTCTATGGCAATGGTTCGGTCCGTCGCCATAGCATATGCGGCACTTAACAGGGCTATAGCGACGGTCCGGACCGATCCATAGTCAACGTTGTAAATTTAAGGTTATCCTTACAACATATGTTGACCGTCCATCCAATAATTTAACGGTTTAATAGAGGTCTCGTCCGCAGTTTAATTTCCAATATTCCGCAGTTAAATATTGCAGACGGGACAGATGACCAAAATACTTCTCCTTGTAAATGTTTCCCGTCCGCAATATTAAATTGCGGACGCTAGGTATGGTCAAATGGCTAATTGTGAACGACGTCGTTTTTAAACAAGTGTCGTCACTGCGGACGCTATGGCCAACTATAATTGGGAGTAGGATCGTGGAGTAAGGCTTCTCTTCCGTTCTATCACCAACCAAAAACCCACCCTCCAATTTAGATTTGTGGATTTCAGAAATTTAAAGAGAGAAATAAGTATTGGTAATTCTTTTATATATATATATATATAGAGAGAGAGAGAGAGAGAGAGAGAGATATTTAACCCAATATGCTTAATCTCTTCAACCCAATCTCTCTCTTCTCCATTCTCTCTTCTTACGCCAATGGAGTTATGAGCAATAAAAGAAATTTAAAAGTCAAATTTTTAACCATATAAACTCATTAAGATTAAAAATTGAAAAAATTAGAATAAAGAGAAAGAAGTCTACTCTATGATTTTGGCCTTACTCCACAATCCTACTCCCAATTACAGTTGGTCATAGCGTCCACAGTATTAAACTGCGGACGGGGGACTTATTAAAAAACGACGTCGTTTCCTAGTTAGCCAGCATACCTAGTGTTCGCAGTTTAATACTGCGGACGACATTTATTTAAAAACGACGTCGTTTCCTAATTGGCCAACCATACTTAGCGGATCGGCGCAAATGACTTCGGGATCGGGCCGATGGCGGATTACTTCGGGAAGATCAGAAATCCCTTCGGGAGTTCGGGAAGGATTTCTGATAACCGAATCCTTCCCGAAGTAATAAAAGAAATAAAGGGGAATCCTTCCCGAACTCCCGAAGGAATTTCCGATAGCCGAATCCTCCCGAAGTAATCCGCCATCATCCCGATCCTGATGTCATTTGCGCCGATCCGTCAAGTATGGTTTGTTAATTGGGAAACGACGTCGTTTTTAAATAAGTGTTGTCCGCAGTATTAAACTGCGGACGCTAGGTATGACTGGTAATTGGGAAACGACGCCGTTTTTAAAGAAGTCCTTCGTCCGCAGTTTAATACTACGGACGCTATGACCAATTGTAATTGGGAGTAGAATCATGGAGTAAGGCCAACATCGTAGAGTAGACTTCTTTCTCTCTATTCCAATTTTTAATCTTAATAAATTGAATATGGTTGAAAATTTGACTTTTAAATTTCTTTTATTACTCATAACTCCATTGGCGTAAGAAGAGATAATGGAGAAGAGAGAGATTGGGTTGAAGAGATTGAGCATATTTGGTTAAATACCCCTTTCTCTCTCTCTCTCTCTCTCTATATATATATATCAGAATTACTACTACTTATTTCTCTCTCTAAATTTCTGTAATCCACAAATCTAAATTGGAGGGTGGGTTTTTGGTTGGTGATGGAACGGAAGAGAGAGGCCTTACTCCAAGATCCTACTCCCAATTACAGTTGCCCATAGTGTCCGCAGTGACGACACTTATTTAAAAACGATATCATCCCCAATTAGCGTCCGCAGTTTAATACTGCGGTTAGGGAACATTTACAAGGAGGGGTATTTTGGTCATATGTCCCGTCCGCAGTATTAAATTGCAGAATACTGGAAACTAAACTGCGGACGAGACCTTTATTAAACCGTTAGATTATCGGATGGACGGTCAAGATGTGTTGTAAGGATAACCTTAAATTTACAACGTTGTCTATGGATCAGTCCTTTCTCTCTCTCTCTCTCTTTATATATATATGGGAGTGATTCGCGACTAACACTAGATGGGAGCATTATTCCGTCTAGTGCATCTCCACCGTCCAAGGTAATGTCCTAGTAGCGGAAGAATTAATGTCCTAAATGCCCCCACTTTAGTTAGATTTAAATAGTTTAAATATATATATTTGTAATGTAATTTATATTAGTTAAATCAAATTGTATTACAATATGGAGTTTAAATTTTAAGTAATCAAATTGTCACAATATTTGACAATTTAATTAACAATGTTAAATTTTATTACTGAAGAAATTATCTCGAACAACATTGGATATAATTGACAATGTTAAATTTTATTTCTTAAGAAATTATTTACACAAAATAACACATTAAATCCATAGCCAACGTTGTAAGGATAAGGTTATCCTTACAACAAATCTCAGTCGTCCATCCGTTTATCGAACAGTAAAATTGATCTCCCGTCCGTAGTTTAATATGGGAGATACCGCGGTTTAATTCCTCGGACGGGCAAATTGTCCAAAATACTCCTCCTCATTTGCAGAATTAAATTGTGGATGAATTTTTTTTTCAGGCTCCGCAGTATAATATTGTTGATATTTATTTATTTTTCTTTTTTGAATTTTCAGACTGCAGTTTAATGTTGCGGGTGCGAAAATGATTTTTTTTTAAAAAAGTTCCACAGATGCCAAATTCAATATTTTTGTCTTGTTCCCTGTATGTACATTGTAGTCCGATTGCGGTGTGTTTCCAAAACATGCTACACTTTGCTTACGGATTCCCACTTTTTAAAATTTCACCGCCGTCGTCGCCGTCATATAATGATAATGATATCATCCAGTTATAGATCACAGCACTTTGAATTCATAGATTTTGACGATGAAACATCGATCAATGTTCCAACAATTATACAAAACCATTCACCACCCCATCTCGCCGGAACCATTCGGGGATCTTGTGATGGATTTATATTGCTAGATAAATCGAAACACGACGGCCTCTTTTTATGTAACCCTACTACAAACTGGGCATCCATGGAATTACCAAAACCGCAAGCTTATTCCAATGATATGATCATACTTTTCTAGTCTTGGTTTTGATTCAATAAGCAACGACTACAAGATCTTGATACGATTTAGTGGTTGTAAATTTACACACAGAAAACAAATTCTTGGAAAAAAGTTTCTCCAGATATCCCCGAATTCTGGGGGCCTTTATTATTGACCGACCGGAGTATTCGTTAGTGGATTTTTGCCCCGGTCAATGTATCTTATAGCAGGCAATGGTGGGTCTTGAAGCCACTGGCAGTTTCTTGTGTTTCTTTAGCTCTGAAAATGACGAAAATAGAGCACCATATCACTGATATTATCGATGGCTTGAACTCCAAAATCTTTGATTCTGATATATACCGATTAATGGAGCAAGAAAGATGTGAGCTTTCAAGTAGAAATTGGATAAAATTATTGTAAAAATCGTAATTGGGTCGGATTAGTTTACCACGTTGAGATTTGAAGATAAATTGGGTGGCACGAGTTTTGAGAGCTTGCGTCAATGATGGCTCTTTGAATTTGAAGAAGGAAACAAAGAAATTGATCAAAGAGAAATGAGTTGAATTTGACATCAGCAGTTTAATACTGCGGAGCTCGGAAAATTTAAAAAAAATGAATTTGGAGGGATATTTTGGACATATTTTCCGTCCGCAGAATTAAACGGCGGTATCCTCATATTAAACTGCGAACGGGAGATCAATTTTACCATTCGATCAACGGATGGACGATCACGATTTGTTGTAAGGATAATCTTAAATTTACAACGTTGGCTATGAATCAGTCTCCTTAAATATAATTGACAATTTTAAATTTCATTACTTAACAAATTACTTATAAAATTAAATACATTAAATATAATTGACAATGTTAAATTTTATTACTTAAGAATATATTTATACAAAAAATACATTGAATATATTTGATAATTTAAAATTATAACTTAAAAAATTATTTATACAAATAATACATTGAAGTTATTTAAATCTAACTAAAGTGGCGCATTTAGGACACTACTCCTTCCGTTACTAAGCGTAGCGGAAGCTATTTAATTTTCTTTACCTTTAGTAGTGGAAGATGTTTTATTAATTAAATCCAGAAAGTTAGATCATTTATTAGATGGCCGGAGATGCACTAGTTCAAATAGTGCTCCTATCTAGCATTTGCCATGGATCACTTTCTTATATGTGTGTCTATATATATATATATATATATATATATATATATAAGGAAAAAAGAGTATGTGTCTTAGACACACACATGCTTATGTGTGTCCTATTATTTCAAAAAAATTTATTAATAGTGTTTTTGACATTTCATCATTTTCATTAATGGTTGTTTTTATATTTCATCAATTTGTCAATCATAATTACATCTTATTAGGTGCGTGACACACACCTAAGACACATACTTCATTTTCCCATAATATATGAGTGTCATCCTTGTAGACACCCAAATTTTGCGTTTCCTTCTACTAATCATGACAGGAGGGCAAAATCGTCAATTGAACCAGCTTGCGGGAGCAAAGAAGCGGGCACAAGGGCGAGCGCCCGGCACCGCCGCAATGTTTTGGGCAACCCAAGTTTACGTGACAATAAAGCCGTCCGAAGCAGGCACTTCCGAATAAGGTGGCACGTCTCCCGGAAATTCCCGGACTGCAGAACACGAGCCTGTCAACGAAAACCGACGTTGCGGCACGAAAATCGAGGCGTGGCACGAAAGTCGAGAAAGTCAAGCCCGCCAGCCGCGGATAGATCTGCGGCCAAGTGGGTGCGCCAGCACGGAAAACTCAGGAAATCAGCACTACCAGCTGAGTGCGATGGGAGGCGTGCCAGCTGGCCAGCCGCAGATCCATCTGCGGCCAGCCGCAGATAGATCTGCGGCTGGCTCTGGCCAGCCTATTTAAAGCCGCTTCGGGCAGCATACAGGAGGTTCAGCAAGTTCAGCAATTGTGGAGAAGAAGAAATTCCAGCAGCAACATAAGCACGGAAATAGAGAGAAAATAGTGAGATTTTGCTACAAAAATAGAAGAGAAAGTGAGAAAAAAAGAGAGGAATATTATTCTTGTGATTTGATTGTATCACATAATACTTTTTTCTTCTATTCAATACACAAGTTCACATCCATTTGGATATCAATTGCAAGGTGAAATCTCTTTTATTATACCAATTCCCATCATGTCATTTGATTGAATTAAATGTAGATTTCATGTAAATTATTGTGGAACAATGGATTAGGAATTATTAGAGAGGGTTCCATCGGAACAAAGTTCTTCCTAATAATCCGATGATATCCATTGGGTGAGGTGTTGCTCGTTCATATCGATATATACATTAGATGGAATTGATCTATGTAGATTGTTTAATTTTGGATCCTTGTGGGGCGTTAAGCAATCCGTTGTTAGTTATGTTATTGTATCTATTTGATGTTTGTGATAAATTGTGGATGTGAGCCTAGGAGCGTGACACCATGGTCCCGAATCCGATGATGGACAAATTTTGACGTATGTATTTAGGAAACAATGTAATCCTTCGTTGTAAACATGTAACCGTCGGGCCTTAAAATGACGCTAAGGCGAGAATCGGGTTTAAGGCGGCCCCGAAATAGTGAAAGTTGTGATCGTTGCGTTCGGGGACATTTTGATGGCTTACATGCCCATGAATAGCCCCGACGCGTGTTTATGCTTGATTTGATTTATGACACGAAATCGATTTCAAAGCTAAATGATAAGATTTTCATAAAATCAATCAAAGTAGGATATTAGAATCACGAGGTTAAAATTTGAGAAATGCTAATGAATGTCGATTCCTATCTAACGAGAAAGCTAAGGAAAGATCGTTTTCCAAAACATCACACAAAAAATGATTTTTACAAATAAAATGACGTTTTATTAAACCGTTGTATATAGGGTTAAAGAGGTTCTAGAAATTGCCCATCATTTTATGAAGGCAACGTATAGATCTCGATTCCTATTTAGACGAAGGTTTAAAAAACTCTTGTTTTGCCAAAACGACACTTAATGAAAACCTCATAGTTTCGGACAATAAAAATCAAACCTTTCTCATAAAGAATAAAGCTTTCTCGTGTATACCGAAAAGACATTCCGAAGCGTTCTCAAATTAAAGCACGATTTTCCCTAAAATCCAAATGACTCTTTCATACAAACTCACCACAACATTCACATAGACACACATACACACACACACACGCGCACCTACAACACACACATTCATGAATTAAAGGATAGGAAAGCATCAAGATTGCGGTAACCGTGTTTCACGGAAGTCGAGGGGTGCCTAACACCTTCCCCTCACTTAAGCAAGCCCCCGAACTCTATGAATCTCGATTCGCAGACCAATTAATTCGGAGTCACATATGAGCCAGCGATTTATAAAAAAAACGAAAACTCGGATGAGTTGGTACATCCATTTCAAATATACCAACTGGCGACTCTGGTTAATTGGCTCATCATAAAACACGATTCTTTCAAAACCCCGTCGACATCAATGCCGACCTTTTCCAAAAAAAAATCATTAAATCGAAAGGTTAAAATTGGAAAAGACTAAAAGACCAAGAGAAAGAGAAAACCCGGCGTCGACAATCCTTAGCGAGTGCTAACTAAAAGGAGAAATTTATCTAACGCACTCCCAGCCTCCATCTCGTTGATGAACGGCTGAGACTAAAATTAAAGGGAATTGATAAATCCACCATTTTTTTTGTTATTTCCGCCCACATTAACCATACATTAACCATGGTTGGATAACTTATCAATAATTCAAAATTTATTTTTTAAAATTGCCCTCACCCAATATTCCCTTCTTGCTTTGCTCAGACTCTCCATGTTCCTCAACTTTTTCTTTTTTTCTCTCTCTTTTCGAACATATGTAAGTTTCTCTGTTCCTCAACTTTTTCTCTCTCTCCTTCCGAACAGATTTAAGTTTTTCCTTCATGATTTGAGAATCAAATTCGATTATTTTCTTTAACTTGGTATATGCAGTGTTCACATCAAAAATTTCTCTCTGCAAAAAGGCGATCTAATGCAAGATTGGTTCAATTTGAGGTAAAAAAAATTCATATATATATCCCCAAATTTATATCCCTTATTTAGCCTTTTAATTTATGAACTGTATTTATGATTTTTTGTGGTTTTTTTTATTTGTAATTGAGGCAATATTTTAGTTTAAAATAGATAAAATATTTAAGGGCAAATAATTTTTTTTCTAAATAAACCCTAACTTCTTTTTTTTTGATAATATGAAAGATGTAAGCTTATTAAAATTCATATTGATAATTTGTTTCTTATGTATTTAGTTTGCGTGAATCATTTTTATTATATGATTTGCTTCACATCTGCACATCTCATTGGAAACGTCACTCGTCTCTTCTGTTCTTGGTATCATATTATGTGCCATATGAATAGAGTTTCTATGATTATATATATATATATATATATATTTATATTATATATTATGTATACAAGCTAAATTTAATAATTGTATGATGAATAGTACCTAATATTTGTCCTGAAGTTGACATAATAAGAACCGGATGTGGACTGAATTATAGTTCAACTTGTCAAATGAGATCTTGATACTCTGCCTTTTAACCATTTTACCATTGAGTACTTGTTCTCAATTTTAATTCTTTTATTTTTCTATTCTGTTCATCTGTGTCTACAGTTTTGGTGCCAAATTTGGACTGATGATGCACCTGCAGCAAGTTTACGTGATGCCAGTTTGAACTTTTGAAGAAAGTGAATTTGATGATCTAACAGTGGTAGAATTAAAAGTTTATTAGAAGATGTTATGTTTACTGTAATATGGTTTTGAAGTCAAGTTTATTATACAACATGTTTTATTGTAATATGTTAGTAAAGTGAGTGCAATTTTGGAAAACAAATTTTGTATTATTGTTAAGTTACTCAACCATAGTTAATGTGTGGGTCATATGAGTGGAAATAACAAAAAAGATGGTGGATTTATCAGTTCCCAAATTAAATTATTAATCTTCGGCTACTTTTTACGGTGGGATCCATGTTCTTTCCAACTAAAGCTAGATGTGTAGTAATGTACTATTTTGCCCCTTACAGTTGAGACCACTTGGAACTTTTTTTCATAGGCCTTCTATTACTCTTACCAGTTCCATCCGTTAGAAATTATAGCAGAAGAAATAAAATATTATTTTCTTGTTCCTTCCACGTGTTTGATTTTAAGACTTCCGTTACTCTTATAGGCGGTAGGAATCAAACTTAGGTTGGTTAAATCTTCTCTTCTTTTTCCTAAATCGTCTCACACATTTTCTCTTTCTCTCAGTTGAAGCAGCAGGCACCAGCGGCACCAACGCATCGAATTAAGTTCTTCTAATATCTTCCACCATCTCCTTTCTCCTCTCTCCTCTCAATTACAGGTTAGTATCAATATATGGCCCATTCAATTCAATTTGTTTCAGGTTCTTCTAGTTTGTATTGTGATTCTAATTTTGATTCTAGTTTACAATCTATGAATGAGAATATGATGTTTGTAATACAATTAATGACAATGCAAATACTAATTTGAATCTATATGTTGGTCAAGTATTTTCGAGTTTGACTGAGGCTGAAAAATTCTATAGATCATATGCCATTAGCAATGGGTTTGCTGTAAAAAATTTATTACGCCAAATACATGTAAGCCAGTAAAGTAATGGTTAAGAAAGCGATATCAGTTGATGACGCATATTATGAACCAAATAAAATAAAGAGGAAGAGAGATTGTATTGAACGCACAATGTGTAAAGCTAGAATGATTGTTCTCCACAATAAGAAAAACGATAATCGGCGGATGTCGACTTTGGAGTTAAAACACAATCACGAATTATAAGTTAATCCCAACATGGTAGATCTCCCAACATGGTAGATCTCATTGAGACTCACAAAAATATAACTGTCATTGCTTGAGAATTGATTCAGACCTGTAATGATGCTGACATTGCTCCACATGAGATTATGAACCTTATTAGTACTGTGAGTGGAGGGAGAACTAATGTAAGTTTCAGCGACAAAAAAATTCAAAATGTTCTACGAGATTTAAGATGCAACACAATGAATTCAAATGATGCACAAGCTGCAATATATCTTTTGAAGAAAATTGAATCAGATAGTCCTGACAAATTCTTTTGGAGTGTCAAACTTGATGATGAGAATTGTATAGTGTGTATATTATGGATAGACTCACGATCAATGCGATCTTATGAGAAGTTTGGGGATCCTGTTACCTTTGGCACTATGTACAGGACAAATAGGTATGCAATGCCTTTTGTACCATTCACAGATGTCAATCATCATTACGAATTCATCTTGTTTGGTTTTGCACTCATAAGAGATGAAACAGAGGATACATTAATGTGAATTTTAGAAACATGGCTGGAAGTAATGTAATACAAGACACCCTTTTTGACAATTATAACCGATTAAGATAAAGCAATGAAAAATGCTATTTCAAGGGTCCTTCCCTCTAGTACTCATCATAAGCTTTGTACATGGCATATCAGTAACAAGCATCCAGAAAAGCTACACAACATACTTTCTGAGCACGAGATCTTTATGGATAAATTTTAAGATATGTTTGTATTTGGTCACTACAGTTGAATTTGAGCACATATGGGAAGAGTTATTGATCAAGTATAAGTTGCAGAATTGCTCCAATCACTTTATGAGGTGAAAGAAAAATAGATTGGGTCATATTTGAAAAGTTTTTTTCCGCTGGAATGACGACTAGTAGGAGTGATGGAATGAATAGTTTTTTTTATACCTATATTAACTCGACACCTGACCTCAAAGATTTTGTAATCAATTCTTAGAAAGCTGTTGTGAAACAATTCCTCAGGGAGAGAATTTGATTATGAATCAAAACACTGGAACCGCACGACAAACAGTTACAAGGCAAAGTTGCGCTGCTACAATTTACACAAGAAATGTTTAAACGTTTTCAGACAGAGTGGACAGATTCATTTAATTTCGAAGTTACTAGGATTTCTGATCATGAATCATCTGAGACAAAGACATACACCGTTTGCAACAATGAGCTCCCAGAAGAACGTTAAATTTATTATATTGTTGCCCATCATTTGAACGGAGACTGTTTTGCATGTAGTTGTCAACACTTTGAACATAGTGGACAAATTTGTAGGCATATTTTGAGATTTTTGAATTACAAGAGTATACCCAAAAATTCTCGATAATCTAATATTGAAATGTTGGACAATAGGTGCTATAATATAGATGGTGAAACTAAGTGCATTCCCCCAATCCCACCACCGATTTTGAACAATGTCAGATTATACATTATAATCACTTGTGCAGGGTGTATCTGTTGCTGGCTGCTATCGGATCAACATCAAACCGAGCTTATTTGCATGCTCTTGCAAATGCTAAAGAAGAAAAAGAAATTATTGATTCATTTGAATTGGAAATAGAAGATAACAACCCGTCGGGGCAGGAAGATAGTGTGGATGATGGTATAGAGGAGGGGCTTAATGTTGATGATGTTGAGGTTGAAGATGAAGACTTTCTACCAACTAAAGGACACAAAAAGGATGTCAGAATCCAGAGTGGCATCGAACAAAAACAACAAGTTCGAAAAAAGGAATGTGCGCCGTTTGAAAAAAAATTGACTGATCATGACAGAAATAGCCTTCACTGCCAACCTTTCCTCTTTCTGATGCGCCTTTTTCGACTTATGGTTACCACCCATCGTCGAAAAGGAATCCCATTGTCTGTCCCATAATAGGTCCCATTCTTCTACCCCTTCCCGGAAGTCGATGACTATTCATAGCTATTACCTTGACACCAAAGAAGAGTTCGACCCAATGCTTTATTTCTGTCCTAGTTGATCCTGATTCTACATTAGAAGTATATTGATTTTTCCCCAATAACCGAATACTTTTGTCTGTAAATACTGCATATTTGATTCCATCCATAAATCGATTTTCTTCCCTATGAGTTCTAGTCTCAATAAGAATGCTAGTTCTTATTGTTCATATATTAACCACTACAAAGTGATGAAGCAATAAGATCCTAATGATATTAACTAATTGATGTGAGTAAAAATTTTCCAGAAATTTTGTTTAATTAATTTCTTATTTGTTTGTTTGTTGACATTTAATTGTCCTGTTATTTGATTGACTATATTTATTTTATTTTTTTTGAAACATTAGTCAATTTGTTTGATTGGGAAAGGTTGATAGAGACATGAAAGTATATTGTTATACGGTTGTTTGTTTTGGTGACATAACATGAATTGCAATAGGGAATGATTAAGAATATGCTCCGCCAGAGAAAATTACGGAAGGAGGTTTTAAGAATATGTTCCGCCAGAGAAAGTAACAGAAGTATTAATTTTTTATTTTATCATTTTGGATTTTGAAATTGATATAAGTGATGTCAATGGAAACTGATAATTAGGGTTGTGATTTGAATGCAATTCCAAACTGAGTTCTTGAGAATGAGTAGTGAATCATCATGAAGCTCGTGGTCTTCACAGGTCGACTCAAATCGATGCAAATGTGGTTTGATGTGGCTATTAGTCGCATATTTATCAGCTACCCCAAAAGTAGATACCAAAAATGTGACCTATAAAATTAGATTGATCCAAAGGCTCCTGCAAGATACAAGTTTGTCATTAACAATTTGTATTCTGTTGGGATATACTATTCAGTGGGACCCACAATTCCACTATCAACATTATTGTGAAGTTTGGTTATTTTGATTGTCTCATATTTGGACATATGGCAGGAGAATGCGGAAGGTTAAAAACCAAAGGTTGAAATGGTGGGGGCCACTAGAACATAAAAGGTTGGGTAACCAAGGGGTTAAGTTCTTTCATTGTCTGCAAGTCTTTTCATATCAAAAGGCCTTTGGCTTTTGTTATAAAAAGAAGGAAGGCAGCAGCCAAAGGGGGGAGAGAGACCCGAGAGGATACAAGGAGTAAGCATAATACTTTCATCAAAGAGAAGCATAGTCATAGCAACATAGATATTCCCATCAAATAGCTTAGAGAGGGAAAAAAACTCTCCATCCAAGAAGAGAAAGGCCAGAAAAAGCAAACAACAAATATCGAGTTTATTTATCAGTTGAGAGCTTGTATCTTCCTTATTATTTTCATAGTGAATTTTTGAGATCTCTTTGTGGTTTTTTTTCAATTGGGTTTCCACGTAAAAATTCTCGTGTTATTATTTTATTTTCATGTGTCATTATTTTATTCCACACACTAAAACAAATGCATATCCCCCACCGTTAAACGTCTTTTCGGCTCGTTATTTGGTGATTTGGCGAGCGGTCAGAATTTGGCGTTAACATATTCGTAACTTGAAAAATTGAAGAAGAACATTGGAAATAATGAGTTTGAGATAGAGAAATTGAGTTCTAAAGTTAAATGACTTAAATGAGAAGGTACATAAGTAGAAGGAAAAGAATAAGATGCCAACGTAATAGAATTCTTCCTTAAACTTGAAGATAAAAATAAAGGATATATACTTCTAAAAATTGGTTTATTGTTGTTTGTGTTTTGTTTTTAACATATGTATTTTTCCATCAGACAAACGTTTTTCATTGCAAATGTTTTACGGTAAAATAAAATTAGTTTTGTTTCCTTGCCTGTGTTATGATGTATTTTTTTATCAATATATTGTGTGCATGAAAGAAGTACAGAAAAGAAAAGTGAAATCATCCGACTAGCGGAGGAAACCTTCACTACCACACCCTTTAAATCCCTCGCAAATTAGAAGAATTGGTTGAAAGATCATCTGCTTCTTATTCTAGCGGATATTAAATTACAAAAAATTGATTATACTAGATCACAAAAAAATCGATTATACTAGATCTTACAAGATAAGAATTAAAAATAATTAAAAATTTTAATTATACAAATTAATACTTAAAAACAATAAATTAAAAGAAATTGTCTAGTAAAGGAGGATGATAGATCATCCACTTCTTATACTACCGAATATTAAATTACAAAAAGTTAATTATACTAGTAAGATAAGAATTAAAAATAACTAGAAATATTAATTATAAATATTAATAATTAAAAATATTAGTTATAAATATTAATAATTATAAATAATTAATACACAATAAAATAACAATAGTAAAAGAGGATAAAAAATGATATATATGTAGAGATAAGTCATCGGACTTATCTGGAATACGTATTCTATAAAACATTGCCTGGACCCTAATGTTGTGTTTGGTTGGTGGGAATGTAATGGAATGAGCTGAGAATGGAATGACCATTCCTTCTGGAATGACTAAAAACATGTTTGGTTAGTCAGTTGGAATGAACATTCCATTCCTTTAGTTATTTCATTCCTATCTGAAATATTATTTTTCATTCCTTTCTAAATAGGTGGGTTTATTTCATTCTCTTCTGCTTTGTTCATTTTATTATTGGTAAACAGCTTATCTGAAATATAATAAGCTTATTAGTAAACAACTTATTATTTAAACAACTTACTATTGGTAAACAACTTATTATTCAAACAGCTTATTATTGGTAAACAACTTATTTAAACAACTTATTATTTAAACAGTTTATTATTGATAAATAATTTATTATTCAAACAGTTTATTATTGATAAACAACTTATTATTCAAACAGTTTATTATTAGTAAACAACTTATTATTCAAAGAGCTTATTATTGATAAATAACTTATTATTGGTAAACAACTTATTGGTAAACAATTTATTATTTAAATAGCTTATTGGTAAACAACTTATTATTTAAACAGCTTATTGGTAAACAGCTTATTATTTAAACAGCTTATTATTGGTAAACAACTTATTATTTAAACAGCTTATTGGTAAACAACTTATTAATAATTAACAACTGATTATTTAAACAGCTTATTGGCAAACAACTTATTATTAGTAAACAACTTATTATTTAAACAGCTTATTAGTAAACAAGTTATTATTGGCAAACAACTTATTGGTAACCAACTTATTATTTAAACAGCTTATTATTTAAACAACTTATTGGTAAACAACTTATTATTTAAACAGCTTATTGGTAAACAACTTATTATTTAAATAGCTTATTATTGATAAATAGTTTATTAATAGTAAACAACTTATTATTTAAACAACTTATTGATAAATAGCTTATTATTGGTAAACAACTTATTAGTAAACAACTTATTTAAATAGCTTATTAGTCCTTATTATTGGTAAACAACTTATTATTTAAACAACTTATTATTTGAACAACTTATTGGTAAATAACTTATTGTTTATTATTGGTAAACGGCTTATTGAAATAACTTATTGGTAAACAACTTATTATTTATTATTAGTCCTTATTATTGTTCATCAAGGTTTTTTTAAAAAAAAAATTCATGCATGAAAGTGTTTGTTTGAATTTTAAATGCATAAAAATATAAAAAAAAATATTTTTCTAGTGAAGATGTTCTTTTAGTTCTATTTAATTTATTTTTTTCATTCATTTTTATAAGTTAGTAGTATATAAAAAATGAAAAAAAATCATTTCGTCATAATGTAATTCATGTAAACCAAACACCTAAAGTAGAATGGTGATTCTATTCCTGACGGAATGAATAAATAAATCAAACATAAAAATGAGAATGACCATTCCATTCCCATTCCCATTCCATTCCTTAAGTCATTTCATTCCATACATACCAAGGAATGGGAACCAAACACAGTATAAGAGTATCTAGAAGTAATATATGAGTGGAGCTGGTTGCATCTCTCATTTTTCCATTCACACTCTATAGTTAAAAAATCACATTAAAAATCATATGATTCTAAGTACACCATTTTTTTATATTTTTTCAAAAAAAGTCAAAAACACTTCAAACACAGTAGAACTACAAAAACAGAGGAGAGAGAAAACAGAGAGCAAGATAGAAGAATAGTGGGAAAAGAGGGAGTTGAGCAAATGTTTGCGCCATGGGGTGTATTAGCTTAGAGTTTTTTAGTGAACTATGATGTGTGAATGGTAAAGTAAAGGGTGCAACTAGCCCTCACCAATATATAACGTGTCATTTATACATTGTATGGGCTCTAAGAGTATTTAGAAATAATTACGTGACATTTCTATTTTGTTTTAAGCTTTCCGCTACACTATGTAATGGATGTAAATTTGTCAAAGTTTAACCCTGAAGGTTTAACGCTAATGTGTTTGAGTTAATTTTGCCTCTTAAATTTGAACTATTAATATTGAAAAAATTGACAAAATTGGCTTAAATCAATGAACAATCATCCATGTCAATAATAATATTATAATGTTTTAGTGATTAATTAATGATCATATATAGTATATTTTATATTGAAAACATTGGTTTAAATCAATATACAATAATAAATGTCAATCAGAATTATGACTTATAAATGCACTAATAATTCTAAAACATTTTTATTTGAAACATTGTTTTAAATCAATGGACAATTATCTATGTCAATAATATATTTAATTAAAATTTAGTTTAAAATTATATCTTAAAATTATAAATTTGTTATCCTCCGCTACATATACTAACAGAATGCTTGTCATCCGATAATTTATTATTGTTTAAATCAGTAGAAAATTATCACTGCCAATAATATAAATTAAAATAAAATTTGGTTTACAATTGTATCCTGAACTTTTAATTATTTGTTTTTCTCCGCTACAAAGAGTAATGGGTGTCCTATCATCCGTTTCTTTGATTTAGTTGCTTGGCTTCCGCTACATAGACTAACTGTTGGTTTGGCTTCGGAGAAACGAAAGTGCGTCAGTTAGAATAAAATTATCAAGACTTTTTCCAGATTCCTACAAGCAATCACAAAACAATTAAATCATGTAAGCAACAATCATAAAAAGTTTTTATGAAAATGGTAACCGGAAAATTCGTATTCGTCCGCATTCGTATTAAAAAAACCGGATATTATTCGTATTCGAAAAAAAACGGATATGTCCGTATTCGGTTTAAATGTATCCGTAAATAAACGAATACGAATATAAACATATTCGTATTTGTTTAACATCCGACCGTAAATATATCCGACAGACAACGGATATCCGGATCCGTATCCGGAATTCGTATCTAAATAACTTATATATATATATATATATTAATTATTATATAATAAGCAAAATAATTTTTTTTAAGTGGCCTTCCTTATATAATAACTAGTAATTGCCCGTGCCTGAAGGCACAGCGAAACAAAAAATTAGATTAAAATTCGAAAATAACTTACAATCAGACATAACAATTATCATAATCTACCATGCTACCACAATAATTAATACATACTCAATCATCAATACATATCCAACCACTAAAACATCAATCTAGTCGCTACTAATTTCAAAAAAATTCGGCAGAATTTCCTTTAAAAATAGATATCCAGAAAAATCTAAATATGTCTACAAAACTTACAATCATCAATAAATATTCAAACCACCAAAACAAACATTATTCCATACCCAAAATCATCATAACCATGTATAATTAGTTAACTTTACAAAAGACGGAACACAAAAAATAAACACATGCAGAAAATAAAGAAACAACTTCGTATTATTTACAGCTTACACCAAGTATCTTTCAATGTATACTTGAAAATATTTGAAATATAAAAATTATTGCAATATGTGAGTCAAAATAAAACAATTGTAAATCCGAAACTTAAGACCCCTTACTTTACCCTGAATTATCTAAAAAACAAATGAGCACACACATGTGCACGGTCAGTAGGGATCTGATTTGGCAATAGTTGATAACCCGTGCAATGCACGGGCTACTTTGAATAATGGTTTTAATAATTTGCCAGACATTCATGTCCAAAAACAAAACTCGAAGTACACAATCCATGTAATTACTTGTATATGTGATAATTTGGAATGACAGAAGTGTCATTCAGACTGTTTTAAAATCATGTAAATTAGTTGAATTATCGTAGCATAAAACTAAGAGATTGACGAATTCCATCAACAACATTCAGAAAACAATACAATTTGAAACAATAATCAACACAATAGTTATAAATTAAGAAGTAAAACAATGCATAATGCAGTAATTAGTTTTATCCGTAAGTGCCTAACAACACTAATCAAATAGTGAAATTTCAGTTTAATTGACACTGTATGGCTACAATCATATGTAGATTTTCAAGGCTAACTCCAATTTAAAGTTATCTCAACTTGCACTTGTAATTACTTATAAAACAAATACAACTCAAGAAAAATAAAAGAAACAAACATTGTCATAGTAAGACAATCATTAAAATTTTATCATCCATTAAACTAAATAAAATTTAGGCTAATGCAACAAAAAAAAAACTAAAAACAAATTAACAATTACCTACATGTCCAAGAAAAAGAGAAAGTAAGAGAAGAAAGAACAATCATCTTGTTATGTGCATCATCATCAATTTCATACTATATGCTAATTTATCCATCTGCTTGCCATCTGTAATCATTTTTAAGAAATACAAATAATGCTCAAAACTGCAATCATGGATAAAATATAATTTTAACATTTCCATCCTATGGTTATATCTCATAATTTCTCAAACTCTTTCCCAAGTAAATTGTCATTTACATTTATGTTACAGTTTATAAATGAGAAACCTACATCATATTTGGAGTTCCAATGATGATCTACAATTGCTCCAAAAAAATTTGTATCGAATGCAAAATACATTCTATTTCAAGACCAAAAGATCACCAATATATATACATACCTTTTAACTTGATCTTGCTCGGCCATATACATATTTACTCCATAAAATATGGCTTTATCACCCGTTATCCTCGATGCAATTGTGCAACTGTTGCATATCTTCTCATCCGACCGCTGCCACTATCTAATTCTGCATAGCAAAACAACAATCAACATATAGTCATATACAATTTAGTTTATTTAATACAAACCTTAAGTTCAATAAAAAATTAACACAGTACTCGTTACCAAAAAAAAGGGTAGTAATAATTGCAATACCTAAATATTGATCCTAATTACCAAACAGTAATTAGATAAGACGGTGACAAAAGCTCATGTATAGGTGTTGTATATGTGTTGTTCATTGGCTTTATCAGTTGCTTTATCTTTCCAAGTGATAATAGTTTGATCTGTTTGATTTTGATTTCGAAATTCAAAAAATTTAAATTAAAGTAAAAACATGATCACCGCAATTAAAATACCAATAATATATCAACCAATTAAAATTCAATTCCCAAATTACGTTAAAGTTCATCACCCAAAAAAATAATCATACCCCTGTTAGATCAGCAACCTTACAACACCTTCCTTACACTCTGGTTCAAAAAATAAACCAACTGAGATGACAGAGTAGAGGATTTACTTCATCACTTTCTTTTATAATTATTTATGTTCCTGATTGCCACAGGTAATACATTGTAATTGATAGTGAACACTAATGAGTGTTTGTTTGAGAAAATTACTTGGATCCTTAATCTAAGGAGTTTGGGAGACCATCAGTTGGATTTTTTTTCTCTTCTTTTTCTAGTAAACCTTTTTTAAAAACTTCATACACATATCATAGTCTGATTCATGCAGACTGGTACACCAAATCTGACGACTATACAAAAGCAGTCTACCAACTTAGAAAGATATATAGATGATGCAGATGGTTACAGCAATTTAAATTTTTGATTGCATCAATTAATCCAAGGGAAGGCACAACATTTATGGGAACATGGATATACCATAATGTTAAAGCATTTAACTATTCCTCCATCATCCAAAACTCCCTCTCTCCACAAATGAGAGTTCAATTTCTCTTTCTAGGATGTATGAAAATGGAACCCTCTTTTAAAAGAAATCTACAATAAATCTCATTATATCTAAGCAAGTACGTTATCATCTTGGTATTGATTATATTGAAGTAAAAAATCTCTCAACAAACTTTACCTCTTAATTGGGGTAGAAGAAGTATATAATTTATCAAAAATATGATATCTTCAAAATGGCCAAATTACTCTATCCAGCCTTGGAATTAAATTAACAGGAGCATAATTGAAACAATCATATCATACATACATACATATACATATACAGATAGAGATAGAGATAGAGATAGAGATAGGAGTATATGAGTATAACTGCAAAGGAGAAGGAATTAAATGGGTATGGCGTTTGGTATCATCCAAAGCAAAGTGGATGAATTTCTGGTAAGAGCAGCAGCCATAAACTTCAATTGAAGCCCTCAATTTCCTCCTTGAAGGTAATAATGGAGGCTTTAGCGTTGTTATTGTTGCTGCAACGGCAATACAGATCCCGCTTTGAATTCTTGCCACAGATTCCTACTTAGCGAAGGATACCCTATTGCGATGAGGTCTAATGCGAGCAATCGTGTGAAAGTAACTAACGTAAAGTAATTCATTAGTCTCAAAACTGAAAACAAAAAGATTATTGTAACGAAAGGGAAGATGAAGCAAACACAAAACATAACATTAAATCAAAAAACCAACTTACACTGAAAAATATTCTCGCCCAGTTCCAAAAAAAATAGTAACAAAATTGTAACGGTAAACTTTACGATATTGTGTCATAACATTTAAAAAATTAAACACTTTTACGAAACAAAGGAGTAATAAACTGTTGATCCAAAATGGGTGTTAGATTATTTTTCTTGCTAAAATGGAGGGCATTTATGGTTTGCAATTAATGGTGATGCCGTTTTTGGGGATGTCAGTGGGGTGGACTTGGTGTCAAGATAATAATGCAAATGTTACTGATGTGTATATTGTGACTCTGAAGCAGGCCCTTGCTGCTCATTACAATTGATGGTTCTAAGAGAAAGTATAAACTAGACAAACCATTGGGAAGCTACAATTTTTACTGCTTATTTCTCCAAATTTGTGGCTATTATTTTGATCGTCATATACCTAGCAAGTCAGCAACTCATATGAAATGTTCTATTTTAGTTTACTAAATGATATTCTGCTTGTCCAACTTTCACGGTCCCTTCCTCTTCCTGAAAAACTCATTCTCCCATTTACCCTTGTTACACTCCACTATTATTTTTCACAATATAAAAAACAAAGATAATATGAAAGTTACCCTTTTCTATCAAGCACTATACTTTGTTTAACAACATTAGTTAAGTACACATAAGAACATCATAAATCGGGAATTAAACAAAGTATGCTATATACTTGATTTGGTATGTCAATAAAGGAATAAATAAGATATTAGGAGGGCTAAAGAAAAAGCGCACCATAGACTACTGTGAGCTCTCGATTGTCGCCTCGTCTCGACTTGTCACCTTGACAACTATGGTTGAACAATGCTCAGAGTCTCTGTGACATATAAAGAATCAACATATGATTACTTTCAAGAAAATTGAAAATGAATTGTTAAATTATAGTACAACCATTAGCCAACAAATTGTCACAACTACTTTCAGAAAATTCTTATTGTGATCAGGCTTATCAAGTCGTCGCCTAGGCGACGCTTAGGCGTCAAAGCGGATAAAAATTCTAAAGCGTCTGGGCGCCTTGCTGGCTAAGCAGAAAGTCGAGCGCTCAGCTCGTAAAGGTGACGACTTGGGTGGATTTATAGCGACTTGGACGACTTGATTACAGAGCGGCCGACTTAGACATTACGGGTTCGGTTTGGCCCGAACTTAACTAGGTTTAAAAAAACAAATGGCAGCTAAAAGGAAAACCTAATCGATCGCAAGATTCGCAAAGCAGACTACAACTATAAAAAGGGAGAGCATCAATAAGTGACTTACCAGTTACCAGCGTCGACTCGATCCGGCAGCTCGCGACGATTTGACGTCTTCTCCGGCAGCTCGCTAACTCCGGTATGCTTCTACTCTTCTTCTTCTCTTCTTCTACTTCTACTCCTCTTCTTCTTCTCTTCTTCGGCAGTTCGGCCTTTTATTTTTCTTTCTTTTATCCAATGATGCTCTGTTGCTCTGCTTTCTTCTTCGTTTTTTTTTCTTTTGTTTGGGTATTCTGATGACCTCTGTTTGAAATATACCAAGGGTACGAGACCTACTTAGTTTAGGAATTGGGCCTTGGTAATTTTTTTATATGATATGGTATGAGTGACCATGGTCATGTGGCAGTGGTCCTATTACTATTTACTAGTCTACTACCGTAATATATATTGGGCATTTGGGCTGCTCATTTATTACATTGAATTGTTGACATATATTACTGTAATATATAATTGTAATATATAATTATATATTTATATATTGGGCTCCTAACTTATTACCTTGAAGTTGAGATATAATAATTTTCACAAGACACATTCATAAAATAAAATCACAAGCATGATGGATCACTGGATATAATAAACCCATATACCATTTATTACATTAAAGTTGAGATATATTACTGTAATTTTTTTTTTTGAAAATATTGTATTATGCTTTGTTGAGTGTTGCACTGCTGCTGCTCATTTTTTTTTGTTGCTAAATTACTGATATGATTAATTGACATATCATATAAAAAAAATGAGCTGCTGCTCATTTTTTTATTATATGATATGTCATAGACTCATGTGATGCATTGTTGTCTTATGTTTATAATATAGTTATAAATTGTATTTTGTAGATAGTTAAATGGCAGAAAGTTCGGGAGCAGACAGTTATGATCCAAGTAAGGATCCTAAAAGAAAGGCCAAGTCTAAGGATCCAGGATGGAAATATGGATTTTGGCCGGAATTGAACGATAAAAATATCGTGCAATGTATGCTCTGTGGGAAAAAGGTTCATGGAGGAATCAAAAGATTCAAGCAACATCTTACCGGTGGGTATGGGGATGTGTCTAAGTGTCCTCGAACTACAACAGAAATTGCAAATGAGATGCATCAAGCAATAATGAGTAACAAAAGGAATAAGCCAATTCAATTTGATGACACTGACGAAGTAGAAGAAATTCAATCATCTAATACTCCAACCAATGCATCCAATGCATCCAATCCTTCCAATCCTTCCTCAGCAGCTGTTCCAAGTTCTGGGACTGCATCTAAAAGGATGAAGAGTGCATTTCAATTCCCTAAACCACAGTCACAAACAAAGGCAATTGAAACTCATCTCAGGAAATCTCCTGAAGAAGTTGTGGACGAAAGGTAGCAAAGGTCCTAGCCAAACAACTTTGGAGAATCATCTAAGGTCATCGGAAGAGAAAGACAAAGTTCACATGCACATTGCCAACTAGTTTTATGAGAATGGCATCCCTTTTAATGCAGTAAATTCAAGAAGTTTTGAGGTGATGATTGAGTCTATCGGGCAATATGGGTCGGGTTTGAAGCCTCTTTCGTATCACGAGTTGAGAGTTCCTCTTTTAGACAAGGCAAAGACTAAAACAGAGGAACTGAGGGAGAAACACAAAACTTCTAGGAAGTAGTACGGTTGCAATCTTATGTCAGATGAATGGACAGACAGAAGAGGCAGAAATTTGATAAATTTTCTTGCTAATAGTCCTGCAGGGACTTACTTTTTGGGATCAGTTGATGCTTCTAGTCAATCTCAAGATGCAAGCATGTTGGCAGAGTTACTTGATGGGAAGATCAAAGAGATTGGGGCTGAGTATGTTGTGCAAGTAGTGACAGACAATGCCTCCAATTATAAGGCAGCTGGTCATATTTTAATGGAGAGGAGACCTACTTTGTTTTGGACACCATGTGCAGCCCATTGCCTAGACCTTATGCTAGAGGACATAGGCAATTTGAAGCAGTTTAAGTCTACAATCGGGAGGGCAAGAAAAATAACAACATTCATTTATAGACATGGTCGCCTTCTTGATGCGATGAGGAGCAAAACAAATGGGAGGGACCTTGTAAGATCGGGAGTCACCCGATTTGCTACGTCTTTTCTAACCCTTCAAAGCTTGTGCAAGCACAAGGATGCTTTGAGACAGTTATTCATCAGTGATGATTGGACACATTCTAAGTAGTCAACTACAGAGGCGGGGAAGAAAGTGTATGATACAGTTATTTCTTCTAGTTTTTGGCATGTTGTTGAAGATTGTATTAGAGCGTCACAACTATTACTTGTTGTCTTGAGGATTGTGGATTCGGATGAGAGGCTAGCTATGCCTGAGATTCTTGCTGCGATGGAATTTGCAAAGAAGAAGATCAAAGATGCCTTTATTAACAAACAAAGGCTCTATAAGAAAGTGATCGACATTATCGAGTGAAGATGGGCATGCCAAATGGAGCAAAAGTTATATGGGGCAGCATTGTTTCTAAATCCGGGAAAATATTTTGATATCAAAGAAGATGAAGAATTTGGTTTAGCTTACAAGTTACGTATCAACTTCAATGATGTTCTTTCAAAAATGGTTCCTGACCAAGCTTTGGCAGACAAGATAAGCGACCTAGCCGATGTCTATGAATCTTCTCGTGATGACTTTTCTAAAGACATGGCGATTAGGCAACGAAAGACAAAAAATCCTAGTAAGTATATTAAATTAATTATAAAGTTTACTTTAAGTTTTATAATTTAGACTATATTTGATTTTTTTAATTTTTTACATCTAATGTAGTTAATTGGTGGAATGCTTTTGGCGGTTGTGCTATTGAGCTTACAAAGTTTGCAAAGCGAATCCTCGACCTTTGTTGTTCTTCTTCCGGTTGTGAACGCAATTGGAGCACTTTTGAGTTTGTAAGTATTTAGTAATTAAATATCTTGTATTTAATATTAATTAGTACATAACTAAATCTATAAATATTTTATATATTATTTTGCTTAATATTTTTTTAAACAAAAAATTCAGATTCACACGAAGAAGAGAAATAGGTTGGAGCATCAACGGCTAAATGATTTGGTATATGTACAATACAATCGCCGAATTGTTGATAGGTTCCAAAAGAGGCGCGAACTTGGAAGAAACTTTGATCCATTAGTCCTAGAGGATTTCAATTGGGGTAATGAGTGGATAGTTCTCGAGCAAGATGTAGTTCATTATGGAGATGATCTTACATGGGAGGATGTTGATAGAGCTGTTGGTGCATCCGATGCCGCCGAGGGTCGCAATCTTCGTAGAACAGGTCATGTCTACTCACGACGTGGTGGTGTTTCGACTTCAAGGGAACCGAGGATAAGAGTTGAGAATGACTTTGATTCTGATGTTGGAGAAGAGGAGGAAGGCCTTCCTAATGATGATGAGGATGTGGATGAATGATTATGGCCGAAGAGTAACTACTGTTTCGAGTGACGATGCCATTGCTGGGAGAAATGACAATGATTTGATCTTTGATGATTTTGATTGATAGCTTGAGTGATCTTTTTCATTCTGAAAAATGAAACTTTTGAGTTGAAGAATATTGAGTTTTTATGAATTTATTTTTATTTCTATATTATGTTTGTTTTTGGCAATATAATAATGAATATGTCTTTATCTTATTAAGGATGATTGTCTAGTATTGAAATTTATAGTATTCTATATATACAATGTTAAAACTTAAGAAACTAAACATAAATTTAAGAATTATATTGAATTAAACTAAATATTACAAATGATCATTTATATAATTTGAAGTTTGTACAAGTTCAAAAAATTACAACTATAATAAAATTAGCATTTTGACTTGATCTTTTTCGCTTCTTGTTGTGATTTGATATGATACAACCTGCATTATAAATATGGTAAATCATTAGAAATATAAATATATAAATATTCATATAAATGTTAAATATATATAATTTTATATGTATAAAATTTACATTGTTAACGACTTGTGGACTTGTGGACGACTAGTCGGGCGCCTTGTCGCCTAAGCGCCTTGATAACTATGATTGTGATGACAAATAAAATTGAGGACATAAATGTCTTTGCTTCATAAACGACTGTGAGGGCGGAGAGAATAAAGTAAAGTTGTCTCTTAAAATTATTTCAGAAGTGAACTATTGAACTATTATTTCCGGCGTGATTTAAATTGGGAAACCAATCGAAGTGTTGAGTGCTATGGATCACCGTTGAGTGCAGATTTTCGATGGTACATGAGTGAAGAAGGAAGGTATCGCCGACGAATGTTTTGAGTCTGTCTCTGGATTGGGTTTTACAATAAGAAGATGAATGTATGGAGGCAAGACAAATTCAAAGAACATGAAAAGAAATCGTAATAAGAAGATTAAAAGTAGAAGAAAGGGCTGGCCCGTCAAAAGTCCGGTTCCTTTGCGAACGAAGTTCAGAATCAACAAAAGGTTCGTAGAACGAAGCTACCGACGTTGGGGTGCGAAAGCATGGGCAGTGAGCGGGATTAGACACCCTAGTAGTCTATGCTATAAACAATAAGTGTTCGCCCTGGGTATACGCGGATCAGGGGTTCAGCTAACGCGTGAAACACTCCCTTTGAAAGGTACGGTCGCAAGACTGAAACTCAAAGGAATTGACGGGGACTTGCACATGTGGTGGAACATGTGGTTTAATTCAATACAACGCGCAAAACCTTACCAGTCCTGGACATATGAACAACAAAAGTTGTCTTTAATGGGATGGTACTTACTTTCATACAGGTGCGGTCATAAAAGAAAAGATCTCTATGAAAACAGGTGTTAACATTAGTCTGTTTTCAAATGCGATGTCCTAAATCTGGTTAGGACCTTATAATAAATCAAGCAAAATATTTCAATCTCCAATGCAGCAATTACAAATCAATGCATCCTAAGAAGCTAGTACCGTACAATATGCAATAGATGTTTCAAGATTCCTACTTGTCATAAAAAATTTGGCTAGTCCAAATACATATGAACTAATCAAACAAAAGAAAAAAATAAGAATTATATGCAAATGGAATCACATAATAAATTTCAAAGCAGATATGTAATGGGGCCTCCCAAATCCCAAGGTTGGATTTAAATTTAAATACAATAGTGAAGTTACCTAACATCTATATAATAAAACATAAGACGACAACAAAACTTATAAATGCAAGAACGTTCAATCAACCATTCTCAACTATTCTATGATGAGCTTTTAGCATTCACACTTTTGCTTTAATTGCAAAATAAAAAATAAATTTGTATACCTCCAATATAACAATAAAAGAATTACACCACCACACGCAGTTACATACAAAACAAAAGCAACCATTAATATTAACAATTGACATGTGCAAATTGAATTGCTTGAACATCTCAAAACCCAAGTAATTAAGATGAGAAGCCAATTAGTTCTATGCTTCTACCATAATCCTAAAACTTTTATGTTAGCAGAGACTAAAATATAGAATTAGGAATGAATAGGACCTCGATTTGAACAGTTCCTTCGACTGTGCATTTTGCATTACAAAAACAAATACCCATAAATGTGTTATTTATTTTTATTTTTGGTACAATTTTGTATATGATCGGAAAATATTAGTATAATTTTAATCGTAAAAATACAATCAAGCAATCCAATAATTAACGAATGTAATCATATTATTATTATTATTGTCTAATAATGAATTGAGATGGTATATAACTAAGAATGTTTAAAAGATATTGGAGAGAAGAGTAATGATCAAAAACTAAATTCAAAAAATTACATAAAGATGATTGCAAGAAAGAATGTGAAAATTGGAATATGGTTGGGTAATGTTTGGGCCAGAGATGGAGAGTTATAATTGAGAACTACATGTCCAGACATCATCAAGCATTTTCTGTAATCCCCATTCAATTAAGCTAGTCTCTTTTACGTTCAAGAAAATAAAAAACATATATAAATTTTGAACATGTACCTTCAAGTCATGACCCCAAAATATATCTAACTAAAAGGAGGAATGCTTAATATTCAAAAATTTTGCAATGGAACGGAAAGAGTATTAGTTTAAACCAAAAAAATATCAAGAAAGGTATAAAATCTTACCAAATGTATGCTTTTTCTGTCTTTCCGGTATTTCATCAAGCAGGTTGTCTACACCATTCTAAATTCTGAAGGGAGAATTATAAAGAAATAGAAAGAAAATTATCCACAAAATCATGGGTCTAATGATCCAAATATAAAGCAATCTGTTTCAAGTATTGAGATAAACACTGATTAGGCAATTAAATAAATACCAATCGACAATTTATAAAGTTAAAACACATAATTTGGTGCCAAAATAGAAGGAGAAGAGAGGTACAACTATGAACTAACAAAGAATATTATAGATACCTCAAACCCTGAAAAGTGCTGCAACTATGAACTAACAAAGAATAATAAGTTGCCAAATGAAGTTATACGTATACAATGTTAAAAAGTGTTGTGAATGATTAACAATTAAAATATAGCACTCTTTAATCAGTTGATATGATCTAGCTTATCAAAAAACATTTGTTATCAGCAGCACTAATAATCCAAAGAAGAGGTAAAAACTCACCAGGTAAAAGATGTATGAGGATGCTTACTAATTTGTCAACGGAACTAAAAACTAAGGTACAATGCCAAATAATCAATGCCCACGCTAGTGGCCCCTGCAGTTGCATCGAAGAGGTTCAGAAAGTTGTAAAGTGAATCAAGATAGTGTAAAACTAATTTCTGCCGATTTGTTTACCTCAGCAAGTGAGAAGGAAACCATGAAAAGCTTTTCATTCTTGGGATAAAACAGAAGCATGACCAAGAAGATTGTGTTGGCATAGTAGCAGAAATCCTGCATGACACGAAAAGTCATTCTTCTGCTGAAATGCCACTCAAAATTTGAAAATAACAAACAGTTAAAAGTTCAATTGATTAAAAAAATTTGATGTCAAAGAAAATTCTGGATCTATAATTCCTAAGCCCACCTCCCAGGTTCAAGTTGTTGAGGAAGACAACTAATCAAGTGAGAAAGAATGTCATAGACTTCCCATTTTGGCCATGCGCTGCCTTACGTGCCACACTCAGGCAAGCACACCAAGGGCCTAGGACTTATTTAAAGTACTATGAACCACCACATGTATATGTTGAGTAATAAAGTGTAACTTTATAGATTTTGAGATATCATAAGATTTGGCAATACATCTATTTCTGAAAAGACTTATTTTTGGACAAATGAAACAATTGAAAAAGGAGTATAGATTATAGAATAATAACCCTGGAACTCAATATAAGCTCCAATGATTCAAAACCTCAGTAATCTATCAGAAGTACAACTGAATAGAAAAATGCAAACTAACAAAGCATGAGAACAAATTGAGATATGAATTCGAACTTACCAAAAGATAATAATGCCATTTTTTATATCTGTAATAGATCCATCGAAGAGGAACAACGGATGTCTTGAGGCCCTAATAAACATTAAAACAAACCAATAGAGAAAATAAAAATAAGTCCAGCAAATTATTACAATCCAATTAACTGATGGATAAAAAAAATTATACTCACTTGCACCCAAAAGAAAGCAAAATGTTCCAAATCCAAGAACACCCAAGAAATGAGTCACCTACAAACATCAATAATAGTAATTTTAAAAAAAAAATCATTCAGCACAAGTTTAAATCTAATTCAGCAAATACCCTTGTGTAAACATGACAGAAACATTATCACATTTTAAATTAGAAGGACGAAAGATTTGGCAGACCCAGAAAATAATCAATCAAATCAATCAAGCATAAGTAAAGTACAAACAAATATTTATACATATGGCTATGGGTGAGTGGTTGTATGCATACCTTGTTGATGAAACGTTCTTGTTCTTCGGCCTGTTTAGCGATCTTAATGGCTTGTTTGGACAAGATCTCTTTGGTTTGAACAGCTTGTTTTGACAAAATCTCCTTGGTTTGAGCCACTTTCTACACAATCAAACAATACCCAAATCGGAAAAAAAAACTATCAAACTTTTTAAAAGATCGAAATTAACAATCCCAAAAGGACCATAATATAAGAAAAAATTTGCAACAAATCGCACCTGGGTTCGATCCTTGAACCTCTGTTTCACCCTCCCAAAGGATTTTCCGTTCATTTCTTCCGTATTATCTTCGTTGCTGGACATTCTGAGTACTAATCTAGAGAGAGAAAATCGAATGAATGATTTGTTGGTAGGTTAGAGAGAGAAAAAGAAAAGGGGGGAGAGGAGATTACAAGTATGCAGGTCCAGGAAGATGAATTGATTAAAGCTACATATTACGATTTTCCAATTTTCAAAATCAAGATCACTAAATTTGAATTAACATTCATCTTGAAATAAAGCACTTCCAAGAGCATACTCTATGACATCACCCAAGGTGATAGTCTTTAAAGAATGGAAACATACTTGTTATAAAATGATAGTCCATCCTTAACATAAGGAACTGCTCCTGTATAAGCTGTGTGTAGCCCTTCCTGATCACAATTGTAGACGGAAAGCAGACTGAATCTGAACTCACAATTATGATAAAGTGAGGGAGCTTCACAAGCCCCTGTCTCAAGAAGCTTGTTGTTCAACCAGAAAAATCTGAACTCAGCAGTGCATTCATAAAATGAGACTCCGGCCCAACACACAATGTCAATCACATAGTATGTTCGATCCAACTGCAAATTGTGACAATGCTACACACATTGTAATTGACAAACAATAAAACCAAATAAGAAAGAACACAAGCAAAAAATTTACCTCGTGAAATATGCAGTCAAGTATACAATACGATTGACCAGATCGAGATGCATCTTTATTCCTAGAGCCATTGGGTAAAGCCGAAGGAAACCGATCCAAGAGGGAGCCATTCCTTAGTCTACTAATTGTAGTTCCATTGGAAAAAACCACAAAGCATCTTTTTCCAGAAGGCCTTGCAAATACATACCTACAGTAATGAAATTCACCGTTATAAGAAATTGAATTCTCCAAAGCACAATGGATTCAAAATTTTCCAAATTCTTACAGTTTTAAACAATATTAATTAGGAATGAAGCATGTCATATCAACGAAAAAGACCGCTAGAATCAAACTATAATTCGTGTCCTGCAAAAATTGGGTTCAGTGCAGGAATATTATATTATAATTAAAATTTTAAAAACATAATCATGAGATATAAACAAACCAGTCGTAATTTAGGCGATCAGGGACGTCGATCATCCACTCAGGAAGCATAAGCTGTTTGGCGAACCACGACCGAACTTGGGGTCCACGGAGCTACGGAGCTTCGAGGCGAGACGGATATCAATATCCCTACTCGGACTTTCGGCCTCCGTAATCTCGGGTTCGGGTACAAGTTCGAGGTCTTCTGAAGCAGGTTCTGAGTTTGGTTGGGGAGATAGAGGACGGTGGATGCTAAACGGCGGCTTGGTGCTGAGCGTCGCGACGGTTCTGAGTCTGACGGAGTAGAGAAAGGTCACGGCGTTTTTGTTGGTCAGAGATCGCCGCGCGTTTGAAAGGACGGCGAAGATCGTGGGGCGCCATTCTTTATCCTGCGCACTGGGCGTGTATTGTAGCTTTGCTCTCTTCGCCGGAGTCGGAAGGAGGAGAGGGCGGCAGGTAAGTGATGATAGGATTAAAAGATGTTAATGAGTGGATAGATTTTTGAAAAGAGGATGTTGAATTGGGGGGGGTCGCCGGAGTCGGAAGGAGGAGAGGGCGGCAGGTAAGTGATGATAGGATTAAAAGATGTTAATGAGTGGATAGATTTTTGAAAAGAGGATGTTGAATGGGGCGGGGGAAGATGAGAGATATATTTCATTGAGTTGACAACGTTCCATGTTTTACTGTCATGCGTAAATTATTTTAAAAATATGTCATTTCACTTTTAAAAAGTTAAAAATAACACTTTTATTATAATATTAATAAATTAAAATAAATTGATTTAAGTATAGTTAATAGATTTTTATTATTATAAAATTAAAATATCTCAAATGTATCATTTAACAAAAAAATTATATACTAGAAGAACAAAACTATAGCTATTAACTTATTATAAGTTTTTTACTTTCAAAACTTACTTACAATGTTGGGAGGCGGGAACAATAAACACTATAATTTTATTATTAAAATGTGTTAAGTCCGAATTAATTTAGAATTAATCTAGAAGGGAGTTAAATAATTAATTCACGTTTATGAATTTTCGGGTGAAAGGAGTATTTATCACTTTCATTTGCCCAATTATTTAGAAATTAGAAGTCCAAATATTTAAAGTAAGTCCAAGGTAAATTTTAGATCAAGTTGGATTAACTAATTGTCAGTTGTCACACACACATCATAACTCGCACTCTTCATAAATATAATGAAATAAAATAAACTTTTTATAACTATGTAAATTGTAATATATGTATTGAGGATAAATTATACATAAAAGTCCCTATAAATATATTATTAAAGTTTTGATCAAGTATTTGAGAAAAAATAATTAAATATTCAATGTAAACTTTTGAATATAATTATAAATTATAAATATTCATACACACTACGTATTACTCCACACACATAAAATGGACATCTATATATTAATGGACATCTAAACATTAATAAGTAAATCATTTATTTTGAAATTTAAGATTTCAAAAATGATAAAAACTTATTTGAATTGTAATTTAGAACATTGATTATTGTATTTAACTATTTATTAAAAATAAATAAATTAACGTTCATTCATTAATAAACTATACTTTAAAACTCATAATTTTTTTTCTTATTAGTTATAGTTAGGGCGGTAAATGGTAACCGAAAAATTCGTATTCGTCCGTATTCGTATTCGAGAAAAAACGGATATTATTTGTATTCAAAAAAAGCGGATATTATCAGTATTCGGTTTAAAGGTATCTGCAAATAAACGGATACGAATACTACTATATCCGAATCCGTATATATCCGTTTACCCCCTAATAAAAACAATTAATTCTTCTAAGCAGCAATCACAAAACAAATAGGCAATAATTCCCACAAGGGAACAGAACAACATTAGTCACATCAGTCTTGGAAATAAAAAATTAGCCACATTTGGTGACAGAAACAAGTTATGCAAATATTCTCCTAGTTCTATTATATTTGAACTCCCAAGCCATTCTATATCTAAGGATTCCTATATTAATGTCACTCCAAGTCAATTTCATGAAGTTAATGTGATTAACAAAGTAATCTATGTAATTGGTAGTGAAAACAGCAGAATCATCAACAATGCTCTGTTTCGGTCTATTCTGTTCTGCCTCCCACTTCATTGGAGTATCTGGCCAAGCGCCATGTGCATTGGCGTCCGGATTGCATAGTCGTAGCAAAAAGGAAACAATATTTTCCTGATAAAGTCAACATAATATGAATTAATAGAAATGCATCAAATTAACATTACATATATAAACTCAAAATAACAACCAATTAAGTTAAAAAACTTACACAAACACCAATCTCGGATTCATATCTCTTCTGAATAGGATCATCAGGGGTGTCATCATAGAGCAGATCAAATACGGTCACTTTCTAATACTTCACTTCAATATTATTAACATGTAATGTCTCTTTTTGAAGACCGATAGGACAGGAGAATGAAATCACATTCATTCACCTTACCTTCAGGACCCTTCTTATAGTTTTCACAAACTTTAAAAGCCTCAAAGTGACCCATTATATTAGTTCAAATCACCACAACTACTGCCCATTGTTGTGAAATATATTGGCATGAAAAAGAATTTTGTCCACCGCTTTACCCCTTGTTTGGTTAGAGCAACATCCGTCTCTCATAAAAGTCCTACGTATGCATTGAAGAAGTCATTGTACAAGCATCTTTTGGGAGAAAGTGTCACACACTTCCACGAATTTTAAAAAAAAGAAAAACGTACCATGATTGAAACTTTAATCACCAACACGCACATGTAAATCTTTTTTATCAACTACCTTCTTACCAAACCAATGCTTGTTCAACCAATCTACCTTATTGAACTTTAGGGGCTTGGTCAGACCACCTTTATCATGGGAACGGTAAGCTTTTTCAGCAGACAGCAGATGTTGTTGTTACTTTCTTCTTCTTGGTTAATCTGTACTTCTCGTCCACTTCAGTGACTTTTCTAATGAAAGGCTCAACATGTGACACTTCAGTCACTTTGCTAGTGGAAGGCTTGACATGTTTCCCTTCAGTCACTTTGCTAGTGGAAGGCTCAATAGCTTGCTCTTCCACATTCATGCTCTGCTCTTCAACACGAAGTTTCACTTGTCATAGGCGGTATTGAAGCGTTAATGTCTATTTCACCAGTAGGCTAAACATGTTGCTCTTCAACAATAGGCTCACATGCTCCCTTAACCTTCTCATCCATTGGAACAGCCTCAGGTTCCTTATTTTTGTTTGGATGTCCTTCCAACATAGAAATAAAATCTCTTCCCCGTCTCAACCATTCTAGTGTTTTAGATGTGTTGGGAATTCAACGTCTCACGATATAGAGAAATAAGAAATTGAAAATTTAGAATACAATCACACAACACAAGAATTATAGTGGAAACTCCAATACCGGAGAAAAATCACTTTCGTTGCCAAAGACAATCAGAGAAAATTTACTATGTGACTAATATTACAATCAGTTACACTCTCAGGAATTTTCTCACATCCACTCAAGAAAGATAATTCTTCCCAAGAGAATTTTCTCTCACTAAATTCTCGAACTCTTTGGATACTTTTTATCCTTCTTCCTTTGGATTGATATCTTTTTGGTTTACAATAAGGCAAGTATTTATAGGCAATGCTTTCATCTCCATTAGCACACCAATATAGAAAGTTTGGTGTGTTAGCACACCAACTTAGAAAGTTTCATGTGCTAGCACACACTCTTGGAATAAACCAATCACATGCAACTAATGAGAGAACACTCATTCCATATGCCCACACCTACCTCCCTCATTACTCTCCACCATTTTATTATTTAATTTTAACCAATATTCCAACAAACTCCACCTTGGTTAAAATAAAATAATCATCATAGCTTCTACTATCACCGTCTTTACCAGCAGTCATAATTCTCGGTATAGAGAATTATCATACTCCACTATAAAGAGTATACCTCCACTCAGAATCAACCATTCTAAGATTTTTCATAGCTTCCGCTATGACCGTCTTCACCAACAGTCATAATTCTCGGTATAGAGAATTATCATACATACACTAGAATCAACCATTCTAAGATTTCATGTCGAACAAATTTGCAGAAAAATTACGGTGCTACTTCCACGTTAGCTTTCCCAGAAGTTCATCAGCCATCGACATTACCACACACCTTGCATCAATGCCAACCAATGTCCGTATGCAAAAAACCCGCTAGTAGTAACACATCCTCTTTCATGGCAACTTTGGATACTAGCGGTATGCCATGAGGATGTTCATACACATTGTGTAACTTAGATTGAATCATTACACCTTTGACTTGACTTTGCCACAAGCCAAAAAATAATTCTCCCATCTAATTTCTCTATATCAATTTTCATGCCAGACATTTTTCTTTAAACGGATCGTACCTGTTGGATATACCAACGGCCTGAACCAAAAGCTCTTGATACCAATTGTTGGGAATTCAACGTCTCACGATATAGAGAAATAAGAAATTGAGAATTTAGAACACAATCACACAACACAAGAATATAGTGGAAACTCCAATACAGGAGAAAAACCACTTTCGTTACCAAAGACAACTAGAGAAAATTTACTGTGTGACTAATATTACAATCACTCACACTCTCAGAAATTTCCTCACATCCACTCAAGAAAGATAATTCTTCCCAAGAGAATTTTCTCTCACTAAATTCTCTAACTCTTTGGATACTTCTTATCCTTCTTCCTTTGGATTGATATCTTTTTGGTTTATAATAAGGCAAGTATTTATAGGCAATGTTTTCATTTCTATTAGCACACCAACATAGAAAGTTTGGTGTGTTAGCACACCAACTTAGAAAGTTTCATGAGCTAGCACACACTCTTGGAATAAACCCATCACATGCAACTAATGAGAGAACACCCATTCCATGTGCCCACAACTACCTCCCTCATTACTCTCCACCATTTTATTATTTAATTTTAACCAATATTCTAACACGATGCGATTGCATTTGGCTGATTCTTTACTAGCTCAAATAAGCCACATGCACCATCAATATATAATTAAAACTAACATGTAGATAGCTTAATTAAATTCAAAATTTTAAATAGTCTTACAAGAGTGAAAGTCTTGAGTTGATTGAATAAGTCTCGCGGTCGATAATATATGTTTGAATCATCAGGTCTGGATATACGCCTTCGAGTGATGCTCTTGTACCATGACATATAGAGAAGAAGGAGGTTGAAATTGCAATCCATGACTTCACTTGTAAAGTTATCCACTTGGCACATATTAAAACAATTTATAAAAATATCCCTATGAATCTCATAATTTATAGAATCAAAATTATTCTCCTTAGGTTTTCTAAGCTCATTACGATTGTATGCTTGTTGTGGAATCCATTGTTCTCGTCCAAATTCCCTTTGATATCATTCAAATATTGGTATTCTACCTCATTCGTGTGAATCAAGGGGATTTGAGAGCATCCAACCATTTTGGTTTCGAGGCATGCCTTGCCTTTTTTGACTCATTTGATTCATCCAACCATTATGCATCAACTTCTTCATAAAATTTATTATAAGGCACCACTCAACGTCGTCTTCGGCTTGACAATCAAGCTCTCCCCCGATAAAACTGGAATTGTATGCTCGTGCCTATTTTACTTTAATTGAGGTTAAAAGTGTCTGATTTGCAACTTCTTTCCCTTTATTTCTTATGAATTATATTTGAATGGACTTTCATATTGTATGCTTAATATATGAATTAACTGGAAAGTAATTCATGTGGTGTTTTATACAAAATTGGAAAATGGGTTATAAAACTCTAATCACCAATATGAAGGCATGTGTTATGGACTTTTCTCTGTAGGAGTGAATTCATAAATTGCAATTCGGATAGGAATATACCTAATTGCCATGTGTAGCCAGTGAGAATGTTTCCTTAATGACTCTTGTTTAGTTTAATTCATATAGGAATATAGTGTTTTAATTAAACATGAGATATTTATACTACTATCGGAAGAGGTTTATAATTACTTTAAGTTCTCGGTCTTCTATTCATATGATTCATTGATTAAAAAGGGAAGTTAGAAGATTAAGCTTTGCATTTGGGGAAATTGTGACCTTAGATTATTATTTTTTATATCATAAACAGAAAAACCAAATCAACTTCTATTGCATAGTTCAATTGTTAGATTAATTGATCACCAAACCACACTTATTAATCAATTCTTTTAATTAAGATTAAATTGACATAAAATTGGTACTTGATAACTATTAGCAATTTTTTCCTCGTGGGTTCGACACTCTACTTTCATTATATTACTTGTTAACCGCGTATACTTGCGCGTGTTTATCGATTGCGAAATCGACCAACATGGGGATCTTCTCGCTTACCAGGGTAAGGAAAGTCCTTGGAGTAAACATATGCCCTTGCCCATGGTAATCGAGTAAATCTCTCATAAGCCCACAGTTAAGCAATGTGCAACATCCGACAATGGAAGTTTGAATTCCCTGTTTTCCCCCTTAGATGGAGATGGAAGACGAGATGCATGGTGCAATGCTCGATACAAGTGTGCTAAAATAGTTGCCCCCAAGCATAATTGATCACATTATCTAATCGATACACAAACTGCGCATGTAGCGGGAAGGGCATACATGCTTGCTGCTTGTTGGAAGCAAAATACCACAGATTAACCACAACAAATAACCTCTTGTATAATATTTCACTTCTTCCGATGATGTATCAATCAGGGGTCCACTGTCATATGTATCAAACAACCACTTTAACGGATTCCTCCACGTGTGCGCTCCTTCTTATACTCCTTTCAAAAAGTTCTTCGTCCAAACCGCAATTCAAAATATTTTGCTTCAAACTCGAATGTCCCATAAGTAACTAGCTTTCCCAACAAAGGCAATCTAAGTAAAAAAAAAAGAGTGTACATTTTTTTAGTGTGATAGACATCTCTTCGACATTCATGTGAAACGCGTTTGTTTCACTTCTCCAGCGCTCACAATCAAAGCTTTTATTAAGCTTGAATCATGCTTTGGAAAAGCTGCGTTGACAGTAAATACCCCAAAGCCAATTTGAGAAATCAATACCACTTGTTCCTCAGTAAGTCATACTTTGAATTGGTTCATTGTACTATTTGGAGCACTACTACTAAATTATCCTCCCAAATCCTTGTGGAAATGTGATTATTTTGATCCCAAAGAACACTAGGATTATTCAGATCGGGATTAATAACTTTTTTCATTATCTACCTAAACAATTATGTAAGAAATATAAGTAATAAATAATTTGTCTTTTTTAACCTAAGCTTAAATTCACCAACAAGAATCCATCCCAAAGAACATTATAAAGAAAGTAGCACTATAAAGAAACTTAGAAAATATGTTAACTTGACCTTAACATGAAATATGTTAACTGACCTTAACATGACCTTACCTTAACATGAAATATGGTATTCTTACCTTAACATGTGTACTTTATTTTCAAGGGAAGGAGTTTAAAAAAATAATAAAAAAGAAAGGAAAAAAAAGAATTTCTTTAATTTGTTTGTCTATCAAATATGTTCCTTTCTTAGTTAATTAAATCACTAATATTGTAGACTATTAAACCCTTATGGACACACTTAGGAATTTTCATGAATCGTGTACACAAGGTTTAGAGAGAGTAGACAGATTTTATAACTAGATAATAAACAAAAAACATACCAGTTAGTTGTGAAATTGAGCACTTGGACAGTTAAATCGGACTACGAACCGAGTTTTTTTGGAGGAAACGCAACGATTTGAACACTTCTTTAATTAGATGAAAGAGAGCGCATGAGATAAATGAGAGAGAAAGGGAGAAAGAGACAAATGAGATCTAAAACTTTGGGTCTGTCTTTGTCTTTGTTTTGTCTACGTCGTTTCATTAGCTAAGTCATTTGCTATAATTTCTAGAGGATGGAATTTATTCAGCGGTCCATCACTTACTCAATTAGTTTATTACATCATAGATATCCGTCACTTTAAGAATCGGAAGATTGTTTTTTTCTAGCGAATGGAGCTGCTTAGAGTAACGGAAGCCTTAACACACAAGTGGTAGGAACAAGAAGATAATATTTTATTTTTTCTGCTATTATTTCTAGCGGATGTCATTGATAATAGTAACGGAAGGCCTTTGAATTTTTTTAAGTGGTCCCAACTTTAAGGGGCAAAATAGTACATTACTACTTATCTAGATTTCGTTGGAAAGAACATGGGTCCCGCTGTAAAGAGTACTGGAAGGTCAATAATTTAATTTTACTTCTAGACGTCCATCGACAAGATGGACGACTATGAGTGCGTGAGATAAATTTCTCCTTTTAACTAGGGCTCGCTATGGATAACGTCCTATATATATATACACACACACATATATGGCCAAGTTGCTGAAATAACAACTCTCTCATCTTTTACAACTGATATACTCACAGAAAAGCTTCTAGCAAAATTATTTTGCCTTGCGATTAATTTGTTCTTGCTGGAAACTATATAGAACTTAGTTGCAATCATCTTCTTTCATTGAAAAATTGTAAACAAGTTGTGTTGGCTTATGTTGATTCAATAGTGGATAGGGTTATACAAAGGTAGCTCAAGGTTGCAGTAGTGCAAAGGGGGCAGAGGTGTCCAAGGGAGTTTAGAGCTAGTTTGTACAAAGAGTTGTTGTGATTGATTGAAGATTAATTAATAAAAACATGTTGTGTATCAATTGATACATGGCCTTGGATGTAGGCCCATAGAGTAGAGGACTAAGGGATGAACCAAGTATAAACAAAGGTAGTCAAATATGTATAGGAGACGGTGAGTTAGAATGTTTCTTGATAGGAGTGTGTATTATTTACATCGATCTTAGGGTTTTGGGACTCTACGATCGGAGAGTTAGTATATTGGTCATGAGTCGTTGGGTGTTGAGACTCTACGATCGGGGATTCAGTCTTTTGTACATCATCCGTAGAGTATTGAGACTCTACGACCGGATAGTTAGGTGTGTATATATTAGCCGTAGAGTGCTAAGACTCTACGACTGGAGAGTTGGTCTTTTGTACATCAATCGTGGGGTTTTGGAACTCCATGTGATCGTGGAATTAATAAAAGGAGTAGAGGGTTGCTCAGAGATCATAGAGGGGGACTCTACGACTTTGTCATCGCAAGCAAAGAATGGAGAAGAAGAATGAATATCAAATAAAGAAGTTGGAACATAAGTTACCCTATTATATATGAATGAAGAAGATGAGGGTTCATTGCAGATGGTTTTAGTTGCATACTCGAGAACCCTTGGAAAATTTTGAGCTACCAGCTTGAGGTTAGGAAATCGTTAGTAGTTCCATCTGATGAAGCTTCGATCCCCTTCTGCGACTGCTCTCGCTAAAAGCATTAATGACATGAAGTAGAGCAATTGGTCACTATCAGAATCAAAGATAGTGGTTTGTTTGTCTACTTCGATGTTAGTGAAATAGTCGAAGAGTTCTTCTGGGCTCATGCAGACTATAAGCATTCACCCTGCCCTTGTTCCTATGAACTTGTCAAGGAGCCTGACATTTGGATTCTCCTCATCAACGTCAAGCACAATGCGCAGTCGCCCAGACCTTTTCTTTGACGGTTCTGAAGGGGGTCTTTGAATAGACATTAGATCCTCCCCCTCAGAATTAGGATCTTCATGTTTCACGATCTCAGAGTCAAAGGCTCTTCTGATGTCTTTAACAATAATATCAACAACTTTGGTTAGAACCAAAGAGTCATCATCAGAGCTTGATAATTGTTGAGCTGGTTCCTCCTCCTCAAAGATAACCTTCAGATATTGAGCTACCTCTGGGGTTTTTTTCTTCTTCTTTTCTGACTTCTTCATTAATTTTTTTTTCTTCTTCTTTAGCTCAGGATTTGTAACCTTCACAGCCAATTTAGTATCATCTTCTTGTGGCTCCGGCACATCAGCCATCATAGCCATTTCATCACCATCATGTGGCTCAGGTTCATCAGCCGTCATAACTATTATTTCAACATTACCTATTTCAAGAGGCTCTACGATCAGAGAGATGGGGCGCTTCTACGATCGGAGTTTGAACAGTTGATTTCTTTTAGCGCTTGCCACGCAACCCCTTCTTTTTGATTAGTTAGGAGATTGGTATTGATAACTCCTTGTCCCTTTTCTTAGGATCAAATGAGATGTCCTAAGAGTCATTGGGAGCTTCTTTTCTTTCTTCTACCTTCTTCTTCTTCTGAAGAGGCTGCTCTGTTGTGGAAGCCAGAGCTTTCAGAAGCTTCTTTCTCTACATCAGTAATCTTCCTCTTGGCCTTGGCCTTGGTCTTGGCAGGCTTCTGAACTTCACTAATAGTGCGCTCACTGCCTTCAGACTGCTTAGATCGGAGAATCTCAACTGGGTCTTTCTTCCAGTTTTCGCAGAGCTTGGGGGTTATCTTCTTATTAACATTTAGAGCTTCACCCTCTTGGTCCCTAATCAGCCTTTTCATTCTCTTCTTCAAGACAATTGTTTGCCTAAATCTACACTAGCAATTTACGTGCAAGTATACACGGTCCACAAGTAATATAATGTAAGTAGAGTTGTCGATCCCACGAGGAATAATCTAATAAATTAATTAATCATTCCAATTACCAACCTTTAATTGACCTAATTCTATTTAAACAAATGTAATTACCAAAATTAGTGAAATTAACTAACATAATTAACTATAAAAAATATCTATTAAAATGAATTATCAAGATTACAATTTTTCCCGATGATGTACTCAATACTCTCTACTTAATTAATCAAATGTTGCAAATTGCCAACCAAGAATTCATAAGTATTTATCTAACTTATTCCAAGATTAGATAAGTGTCCTCATTCCTAATTAATTCACTATATTCCTATGTAAATAATCAACAATGAAGCAAATGTTACCAATTCTTATACAAGTTCATGCGACAATTAGGTATAGTCCTATCCCTCTTGCAAATTGGATATTCACTCCTTAGAAGAATAAATCCAACACATGTATCATATTCCACATCTAATCTAGAATCAACGCCCCATATCATCTAGATCAATAGATTAATTGTTGGTCACACAATTATTACGTGAAACAAAAAATATGATAAACAATCTTGCAAATAATTGATCATAATTAAATAGGAAATGAAATCAATTAATTCCAATCATTGGGTTCCATTGCAATCTTGAATAAAAATTTAGTTCATGTTAAGAAGAAGGGAAACATCACATTAATCAACATCATTTTAAAGTAAAGTATAAGAGTCTAAAAGAAGGGTAAAAGAAAGAATTCGTAGCACGGTTTTCGCTAAAATATTCCAGATCTTGATCTTCCATCTTCTTCCTCTTCTCCAGAAAGATATGCTGAATAATGCTCTGCCTCCTTTTTACTCGCTAACCATCGATGTCCTCTTTCATTAATCTCGAACCTCTCTATATATATTCCTTAGTTCCTTAGGTCTCTCTTGGTGAATAACCCACAAACGGAATGAAATCAGCCAACCCAACCCATCAGCAAAACCATCCACGCGCCCGGGAAAATCAGCTAGCACTGCGGCTCTCCTCTTTAAGCGTCGCGGCTCAACTGCCATGTCGCGGCTCGCATTAGGGAGCGTTGCGGCTCAAATGCTTCTGCTGCTCACTTTGGTTTTTCTTTCCTTGTACGCGCAAATGAGTCTTCATTCCATTCTTAAGCCCATCTCTTTGCTTAAAACCCTTGCCTAGAATTCTTGGCTTCATAGTAAGGCTAAATATACACCATTTATTGTTCTTTTCTCAATTAAGATCAAATCTTCTATTCCTCCATAAAAACATTAAAATGCATCAAACTAAACTAAAAATACTTAAGAACTAACAAAATAATTAAGTTAAAAATACATGATTCATGGATATAAAATCCACTCATCAAACACCCCAAAACTTAAACGTTTTCTTGCCCTTAAACATAAACAACTAAAAACTAACTAACTTACTAACTAATATGCAGACTAAACTAAGCAAGTAATTAACATAAATCTGAAACATGGCCTCAAAGATCTCATATAACCAACTCTTAGCAAAACCAAATCATACAGAGCTTAACATTTCAACTCGTCATTAGTTTCACAACAATCATGATCCCTAAAAAGTATGTGTGTGTGTGTACCAACTGTTCAAGCTAATCATACAAAAGACAAGAGCACATAACTAAACAGTTAATAAAAGAAAATCATTATCAACCCCGAAATCTTATTTACAACATCAATTTCAGCAAAGACAAACTTCATAAAAACCGGGGGTATCAAGTAATTCTTCTAACCATTTCCTTCCCACATTTTCTTTTCTCATTATTTTTTTTATTTGGTAAGTGCATTTTATGCTCCTTCTCACATTTAATTGAACGAGTGCGTCTTACGCTCCATCTCGTTCCTGTACTTATCGAGGAGTGCGCTAGCTCAATCTTAACCCACCACGTAGTATACACTTTTAAGGAAGGATAAAATTCGAATTTTTCCACAGTTTTCCCATATTTCGCCCCAAACTTAAATGAAAGCCTATCTTCGCTTTAACTGAAGTTGAAATACGTTCCTAGGGTCTCAACAATTCCTCTCACAACTATTCAACTATACAATCTCTCTAAAGACACAATCAACTGAACAACAAGATGTGAGTGATTTTACAGAACAGGGGATCACGACTAAAGTAAAATCCAATTCTGAGTCAATATGCCAAACTACTGCATAATTCAAAATTTTACTCAAGTTTTACCCACTTATCATCATCTCTTATCATTGGTCGTCAACAAATTCACAAAAATTGCAACTAACATGCGAACTACGCAAAATAACTAACTAAATGAAAAATAATGATAATAACAAGATAATGTAATGCCTCAAAGTACCCCCAAACTTAAAAATTACATTATCCTTAATGTTTAAAATAACTTAGGAAGAATTAAAATAAAAACAAAGGACTTCCCTGGGGGTCTCAATCATCATCTTTCTCATCAGCTAGGTTACCGTCGTCATCCTTATCCTATGTGTCGACCTATCATACGCCTTCTTAGCCCTAGATGTTGAACCTTCCCCTCGGTGTTGTTTCTACAAGGTACCTGAGATCCTCACATAACTTGTAATTATTAATTTTTCAAATCAAATCAAATATGTTGCTACCTTAAAATGCAAATCCTACAATTTGACGATAAATATATTAATTACTAATAAAGATGGAATAAAATAAAGAAAATTAAAACTTTTGGGTTGCCTCCCAATAGCTCTTAATTTATAGTCATCAGCCTGACTTCTTCAATCCTTCAACCCGGATCAAATTTATGCTTAATAAACTGCTTCACAATCCCACGCTTGGTCTTATCCTTATACTGCTTGACTTTCTCGTAAGATTGAAAACTCCCAAACTTGAATTGATTCGCCTCGTTCATTTGAATCAAATTTTTCCCATCTGCTTCATCCTTGAGTACACCTACAGCTGCATTGATAAAAAAACATTCTTTATAATCACTTGGGATCTCTATTGCTTTGAAAACCTTGAATGTCACCTCTTCATCTTGGACTCTCATAGTCAGCTCGCCTTTTGCACATCGATGAGAGTTCTACCCGTGGCTAAAAATGGTTGTCCAAGAATGATAGGTATATCTCGATCCTTTCCATAATCTAAAATGATAAAATCTGTCGAGAAGATGAATTTGTCCACTTTAACCAACACATCTTCCACAATACCCTGAGGATAAGTAATTGACCTATCCGCCAATTGCAGGGTCATATTTGTAGGTTTTGCTTCTTTTAATCCAAGTTGTCGACAAACAGATAGAGGCATCAAATTAATACTTGCTCCCAAATCACACAACGCTTTTCTGATTAATTGGCTCCCGATTGTGCATGGATTAGTGAAGCTACCCGGATCTTTAAGTTTGGGTGGTAACTTCTTTTGCAATATTACACTGCATTCCTCCGTAAGCGCCACGGTCTCGTAGTCACCTAGCTTTTTCTTCTTTGATAAAATTTTCTTCATGAACTCAACATAGCTAGGCATCTGTTCAAGTGCATCAGCAAATGGGATATTGAGTTGAAGCTTCTTAAATACCTCCAAAAATTTAAGAAACTGTTTGTCCACTTTTTGTTTCTGCAATCTTTGTGAAAATGGCACATGAGGCATTTGCTTCTTTTTACTTTCATTTAATTTTTCAACTGGATTATTGTAATGACCGAGAATTTTTAAACTCCATTATTAATTAATTATAAAATTTAATTTTAATGAGTTAGCTTTGTATGCTTATTTAAAATCTTGTGTGATTAATTGGTTATGTGATTATGTGATTTCGCGTAGTTGCTAGAATTCATTAAAGGCGGTCGCTAATAGTTTAATTAAATTAGTGGACTAGCCCTAAGGTTTAATATCAAAAGAATTGGTAAAGTTGTCTATTAATTAAATATTCAATTTACTTGAATATAGTGGAGGAATTAAATTTGCATAAATTAATTAATATAATTATTAATTAATGTGAGCAATATTGATATTAATATTTAATAATCTATCTAGTAATTTAATACTAACGGACTAGATCATTTATTTAATTAACCAATTTAATCTTTTATTTGATCATGAATTGGGGAGTTAAAGTATACTAAATTAATTGGGATTTTAATTGTGTGATTTATTTAACTAAGTAGCAATATGTTGGGACAAGAGTTATGGGACAAGGTCCCATTTATTTGTCAACCGTGGTCTGAAAAAGGGAGAGGGAATGGAAAATTTAATTTAACTAATGGGAACAGTGGAAGTCATATCCCTTCTTTTCCTCAGCCGCTTATAGACATCATGCCTAGCCTAAGCTTGCTTGTATCAGATGGGGAGATGATGTAGGGGGTGTGGGTTGATACCCAGCTTTCTACCAAATTTTCTTTACCCAACAACTTCTTCTTCTTCACGTTGGTTCTTCAAATTGGGCAAAAGCTTGGCATGGGTATTGAATCCGCTATAAATTAGAACTTCTTCTTCAATAAACTAGTTGCTAATATCTTCTGTAAGTTCATATAGAGGAGGAGTGCTACTGGGAAGTACTAGAAATCTACAATTAAGCAATCTAGGAGTATCAATTTAGCTTCACAAGAGGTAAAATTCGCCAGTTGTGTTCTTAATTTCTTAGTCTGTTAAATTCTAAGGAATCTATGATTCTTGATAATTAATGTCATGATGTTATATGGGTCTGTATACATGTTTGGGAGCAATGTGGTTACATTGAGATGCATTTAGAAGAGTTAGGCCATAATCATTTTCGAGTTCTGCAGAAGCAGAGCCGATCTTGAGCTTGTGCAGGAGCGGCGCGGCCGCGCCACTCCCAATGCTAAAACCAGCGCGACCGTGCTAGCTACCAGTTTCTGTTTCCTGAGTTCTGATGTTTTGAGCATGCTTGTTTAGTCCATTCATGTATGAAAATAGGTTTGCCATGTTATCTATGTCCCTGTGAATACCATGAGTTGCCTTACGTGCTCTAGTATGTATTTTCCAAAGAAACTGTAGAACTTTGAAATAAACTTGACAAAACGCGTGTCTTTTAAATGCTGACCATTTGAGCATGTGTACGTAGCTTAAATATGTGTTCTAATGAATATGAGTAATGATTTCAAGTTACCTTGTATGTACTAAGTTGCTTTAGTTGACTTAGCGTGACTTTCAAAGAAAACTTAGAATTTTGCAGGCTAACATTGCCAATCACTGTGTGAGTTACGTTCTGATCATGCAAGCATTAATAATAGGAGTCATTATACCTCTAGACATGTTTAACATGAGCACCCTTTAGCTAAACATAGTTTCGACTTGTGCAAGTGTGTTCAAAAGGACGAAGTTCCAAATGTAAGCTATGTGAACAATGTATACATGAGTTGTCTACATACAAGCATGCATATTAAGTATTGTTTAGCCTCACTATGTGGTGTTGTGACTATAATAGTCGATCCCTTGTAACATGGACTTGATTAGCTTAAGGTATAGAAATTTCTGACATCAAACCATATAACGTTGAATTGGACTTAGAATGAGTATGCTAGGTTTTGAACTCAAGTTAATAACCTTATGAGCATGTGTATTTGATTAATATCAGTAGTCTGTATGCTAGAAAGTAAGCTCAGATTCAAGCAGAATGAAATTTCATTCCTGGTCTGACCAGTGAGTGGCGCGGCCGCACCACTCCTAAGGCAAGTTTTGCCCAATTACTGTAAACCGTGGACAGAACTTTGCAGCATGTGTGCATGTATATCTTAAGCTGCATTGCATGATTCAACTGATGTGTGAAGTGTTCAGGCATATGATGGTACATAGGACCGTGTTCTTAAAAGAGTTTCTTAAAAGAAATGTTTCCAAACTTATTAAATCTTTAATCTAAATTGGGGTTAAGTGTTTATAGACTCAGTCATAATGAATCAATTTACGTGATTTACGTGTTAGGTTATTGGCAAGTAAATTCTTGTAAGTGTAAACTCATACCAGTCTACATAATACTAATTGAGAGACCGACTTGTTAATGTTAGGTCGTTTCAACGCAATTTAATTAAATCTAGATTATTTGTAGCTGAGCAATCAGGCAAGTTCCCTTGACTTCTACTACCTTGTGCAAATATATTATTGTTGTGCAAGTATTATTGATGGCAAGTTTCTGAACTTCACTCTTTAGTTGTGCAAGTTCCCTTCTACTGAAACTTTACTTTGTGCAAGTTTTCTAAACTGATCTTCTATTACAAGCCTCTTATCTTAAACTCGATATTTGAGCAAGTTTCCTTGAATAAAAATCTAATACTCGATTTATGGTGCAAGCCATTTATTTAAGCTTGAACTTTATTTCCAAGCATGCCTTAAGTGGTTTAATTACTTTACAATTATTCCACCTCGATATTATTGTGACTCGCACTTCGTGCATCTGAGTTGTACGGTCTTTGACTCATACCTTATTTAAGGTTCTACTGTTTAAGGACCATTCATAGTTGAGTCTAAGCCATTGTTCGGCTAGACATATGTGTGTTTAATAATTTAAAAGCTTTCCAAACCATTTGAAGGTGCGGATTCTTGGACTAGTATGAACACCCCAAAATATAGGGGAGTACCCCACGTATCTAAATATAAGATACAAGAACTGAAATTAAATGTTATGCATACACATAGTGTACTGGAGGCTGATCCCCTCAAGTACTTATTTCTGAAGCAGTAACCAAAGGGTCAATCAGCTATTGATTCCATTAGAAGTTATTGTTCATGGTCTATGTTGACTATCGTTTATTCTAACAATAATTATTATTCATATTCATATTGTTGAATCATTTTCAGATATCTCTTTTATTCATGATATATGTTATTCTTTGTTGCTATTTAAACTTGCTGAGCAAACTAGTTGCTCACCCTTGTTATATCATGAACCTTATTGCAGTTAAGCCCGAGACCTCAGGTAAAGGCAAGGGCAAGGAAAAGATGATGTATTAGACTTCTAGTGACTGTACTTTGTTTCAGGCGTATTTAATTAACTGTTATTGTTATTTGGACCCTAAGTAATGTACAAGGGTATATTTGTATTCCTGTATTAGGGTTTTCGTATCTTGGGACTAGTAACACCTTTTGAATGAACGACATCCGTTTATTTTATTCCGCATTTAGTTATTGTATGTTGTTTAGAGGTGAATGTTTGTATTGTATCATGATGACCGAATCCGGGTGTTTTGAGGCCCGAATTTGGGGGCGTCACAATTATCTTCCTTATTTTCTTGTTTCTTTTCCTTGTTGACTTCTTCCACAACCAACTTTTCATCGGTGCATGAATCATCAATTGTATTCTTGTTATTTGCCTTAAGTAATTCTTTGCCACTTCGTAAGACAACATCTTGACATTGTTCCATAGGGTTGTACACTTCATCCATATTGTTAATTGAAGAATTTGGTGGTCAGCTATTCATGTTAGTCACAATATGTTATAGTCGTTTTTCCACTTTAGACATTCTCGCCTCATTTTGCGCTAGATACTTTGATAACATCTCCTCTATTATTGACTTTTGTTCTTGCCGAGAAGTATGTTGCCCTTAAAATTGCTTATTATTCCATCATTGATCATCGTTGTTGAAATTATGATTGCTTTGCTTGTTGATTCCTCCAATGTACTGCACTGACTCAACCTTAATGACACATTGTTCCTTTGCATGATTTCTTGTACAAATATCACATACGATTGACACATTCTGTATAGACTTAGATCCAAAGGAATTCATTTTCTTCGCTAAGGCTGATACTTGCTCCACTAATGCCGAAATTACATCAAATTGATTCATTCGCAATATCCCACTTTGCATATTTCTTGCTGTAGGCCATTGGTAATTGTTGTTTGCTATTATCTCCAATAATTCATGCTTCATCACAATTCTTCTCCACTAAGGCCCCACCTGCGGCTACATCAATGTTGGTTCTCATTGTTCCATTCAAACCATTGTAAAAAATCTGAATTTGCAACCATCTTGGAATACCATGATGTGGACATTTCCTAAGTAGTTCCTTAAATCTTTCCCATGCTTCATATAAAGATTCAGAGTCTAATTGGGCAAATGGCGTGATATCCTTCCTTAACTTTGCAGTTTTAGCTGGCGGAAAGAACTTAAGCAAAAACTTTTGTGTAAGATTAAGCCAAGTAGAGCTTGAACCTGCTGGTAGTGAATATAACCAACTTTTCGCTTTACCATGAAGTGTAAAAGGGAAAAGTCTCAATCTGATTGCATCCTCAGTAACTCCTTCATACTTACATGTGTCACAGATCTCAAGAAAATTAATTAAATGCTCATTCGGGTCGTCACTAGGATCACCTCCAAACTGTACCGAACTTTGGATCATCTGTATCATCCTTGTCTGTATCTCAAAACTATTAGCTTGAATTGCATGTCTTCTAATGCTCGATTAAATATCCATCACTAAAGGCACAACGTAATCCTGTAATATTTTTTGTTCTTCTACAATTATATTCTCTAAATCTTGCATTATGAAGCAATATCAAGAGTACCTAAAAAAAACTAAACAAAAATTTGTGTTTAAATTAAAATCAGATTAATTGTAATTGATATTGGAACTAAAGAAAAATAATTACTAGAATTATTCCCCAGCAACGGCGCCAAAAACTTATTTGTCTAAATCTATACTAGCAATTTACGTGCAAGTATACATGGTGCACAAATAATATAATATAAGTAGAGTTGTCGATCCCACGAGGAATAATCTAATAAGTTAATTAATCATTCCAATTACCAACCTTTAATTAACCCAATTCTATTTAAACAAATGTAATTACCAAAATTAGCGAAATTAACTAACAGAATTAACTATGAAAAATATCTATTATAAAATGAATTATCAAGATTACAATTCCCCCAAATGATGCACCCAACTCATCTACTCCCTACTTAATTAATCAAATGTTGCAAATTGCTAACCAAGAATTCATAAGTATTTATCTAACTTATTCGAAGATTAGATAAGTGTCCTCATTCCTAATTAATTCACTATATTCCTATGTAAATAATCAACAATGAAGCAAATGTTACCAATTCTTATACAAGTTCATGCGACAATTAGGTATAGTCCTATCCCTCTTGCAAATTGGATATTCACTCTTTAGAAGAATAAATCTAATACATTTATCATATTCCACACCCAATCTAAAATCAACGTCCTCATATCATCTAGATCAATAGATTAATTGTTGGTCACACAATTATTACGTGAGACACAAAATATGATAAATAATCTTGCAAATAATTCATCATAATTAAATAGGAAATGAAATCAATTAATTCCAATCATCGGGTTCCATTGCAATCTTGAATAGAAATTTAGTTCATGTTAAGAAGAAGGGTAACATCACATTAATTAACATCATTTTAAAGTACAAGAGTCTAAAAGAAGGGTAAGAGAAAGAATCTGTAGCACGACTTTCGCTAAAATACTCCAGATCTTGATCTTCTGTCTTCTTCCTCTTCTCCAAAAAGATATGCTGAATAATGTTCTGCCTCCTTTACACTCCCTAACCCTCGATGTCCTCTTTCATTAATCTCCAGCCTCTATATATATATTCCTTAGTTCCTTAGGTCTTTGAATTCTTGGTGAATAACCTACAAACGGAATGAAATCAGCCAACTAAACCCATCAGAAAAACCATCCACGCGCCCGCACACACACCCGGGAAAATCAGCTAGCGCCGCAACTCTCCTCTTTAAGCGTCGCGGCTCAAGTGACATGCCGCGGCTTGCATTAGCGAGCGTCGCGGCTCAAATGCTTCTGTCGCTCACTTAAAATTTTCTTTCCTTGTACGCCCAAATGAGTCTTCATTCCATTCTTAAGCCCATCTCTTTGCTCCAAACCCTTGCCTAGCATTCTTGGCTTCATAGTAAGGCTAAATATACACCATTTATTGTTCTTTCCTCAATTAAGATCAAATCTTCTATTCTTGCATAAAAACATTAAAATGCATCAAACTAAACTAAAAATACTTAAGAACTAACAAAATAATTAAGTTAAAAATACATGATTCATGGATATAAAATTCACTCATCAACGATGCTGATAATCCGCCCATAAAACATCTTTTGCACTAGCTTGCGTGCGACTTTCCTCTTACCAGTGTCATCGATCCAATCCACGAGGATGGTGCCAAAGTTTATCTCCATCTTTATGACGATTGTAGTCATGATCTTCAGCTACAGCTCACTGACTGAATCACGAGCAGAGTTCTTGCACAGAATGCATTTGCCAACAATGTCAGCAAAGAACTCATTCTCTTGGGGAATTCCTTTTTCTTTATCCCCTTAAGTTGTGGATTCTTTTTGTAACCCATTAGCTTCAGCCCTCCTTCACATCAACATCTTCAAAGGAGGTGATGCCTTGATTTACAAACTCCAGATAGAGGTTTATCACTGCCACATTTAGCTAAAGAGTGAAACCCTTGATTTTTGAAGTAAGAACACCATCAAGACAGACAACATTAAAGTAAAACTCCTCTACCAATCTGGTGAAGATCTTTGTGCTTGCATCCAGAATCTCCATGAATCTAGCTTTCTGCACTAACATGGGAATATTTCTGAATTTCTCCTCAGCACCTTCAAACTTATCGAAGTAGAGCTGGTTGCCGATGACTACTTGATAACTGGCCATCTTCTTTGATGAGATTTGAATTGAAACTTAAACATAAGTGTTTAAGCTTTGTTCAAGAGAACCTGCGCTAATAGCTTGTTGTTTCCTAGAGGCACAAAAGAGATCTAAAAAGGAGGGTTGAATAGATCCTTTAAAACTTTTGATCGTTTAAGTTTTCTGGATTTTGAAAGCTAGGGCTCGAAAGAGAGTGATAAAGTCTGAAAGTTTAGATTTCTGATTGCTAAAGTGAAGGGTAAAAGTCAGATGAAAAATTTGAAAAGACTTTATATCACTTCCCTCTAATTTCGCTGAGTGGGACACATGTTGAGTGATGGTTGATTGCACGTCGCTTCATTTCTACTATTCACAACTGTAACGCAGTAACTCTTTCTTCTCACTTGCTTTTTTGGGAGGTGAAGACCACACGCTTTTTTAGTTACCGCCTTATTGCTTTGCAACTGGATGGTTAACGTAGAGTAAACTTATGAAAGACACTTTTCACTATACGCTGACCCTCTGCTCAACGATCCACTCTATGAAGTTCTTCACTCAACAAACCACTCTACGGACAACTTTCATTCTATGAAAGCAATCTGAGTTTTTTTACAGTCTGAGTTTTTTGAGCTTTCTCCTTAAGTTATTCTTGGAGATATGAGCTTTTATATGTTGCAGTCTTGGAGATCTAAGTGGATATATATTCTGCAACCATGGTGCATAATTGTGTGTGAGAGAGAAAGAGGATGGGAGGAGAGAGATCATGTAGGCTATTGTGACTATGTAAGAGACAAAGAGGGATGAGAAGAGATAGGATTTGGGTTTGCTATGATCATGTGGAATGAAGAAGATTTTAGAGTGAGCAAGAGAGAGAAAGTGAGAGAGTGAGAAAGATAAAGGGAGTTATAGAGAGAGAAAAAGCAAGGAAGAGAGTAATGTTGAGTTAGAGAGATGATGATTAATAGTACTATTTTTTAGCTTTCTTAAGGACCACCATACTTTTGTTTCATTAGATATATGCCCAATAACATTTGCAAAATCAAATAGATTAGCTTTACAACATATTTTGAATAAAGTAATAAAATGTAGTATATAAAAATACTTAAGAAACACCACTTGATGTCTTTTAACATTGAAAAATAAATTCTATAATTATTTAATATCTTAGTATTATGATTTACAACAATATAATGTTTAATAATCATACATTTGTATTTATTTATACGTATTTTTTGTAAATTAGAATTAAACAACATATTGATATTAATTTTTTTAATAATAATTAATGTCTAATTTTGCTAGTAGATGACTTTATTAATTAATTTATTTTTTTGGTACTTGGTACTTTATCTAATAAAGTATATGTTTCCGGTACAAAATATAAAATTTTTTAATACTTGTTATTATTTTTGATGATGCATAATATTTTTAATTATTTTAATTTATAAATTCGGCTCAACCGACTTAACACACTATTCAACCGGTTGAACTAATGAACCGCTAAATCGGTGCCTCAACCGGTTCAATGTTCGGTCTGGTTCTAATAACTATGGTTAGATTACTTTGAAACTTTTGCTCCTGTAGCAAAAATGACTACAGTTCGAGTTTTGCTTGCTTTATTAGCTGTACATAATTGGCATTTAGGACAAATGGATGTTACTAATGCTTTCCTTCATGGTGATCTTTTGGAGGAGGTATATGGATTTTCCTCCCGGGTTTTCTCCCTCTTCTACTGGTACCTCAGTCCCTTTGGTTTGTAAACTACAGAAATCCTTGTATGGCCTTAAACAAGCTCCTCGTTAGTGGTTTGCAAAATTTTCTGGTGCTCTGTTGGCATATGGCTTTACACAGTCCTACAATGACTCCATCTTGCATAGATCCCCTTATATGGTGGTCTTATTAGTTTTTGTGGACGACATTATTGTAGCAGGCCCAAACTTGACTCTTATTAAGGCTGTCAAAGACTATTTACATACACAGTTCAAGGTCAAAGACTTGGGTGTTTGAAAAAAATTTATTGGTTTGGGGTTTGCCAGATCTGGTAAAGGCATCCTTTTATATCAGAGGAAATATGTGCTAGATATTCTGAAGGATTATGGGCATACAACAACTAAAGCTTCTAAGGTTCCTATGGAATAGAATCATACTCTTCCAGCTAATGAAGGACCTGAGTTTGAGAATCCATCTATGTACAGGCGGTTAGTGGGAAGGTTGATTTATCTGACCATTACTCAACCGCAAACCACTGTATCCAAGTCTCTGCAGAAGCTGATTATCGGGCAATGGCTAACTCTTGTTGTGAAATTACTTGGCTTGTGTCCTTTGCTAAAAGATTTTGGTCTTTCTCATGTTACTCCTGTTACATTGTTTTGTGATAATCAGTCCACTCTATATATTGCCTCTAATCTAGTGTTTCATGAACGAACCAAACACATTAAGATAGACTGCCATTTGGTCCGTGAGAAGCTTCTTCAAGGCATGATTCAGAACAGCTCATTTACCAACTCATTTGCAGCCTGCAGACTTGTTTACTAAGGCTTTAAGTCATGATGTTCTTCTTAATCATATTAGTAAGTTGGGGTGCTGTGATTTGTTTCAGCCATGCAACTTGAGGGGGAATGATAATATACATCAAGGCAATACACAAACAAGTCCGGCTGTAGTGAAGGATAGCAAAGTAAGTTAGCAGAGTTGGTACATGGATATTAAGCAAGGGTAATCTTATAATTTCTGAGTATGTTAGTAGGAAGTTTAGTATAAATATCAGTTCTCTCTCTCTCATATCAGATTCGTTCAATAATAGAAAGTTATTTTTGTCTTTCTCCATTAGAAGATTCTTACAATGAGGGCCAAGACTAAATTCCAATCTTGTTCAAAAGTTTCCTAAAATCCAAAACCAAATTCTCATGTGGTTAGTTGAAATTGTATTATTTAGCATGTCAAGAATAATGATCACAACATCATATTCCAACGAGTTACTAATTACAAATTGTAGATTTGTTTTCCTTTCCGAAAAGATAAAAGATTCGTAGAGTTGAGAAATCATTCCATTACAAACAATCACCAGTTTAACTAACCATGACTAATTTCATCTAAGATCTTGGAAACTAATGTAGGCAGCTGCATAGAAAGTCCTAGTTAATCCAGCTATTTCTGCGCCTCTGAATCTGTCTCACTTGATTATATTGTTACAAATTATAGTGCTTTTACTTGAGACATATATAAATAGACTATGGAGTTCTACATTATAGAACGTACAGTTGTATATGAGAAAGAACATAAACATTCACTTGAAAAAAGGAACAGTGAAACAAGGCATTTTGAATTAACAAGACTATTCCAAGCAAAATCACCCTCACTTAAAAATAATCCATAAGACACCATTTGGTAAACCGCAATGATCATTGCAGTGTACGATCAGCAATATCTTCATTTACAACTGCGGAGTTCGAAAGCCATCTCAAATACTAGAGCTTGGGATACTCATTTTACCCATTCTTCTAAATCAGATTAAAACCTGTCCTTTAGGCGGTAATAGAAGATGAATCAGGTAAGAAACCCCTCCTTACCATTTTGTCAAGAAGTATCTTGGCCTCGTGACACTGGTTCCCCTTCAAAAAACCTTGGACAATAGCATAGTAAGTGACTTCATCCGGCGGGCAGCCATTTTCTTCCATTTTGATGAGAAATCCATTCGCCTCTTCAAATTGCCGATTATGACAAAGGCCACTTATTAGTATGGTATATGTTATAATATTAGGTTTCAAACCTTTATAAGAAATATTATCAAAAAGTTCCCTTGCTGTATCAATCTTTCCATCCTTGCTAGTACCATCAATGAGAATATTGTAAAGAGCAACATCAGAAATTAATCCCCTATTCTCAAACAGATGAAATAAAGACAACGCCTCAGCAGTCTGATGATTTTTACAAAGTCCATCTAACAAGATACCACAGGTGTACAGGCTTGGCACTATGCCCCCTGCTTGCATCTCATTAAAAAGTTCAAGAGCAGCTGCACATTTACCAATTTGAAATAAGCCTTGTAAAAGACTGCTGTAGGTAATAACGTCAGACTTCAATCCTTTGGAAGCCATTTCTCGAAAGAGATGCATCGCCTGATCCATTTTTTTCTCCTTGCAATGGCCATTGATTAAACTGTTATAGCTAACAATGTTTGGCAAAATACCTCTATCAACCATCAAATGAAGCACTTGCATTGCTTTATCCATTTGCCCTCGCAAACAATATCCATCTATGAGTGATGTGTATGTGACAATATCAGGATCCATGCCTCCTTGAATCATGTTTTGGATCAAGGAATCTGCTTCTTTTATCTCCCCTTCCTTGCAATATGCATCCACCAATATATTAAAGGTGTACAAATTTGGAGAAATTTTTAAGTTACACATTTCTTTCCAAACCCTAGTAGCCTCATTCCAACGACCAAAATTGCATAATCCTTGAATCAATGAACTATATGTGATAACATTTGGCGGAATTCCTTTCCCAATCATTTCTGAGAAAAGGTTCAAAGCATTGTCTATCAGTCCATCCTTGCAGAAACTATCTATGATCGTGCTATACGATACGGTGTCAGGTTTACATCTATTCTTTTCCATAAATTTGAGCAAATTAATGGCTGTTGCGGTGTTCCCGGTTTTACAAAGCCCATTTATAATTGTCCCATACATGACTTGATTGGGTTTACAAACTTTCTCCCTGATCAACTTCTTAAATAAATCCACCGCCTCAGGAGTCCTATCTGCTAGAATGAGTCCCTTTAAAAGAGTGTTGAAGGTAGTCGAATTTGGTAAAAACCCACGCTTGAAGAAAGTACAGAAGATAGCAAAACCGTAACCAACTTCATTTAGGTGGCAACAGCAATTCATTGCAATATTCAAGGTATATTCATCAACTGGAACACCCAAGAAACCCATTTTCTTAAACAAAATAATTGCAGAATCGTAATGTTTCATCTTGGAAATAATCCCAAGTAATTTGGTAAAATCAACAACGGAAGGCCTAGGTCGCATTTGGAGCATTTCATCGAACAGATTGAGTGCATGTTCGAGCTTATTAACATTGTCAAAACAAAATATAGGTCGGTTTGAACTAGTAATAATAGAATGAGAGTGAAAATGAGAGTGGAAAAAAAAAAATACCTTCATAATCATTACCAAGAATGGATCTTCTTCTCAAGATGAAAGAGACAACTGTAGAAACACAATTTCTCTTCATTAACATCTTCTGGAGCCAAAAGAATGGTCTCAATTGAAGTAGTAATGTGTATTTGAAGATTGAATGAACTGTTAATGAACCCTAACAATGTGTTTTTTAGTTTAGAAAATTGTGGAAAATAAAGGATTTGGGAGAATTTTAATTGTTTTATATATCCAACAGTTTTTTTTAGAGGGAAAAAGAAAGAGAAATGGGAAAGATAATATTGACCGCTAAATACTTATCTATCTAGCTACTATATAAAGTGAGAGGGGTGACTTGAAGTTACTTTTGGCCTAATTTTCTCTTCATTAACATCTTCTGGGGCCAAAAGAATGGTCTCAATTGAAGTAGTAACGTGTATTTGAAGATTGAAATAACTCTAACGGTGTGTTTTTTAGTTTAAAAAATGGTGGAAAAGAAAGGATTTGGGAGAATTTTAATTGTTTTATATATCCAACAGTTTTTTTTAGAGGTAAAAAGAAAGAGAAATGGAAAAGATAATATTGACCGCTAAATACTTATCTATCTAGCTACTATATAAAGTGGGAGGGGTGACTTGAAGTTACTTTTGGCCTAATTTTTTCTCGTTTTATATTATTTAAGGATTTTTTTTAAATAAAACTAAATGTAATTTTCTATCAAGGTTCTCATAACCGGATCGGGCATCGAACCGAAAAAGGTACTAGGTGGGTGGGTCACTGGTTCGACCAGCGGTCGGACCGTTATTGACCCAGTGATGTCATTAATATATTATTAAAATATATTAATTATTATGTATAAAAAATTAAACCTATTTGTACAAAATTTATTTTATACAATTCAAATAAATACTAAATTTATATAAAAAGAAAGATATTAAATCATGATCATAACTCAAAATTCAAGAGTGATAAAATCAAACACAAATAAACACAACCATCTCTAGAATACATTCAATCAAATTCGGTAAAAAAAACTAAATCTATTTGTACAATGTTTACTTTATACAATTCAAATACAGTAGAACCTCTATAAATTAATACTCGATAAATTAATAATCCCTCTAAAATAATATTTTTTCCCAGTCCCGACTTGGGCTAATGAGATAAATTAATAATTTTGATAAAATAATAAAATAATAATTTTTAAAAAGACCCTTATATAAATATATGGTCCCATCAAAATCATAAATTAATAATTTTTTTAAATTACAAATATATCTAGGGTAATCTTGCGTATTTGATTTGTGATGGTGGATTTATGGACACCTTTTAGATGAGAAGCCACTGTTGAGTATGATTTGAAGAATTTTTGTTGATGTTTATATAGTAGTTCTCTTTATCATCATACATGGAATGTATTAAATTCTAGTACAATGAACTTATATATACAAATTAATTAAACTTAATGTGAATATAATTTTTTTTAAAAATAAAATATGAATGTAATTTGAAAAACTAGATACAATGAATATTATTTAATTATTAAAAATAATTAATATCACAATGAATTCTATTATTACATTAATTTAATAAGTATGATACATTGCATCAAAAAAGTATGATATAAACATCAATAAAATGCAATAATTTTAATTTAATTAAATTTATGTTCAACGAATAGAAAAACACTCTTTAAATTAATAAATTATTAATTTATCGATTAAATAATAACTCTCTAAATTAATAAAAAATTTCAGTCCCAACAATATTAATTTATAGAGGGTCTACTATAAATACTAAATTTATATGAAAAGAAAGATATTAAATCATGATCATAACTCAAAACTCAATCAAGGATATGATACATTCAATTAAATTCAAAGGTTTAAATTAGCCACACAAAAAAAGTGAGGTCGGGAACCGGTAAAACCGGTGACCCGGTTACCGGGTCACTGGGTCGATCGGTCCAACTGTAACAATCCGGAATTTTGTATTATTTGAAAATATGCATTAAAGTTGAATAAATGTTTTTAATTGATTTTATTGGTTTAAATTAACAAGTGATGAAATTGTTTTATTTAGATGTGTTTTAATTAAATTTATGTTGGTGTTTTTTTAAAACTAAATGAGTTAATTAAAGTAAAAGAGTTGTTGGTAATTATAGTGCTAATATTCTAGTTTAATTTAATAATTAAATTAGAAAGGTGATGATTTATTAAATTAGAATAGTAATTTATTTGTTAAATTAATGTGTTATGTTAGTTGAATTATTTAATAATAGTAAGTGTGACATGTGACTATATAATAAGAGAATATAAAAATAACTTAGTAGGTGATTAAATTAGCTTTACCAAACATGGCCTTGTAGCCTTTGGTTTATTAAGCTAGCAAAACCTTTTTATTTTTATAACTGATAAAATAAATTGCGTGAATTATTATACCATCAGTTGAGTTTACGTGGTTTACTTTTTAAGCTTAAGAGTGAGGGGTTTTGAGAGAGCAATAAATTAGAGAGGAGAGGAACTTGAGAGAAAATTGTTCTAAAAATTCAGGGAAGATTATTGGTGACAAAGTTTCTTAATCATCATCTTGCTAAGGTTTATCAAGGAATCAAAAGTATTATCAAAGTTTAAAATTCATGTTCTTATTATGTTTTGGGTTTCATAAGAATTCTGATTTTAGTTGTTCAATTTGATGGGAATGGAGTTATGTGTGCTGGTTTTCATGTATAATCTGTTAATTGTTGTTTCTAAACGATTTTCAGAAAACGAAATTCATAGAATCATGTTTTAAATGAAGGATTTTTGGTGTTCTTGAGTGTTCATAGCATATATATATGAAATATATGTTTTTGTGAGTCAAATTTAAGGTTTAACACTTGAGGAATCTGCAAATTGATTGTAGTTTATGAAACTACGTTTAGATACGAAGAAAATACAATTTACATACTTTGAGTTCGCTAAGAATTAAGCCCACAGTGATCTGTGCTATTAAATGTGTTGGTTTTTGGAAAAACTAAGAAAAAATTTGATTTAAATCCTTTGGGTTTTGTTATTTTGTTTGTTTTAGGTTGTTAGAATTAGTATATGGATGCTTAATACTGTTTCTAAGAGGTTTATGATACTTGGGTATGCTTGAATTGGTGTTTGATGCTAAAATTCGTGTTTTTGGGCTTGAGAATTCTGTAGTTCACGAACTGCAGAATCTGGAATTCAGGTTTACCGCCCCGACGGGCTTATTGTACTAGGTTTACCGTCCCGGCGGGGTATTTTGTGAAGGAAACTCCTGCCCTGGCGGGAAATGCAGAAAGTGACATTTTTTTTCTTTTCTTTTTGGTCATGTTATGTTATCCTATGCATGTTTAAAGCTTAGACTAATGTATTAAATGAATTCTAAGATACTGTGATGGATGGTAAGCATATACTTGATGATTATAAAATATAAAGTTGATGTACCTTAAATTAACGTTAAGTTTTAGGAATTCTTAAGTGTGATATTGATACAACTAAGCTTGTAACTTCTGAAGTGAGATTGATAATCAGAAAACAATTGAGATATTAAGATGAGGTTGGATGAGAGTGAATCTTGAAGTGTTGATGATATTATAACTAATCATCGTTATTGCTATATAAACAGAATGTGTAGGTTGTTTAATGTACGTGATTTGTAATTAAGAAAAACTACGCACGAGGCAAGTTTCTTACCCTTAACTCTTTTATGTTAAACAAGTTTCTAACTCTAAACTTACTTAACGCAAGTTCTTTATAGATGTTCCTTCTTACAAGTTGTAATTATGTTTTCCGTTGACATCATACAAAGGTAGTCGTTCTATATATCATTACTTGAAGCTTGGTTATATTGAAACCATTGTTTTAATACTTTGGATATTGTAGACACCCAAATTTTGCGTTTCCTTCTACTAACCGTGACAGGAGGGCGAAATCGTCAATTGAACCAGCTTGCGGGAGCAAAGGAGCGGGCACAAGGGCGAGCGCCCGGTCCCGCCGCAATGATTTGGGCAGCCCAAGTCGACGTGACAGCATGACCGTCCGAGGCAGGCATTTCCGAATGAGGTGGCACGTCTCCCGGAAGTTCCCGGACTGCGGAATACGAGCCTGTCAGCGAAAACCGACGTTGCGGTACGAAAATCGAGGCGTGACACGAAAATCGAGAAAATCAAGCCCGCCAGCCGCGGATAGATCTGCGGCCAAGTGAGTGCGCCAGCACGAAAACCGGGAAATCGGCACTCAGCAGCTGAGTGCGACGGGAGGCGTGCCAGCTGGCCAGCCGCAGATCTATCTGCGGCCAGCCGCAGATAGATCTGCGGCTGGCTCTGGCCAGCCTATTTAAGGCAGCTTCGGCAGCATACAGGGGGTTCAGCAGTTTTGAAGAAGAAGAATTTCTGCAGCAGCAAAAAAATACGGAAATAGAGAGAAAATAGCTAGATTTTGCAACAAAATAAGGAGAAAGAAGAGAAAAAAAGAGTGGAATTAATTCTTTTGAGTTTGATTGTATCAAATACATCATTTATCCTATTCAAATACACAAGTTCACATCCATTTGAGATCAATTGCAAGGTGAAAATTTCTATTTGTTCTAGCAATTCATGTCCTATTGATTTGGGTAAATTAGATATAATTTTCATGTATCTTATTGAACAATGAATTAGGGATTATTTGCGAGGGTTCCATTGGAACAAAATTCTTCTTAATAACCCGATGATATTCATGTTTTGATTTCTTGTTTGTTGTATAAGAGATGTATTGGTTGTGGTTCCTTTAATTTGCTATTTAGGATGTCGTGATATTGTTAGAATTTCCGCGTTGGTTATTTATTGTAATGTTTGATTTGTGAGTATGTAATAATCGTGGTTGTGAGCCTAGGAAAACGACCCCGTGGTCCAAATCCGATGATGGACATGTCTTGATGTATATAGCGGGTAGGATGTAGCCTCCTTGTAACGTGTAACCGTCGGGCCTTAAAACGACGCCAAAGCGAGAATCGGATTTAAGGCCCCATATTAGTGGAACTTGTGATTGTAGGCGTTTGGGATTATTTTGATGGCTTACATGCCCATGAATAGCCCCAACGCATTTTAATGCTTGATTTGATTTACGACACGAAATTGATTTCAAAGCTAAATGATAAGATTTTCATAAAATCAATCAAAGTAGGATATTAGAATCACGAGGTTAAAATTTGAGAAACGTTAATGAATGTCGATTCCTATATAACGAGAAAGCTAAAGAAAAAAAATCGTTTTCCAAAACAACACACGAAATGATTTTATAAATAATTGACGTTTTATTAAACCTTTGTGCATAGGGTGAAAGAGATCCTAGAAATTGCCCATCATTTTATGAAAGCAACGTATAGATCTCGATTCCTATTTTGACGAAGGTTTAAAACTCTTGTTTTTTTTGTTAAAACGACACTTAATGAAAATCCCATAGTTTTGGACAACTAAAATCAAACCTTTCTCATAAAGAATAAAGCTTTCTCGGGTACATCGAAAAGACATTCCGAAGCGTACTCAAATTAAAACACGATTTTCCCTAAAATCCAAATGACTCTTTCATACAAACTCACCATAACATTCACATAGACACACACCCACACACAAGCGCGCGCACACACACATTTCATGAATTAAAGGATAGGAAAGCATCAAGATTGCGGTAACCGTGTTTCACGGAAGTCGAGGGGTGCCTAACACCTTCCCCTCACTTAAGCAAGCCCCCGAACTCTATGAATCTCGATTCGCAGACCAATTAATTCGGAGTCACACATGAGCCAGCGATTTATAAAAAAACGAAAACTCGGATGAGTTGGTACATCCATTTCAAATATACCAACTGGCGACTCTGGTTAATTGGCTCATCATAAAAACGATCTTTCAAAACCCCGTCGACCTCAATGCCGACCTTTTCCAAACGTCATCTAAACCAAAAGGCTAAAATTGGAAGAGACCAAAAAGAGGAGAAGCGAAAACCCGGCGTCGACAGCTGGCGACTCTGCTGGGGAACATTAGAGGGCTTAAGCCGCATTAAAATCTTGATGCTATTCTATCCTTTAAAAAAATTCATGAATATGTGTGTGCATGCGATATTTTGATCTTTTGTGTTTTTGTTGTGTGAATGCGTGTTTTGTCCAATAAATGAATGATTGAATGGAATGGCTTTACTTTAAAGAAATCATTTGCATACGGTGAGGACGATGAATGTGAATGTATGTTGAGAGAGTACCTCCTCCTGAGGCGAACCTGTCGGTTGCTTATTACTGGACTCGATGGGGCTGCTCCCCGGAGATGGCTCAGGAAACGCACCACTCAAATCCGCTCCAATCGAAAGGGCTCAAACGAGTAGATTGCGAAGATTTGGGAACCTTCATGCCGAAAAGCCCGCGAGAGTAACCCTAGGGTAGGTCAGCCTCAGATTAACCCGACGCAGGATAAGTCTCTTCATGCCCTTTTACGTTTCTGCATATAAATGCCATAATTCCATTGCAACATATTCATATATGCTTCCCCTTTATGTCAAAAGAAAATACTAACCCCTGTGTTTTGCAGGGAACGACACGGGAAGCATAAATCATATCTAGCATGTATTATTTCAATAAAGAACCGCTAACGAGTTGTTTTGCAGAAAAAGATTAAAAAATCCAAAAAACCCACAAAAGGTTACGGTTTTAGCATGCATCCATTCTTTCATTTCCCCAAGACTAAACTTCGAACCATTGTTTCGCAGGATTGCTCCTCAAACCCGTTCGCAGTCTAAGAAAGCCCAGGTCTCTACATCTGAAATGGCTGATCTTCCTAACCATAATTCCATATCTCGGGAGGAGTTTGATGATTTTAAAAGACAGATGATGGAAATGGCCACAATGTTAAAGGAACAGTTCTTAATCAGACAGGATCCGGTAAACCAGGGATCGCATAATACTCCACCACCAGGGGATGATCAGAATCCTCCTAAAAATGGTACAAACTTGCTTAAAGAGGACCAACCCCGACTCAAGGACGAGCCAGTCATCCCAAAGGCCGTTCCCATACCTAGCAGGACAGTGATTACTATCCCAGAGGAAGGGGACCATGACGACCTTCGGAGGAAAATGAAATACATGGAGGAAACCATCCAATCTCTAAAGGGCATAGGCTCCCTGGGCAGGGTTAATTACTCGGATTTATGTGTTTTCCCCGGGGCCAGATATCCAGAAAAGTTCAAAGTTCCCGAGTTTGAAAAATACAATGGAAAGGGAGACCCCTATACACACTTGAAAATATACATTGGAGAACTCGGGGCTTATGCCGAAGACGAGGGGTTAAGAATGCAGCTATTTCAGAAAAGCTTAACAGGGGAGGCAAGAATATGGTATGCCCGCCTCGACAACGCCCGAATCCACAACTGGGAGGAATTGGCCCATACTTTCTTAACCCAATACAGCTTTCAGGCCCAGATGGCTCTTGACAGGTACCAAATGACAAAGGTTAAAAAACAGCCTAGGGAATCCTTTAGGGAATATGCGCAAAGATGGAGGGGCATGGCTGCCCAGGTAACTCCCCCGATGAGCGAATCAGAGATGGTAATGACCTTTGTGGACATTCAGGAGGCACCGTATTATGAGAGGGTCATCTCGGGGATTGGAAGACCTTTTGCGGAAATGATTAAACATGGAGAGATGGTTGACATGGGGTTGAAATCGGGTAAAATCCGGGATCTTACTGCTTTAGAAACTGCTGCCGAGCAAATACAGAATGGAAACTATGGTAGCACTTCCCGGAGAGTCCAAAAGAGGAAGGAAGAGGATGTCTCCCTCATCCTACAAGGGTCGTCCAGTAAAGCAGAAAACCATCTTCCGGTACAGGCACAGAGGGGAGGGCCACCCCGACAGCCCAATTTCTCAGATCAAAGAGCAGAGGGGCGAAGAAGATATGAGGCCTCGCAAAACCGAGTATTCACCCCGCTCGGGGAGCCGCTTGAACGAGTATTAGCGGTATTAGTAGCCCAAAAGAAGATTGTTGGTTTGGCACCCCCGAGTGACCCAAAAGGTAGAAGGTTTGACCCGAGCAAGCGGTGTGCATACCACTCCAGTTCCCCTGGCCATGATACACAGGATTGCTGGACGTTAAAGCATCGAATCCAAAACCTGATTGACAGTGGAGAGATTGTGGTGGAACAGCCGGATTCCCCGAATGTTAAGGCAAATCCCCTGCCAAGACATGATGGAGGGGGAGTCAATGCGACGGAGGCAAGTGAGGCGGGGGAGCCGCCAAGGTTGAACTATGTGCAGAAAGTTGAGGAGATGATAAATGTGATACATGACCATGGGAGTGCGAGGGTAACGCCCATCAAGTTGATAGGGGTAAGTACGAATAACATAGAGGGACCTATCAAGTTGACAGCTCCGAGGCCCATCATTTTTGCTGCAAGGCCACAACTCCCTATCAGTAGTCTGAAGAGTGTACCCTGGAATTATGGGGGAATACCAGAGGAAGCGGCCAGTTGTGCTTCCGTGACGACCAAGGGGAACCCCTTATATCTTCCCGGGCGAGTCCTTGAGAGCCAAAAGAGAAAAAATGAAGAGGTTTCCGAGGAAAGGGCCATAGAGTTTTTGAAAAGGATGGATCACCCAGAAACGAGGGGGATCCAGATTTTAAGTGAGGAATCAACCCTAACATCGGTCATGGACTTGGTGTTGTCATCCAATGAGCACTGCAAAACCATGATGAAGGTTCTGGAGGAGGCATTTGTGTCCAAAGAAATTAGTGAGGAGGGTTTCGGCCGGTTGGTAGGCCACTTATTGGAAACCGATGCAATATCCTTTACAGATGAGGACATTCCCGAAGAGGGAAGGGGGCACCGAAAACCGCTACACATTGCAGTAATCTCCTCAGGATACGTCATGAATGGGGTACTGATCGACGGGGGATCGGCATTGAATATATGTCCTCTCAGTACGCTGAAGAAAATGAACATCAGTCCCAAGCGCCTGCGGGCCAGTCATGTGGTGGTTCGGGCTTTTGACGGATCCCGGAGGGACACCATCGGAGAGATAGAATTGCCAGTGGAGATAGGACCCTGTACTTTTGATATCTCCTTCCAAGTCCTGGATATCACGGCAAGCTACAACCTGCTGTTAGGGAGGCCGTGGATACACATGGCCGGGGCAGTCCCTTCCACGCTCCACCAACAAATCAAGTTGATCATCGATGGGAATCTGGTAACAATCTCGGCCGAATGTGATGACCCTTTTCCTCCCAGGAGTGGCCTACCAGTAATCAATGTGGATGAGTCAGCGGCGCCTGCCAGCTTTCAAGCACTAGAGATTAGCACTCCCCATTATAGATGCCTGGGAGCTCCAGCTGTGAAACCAAGGGTCTCTCCGGAGCTCACCTTTGTGGCAAAGGAAATGATTAAAATGAACTTCCAACCTGGACAGGGACTAGGGAAAAGCAGTCAGGGAATCACCAAGCCCATCCACCTACCACAGCAGATAGGCAAAGCAGGATTGGGATATCATGTGGGCGCAGTGCGGGGACACCGTCAGGGTGCGACTCCGATTCGACTAATTGGCAGTCCAGCGACCAAAGCCAACAATGAGCAGGGGATCAGCGGACCTATGATTGGGGCAGGGAATGAAGAGTTAACCCCCACACGTAATGAGTCGGCCCGGAGGGAAAGTTTCCTGCAGGAGGTCGCAAAAGAGTTTGAAACCAAATGCTACATCCCCGGACAATCAACAAGCAGTAAGGAGGGGACGAATATTGTCATACCACCGGGAGCCCAACAAGTTGTGCCTGTCATCGATTGGGCAGGACTGATTATTCCTGGAGAAGGTATGGAGGAGAACTCAGGCGACGTATCCGTAATCATCGGGGAGGTGTCCGATGTGAGGACCTCTTTCATCCAGCGCATTTCAGCTGACCTGACCATCGACAATTGGACCCAGAAACCAGTGATATCCAAACAGGGGTAAAGCTCGACGGCAGGGTGGTTGACCCCAGATGAGGGGGAATGAAGAAGTTTTATTTTGTTGTTGTTTTATTTCTGCATAATTGTGTCGTTTCTTCGTGTTATTTGAAATTGCGATCGTCGTGAAAAAATGATTTATATATGACAAGTATTTTGTTTCATGTCAGGTGTACCCATTTGAGTAATCCTTGCCTAACAGATGGTCCTTCAAATTTGAATGATGATTATGATTTTGACATTGAGCTGGATTTCGATTTAATGGGCATTGAACAAGATGAGACAGATTACGACGACGCACCTGACGAGATCAAGGGATGGGTCGAGGATAAACCCAAACCCAACTTGGACCAAACCATCACCATTGATATTGGAACCCCTGACAATCCAAAAGAACTCAAGATAGGGACAGACCTTAACCCCAGCCAAAAAGCAGAAATAATTGAGTTACTAAGCCAATATGAGGATGTCTTCGCCTGGTCTCATGAGGATATGATTGGCTTGTCCACCGACATTGTGGTACACCGATTACCCATCAAGGAGGGCTTCAGGCCTGTCAAGCAGAAACTGAGGAAGTTGAAACCTGAGTGGAGTTTAAAGGTGAAGGAGGAGATCATCAAGCAGTTCAGGGCGGGAATCATTATGGTATCTACTTACCCGGAATGGCTATCCAATGTGGTCCCAGTGGCTAAACCTGGAGGAAAGGTGAGGGTATGCGTAGACTACAGAGATCTAAACAAGGCCAGTCTCAAGGATAACTTCCCGGTGCCTTTCATACACATCCTGGTAGATAACACAGCCCAGTACGAAATGTATTCTTTTGTGGATTGCTTCGCGGGATATCATCAGATAATGGTGGCGGAGGAAGATCGGGAAAAGACCGCATTCATCACCCCTTGGGGCACTTTCTGCTATAGACGACTGGCTTTTGGCCTCACAAACGCGGGGGCTACTTATCAGAGGGCCATGATGGCCTTATTCCACGATATGATGCACAGGGAGATAGAGGTCTACGTGGACGACATTATTGTGAAATCGAAGGTAGAATCCGATCATATAATTCATCTCAAAAAGCTATTCGATCGGCTCAGGAAATATAATTTGAAACTCAATCCAGCCAAGTGTGCTTTCGGAGTACAGTCGGGCAAGCTCTTGGGTTTCCTGGTTAGTGATCGGGGCATTGAGTTGGATCCAGCAAAGATTAAGGCCATTGTGGATATGCCAGCACCTCGCACAGAGAAGGAGATAAGGGGATTCCTGGGGAGAGTAAACTTCATCAGCCGTTTTATATCTCACTTGACGACTACATGTGAGCCGATTTTTAAATTGTTAAGAAAGGGTGCTTCCCAAGAATGGAATGAGCAGTGTCAAAAGGCGTTTCAGACCATTAAAAAGCAATTGACTGAGGCACCAGTGCTGGTACCCCCGAGGGATGGGATCCCTCTGTTTATGTACATATCGGTCAATGCCATCGCGATGGGATGTATGTTGGGACAGAAAAATGAGGCGGGTAAAGAGCAGGCCATCTATTACCTCAGCAAAAGATTTAGCCAATGTGAGCAGAATTACACTCCCATCGAGAAGACTTGTTGTGCTCTGGCCTGGGCTGCAGGGAGATTACAGCACTACCTCCATGGGCATACAACGTACCTGATATCAAGAATGGATCCCCTAAAATATATTTTTGAAAGGCCCATGCTGAATTGTCGATTATCCAGATGGCAGTTAATCTTACAACAGTTTGACATGGTGTACGTGACCCAGAAGGCCATGAAAGGGCAGGGAATTGCAGATCAGTTGGCAGAAACCCCGTCCGGAGGGACGGAGCCTTTAGAAACTCCTCTTCCGGGCGAGGATATATTTTGGGTATCGCACGAAAAATGTGATGACGAGGGACAATTTTGGAAGCTGTATTTTGATGGTGCCATGAATGCCGAGGGGGCAGGAGCCGGAGCGGTCCTAGTCTCTATCACCGGAGAACAATACCCCGTGGCCACTAAACTTCGTTTCAGCAATTCGAACAACACCGCTGAATACGAGGGGTGTATCTTGGGACTCCGATTGGCCCGTGACATGGGAGTAAAAAGACTAGCGGTGTTCGGGGATTCAGAGTTGGTAATCAGACAAACAATCGGGGTATACAACACTAAGGAGCTTCGGTTACTTCCATACCATCGTTGTGTCACCCAGCTTATGCAAGAGTTCGAAGATATCGCCTTCCGCCATATTCCTCGGGGACGAAATGATTTTGCCGATGCATTGGCGACTTTGGCTTCCTTAATCCACGTGATCAAGAGTAGGGACAGTCCACAGATCGAGATCACCGTACAGAATGCCCCGGCATATGAGGAAAATGTGGCAGTGTTATCAAACGAGGTGGTGTTGACGAGGCAGCCCTGGTATCACGACATAAGGGAATATCTGAGAGACAGATCCCTTCCCGATCAGGCAAATCGGACTGAAAGGATGAGAATTCAAAAGATGGCGATGAAGTTTTACCTGAGTGGCGATTCACTTTACAAAAGGGATGCCGGGTTGGGACTGTTGCAGTGCGTAGATGAAACACAGGCCCGAAAGATTATGAATGAAATACATGGTGGAGTGTGTGGGCCCCATATGAGTGGACCGATGCTTGCCAAAAAGATTTTGAGGACAGGGCATTATTGGTTGACGCTGAGGGCCGATTGCGAAGATCATGTCAAACGGTGTTATCAATGTCAGGCGCACGGTAATGTGATACATACGCCTCCCCATGAACTGCACTGTATGGCCTCCCCGTGGCCATTTTCGATGTGGGGAATGGATGTAATCGGACCAATAGAGCCCAAAGCAAGCAACGGGCACCGGTTCATTTTCGTCATGATCGATTATTTCACCAAATGGGTAGAGGCAGCTTCTTTCCCTAAAGTAACTCAGGAGGTCATCGTCAGCTTCATCAGGAATAATGTCATTTGCCGATATGGGCAACCTGAGGTTGTGGTCTCCGACAATGCCAAGAATTTAAACAACGCCCTCATGAAGGGACTGTGTGACCAGTTCAAGATTAAGCACCTCAATTCCGTCATTTACCGTCCCAAAATGAATGGGGCAGTGGAGGCGGCCAATAAGAACATCAAGAAGATCATGGCGAAAATGTCTGCTAATCATCGGGGATGGCCGGATCTGTTACCCCTCACCCTGCTGGCATACCGAACATCCACGCGTACTTCTACGGGAGCAACCCCTTACGCCTTGGTATATGGAATGGAGGCTGTCCTGCCAGTTGAAGTTGAGATGGCGTCCCTCAGAATAGTGATCGATGCTCAGATAAGCGAGGAGGATTGGATGCAAAGTCGATACGACCAATTGGCCCTAATTGATGAAAGGAGGGTGGCTGCTGTTTGGCACGGCCAGCTATATCAACAGAGGATCTCCCGATCATATGACAAAAGGATCAGACCTCGGAAATTCAAGGAGAATGACCTGGTGCTAAAGAGAATCATGTCTTGTCAGGACGAAGCCAGGGGGAAGTTTGCCCCGAATTGGGAAGGACCATTCGTGATTAAGAAGGTGCTGTCCGGAGGAGCCCTCATATTGCAAGAAATGGATGGTGAGGTATTTCCACAACCCCTCAATGCTGACTCGGTGAAGCGGTTCTACGCTTAAATTATCAGTTCTTTTTTTCCTTTGAGAGCGAACTACGTAGGACCTGATCTCCCAACTTGTGGGGGTACGTAGGCAGCCATCATGGCGCGGTCCGATCCTTTAAAAATAATCCTTTCCCCAACCAAAACCAATTTTCGATAGCCCGATAAAACCTTCCTACACCCTCAAAACCTTCCCGAAACCAACTGCCTAACCAGTTTCATCCCAGAATACATACCCTGATCCAACCCAAACAGTTATCCAAAATCTGAGATTCAATCCGACGAAATCAAAAGGTGTGCGGCAACATCTGTCAAATCTCCATCAAGTCTTGAGGAAAGAAAGAAGGCGAAATGTCAAAATCATGGTCAGTTAGATAAAATGATGATCCAATGGAGGGCAATGATACGACAAAAGGGGAAAATGACTAAATTTAAATGCATGTCTATATATATATAAGTCGTTTTATTACAAGATTTCTCTTTCAATAACTGATGAAACCAACATAGTCTATGCAGGAAATAAAATAATCTACAAATCTGAAACTAGCCGAAGCAGGATGGACAGGGTGGTGGATAGATCTGAAGCATCAGCATCTCCTGCAATCTGCTGCCCCATCATATCAATACGATCCAGTAAAGCAGTAGCTCGGCTGACAGTCCCAAAATGAGCATCTACCACTGCCCTGGTCTGAAATACAATGGCCTCTCTATCGGCAATGGCAGTATCTCTAGCCCGAATGGCTTCATCTCTCTCGGCAAGGGCGGCATCCCTCTCGGCTTCAGTAGTAATCAGGGCCAGGAGGAGTCGGGAATCCTCAGCGACCCGACTCGGGGCAGAATCGGCTGAAATGGAACGGTCTGCGGTATCTTCTGTGAAAATCACCCCAGAGTCATCAAAGGCCCCCGTCCGACTCAGACTAGCCGAATCCAGGTCTCCACGCAACCACTGTACGTAGGCAAATGTCTGGATGTGACAGCTCGCACTATATTCGGCAAAGATCCTGCGACCCCAGAGCTCGTATACCGGCAATAGATCCCTCTCTGTACAGGATGATATAAGGAATCGGTATGCGGCTGCACCCGCAAAGGGGTGTAAATCCTGTGTCTGATCAAACTGCCCCATAACCGCCAGGGGATGATAGGTCGTCACGCCCCTTAACCCAGCAATGGGAATGAAATCCATGCCAGGCACATGAGTCAAGAAGCTCATGAAGGAGCAATAGCCCGAGTAAACCAATAGATGAAAGGGGTCCTCAATGATAGACAAAAATAATGTCCAGGAGGCCACATCAGTGCAACGCGCAGGACGAAGCGAAAACTGCGTGGTTATGTCATGGCTGAAGCAAAACCCTTGGCGACGGAAATGGCCGATGGGACTAAGATGACTCATGAACCACATGTACAATAAGGTCGAACTCCCTCTGAAGAATCTCCCTCGGAAGGACTGGCAGTATGTGGCCGACATATAGGTATCCGCCAATATCATGGGGAGAATGGTGTGATCCTCCTGAAGGGCCCGAACGGCCGCAACAATCCGCATGTCCAAATGATCGGATCCTGCAGGCAAATACAAAACTGAGATGACACAGGCCATCAGAACGCCCACTCTCAAGGCATCCCAGCGCTCCTCGGACACGGAAAAATCACCGAGGAAAAGACGGAAACTGTCAGGTGAGCCGAATCGGTCAATCAAGAATTGAAGAGGAACCATATGGTCTGATGTGGTTACCAGTAATAAGACAGCCCTCCGCAAACCGGTGAAAGTCAAGAATTGACGGCGCATGGAACCAACAGTAACCCTAGCACAGGGACCATCCAAGGGCAAGCCGGTGAAGCGAGCATACTCCTCAAGGGTGGGGGTCAGCTCTACTGTCCCAAACCTAAACACCTGACGGGCAGGGGCCCAATGGCTCAGAAGACCATCCACAAAGCCCGCTGGCACCTGGAAGGTTAATAAGGACCAAGAATGTCCCAAAAGACCATCTGCGATAATCCTGTCTGCCGGCAGTAAACTGTCCAACCAGCGGAAGAGGCTGCCGACCAACCCTGTGGGAGGAATGGAATCCAAACGAGTCACGACATCCGAGGACGACATCTGAAAAAATAGTATCAAAAAGACTGTACAGGGGTCATTCTCTATCCATAAATAAAAGCATGCATCATACAGTTAATAATAAAGCAGGTGAATTCCATAGAGATGAAAAAGAACTGTGCGTAAATAAATAAATGAGTTCAGTACATAGTGCATAAATGAAAAAGAAATCTAAGCAGGTGCCGATACAAAAGGCCCTATCCTATCCTGGTCTAAATAAAATCAGTATCATCTATGAAAGCAGGATCCTCGAACTGATCCCCTGGAGTCGTCGAGCTCGGAGGACCAAAGTTCATATCAGGGATGTAGGGATGCGCTGTGGCGTCAGATGAACTCGGGCCTGCATCATAACCTGCACCGTCAGGATCGTAGGTGTAAGCCTCCTCCGGGGCCCGGCCCAATCCTCGAATAAACAGCGACAACTGATCTACCTGACGGGTCAATGAGGCGATCTGCTCAGCGTGGGTAGGGGTCCGAACACAGGCAGCCCAATCGGTCATCGTCACCGAGCCTGGAACCATGTCTCCAAGGAAGAAAGTGGCCCGAGTCTGAGGACCGATGGTACGGGGCACCCACCATGTACGGAATGCATCACTCGTAGTGGGACCCGTGGAAAGCATCCGACCGTCCTCCCCGGCGAGCATGATCTCCGAGGGCTGAGAATCCAGCGGCCAGAAAGTAGTGAAAGAAAGGGAGTGCGGGATGCGGATCTCTCCAGTGACGCATCTGAATGCGCGCTCTCCCAGATACATCACCCAGCCTCCAACACTCTGCAAAGTGAGGCGACGGGTGGAAAGCTCGAACTCCGGGCCGGAAGGATGCCCGTCAGCAAACCCCACAGTCAGATGCTCGGAGAGGTAGGGAATCCAGACGACGTCGGCAGCCGTGATCAACTCCAGCTGAATACGACAATGTGCAAAGCTGCCCGACACGGGGACCTCCTCCAGAGTGCTGTGATGCCATCGCCGACCCCGAGGATAAGTGCCCGGGCCCAGAGTAGTGATAGGCCTCAGACATGGAAGCCGCTCATAAGCCCAGAACTGTGAATAGAAGCAAGGCAAGGCATGAGTCACTATCAAATACAGAAAAGAGATGAAAGGAAAAGAAATACAGTAAGAGAGAGGAGGAGGGGACTCACCAACAGAAAGTGGTAGAAACCGAGCCAGGCATCAGTCTGTCCCTCCGAGCGTAGGCGCATGCCGTGGAGGAAATAGGCAAAGGTGAATGACCCCCAGTCATAATCACCGATGCGGTCCACATCTCTGACCGCTCCTACGACGCTGAAATGAATAGTGGAGGAGTTGTTCCCCAGAAAACAACCCCTCATGATGGTCAGGAACAGGCGTCGTAGCAGAATGTCCCTGGTGCCCTGATCTGCTGGAATAGGCAGCGCATAGAGACCCCCGACTGCATCGACTGCCAAGGCACCAGATCGAATGCTACGGGCCTTAAAGACCCGGTCCTCAGCAGCGAAGCCCAGCAAAGCTCGAACCTCCACAGGAGTGATATCCAGATCCAAGGGGACGCGGGACCCGGTAAACTCAATGCCAGTAATGTACCTCCAGTCCCATGGGGTCAGCACGACCTCGCAGTCGAGGAGATGAAGAGACTGCGTCTGGTGGAAACCATCGCTCGGATAAAGCCCTCATGTAACCCCAGGGGCACTGGCGGGGGATGATAGTGAAGAAATGTCGGAAGCCCCAAGAGTCCACCATCGCCCGATAATCACCGTGCAGGGCCGCGTAAAGGGAATAGATGTTGAACCAGTTACCCCTCGGCTGGGTAAACTCGGGTACCTGGGGCAATCACCAAGGGGTCAATCCGGATAAAGGGAGAATGGAGAAATTGAGAATGAAATCAGAATAGAGCTGAAATATACCTCGTTAGCCACGAGAGATGCCGAGAGGGGGTGACGACTGAGATCCCGACCCAAAAGATCGGGTATCTGCACAGAGGCGCCAGAAGGAGCCTGATGAGTAGATGGAGCCGGAGTGCTGAAGGATGGCCCCTCTGCCGCGACCTCCGGAGGAACAGCCTCCTCAACGTCCGGAGGACCAGGACGAATAACAGCCTCCGTCAAACGACGAGCCTGACGGGTCCGAGGAGGAACAGGAGTGGGTGCAGCCCTACGACGGCGAACACCCGAAGTCCGAGAGGCGGAGGAGCTACTGGGCGCATCACGATCCATAGCTGGAATAGAACGGGCGAGAAAGAAGGTAAGTTTCCTTTTAAAATTATGTAATGAACATTTCTAAATTTCTAGCCTCATCATATGATTAATGCAACATGATGCATGCTTAAAAAAAAAAAAAAAAAAAAAAAAAAAAAAAAAAAAAAAAAAAAAAAAAAAAAAAAAAAAAAAAAAAAAAAAATCGGCAGAGTTCCGTTTGTAAATTGAACATCCCAGGCATAAGCCAAACATGTTTTCCATCAATCAAAGCCTCAAACAGATTTAAATTGCATTCATATATGTAATTACAGCATGTAATGCCTGATTTTATTGCAGAAAAGGAATAACAATATGTGGGACCGCCTCATGAACATAAAATAGGACTCACATAGGTGATACATAGCATGTATATATGATGGTACATTACATAGCATTGTAAAGCATACATTTTATCTCTAAACATGCAAATAGTCAAATGTATAGCAAAACATTGACGAAATTGAAAAGTGACCGGTCAAAGTGTTACCTGTAGCGTGTAGATCAATCCTACCGGAACAGTTTTTGCAGGAAAGTTGAAAAAATCGACAAAAAGCCTTTGCGAACAAGAAAAATCGAGAGAATCTCTTTGAATTACAAGTTGAAAGTGACAGATCTGGAGGAGCCGCGTTGGATTTAAGGCCCGATCATGGCCGCAGATGTATCTGCGGCTGGCCGCAGATCCATCTGCGGCTGGCCGCAGATCCATCTGCGGCTGGCCCTGGTGGGTCCCACCTTGCTCCCTTGCAACCATTTGACGTGTTGAAGTGAAAAGTTTACGAGATGGGTGACCGGCGACGATACCCGGCCCCGACATGACGATCGACCGGCGACGATAACCGGCGATCACGAGATGGATGACCGGCGACGATAACCGGCTTCGACAAGATAACCAACCGGCGACGATAACCGGGGGTTACGCGATGGGTGACCGGCGACGATACCCGGCCCCGACATGACGATCGACCGGCGACGATAACCGGCGATCACGAGATGGATGACCGGCGACGATAACCGGCTCCGACAAGACAACCGACCGGCGACGATAACCGGAGGTTACGAGATGGGTGACCGGCGACGATACCCGGCCCCGACATGACGATCGACCGGCGACGATAACCGGCGATCACGAGATGGATGACCGGCGACGATAACCGGCTCCGACAAGATAACCAACCGGCGACGATAACCGGGGGTTACGCGATGGGTGACCGGCGACGATACCCGGCCCCGACATGACGATCGACCGGCGACGATAACCGGCGATCACGAGATGGATGACCGGCGACGATAACCGGCTCCGACAAGATAACCAACCGGCGACGATAACCGGGGGTTACGAGATGGGTGACCGGCGACGATACCCGGCCCCGACATGACGATCGACCGGCGACGATAACCGGCGATCACGAGATGGATGTCCGGCGACGATAACCGGCTCCGACAGATAAGCAACCGGCGACGATAACCGGGGGTTACGAGATGGGTGACCGGCGACGATACCGGCCCCGAACGAGACGATAGATTGAGAGAGTGAACCCTACGACTAACAAACACGGTCAAGGGGTTGATACATTGACACTCTTACGAATGTCTTGCATGCATTGCATCTTATGTTGCATCATAAGCTATATGTGTGTTGCATCATGTATGTACTGTCATTCTTATGCACTGTCATTCATACATCGAGTGTCTACTCTTTATCCTGTTCATTTTCATTTATCATTTCATAAACATGATAAAGAGGGGCAGCTGTAGACACCCAAATTTTGCGTTTCCTTCTACTAACCGTGACAGGAGGGCGAAATCGTCAATTGAACCAGCTTGCGGGAGCAAAGGAGCGGGCACAAGGGCGAGCGCCCGGTCCCGCCGCAATGATTTGGGCAGCCCAAGTCGACGTGACAGCATGACCGTCCGAGGCAGGCATTTCCGAATGAGGTGGCACGTCTCCCGGAAGTTCCCGGACTGCGGAATACGAGCCTGTCAGCGAAAACCGACGTTGCGGTACGAAAATCGAGGCGTGACACGAAAATCGAGAAAATCAAGCCCGCCAGCCGCGGATAGATCTGCGGCCAAGTGAGTGCGCCAGCACGAAAACCGGGAAATCGGCACTCAGCAGCTGAGTGCGATGGGAGGCGTGCCAGCTGGCCAGCCGCAGATCTATCTGCGGCCAGCCGCAGATAGATCTGCGGCTGGCTCTGGCCAGCCTATTTAAGGCAGCTTCGGCAGCATACAGGGGGTTCAGCAGTTTTGAAGAAGAAGAATTTCTGCAGCAGCAAAAAAATACGGAAATAGAGAGAAAATAGCTAGATTTTGCAACAAAATAAGGAGAAAGAAGAGAAAAAAAGAGTGGAATTAATTCTTTTGAGTTTGATTGTATCAAATACATCATTTATCCTATTCAAATACACAAGTTCACATCCATTTGAGATCAATTGCAAGGTGAAAATTTCTATTTGTTCTAGCAATTCATGTCCTATTGATTTGGGTAAATTAGATATAATTTTCATGTATCTTATTGAACAATGAATTAGGGATTATTTGCGAGGGTTCCATTGGAACAAAATTCTTCTTAATAACCCGATGATATTCATGTTTTGATTTCTTGTTTGTTGTATAAGAGATGTATTGGTTGTGGTTCCTTTAATTTGCTATTTAGGATGTCGTGATATTGTTAGAATTTCCGCGTTGGTTATTTATTGTAATGTTTGATTTGTGAGTATGTAATAATCGTGGTTGTGAGCCTAGGAAAACGACCCCGTGGTCCAAATCCGATGATGGACATGTCTTGATGTATATAGCGGGTAGGATGTAGCCTCCTTGTAACGTGTAACCGTCGGGCCTTAAAACGACGCCAAAGCGAGAATCGGATTTAAGGCCCCATATTAGTGGAACTTGTGATTGTAGGCGTTTGGGATTATTTTGATGGCTTACATGCCCATGAATAGCCCCAACGCATTTTAATGCTTGATTTGATTTACGACACGAAATTGATTTCAAAGCTAAATGATAAGATTTTCATAAAATCAATCAAAGTAGGATATTAGAATCACGAGGTTAAAATTTGAGAAACGTTAATGAATGTCGATTCCTATATAACGAGAAAGCTAAAGAAAAAAAAATCGTTTTCCAAAACAACACACGAAATGATTTTATAAATAATTGACGTTTTATTAAACCTTTGTGCATAGGGTGAAAGAGATCCTAGAAATTGCCCATCATTTTATGAAAGCAACGTATAGATCTCGATTCCTATTTTGACGAAGGTTTAAAACTCTTGTTTTTTTTGTTAAAACGACACTTAATGAAAATCCCATAGTTTTGGACAACTAAAATCAAACCTTTCTCATAAAGAATAAAGCTTTCTCGGGTACATCGAAAAGACATTCCGAAGCGTACTCAAATTAAAACACGATTTTCCCTAAAATCCAAATGACTCTTTCATACAAACTCACCATAACATTCACATAGACACACACCCACACACAAGCGCGCGCACACACACATTTCATGAATTAAAGGATAGGAAAGCATCAAGATTGCGGTAACCGTGTTTCACGGAAGTCGAGGGGTGCCTAACACCTTCCCCTCACTTAAGCAAGCCCCCGAACTCTATGAATCTCGATTCGCAGACCAATTAATTCGGAGTCACACATGAGCCAGCGATTTATAAAAAAACGAAAACTCGGATGAGTTGGTACATCCATTTCAAATATACCAACTGGCGACTCTGGTTAATTGGCTCATCATAAAAACGATCTTTCAAAACCCCGTCGACCTCAATGCCGACCTTTTCCAAACGTCATCTAAACCAAAAGGCTAAAATTGGAAGAGACCAAAAAGAGGAGAAGCGAAAACCCGGCGTCGACAGATATACAATAGTTGTTCGTTGTATATCGACATTGATGTTCTACATTCTTAACTCTTATTGTTTAAGTTCGTTGTCGTTGATTTAAACACTTGTAGGCTAGTGAACACATTGTGATTTAACTAGTCCACAGTTGGTGTATGTTCTAATTTTTTTTTAAAAAAATCCATTGTTAACCAAACCAAACTTACTTTGGTGCGGACTTGAATATCAAAGCTGAGATGAACAACCCTAGTTTAGGAGATCAAATACACAATAACGCTGAATGGTTGTGCACAATACATTGTACAACGGGATGATCACCCTGAGTACGAGATGGTTAATCCAGTTATAGTTTATTAAACTGTTAAAGGTTACGACAAACTTACCTATTAACCTAGGACATGGTTCGTGGTCTTGCGACCCTTAGTATATCTTGATGTTCTATTTCATCCTATTGAGTTTTCAGATGTTTCCATTCTTGATTATTATCAATAGAGAAATTACACCATACAGATAAGTATATTGTTGAAAATGTTCATTATTATCTTGGTGGGCATTTGTTTTGCTCACCCTTGCACACTAAACTCTTGCAGCTAAAGCTGAGAGGATGGATGGGCCGTCTACTAGCAAAGAAAAAGGGAAAATGATCAAGTGACGATGATTTGCTATTATATGAAGACTTGTCTACTTTTATTTATGTGGTTGCGTAATTAAGACTTATTAGTTATTTATGTTTCCGCATTTTAAAGATGTAATAAAGGTTAGAAAACCTGTGACTTATTTTGAAAAGTTATGTAACCCTTTTATGGGAGATGTTTTTATTATTCGGTTTGCTTTACTTAAATCCTTTTGTTTATGGTTAGATAGTTGTTATGTATGGATAGTGGTTTGAGGTAACCCAGATTTAGGGGTGTCATAGGTTGGTATCAAAGCCGAAGGTTTAAGAACCTTAGGTGGGAAAAACCTTAGGAATTAGCCTTTTAGGAAATCGCAAAGATAGTGGCGATCAACTTCTAACGAGTATTAAGGAATTCATTGAAGATAAGAAAACACTCTATGTGCTTATGTGCTTAATATCCTATGAGCTCGCGAGTAGTATCGATTAAGTGATTAAAATATTTTATTGTCAGTATGTCAGAGGTTGGACACACCAGTCAGTTTAGAGTCGAGGAGATCCCAGTGTTGAGAGAGAATATCCTAGTGCCTGGAGAGAAGGAGGCCAGAGATGTATATGTTGACAGCGCACAGTTGGTGATTGTGGTAGCACCTGGGCAGAGGCTGGAGACTGTTCAGGAGGAGGAGGAAGATGAGGAGGATCCCGAGGAGCTGATGTACGAGCAAATATACGATGAAAATATAGAACTTCGGGAACAACTCAGAGTTTTGGAGGAAGTGTCAGAGGCACGTTGAGTTACTATCGAGGAGAAGGATGAAGAGATTTACGATTTAAAAGTACGTTTGGGAAATGTAGAATGGAAATTAGTTCACTCGGAGGGTCGGTCAACAGGAGCAGCTGTTGGAAGAGAATGAGAAGGTGAAGACAGAGAATGTGTTAGTGAAGGTTGAAAATAGAGAACTAAAAACTGAGAATGGTGAACTAAAGACTGAGAACGAGCAATTGAAGATTGTGATGGAGGAGTTGAAAGAAGCTTTGAAGGAGGAAACTGCTAAGGGTATTAGGGCTGAAGACGCTCACATTAGGGTTTCTCAATGCTCGGATTGTGCTGAAGGAGAGGTTCACGCGAAGAAGTTCAAGATCGATGACATGGAGTATATTTTCCACACGTCGATGGATAGGGCTCAAGACCGGGTTTACTATTACCCAATTCAGTTAGAGGATCATCCGTGGTTTGTGGATCGCCGAATTATGGTTCGCATAATGGAGCAAGAACGTGAGGAGGTTGTGCGTCGAGGATTGTCTTCTTAAGTTGTTAGGGAAATAATATTATGATAAGTGTTTTAAGCTTATGAAGTGTAAATTCCAGCTTATATAAATAATGGGATAAGACGTTAATGATGAAATCCTGAGGTTGTCTTTTTAGGAAGATGATGTAAATAGTAAAATGCTATCTTTTGAGTTTGAGAATAAATAAATAAAAGAAGTTTATTGAAAATGATACGTGTTAAGTTTCAACTTTTGAATATTTAAGTTAAGTTTTTTTAATTAAGTCATAAGTACTTAAGAAATTTAGCAATTGTCTAAAAAGCATTGTCTTAAACAGAATTATACCGCCAAGAAGAGCTGGACGACCCCGTCAACAACCACCCCCTGAGGGGTCTACTAACAACAATAACAATAATCCACCCGATGCTAGCCCAGTTCAGCAACTAGTGAACTTTTTGGCAGGAGCTTTTGCGAATCAACTGCAAGATCAAGCTTTTGCGAATCAACGACCTTTAAGGACTTAAAGGCCATTGGCCCCCCTAAGTTTAAAGGAACGATGAATCCAATAGAAGCACAAACTTGGGTAATGGAAATGAAAAAAGTTTTGATGTCGCTAGGGTTGGGAATGACCAGAAGACTGCCTTTGCAACTTTCATGTTAAAGTCGGAAGCTAGATACTGGTGGCAAGCCAACAAGATGAGAGCAGGAGAAGGTGTCATACCGTGGAATCGATTTAAGGAGATGTTCTTTGAAATGTATTTTTCGGCTAGTTCATAAAACCAGATGGAGGTTCAGTTTCTCGAACTTAAGCAAGGAACGATGACAGTGCCAGAATACGCGGCGAGATTCAATGAATTAGTGAGGTTTGCGCCATACCAAGTTAATACGGATGATAGAAAGGCTAGATGATTTAAGCAAGGATTGAAGCCTTGGCTTTACAGTAAGGTTTCTATGTTTTAACTCAACACATTTTCGGCGGTGTTAGAGAAAGCAATAATAGCTGAGGGAGGAAGTGATGCGTTGAACAAATACAATCAGGAGCAGAAAAAGAAAAGGAATGAGACTGAGAATAAGCCGAGTGGTAGCAACGGAGGAGGAAACCAGAAACGAAAATGGAACGATGGTAGTTCTATTGGAAGTCAGCAGAGTAACCAGAAGAAGAAAACCGAGGCTTGTGCAACTTGTGGTAAGAACCACGCGGGCGTGTGTCTGAAAGGGAAGAGAGTCTGTTATAACTGTGGGCAAGAGGGCCACATTGCTCCGAACTGCACTGCTCCAAAGAGGGGTGCCTGTTTCTCGTGCGGATCAAAAGACCATCTTACTCGTGATTGTCCAAGGAAGGCTGCTAGTGCAAGAAGTGGAGGCAAAGGAAACAACAGTGAAGGTGCATTAACTATATCTGGGCCAACTACAACAAATCGCCCGACTGCTCACACTTTTAATATAACGGTCCAGGATGCGATTCAATCCAAGGAGGTGGTGGCAGGTATCGTACCAGTAAATAATTTGGATGCATGCGTACTTTTTGATTTGGGTGCAACTTATTCTTTCATTTCTAATGATTTTGCTGAGAAATTAGAGTTACCCCGAGAAGAGTTAGACTTTCTCTTAAACATAGAGATTGCCAATAGGGAAGTAGTACCTGTAAGGTATATGTACAAAAATTGCGAGGTGGATTTATAGATTGCCAAAAGAAGTGTGTAAACCTTAAGACTCCGTCTACGGTAGTATTTTATGGTAGCAAATCATCGAGGCAAACGACTGGTCTGACAATTATGCGGGTCGAGGAGTTACTAAAGCAAGGATGTGTAGGGTATTTAGCTCATGTGGTAGATACTCGAAAGACCGGTGCAAAATTAGAAGAAATACCAGTGGTAAGAGATTTTGTGGATGTTTTTCCGGATGATTTGCCGGGATTACCTCTAGATAGAGAAATTGAATTCATTATCGATTTAGTGCCCGGGACTACGCTTATATCGAAAGCTTCGTACCGAATGGCTCCAGTGGAGATGAAGGAGTTGATGGTGCAACTGCATGAACTATTAGATAAGAAGTACATTCAACTGAGTGTTTCACCGTGGGGAGCGCCAGTGTTATTTGTCAAGAAGAAAGATGGCTCGATGCGTCTATGCATAGATTATCGTGAATTGAACAAGATTACAATCAAGAATAAATACCCGTTACCGAGAATTGACGATTTGTTCGATCAACTAAAGGGTGCTACATATTTTTCAAAGATAGACTTAAGAAATGGTTACCATCAGCTAAAGGTGAGAAAGGAGGATATTCCAAAGACGGCGTTCAGAACTCGTTATGGTCACTACGAGTTTCTGGTAATGTCATTTGGTCTAACGAATGCACATGTGACATTCATGGACTTAATGAATAGGGTGTTTAAATCGTTTCTAGACAATTTTGTGGTGGTGTTTATCGACGATATTTTGGTGTATTCTAAGTCACGAAAAGACCATGTGGAGCATCTGAGGCTAACTTTGGAGGCATTACAGAAAGAGAATCTTTATGCGAAGTTTTCAAAATGTGAATTTTAGTTGGATTGTGTTTAATTTCTTGGACATGTAATTGATAAAGATGGGATTTCGGTTGACCCGACTAAAGTGAAAGCTGTAATAAATTGGGAGCAGCCGAAGACACCGTCAGAAGTGAGGAGTTTCTTAGGTTTGACAGGATATTATCGACGATTTATATAAGATTTTTCTAGAATTGCCACTCCGTTGACAAATTTGACTAGGTAAGCGGTTAAGTTTGTCTGGACGGAGAAGTGCGAGGAAAGTTTTCAAGAATTGAAGAAGAGGTTAAGTACGACACATGTATTATCTTTGCCAGATAGTACAGGAAATTTTGTGGTTTACAATGACGCGTCGCATAAGGGCCTTAGCTGTGTGCTTATGCAGAACGACAAGGTTATTGCGTACCCCTCACGACAGCTGAAAGATTACGAGAAGGGGTACCCGACACATGACTTAGAATTGGCAGCGGTGGTGTTTGCTCTGAAGATTTGGAGGCACTATCTTTACGGTGAGAAGTGTGAGATTTACACGGATCATAAGAGTCTCAAGTACATTTTTACACAGAAGGACCTCTACATGCGACAGAGGCGATGGTTAGAGCTGATTAAAGATTATGGCTGCGAAATTCTCTATCATCTAGGAAAGGCGAATGTCGTTGCCGATGCATTAAGCAGGAAGGGTCGAGAGAAACTTTTGTTATTGACTGCTCAAGAGGAACTTGTTAAACAAATGGCGAAGTTGGAATTAGAAGTGAAGTGTCAGCATGAATCAAAGGAGAAGTTATTTCAGGTAGAGATTCGTCCGATGTTGCTGGACCTAATTAAAGAAGCTCAACTTCAGGATGCAGAGTGTGAGAAGATTAAGAAGGAAGTCTCTGAGGGACAAGGTGGAAAGTTCAGTATTATATTAATGCCAAGGGATTACTCAGATTTGAACATCGAGTTTGGGTTCCATTGATACAGGATATTAGAAGGGAGATTTTAGATGAAGCTTACAATACACGTTACTTAGTTCACCTAGGAAGTACAAAAATGTATCAAGATCTTCGTCAACATTATTGGTGGTCAGGAATGAAGCGTGATGTAGCATAATGTGTTGCCAGATGTTTGACATGTCAGAAAGTGAAAGCTGAACATCAGCGACCCAATGGTTTGTTGCAGCCATTAGAAATACCAGAGTGGAAGTGGGAACACATAACGATGGATTTTATGGTAGGCTTGCTGACTACACATAAAGGTTTTGACGCGATTTGGGTAATTGTGGATAGACTGATGAAATCAACGCATTTCTTACCAATCAAGATTAGATTCAACCTAGATCAGTTAGCAAAATTATACATTAAAGAAATTGTTTCGCGGCACGGTGTTCCACTGTCTATTGTGTCTGATCGAGATTCGAGATTTACGTCGAAATTTTTGGAAGCGTCTGCAAGAATGCTTGGGAACTCAGTTGAGAATGAGCACTGCGTATCATCCTCAAACTGATGGTCAGAGCGAAAGATAGATTCAAACCTTGGAGGATATGTTACGCGCCTGTGTCATGGATTTCAAGGGAAGCTGGGATGATCACTTACCGTTGGTCGAGTTTGATTACAACAATAGTTACCATGCGAGTATTGGCATGCCGCCATATGAAGCGTTGTATGGACGGAAATGTAGAACTCCACTATGTTGAGACGAGGTTGGTGAAAGGCAACTGCTAGGACCAGAACTGGTACACCAAACTGCAGAGATCGTGAAAGTTATAAGAGCGCGATTATTAGCTGCTCAAGACAGACAGAAGAAGTATGTCGATCAACATCGTTAGAACCGAGAATTTGAGGTGGGAAGCTTCGTTTGTTTGAAAGTTTCACCCTGGAAAGGGAAAATTCATTTTGAAAAGAAGGGTAAGCTTAGTTCAAGATTTATTGGACCTTTTGAAGTACTGCGGCGAGTTGTTTAATCCTAGTTCTATGATTCTGGGGACAGAATCCTTTTAAGAAGGGGAGAAAGGTGCGATCGAATTAAGTGTATTGTGCGTTGTGATTCTGAGGACCGAATCCTTGTAAGGAGGGAAGGATGTAACAATCCGGAATTTTGTATTATTTAAAAATATGCATTGAAGTTGAATAAATGTTTTTAATTGATTTTATTGGTTTAAATTAACAAGTGATGGAATTGTTTTATTTAGATGTGTTTTAATTAAATTTATGTTGGTGTTTTTTATAAACTAAATGAGTTAATTAAATTAAAAGAGTTGTTGGTAATTATAGTGCTAATATTCTAGTTTAATTTAATAATTAAATTAGAAAGGTGATGATTTATTAAATTAGAATAGTAATTTATTTGTTAAATTAATGTGTTATGTTAATTGAATTATTTAATAAAAGTAAGTGTGACATGTGACTATATAATAAGAGAATATAAAAATAACTTAGTAGGTGATTAAATTAGCTTTACCAAACATAGCCTTGTGGCCTTTGGTTTATTAAGCTGGCAAAACCTTTTTATTTTTATAACTGATAAAATGAATTGCGTGAATTATTATGCCATCAGTTGAGTTTACGTGGTTGTAATACCTAAGAATTTTGTAAATAAATTTTGTAATAAAAAATGAGAATGTTTTAAAAATTGGTTGTGTGGACACATATATGCATATATGTTACCGTTAATTCAATGAAAATTTAATTAGGTATATGACAATTGAGAAGTCTAGTAATAAGACTAAATCACTATTCACATAAGTACTATTCACGTAGGTACTATTCATGTGATCACTATTCACGTATGCACTATTCACGTGATCACTATTCACGTGAGTACTATTCACGCGATCACTATTCACGTGGGGACTATTCACGATAAAAACACTTTTATATTTTCTTCGATTTTCGTATTACATCATAGCGTTTATATGAGGTCACAAGATGTAATATCTAATAGAAATTCACAAAAGAAAAGAATTAATTTTTTTGGGCTAATCGATCAAAATACGGAAGTTAATTGAGTATAATACGAAATATTATGCGAGTAAAATACAAGTATAATATGAAATATTATACGAGTAGAATGCAAGAATAATACGAGCTGGACACGAAAATTATACGGTATAAATACGAAATTACTATTCATACGAAAGTACTATTCATATGAAAGTACTATTCATACGAAAATACTATTCATTTATACGAAAAGTCGAACTTGGAGAAAAAGTTAACTAACTAAATTATTTAGCAAATAAGTAAAGAAAAACTAAATTAAACTAATTAAACCCTAATTAAGGGTTAAGTTAGATTAGTTTAAGGGGGTCAATCTTCGTGATATATAATCAACCAATCATAACAAAAAATGATGTAAGCATGATATAGCATGACATAAGGCTCAAGAAGCACAAAAGATGATGTAAGCATGATGTGGCATGACATAAGGCCCAAAGAAACACAACGATGATGTCACCATAATGATGTCACAAGTACTAAGGTGTAATTAATGAGGTACCAAAGTGTAATAAGCCAGCCCTTAATGTGCAATTAATGAAACTTGGTTTTTCTATAAATAGAGAGTTCTCCATTCATTATTTTCATACATTTCAAGAGTTAGTTACTCTACACAAATAATTTGAGAGCTATAGTGAGAGAAATAATAATATATAGATATATATTACTTCGAAGCATAAAAGTGTTACGCGATTGGAAGTAAAGCTAGCAACTACAAGAGGTATTATTCTAGTGGTTATTATTTTCATTCTTCTATATATTTATAAGCAGTTATAATGCCCAAATTATTTTAAGTAAATAGTACAAAAGTTCTATTTACAAGCAGTTATAATGCCCAAATTATTTTAAGTAAATAGTACAAAAGTCCTATTTATAAGCAGTTATAATGCGCAAATTATTTGAAGTAAATAGTACAAAAGTTCTATTTACAAGCAGTTATAATGCCCAAATTATTTTAAGTAAATAGTACAAAAGTCCTATTTACAAGCAGTTATAATGCTCAAATTAGTTTAAGTAAATAGTAAAAAAGTTCTATTTACAAGCAGTTATAATGCCCAAATTATTTTAAATAAATAGTACAAAAGTCCTATTTAAAAGCAGTTATAATGCCCAAAATATTTTAAGTAAATAGTATAAAAGTCCTATTTACAAGCAGTGATAATGTCCGATTTTTCTTAAATATAGTTTATGAATATTCATTTTATAAACAGTTATTATGTTCGATTTTCTTCAAGTATTTATCTGATGAATATTCATTGTATAAGCAGTTATACTGCTGAAATTATTTCATGTATAGTAGAATGAGTCTTATTTATAAGCGGTTATAATGACCGAAATAAAATTAAAAAAAAATTAAAAAATAATGTGGGTGAAAGGTTATATTTCAAATAAAAAGAAATATATTAAAGTGTTTAGTAAAGGAAGTGTTTTATTAAAGCTGAATTATGACTAATTGGTTATTCAACGTGACTTAAATGTGTAGGTCACTTGAAGGATAAGTTAATAACGTTATATTTAAACGACATAACAGGCAAGTATCCTAACTTCATTCGATTTCTATATTGAATGTAAGTTTCCTAACTTGTGCAATTATTATTCCGTACAAGTTCTTATGATGATGATGTTATAACTTACACAAGTTTACATATTGTGCAAGTCTCCTTTATTGTTGAATTATAAATTATTTAATTAATGATAGATGCTAGTATTCGTACTTATGTACATTAAAAGCATTGTTTCGTTATCGAATTTCTTATGTTATTAAAGTTCTTAATATTCATGAACTGTTGAATACATGCGTCGAAGCCAATTGTTCCGGCTAGACAATATTGATGTGCGATGATATATTATTGAATCCGTTCAAATCATATATGTTATTTAAAGTCAAACCAATCCAAATTGCTTTGGTGCGGACTCGTGGTATAAAACTGAGATGAACAACCCTGAAAAAGGGATAACAGATGTCGGGCATATAGTCCCATTTATGCTTAGACGTTAAAAATTTATATATGTGCACAATATATGGTACGATAGGTTGATCCCCTAAAGTACCTGCGGAGGATGTTTGTCGGTCTTTGTGGTTGATATTCGTCCTGATGGTTTTATTTGTTCAAGGTATTTATTACCGCTCAGTACGATGGTAACAACTTGAAATCTCATTATTTCTTGTTATTCAAATACTTCTCAACTTTATTCCAATTGTTGAAGTTCAAATGTAGATAATCCTTTTTCTTGATGTTCGATGTTAAACTCTCATATTACTTGCTCGGCAATTTGTGCTCAATCTTGCTTAAACCTAATATTTGCAGCTAAACATGAAAAAGTCGAAGGCTCGGGCAAGAATAAAGGGACCGGAAAGATGGATGAATAGGAAGCATGTTATGCAATAATTAAATATTTATAATATTGTAATGAATTTGAAGGATTATATATATATGTATGTGTGTGTGTATTTGTTAAGGTTATAAGAACCTTGGGACTAGATGGAGATGTTTCTAGTAAAATATTTAAGTTATGATTATTTAGGTATGTGTATTGTTAAATTAGATTTAACATTATTGGCAATGTCTAGAATGTTCTATTGGCAATGTCTAGAATGTTCCGTCAAGGAAAGGAGTTATTTGCTTGCGCGCCGTTTATACGAAAAGCCTCCTCTTTCTTGAGAACTGCCTGGTTGCCAGTAGTGTGAGTTTAAAATTTATATATTTAGAAGAAGTTCAGGTTGAATAGTGAGCACCGGTCCACAATAGCTAGTACATGGATTTGGGGGCGTCACAGTGGTTTACTTTTTAAGCTCAAGAGTGAGGGGTTTTGAGAGAGCAAAAAATTAGAGAGGAGAGGAACTTGAGAGAAAATTGTACTAAAAATTCAGGGAATATTATTGGTGACAAAGTTTCTTAATCATCATCTTGCTAAGGTTTATCAAGGTATCAAAGGTATTATCAAACTTTAAAATTCATGTTCTTATTATGTTTTGGGTTTTATAAGAATTTTGATTTTAGTTGTTCAATTTGATGGGAATGGAGTTATGTGTGTTGGTTTTCATGTATAATATATTAATTGTTGTTTCTAAACGATTTTGAGAAAATGAAATTCATAGAATCATGTTTTAAATGAAGGATTTTTGGTGTTCTTGAGTGTTCATAGCATATATATAAGAAATATATATTTCTGTGAGTCAAATTTAAGGTTTAATACTTGAAGGAATTTGCATATTGATTGTAGTTTATGAAACTATGTTTAGATACGAAGAAAACGCTATTTACATACTTTGAGTTTGCTAAGAATTAAGCCCGCAGTGATTTGTGCTATTAAATGTGTTGGTTTTTGGAAAAACTAAGAAAAAATTTGATTTAAATCCTTTGAGTTTTGTTGTTTTGTTTGTTTAAGGTTGTTGGAATTGGTATATGGCTGCTTAGTAATGTTTCTAAGAGGTTTATGATAATTGGGTATGCTTGAATTGGTGTTTGATGCTAAAATTCGTGTTTTTGGGCTTGAGAATTCTGCAGTTCACGAACTGCAGAATTTGGAATTCAGGTTTACCGCCCGGCAGGCTTATTGCACTAGGTTTATCGCCTTGGTGGGAACCTCGCCCTGGCGGGGTATTTTGTGAAGGAAACTCCCGCCTTGGCGGGAAATGCAGAAAGTGACATTTTTTTTTCCTTTTCTTTTCGGTCATGTTATGTTATCCTATGCATATTTAAGGCTTAGACTAATGTATTAAATGAATACTAAGATACTGTGATGGATGGTAAGCATATACTTGATGATTATAAAATATAAAGTTGATGTACCTTAACTTAACGTTAAGTTCTAAGAATTCTTAAGTGTGATATTGATATAACTAAGCTTGTAACTTCTGAAGTGAGATTGATAATCAGAAAACAATTGAGATATTAAAATGAGGTTGGATGAGAGTGAATCTTGAAGTGTTGATGATATTGTAACTAATCATTGTTATTGCTATATAAACGGAATGTGTAGGTTGTTTAATGTACGTGATTTATAATTAAGAAAAACTACGCACGATGCAAGTTTCTTACCCTTAACTCTTTTATGTTAAACAAGTTTCTAACTCTAAACTTACTTAACGCAAGTTCTTTATCGATGTTCCTTCTTACAAGTTGTAATTGTGTTTTCCGTTGACATCATACAATGGTAGTCGTTCTATATATCATTACTTGAAGCTTGGTTAAATTGAAACCATTGTTTTAATACTTTGGATATACAATAGTTGTTTGTTGTTGTTGGGATATTTGTATGTATAACAAATATGACTCATACACGCAAGTGCACGTGATCCACAAGTAATATAAAGTAAGTAAAGTATCGATCCCACGAGGAATAGAATTGCATTTACGACTACAAACACCGATTTTATAATTATTTGGGTCTCTTTAAACGATTGATTTCAATGATAGAATTATCTAATGATTACCAAAGAAACAAATAGAACAAATTATGATTGTATAAACACAGATTTTATGGGCTTGGGATTATAATTTCACTTATTGCAAACTTAAATTTCCATGCTTCCTATTGTTGCTAATTGATTATTATGGAATGTTGGTCGAGAACATGAATGTAAAATATGACCACCTCTCGATGTATCATATTCATATCACACTAAATCCACAATTGATAGAATGAATGTGAACACCCTAGATGACTAACGCACTATATTTCTATGTGAGTTACAATCAAGAGGGTTTAAGTACAAGTTCTCAAATGGCCACATATGGTACTTCGGTATATCTCTATCCTAAGCACGAATCATAACTTCACGAGGAGTGTAAATACTATGAACATATGCTAGCATAATCAGATCTCAATTTATACTTCCTTTCTCAATTCCATATAAATTATCATAGTAATTGGTGATCAAGCAATTAAACATTAAGTATAAATTATACTAGACATTCATTTCATAACCAACTAGCAATAATAAGGAAGCACTTCAATTTTCAGTAAAGCAAAAGATTCATTATAATCCCAAGAATTAAATTTAGTTCATAATGACAATAATAGAATTCATCATACACAATTGGTTCATCATCATAATTACAGAATAGGAAAAATTAATCACAAACAGAAAATAATAAAGCTCCCTGTTTCCGTTCTGCAACTTTTGATGATTTTTCAAGTTGTGTTGATTGTTGATTTCTTGCTCCCAAGCTTCAATTCAGCAACCATATAGCTCCATTCTTCAGTTCCACAGCAAAATTGAAGCTCAGCTGAATTGTTTTTATTTTAGAACTAATAATGCAGTAAACTAACTAATTTTCGTGAGGAAGGAACTCCCTCAAAATTGAAGTTTCTATTTAATATATTACATGCTTAATTTGTCTTCTATTGACTTATTTTGATTCCTACTAATAAATTTTTAATCCACTAATCCCTCAAAATCTGGCATTGCATGATTTTATGGTAGTGCTGCTTCGCTGGCTGGAACGTGTCTGCATGGCTGGCTGGCGACAGGCGCAGCTGCGCCGGCATCCTTTGCAAAAGGGGCGCAGCTGCGCAGGGGAGCTTGGCAGGAACAGTATGGGCGCAGCTGCACCGGCCACAAGGCCAGGCAGGGCGCAGCTGCACCGGCTGCCAGTCTGCTGCTACACTGCTGTGCTTGATTTCTCGATTCTCGTGTCCTGTACAAGCAACAAATACTCATTTAGCTCCCAAACATCAAATGCATCATAATACGTGTCAAATTAACCAAAAACCGTGCAAAAGCCATAGAATGCAAATAGTGAAATAATACCGAAAGAAAGGGAAAATGCATGAAAACATACTATGGAGCTACAAGTTAACCAACGAATGAAGTAAAATAGTATCTAATAAGTAGGTATAAAACCTACTTATCAAATACCCCCAAACTGGAACCGTTGCTTGTCCTCAAGCAATTACAATGATATGAATGCAAGCATGGATGAAATGCAATAATCAAAGAATGCACCATGATCCTCATCAATTAGTAAACAATCCAAATGATTTGCCTCAGAAGAACATAATACTACTAACCAGAACTTAGTTCATGTACCATGACAGTCATGCAAATCAAACCTTGTAGCGAGCGATAAAGTGTGTGTGTGTGTGTAATATTCATCAAACTTATAGTAACCCAAATGATTCTCATAATATGTTTCTTAGGGGAAAAATCGTATACTCAAACTTGCAACACAACAAATGGGGTAGATATAGTTAAGACAATGCTATGTCTAGATTGAGGACCGACTTAGAGGATATTCGGACTATGATACTTGGTTGTGCAATGCCTAGTTCCCTTAGGCTTTTCAATGATACCCCTGTAGCAAGCATTCGACCAACGACTCCCAAACCAATTGGTCATAGGGCGCTAGGTGTAGAGACATCCCCTAGGGCGTACTTACTCGAATATCAAAGGCCACAAAACTAGGCTAACCAAGCATTTATTCAATATATATTATTTATTTTTTATTTTTTTCATATATCAACGAATGCGTTTTACGCTCCATTTCGTTGCTCAAATACTCCACTAAGTTTTCCCCCTAGCTTAGACATAAGTTGTCTCGGCTAACACTACCCACATTTGCTTATCTTTTATTAACACATCACTTTCCCTCCAGAACTCAATTATGCGAATTTTTAAGTCACTAAGCAAGATAATTACTAAAGGCGTGCTAACCGGTGCTATCAGACTCAACAAAAGATAAGATTTGCAGAAAATCATGGCATTCGACCCAAGTCTTAGCAATTAACAATGTACAAAAATTTTCATCACAAGCAAGTGAGGATGTTTACTAATCAAGATATTAGGATCATGAAACTAAATGATATGATATGCATGAGAAATTCACCATTTTTTTAAATCCCAAATATTAATAAGAATTAACGAAAACAAGCAACTAAACTAACAAAACAAAAACAGTTAATTAAAAGCATCACAAATAAATAACTAGGCAAGCCTAATACCCCCAAACTTAAAATATTCAATGTCCTCATTGGAGATAAAAGGGTAAAGAGTACTCCCCTAAGAGTCATCCTCGGCACCGCCAGGCGGTGTGTCAGGCGGAGGATAAGGGATGCTGGCTCCGAAGGTGGGAAACTTGATGTGGACCCTGTCGACGCCGGGAAATGTCGCTTCCGCACTAATTATTACCCTTTCCAAATTTAGCCTTTTTATTAGATGATTTTTTGGAAAAGGTCGGCACAAATGTCGACGGGGTTTTGAAAGATCGTTTTTATGATGAGCCAATTGACCAGAGTCGCCAGTTGGTATATTTGAAATGGATGTACCAACTCATCCGAGTTTCGTTTTCGTAAATCGCTGGCTCATATGTGACTCCGAATTAATTGGTCTGCAAACCGAGATTCATAGAGTTCGAGGGCTTGCTTAAGCGAGGGGAAGGTGTTAGGCATCCCCCGACTTCCGTGAAACACGGTTACCGCAATATCGATGCTTTTCCTATCCTTTAATTCTTAAAATGTGAGTGTGCGTGCGTGTGTGCCTATGTAAATGTTGTGGTGAGTTTGCGTGAAGAAATCATTTGGATTTTTGTCAAAAGTCGTGTTTTATTTTGAGAATGCTTTAGAATGTCTTTCGGCTTATACGAGAAAGAAAGATTTGATTTTAATTGTCAAAAGCTGTGAGATTTTCATTAGGTGTCGTTTTGGCAAAACAATAGTTTTTAAACCTTCATCGAAATAGGAATCGAGACCTATACGTGGCTTTCGTAAATACAATGACGGGCAATTTCTAGGATCTCTTTAACGCTATGCACTATGCATAATGGTTTAATAAAACGTCATTTATTTTCATAAAACCATTTTTTGTGATGTTTTGAGCACGATCTTTTAGCCTTCTCGTTTAAGTAAAAATCGACATTCATTAGCACTTCCAATTTTAAGCGTCGTGGTACTAATAACCTAATTTGATTGATTTTTATGGAAATTTTCATCGTTTAGCTTTGAAATCAATTTTTTGTGTCGTGAATCAAATCAAGCATTAAAATGCGTGGGGGCTATTCATGGGCATGTGAGCCATCAAAATAACCCCAACGCCCACAATCGCATATTTCACTATTACGGGGCCTTAAACCCGATTTTTGACTTGATATCGTTTTAAGGCCCGACAATTACAATTTACAACAAGGTACATCGCCCATAATACATACATTCAAAAATGTCCATCATCAAATTTGGACCACGGGATCGCGTTCCTAGACTCACATCCACAATTTATACACACCCACAAAATGGATATTACAAAAATTAAATAAGCAAAAAAATCACCGAATGGATATCATCGGGCTATTAGGAAGAATTTTGTTCCGTTGGAACCCTCACTAATAATCCCTAATCCATGTATCCTCAATAATATACAAGAAGAACTACATTTAATATAACCCAAATGACCAAAAGCTTAACAAAAAAATATAACGAAAATGCTATAAAAGAGGGCTTTTCACCTTGCAAATGACACCACGATGCGTATAAACTCGTATATTAATTAGAGTAGAGAATGTATATGATACAATCTAACAATAGGGGTATAAATTCTCTCTTTTTTTCTCTCTTTTCTCTCTTCTCCCGCTGCTGTCTTGTTGCTGTTCTTCCTCTCCCTTTTTTCTTTCTTCTCCTGCTGTCTCACCTCTCTCTATGCCAAATGAAGAAATGTGCTGATAAAGGCTGATTAGAGGCAGCCGCAGATTGATCTGCGGCTGGCCTCGGTTCCTTCGCGCCCGCCGCGCACTTCAGCCCGCCGCGCGCCGCGCACTTCAGTTTTATTTTAATCTTTGGCCGCAGATCAATTCGCGACTGGCTGGGCTGATTTTCTCAATTTTCGTACCGCAACTCGATGCTCGTGTCGTACTGTTGGTTTTCGCTGAGAGGCTTGTATTTTGTAGTCTGAGAACTGCTGGGAAACGTGCCATATCATTCCGCTTTGATCGTTGTCGTGTCGGCTTTGATCGCACGTCGTTGCGGTGGCTCTAAGTGTTCGTACTTAGGTCCACCTTTCGTTCTCGTAGGCTGGGTTAATTGACGATTTTGCCCTCCTGTCAGGGTTAGTATACGAAGTGCAAAATTTGGGTGTCTACAACTGTCCCTCTTTATCATGTTTATGAAATGTTTAAATGAAATGAACATGATAAAGAAGTACACATCCCATGCATGAATGACAGTGCATAAGAATGACAGTACATACATGATGTAACACATATAGCTTATGGTGCAACACAAAATGTAAGGCATGCAAACATTCGTAAAGGTGTCAATGCATCATGCAATCGTAAACTTACTGTGAGTATCAATCTCAACAGGAGTCAATCGCCGATCGCATCATTGTTGTCAGGTTCCGTCTATGACAGGTCGTTGCGATAATCGTTATCGCAAACGTCGTGCTCCGTCTCGTAATCGTCGTCGTCTTGGCATCATCGTTGTCTTATAACTGCCGGGTCTTGTATCCGATCGGTCATCTCATAGATGTGGGGTCTGGTTTCCGATGGGTCGTCTCGTCTGTATCGGTTCTCGTCTCCGATTGATTGACTCGCCTATATCGGTTCTCGTCCCCGGTTAATCATCTCGCCGGCACCGGGTCTCGTCTCCGGTTGGCCGAGTTGTCTACACGGGGTTTCGTCTCTGGTTGATTGATTCGTCGGCACCGGGTCTCGTCTCCGGTTGGTCGAGTGGTCTGTATTGGTTATCGTCTCCGATTGGTTGACTCGTCTGCACCGGGTATCGTCTCCGGTTGATTGATTCGTCGGCACCGGGTCTCGTCTCCGGTTGGCCGAGTTGTCTGCATCGGTTATCGTCTCCGATTGGTCAGCTCGTCTGCACCGGGTATCGTCTCCAGTTGATTGATTCGTCGGCACCGGGTCTCGTCTCCGGTTGGCCGAGTTGTCTGCACCGGGTCTCGTCTCCGGTTGGTTAATTCATCGTCACCGGGTCTCGTCTCCGGTTGGTCGAGTTGTCTGTATCGGTTATCGTCTCCGATTGGTCGACTCGTCTGCACCGGGTATCGTCTCCGGTTGATTGATTCGTCGGCACCGAGTCTCGTCTCTGGTTGGCCGAGTTGTCTACATCGGTTATCATCTCCGATTGGTTGATTCGTCGTCACCGGGTCTCATCTCCGGTTGGTCGAGTTGTCTGTATCAGTTATCGTCTCCGATTGGTCGACTCGTCTGCACCGGGTATCGTCTCCGGTTGATTTATTCGTCGGCACCGGGTCTCGTCTCCGGTTGGCCGAGTTGTCTGCATCGGTTATCGTCTCCGATTGGTCGACTCGTCTGCACCGGTTATCGTCTCCGGTTGATTGATTCGTCGGTACCGGGTCTCGTCTCCGGTTGGCCGAGTTGTCTGCACCGGATCTCGTCTCCGGTTGGTTGATTCGTCGTCACCGGGTCTCGTCTCCGGTTGGTCGAGTTGTCTGTATCGGTTATCGTCTCCGATTGGTCGACTCGTTTACACCGGGTATCGTCTCCGGTTGATTGGTTCGTCGGCACCGGGTCTCGTCTCCAGTTGGCCTAGTTGTCTGTATCGGTTATCGTCTTCGATTGGTCAAATCGTCTGCACCCGGTCTCGTCTCCGGTTGGTCGAGTGGTTTGTATCGGTTATCGTCTCCGATTAGTCGACTCATCTGCACCAGGTCTCGTTTTCGGTTGATCGTCTCGTCGGCACCGAGTCTCGTCTCCGGTTGATCGATTCGTCTGTATCGGTTCTCGTCTTCGATTAGTCGACTCGTCTGCATCGGGTCTCGTTTCCGGTTGATCGTCTCGTCGGCACCGGGTCTCGTCTCCGGTTGATCGTTTTGTAAATCACGTCGTTTCCATCGGGTCCTGCCCCGATGATCGATTCGTCGTATTCCGCGCCCGATTGGTCGAAATCTCGTATTTTGTTCTCATAAGTCAAATACATTTTAAAATTGATTGATTTCTCTATTATTAACTGTATGATGCATGCTTTTTATTCATGGATAGAGAATGACCCCTGCACAGTCTTTTTGATACTATTTTTCACCGATGTCGTCACCAGACGCCGTGGCACGTTTGGATCTCGGTCCTCCCACATGGTTGGTTGACAGGCTTTTCCGCTGGTTGGACAGTTTGTCGCCGGGCGAAAAGGTTATCGCAGATGGTCTTCTGGGACATTCCTAGTCCTTATTATCCTTTCAGGTGCCGGCGGGCTTTGTGGAGGGTATTCTGAGCTATTGGGCCCCTGCCCGTCAGGTGTTCAGATTAAGGACAATGGAGCTGACCCCTACTCTCGAGGAGTATACTCGCTTTACCGGCTTGTCTTTGGATGGTCCGTGTGCCCGGGTCACAGCTGGTTCCATGCGCCGTCAGTTCTTGACTTTTACTGGTTTACGGAGGACAGTCATGTTATCGGTGACTACGTCAGACCATCTAGTTCCCCTTCATTTCTTGATTGACCGATTCGGCTCACCCGATAGTTTTCATCTATTCTCTGGTGATTTCTCCGTATCTGAGGCGCGTTGGGGCGCTTTGAGAGTAGATGTTTTGATGGCTTGTGTTATCTCAGTTTTGTATCTGCCAGTCGGACCCGATCTGTTGAACATGCGAGTTATTGCGGCCACTAGAGCCCTTCAGGAGGATTATACCATCATTCCCATGATACTAGCAGACACCTACATGTCATCCTCGTATTGTCAGTCTTTCTGAGGCAGAGTATTCAGAGGGAGCTCTGTTTTGTTGTATGTGTGGTTTATGAGCCATCTTAGCCCTATCGGTCATTTCCATCGCCATGGGTTTTGCTTCAGCCACGACATAGCCATGCAATTTTTGTTCCATCCCGTGAGCTGTACTGATGCGGCTTCCTGGACAGAATTCTTATCGGCTATTGAGGAGCCTTTTCATCTCTTGATCTATTCAGGTTATTGCTCCTTCATGAGCTTCTCGACTTATGTGCCCACCTTGGATTTCATCCCTATTTCTGGCTTGAGGGGCGTGACGACTTATCATCCCTTGGCGGTTATGTGGCAGTTTGATCAGATACAGGATTTTCACCCTTTCACGGGCGCAGCCGACTACCGATTCCTCATATCACCCCAGACAGAGAGAGATCTACTGCGGGTATATGATCTTTGGTCTCACAGGATCTTTGCCGAGTATAGTGAGAGTTGCCCCATTCAGACATCTGCTTATGTGCAATGGTTGCACGGAGACTCGGATATGGTTGGTTTGAGTCAGACTGGAGTATTTGATGACTCTCGAGTGATTTTCACAGATGATACCACTCAGAGGTATTTATTCCTCCTGAGTCTACAGAGACGATGTCCAGATATGATTTTGAAGGCTTCTCCACTCCCGCCCATATTCCTTATTCCATCTCAGCTGATTCTGCCCCTAGTCGGGTTACTGAGGATAGCCGGATCCGACTGGCCTTGGTTACTACTGAGGCTGAGAGGGACGCTGCTCTTGTCGAGAGAGATACTGCTATTCTGGCCAGAGATGCTGCCCTCACTGATAGAGACGCCATTGTATTGCAGACTAGGGCAGTTAGGGATGCTCATTCTGAGACTGTTGGCCGAGCCACTGCTTTATTGGATCGCATCGATATGATGGGGCAGCAGATTGCAGGGGATGCCGATGCTTTAGATCTATCCACCACCTTATCCATCTTGCTTCAGTTAGTTTCAGATTTGTAGATCATTTTATTTCCTGCATAGACTATGTCAGTTTCATCGGTTATCGAAAGAGAAATCTTGTAACAAAATGACTTATATATATAGACATGCATTTAAATTTAGTCATTTTCCCTTTTTGTCGTATCGTTGTCTTTCATTGGATCCTCATTTTATCCAGTTAACCACGATTTTGATATTTCGCCTTCTTTCTCTTCTCAAGTCTTGATGGAGATTTGACAGATATTACCGCACCCCTGTTGATTTCATCGGACTGAGTCTTAGATTTTGGCTAACTGTTTGGTTGGGTTGGGGTTATGTCATTGAAGCTGATTAGGTGGCTGGTTTCGGGAAGGTTTCGAGGGTATAGGAAGGTTTTCTGGCTGTTGGGAATCTGTCTTGGTTAGAGAAAGTATTATTTTATAAAGAAATGGACCGTGCCCTGATGGCTGCCTACGTACTCCCACAAGTCGGGAAATCAGGTCCTACGTAGTTCGCTGTTCCAAGAAAGAGGAGAAAATGATGATGATTTTTTTTTTCAAGCGTAGAACCGCTTCACCGAGTCAGAATTGATGGGCTGTGGAAACACCTCTCCGTCCATCTCTTGCAATATGAGGGCTCCTCCGGACAGCACTTTCTTAATCACAAAAGGTCCTTCCCAGTTCGGGACAAACTTCCCTTTGGCTTCGTTTTGACAAGGCATGACTCTCTTTAGCACTAGGTCATTTTCCTTGAATTTCTGAGGTCTTATCTTTTTGTCGTACGATCGAGAGATTCTTTGCTGATATAATTGACCGTGCAAAACATCAGCCACCCTCCTTTCATCAATTAGGGCCAATTGGCCGTACCAACTTTGCATCCAATCCTCCTCGCTTATCTGAGCATCAATCAAGATTCTGAGGGACGCCATCTCAACCTTAACTGGCAAAACAGCCTCCATTCTGTAGACCAAAGCGTAAGGGGTTGCCCCTGTAGAAGTACGCACCGACGTTCTGTATGCTAGCAGGGTGAGAGGTAGCAGATCCGGCCATCCCCGATGATTGGCAGACATTCTCGCCATTATCTTCTTGATATTCTTATTTGCAGCCTCCACTGCCCCATTCATCTTAGGACGGTAAATGACAGAATTGAGGTGTTTCTGCTTGACAGGCTTGAAACCCTCCTTGATGGGCAACCGGTGTACCACAATGTCGGTGGACAATCCGATCATGTCCTCATGAGACCAGGCAAAAACATCCTCATACTGGCTTAGCAACTCGGTTATTTCTGTTTTCTGGCTAGGGGTCAGGTCTGTCCCTATCTTGAGCTCTTTGGGTTTGTCAAGGGTTCCGATATTTATGGTGATGGTTTGGTCTAAGTTGGGTTTGGGTTTGTCTTCGACCCATCCTTTGATCTCGTCAGGTGTGTCGTCATTATCTGTCTCATCCTGCTCAATGCCCATTAAATCGAAATCCAGCTCAATATCAAAATCATAGTCGTCTTTCAAATTTGAAACATCGTTTGTTAGGCAAGCAATACTCAAATCGGTACACATGACATGAAACCAAAATATTTGTCATATATATAAGTCCTTTTCCCGCAATGATCATCTTTAAAATAACATGACAAAATAACATAACCATGCAAAATTCAAAATAAAGAACAAAAACTGGTATCTATTCATCCCTCACCATCCTGGGTATACCACCCTGACGCCATATTTTACCCTCGTTTGGATATTACTGGCTTCATCGTCCAGTTGTTGGTGGTCAGATCGGCCGAAATGCGACAGATGAAAGGCGGCTTCACTCCCTGATCACTTGTTATGCCAATCATCTCATCAATTCTCTTTATATAATTCAGCCTTGGTGGTCCTCCGGTTTCGCTGGCTTCTACCACATTGACCCCTTCCCCATCATGCTTAGGCAGGGGATTGACTTTAACATTTGGTGACTCTGGCTGTTCCACCACGATCTCCCCACTATCGATCATGTTCTGAATCTTGTGCTTCAGCGCCCAACATTCCTGAGTATCATGACCAGGGAAACCCGAATGGTACGCACACTTCTTACTCGGGTCAAATCCTCTCCCTTTCGAGTCAATTGGGGGTGCCAAATCGACTATCCTTCTCTGTGCTATTAATACTGCCAAAATTTGTTCAAGAGGACCCCCAAGCGGGGTGAATACCCGATCCCTTGTGGTCTCAAACCTTCTTCGTCCATCCGTCCTTTGATTATCGAAATTAGGTTGTCGGGGTGACATAATTCTCTGTATTTGCACTGGAGGGCTATTCTCCACCTTCCTAGATGATCCCTGCAGAATGAGGGACACATCTTCCTCCCTTCTCTTTTGGGTCCTGTGGGAAGCACTGCCATAGTTTCCACTCTGGATTTGCTCCACAACTGCTTCTAAAGTTGTGAAGTCCCGGATCTTGCCAGACTTTAACCCCATGTCAACCATTTCTCCATGCTTTATCATTTCAGCAAAAGGTCTTCCAATCCCCGCTATCACTCGCTCATAATAGGGCGCCTCCTGAATATCCACAAAGGTCATTACCATTTCTGCCTCGCTCATTGGGGGATTTACCTGTGCAGCTATACCCCTCCACCGCTGTGCATAGTCCCTAAAAGATTCTTTCGGTTGCTTCTTGACCTTTGTCATCTGATATCTGTCAGGGGCCATCTGTGCTTGGAAGTTGTATTGTGTTAAGAAAGTATGGGCCAATTCCTCCCAGTTGTGGATCCGAGCATTATCAAGGCGGGCATACCAAGTTCTTGCTTCTCTCGTTAGGCTCTTTTGGAATAACTACATCCTCAGTCCTTCGTCCTCTGCATAAGACCCAAGCTCCCCAATGTATATCTTCAGGTGTGTATAGGAGTCTCCCTTCCCATCGTATTTCTCAAATTAAGGGATCTTGAACTTCTCCGGATACTTGGTTCCTGGAAAGACACACAGATCTGAATTATTCACCCTGCCCAGGGAACCTATGCCTTTCAGAGACTGGATAGTCTCCTCCATCTGCTTCATTTTCTTTCGAAGGCCATCAGTGTCTCCCTCCTCTGGGATAGTGATCACTGTCCTATTAGGTGCGGGAATGGCTTTGGGAATGAGTGGCTCGCCCTTAGGTTGGGGTGGATCATCTTTAGGTGGATCCTTGCTTGGCGGATCCTGTCTAGGTAGCAACTGCTCTTTTAGCATCGTGGCCATTTCCAACATCTGTTTCTTAAAATCATCAAATTCCTCCCGAGATATGGAACCATGATTAGTAGGTGGAAGATCAGCCATTTCAGATGTAGAGTCCTGGGCCCTCTTAGATTGCAAACGTGTTTGAGGAGCAATCCTACTGAAAAAAATGGTTTGGAGTTTAATCTTTGGGAAATGAAAGATGTGGATGCATGCTAAAGCTGTAACTTTTGTATTTTTGGGTTTTTTAATCTTTCCCTGCAAAACAAAATGTTAGCAGTCCCTTATTGCAATATTAATTAATAGACACGAATTATTATGCTTTCCCAGCTATTCCCTGCAAAACATAGAGGTCAGTACTTTCTTTTGACAACAGGGAAGGTATATGTAAAAATATTGAATAGGACTATGACACTTATACGCGTAAACGTAAAAGGGCATGAAGGGACTTTCCTTGCGTTGGGTTAATTTGAGGCTGACCTATCCTAAGGTTACTCTCGCGGCTTTTCGGCATGAAGATCCCCAAATCTTCGCAATCTACTCGTCTGAGTCCTTTCGATTGGAGCGGATCTGGGTGGTGCTGTGACACCCCCAAATCCGGGTTTCCTAACCTCGAATTCGGTGTTCATGATTCTCAACAACAAACATACTTTCTAACTAAATGCGGAATAATAAACATACATTGTTTATCGAATAGAAATAAAGTCCTACAATTCTGGTCCCAAGGTTCTTTAACCTTAACTTAAAACATACCCTTAATACAATAAGAGTTCACATAACCAAATAACATTTTAAGATAAACTGCTACATAATCCCTATCAGGCAACTATTCTTGCACCTTCCCTTTTTCTTTGTCCCCTTTAGACGTCTCTGCCTTAGCTGAAATAAAGATCATGATATAGCAAGGGTAAGCAACTAGTTTGCTTAGCAAGTTTATACACAAGGGAGATATATCATGATTAGAAGGAAGTTTCGCTTTCAATGTTCAACAACAGTATAAGAGTGTGAAGAAACATGAATTAATAATCAACAGTTGAATATTCGAATACTTGAATGACAGTTACTGAGTGGTTGAAAATAACCATAGACATTTGCCAAGGTTCTCAGCATTTAAACCGGACCTCTTAAAAAGTTTTGGTAATCAAGGGGATCAGCCTTTCATACCCCGTGATTTATGCATAAACACTTAATAACCAGCATTGATATCATGCCTTAATCAAATTTATCCTTTTCTCAGCCAAGAGTTCTTACCATAACGATTTAATAAGAACAGCTTTTAAAATACATTTGATTTCATAAATTTAGACATGCTTGATCTAGCTGATACAAATAGCATAGATCTATCTCATAAACAGTTCAGGCTTGAAAGAACTTTAACTAAATTCACAATTCAATAATAATAGAATAGGAATTCAATTGCGCAAGGTGCGAATCTCAATAATCAGTATAGATGTGAATAATCAACAATAATTATTCACTAACATGCTTCAAAAATAATAACTCGAGTTTGAGTTAGGGAACTTGCCTGTCTGCTCAGCTACAAATAATTCTAGCTTTAACTAATTGGCCTTGAAGAACCTAACATTGATAATGTTGAGCTATCAATTAGTACTGCGTAGTTGTATATCGATACGCTTACTTATGCTATTTATTTAACAATTAAGCAAATCACATAGCACACATAAGTTAATAAACTATCATAAATCCTATAAGACACTTTAATGGATCTCTAGGTTGATGGTTTAATTAATTAACCATGTTTCTCTTAAGTGATAATCACTTATTAACCTCTAAGCAATTTATTATAATTGTTAAATTAATTAACATTACTCTTTCTTAAGTAATATTCATTTATTAAAACCCTTAAACAATTTATTATGATTGCTTAATTAATGAGTTATTTAAACTCTCTCTATTTTATTAACTCTATCTTTATTTAATTACTATTAAATAGTAAATTAATTAATTATCTTTAGTTATTATTAGTAATTAATAACTAATTATGTTCACTTATTATTCAATTATTAATTAAATAATAATCAAATTATAAATTTTAATTATCTTTAATTATTATTTAAGATTAAATAATAATTAATTAGGTTTGTTTATTATTTAAATTTAATCAATTAATAAATAATTGATTAGTGCGTAACAATTATCTTTAGTTATTATTTAATAATAAATAATAGCTAATTAGATTTATTTATTATTTAAAGTTAATTAAATAATAAATAATTAATTAGTAAATATGAATTATCTTTAGTTATTATTTAATAATAAATAATAACTAATTAGATTTATTTATTATTTAAGGTTAATCAAGTAATAAATAATTACTTAGTGAATAAGAATTATCTTTAGTTATTATTATTTTGATAATAAATAATAACTAATTAGGTTTCTTTATTAAATAATAAATAATTAATTAGTGAGTAATAATTATCTTTAGTTATTATTTAATAATAAATAATAACTAATTAGGTTTATTTATTATTTAAGGTTAATCAAATAATATTTATAATTCTTAATTATCCTTAATCATTATTTAATAATAATTAAACAATAATTAATTAATGCTACTTAAATAATAGTTAAATGATTAAATATACTTAAACAATATTTAATTAGTTTAATCATCCATTGACATGTATTAGAATTTATTAACAAAGATTTTTAATGACTTAAATGGATTTAAGACTTTGCTATTTTCGGATTTGTTTCCAGCTTTGGGGTCCTTAGGCAAAGCTTGAATATCTTGAGTTCTACAACTCCGTTTGACGTCTAGTTGGTCTTGTTAGCTTCGTATCTTCTTAAACTACAATATCCCATCATCAAAGAGCAAATTTGGATCTGTTTTGATTATCGAAACGGGCCAGGAACCGGACTGCATTGCACAGTCCTAAAGCAGTGGGGTGTTTTAGTAATAAATTCATATCTCACTCATCTTAACTCTGTTTTTTGTCGTTCCACTTGGAGAATCTCCGTATCTTATAGCTCTATCACCCAGAGTTCACGGATCATGCACCCAACTTACGGAACGTGAACAGTAATTCCGGGAGTGGGCTGATTCGTTTTAGGTACGCATACACACATGTTTTAGCACATCAAAAATACTAAAACACTTACTAAACGTCTTAAGCTACAACATGACATCAATGAAAGCACACTAGACCATAATATCTTATTTCTTAGATTTAAAACCATACTTGTTAAGTGTGCTCTTAAAATAATATAGATTTGACAAGATAAAAATCTAGATCCACAAATACTCCATCTCTACTACCAACATAAACCAACAACCTAAAAATTTCCAACAAAATAAGTGTCTAATAATAATAATAGTTAAATATATAATAATAACAACAAGAAAACTAGGGTTTGAAGGAAATGAGATCCATACCTAGATTTATTGGCTATCCCCCTCCTCTTTCCAAAATAGGTTGTGAATGGGGATGACCTAAACAATCAAGACCTTCTTCTTTCTCCCACAAGATTTGTTCTTGCTTTTTCTTCAAACTCTCTCTATAACACTCTCTCTACACTTGGTGAATAATAATGAACCAACCCCTACCATCATTGGTGAGGGGTCCTATTTATAGGAAAGTAGAGACCATGGGCAAAATAGTCATTAACCATGACTAGGCAAGGGCAATTTGGTCAATTCATCAATAATAGGAAGCTTCCTAGCAACTTTCTCAAGGGTATTTTAGACATTACCCAACTTCTTTTAAGGTTAAAATAGTCTTTTCGCAAAATCTTAATTATTCATGAGTTATTACTCATTCTTCATTGGTTATTAGACATTGGTTATTATCTTGTCATAATTACATTGTTTAAACACAATGGTTATTATCCCGCCATAATTACATTGGTTATTAACCACTTGGATATACAATGGTTATTGCCCCTTCATAATTACCTTGGTTATTAACCACTCTTGGCCATTTTAGTCATTACACACCAATTCCTACACTTGACTCACATATGGTTATTTCTTAGCCATAGTTATATCATACCTGCCAACACAAGTATAGACATAGCTTATACATCTCCCACCAATTAACCCAAGTTGGTTTAAATAGAACACAACGTTAACTCATTAAATTAAATTAGATTTAATTAATAAGGATGTTCAAAATTCACGGGCATTACAGGTGCGTTTCCTGAGCCATCTCCGGGGAGCAGCCCCTTCGAGTCCAGTAATAAGCAACCGGCAGGTCTGCCTCAGGAGGAGGTACACTCTCAACATATATTCACATTCATCGTCCTCACCGTATGCAAATGATTACTTTAAAGTAAAGCAATTCCATTCAATCATTCATTCATTGGGCAAACACACACATTCACATAACAATAAGTAAAACAGGTCAAAAATATCGCACGTACATACACATTCATAAATTTTTTAAAGGATAGGACAGCATCAAGATTTGAACGCGGCTTAAGCCCTCTAATGTCCCCAGCAGAGTCGCCAGCTGTCGACGCCGGGAAATGTCGCTTTCGCGCTAATTATTACCCTTTCCAAATTTAGCCTTTTATTAGATGATTTTTTGGAAAAGGTCGGCACAAATGTCGACGGGGTTTTTAAAGATCGTTTTTATGATGAGCCAATTGACCAGAGTCGCCAGTTGGTATATTTGAAATGGATGTACCAACTCATCCGAGTTTCGTTTTCGTAAATCGCTGGCTCATATGTGACTTCGAATTAATTGGTTTGCAAACCGAGATTCATAGAGTTCGGGGGCTTGCTTAAGCGAGGGGAAGGTGTTAGGCACCCCCCGACTTCCGTGAAACACGGTTACCGCAATCTCGATGCTTTTCCTATCCTTTAATTCTTAAAATGTGAGTGTGCGTGCGTGTGTGCCTATGTAAATGTTGTGGTGAGTTTGCGTGAAGAAATCATTTGAGTTTTTGTGAAAAGTCGTGTTTTATTTTGAGAATGCTTTAGAATGTCTTTCGGCTTATACGAGAAAGAAAGGTTTGATTTTAATTGTCAAAAGCTGTGAGATTTTCATTAGGTGTCGTTTTGGCAAAACAATAGTTTTTAAACCTTCATCGAAATAGGAATCGAGACCTATATGTTGCTTTCGTAAATACAATGACGGGCAATTTTTAGGATCTCTTTAACCCTATGCACAATGGTTTAATAAAACGTCATTTATTTTCATAAAACCATTTTTTGTGATGTTTTGAGCACGATCTTTTAGCCTTCTCGTTTAAGTAAAAATCGACATTCATTAGCACTTCCAATTTTAAGCCTCGTGGTACTAATAACCTTATTTGATTGATTTTTATGAAAATTTTCATCGTTTAGCTTTGAAATCAATTTTTTGTGTCGTGAATCGAATCAAGCATTAAAATGCGTGGGGGCTATTCATGGGCATGTGAGCCATCAAAATAACCCCAACGCCCACAATCGCATATTTCACTATTACGGAGCCTTAAACCCGATTTTCGACTTGATATCGTTTTAAGGCCCGACAATTACAATTTACAACAAGGGTACATCGCCCATAATACATACATCCAAAAATGTCCATCATCGGATTTGGACCACGGGGTCGCGTTCCTAGGCTCACATCCACAATTTATACACACCCACAAAATGGATACTACAAAAATTAAACAAGCAAAAAATCACCGAATGAATATCATCGGGCCATTAGGAAAAATTTTGTTCCGTTGGAACCCTCACTAATAATCCCTAATCCATGTATCCTCAATAATATACAAGAAGAACTACATTTAATATAACCCAAATGACCAAAAGCTTAACAAAATAATATAACGAAAATGCTATAAAAGAGGGCTTTTCACCTTGCAAATGACACCACGATGCGTATAAACTCGTATATTAATTAGAGTAGAGAATGCATATGATACAATTTAACAATAGGGGTATAAATCCTTTCTTTTTTCTCTCTATTCTCTCTTCTCCCGCTGCTGTCTTGTTGCTGTTCTTCCTCTCCCTTTTTTCTTTCTTCTCCTGCTGTCTCACCTCTCTCTATGCCAAATGAAGAAATGTGCTGATAAAGGCTGATTAGAGGCAGCCGCAGATTGATCTGCGGCTGACCTTGGTTCCTCCGCGCCCGCCGCGCACTTCAGCCCGCCGCGCGCCGCGTACTTCAGTTTTATTTTAATCATTGGCCGCAGATCAATCCGCGGCTGGCTGGGCTGATTTTCTCAATTTTCGTACCGCACCTCGATTCTCATGTCGTACTGTTTGTTTTCGCTGAGAGGCTTGTATTTTGCAGTCCGAGAACTGCTGGGAAACGTGCCATATCATTTCGCTTTGATCGTTGTCGTGTCGGCTTTGATCGCACGTCGTTACGGTGGCTCTGAGTGTTCGTACTTAGGTCCACCTTTCGTTCTCGTAGGCTGGGTTAATTGACGCTTTTGCCCTCCTATCAGGGTTAGTATACGAAGTGCAAAATTTGGGTGTCTACAGACCCCCTGCTGGCTGAATGCCTCCGATAGTGCACCAACAAAGGAGACGCTGTAGTCTCTGAAGCTCGTGTGCAGCGCGTCCATACAGCGCTGCAGGCGGCGCATCTCGCGCTCATGTCCACCAACTCCCCCCTGCCGTACTGGTGGTGCAGGCACGTCCTCCTCACCGGCCTCCTCTGCGACCTCCTCTTCCTCGTCAGCAATAATAAAACCCAACCCATTAGGCCGGGACTCTCCACCGCGCCATACATTGTACTTTCTGATCGTGGCGCTGTCAATGTCCCGCATAGGCAACTGGAGGGTCTCCTCGCCCCATTCCACCTTTGTCGCAAGACAAAGGCGTGTGATGATCGAAGCGTGTGGAATGGCACCGGATGTGACACCACGCATGAAACGAAGCATGGAGTGGTGAATTATGTAGCCCACGTCAATGCTTCCCCCATGTAGAATGCGGTGTAAGAGAATCGCTCGGTCCCGGGTCACATCCTGATGATGGGTGGTCGACAGTATACTCGCGTAGATGAAGGTGTACCATGCCTTGGCATATCTGTTTAGCACGATCTGAGGGAAGTGGACCTTCTGAGTGGTGCCCGGCTGAGTCCTCCATTGAGTGCCTGGCTGACACATCTCCCACACCAAAGCATCAAGGTCAGTCTCGAAGCGCTCATGTAACACCCAGTTGGTGGCCTCAGCAGTAGTAGACGGCAGGCAGAAAAGCTCGTTGATTGCCTGCGCAGTGTAGGAGACTTGCTTGCCCCGAACGAAGGATATGCCATTCTGAGTCTCACGGGCATTGACATAGAATTCCCGAACAACGGCCATCGGGGCGGACCTTGGGGTCTCGATGAAAAGCAACCAGCCCAGACGTCGGATTTGGTTCAGAATCTGCCCATCCTGTGCCTTGGGCTTCAAACCCCTCTCCGGTATGAAGGATTTGACGCTCAGCACCTCCCAGTAGTAGTGTTGGGCTGAGAGATTGACAAACTTGGTGGCATCCAGAGTGTTGATGCCACCACCCGCAGAATCGGAGTCCCTGCTAGATGAAGAAGAAGGCTGGGGAGTGCGTGCACGCTTCGACATGATTGGATGTGTTTAGGGTTTGAAGGATGAGTGGGTGTAACTAGGGTTTGGTGAAGATAGCAAGAAAAAGGGATGAGGGATTTTCGTGTATGCTGCTGCTAGAGAGTGTTGAGAGTTAAGGTTTATATTTTGTGGTGGGACATGACTGATGGGGACGGGTCCTATTTATAAAAAAAAATTCAGTCGAGGGGCGCAGCTGCGCCATAGTTGTACTGTGAAGGAGCGCAGCTGTGCTGATGCTCAGGTTTGGCACAGACAAACCATGGCGCAGCTGCGCTGATGATGAACTGATGGAGGGGCGCAGCTACGCTGCTGCCCAGTTGCTGCTTGCTGAAGGGTCCCGGCGCAGCTGCGCTGCTGATGTACTGAAGGTGGGGCGCAGCTGCGCTGATGCTCAGACTACCTGGAATATTTTTTTTTTTTTGAAAATACACTTGACACACATTAGATTTCCAGGTGAAAGATTCAATTCTTATGAAAATCCAAGATATCTAAAAATGAAAGGAATTCTTAATTCAAACTTGCAAACATATAAATGATGCATACGCAATGCATTGAAAACTATGCACCCCCAAACTTAAAGTTTGTTTAAGTCATAAGGTTCAAGGCGCGATTGGACACCTGAAAAGCAAACAAACATGTTAAAATGAAATCATGCAAACTAAATTATAATCACACAAGAATAAAATAGTAATAATAATAAATTCGGGTTGCCTCCCGAGAAGCGCTTTGGTTTAAAGTCGGGTAGCTCGACTATCCATTCGTGCTCAGTCCATGGCTAGGTCAACTGAGGATTCTTGGCGATCGACTTCGCCTCCCCAATAGTGCTTCAGCCGTTGGCCATTCACCTTGAACGGTTGCTCACTGTCCTTTCCAATTATTTCGATGGCCCCATGTGGAAATACAGCTGTGATGGAAAATGGACCCGACCATCGGGATTTAAGCTTTCCCGGAAATAATTTGAGCCTGGAGTTGAATAGCAAGACCGCTTGGCCAGGTTCAAATTTCCTCTCGATGATTTTACGGTCGTGCCACCTCTTAACCTTTTCCTTGTAAAGTTTAGAATTCTCATAGGCTTGCAATCGAAACTCATCAAGTTCATTTAGCTATAGAAGTCTCCTCTCTCCTGCTGCAGATGGGTCGAAATTCAACTTCTTGATCGCCCAATAGGCTTTGTGCTCTAATTCGACCGGAAGATGACAAGCTTTGCCGTATACCACATGGTAAGGGGACATGCCGAGGGGTGTCTTATAGGCGGTTCTGTATGCCCATAATGCTTCATCTAGCTTCAATGACCAGTCTTTTCTGGACGGATTAACAATCTTTTCCAGAATTCGCTTAACCTCTCTATTTGACACTTCGGCTTGCCCATTAGTCTGTGGGTGGTATGCTGTGGCAATTCTGTGCTTCACTCCGTATTTAGCCAAGAGGGCTGTGAACTGTTTGTTGCAGAAATGACTGCCCTCATCACTGATGATCGCCCGAGGAGTGCCAAATCTAGTGAAAATGCTCTTTTGTAGGAACCTAAGAACCACCTTAGCATCATTAGTAGGTAAGGGCGAAGCCTCCACCCATTTGGACACATAATCAACCGCAAGAAGGATATAAAGATTGTTACAGGATGATGGGAATGGTGCCATGAAGTCTATGCCCCATAGGTCAAAGATCTCCACCTCCAAGATTACATTTAGTGGCATCTCATTGCGGTTGGAGATGGTACCCACCCGTTGGCATTGATCACAATTCTTTATAAATTGATGGGCATCTTTGAACAAAGTGGGCAATAGAACCCGGCTTGGAGTACTTTGGCAGCAGTTCTCTGCGTTCCATAATGGCCGCCATACAGAGAAGAATGACATGCATGCAATATACTAGTAGTCTCGACGTCGGGGATGCACCTTCGGATCACAAGATCTGTACATTGTTTGAACAAGTACGGTTCGTCCCACATGTATCTCTTTGCATCATGCAAAAATTTCTTCTTCTGCTGGGAAGTTAGGTCCGGTGGTAGTACATGACTCACAAGATAGTTGGCAATATCAGCGAACCATGGGATCTCAGATGTGATTGCAAATAGCTGTTCATCAGGGAAGCAATTGTTTATTTCAACCTTTTCTTTGCTCTCCAAATCCGGATTATCTAATCTGGAAAGATGATTAGCAACTAGATTCTCCGTGCTTTTCTTGTCCTTTATTTCCAAGTTAAATTCTTGGAGCAAAAGGATCCACCTGATTAACCTTGGTTTGGCATCTTTCTTTGCTATCAAATACCAAATTGCAGCATGATTTGTATACACCACTACCTTTGTTCCAATGAGATAGGACCGGAACTTGTCGAATGCATAGACAACAACGAGTAGTTCCTTCTCGGTGGTGGTGTAATTCATTTGGGCTTCTGAGAGTGTCTTATTGGCATAGTAAATTGCATGTAGAACCTTGTCTCTGCGCTGACCCAATACCACGCCCACAACGTAATCACTAGCATCACACATAAGCTCAAATGGAAGAGACCAATCCGGTGCCACTATCACGGGTGCTGTCGTTAACTTCTTTTTCAACAACTCAAAGGCTGCTAAGCAATTTTCATCGAATAGGAACGGGACATCCTTTTCTAATAGATTGCACAGGGGTTTTGTGATTTTGGAGAAGTCTTTGATAAATCTCCGGTAGAACCCAGCATGGCCCGAAAAACTTCGAACTCCTTTTACAGAAGTTGGCGGAGGTAATTTCTCGATGGTTTCTAACTTTGATTTATCCACTTCCAACCCTTTTGCTGAGACTTTGTGACCCAAGATTATTCCTTCTTGAACCATGAAGTGACATTTCTCCCAATTAAGCACAAGGTTTGTTTCCACGCATCTCTTTAGTACCATGACCAAATTCTCTAGACAGCTGTCGAAGGAATTTCCAAACACTGAAAAATCATCCATGAAGACCTCCATGTTGATTTCCACCATGTCAGAAAATATTGCCATCATGCACCCTTGAAATGTGGCTGGAGCATTACAGAGACCAAAAGACATTCGCCTGAAAACGAAAGTTCCATATGGACAAGTAAAAGTTGTCTTCTCTTGATCCTCTGGGGCGATAGCAATTTGATTATAGCCAGAATATCCGTCAAGCAAACAGTAGTATTCATGCCCTGCCAATCTGTCCAACATTTGATCTATGAATGGAAGTGGGAAGTGATCTTTCCTCGTAGCTTTATTTAGCTTTTGATAGTCCATACAGACTCTCCATCCCGTGACTGTTCGAGTTGGTATCAACTCGTTGTTCTCATTTCTTACCACAGTTATTCGTCCCTTCTTTGGTACACACTGCACAGGGCTCACCCACGGACTGTCAGAGATGGGATAGATGATCCCAGCGTCTAGCCATTTTAGAATTTCTGCCTTCACCACCTCTTTCATGATGGGATTCAGCCTTCTTTGATGTTCTATGGTGGGCTTGCTGTCATCTTCCATCAGGATTTTGTGCATGCAAAATGAGGGACTGATTCCTTTTATATCAGCAATGGTCCAACCAATAGCCCCTTGGAATTCTCGGAGGATTCTTATCATCTTGCCTTCCTGTAAAGATGTTAGTGCAGAGGAAATAATGACAGGTAAAGTATCTGAAGTGCCTAAATATGCATACCTGAGGTGACTTGGTAAGAGCTTAAGCTCAAGTTTGGAAGGTACCTCTCTAGATGGTTTCAAATGGGATGAGGCATCATTTGAGCATTTCAAGGGTTCAATTGTTACAAATTATGATTGTATAAACACAGATTTTATGGGCTTGGGATTATAATTCCACTTATTGCAAACTTAAATTTCCATGCTTCCTATTGTTGCTAATTGATTATTATGGAATGTTGGTCGAGAACACGAATGTAAAATATGACCACCTCTCGATGTATCATATTCATATCACACTAAATCCACAATTGATAGAATGAATGTGAACACCCTAGATGACTAACACACTATATTTCTATGTGAGTTACAATCAAGAGGGTTTAAGTACAAGTTCTCAAATGGCCACATATGGTACTTCGGTATATCTCTATCCTAAGCACGAATCATAACTTCACGAGGAGTGTAAATACTATGAACATATGCTAGCATAATCAGATCTCAATTTATACTTCCTTTCTCAATTCCATATAAATTATCATAGTAATTGGTGATCAAGCAATTAAACATTAAGTATAAATTATACTAGACATTCATTTCATAACCAACTAGCAATAATAAGGAAGCACTTCAATTTTCAGTAAAGCAACAGATTCATTATAATCCCAAGAATTAAATTTAGTTCATAATGACAATAATAGAATTCATCATACACAATTGGTTCATCATCATAATTACAGAATAGGAAAAATTAATCACAAACAGAAAATAATAAAGCTCCCTGTTTCCGTTCTGCAACTTTTGATGATTTTCCAAGTTATGTTGATTGTTGATTTCTTACTCCCAAGCTTCAATTCAGCACCCATATAGCTCCATTCTTCAGTTCCACAGCAAAATTGAAGCTCAGCTGAATTGTTTTTATTTTAGAACTAATAATGCAGTAAACTAACTAATTTTCGTGAGGAAGGAACTCCCTCAAAATTGAAGTCTCTATTCAATATATTACATGCTTAATTTGTCTTCTATTGACTTATTCTGATTCCCACTAATAAAGTTTTAATCCACTAATCCCTCAAAATCTGGCATTGCATGATTTTATGGTAGTGCTGCTTCGCTAGCTGGAACGTGTCTGCATGGCTGGCGACAGGCGCAGCTGCGCCGGCATCCTTTGCAAAAGGGGCGCAGCTGCGCAGGGGAGCTTGGTAGGAACAGTAGGGGCGCAACTGCGCCGGCCACAAGGCCAGGCAGGGCGCAGCTGCGCCGGCTGCCAGTCTGCTGCTGCACTGCTGTGCTTGATTTCTCGATTCTCGTGTCCTGTACAAGCAACAAATACTGTGACGATCCAATACAAACATTCACCTCTAACAACATATGGTAACTAAAATGCGTAATATAATAAACATACGTTGTTCATTACAAAGGTGTTACTAGTCCCAGAATACAAAAACCTTAAATACTTACACAAATCCATACCCTAAATAAAAGTTAGGGTTTAAATTACATTAACAGCAATTAACTATACGTAAATTTAAAATCTGCTACATGAAGTCTATTACTTCATCTTTTCTTTTCCTTTATTCTTCCCTGACGTCTCGGGTTTAGCTGCAATAAAATCATGATATAGCAAGAATGAGCAACGAGTTTGCTCAGCAAGTTTAAAGTACGACAATAAGGATATATCATGATGAAGGGAATATAGAAAGAGAATTCGGCAATTATCAGAAGCAATAACAATAAATGCTTTTAGAACAATTGATAGTCGAATAGACTTTGAACAATAACTTCTAAAGGAGTCAATAGTTAGTTGACCCTCTGGTTACTGGCTACAGAATAAGTACTTGAGGGGATCAGCCTCGCGTACGCTATGTATATGCATAACATTTAACTCTGCTATTGGTACCTTATATACGGTACCTGGGGTACTCCCCTATAATAAAAGGGGTGTTCATTCAGTCTAAGAATCCTTACCATTGATTGGTTCGGATAGCTTTTATAAATTCTTATATACGTGCCTGACCGAGACAAGGATTCAGACTTAATCATGAATAGTTCGTGAATTTCAGAACTTAAGATAATTATACAAGTTCAAATGCACAAGTGCAAATGTCAATAAATACAAGATGTGGAATAATTTGAACAGAAATTAGACCACTTAAAGTAGGCTTGGAGATAAGATTCAAGCTTAAAGAATAACTTGCAATAATATATACCTTTTGCACGAATTAAAAATAATGCATAAGGTTTATAAATAGTGCTCAATGTAAAAGTTGAGTAAGGAAGAACTTTCATTCAATATACTGAAAGAATGAAGTTAGGGAACTTGCCTGTTTGCTCAGCTACAGATAAACTTAGCTTTAATTAATTGATCTCGAGTGACCTATCATTGGGTAAAGTCGATTTATCAATTAACAGTTGTATATTGGCACCTCTCACTATACCTTTTACTCAACAGGTAAAATTCACCATCTATATTTAATTACTATTTAACATTAGCTAAACAGAAATTAATAATCTTTAGCTATTAAATTGATGGTAGCTAATCATGATTACTTATTCTTTGGTTTCCCGGATTTATTACCCTTATCTGTCCCTGAACATGGTTTAACAATCCTTATTTATTACGATAATAATTATTTCATTACCTTTAGTCATACTTAATTATTATCAAATATTAATTGAATAACAATTAAATATTTATTATCTTTATTTATTATTTATTGATAAATAATAAGTAATTATTTATTAACTTTACTTATACTTAATTATTATTTAAAGATTAAATAATAATTAAATATTTATTACCTTTATTTATTATTTATTGATAAATAATAAATAATTATTTGTTAACCTTGTTCATACTTAATTATCATTTAATATTAATTAAATAATAATTAAATATTTATTATCTTTATTTATTATTTAAGGATAAATAATAAGTAATTAATCTATTGATTTTATCCATACTCGGTTATTATTTAATAGTAGTTAAAACAATAATCAAATATTTATTAGCTTTATTTATTATTTAAGGATAAATAATAAATGATTAAATTATTAACTTTATTCATATGTATTTATTATTTATTATTTATTAATAATAAATAATTATTTTTATTAGCTTTATTCATATTTAATCATTATTATTATTAAATAATAATTAAATATTTAGTACTTTGTATTTATTGATAACTAGTAATAAATTTCATTTATTGGTTTTAATAGCTAGATAATTACAAGAGCATTTTAACTTAAACTAGTTAACCAATAATTTAGCCATTACTAGCATAGTTAATTTAACAATTTAGGCAACAATTAGACTTCATTTGTTAATTATTTTTGCTTGAATAATCCAATGAATTACAACCAATTTGGAAAATGACTAACTTATTGCCTAACACCACTGAACATCACAGTTCCTGCAATAACCTTTCAAGCTCATTGCAGCCCAACAAGAACAACACAGTATTGATTTCCCACATTAAAACCAACCCAGACAAGGTAATCCAATACCAGTCTCTTAACTGAGGGAACCAACACAATGAAATGCTACTATATGTATAAATCTCACAATAGTACAGTCCCAAAACAGGGGAACAACACAATCCCATTCAAAGGAGAAAGGAAATGAACTAATCACATTACCAGGTTTCCAAATCAAACCAAATAAGGAGATTAACAACTCATTACCAGATTTTAGACCCAAAATCTATAATACAATGTTCTGAATTTTCAAACCAAAGCAATATCCCAAATTAAATCCCAATACAGAGACATATTCAATACAATACCCAGAATAAAATACCCAATGCGTTCACACAATTAAACACCAGATTCTGAATCAATTGGCCCAACACAGAACAACCAAAAATCTACATACAGTAACACAATTGGCGACTACACAAACCATATCCCGCTCTAAACAAACCAGGGTTTTAAATCCAAAAGCCATAATACACTGTCTGATTTTCAAACCAACTATTACAGAAATTTAACAATTCATCACAGTCGCTTAATACCTTGATTTTGTGCGGTTGGCTGCCTTCCTTCTCCTTCCGAAGTATGCAACCCAGCTGGACATTCGCCGGTTAATTCCCCTGTTTCCCCCTCTAATTTCGAACCCTAACTCTGTATAATATTTTGCTCCAAATATGGGACTCACAAGAACAAAAGAGAATTGACAGCTTTGGGGAATTTAGGGCTTCAATTTATAGAGGGATTTTTTTTTTTTACACTACTTATTTGGACAATACCCTTAATGGCTGGTCAATGACCGACGGTAAGGAGAGGGGTGGCCGCCGATTGTACCTATCAAGTCTGCTGTCGACGTTGGGAGCCCTCGAGCCATGCGCGCTGTCACTAGTCGCGTCGCCGGATTTCTGGGACCGTTGGTCCTTGCCGCTTGTTGCTCGGTCGCTCGTGGCTCTCTTCCTTTCCCAACTGGTTGACCCAGGGTGTCGCCGGCGCCTTCTTCTTCCTGTCTCTTGTTCGCCTGACTGATTGATGGAGGAATTGGGGTTGCTAGTTTCGGCTGACTGAGATTCTAGGGCTGATAGGTCTGATTTCTCTTCTCTCTCGCTCCGTTGTTTCCCCCCAATTTTCTCATCTCTTCTCCCGTCTCTGTTGCTATCTGGTTTAGGCTGGAATCCCCAATTGAAATGCCGGCCAATTTGTTTCCCCCAAATTACTTGGATTTAACCCAATTGCAATTGGGTACGACCCGACTGGTAAAGAAAACAAGGAATGGGTTTGACTTGGGCCGGTTGAAACAAATGGAGAATCAGCCCAATTAGGAAAATAAAAGGGTATTGGGCTCAGCTTAACAAGGTGGAAATTGGGCCAGTCCAATTTAATTTATCCACATTGCATTTCTAATATTTTAAATTTAACAGCTAAACCCATTAATTACTCATTTAACATATTTAATATAACCATAATTCTTTATTTGAATTATTTAAATCCGATAATGATAAATTTATTTATTAATTTCCCAATTTCTTGTAAATAAATTCTTAGGGTTAACTCACTAATTATTTAACCCATCAGTGAGTCCCTTTAATGCACAATTATTTGGACCATATAGTTATCTAATTAAATAAAGATTTTTACATGGATCCAATTTAAATTCACAATTTATATATAAAATGAATTTATTTATTAAAATAAATTTGATACAATGTTTAAAATTTTCTGGTCCTTACATCCTCTCCCCCTTATAAAAATTCCGTCCTCGGAATTTCGATCTAAGGTTAGTCGAATAACTGAGGGTAACTTGCTCTCATCTTCTCTTCGAGCTCCCACGTGGCTTTTTCCACCGCGTGATTTCTCCAGAGAACCTTCACCGAGTGAATGATTTTATTCCTCAGCTTCTGCTCTTTCCTATCCAGTATTTGAACAGGAATCTCCTCGTACGATAAATCCCTTTTGACTTGAATTGGTTCATAGGAGATGACATGTTTGTAGTCTGGCTTATACGGACGCAACACTGATACGTGAAATACGTTGTGAATGTGCTCAAGTTCAGGAGGTAATGCTACCTCATACGCCACTTCGCTGATCCGCCTCAAAATTTCGAACGGTCCTATGAACCTAGGGCTCAATTTGCCCTTCTTCCCAAAACGGATCTTCCCTTTCCAGGGGGATACTTTCAGAAACACAAAATTTCCGACCTCAAAGTCTCGTTTCTGACGATGTAAGTCAGCATACTTCTTTTGGCGATCCTGGGCTGCCACTAACCGCTGTCTTATTACTTTAATGATCTCCACGGTTTGTTGTACCAATTCTGGTCCCAACAATCTCCGTTCACCAACTTCATCCCAGCACAACGGTGTTCGACACTTTCTTCCGTATAATGCTTCGTACGGTGGCATTCCGATACTAGCATGGTAACTATTGTTGTAGGCGAACTCTACCAGGGGCAAGTGATCATCCCAGTTGCCACTTAAGTCCATCACAACTGCTCGGAGCATATCCTCTAGGGTCTGAATTGTTCGCTCACTCTGACCATCAGTCTGAGGATGATATGCCGTACTCATTCTTAACTGTATTCCCAGTCTCTCTTGTAGACTTCTCCAAAAATTTGACGTGAAACGCGGATCTCTGTCAGACACAATAGATACCGGCACTCCATGTCATGATACTATTTCCTTTACGTAAAGTTTCGCCAATTGCTCCAATTTGTACCTGATCTTAATCGGTAGAAAATGGGCAGACTTGGTCAACCGATCTACGATCACCCAGATGGCGTCTAGACCCTTTTGTGTTGTCGGGAGTCCTACCACAAAATCCATAGTAATGTGCTCCCACTTCCACTCGGGAATCTCTAAGGATTGCAACAATCCGCTCGGCCGTTGGTGCTCTGCCTTGATCCTTTGACACGTTAGACATCGGCTGACGAATTCTGCAACTTCCCCTTTCAAATGCGGCCACCAATAATGTTGACGAAGATCTTGATACATCTTGGTGCTACCCGGATGTACCGAAAATCTTGTATTATGGGCCTCCTGCAAAATCTCTTCCCTTAAGTCTGGTACGTAGGGTATCCAGATTCTCCCCTCAAATCTCAGCAATCCTGTGCTGTCAACCTTGAACTTTGACGTTTTTCCCTCCGACAGTTGTTTCTTAATAACAAGGCACTCTTCATCAAATTCTTGAGCCTCCTGTATCTTATCCAGTAGAGTCGGACCTACCGTCACGGCGAACACTTTTTCGTCCACCTCCATCTGATACTTAACTTCCAGCTCTAGACGTTCAAGGTCCCTTACCAACTCCTCTTGAACTTTCAGCCGCATCAGTTTCACCTTGCCCTTTTTACTTAAGGCATCAGCCACTACATTCGTTTTGCCTGGATGGTACAGAATTTCACAGTCATAGTCCTTGATCAATTCTAACCATCGGCGCTGCCTCATGTTCAGCTCCTTTTGAGTGAAGATATATTTCAGACTTTTATGATCTGTATATATCTCGCACTTTTCCCCGTATAGGTAGTGCCTCCAAATCTTCAAGGCAAAAACTACCGCTGCTAATTCCAGGTCATGAGTCGGGTAACCTTTCTCATAATCCTTCAGCTGACGTGATGCGTACGCAACAACCTTGCCGTGCTGCATTAACACACAACCAAGACCCTTGTGTGATGCATCGCTATATACTACGAAACCCCCAGTGTTGTCCGGTAAGGTCAACACTGGTGCTTGGCTGAGTCTCTTTTTCAACTCCATGAAACTTTCCTCACATTTCTCCGACCAAACAAACTTAACTGTTTTCCTGGTGAGGTTAGTCAATGGTGATGCTATCTTTGAAAAATCTTGTATGAATCTTCGATAGTATCCCGCTAATCCCAAGAAACTCCGGATTTCTGTGGGTGTCTTCGGCTGCTCCCAGTTGATAACGACTTCTACTTTCGCTGGGTCCACCGAAACACCATTCTTGTCGATGACATGACCCAGAAACTGTACCCTCTGCAACCAAAACTCACACTTAGAAAACTTTGCATACAACTTCTCCTTCCTGAGAGCTTCCAATACAATCTTCAAATGTTCAGCATGTTCCTCCTCCGTCCCTGAATACACCAGAATGTCATCGATGAACACGACTACGAACTTGTCCAGGTACTGTTTGAATACTCTGTTCATCATATCCATAAATGCTGCTGGTGCATTCGTCAATCCAAAAAACATTACCAGAAACTCGAAGTGCCCATAACGAGTCCTGAATGCAGTCTTTGGAATATCTTCATGCCTCACATTCAGCTGATAATAGCCTGTTCTTAGGTCGATTTTTGAAAAGTACTTTGCTCCCTTAAGCTGATCAAATAAATCGTCAATCCTAGGAAGCGGATACCTATTCTTAATCGTAACTTTGTTCAACTCCCGGTAGTCGATACAAAGTCTCATCGAACCATCTTTCTTCTTTACAAACAGAACTGGTGCTCCCCATGGGGACACACTCGATCTGATGTAACCCTTGTCTAATAGTTCCTGCAGTTGAATCATCAACTCTTTCATTTCTACAGGTGCCATCCGATACGGCGGCTTCAATATTGGTGCGGTTCCCGGTACCAAATTGATTACGAACTCAATCTCCCTGTCCGGCGGCAGTCCCGGAAGTTCTTCGGGAAAGACATCGGTGAAATCTTTCACGACTGGTATTTGACTCATCTCATCCCCTACTTGACGGGTATCAACCACATGGGCCAAATAACATACACAACCCTTCTTAAGTAACTTCTTGGTTTGCATCATAGTCAAACAACACGATTCTCTTGGTGACTTACTGCCGTAAAATATCACCTTCGACTTATTAGGAGTCTTCAGGTGTACACACTTTTCCTTACAATCAATAACTGCTCCGTGGGTTGATAGCCAATCCATTCCCAGGATTACATCAAACTCTCCCAGCCGAATGGGTATCAAATCCACATTGAGCTTAAATCCTCGCAATTCAGCACAACAATTCCTATGAATGTATTCTACGGGGACAATTTCTTTGTTTGCTACTTCTACGTTCATAGGATGTTCTAATTTTTCACGAGGTAAATTCAACTGACTAGCAAATTCTTCGGAAACAAAAGAGCAAGTAGCACCCGAATCAAATAACACATAGGCATTTATATCATTGATTGGAATGATACCTGACACCACGTCCTTGGATTCCATTGCATCCTAGACTGTCATGTTGAACGTGCGGGCTGTCGGCCTGTTGGCTTGACTGGCTGGTGCCCCATAGCTCAGCCGGTTATTGTTCCCGCTGTTGTTATTGTTCGTGTTGCCACTCCCGGCGTCACCCTTCTTCTTCGGACAATCCTTTATTTGGTGGTCGGGTGCTCCACATGAAAAACATCCTCCCTTTGGCTTATTCTGACATTGGGGTGCCATGTGCCCCGGTTGTCCACACCGGTAACAAACACTCTTTCCCTTCATGCACTCTCCCGTGTGGTTCTTGCCACAATTACAGCACCTGCCTGGCTTCTTCACCTCCCCTCCTGATTTGTTTCCCCCGGAGGACTGACTCTCGACCCATTTCTGTTTGTTGGGGTTATTGCCCCCGCTGCTTCCTGCCTTCGGGCCCTTATGTCCCTTCTTCTTCTCTTGATTGTATTTGGCCAGGGCCTCACTGCCACCCTCTGCAATGATCGCCCTCTCCAACAATTCTGCAAATGTCTTGATTTTCAATACCGCAACAGAACGATATAACCATGGTTTCAACCCTTGCTCAAACCTACGAGCTTTCCTTTCCTCTGTGTTGACTTGGTGAGTTGCAAACCGTGCCAACTCATTGAACTTAGCTGCGTACTCAGCCACAGACATGTTTCCTTGTTTTAGTTCCAGGAACTTGATCTCCATCTCTTGCTTCATGCTCTCTGGAAAGTAATTTTCCAAGAACATCTCCTTAAAGCGTTCCCATGCGACAATGCCTCCTTCCACTCGGCCCCTGTTGGCCTTCCACCAGTAGTTTGCCTCGCCCTTTAACATGAAGGTAGCAAAACTTGTTTTCTGCTCCTCTGCCACCCGTGCTACCTCGAAGACCTTTTCTATCTCCTCTATCCAGGTCTGCGCTTCGATTGGGTTCAGAGTTCCCTTGAACTCGGGTGGTCCAACCAATTTGAAATCTTTGAAATTTGCCAGATGATGCACTGGCTCGGCTGCTGCTTGGGTCCCTCCCGGTGGCGGTCTTGATTGCATAGCTTCTGCCAGCATTTCTGCGAACATCCTCATTGGATTGGACTGATTCCCAACCTCACTCTCTGACTCTTCAACTTGTCTATTACGTGGTCGTCCTCTTGGCGGCATGATTGGATAAGGAAAATCCGCTGACTTTTACCTATAGTTTTTTTTTTATATACACAATATGTCATAAAAATCAGCAATCAAGGGTAGGAACATCTATCAAACACATTTGATTTAAATGAAACATCTGCATTTATATTGATATACCACTGTTTGTTACAAGACTAAACCTGTGGCATACTGTTATAAATGCGCCACTGTGTGCCCTATCCATCAATAACCTTTCCCCCAAGACAAAAGTGGGGAATCCTAACCTTTCATCCCTAAAGTCCACAAAAGTTGGGGTTTAACTGCTGCCCAAAGCATAAATACAAATATAAAGCTTCACAAGACAACATAAATACGTCCCTAATATAACAAAAAGTGGGACTGACTGTACTAAAGATAAATCAACTGCTCCATCAAGTCACTGACGGATCCGTGCCTGCTGACCAGAAGAGAATGCTCCATCCCCTACCCTGCGACGAACAGAGCGGCTAGACTCCCCTACCTCAGTCCGGGGTCTCCTGTAGGCTGCATCTAGAGCATGTCCTAGGGTCTCTATTCTCACAGCTCTGGCCTCCAACTGGTCCTCTAGCTGATCAACCCTCCTGGCCTCCCTGGCCCAAGCCTCCCTGACATGCATCCTTGCAGACACTTCCAGCCTAGCCTCAAACCTCATGGCCTCCTGCTTCGCCTTCAGGTGGGCGATCTGCAGATCCCTCTACTCCAGCCTCTCTCTCAACTCAGCATTTCGGGCCACTAGCTGATGTAGCAGTGGTCCGATCTGCTGCGCTGAGGACTCATAGCCCTGCAGCTGTACCTTCGCCACCCCTAAGTCATGATCGAGCTGATAGGCCAAGTCTCTATACTGGTCCTCTCTGATCTGGTGGGTCTGATTCTGCTCCTCCAGATGAGCTATCCGATCCTCCAGCTCCTCATTCCTGCTGGTCAGTCCCTCGATGATATCGTCGGCAGTGGACCCCATGCCATCAACATAAGCAAGTGGCTCCTCTCCCTCGGTCTCGGGATCCTCCTCCTCAGCATCTGAATCCTGACTACCGGACCTCATGACTCCACCTATAACCGGCTCTGGTAGCTCCCTATGATAGTCCTCCTCCGGGTCGGACTCATCCTGTGGTACCCCTGGGGCAACAGGTGCATAGCCCACTAACTGCTCGGTAACCACAGGTATATCTGTGAATACCTCATCCTCCTGGACTCCACTGGTCCCTCTTATGTCAGTCATCCTACAATCACACCGAAAATCAACATTAGTACAGCAATAAAATATATTCATTGAAGAAATGAAATTATATTTCATTGGGTTCTACTCGACTCGATGAATTCCCCAATTCATCAAAACCACATATAATAAATCTCCTCAATTTATCTCCTAACACTCAATACGAGTTTACTATGAAGGTTATAACCTAGGTTTCGTGATCCTAAAGTTTATAACCTACAGCTCTGATACCAACCTGTGACGCCCCCAAATTCGGGTCTCCAAATACCCGGATCCGGTCATCACGATCCAATACAAACATTCACCTCTAACAACATATGGTAACTAAAATGCGGAATATAATAAACATACGTTGTTCATTACAAAGGTGTTACTAGTCCCAGAATACAAAAACCTTAAATACTTACACAAATCCATACCCTAAATAAAAGTTAGGGTTTAAATTACATTAACAGCAATTAACTATACGTAAATTTAAAATCTGCTACATGAAGTCTATTACTTCATCTTTTCTTTTCCTTTATTCTTCCCTGACGTCTCGGGTTTAGCTGCAATAAAATCATGATATAGCAAGAATTAGCAACGAGTTTGCTCAACAAGTTTATAGTACGACAATAAGGATATATCATGATGAAGGGAATATAGAAAGAGAATTCGGCAATTATCAGAAGCAATAACAATAAATGCTTTTAGAACAATTGATAGTCGAATAGACTTTGAACAATAACTTCCAAAGGAGTCAATAGCTAGTTGACCCTCTGGTTACTGGCTACAGAATAAGTACTTGAGGGGATCAGCCTCGCGTACGCTATGTATATGCATAACATTTAACTCTGCTATTGGTACCTTATATACGGTACCTGGGGTACTCCCCTATAATAAAAGGGGTGTTCATTCAGTCTAAGAATCCTTACCATTGATTGGTTCAGATAGCTTTTATAAATTCTTATATATGTGCCTGACCGAGACAAGGGTTCAGACTTAATCATGAATAGTTCGTGAATTTCAGAACTTAAGATAATTATACAAGTTAAATGCACAAGTGCGAATGTCAATAAATACAAGATGTGGAATAATTTGAACAGAAATTAGACCACTTAAAGCAGGCTTGGAGATAAGATTCAAGCTTAAAGAATAACTTGCAATAATATATACCTTTTGCACGAATTAAAAATAATGCATAAGGTTTAGAAATAGTGCTCAATGTAAACGTTGAGTAAGGAAGAACTTTCATTCAATATACTGAAAGAATGAAGTTAGGGAACTTGCTTGTTTGCTCAGCTACAGATAAACTTAGCTTTAATTAATTGATCTCGAGTGACCTATCTTTGGGTAAAGTCGATTTATCAATTAACAGTTGTATATTGGCACCTCTCACTATACCTTTTACTCAACAGGTAAAATTCACCATCTATATTTAATTACTATTTAACATTAGCTAAACAGAAATTAATAATCTTTAGCTATTAAATTGATGGTAGCTAATCATGATTACTTATTCTTTGGTTTCCCGGATTTATTACCCTTATCTGTCCCTGAACATGGTTTAACAATCCTTATTTAATTGAATAACAATTAAATATTTATTATCTTTATTTATTATTTATTGATAAATAATAAGTAATTATTTATTAACTTTACTTATACTTAATTATTATTTAAGATTAAATAATAATTAAATATTTATTACCTTTATTTATTATTTATCGATAAATAATAAATAATTATTTGTTAACCTTGTTCATACTTAATTATCATTTAATATTAATTAAATAATAATTAAATATTTATTATCTTTATTTATTATTTAAGGATAAATAATAAGTAATTAATCTATTGATTTTATCCATACTCGTTTATTATTTAATAGTAGTTAAACAAAAATCAAATATTTATTAGCTTTATTTATTATTTAAGGATAAATAATAAATGATTAAATTATTAACTTTATTCATATGAATTTATTATTTATTATTTATTAATAATAAATAATTATTTTATTAGCTTTATTCATATTTAATCATTATTATTATTAAATAATAATTAAATATTTAGTACTTTGTATTTATTGATAACTAGTAATAAATTTCATTTATTGGTTTTAATAGCTAGATAATTACAAGAGCATTTTAACTTAAACTAGTTAACCAATAATTTAGCCATTACTAGCATAGTTAATTTAACAATTTAGGCAACAATTAGACTTCATTTGTTAATTATTTTTGCTTGAATAATCCAATGAATTACAACCAATTTGGAAAATGACTAACTTATTGCCTAACACCACTAAACATCACAGTTCCTGCAATAACCTTTCAAGCTCATTGCAGCCCAACAAGAACAACACAGTACTGATTTCCCACATTAAAACCAACCCAGACAAGGTAATCCAATACCAGTCTCTTAACTGAGGGAACCAACACAATGAAATGCTACTATATGTATAAATCTCACAATAGTACAGTCCCAAAACAGGGGAACAGCACAATCCCATTCAAAGGAGAAAGGAAATGAACTAATCACATTACCAGGTTTCCAAATCAAACCAAACAAGGAGATTAACAACTCATTACCAGATTTTAGACCCAAAATCTATAATACAATGTTCTGAGTTTTCAAACCAAAGCAATATCCCAAATTAAATCCCAATACAGAGACATATTCAATACAATACCCAGAATAAAATACCCAATGCGTTCACACAATTAAACACCAGATTCTGAATCAATTGGCCCAACACAGAACAACCAAAAATCTACATACAGTAACACAATTGGCGACTACACAAACCATATCCCGCTCTAAACAAACCAGGGTTTTAAATCCAAAAGCTATAATACACTGTCTGATTTTCAAAACCAACTATTACAGAAATTTAACAATTCATCACAGTCGCTTAATACCTTGATTTTGTGCGGTTGGCTGCCTTCCTTCTCCTTCCGAAGTATGCAACCCAGCTGGACATTCGCCGGTTAATTCCCCTGTTTCCCCCTCTAATTTCGAACCCTAACTCTGTATAATATTTTGCTCCAAATATGGGACTCACAAGAACAAAAGAGAATTGACAGCTTTGGGGGATTTAGGGCTTCAATTTATAGAGGGATTTTTTTTTTTTACACTACTTATTTGGACAATACCCTTAATGGCTGGTCAATGACCGACGGTAAGGAGAGGGGTGGCCGCCGATTGTACCTATCAAGTCTGCTGTCGACGTTGGGAGCCCTCGAGCCATGCGCGCTGTCACTAGTCGCGTCGCCGGATTTCTGGGACCGTTGGTCCTTGCCGCTTGTTGCTCGGTCGCTCGTGGCTCTCTTCCTTTCCAACTGGTTGACCCAGGGTGTCGCCGGCGCCTTCTTCTTCCTGTCTCTTGTTCGCCTGACTGATTGATGGAGGAATTGGGGTTGCTAGTTTCGGCTGACTGAGATTCTAGGGCTGATAGGTCTGATTTCTCTTCTCTCTCGCTCCGTTGTTTCCCCCCAATTTTCTCCCGTCTCTGTTGCTATCTGGTTTAGGCTGGAATCCCCAATTGAAATGCCGGCCAATTTGTTTCCCCCAAATTACTTGGATTTAACCCAATTGCAATTGGGTACGACCCGACTGGTAAAGAAAACAAGGAATGGGTTTGACTTGGGCCGGTTGAAACAAATGGAGAATCAGCCCAATTAGGAAAATAAAAGGGTATTGGGCTCAGCTTAACAAGGTGGAAATTGGGCCAGTCCAATTTAATTTATCCACATTGCATTTCTAATATTTTAAATTTAACAGCTAAACCCATTAATTACTCATTTAACATATTTAATATAACCATAATTCTTTATTTGAATTATTTGAATTATTTAAATCCGATAATGATAAATTTATTTATTAATTTCCCAATTTCTTGTAAATAAATTCTTAGGGTTAACTCACTAATTATTTAACCCATCAGTGAGTCCCTTTAATGCACAATTATTTGGACCATATAGTTATCTAATTAAATAAAGATTTTTACATGGATCCAATTTAAATTCACAATTTATATATAAAATGAATTTATTTATTAATAAATTTGATACAATGTTTAAAATTTTCTGGTCCTTACATACTCTCCCCCTTATAAAAATTCCGTCCTCGGAATTTCGATCTAAGGTTAGTCGAATAACTGAGGGTAACTTGCTCTCATCTTCTCTTCGAGCACCCACGTGGCTTCTTCCACCGCATGATTTCTCCAGAGAACCTTCACCGAGTGAATGATTTTATTCCTCAGCTTCTGCTCTTTCCTATCCAGTATTTGAACAGGAATCTCCTCGTACGATAAATCCCTTTTGACTTGAATTGGTTCATAGGAGATGACATGTTTGTAGTCTGGCTTATACGGACGCAACACTGATACGTGAAACACATTGTGAATGTGCTCAAGTTCAGGAGGTAATGCTACCTCATACGCCACTTCGCCGATCCGCCTCAAAATTTTGAACGGTCCTATGAACCTAGGGCTCAATTTGCCCTTCTTCCCAAAACGGATCTTCCCTTTCCAGGGGGATACTTTCAGAAACACAAAATTTTCGACCTCAAAGTCTCGTTTCTGACGATGTAAGTCAGCATACTTCTTTTGGCGATCCTGGGCTGCCACTAACCGCTGTCTTATTACTTTAATGATCTCCACGGTTTGTTGTACCAATTCTGGTCCCAACAATCTCCGTTCACCAACTTCATCCCAGCACAACGGTGTTCGACACTTTCTTCCGTATAATGCTTCGTACGGTGGCATTCCGATACTAGCATGGTAACTATTGTTGTAGGCAAACTCTACCAGGGGCAAGTGATCGTCCCAGTTGCCACTTAAGTCCATCACAACTGCTCGGAGCATATCCTCTAGGGTCTGAATTGTTCGCTCACTCATCTGACCATCAGTCTGAGGATGATATGCCGTACTCATTCTTAACTGTATTCCCAGTCTCTCTTGTAGACTTCTCCAAAAATTTGACGTGAAACGCGGATCTCTGTCAGACACAATAGATACCGGCACTCCATGTCATGATACTATTTCCTTTACGTAAAGTTTCGCCAATTGCTCCAATTTGTACCTGATCTTAATCGGTAGAAAATGGGCAGACTTGGTCAACCGATCTACGATCACCCAGATGGCGTCTAGACCCTTTTGTGTTATCGGGAGTCCTACCACAAAATCCATAGTAATGTGCTCCCACTTCCACTCGGGAATAAGGGTTGCAACAATCCGCTCGGCCGTTGGTGCTCTGCCTTGATCCTTTGACACGTTAGACATCAGCTGACGAATTCTGCAACTTCCCCTTTCAAATGCGGCCACCAATAATGTTGACGAAGATCTTGATACATCTTGGTGCTACCTGGATGTACCGAAAATCTTGTATTATGGGCCTCCTGCAAAATCTCTTCCCTTAAGTCTGGTACGTAGGGTATCCAGATTCTCCCCTCAAATCTCAGCAATCCTGTGCTGTCAACCTTGAACTTTGACGTTTTTCCCTCCGACAGTTGTTTCTTAATAACAAGGCACTCTTCATCAAATTCTTGAGCCTCCTGTATCTTATCCAGTAGAGTCGGACCTACCGTCACGGCGAACACTTTTTCGTCCACCTCCATCGGATACTTAACTTCCATCTCCAGACGTTCAAGGTCCCTTACCAACTCCTCTTGAACTGTCAGCCGCATCAGTTTCACCTTGCCCTTTCTACTTAAGGCATCAGCCACTACATTCGCTTTGCCTGGATGGTACAGAATTTCACAGTCATAGTCCTTGATCAATTCTAACCATCGGCGCTGCCTCATGTTCAGCTCCTTTTGAGTGAAGATATATTTCAGACTTTTGTGATCTGTATATATCTCGCACTTTTCCCCGTATAGGTAGTGCCTCCAAATCTTCAAGGCAAAAACTACCGCTGCTAATTCCAGGTCATGAGTCGGGTAACCCTTCTCATAATCCTTCAGCTAACGTGATGCGTACGCAACAACCTTGCCGTGCTGCATTAACACACAACCAAGACCCTTGTGTGATGCATCGCTATATACTACGAAACCCCCAGTGTTGTCCGGTAAGGTCAACACTGGTGCTTGGCTGAGTCTCTTTTTCAACTCCATGAAACTTTCCTCACATTTCTCCGACCAAACAAACTTAACTGTTTTTCCTGGTGAGGTTAGTCAATGGTGATGCTATCTTTGAAAAATCTTGTATGAATCTTCGATAGTATCCCGCTAATCCCAAGAAACTCCGGATTTCTGTGGGTGTCTTCGGCTGCTCCCAGTTGATAACGACTTCTACTTTCGGCTGGGTCCACCGAAACACCATTCTTGTCGATGACATGACCCAGAAACTGTACCCTCTGCAACCAAAACTCACACTTAGAAAACTTTGCATACAACTTCTCCTTCCTGAGAGCATCCAATACAATCTTCAAATGTTCAGCATGTTCTTCCTCCGTCCCTGAATACACCAGAATGTCATCGATGAACACGACTACGAACTTGTCCAGGTACTGTTTGAATACTCTGTTCATCATATCCATAAATGCTGCTGGTGCATTCGTCAATCCAAAAGACATTACCAGAAACTCGAAGTGCCCATAACGAGTCCTGAATGCAGTCTTTGGAATATCTTCATGCCTCACCTTCAGCTGATGATAGCCTGTTCTTAGGTCGATTTTTGAAAAGTACTTTGCTCCCTTAAGCTGATCAAATAAATCGTCAATCCTAGGAAGCGGATACCTATTCTTAATCGTAACTTTGTTCAACTCCCGGTAGTCGATACAAAGTCTCATCGAACCATCTTTCTTCTTTACAAACAGAACTGGTGCTCCCCATGGGGACACACTCGATCTGATGTAACCCTTGTCTAACAGTTCCTGCAGTTGAATCATCAACTCTTTCATTTCTACAGGTGCCATCCGATACGGCGGCTTCAATATTGGTGCGGTTCCCGGTACCAAATTGATTACGAACTCAATCTCCCTGTCCGGCGGCAGTCCCGGAAGTTCTTCGGGAAAGACATCGGTGAAATCTTTCACGACTGGTATTTGACTCATCTCATCCCCTACTTGACGGGTATCAACCACATGGGCCAAATAACATACACAACCCTTCTTAAGTAACTTCTTGGTTTGCATCATAGTCAAACAACACGATTATCTTGGTGACTTACTGCCGTAAAATATCACCTTCGACTTATTAGGAGTCTTCAGGTGTACACACTTTTCCTTACAATCAATAACTGCTCCGTGGGTTGATAGCCAATCCATTCCCAGGATTACATCAAACTCTCCCAGCCGAATGGGTATCAAATCCACATTGAGCTTAAATCCTCGCAATTCAGCACAACAATTCCTATGAATGTATTCTATGGGGACAATTTCTTTGTTTGCTACTTCTATGTTCATAGGATGTTCTAATTTTTCACGAGGTAAATTCAACTGACTAGCAAATTCTTCGGAAACAAAAGAGCAAGTAGCACCCGAATCAAATAACACATAGGCATTTATATCATTGATTGGAATGATACCTGACACCACGTCCTTGGATTCCATTGCATCCTAGACTGTCATGTTGAACGTGCGGGCTGTCGGCCTGTTGGCTTGACTGGCTGGTGCCCCATAGCTCAGCCGGTTATTGTTCCCGCTGTTGTTGTTGTTCCTGTTGCCACTCCCGGCGTCACCCTTCTTCTTCGGACAATCCTTGATTTGGTGGTCGGGTGCTCCACATGAAAAACATCCTCCCTTTGGCTTATTCTGACATTGGGGTGCCATGTGCCCCGGTTGTCCACACCGGTAACAAACACTTTTTCCCTTCATGCACTCTCCCGTGTGGTTCTTGCCACAATTACTGCACCTGCCTGACTTCTTCACCTCCCCTCCTGATTTGTTTCCCCCGGAGGACTGACTCTCGACCCATTTCCGTTTGTTGGGGTTACTGCCCCCGCTGCTTCCTGCCTTCGGGCCCTCATGTCCCTTCTTCTTCTCTTGATTGTATTTGGCCAGGGCCTCACTGCCACCCTCTGCAATGATCGCCCTCTCCAACAATTCTACAAATGTCTTGATTTTCAATACCGCAACAGAACGATATAACCATGGTTTCAACCCTTGCTCAAACCTACGAGCTTTCCTTTCCTCTGTGTTGACTTGGTGAGTTGCAAACCGTGCCAACTCATTGAACTTAGCTGCGTACTCAGCCACAGACATGTTTCCTTGTTTTAGTTCCAGGAACTTGATCTCCATCTCTTGCTTCATGCTCTCTGGAAAGTAATTTTCCAAGAACATCTCCTTAAAGCGTTCCCATGCGACAATGCCTCCTTCCACTCGACCCCTGTTGGCCTTCCACCAGTAGTTTGCCTCGCCCTTTAACATGAAGGTAGCAAAACTTGTTTTCTGCTTCTCTGCCACCCGTGCTACCTCGAAGACCTTTTCTATCTCCTCTATCCAGGTCTGCCCTTCGATTGGGTTCAGAGTTCCCTTGAACTCGGGTGGTCCAACCAATTTGAAATCTTTGAAATTTGCCAGATGATGCACTGGCTCGGCTGCTGCTTGGGTCCCTCCCGGTGGCGGTCTTGATTGTATAGCTTCTGCCAGCATTTCTGCGAACATCCTCATTGGATTGGACTGATTCCCAAACTCACTCTCTGACTCTTCAACCTGTCTATTACGTGGTCGTCCTCTTGGCGGCATGATTGGATAAGGGAAATCCGCTGACTTTTACCTATAGTTTTTTTTTTTTTTTATACACAATATGTCATAAAAATCAGCAATCAAGGGTAGGAACATCTATCAAACACATTTGATTTAAATGAAACATCTGCATTTATATTGATATACCATTGTTTGTTACAAGACTAAACCTGTGGCATACTGTTATAAATGCGCCACTGTGTGCCCTATCCATCAATAACCTTTCCCCCAAGACAAAAGTGGGGAATCCTAACCTTTCATCCCTAAAGTCCACAAAAGTTGGGGTTTAACTGCTGCCCCAAGCATAAATACAAATATAAAGCTTCACAAGACAACATAAATACGTCCCTAATATAACAAAAAGTGGGACTGACTGTACTAAAGACAAATCAACTGCTCCATCAAGTCACTGACGGATCCGTGCCTGCTGACCAGAAGAGAATGCTCCATCCCCTACCCTGCGACGAACAGAGCGGCTAGACTCCCCTACCTCAGTCCGGGGTCTCCTGTAGGCTGCATCTAGAGCATGTCCTAGGGTCTCTATCCTCACAGCTCTGGCCTCCAACTGGTCCTCTAGCTGATCAACCCTCCTGGCCCAAGCCTCCCTGACATGCATCCTTGCAGACACTTCCAGCCTAGCCTCAAACCTCATGGCCTCCTGCTTCGCCTTCAGGTGGGCGATCTGCAGATCCCTCTGCTCCAGCCTCTCTCTCAACTCAGCATTTCGGGCCACTAGCTGATGTAGCAGTGGTCCGATCTGCTGCGCTGAGGACTCATAGCCCTGCAGCTGTACCTTCGCCACCCCTAAGTCATGATCGAGCTGATAGGACAGGTCTCTATACTGGTCCTCTCTGATCTGGTGGGTCTGATTCTGCTCCTCCAGATGAGCTATCCGATCCTCCAGCTCCTCATTCCTGCTGGTCAGTCCCTCGATGATATCGTCGGTAGTGGACCCCATGCCATCAACATAAGCAAGTGGCTCCTCTCCCTCGGTCTCGGGATCCTCCTCCTCAGCATCTGAATCCTGACTACCGGACCTCATGACTCCACCTATAACCGGCTCTGGTAGCTCCCTATGATAGTCCTCCTCCGGCTCGGACTCATCCTGTGGTACCCCTGGGGCAACAGGTGCATAGCCCACTAACTGCTCGGTAACCACAGGTATATCTGTGAATACCTCCTCCTCCTGGACTCCACTGGTCCCTCCTATGTCAGTCATCCTACAATCACACCGAAAATCAACATTAGTACAGCAATAAAATATATTCATTGAAGAAATGAAATTATATTTCATTGGGTACTACTCGACTCGATGAATTCCCCAATTCATCAAAACCACATATAATAAATCTCCTCGATTTATCTCCTAACACTCAATACGAGTTTACTATGAAGGTTATAACCTAGGTTTCGCGATCTTAAAGTTTATAACCTACAGCTCTGATACCAACCTGTGACGCCCCCAAATTCGGGTCTCCAAATACCCGGATCCGGTCATCACGATCCAATACAAACATTCACCTCTAACAACATATGGTAACTAAAATGCGGAATATAATAAACATACGTTGTTCATTACAAAGGTGTTACTAGTCCCAGAATACAAAAACCTTAAATACTTACACAAATCCATACCCTAAATAAAAGTTAGGGTTTAAATTACATTAACAGCAATTAACTATACGTAAATTTAAAATCTGCTACATGAAGTCTATTACTTCATCTTTTCTTTTCCTTTATTCTTCCCTGACGTCTCGGGTTTAGCTGCAATAAAATCATGATATAGCAAGAATGAGCAACAAGTTTGCTCAACAAGTTTAAAGTACGACAATAAGGATATATCATGATGAAGGGAATATAGAAAGAGAATTCGGCAATTATCAGAAGCAATAACAATAAATGCTTTTAGAACAATTGATAGTCGAATAAACTTTGAACAATAACTTCCAAAGGAGTCAATAGCTAGTTGACCCTCTGGTTACTGGCTACAGAATAAGTACTTGAGGGGATCAGCCTCGCGTACGCTATGTATATGCATAACATTTAACTCTGCTATTGGTACCTTATATACGGTACCTGGGGTACTCCCCTATAATAAAAGGGGTGTTCATTCAGTCTAAGAATCCTTACCATTGATTGGTTCGGATAGCTTTTATAAATTCTTATATACGTGCCTGACCGAGACAAGGGTTCAGACTTAATCATGAATAGTTCGTGAATTTTAGAACTTAAGATAATTATACAAGTTCAAATGCACAAGTGCGAATGTCAATAAATACAAGATGTGGAATAATTTGAACAGAAATTAGACCACTTAAAGCAGGCTTGGAGATAAGATTCAAGCTTAAAGAATAACTTGCAATAATATATACCTTTTGCACGAATTAAAAATAATGCATAAGGTTTAGAAATAGTGCTCAATGTAAAAGTTGAGTAAGGAAGAACTTTCATTCAATATACTGAAAGAATGAAGTTAGGGAACTTGCTTGTTTGCTCAGCTACAGATAAACTTAGCTTTAATTAATTGATCTCGAGTGACCTATCATTGGGTAAAGTCGATTTATCAATTAACAGTTGTATATTGGCACCTCTCACTATACCTTTTACTCAACAGGTAAAATTCACCATCTATATTTAATTACTATTTAACATTAGCTAAACAGAAATTAATAATCTTTAGCTATTAAATTGATGGTAGCTAATCATGATTACTTATTCTTTGGTTTCCCGGATTTATTACCCTTATCTGTCCCTGAACATGGTTTAACAATCCTTATTTATTACGATAATAATTATTTCATTACCTTTAGTCATACTTAATTATTATCAAATATTAATTGAATAACAATTAAATATTTATTATCTTTATTTATTATTTATTGATAAATAATAAGTAATTATTTATTAACTTTACTTATACTTAATTATTATTTAAGATTAAATAATAATTAAATATTTATTGCCTTTATTTATTATTTATCGATAAATAATAAATAATTATTTGTTAACCTTGTTCATACTTAATTATCATTTAATATTAATTAAATAATAATTAAATATTTATTATCTTTATTTATTATTTAAGGATAAATAATAAGTAATTAATCTATTAATTTTATCCATACTCGTTTATTATTTAATAGTAGTTAAACAATAATTAAATATTTATTAGCTTTATTTATTATTTAAGGATAAATAATAAATGATTAAATTATTAACTTTATTCATATGTATTTATTATTTATTATTTATTAATAATAAATAATTATTTTATTAGCTTTATTCATATTTAATCATTATTATTATTAAATAATAATTAAATATTTAGTACTTTGTATTTATTGATAACTAGTAATAAATTTCATTTATTGGTTTTAATAGCTAGATAATTACAAGAGCATTTTAACTTAAACTAGTTAACCAATAATTTAGCCATTACTAGCATAGTTAATTTAACAATTTAGGCAACAATTAGACTTCATTTGTTAATCCAATGAATTACAACCAATTTGGAAAATGACTAACTTATTGCCTAACACCACTAAACATCACAGTTCCTGCAATAACCTTTCAAGCTCATTGCAGCCCAACAAGAACAACACAGTACTGATTTCCCACATTAAAACCAACCCAGACAAGGTAATCCAATACCAGTCTCTTAACTGAGGGAACCAACACAATGAAATGCTACTATATGTATAAATCTCACAATAGTACAGTCCCAAAACAGGGGAACAGCACAATCCCATTCAAAGGAGAAAGGAAATGAACTAATCACATTACCAGGTTTCCAAATCAAACCAAACAAGGAGATTAACAACTCATTACCAGATTTTAGACCCAAAATCTATAATACAATGTTCTGAGTTTTCAAACCAAAGCAATATCCCAAATTAAATCCCAATACAGAGACATATTCAATACAATACCCAGAATAAAATACCCAATGCGTTCACACAATTAAACACCAGATTCTGAATCAATTGGCCCAACACAGAACAACCAAAAATCTACATACAGTAACACAATTGGCGACTACACAAACCATATCCCGCTCTAAACAAACCAGGGTTTTAAATCCAAAAGCTATAATACACTGTCTGATTTTCAAACCAACTATTACAGAAATTTAACAATTCATCACAGTCGCTTAATACCTTGATTTTGTGCGGTTGGCTGCCTTCCTTCTCCTTCCGAAGTATGCAACCCAGCTGGACATTCGCCGATTAATTCCCCTGTTTCCCCCTCTAATTTCGAACCCTAACTCTGTATAATATTTTGCTCCAAATATGGGACTCACAAGAACAAAAGAGAATTGACAGCTTTGGGGGATTTAGGGCTTCAATTTATAGAGGGATTTTTTTTTTTTACACTACTTATTTGGACAATACCCTTAATGGCTGGTCAATGACCGACGGTAAGGAGAGGGGTGGCCGCCGATTGTACCTATCAAGTCTGCTGTCGACGTTGGGAGCCCTCGAGCCATGCGCGCTGTCACTGGTCGCGTCGCCGGATTTCTGGGACCGTTGGTCATTGCCGCTTGTTGCTCGGTCGCTCGTGGCTCTCTTCCTTTCCCCGCTGGTTGACCCAGGGTGTCGCCGGCGCCTTCTTCTTCCTGTCTCTTGTTCGCCTGACTGATTGATGGAGGAATTGGGGTTGCTAGTTTCGGCTGACTGAGATTCTAGGGCTGATAGGTCTGATTTCTCTTCTCTCTCGCTCCGTTGTTTCCCCCCAATTTTCTCCCGTCTCTGTTGCTATCTGGTTTAGGCTGGAATCCCCAATTGAAATGCCGGCCAATTTGTTTCCCCCAAATTACTTGGATTTAACCCAATTGCAATTGGGTACGACCCGACTGGTAAAGAAAACAAGGAATGGGTTTGACTTGGGCCGGTTGAAACAAATGGAGAATCAGCCCAATTAGGAAAATAAAAGGGTATTGGGCTCAGCTTAACAAGGTGGAAATTGGGCCAGTCCAATTTAATTTATCCACATTGCATTTCTAATATTTTAAATTTAACAGCTAAACCCATTAATTACTCATTTAACATATTTAATATAACCATAATTCTTTATTTGAATTATTTAAATCCGATAATGATAAATTTATTTATTAATTTCCCAATTTCTTGTAAATAAATTCTTAGGGTTAACTCACTAATTATTTAACCCATCAGTGAGTCCCTTTAATGCACAATTATTTGGACCATATAGTTATCTAATTAAATAAAGATTTTTACATGGATCCAATTTAAATTCACAATTTATATATAAAATGAATTTATTTATTAATAAATTTGATACAATGTTTAAAATTTTCTGGTCCTTACATACTCTCCCCCTTATAAAAATTCCGTCCTCGGAATTTCGATCTAAGGTTAGTCGAATAACTGAGGGTAACTTGCTCTCATCTTCTCTTCGAGCACCCACGTGGCTTCTTCCACCGCATGATTTCTCCAGAGAACCTTCACCGAGAGTGAATGATTTTATTCCTCAGCTTCTGCTCTTTCCTATCCAGTATTTGAACAGGAATCTCCTCGTACGATAAATCCCTTTTGACTTGAATTGGTTCATAGGAGATGACATGTTTGTAGTCTGGCTTATACGGACGCAACACTGATACGTGAAACACATTGTGAATGTGCTCAAGTTCAGGAGGTAATGCTACCTCATACGCCACTTCGCCGATCCGCCTCAAAATTTTGAACGGTCCTATGAACCTAGGGCTCAATTTGCCCTTCTTCCCAAAACGGATCTTCCCTTTCCAGGGGGATACTTTCAGAAACACAAAATTTTCGACCTCAAAGTCTCGTTTCTGACGATGTAAGTCAGCATACTTCTTTTGGCGATCCTGGGCTGCCACTAACCGCTGTCTTATTACTTTAATGATCTCCACGGTTTGTTGTACCAATTCTGGTCCCAACAATCTCCGTTCACCAACTTCATCCCAGCACAACGGTGTTCGACACTTTCTTCCGTATAATGCTTCGTACGGTGGCATTCCGATACTAGCATGGTAACTATTGTTGTAGGCAAACTCTACCAGGGGCAAGTGATCGTCCCAGTTGCCACTTAAGTCCATCACAACTGCTCGGAGCATATCCTCTAGGGTCTGAATTGTTCGCTCACTCTGACCATCAGTCTGAGGATGATATGCCGTACTCATTCTTAACTGTATTCCCAGTCTCTCTTGTAGACTTCTCCAAAAATTTGACGTGAAACGCGGATCTCTGTCAGACACAATAGATACCGGCACTCCATGTCATGATACTATTTCCTTTACGTAAAGTTTCGCCAATTGCTCCAATTTGTACCTGATCTTAATCGGTAGAAAATGGGCAGACTTGGTCAACCGATCTACGATCACCCAGATGGCGTCTAGACCCTTTTGTGTTATCGGGAGTCCTACCACAAAATCCATAGTAATGTGCTCCCACTTCCACTCGGGAATAAGGGTTGCAACAATCCGCTCGGCCGTTGGTGCTCTGCCTTGATCCTTTGACACGTTAGACATCAGCTGACGAATTCTGCAACTTCCCCTTTCAAATGCGGCCACCAATAATGTTGACGAAGATCTTGATACATCTTGGTGCTACCTGGATGTACCGAAAATCTTGTATTATGGGCCTCCTGCAAAATCTCTTCCCTTAAGTCTGGTACGTAGGGTATCCAGATTCTCCCCTCAAATCTCAGCAATCCTGTGCTGTCAACCTTGAACTTTGACGTTTTTCCCTCCGACAGTTGTTTCTTAATAACAAGGCACTCTTCATCAAATTCTTGAGCCTCCTGTATCTTATCCAGTAGAGTCGGACCTACCGTCACGGCGAACACTTTTTCGTCCACCTCCATCGGATACTTAACTTCCATCTCCAGACGTTCAAGGTCCCTTACCAACTCCTCTTGAACTGTCAGCCGCATCAGTTTCACCTTGCCCTTTCTACTTAAGGCATCAGCCACTACATTCGCTTTGCCTGGATGGTACAGAATTTCACAGTCATAGTCCTTGATCAATTCTAACCATCGGCGCTGCCTCATGTTCAGCTCCTTTTGAGTGAAGATATATTTCAGACTTTTGTGATCTGTATATATCTCGCACTTTTCCCCGTATAGGTAGTGCCTCCAAATCTTCAAGGCAAAAACTACCGCTGCTAATTCCAGGTCATGAGTCGGGTAACCCTTCTCATAATCCTTCAGCTAACGTGATGCGTACGCAACAACCTTGCCGTGCTGCATTAACACACAACCAAGACCCTTGTGTGATGCATCGCTATATACTACGAAACCCCCAGTGTTGTCCGGTAAGGTCAACACTGGTGCTTGGCTGAGTCTCTTTTTCAACTCCATGAAACTTTCCTCACATTTCTCCGACCAAACAAACTTAACTGTTTTCCTGGTGAGGTTAGTCAATGGTGATGCTATCTTTGAAAAATCTTGTATGAATCTTCGATAGTATCCCGCTAATCCCAAGAAACTCCGGATTTCTGTGGGTGTCTTCGGCTGCTCCCAGTTGATAACGACTTCTACTTTCGCTGGGTCCACCGAAACACCATTCTTGTCGATGACATGACCCAGAAACTGTACCCTCTGCAACCAAAACTCACACTTAGAAAACTTTGCATACAACTTCTCCTTCCTGAGAGCATCCAATACAATCTTCAAATGTTCAGCATGTTCTTCCTCCGTCCCTGAATACACCAGAATGTCATCGATGAACACGACTACGAACTTGTCCAGGTACTGTTTGAATACTCTGTTCATCATATCCATAAATGCTGCTGGTGCATTCGTCAATCCAAAAGACATTACCAGAAACTCGAAGTGCCCATAACGAGTCCTGAATGCAGTCTTTGGAATATCTTCATGCCTCACCTTCAGCTGATGATAGCCTGTTCTTAGGTCGATTTTTGAAAAGTACTTTGCTCCCTTAAGCTGATCAAATAAATCGTCAATCCTAGGAAGCGGATACCTATTCTTAATCGTAACTTTGTTCAACTCCCGGTAGTCGATACAAAGTCTCATCGAACCATCTTTCTTCTTTACAAACAGAACTGGTGCTCCCCATGGGGACACACTCGATCTGATGTAACCCTTGTCTAACAGTTCCTGCAGTTGAATCATCAACTCTTTCATTTCTACAGGTGCCATCCGATACGGCGGCTTCAATATTGGTGCGGTTCCCGATACCAAATTGATTACGAACTCAATCTCCCTGTCCGGCGGCAGTCCCGGAAGTTCTTCGGGAAAGACATCGGTGAAATCTTTCACGACTGGTATTTGACTAATCTCATCCCCTACTTGACGGGTATCAACCACATGGGCCAAATAACATACACAACCCTTCTTAAGTAACTTCTTGGTTTGCATCATAGTCAAACAACACGATTATCTTGGTGACTTACTGCCGTAAAATATCACCTTCGACTTATTAGGAGTCTTCAGGTGTACACACTTTTCCTTACAATCAATAACTGCTCCGTGGGTTGATAGCCAATCCATTCCCAGGATTACATCAAACTCTCCCAGCCGAATGGGTATCAAATCCACATTGAGCTTAAATCCTCGCAATTCAGCACAACAATTCCTATGAATGTATTCTATGGGGACAATTTCTTTGTTTGCTACTTCTATGTTCATAGGATGTTCTAATTTTTCACGAGGTAAATTCAACTGACTAGCAAATTCTTCGGAAACAAAAGAGCAAGTAGCACCCGAATCAAATAACACATAGGCATTTATATCATTGATTGGAATGATACCTGACACCACGTCCTTGGATTCCATTGCATCCTAGACTGTCATGTTGAACGTGCGGGCTGTCGGCCTGTTGGCTTGACTGGCTGGTGCCCCATAGCTCAGCCGGTTATTGTTCCCGCTGTTGTTGTTGTTCCTGTTGCCACTCCCGGCGTCACCCTTCTTCTTCGGACAATCCTTGATTTGGTGGTCGGGTGCTCCACATGAAAAACATCCTCCCTTTGGCTTATTCTGACATTGGGGTGCCATGTGCCCCGGTTGTCCACACCGGTAACAAACACTTTTTCCCTTCATGCACTCTCCCGTGTGGTTCTTGCCACAATTACTGCACCTGCCTGACTTCTTCACCTCCCCTCCTGATTTGTTTCCCCCGGAGGACTGACTCTCGACCCATTTCCGTTTGTTGGGGTTACTGCCCCCGCTGCTTCCTGCCTTCGGGCCCTCATGTCCCTTCTTCTTCTCTTGATTGTATTTGGCCAGGGCCTCACTGCCACCCTCTGCAATGATCGCCCTCTCCAACAATTCTACAAATGTCTTGATTTTCAATACCGCAACAGAACGATATAACCATGGTTTCAACCCTTGCTCAAACCTACGAGCTTTCCTTTCCTCTGTGTTGACTTGGTGAGTTGCAAACCGTGCCAACTCATTGAACTTAGCTGCGTACTCAGCCACAGACATGTTTCCTTGTTTTAGTTCCAGGAACTTGATCTCCATCTCTTGCTTCATGCTCTCTGGAAAGTAATTTTCCAAGAACATCTCCTTAAAGCGTTCCCATGCGACAATGCCTCCTTCCACTCGACCCCTGTTGGCCTTCCACCAGTAGTTTGCCTCGCCCTTTAACATGAAGGTAGCAAAACTTGTTTTCTGCTTCTCTGCCACCCGTGCTACCTCGAAGACCTTTTCTATCTCCTCTATCCAGGTCTGCCCTTCGATTGGGTTCAGAGTTCCCTTGAACTCGGGTGGTCCAACCAATTTGAAATCTTTGAAATTTGCCAGATGATGCACTGGCTCGGCTGCTGCTTGGGTCCCTCCCGGTGGCGGTCTTGATTGTATAGCTTCTGCCAGCATTTCTGCGAACATCCTCATTGGATTGGACTGATTCCCAAACTCACTCTCTGACTCTTCAACCTGTCTATTACGTGGTCGTCCTCTTGGCGGCATGATTGGATAAGGGAAATCCGCTGACTTTTACCTATAGTTTTTTTTTTTTTTTATACACAATATGTCATAAAAATCAGCAATCAAGGGTAGGAACATCTATCAAACACATTTGATTTAAATGAAACATCTGCATTTATATTGATATACCATTGTTTGTTACAAGACTAAACCTGTGGCATACTGTTATAAATGCGCCACTGTGTGCCCTATCCATCAATAACCTTTCCCCCAAGACAAAAGTGGGGAATCCTAACCTTTCATCCCTAAAGTCCACAAAAGTTGGGGTTTAACTGCTGCCCCAAGCATAAATACAAATATAAAGCTTCACAAGACAACATAAATACGTCCCTAATATAACAAAAAGTGGGACTGACTGTACTAAAGACAAATCAACTGCTCCATCAAGTCACTGACGGATCCGTGCCTGCTGACCAGAAGAGAATGCTCCATCCCCTACCCTGCGACGAACAGAGCGGCTAGACTCCCCTACCTCAGTCCGGGGTCTCCTGTAGGCTGCATCTAGAGCATGTCCTAGGGTCTCTATCCTCACAGCTCTGGCCTCCAACTGGTCCTCTAGCTGATCAACCCTCCTGGCCCAAGCCTCCCTGACATGCATCCTTGCAGACACTTCCAGCCTAGCCTCAAACCTCATGGCCTCCTGCTTCGCCTTCAGGTGGGCGATCTGCAGATCCCTCTGCTCCAGCCTCTCTCTCAACTCAGCATTTCGGGCCACTAGCTGATGTAGCAGTGGTCCGATCTGCTGCGCTGAGGACTCATAGCCCTGCAGCTGTACCTTCGCCACCCCTAAGTCATGATCGAGCTGATAGGACAGGTCTCTATACTGGTCCTCTCTGATCTGGTGGGTCTGATTCTGCCTCCTCCAGATGAGCTATCCGATCCTCCAGCTCCTCATTCCTGCTGGTCAGTCCCTCGATGATATCGTCGGTAGTGGACCCCATGCCATCAACATAAGCAAGTGGCTCCTCTCCCTCCGGTCTCGGGATCCTCCTCCTCAGCATCTGAATCCTGACTACCGGACCTCATGACTCCACCTATAACCGGCTCTGGTAGCTCCCTATGATAGTCCTCCTCCGGCTCGGACTCATCCTGTGGTACCCCTGGAGGCAACAGGTGCATAGCCCACTAACTGCTCGGTAACCACAGGTATATCTGTTGAATACCTCCTCCTCCTGGACTCCACTGGTCCCTCCTATGTCAGTCATCCTACAATCACACCGAAAATCAACATTAGTACAGCAATAAAATATATTCATTGAAGAAAATGAAATTATATTTCATTGGGTACTACTCGACTCGATGAATTCCCCAATTCATCAAAACCACATATAATAAATCTCCTCGATTTATCTCCTAACACTCAATACGAGTTTACTATGAAGGTTATAACCTAGGTTTCGCGATCTTAAAGTTTATAACCTACAGCTCTGATACCAACCTGTGACGCCCCCAAATTCGGGTCTCCAAATACCCGGATCCGGTCATCACGATCCAATACAAACATTCACCTCTAACAACATATGGTAACTAAAATGCGGAATATAATAAACATACGTTGTTCATTACAAAGGTGTTACTAGTCCCAGAATACAAAAACCTTAAATACTTACACAAATCCATACCCTAAATAAAAGTTAGGGTTTAAATTACATTAACAGCAATTAACTATACGTAAATTTAAAATCTGCTACATGAAAGTCTATTACTTCATCTTTTCTTTTCCCTTTATTCTTCCCTGACGTCTCGGGTTTTAGCTGCAATAAAATCATGATATAGCAAGAATGAGCAACAAGTTTGCTCAACAAGTTTAAAGTACGACAATAAGGATATATCATGATGAAGGGAATATAGAAAGAGAATTCGGCAATTATCAGAAGCAATAACAATAAATGCTTTTAGAACAATTGATAGTCGAATAGACTTTGAACAATAACTTCCAAAGGAGTCAATAGCTAGTTGACCCTCTGGTTACTGGCTACAGAATAAGTACTTGAGGGGATCAGCCTCGCGTACGCTATGTATATGCATAACATTTAACTCTGCTATTGGTACCTTATATACGGTACCTGGGGTACTCCCCTATAATAAAAGGGGTGTTCATTCAGTCTAAGAATCCTTACCATTGATTGGTTCGGATAGCTTTTATAAATTCTTATATACGTGCCTGACCGAGACAAGGGTTCAGACTTAATCCTGAATAGTTCGTGAATTTTAGAACTTAAGATAATTATACAAAGTTCAAATGCACAAGTGCGAATGTCAATAAATACAAGATGTGGAATAATTTGAACAGAAATTAGACCACTTAAAGCAGGCTTGGAGATAAGATTCAAGCTTAAAGAATAACTTGCAATAATATATACCTTTTGCACGAATTAAAAAATAATGCATAAGGTTTAGAAATAGTGCTCAATGTAAAAGTTGAGTAAGGAAGAACTTTCATTCAATAATACTGAAAGAATGAAGTTAGGGAACTTGCTTGTTTGCTCAAGCTACAGATAAAACTTAGCTTTAATTAATTGATCTCGAGTGACCTATCATTGGGTAAAGTCGATTTATCAATTAACAGTTGTATATTGGCACCTCTCACTATACCTTTTACTCAACAGGTAAAATTCACCATCTATATTTAATTACTATTTAACATTAGCTAAACAGAAATTAATAATCTTTAGCTATTAAATTGATGGTAGCTAATCATGATTACTTATTCTTTGGTTTCCCGGATTTTATTACCCTTATCTGTCCCTGAAACATGGTTTAACAATCCTTATTTTATTACGATAATAATTATTTCATTACCTTTAGTCATACTTAATTATTATCAAATATTAATTGAATAACAATTAAATATTTATTATCTTTATTTATTATTTATTGATAAATAATAAGTAATTATTTATTAACTTTACTTATACTTAATTATTATTTAAGATTAAATAATAATTAAATATTTTATTACCTTTATTTATTATTTATCGATAAATAATAAATAATTATTTGTTAACCTTGTTCATACTTAATTATCATTTAATATTAATTAAATAATAATTAAATATTTTATTATCTTTTATTTATTATTTAAGGATAAATAATAAGTAATTTAATCTATTAATTTTATCCATACTCGTTTATTATTTAATAGTAGTTAAACAATAATTAAATATTTATTAGCTTTATTTATTATTTAAGGATAAATAATAAATGATTAAATTATTAACTTTATTCATATGTTATTTATTATTTATTCATTTATTAATAATAAAATAATTATTTTATTAGCTTTATTCATATTTAATCATTATTATTATTAAATAATAATTAAATATTTTAGTACTTTGTATTTATTGATAACTAGTAATAAATTTCATTTATTGGTTTTAATAGCTAGATAATTACAAGAGCATTTTAACTTAAACTAGTTAACCAATAATTTAGCCATTACTTAGGCATAGTTAATTTAACAATTTATGGCAACAATTAGACTTCATTTGTTAATCCAATGAATTACAACCAATTTGGAAAATGACTAACTTATTGCCTAACACCACTAAACATCACAGTTTCCTGCAATAACCTTTCAAGCTCATTGCAGCCCAACAAGAACAACACAGTACTGATTTCCCACATTAAAACCAACCCAGACAAGGTAATCCAATACCAGTCTCTTAACTGAGGGAACCAACACAATGAAATGCTAACTATATGTATAAATCTCACAATAGTACAGTCCCAAAACAGGGGAACAGCACAATCCCATTCAAAGGAGGAAAGGAAATGAACTAATCACATTACCAGGTTTCCAAATCAAAACCAAACAAGGAGATTAACAACTCATTACCAGATTTTAGACCCAAAATCTATAATACAATGTTCTGAGTTTTCAAACCAAAGCAATATCCCAAATTAAATCCCAATACAGAGACATATTCAATACAATACCCAGAATAAAATACCCAATGCGTTCACACAATTAAACACCAGATTCTGAATCAATTGGCCCAACACAGAACAACCAAAAAATCTACATACAGTAACACAATTGGCGACTACACAAACCATATCCCGCTCTAAACAAACCAGGGTTTTAAATCCAAAAGCTATAATACACTGTCTGATTTTCAAACCAACTATTACAGAAGAATTTAACAATTCATCACAGTCGCTTAATACCTTGATTTTGTGGCGGTTGGCTGCCTTCCTTCTCCTTCCGAAGTATGCAACCCAGCTGGACATTCGCCGATTAATTCCCCTGTTTCCCCCTCTAATTTCGAACCCTAACTCTGTATAATATTTTGCTCCAAATATGGGACTCACAAGAACAAATGAGAATTGACAGCTTTGGGGGATTTAGGGCTTCAATTTATAGAGGGATTTTTTTTTTTTACACTACTTATTTGGACAATACCCTTAATGGCTGGTCAATGACCGACGGTAAGGAGAGGGGTGGCCGCCGATTGTACCTATCAAGTCTGCTGTCGACGTTGGGAGCCCTCGAGCCATGCGCGCTGTCACTGGTCGCGTCGCCGGATTTCTGGGACCGTTGGTCATTGCCGCTTGTTGCTCGGTCGCTCGTGGCTCTCTTCCTTTCCCCGCTGGTTGACCCAGGGTGTCGCCGGCGCCTTCTTCTTCCTGTCTCTTGTTCGCCTGACTGATTGATGGAGGAATTGGGGTTGCTAGTTTCGGCTGACTGAGATTCTAGGGCTGATAGGTCTGATTTCTCTTCTCTCTCGCTCCGTTGTTTCCCCCCCAATTTTCTCCCGTCTCTGTTGCTATCTGGTTTAGGCTGGAATCCCCAATTGAAATGCCGGCCAATTTGTTTCCCCCAAATTACTTGGATTTAACCCAATTGCAATTGGGTACGACCCGACTGGTAAAGAAAACAAGGAATGGGTTTGACTTGGGCCGGTTGAAACAAATGGAGAATCAGCCCAATTAGGAAAATAAAAGGGTATTGGGCTCAGCTTAACAAGGTGGAAATTGGGCCAGTCCAATTTAATTTATCCACATTGCATTTCTAATATTTTAAATTTAACAGCTAAACCCATTAATTACTCATTTAACATATTTAATATAACCATAATTCTTTATTTGAATTATTTAAATCCGATAATGATAAATTTATTTATTAATTTCCCAATTTCTTGTAAATAAATTCTTAGGGTTAACTCACTAATTATTTAACCCATCAGTGAGTCCCTTTAATGCACAATTATTTGGACCATATAGTTATCTAATTAAATAAAGATTTTTACATGGATCCAATTTAAATTCACAATTTATATATAAAATGAATTTATTTATTAAAATAAATTTGATACAATGTTTAAAATTTTCTGGTCCTTACAAATACTCATTTAGCTCCCAAACATCAAATGCATCATAATACGTGTCAAATTAACTAAAAACCGTGCAAAAGCCATAGAATGCAAATAGTGAAATAATACCGAAAGAAAGGGGAAAATGCATGAAAACATACTATGGAGCTACAAGTTAAGCAACAAATGAAGTAAAATAGTATCTAATAAGTAGGTATAGTTGTATATCGACATTGATGTTCTACATTCTTAACTCCTATTGTTCAAGTTCGTTGTCGTTAATTTAAACACTTGTAGGCTAGTGAACACATTGTGATTCAACTAGTCCACAGTTGGTGTATGTTCTAATTTTTTTTAAAAAAACCCATTGTAAACCAAACCAAACTTACTTTGGTGCGGACTTGAATATCAAAGCTGAGATGAACAACCCTAGTTTGGGGGATCAAATACGCAATAGCGTTGAATGATTGTGCATAATACATTGTACAACGGGCTGATCACCATGAGTACGAGATGGTTAGTCCAGTTATAGTTTATTAGACTGTTAAAGGTTACGACAAACTTACCTGTTAACATAGGACATGGTTCGTGGTCTTGAGACCCTCAGTATATCTTGATGTTTTATTTCATCCTATTGAGTTTTCAGATGTTTCCATTCTTGATTATTATCAATAGAGAAATTACACCATACAGATAAGTTTATTGTTGAAAATATTCATTATTATCTTGGTGGGCATTTGTTTTACTCACCCTTGCACACTAAACCCTTGCAGCTAAAGCTGAGTGATCAAGTAACGGTGATTTGCTATTATATGAAGACTTGTTTACTTTTATTTATGTGGTTGCGTAATTAAGACTTATTAGTTATTTATGTTTCCGAATTTTAAAGATGTAATAAAGGTTAGAAAACCTGAGACTTATTTTGAAAAGTTATGTAATCCTTTTATGGGAGATATTTTTATTATTCGGTTTGCTTTACTTAAATCCTTTTGTTTATGGTTAGATAGTTGTTATGTATGGATACTGGTTTGAGGTAACCCAGATTTGGGGGTGTCACACCAACCGCCGGGTCACCGGGTTTGACTGAGTTTTGACCAAAAGCGGTTTTTTTACTTAAACCGGAGTGGAGTACCAACCGGTTCCGATTTTTACCGGTCGGACCGGCGGTCCGGTCCGGGTTTAATTACCTTGCTTTCCACATTCATAATTCTTTCTTTAATTATTTTTAGTTTTTATTTTTTTATAAAAATGTAATACATGAAGTAGTGTTTGGTTGCCTGTTATTATCTCTTTTTGGTCTTGTCTATTTTTTGCAAAGATGTTAAGTTATTTGATAAAAACTTTGATAACCTCTTTGCATATTAAAAAAAATACTGAAATGCAACATTAATCATCCTATTTATAGCTTTTTTACGAACCGCTTCCTCAAACTTTTTTTTATAGTATAACTCACTCTTTAAGTTACGTAAGTGCTAAAAATGAGGCTCTATTGACTTTTTTTTATTCAAAATAGTAACATGAGTAACGGATCTAGGGGTAGAATGAGAATAAAAAAATAGAAAACAAGAAAGAAAATTCAAAACAAAAATAAAAAATATAAATATAAAACTAAAAAATAAAAACTAATTTAAGACGATAACAAAACAAAACCTTAATTTTAAATTAAAATAAAATTAAAAAACTAAAAATTATAAATTTAAAAACGTTAAATTTTTAAGAGTATAGTACAATTTTAAAATAACAATAACAACACTTATAACACTCCCTTTCCGAAACAGGAAAAGGGTGATCACGTGCAAAGCACAACAAACCTCAAAATAAATACACAGAGCACTAATAACTTCAATATATTTAATAGGGATAACCCATCAACGATGAACTAAATACAATTTTCCAAAAGAAGGCAGAATAATCAAAGCTTAAAATCAAATAAACCTTGATGGTCAAAGGCAACTCTCTCATCACACTAGCCCTGATTCACCCCTGCAAACCTGCCGGAAGAAAAAACACAGCATGAGCCAAATGCCCAGTACGGATATAGATATGCAAAGATGCACAATGGAAATACGGAATCAACTGCGAGAAAATACCGAACAAAGTTTCAAGCTTAAATATCGACGAAAATAAAATCTCCAAAGTCTGAATAGAATATAACTGTCTCAACAGAATTTACGAGACGAACATATTACAGATAGGGTACAAAAATAATGAACTAAAATAACAGACTCAAAGAATTGAACTGAACAGAACTGAACAAAAATAACACAATGAATTAATAGGCTTAATCAAATGGTTGGGTGGTATAATTTCATACTGAGCTCAGAACAAATCAGAAATATGTCTTGCCACAAAGGCAAGTCAAATAATACCACATAGACAATCAAATAATGCCACATATGCAATCAAAATAATGCCACACAGGCATATCACACATTGGACCACGAATCCAAATGCATGCAAATCGGATAGGTGTGTTTGGCACAACATCACCAATCCGCAGAACAGAAAACTAGGGTTAACCCATACGCCTCCCATAACAAAAACACCAAATGACCCATTTCCTCCGGAGCCCAAAACGGAGACGTCATAGACTGATCACACCGTCACGGAAAATGTCATGTCTCTCGTGCCGAGACGACATGCCTGTGGTACCCCCACAGGTGGTTATAGCTCAGGTATACCCTACGGTATATTCTAACAAAGATACAATGCCACAACACATGCGACACAATATCAACACAAGGGTTCTAATATGTACATGTTAAACTGAACGAATCATTAACACGAAGTTTCCCAAAAAGATTAACATGTATATTACTATACACATCAAAATAATATTAAACATGATGCACTAGTCTAAAGAGTACAAATAGGAGTTCCAAATATCGACGCCAAAATGAACTATTATAATTAATTTGGCAAGAAATAATCATGAGAGACAACACTAAATTTTGAAACGAGTAACACGAATAAATTAAAATCACAAGAGTTTCGCTAAAAGAGTACGGAATCCGTACCTGGATTAAGCAATGTAATACTCAAAATATTCCAATTATAACTCGTTTAGACTCCATCCGTCCGAACTAATTAAAAGAATAAATTAATTAATTATAAGTTTAATGAGGTTATAACATTACAATTAATAGTCATTAACTTGTATAATTCTGTTAATCATCAATATTTTCACATTTTATAGTTATTACTGTCATGTTTCAATTAACCACTTATATTGCCTTATTATTATAACTTATTATTATTATACTATTCATGCAGGTCGCTTATTATTGTACACGCGATTCATCCAAATTAAATTATGTTAACTAAATTATTTGAACAATATGCTAGTATATAATTTTAATATTAACTTCTAATCTCTGTACCCATTATTACCTAGCATGCATACATAATTGTCAATATAAAAAAAACAACAACTCCAGGATGCAGCCTTTCCGAATTTTTTATTGCAGGTTCATAATTTCATTCACTAAACCATTCTTATATATCTATATATATATATATATATATAGAGAGAGAGAGTTAAGATCAGGTCCGGACTCCCGGACCTGATAAAATGCGGACCAATTTTTTTTTTTTTTTGCTTTTTTTTTTCAAAACAGTTAATAAAAAATATATAATAATTTTTGGTATTGAAATTTTTTTGTAAAACAGTGTTTTGGGTGTGATTTGGATACATATAGCAAACAGTGTTATACAGACTGTACAACACTTTTTGTTATATGTATCCAAATCATACCCAAAACAGTGTATTAACAAATTTTTTCAGTACCAAAAATACCGATATATTTTTTATTAGTTGTTTTAAAAAAAAAAAATTGGAGGTCCGGATTTTGGTCAGGTCCGGGAGTCCGGACCTGATCCGCTGTGTGTGTGTGTATATATATATATATATATATATATATATATATATATATATCTCCAAATCAATCCCTTACTGTCAAATCAATTCAATCATGTACACTTTCCCAATTCTTAATTGTAAACTAAAAGAAACTAAAAACATAATAAGCAATGATCTACAGAAAAGTAACAAAACAAAAAGCAAACAAACCTGATCATCCTTTTTATTCCGTACACGACTTCTCTCACAAATACAATAAGAGGCGGCTTTTCCTTTCTTTCTTTTTATCAGATGAATAATGGTTTGAGTACACTATAGGGTTTGTGTTTTAATTATCTATTATCAACATATATTATTATAGACATATAAATTAAATTTAATTAGTTTTAAGGCCCAATTTTATTAAATTAATATTCGTCACTTATTAATATTTATTAGCCCATATAAACTAAATGACTAGTTTGACCCAAATAAAATACAAGGTCCAATTAAAAACATTTAAAATGTCAATTTAAATGTTATTTATTATATAATTATTTATCTCCGGGTATTACAATACTACTAAATAAAAGTTAAAATAACAAAACTAGTCTATATATCTATATCTATATACATATATAATAAGACAAAAATTAATTTTTTGGTCTTTGTTTTTGATATAGGCCTAGAATTTAACTACAACTAAAATACTTTTAAAGTCTCCCTAATTTTATTTATCAAATAGGCTTAGAATCTAACTATTATTAAAATACTTTTTTAATGTGCAAAGAAAGAAGGAGAAAAAAAAGGAGAAAAAAAGAGGGAAGAGTACTTTTACGATATTTGCCTACAATTTTACATTCAATTTATTAACAGTATTCAAATATTATTTCTATATTTAAAACTTCAATTGCATATAAAAAATAACTCTTAAAAATTATTCCATGGATAACACCTAATAAATTTATGAAGTCAATAGCTACATATCAAACAAAAAAAATCACCTTCTATGCTATGTTGCCATCATAACTAAGTATTTAATTTAGTAATAATGACATAATAATACAATTATATTTAAATTTTAAAGATATTAAGTCATTTTATATGACTCTTTTTGTGAAACAAATATTTTATATTATTATTTTAGAAACAACTTCTTTACAGAACAAAGATAGTCAAATTATAAATAATAAAATATAACATACAAAAAATATATACACATATAAAAATTAATAGATAAATTAAAAATATCAAAAATCACAATATCAATATTTAATTGTGAGTCAGCGATAATTATATTTGGTATGTACTTATTCGTTTTTGGAATAAAATCTATAATAAAAAATTATATATAAAATACATAAATAATATTTAAAAATAAAATAAATATTTTATATACAAAATAATCTCGTACTTCGCATGAAGTACTTAGCTAGTAAATATATAATAAAATAAAACTTGATTTTTGGTCTTCGTCTTTGGTATGGGCCTAGAATTTAAATATAAGTAAAACACTTTTTATCTCCTATATAATGCTGGAATTAATTTAACTAAAACTAAAACTCTCTTTATGGTCCTACAAACTTTAATATTAACTTATTATTCTATAATTCTATCGTAATTTTATTTTTTATAAGAGTCATTTAGTTACTTAGTCATATAATAATTTTAACTTAAAAATCATATTTAGGATTTTAGTTTAGTCTCTAAATGACTATATACTCAAAATATTAAGCAAATAATAATTAAAATTAAAAAGGTTATTACATATATATATATATATACATATATATATATGCTAAAAATATATTAAAGATTACTTTAGTTACCAATTCTACTACATATAGGAGACCTTAATTTAGTTAATTAATGTTACCAAACAATTCTAACTTATATTTTAGTTATTAAAATTTAGTTAGCTAACTTTTAAAACTAAAATCATAATGATAATTAATTATTCTATAACAATTATATTTCTCAATAACTATATATTAAAATATAAGAAAAGGTATTATGAGTGAATAATAATTAATATAAAAAAAATTGTAGTGTATTTTATAAAATATATTAATGATTAAACTTTAGTAAACAATTTTATTTCATATAGAAGACTTTTAGTTAATTAATGTTCAAAAAATTATAATTCATATATTACTGATTAAAATTTAGTTGCCTTTTATAACTAAAATCATGATCGTAACTCATTATTATGTAACAATTTTATTTTATATATAATTTATTTAGATAATTAATTATAAAATAGAGTCTGACTTAAACACTACATTTATGTTTTTAGATTTTCACTCAACTTTGAACTCTAAAAATGCATATATAAATTTGAAGGATTGAATATAAAAACTAAATATTAAATTTAAAAACTCTATCAAAACATAATAATAAATTAAAAAATTTGAAATTCAAAAAATATATTTTATAATCATTATACGCAAATATATTTATCTAATAATACTTTTATTAAACAAATAACGCGTGCTTCGCCCAGAAAACTTAGCTAGTAATAATTAAACAATCAATAAATGAATAAATTAAATTAGAATACAAAATTACATGTATTAGTGAAGTATTGAGGCAACCCAAATCTGCCACGCAAATCCGGCCATAGCCATACCCAATACCCATAGCCGCTGCTGCTTTCCACATGTTAAGGAATCACTTAAATCCAAAGCACACATCCAAATTTTAATTCCTCATGTCATCAAACCTCTTATTAGAGTAATCCCCAAAAGATAGGAAGTTTAGATAACCATAATTTAGATTAGTATTATCTTTTATATTTATCTACTCTACTATCATCAACTATATATACCATGTAATGCTCCCGTATGATTAGAAGCTTGAATATAATAAAATTCTTTGATTTGATATGGTATCAAAGTCTACTTGCTTAACAACTCTTTGATCTATTTTGGTTTTATGATTCTAAGTTTCATAAAATTATTAGCATCAACCGAATCAAATTCTAATTGCTTAATCTCCAAATTCCTCCTAAACTATTACCAACATCTTAATTGTGAGTTTTGGCATCCTCAATTTTCTTCTTCCCCCAGCCCTTACCAAAAGCCGACCATTAATTTCCCCCCCCCCCCATAAAATAGCCCATACTCATAGGCGAAACCACCTCTCATCCATCACTAGAATTTTATCATCCACTATATTCTTGTCCACATTGAATACCTTGAGAAAATATGTCTAGTATATAATGACTTGGGTCACATGGTATCAGAGCTGGTTATCGTTGGGCCTAATTAAACACTCTTCTTAGCCTTCATTCTTATCCATTTGCAGTCCATTTTTCTTAAGGATCAAAGTTACCCATTTTTTAACTAGTACCACTTATCAATTGGGCCAATAAATACCCATTGTTTACTAGATTTCTTCTAGGCTTTTCTTGTGACTAACTTCTTCTGGGCTTGCTTATCTTGTGTGGGTCTTCATATTCATTAGGTCTACGTGCAACCCTAAATACACCGGGTTACACGCGAGGGGAGTGTTAGAGTATATATCTTGTGTGATATAGATATTTTTTATACATTTTAATATTTCCATCTTTATTATTTTATATGTTTATTTTATTTAACTAATACATTTTATTGTTTCTTAGAGGTACAAAAGAGATCTAGAAGGGGGGTTTAATAGATCCTTTAAAACTTTTGATTGTTTAAGAATGTATTACTAGATTTAATTGACTAAGTTTAATTAAGCACAACATAATATTAGTTAAAAATCCCTTAAAGATATATTGAAATCACAGTTCTGAATTTAGCTCTTATGGATATCAGTCACAAATGATATTTCAGTTAATAAGTAGAATGTAAAGGCATAAAGTAAATGACACAGGATATTTAAGTAGTTTAGAGTACAAATAACTCTTAGTACACTCTTATACTCTACGCGTAGGAAATCCACTAAGGATGTAGGGTCACGAAGACCAGATCACTAAGATCTATTATAATGAATCACTTAGATTCTTTCAAGTCACTGAGTCTCGATAGATGACACTAAGTCAAGGGACACTTAGTCCAATTCATTAAGAACTCTTCAAGTCACTTAGACTTGGAATAATGTCACTAAGACAATCGAATCACAGTTGATTGAATGGTATTTGAGGTGCTACTAAGCGAAATTGAGCTTAGCTTCTGAAGTACTTAGTAGCAGAACAAGTAGTTCTATTATCGTAGAATAAGTCTCTTTGAGCTTTGGCAGAGTTTCAACTTTGTACTTGGTGATTCGTACTTGGATTTGAATCCTTGTACTCTTTTATAGGCTTCCTTGAAATCTTCCCATTGGAGAACTGAAATTGTGCATTTAATGTTCTGCTTCTGATGTTGACTTTTAGGGATGAACGCTTGCTTTCGGCTTTGACCGGTCACATCAGACTACAACTTCACCTACCACTTGTGAGTGGTGTCCCATTGCTAAGCTAGCTGTTAGATACAACACATTATGATCTTCGATTTCAACCAAATATGTTTAGCAATTTATCTTGGGATCTACAATTTGCACTGCTCTTTATTGTCAGTCCTTTGACAGTCCTGACATGCTCTACGATTTTGATTGATCGTAGAACTTTATGTAGAACGTAGAGTCTGGGCTTAATCCATTCAACGTTCTGTACTCTATGTTTGTTTGCTATGCGATGTGCTCTCTACGATCTGCTATACGAATGGCTCTCTACGTTGAGCACACTACGATCTTGCTTTGCTTTACGATCTTGAGAGAGAGCTCTACGATCTTCTGCAGAGTCTACAGTCTCGACTTAACGCTGCGAATTTCTGGCAGACTACGATCTAACACTTTATGCTCTACGATGCCATAGCTAACTCTACTATTTATAATAGACTCTATGAAATGATAGTGTAATTTTATGATCGCTTAATATTTCTATAGATCTCTTTGATCCTATCATCTATACATCAATATAATTCAGCTCATAAGATTAACTTAACAAGTTTAATCTTTCTATTTTAAGTCCTTGTACAACATATTCATATTAAGGACTTTACAAAAACTACTGAACAATTATATATTAGAAATATCACATCATCAAATTTAAACATGTAGTTCCTAACCATCTCCCCCTATTTGATGATGACAAAACCAGTAGTTTCAGAAGATTCATCAATTCTATAATGCAAAATACTTTGAAAATAAACATTACTTAATATACAATAAGTAACTGTATTGTTAGAGCAAAAGAATAAATTTATTGATGTATTTGAAAGAATTTGTACAGAGTATATAAAACAAATATTTACAATGAAAAATTTACATTTATACCTCTATATATAATTACCTATCTCCTCCCCCATTTGAACTTGTGAGGATCCCTGCACCTGTTTCTCTCATTCGATAATAAGCTTCTTTGCCTTCAGCTTCTCGAGTATGAATCTCTTATATAGAGTCCCTTGGGCCAAGATCAGGCAAGTCAATTCTTTCTTCCCCTTGAACATAAATCCCTTGAAGATTTCTTTTATGAAACATTGGATCATCAGAGGGAAGATGTGAGCCAGCTGTAGTTACTGACCTCGACCACTCATGCCTTAAGGAAGAAGAATGGCCACGATTTAAAGGGATTGCTTGAGGAGTTTGATGAGTGGGTTTTCTACCTGCGAATTAGGTACTTCTTAGGCATAATTCTTTACTAACTTTGAGTATTTTTAGTGATATTTTACTTGTTTATGCATTGGTTTTGTAGGAAACGGCTTCAGAGGGTGAAAACAGGAAAGTTGGAGCTTACTGACATTTCTGTAAATTCTGGATCAATGAATTCGTTGGGGCCAATTTGCCAAGCACATTGAACTCGCCCCAGCCAATTCCCTCAGTGAATCTGTCGGGGCGAATTTGTCGAGAGCATGGAAGGTTGTTTTGCTACGTTTTAGATGTTAAGTCCGAGTAGGATTAGTTTGGCTCAGTGGTTTCAAAGACTAAAATGAGGGTTAAAAGACAGGGAGAAAAACATTGATATTCATTCTATGATCTAAGAACCCGAGTTTTGAAATTGTGTTTTTGGATAATTGAAGCAACTTGGATAGCAAGAAGGATTCATCGCAGGGGTTGAGGAAAGACATGAGGATGCATTTACAGTTTTTATTCTCTTCCTTATCTTCTACTTTTGTATTTTGGGTGCTTATTCAATTGTGGATTATGGTTTTTAATTCAATGACAATGAACTAAATTCTAATGGATCTTATTGTGTAGCTTTTATTAATATGCTTCCTTGTTGATTACTGTTAATTATTATCGGATTGTCTATTATGGTTTGTACTTACTTGTTTAATTGCCTTGCCAGTAATTACCGTGATAATCTATATGAACTCGAGAGATGGATTATATATTTAGATCTGATCATAATAACATGTGATTGTATTTTCTGGATGGTGATGGAACTCATGATTTGTGTTTAGGATAGAGATATACCTATACACTGCATGTAATCTGATAGGGAACTGGAGCTTTAAATCCTTTTTAATTGTAATTCATATAGAGATATAGTGAATTAGATAACTAGAGTGTTCACCTTAATTCTATCATCTGTGGATTTAAGTTGATTCGTTTATAATACAACGAGAGATGGTCATAAATATTTATGAGTTCTCGATTAACAATCCAGAATAATTAGTATAAATTAACAGGAAGTATATTGATCTAAGTGAAGCAATAAGTGAAGTTGTAGTCTTAAATCTCCACAACCTTTGTTCAACCTTGTGATAGTTAGTTTTAGTTTAATTATTTATTTTCATAAAATTTAAAATCTTAATAATTTGTTTAATAAAATCGAGTTAATAAAAAATTAGTAATTGTTAGTATAAATTATAGTTTTTTTCTCCGCGGGAACGATACTCTACTCATCATTATATTACTTGTGGACTGTGTAACTTGCATAATTTGCTAGTATAGATTTAGGCAAACAAGTTTTTGGCGTTGTTGTCGGGGAACTAAATTGCGTTTATAACTTTCAATATTAGTTTAATTAATTCGGTCTTAGTTAAACACTTTTGTTTTATTTTTGTTTTACTTCCTGTTTCAGGTGTTCTTGATTAGTGCGTGCAAACTCGATCAAAGAGGCCAGAGTTGTTGCCTTACGAGGACGATATTGACAAACGGCTTCAGCAGTTGCGTAAGTGGATAAAAAAACTCAAGAAACACTAGAGAAACAAAATAACATGACTAAAGAAGAGCAAACGACACTACACGACTATGCCACACCACGGGTTACTGAAATTCAGTCGGGTATTTTGAGGCCTGCCATTAATGCTACTAATTTTGAGATAAAGCCTGGGACGATATAGATGATTCAGGATTCCATTCAATTTGGAGGGTTATCAAATGATGATCCGAACGATCACTTGGTTAGTTTCATAGAAATCTGCGAGACTTTCAAGTATAATGAAGTGTTAGAGGATGCTATAAGACTCACGTTGTTTGCGTTCACTCTCAGAGATAAGGCTAAGAGTTGGCTCCATTCATTGCCACCTGGCTCGATCACCACATGGAACGATCTAGCCCAAAAATTTCTTGCTAAGTTTTTTTCGTTTGCAAAGACAGTGAAGATGCGGAACGATATCACCTCTTTCATTTAGCACGACTCGAAATCATTGTATGAAGCCTGGGAAAGGTTTAAGGATTTATTGAGAAGATGCCCATACCATGGGATCCCTAACTAGCTTCAGGTACAAACTTTTTACAATGGATTGGCCAGTACAGTGAGGACTAGCATTGATGCTACAGCGGGTGGGGCTATTATGGCCAAGAACTGTGATGAGGTATATCAGCTATTCGAGACAATGACAGCTAATAACTATCAGTGGCCAACTACAAGAATGACTCAGCCTAAGGTAGTCAAGGTTTATGAAGTGGATGCGATGACTGCGTTATCAGCTCAAGTGATAGCTCAAATTTCTGCTCTTACAAAGAAAATAGATGCACTTGGGATACATAATGTTCAGAGAATGGAGATAGTTTGTGAGATATGCGCGGGTAACCATTCAATTGATCAATGTGCAATAAATCTTAAACGATTCAGTTCATTTCCCAATATAATCGACAGTAGGGTGCTAATGCGAATAGCTATAATCCAGGATGGAGGAACCACCCAAATCTTTCTTGGAGCAACAATCAGTCACAACCTTAAGCTCAAGCTCCAAGGAATTCACACCCACCCGTATTTCAGAACCAACAACATCAACAACCTCCACAACCTCATCAACTCGATAAACTATCACAGATGGAGGATTTGATAGCAAGAATGGCAACTCAATTTAGAACAACAACAAAGAATCAATCAGTTGCAATAAGAAATCTAGAAAATCAAATAGGATAGATAGCAAGTGCTCTTAACACTAGACCTCAAGGTTCTCTACCGAGTGATACTAAGAAGATTTCGAGCAGAGATGGCAATGAACAGTGCAAGACAGTTACACTCAGAAGTGGAAACGAGTTGGTTGCAGATTCTGTTGAGCATACGAAAACAAATACTGCTGAGGTTAGGGAAAAAGAAGTTGGAAATTCAGAGAGTAAGTCTGAGGAACAAGTCGTGGAAAAGCAGAAGGAAGAAAAGCAAAACACAATCATACCACCAGTGCCGTTTCTGCAAAGGTTTCAAAAGCAGAAGTTGGACAAGTAGTTTTCGAAGTTCCTCGAGGTGTTTAAGAAGTTACACATCAACATCCCGTTTACAGATGCATTAGAGCAGATGCCTAGCTACGCGAAATTCATGAAAGACATCCTATCCAGAAAGAAAAAGCTAGGTAATTTTGAAACAGTGGCTCTAACCGAAGAGTGTAGCGCCATATTACAAAGAAGCTACCTCCGAAGCTGAAAGATCCGGGTAACTTTACTATTCTGTGCATTATAGGAAGCCAATTTTTCAAAAGATGTTTGTACGATCTGGGTGCGTGTATTAATTTGATGCCACTCTCAATTTACACTCAGCTGGGATTACCAGAACCAAGGTCGACGAATATCTCTTTACAGCTTGCAGACAGGTCAGTGACATATCCGAGGGGCATTGTAAAGGACATCCTAGTTAAGGTGGATAAATTCATATTTCCAGCCTTCATTATGTTGGATTTTGAAGAAGATAAAGACATTTCGATCATACTTGGGAGACCATTTTTGGCTAACGGGAGAACACTCATCGACGTGCAAAAAGGGGAACTGACAATGAGGGTTCAAGAATAAGAGGTAACATTCTATGTGTTTAAAGCCATGAAATTCCCTAAGGATGAAGATGAGTGCTTTCGTGTGGATGTGATCAAAGAAGTAGTGGATGATAAGTTGTTAGCAATGCTGAATTCCGATATATTGGAAACTACTTTGTTGGGGGATACCGAATCAGATGAACCAGAATTGGTGGAATATTTGCACCTGTTGGATGCATTGCCAAGGGTGAGTAAGTTTAAAATTCCTTTCGAGCTTTTGGAGTATGTAGAAAAATCTTCAAATCGAATGAAACCATATTTAGAGGAACCTCCCATACTGGAACAGAAACCTCTTCCTAACCACCTCAGGTATGCATATTTGGGTAATTCTTCTACTCTGTCTGTTATTGTTTTGTCTGCACTTAACGAGTTGCAGGAAAATAAGTTGTTAAGAGTCCTTCGCGAATACAAAACTGCAATCGGATGGACTATTGCATATATCAAGGGGATAAGTCCATCATTCTGTATACATAAGATCCTCTTGGAAGATGATGTGAAACTGATAATAGAACATCAACGGAGGCTCAACCCAATTATGAAATAAGTGGTGAAAAAGAAAATCCTAAAATGGCTCGATGCTAGAATTATTTATCCCATCTCCGACAGCACATCGGTGAGTCCAGTATAGTGTGTCCCTAAGAAGGGTGGGATGGCGATAGTATCAAATGAGAACAATGAATTGATACCTACGAGGACAGTGACCGGCTGTAGGGTTTGTATGGATTACAAAAAACTGAACAAAACAAGCCGTAAGGATCACTTTCCCTTACCCTTCATTGATCAGATGTTAGACGGATATTCGGGGTATAATCAGATTGTTATTACTCCTGAGGATCAAGCAAAAACAACGTTCACCTGTCCGTATGACACATTTGCATTTAGGAGAATGTCATTTGGACTATGTAACACACCGACAACTTTTCAAAGGTGTATGATGGCCATTTTCTCAGATATGGTAGAGCATAATGTTGAGGTGTTCATGGACGACTTTTCAATTTTCGGTGATTCATTTGACAGTTATTTAGAGAATCTGATTTTGGTGCTGAAAAGGTGTGTTGATACCAATTTAGTGCTAAATTGGGAAAAATTCCATTTCATGGTGCAAGAAGGGACCATTCTCGGGCATAAGGTGTTAGCTAAAGGGTTGGAGGTAGACAAAGCCAAAATATAGACAATTGAAAAACTACCACCACCGCTTTCAATCAAGGGATCAGGAGTTTCCTCGGTCATGCTGGATTTTATCGCAGATTTATAAATGACTTCTCTAAGATCATTAAGCCATTATGTAACTTGTTGGAGAAGGACGTGCCTTTTAAGTTTGATGAGGATTGTTTGACAGCTTTTGAATAGTTAAAGAAGAGACTGACGACATCACCCATGATTGTGGCACCTGATTGGTCTATGCCCTTCGAAGTGATGTGTGATGCTAGCGACTATGCGATTGGTGTAGTTTTAGGCCAACGCAAGGACAAAGTTTTTCATACAATATATTACGCTAGCAAAACACTGTCAGATGTTCAACTTAATTACACGACTACTAAAAAGGAACTACTTGCGGTTGTGTATGCATTTGACAAGTTTAGATGAGGTTGTGGTTTATACGGATCATTCGGCTACTCGATATCTGATTTCAAAGAAAGATGCAAAATCGAGGCTGATAAGATGGACACTACTTCTTCAGGAGTTCGATTTGGAAATTCGGGATAGGAAGGGTACTGAAAACCAGGTTGCTAACCATCTATCGAGATTAGAAAATACGCAGTAGGACAAGAAAGACAAGATGGTAATCAACGAGTTTTTCCTAGATGAGCAGTTGTTCGGGGTTAACATAGAAGTTCCGTGGTATGCAGACTACGTCAACTATTTAATGAGTAAAGTGTTCCCTCCGGACTTAACAAGCCAGCAAAAGAAGAAGTTTCTACATGATGTAAAAAGGTACCCGTGGGATGAGTTTTTCTGTTCAAGCAGTGCGCAGATCAAATGATATAACGGTGTGTTCCACGAAATGAAACTAAGAGCATCTTACATCACTGTCATGATTCAATGTATGGAGGACATTATGGAAGTGATAGGACAACTGTGAAAGTATTACAAGCATGATTCTATTGGCCCACGTTATTTAAGGATGCCCATCAATTTGTGCAAAGGTGTGATAGATGTCAAATGGTAGGTAATATCTCAAAGCATCATAAGATGCCTCTAAACACGATCTTGGAAGTAGAAATCTTTGATGTTTGGGGTATCGATTTCATGGGGCCATTTCCAACATCTTTCAGCAATGCATACATTCTCTTGGCAGTAGACTACATTTCAAAATGGGTCAAAACAGTTTCATTACCGACAAACGATGCAAAGGTTGTGTTGAAATTCCTTCAGAAAAATATCTTCATGAGGTTTGGCACGCCAAGGGCAATCATTAGTGATGAAGGAAACCATTTTTGCAACAAGTACTTTACAGCTCTTTTAGCTAAGTATGTGGTAATCCATCGAGTTGCCACGACGTATTATCCCCAGACTAGTGGTCAGGCTGAGATATCTAACAGAGAGGTGAAGAGAATTCTACAGAAGATCGTGAATCCGAGTCGAAAAGATTGGTCAGTGAAGCTGGATGACGCTCTATTGGCATGCCAGCTTTCGGTCGAACTCGAGCATAAAGCTTACTGGATTATTTGAAGGATTAATTTGATCTCAAAGCTGCAGGAGAGAAGAGGCTACGACAACTTAACCAGTTAGATGAATTCCGCCTGCAGGCATATGAGAATACAAAGCTTTATAAAGAGAAAGTCAAAAGATGGCATGATCAGAAGATCATCGAAAGAAAGTTCGAGCCGGGTCAAGCTATACTCCTATACAATTCTTGATTGAGACTTTTTCCTGGGAAGCTCAAGTCTAGGTGGTCAGGGCCTTTCATAGTCAAACAAGATTTTTTCTCATGGTGCCGCTGAAATAGTTGGCCGAAATCAAGATGAACCGTTCAAAGTTAACGGACAGCGGTTAAAACATTATTGGGGTGGTGACTTCAATCGCCAGAAGTCCTCAATCATTCTCTCCAACCAAGATTAAAACAGGGAGTAGTCAGGCTAAAAGACTCTAAATCAAGCGCTTGATGGGAGGCAACCTAATCATTGTCTTAATTTCCTTTTATCATAGTTTCAATTTTTCAATTAATTAGTATATTTAGTTAGTTAGTTTTAGGACTTTATATGCTTTATAAGTTCGCTCATGATCCTAAGTTAATCTTTCTAATCTAGATAATGTTTCATGAATATAGGTGTTTGGAATTGGAACTGTAGAGCCGAAACAAGATGAATTTTTTTTTAAAGAAAAGCTGAATTCGCCCCAACGAATCTAAAAGGCTGCACGAATCCGCCCCGGTGAATTCCTCTCCCCCGAGCTCACCCCGGTGCCTTCTGAGCTTGCCCCGGCCTAATCTTCTCTGAACAATTCGCCCGACGAATTTCTAAGGCATAACCAATCCGCCCCAACGAATTGGTCGAGTTTTTGTTTTTAAAATACTTTGACCTAAATCAAACTCACACCCTAATTTCTGAAATCATTCTCCTCACCTGAATGAAAACCTCATATCCCTCTCCTATACTCTCCAAACACTCTCCTTCTCCTTCTCCCAATGAAATTGCTCACTCCTCTCCTAAACCTAATCGGATTCTAGAAAGGGGTTTATCTTCGAACCACAAACAACACACAGATTCTTCCCCAAATCGAAGCATACATGGATTCTTTCTTCAATTAACTTACATTCACAAGGTAACCAACATTGGGCAAATTATTTGACCTAGACTATCAATTACTCTTAGATAGTAGCTTATTTGGAATTCCAAGTGAGTTACTGTTTAATTTGCCTATAATTTGAATTGGTTGCCCAATTGAGTTTCTGTTGGCTTAATTGGGATTGGGTTATTTAACTTATTATCCTATTGCATTGGCGAATTGGTATACTTGTTGGATTGTTGTGTGACTTGGTAATCAGATTGGGGTTAGAACTAGTTTGGGGGGAAGTATTGAATATAGTTTTAGTTTGGGGCACGCCAACTGTTCGACAAATTGCCCACAAGACAAACTAGTGTGATTGAGTAGCAGTTTGAAAGTGGTTCAACCAAGTTTTGACAGTTTTGCTAGTTTGTGGCATAACCTTGGGTTCTTAGTTAAACATGGCACCTAAACGGCAACGGGGTGAGAGTTCTTCGTCGGCACCAACACATACGTATGACAGGAGAAAATTTGTTAGTGCCGAGGAGGCAGACAAATTTGATACATACTTAACGGGTAAAACTCTAACTCCTGAGCGTGGCCTCCAGCCAGACGAGTTGCTAGATGGGGATATGGCTCATTAAATTATTGAAAGAGGCTGGGATACCTTCATAGACCATCCAGACCCGGCTGTTGTAGCAATTGTCAAGGAATTTTACGCTAACGTCAAGGATAGGGCACCATATCAAGCTGTGGTTCGGGGCAAAATAGTGTCTTTTAGTGGTCCTACGATTAATGAGTATTATAATTTGAGACCACCACAACGATGCTAGTATACACAGTTTATTCGAGATAAGCCAGACTATGAGAAGGTTGTTACAAATTTATGTAAGCCTGGTTTTACCTGGACGTCAAAGGGTCCATGGGGTGCTACGTTTTTCCATAGCAAGGATTTGAGCCGATATGGCAAAATTTGGTATGCATTCCTTTGTGCTAAACTCATGACATCTCAGCACGTCAGCGATGTACCGCAGGAAAAGGCTGCATTGTTATATGCAATTATGAAGGATTTTCACATCAATGTGGTAAATATCATTGAGCAGTTTATTCGAAGGTGCTTGAAGGGAACCATTCAGGGAGGATTGCCACATCCATCTCTCTTATGTGGTTTGTGTCATCGCGCAGGCATGAGATGGGGAACCGATGTGATGGTACAGCAGCCCTTGCTCATTCTGGATCACAATCTGATCTAGCATTACAAGGTATGGGAAGGAGGCGAGTCGCATCCGCGTGGAGTAGGCTTTATCATTCACCCTCCTTATGAGGACGAATAGGAACCTGATTGGATGAGCCGACAACTTCTCGACCGCAACCCAAGGCAAAGTTTAGTACTCAGTTCCGAAATTTGCAGTTGCAGATAAACGAACGGACTAAACAACTAGAGAGACAGAATAGCAAGTTGGCGGAGAGAGAAGATCATATGTTAGCCACCCAAAACAATTTTAATACGACATTAATAGAGATGTTCGCTAGGATGAACCTGAATACAGCTCCAGTTCAGTTTCCCGAGCCTCAACCGTTACCGATTTTTCCACCACCAGACATGAACGATGATGGGGTCGAGCACGACGCTTGACCTGTCAGGGAAGTCCTTTGTTTCAATTTCTAAATTTATACATAATGAGGACATTGTTTATTCTGAGTTTGGGGGTGGTCTTGTAGGTCTTTACACATAATCATTTCGTATTGCATTACTTAGTAGTTTAACATACATTGTAGTGTTAGTTATTTTTAAAATTCTATTAAGATAAGATTAAAAAAAAATTTAAATCACAAAAATATTTTCTTTGACATTATAGTAATGGATTAATGTAGAGTATTTAAGGAAGGCCAATGATAAGAATTTCGATCGGTTATCTAATTAGTTCAGTTAGATGGATATGGATTGCTAAGTCAGGAATTTTAACTGATTATGGTTTTGTCAAGCTCGAGACCCTTGGTTTTTAATTGCGCACGTAAATATATTGAATTGGTTAGGTTTTGGTTCAATTTTATGTCTTAGGTGCTCCTTAAGGATATATAGACCTCTATCATTTGTTGGAACACAAAAATAGGAATAATTACTACTTCGATGTATGTCTAAAATGCAAGAAAAAGAAGAAATTTATAAAAGAGAAAACATGGACATATATGAGCAGATCTTGACTAGTTTGTTTTTTTGGCCTTTGTCATTCGAACAAGTAAGCCCTTAGGAAGTTTTTGACACTTAGTGCCCTAAAACTATCTGGTTTGGGAGTCATTGGTGGAAAGTTCGTTACATGGGTGACATTGAAAAGCCTAATAAAGATAGACATTGCACAAGTTAAGAATAAATGAATTGAATGAAAAATCAACGAGATGGAGCGTACAATGATTTTTTTTTTTAAAAATAAGTGTATAAGAGGGGCACTCAAAAGTAATATATGTAATGAAATATCTTTTATTGAGCACTGTGGTACATGGATTGGATTGAGATCTTAATTGGTTTGATATGTTGACTACTCACACACACGACAGGGTCGAAAGTATAATGAGATTGGTTATGTGTTAAATTTCTGATGGTGCATGAATTTGAAGTTTTGCTGAGTTGTTAGTTACTGATTTTTGAGGCCGGAAATCTATGAACTATGTTGGTTTATTGCTTGAAGTTAGTAGATCATGCATATGCATTCATTTAGTTTGATTAGTTAGTTTAATTTTTTATTTCTTGTGTTTTTACTTGAGGGCAAGCAAAGTCTTGAGTTTGGGGATATTTGATGAGTGGATTTTATACCTGCGAATTGGGTATTTCTTAGGCTTAATTCTTTGCTAACTTTGAGTATTTTTAGTGTTATTTTACTTGTTTATACATTGGTTTTGTAGGAAACGGCTCCGGAGGGTGAAAATAAGAAAGTTGGAGCTTAATGGCATTTCTGTAAAGTTTAAATCAGTGAATTTGTCAGGGCCAATTTGCCAAGCACATTGAACTCATCCCAGCCAATTCCCTCAATGAATCCGCCGACCGAGGCGAATTCGTCAGGAGTATGAAAGGTTGTTTTGCTACGTTTCATATGTTGAGTTCGAGTAGGATTAGTTTGGCTGACTAGTTTCAAAGACTAAAAGGAGGGTTAAAAGACAGGGAGAAAAACATTGATATTCATTCTATGATCTAAGAACCCGATTTTTGAAATTGAGTGTTTGGAGAATTGAAGTAACTTGGATAACAAGAAGGATTCATCGCAGGGGTTGAGGAAAGACACGAGGATTGCATCTACAATTTTTATTCTCTTCCTTATCTTATACTTTGTATTTTGAATGCTTATTCAATTATGGATTATGGTTTTTAATTCAATGACAATGAACTAAATTCTTTTAAGATTACAATGGATCTTATTGCGTAGCTTTTATTAATATGCTTCGTTGTTGATTATTGTTAATTATTATCGGATTGTCTATTATGGTTTGTACTTAATTGTTTAATTGTCTGGCCAGTAATTATCGTGATAATCTATATGAACTCGAGGGATGGATTATAGATTTAGATATGATCATAATAGCATGTAATTATGTTTTCTAGATGGTGATGGAACTCATGATTTGTGTTTAGGATAGAGATATACCTATACACCACATATAATCTGATAGAGAACCTGAGCTTTAAATTATTTTTAATTGTAATTCACATAGAGATATAGTGAATTAGTTAACTAGGGTGTTCACCTTAATTCTATCATCTGTGGATTTAAGTTGATTCGTTTATGATATATCGAGAGTTAGTCATAAATATTGATGAGTTCTCGATTAAAAATCCAGAATAATTAGCATAACGTAAGAGGAAGTATATTGATCTAAGTGAAGCAATAAGTGAAGTTGTAGTCTTAAATCTCCCTAAACTGTGTTTAACCTTGTGATAGTTAGTTTTAGTTTAATTAATTATTTTCATAAAATTTAAATTCTCAATTATTTGTTTAATAAAATCGAGTTAATACAAAATTAGTAATTGTTAGTATAAATTGTAGTTTTTTTCTCTGTGGGAACGATACTCTGCTCATCATTATATTACTTGTGGACTGCGTATACTTGCGTAATTTGCTAGTATAGATTTAGGCAAACAGAGTTCTTGATGGAGGAGGTTGAATTGATGTTTGGTGAGGACGCCTTCTACTATCCCTCTCCCCCTGATTTTGCTTCTTCTCCCCCTTTTTGTCAGCATCCCGGGTATTAAGTACATCATCAAACTTATTCGAGAGTTGCATGACAACATGGACTATCTCCTGCATTTGGCTTTAGGACATGGCAATGTCATCGCGTGCTTCTTGTTGCCTAGCTTCAGATTGATCTCTTTGTTGATGCAATAGCAAGAACATTATCTGTGCGTTCCATCTACTTCATTAACATGCCTTTGAAATCATTTTGGGAAGAACTGAGCTCAAACATTTTTTCAGTGAAGAGCTTGACAGTGTTCTCATTTGATTTCTAAAGATAGAGAATAACCTCTTTATGATCTGTAATTCATTTGAAGAAGACTCCATCTCTCTTCCGGAGATTCTCAGCAATGTCCTTGAACATTTCCTTCATTTTCTTGTCGAACTCCTTTCCCATCTCCCCAAAGATTTTAGATGCAGATTCATTTATTTTGGCTAAGCTTTTCGGAAGCCTAGAGAAGGTTTCATTAAGACCTTCATTAAGCTCATTAGCATTGAGGTTCATCAGTTTCTTCAGTTGGGGTTTTGAAGGAATCATAGAGACACACTCAAGAATCTATGCCAATATAACTTCTGATCCAACCTTATCACTTCGAGACATATTTGAGATAGCTAGGGTAAGATCCAAGAATTCATTGTTGGAAAATAAGGATATATCTGTACAATATTTACAAGTGAAGAAGATGTATCTGAATCTACAAAATGAATAGGAGAATTTATAAGTGTGAAAAGTATGTCAGAAATATGTATAGGAGATGGAGAGTTAGAATGTGTCTTGATAGGAGTGTGTATGGGAGAATTCGTATTATTTACATCTATCGTAGGGTTTTGGGACTCTACGATCAGAGAGTTAGTATTTTGGTCATCAGTTGTAGGGTGTTAAGACTCTACGACTGGGGAGTCAGTCTTTTATACATTATCTGTAGAGTGTTGAGACTCTATGACCGGATAGTTAGGTGTTTGTATATCAGTCGTAGAGTGTTGGGACTCTACAACTGGAGAGTTGGTCTTTTGTACATCAATCATGGGGTTTTGGAATTCCATGATCGGGGAATTAATAGAAGGAGTAAAGGGTTGCTCAGAGATCGTAGAGGGGGACTCTACGACTTCGTCATCGCAAGCAAAAAATGGAGAAGAAGAATTAATATCAAATAAAGAAGTTAGAACATAAGTTACCTTATTATATATGCATAAAGAAAGAGGAGGGTTAATTATAGAGGTTTTGGTTGCATAAGAACCCTTAGAAAATTTTAAGCTACTAGCTTGAGGTTAGGGAACCGTGAGTAGTTCCATCTGATGAAGCTTCGATCCCCTTCTGCTACTGCTCTTGCTAAAGGTATTAATGCCATGAAGTAGAGCAATTGGTCACTATCAGAATCAAAGATAGTGGTTTGTTTGTCTACTTCGATGTTGGTGAAACGGTCGAAGAGTTCTTCTGAGCTCATGCAAACTACATGCATTCGCCCTGGCCCTATTCCTATGAACTTGTCAGGGAGACTGGCATATGGATTCTCCTCATTAACTTTAAACACAATACGAAGTCGCCCAAACCTTTTCTTTAACGGTTCTAAAGGGGGTCTTTGAATAAACATTAGATCCTCCCCCTCAGAATCAGGATCTTCAAGCTTCACGACCTCAGAGTCAAAGGCTCTTTTGATGTCTTTAACAACAGTATCAACAACTTTGGTTAGAACCAAAGAGTTATCATCAGAGGTTGATAATTGTTGAGCTGGTTCCTCCTCCTCAGAGATAACCTTCGGAGATTGAGTTACCTCTGGGGTTTTCTTCTTCTTTTCTGACTTCTTCATCAATTATTTCTCTTCTTCTTTGGCTCAGGATTTATAACCTTCACAGCTAATTTAGTATCATCTTCTTGTGGCCCCGGCACATCAGCTATCATAGTCGTTTCATCACCATCATGTAGCTCAGGCTCATCAGCCATCTCAGTCATTATTTTAACATTACCTGTTTCAAGAGGCTCTACGATCGGAGAGATTGGCGCTCTACGATTGGAGTTTGAATAGTTGATTTCTTTAAGAGCTTGCCGCGCAACCCCTTCTTTTTGAATAGCTGGGAGATTGGTTTTGCGATCTCCTTGTCCCTCTTCTTAAGATCAAATGAGATGTCCTGAGAGTCCTTGGGAGCTTCTTTTCTTTCTTCTTTTGAAGAGGTTGTTCTGCTATGGATGCCAGAGCTTCAAAAACTTGAGGGGCAGATGCAGACCCCTGAGAAGCTTATTCCTCTACAATAGCAATCTTCCTCTTGGCCTTGGTCTTGGCAGGCTTATGAACTTCATTGATAGTGCGCTCACTGCCTTCAAATTGCTTAGATCGGAGAAACTCAACTGGGTTTTTCTTCCAATTTTCAAAAAGCTTGGGGGTTATCTTCTTATTAACATTTAGAGCTTCACCCTTTTGGTCCCCAATCAGCCTTTTCAGTCTCTTCTTTAAGACGATGCTGATTATCCGCCCATAAAACATCTTTGGCACTAACATGCCTACGACTTTCCTCTTACCAGCGTCATCAATCCAATCTAATCCATGAGGATGGTGCCATAGTTTATCTCCATCTTTATGACGATTACAGTCATGATCTTCAGCTGCAGCTCACTGACTGAATCATGAGCAGAGTCCTTGCACAGAATACATTTGCCAACAATGTCGGCAAGGAACTCATACCTTGGGGAAATTCCTTCTTCTTTATCCCCTTAAGATGTGGGTTCTTTTTGTAACCCATCAGATTCAGCCCCTCCTTCACATCAACATCTTTAAAAGAGGTGATGCCTTGATTTACAAACTCCAGATGGAGGTTCATCTCCGCCACATTTAGCTGAAGAGTGAAACCCTTGATTTTTGAGGTAACAACACCATCAAGACAGACAACATTAAAGTAGAACTCCTCTACCAACTGGTGAAGATTTTTGTGATGGCATCCAAAATCTCCATGAATCTAGCTTTCTGCACCAACATGGGAATATTTCTGAATTTCTCCTCAGCACCTTTAAACTTATCGAAGTAGAGCTGGTTGCCGCTGACTAATTGATAACTGGCCATCTTCTTTGATGAGATTTGAACTGAAACTGAAACAAAAGTGTTTAAGCTTTGTTCAAGAAAACCTGCTCTAATACCACTTGTTGTTTCCCAAAGGCACAAAACAGATCTAGAAGGGGGTAGGGCTGAGCAAAAAATAGATAAAACCGAATAACCGAACATAACCGATTTTTTTTAACCGAAATATTTTGGTTATTCAGTTATTTTTTATAATTCGGTTATAACCGTTTTACTATTCGGTTTTCGGGTTCAGGTTTGGTTTTTAATTTTGTGTTATTCGGTTAACCGAATAACTGAATTAGAATATAAAAAAATTAAGCCTGCTCTGCCCATTCTTCTATGCCTCATTGTGACTGGTGGTCTTTTGTAGTAATTAGTGATATCATAACCCAAGATCAACATCCATTTTCTCTCAACACGTGTATTAATCAATTTTCTTACGTGGCAAGCCAGTTCATCTCTTTCGGACACGTGTGAACACCTCGTTACATGCAGAAAAAGCCTTCAACTAGCTTCACCTTCTCTATTTCTTAACCATTTTATAAAAATTGAAAACAAGCTCTTATAATTTCTGAGGTCGTCTTAAAGGCTAAAAATATCAGCAAATTCCAAGTTGGTCAATAAGTTGGCTGATGCCAAGCTATCAGCAAAAAGCGGAAGGTCAGACTGCCAGAGAGTTAATTAAAGAAGTATGCGGTGAGCTTGCTAAGGAAATTGGAGAAGACAAAGCTAAAGTAGAAGCAGTAAAGGCAAAGCTAAACAAGCTAAACTGTGGAATGAAGTGGAAGACGAGAGGAAGATGTTGCAGATGACTGAGGTATGACGTGAAGAACGAGTTCAGATGCAGCCTGTTAATGTAAATGTGACACTTTAAAAGAAGTATTCTCAGATGAATAAGCTAATAGCTGATTTATAGATGTTTCTAAGTTCAAAAAAATTCAATAACTGATGTGGAGGATATGATAAAAGCATATCAGGAAATTTATATATGAACCCTCAAATCCGAAAGATATTTTCTCTATTTTTGAAGATGTTAATTTCGGTTATTAACCGAATAACCGAATAATAAATTCGGTTATCTTATAATTCGGTTAATTGTTCAGATACTAAAAATGCAATAATTTTGATTTTTAGTTATAACTGAATAGCTTATTGATATGTGCAAAATATTCTCTATTTTTTATTCCTTTATGTTTAGTATTATTATATGTTTTCTGTGTTTATGAGTTTAATTGAGGTGTTTATGAATTTAGAGAAGAATTTGTTAAGAGTTTGCAAAATATGGGTTTAATGATGAGTTCCATGCTGTTTTACAGAATACTCTACGATTGCTGAGTGCGAGGTCTACGATCGTAGTGTTGGAGGACAATTTGGCAGCTAAGTGTCTGACGAAGTCCACTCTACGATTCCAAGAGAAGAGTTCCATTCTACGACCTGTTACTCTACGATGGTGTTGTTAACTCGACGATTGTCTCAAGTCCACTCCACGATTACGAGAGAACTCTACGATTGCATGGTTACTCTATGGAATAATGGTGCAGAATTTCACTCTACGTTTCTATACATTATGATTGCTGAAAGAGTGTTACTCTACGATTTTGATCGATTTTGCAAGATTTCCTATTCTATGTAGGATTTAGAGTATTGGAGTGCTAGAGTTCGATTCGTACGAGGATTTGGAGATGAGATTACAATCTTACATGGAAATTATCTTTGACTATGGGAAGTAAAGTCTGATATGGAATCTGAGTTGAAGTTCAAATATGGAAATTGAATTGAATTGGAAAAGGAAACTGAGGAAGACTTGGATTTGGAAATTAAAATCTAATTTGATAAGGAAGCTGCTTAAAGCTGGATTTCAGAGATTGAGAAGGATTTAGAATCCTATAGAACTTGCAAAGTGAAGACTGTGACACCCCCAAATCCGGGTACTTCAACTCCACAGATTCGGTGTTCACTATACCATACATTCAAGACTAACTACCCATAATAAAGATAATATAATTAAACTGAATAAAACATCTTCCCACAAAAAGGGGTTACAACTCAAATCTCTTCAATAAACAAATCCCAGGTTATCTAACCTCTATTACATCAGTGCGGAAATAAAATATAATTTAAAATAAGTCTTGATACAAATAAACATCAAATGCATAACAGATCTCTTGCTACTTTGGCATCTTGTCCTTGGCTTTACTTGTGGACGGCTCGTCGGATTTCTTAGTCTTAGCTGCAATGTTTTAGTACAAGCGTGAGCAAACAATTGCCCACAAGCATAATAACGATAACAATTGAATAATTAACGAAATAGATTTCAACTGAGGTATTGAAGTTTTCTGAGTTCAATAAATAACCAATCGAGATATGAAAGCTTAATAGGATACTTGGCTCAAGAACTGATTATAGAATCCAAGATTTAAAATTGTATCTGAGGGTCACAAGACCTCGAACTATGTCCTAGGTTAGCAAGTATTTCTACCGTAACCTTTAACAATCTTATAGACTATGGACCATCCATCTCGTACTCAGGGGGATCAGCCCTTTGTACAATGTATTGTGCACAAACATTTCAACGTTGTCGCGTAATTAATCCCCTATATTAGGGTTGTTCATCTCAGTTTAGCATCAGAGTCCGTACCAAATGGAACTTGGTTTGGAACAATTTTAAAATATTCTAAGTCTTTAGAACGCTCATCAACTAAGGACTAGCTGAATCAATTAGGGTTTGCTAGTCACTAAACATTTGATTCATCAATAGAATTGTACAATAAAGTTTATATTCGGAATTTGAATAACAATCAATGATCGAATATCAAATGACTGAAATAAAGCTTAAGCACTTAACATGGTAACAACCTTGCTTGAATAACAATAAGCTAAGGGTAATAAACTTGCTCAATCAAAGTAAACTTGCTCTAAATGAAATAACAAGTTTAAGGGAGGAAAAACTTGCCTCGTGCGTAGATTACAGATTAAATAATTCACGTTCTTTAATTGACCTATACATTTCGATTATAAAATGGTAACAATAATTAGTTACAGAACAACATACACTTTAAGATTCGATCTTATCCTATTTTATTATAACATCTCGATTGTCATTCAATAATCATTAAGTACATGCTTAACAACCATCGTGGTATCTTATTAGTCACTTTATACCTTAATTTAAGTTTTAAACTTGTTTATAGCATTATAGTAAAATCACAAAGAAAAATAAAAAAAATAAAATTTCAGTACTGTTCCTTCGTCGGGGCGAGGATTTACTTAACAAAATTCTCGCCGGGGCGAAGATTTCCTTAACACTTTTCTCGCCGGGGCGAGAAACTCGGCAGTCACCTCCTACAGTTCGCGAGCCAGTGAAAACTTAGGCCAAAATTTCTCGAATTCTACCATCTAATACCCAAATTAAACACACCCAGACATCAAACATGTTATAAAACAATTACCCAACATGTTTCTAACCAATTTAATCATTATAACACACCTAATCAACTAATTAGAACCCAACAATTCACTGTTTAAACAAAATACTAATGTTTTAGCCATAACAATGAAATCAACCACTGTAAATCCATCTCTAAACCATTTTAATCCATTCTACTTGCATTCTTTTCATTTTTCATTATATAATCATAATCAAATGCCAATTTACCGATTAATAACCAAATTAAACATCAATTTCATACTCATAAGCCATACATGAAAATAAAGCTCTGTAAAACCAAAAACTTTATTCTAAAACATGTTTCCATGGATTAATTCATTCAAATTGGTTTATAATCATCACATAATTACTAATACGTGCTTACTATTAACCATAACCAAGTAATTCATGTATTTAGCAAATAAATTCATATACAGTGAAGTAAATTTAAAAAAAATACAGTGAAGAATATTATACCTTCTATTGCTTAGAAAACTTGATTGATTCTCCTTTGATTTTAGAATTCTCTTCTCCAATCTCCAAACTTCTCTCTCAATTTCTCTCAAACTCTCAATTTTCTCTAAACTCTCAAAGCTCTGCTTCTCTCTTCTTTAAGCTTAGAAACAACTGATAATCTTTTAACTTTAACGTACTTAGCTTAATTAGTCAGTTTAAGAAAACAAAGGGTTAAGCCTTGTTTGGCAAACCCAAACAAAAATAATGGAATTTCAAAGGCTTCAAGGCTTTATTTGGTTGAACCAAAGAAAATAATCCATTTTTACCAACCAAGGGTCACAAGGCCTTGTTTGGTTTATCTAAATAAAACCCTTTCTCCATTTATTTTAATAATCCATTTTACTATATGGTTTTAATTGTCACACTTTGAATTTAATTAAACTTATTATGAAATAAATTCAATTAAACTTTAATTAATAATTCTATTTAACCAATAACAACAACACCAAATAAATTATCCTATTCAAATAAATCCTTTATTCAAATAAATCATTTAATCATCTAATTTAATTATTAAATTAAATTAGAATAATCACATCACATCACATTTAAATAACATTTAACATAAATTCTTTCACCATAACTTTATAAATTATTTATTTTACTCCATAAATAAATTAATAAAAATGTTTATATAATTCAATAAATATTTTTATTTAATCACAAAAATTGCATTCGTTACATCCTTCCCTCCTTAAAAGGATTCTGTCCCCAGAATCACAACGCAATTAATTCGACTGTTACATTCTCCCCTCCTTACAAAGATTCTGTCCCCAGAATCGCGATACAAAGATTAAACAAACAATTGAGGATAACTCTGCATCATTTTCTCTTCGAGTTCCCACGTAGCTTCTTCAGCACTGTGGTTCCTCCAGATTACCTTAACAGAAGGTATCACTTTATTTCTGAGAACCTGCTCTTTCCTGTCCACTATCTGTATAGGTATCTCTTCATAGGATAAATCTTTCTCAAACTGTATTGGTTCATATTCTATTACATGTTTATAATCAGGCTTATACGGTCGTAGCACCGATATGTGAAAGACATTATGAATGTGGTCTAACTCGGGAGGTAAAGCTACCTCATAAGCTACCTCACCTACTCTTTTTAGCACCTCAAAGGGTCCAATAAACCGCGGACTGAGTTTAACCTTTTTACCAAATCTGATTTTTCCTTTCCAGGGAGATACCTTGAGAAACATAAAACTCCCGACTTCAAATTCACGATTTTGACGATGTTGATCCGCATATTTCTTCTGCCTATCTTGAGCAGCAAATAATCTGGCTCTTATCACCTTGACAATTTTAGCAGTTTGTTGTACTAGCTCGGGTCCCAATAGGTGACGTTCACCAACCTCGTCCCAACATAACGGAGTTCTGCACTTCCGTACAACGCTTCATATGGCGGCATTCCAATACTCGCGTGATAACTATTATTATAAGCAAACTCGACCAGAGGTAAATGATCATCCCAGTTGCCTTTAAAATCCATAACGCACGCTCTCAGCATATCCTCTAACGTTTGAATTGTTCTTTCACTCTGGCGATCGGTTTGAGGATGGTAAGCTGTACTCATTCTCAACTGCGTCCCCAAACAAGCTTGCAGACTTCTCCAAAATTTTGATGTGAAACGTGGATCTCTGTCTGATACTATTGATACTGGAATTCCGTGCCTTGAGATAATCTCTTTGACGTATAACTTCGCCAGCTGATCCAAAGAGAATCTGATTTTGATTGGCAAGAAATGCGCTGATTTCGTTAATCTGTCAACTATGACCCATATTGCGTCATAACCCTTCTGAGTAGTTGGAAGCCCTACCACAAAGTCCATTATGATATGCTCCCACTTCTATTCTGGTATCTCCAAGGGCTGTAACAAACCGCTTGGTCGTTGATGCTCTGCTTTAACTTTCTGACAAGTTAAGCACTTGACAACACACTCAGCAACTTCCCTTTTCATGTTTGGCCACCAGAAATATTGGCAAAGATCCCGGTACATCTTTGTACTTCCCGGGTGAATCAAAAATTTTAAACTATGAGCTTTGTTCAAAATCTCCTCTCTGATCTCCAGCACTGACGGAACCCAGATTCTGCCTTCAAATCTCAGCAACCCTTCGGTGTCGATTTTGTATTTAAGTTCTTCTCCCTCAAGTACTCTTTTTCGTATCTTAACACATTCCTCATTCTGAAGTTGTGCGTCCTTCACCTTTTCCACCAAAGTTGGTTGGGTTTCCATCTGAAACAATTTTTCATTCGGCTCCGCCAGACACTTCACCTCTAACTCCAACTTTGCCATTTCCTCTATGAGTTTCTCCTGAGCAGTTAACAAAAATAGTTTCTCCCGACCTTTTCTACTCAAAGCGTCGACAACCACATTAGCCTTCCCTGGATGGTATAGAATTTCACAATCATAGTCTTTGATCAATTCTATCCATCTCCTCTGCCGCATATTCAAATCCTTCTGTGTGAAAATATACTTCAAACTTTTATGGTCTGTATATATTTCACACTTCTCCCCATAGAGATAGTGCCTCCAGATTTTTAAAGCAAACACCACGGCTGCTAACTCCAAATCATGGGTCGGATACCCTTTTTCATAGTCTTTTAGTTGGCGCGATGCATATGCAATAACCTTACCATTCTGCATAAGCACGCAACCAAGTCCTTTATGCGATGCGTCGCTATATACCACAAAATTTTCTGTATCATCTGGCAAAGACAACACAGGTGCCGAACTTAGTCTCTTCTTTAGTTCTTGGAAGCTCTCTTCGCACTTCTCCGTCCAAATGAACTTCATTGATTTTCTTGTTAAATTCGTCAACGGAGTGGCGATCCTGGAGAAATCTTGAATAAAACGCCTGTAATAACTTGCCAAACCTAGGAAACTCCTCACTTCTGACGGTGTTTTCGGCTGATCCCAGTTCATCACAACTTCAACTTTAGCTGGATCCACCGAAATCCCGTCTTTATCAATAACATGCCCAAGGAATTGAACACGCTCCAACCAAAATTCGTACTTTGAAAATTTTGCATACAATTTCTCTTTCCTTAACATCTCTAGCGTCACCCTCAAGTGCTCCACGTGTTCTTCCTGAGTTTTGGAGTAGACCAGAATGTCGTCTATGAATACCATTACAACCTTATCCAGAAATGGTTTAAACACTCTATTCATTAAGTCCATGAATGTTGCAGGCGCATTTGTTAAACAAAATGACATAACCAAAAACTCATAATAACCATATCTAGTTCGAAATGTCGTCTTTGGTATGTCTTCCTTTCTCACCTTTAACTGATGGTACCCACTTTGCAGATCTATCTTTGAAAAATATCTTGCTCCCTTCAATTGGTCAAACAGATCATCGATTCTTGGCAACGGATACTTGTTTTTAATTGTGACCTTATTCAACTATCTATAATCAATGCAAAGACGCATTGATTCGTCCTTCTTCTTGACGAATAACACCGGCGCTCCCCACGACAAAATGTTCGGTTGAATATACTTCTTATCCAGCAACTCTTGCAATTGCACGATCAACTCCTTCATTTCTACCGAAGCCATTCGGTATGGGGCCTTTGATATAGGAGTTGTACCCAGTGCTGAATCAATTACAAACTCTATTTCCCTATCTGGCAGTAATCCTGACAAATCATCAGGAAACACATCTGCAAAATCCCTAACTACCGGTATCTCCTCCAGCTTTGCACTCATCTTTTGGGTATCGATTATGTAGGCTAGATATCCTACACATCCTTGTCTCAACATCTTCCTGGCCTGCATCACCGTCAGACAACTCGTTTGTCTAGGTGACTTGCTACCATAAAACACTAACTTCGATGGAGTCTTAAGATTCACACACTTCTTTTGACAGTCAATAACTGCCCCATGATTGAACAACCAATCCATTCCCAAAATAACGTCAAACTCCCCAAGACGAATTGGGATTAAGTTTACTGTCATTACATGGCCCTTAATATCTATCTGACAGTTCTTGTGGACAAACCTAACAGGAATCACTTCCCTATTCCCAATTTCTATATTCATAGGGTAATCTAACTCTTCCTGAGGTAACTCTAATTTCCTAGCAAAATCATCGAATACAAATAAACAAGTAGCACCCAAATCAAATAATACGTAAGCATTTACACTATTGACCGGAATGATACCTGACACTACATCCTTTGACTACACAACATCCTGCACCGTCATGTTGAATGTTCGAGCGGTAGGTCGATTGGGTTGCGTCGGTCCTGTGATAGTCAGATTGCCACCACTGCTGTTCCCCTTTCCTGCACTAGCTCCACCTGTAGTTTTCTTAGGGCAATCCCGAGCAAAGTAATCCTTCGACCCACAAATAAAACATGCGCCCTTCTTCGGATTAGGGCAATTCGGTGCGATATGACCCTCCTGACCGCAGTTAAAGCATACTCTCTTACCCTTCAAGCAAACACCCACATGGCTCTTTCCGCAGTTACTGCATACCTCCACCTTCTTTTTCTGACTTCCCTGCTGGCTGCCACCAGAGTTACCATCATTCCACTTTCTCTTTTGATTGCTGCCACCATGGCTAGCACTTGCTTTATTATCATTCTCACTCTTCTTTTTCTTCTGCTCTTGATTATATTTAGACAGAGCATCACTCCCTCCTTCAGCGATAATCGCCTTTTCTAACACTGCCGTAAATGAATTTAGTTGAAACATCGATACTCGGCTATACAGCTAGGGCTTCAGTCCCTGCTCAAACCTTCTAGCCTTTCGCTCATCCGTGTTGACTTAATATGGCGCAAACCTCACCAACTCGTTGAATTTTGCAGCATACTCAGGTACCGTCATGGTACCTTGCTTCAACTCTAGAAACTACACCTCCATTTGATTCTGCGCGCTTGCCGGAAAGTAGGTCTCGAAAAATATTTCCTTAAATCGCTCCCACGGTATTATCCCTTGCCCACCTCGGGTTTTATTAGCTTGCCACCAGTAGCTTACTTCGAATTTGAGCATAAATGTTGCAAATGCAGTCTTCTGGTCCTCGTTGACTCTAGCAACATCAAATACTTTCTCCATCTCCATGACCCAGGTTTGTGCCTCGATCGGATTTATAGACCCTTGAAATTCTGGGGGTCCAACAGCCTTGAAATCTTTAAAAGTCGTGGCCTGAGCTTGGGATTGATTCGCAAATGCTCCCGTTAGCAGATTTACCAGCTGCTGCATTGGATTAGCGTTGACTTCTTCGTTGTTATTGGTAGATCCCTCAGGGGTCTGTTGACGGGTTTGTCTTCTTGGCGACATCTTACTGTCAAGAATTCGCATTATTAGATTATTGCTCAATTACTTAAGCATTTAATTCTTAACTTAAACATTCATAAATAACACTTATCATATAACACATCTGATAAATTTTCGCATTTTATTCATTTACTGCTTCAAAACATAATATAATAACGTCATAGTTATTTACATCATCTATCCTGAAATCATAAAGTTCCAGGATTACATCATTATTCTATCCCATTATATAAAACTGGGATTTACAACTTATTAATCTTCATAGATTTTCATACTAGCACCTCTAATCCTAATCTACGATGACATTCCACGGCGCACAGTTTTCTCGCGTTCCTGCTCTATAATACGAGTCACCATCCTTCGACCCATTATATCAGGATGACGATGAACTCGATCCTGAGCTCTATCTACTGTGGTGTGAAAAATATACTCCATCTCATCAATCTTGGCCTTCTTTGACCGCACCTTACATTCAACACGATCTGCGCGATTAGCCTCCCTCAGCCAAGTGTCTTCAGCTCTTGCCCGCATAGCTGCCTCCTCTTTCAATTCATCTCGTACAATTTCATTTCTAGCCAATAACTGACCTCGTCGGTACTCAGACTGAGCTAGTCTCTGCTCGACTTCTGCAAGACGTGATGAAGGGTCTTGGATCTCTACATCCTTCTGCTCTAAAGCGGCTTGACACTCCACAACTTGATCTTCCAACTCCTTCTTTTGGCTCTCTTCATGAACCAGCTTCCACTCCACGTCCCCAAGACGTATATCGAGCTCCTCAATCTCACCGTTCTTCTGCTCCAAGACAGTCTGTCGCTCAGCCAACTGCCCCTCTAACTCCTCCACTCTATCTTGTAACTCTATGTTACGATCATACACCTGCTCATACATCTGAACACCTAAGGAAGATAGTGGTATCTCCTCAGGGTCTTCCTCCTCCTCCTCAACCTCTTCAGGATCCTCCTCAGGATCTGACTCAGGCTCGAACTCAGGTTCTACAACAGTGGTCAGTGGGGTTGGTTCTCTCGGAACTAGCTGCTCCCAGACCGTATGAATATCTCGGGACTCCTCCTCCCTAGCCTGGCTGGGTTCTCCTCTATCAGTCATCTTGACAACAAAATTTTAAGTTTTAATCACTACTCGATAATACTCGCGAGCACATAAGTTTGTTATCAAATAAGCACATAACACATAATCATTTTATTGTCTTTTATGAATTTCCGTAATCCATTCCTTAGAACTCGATAAGAGTTTATCACCATTATATTCTCTATCTTCTAAAAGGTTACTACCCTAAGGTTTTTCCCCACCTAAAGGTTCATAACCTATCAGCTCTGATACCAACTTGTGACACCCCCAAATTCGGGTACTTCAACTCCACAGATTCGGTGTTCACTATACCATATATTCAAGACTAACTACCCATAATAAAGATAATATAATTAAACTGAATGAAACATCTTCCCACAAAAAGGGGTTACAACTCAAATCTCTTCAATAAACAAATCCCAGGTTATCTAACCTTTATTACATCAGTGCGGAAATAAAACATAATTTAAAATAAGTCTTGATACAAATAAACATCAAATGCATAACAGATCTCTTGCTACTTCGGCATCTTGCCCTTGGCTTTACTTGTGGACGGCTCGTCTGATTTCTCAGTCTTAGCTGCAATGTTTTAGTGCAAGCGTAAGCAAACAATTGCCCACAAGCATAATAACGATAACAATTGAATAATTAACGAAATAGATTTCAACTTAGGTATTGAAGTTTTCTGAGTTCAATCAATAACCAATCGAGATATGAAAGCTTAATAGGATACTTGCTCAAGAACTGATTATAGAATCCAAGATTTAAAATTGTATCTGAGGGTCACAAGACCTCGAACTATGTCCTAGGTTAGCAAGTATTTCTACTGTAACCTTTAACAGTCTTATAGACTATGGACCATTCATCTCGTACTCAGGGGGATCAGCCCTTTGTACACTGTATTGTGCACAAATATTTCAACGCTGTCGCGTAATTAATCCCCTATATTAGGGTTGTTCATCTCAGTTTAACATCAGAGTCCGTACCAAAAGGAACTTGGTTTGGAACAATTTTAAAATATTCTAAGTCTTTAGAACGCTCATCAACTAAGGACTAGCTGAATCAGTTAGGGTTTGCTAGTCACTAAACATTTGATTCATCAATAGAATTATACAATAAAGTTTATATTCGGAATTTGAATAACAATCAATGATCGAATATCAAATGGCTGAAATAAAGCTTAAGCACTTAACATGGTAACAACCTTGCTTGAATAACAATAAGCTAAGGGTAATAAACTTGCTCAATCAAAGTAAACTTGCTCTAAATGAAATAACAAGTTTAAGGGAGGAAAAACTTGCCTCGTGCGTAGATTACAGATTAAATAATTCACGTTCTTTAATCGACCTATACATTACGATTATAAAATGGTAACAATAATTAGTTACAGAACAACATACACTTTAAGATTCGATCTTATCCTATTTCATTATAACATCTCGATTGTCATTCGATAATCATTAAGTACTTGCTTAACAACCATCGTGGTATCTTATTAGTCACTTTATACCTTAATTTAAGTTTTAAACTTGTTTATAGCATTATAGTAAAATCACAAAGCAAAATAAAAAAAATAAATTTTCAGTACTGTTCCTTCGCCGGGGCGAGGATTTACTTAACAAAATTCTCGCCGGGGCGAGACTTCGCCGGGGCGAAGATTTCCTTAACAATTTTCTCGCCGGGGCGAGAAACTCGGCAGTCACCTCCTACAGTTCGCGAACCAGTGAAAACTTAGGCCAAAATTTCTCGAATTCTACCATCCAATACACAAATTAAACACACCCAGACATCAAACATGTTATAAAACAATTGCCCAACATGTTTCTAACCAATTTAACCATTATAACACACCTAATCAACTAATTAGAACCCAAAAATTCACTATTTAAACAAAATACTAATGTTTTAGCCATAACAATGAAATCAACCACTGTAAATCCATCTCTAAACCATTTTAATCCATTCTACTTGCATTCTTTTTATTTTTCATTATATAATCATAATCAAATGCCAATTTACCGATTAATAACCAAATTAAACATCAATTTCATACTCATAAGCCATACATGAAAATAAAGCTCTGTAAAACCAAAAACTTTATTCTAAAACATGCTTCCATGGATTAATTCATTCAAATTGGTTTATAATCATCACATAATTACTAATACATGCTTACTATTAACCATAACCAAGTAATTCATGTATTTAGCAAATAAATTCATATACAGTGAAGTAAATTTAAAAAAAAATACAGTGAAGAATATTATACCTTCTATTGCTTAGAAAACTTGATTGATTCTCCTTTGATTTTAGAATTCTCTTCTCCAATCTCCAAACTTCTCTCTCAATTTCTCTCAAACTCTCAATTTTCTCTAAACTCTCAAAGCTCTGCTTCTCTCTTCTTTAAGCTTAGAAACAACTGATAATCTTTTAACTTTAACGTACTTAGCTTAATTAGTCAGTTTAAAAAAACAAAGGGTTAAGCCTTGTTTGGCAAACCCAAACAAAAATAATGGAATTTCAAAGGCTTCAAGGCTTTATTTGGTTGAACCAAAGAAAATAATCTATTTTTACCAACCAAGGGTCACAAGGCCTTGTTTGGTTTATCTAAATAAAACCCTTTCTCCATTTATTTTAATAATCCATTTTACTATATGGTTTTAATTGTCACACTTTGAATTTAATTAAACATATTATGAAATAAATTCAATTAAACTTTAATTAATAATTCTATTTAACCAATAACAACAACACCAAATAAATTATCCTATTCAAATAAATCCTTTATTCAAATAAATCATTTAATCATCTAATTTAATTATTAAATTAAATTAGAATAATCACATCACATCACATTTAAATAACATTTAACATAAATTCTTTCACCATAACTTTATAAATTATTTATTTTACTCCATAAATAAATTAATAAAAATGTTTATATAATTCAATAAATATTTTTATTTAATCACAAAAATTGCATTCGTTACAAAGACTTTCGAAGCAGAATTGGATTAGAGCTTGTTGTTATCTAGGACTATTAGTTTCATTGAAGGGTGAATATTGTTATACTTAATTGATCTATTGCTGTGAGAAGGTGAAACTGAACTGGAAAACTGATGTTTTAATTCACTAGTTAATTTTATTATTTTAAATTTATTCTTGTTAATTAGTTAAACAAATTCAAAATCCCCAACCTTTTATTTACTGTTAAAATTGTTAGAAGCATTAGTATAAATTAAAAATCAACATTGTTCTTTGTGGGATCGATCCTTGCTACTGTTATACTGTGTTTAGTTTAGAGTTCGTAGAGTTAAGTATGGTTTTTATTTTTGGCAGTTCTAACGACATCTCCTAAATTTTGGCGTCGTTGCCGGGGTACAATTAGTTGTTTTTGTTTATTCTCTATTTCTTTATTAGTTTATGACTCGATCTTCTCAATCTAGTAGTTTGAATTTTGATCCAGAGATTGAGAAAACTGTAAAAAGGCTCAGGAAGCAGAATCATAGAGTGCAGCAAACAACTGCAGAAGAAACTAAAGTCCCATCACTTGGCCTTAATATAACATTGGAATTGCTTCCTAACAACTCATCAACTGAATCTAAATCAGACGAAGAGATGGCTGCTACAAACAACAATAGAACTTTGAAGGAGTTGGCAACTCCTAATTTGAATCAACAACCTTTATGCATTGAATATCCTACTTTAGATGCTGCTTTTAAACTTAAATCAGGACTGATACACCTTTTGCCTACTTTTCATGGTCTTACAGGTGAAGATCCATACAAGCATGTGAAGGAGTTCCATGTAGTATGCTTTACCATGAAACCTCAAGGGATAACTGAAGAGCAAATCAAGCTGAGAGCCTTTCCTTTTTCACTAGGAGATCTAGCTAAGGACTGGTTGTATTATCTTCCTTTAGGGTCAATACAATCATGGACTGATATGAAGAGGCTATTCTTGGAGAAATACTTTCCTGCTATAAGGGTTGCCAACATAAGGAAATAGATCTGTGCAATCAGGCAGTTTAGTGGGAAGACACTCTACGAATATTGGGAAAGATTCAAGAAGCTTTGTTCAAGCTGTCCATCTCACCAAATTGATGAGCAACACTTGATCCAGTACTTTTATGAGGGACTGACACCAATGGATAGAAGTATGATAGATGCTACAAGTGGAGGAGCATTGGTAGACAAAACACCTGAGGCTGCAAGGAACTTAATTGCAACCATGGTTGCCAATTCACAACAGTATGGGACTAGGATGGATCATGCACCAAAAAGGGTGAATGAGGTAAGTACAAGTAATCTTGAGCAAAAAAATTTTGATCTAACTGTTATGGTATGACAGATGGCTTCAGGAAACATGTCAGCTGCAAAGGGGTGTGGGATCTGTTTACAGTTAAGCCACAACATAGATGCTTGTCCAACACTGCAAGATGATGAAACTATGCAACAAACCAATGCAGTGGGGAACTATCAGGCACAACCTCAGAAGAAATATGATCCCTACTCAAATACTTACAATCCAGGATAGAGGGATCATCCCAACTTAAGCTATGGAGGCAATAGACCACCTGCACCACCTGTTTTCCCCAATAGACAGTAAAGGTTCCAGCCAACTCAACAACAGTACCAACCTAGGCAAGCAACACTTGTTACCCAAGGAACATCATTGGAGGATATGTTTAAAGCATTCATGAGTCAAACTCAACAGTTTCAGTAGGAGACTCGAACCTCTGTTCAAGACTTGAGAAATCAAATAGGTCAGCTGGCCACCACAGTTAGAAGGTTGGAATATTAAGGCTCAGGAAAACTGCCATCCCAAACAGTTGTCAACCCAAGGGAGAATGCAAGTGCTATTATTTTAAAAAGTGGGAAACAGTTAGCAGTGCCCCAAGCTACTATGGAGTTTGATGAAAAGAAAGCTAAGGAGGAAGCTGAACCATCTAAGGTAAGTCCTACCTTTGTGATTCCAGTTAAGGCTAACCCCCTACTTTTTCCACCTAAAAATCACAGGACCTCAAAGAAGGATGAGCAAGAGAAGGAGATTTTGGAGACCTTCAGAAAGGTGGAATTCAATATACCATTGTTAGATGAAATCAAACTGTAAGGTTTGTATATAGCGCGAACATGCAATCAAATTACATAAATAGTGCGGAAGCGCAATAAAACGAATTTTAAAATTTTTCATACAAACCATCACCATGATCATCCATGTGCTCAATTATCAATTAAACGAAAGAGATAGAGATTAAGAAATTATACCCTCGTAGAACCGTGCTTCCTCGGGTACAAGTTCACCTCCAATTCCTTCGCGTTCTCCTTGAATTCCACCGATGAGATTCCTTCCTTTGATCAACGTTAGCCACCCAAGTGTTTGGCCTCTAGAGGTGATCCACCAAGGAATAATAGATGTTCAAGAAGATGGGTGTTAGCAAAACCCTAGTTTCTATCTCTATAGAAATTGTAAGTACTCTCTCTCCAATTCTCATGGAAGAGTGTGTAAATTGTCTAACAATCTGACTGTCTAACCCCAAATCATAATAAGACTCCTCTTATTTATAGATATAGGGAACCCTCCTAAACTATTTAGGATTAGGGTTTTTATTTTAATTAAACTCCTTTAATTAATTAAACTCCTAATCCAATTAGGAATTTATTAGAGAGTACTTCTTTTAATTAATTCTCAATCCCTATTAGGAATTAAATAATAGTAATTGTAATAATAATAATAATAATAAGACTCCTCTTATTAATTTATATTTAATATTTCTAAAATATTAAATAATAAATATTAAGCTATTTAATTTATTCTATCTCCATAGATTAAATTAAATACACTTAACTTATTATTACGATTATGCCATTTACTTCTTAAATAAATATTTTTCTTTTGCGGTGTGACCCTTTAGGTTCTCCATATTAAACCGGTTGTGAATAAATTAATTAGAACAATTCTAATCTTATTTAAATAAATAAATTAAACTATTTAATTTATTTAAATAAACAATATTTATTCTACAATAAGGGTAAGCCCCTTTAGCGATCAACGACTTTCCAGATAATATAGATTTCAACATCAATCACAAAAGAACCTTTCAGTGAATAGTTATCGTACAATTCAATCCTTCTACCATACAATGTCCCAATTAAATATAAGACATGGAATTACTGTCAAGTCTTATTTTATTTAATTATATGTATTTCGATTCCCAATGAACAACTCTGATAATGTAAATTAGAAACTCCTTTCTAATTTCATTCTGCTTTGGCCAAAGACTTCTGAGTCGTCATTTATCGAATCACATAGGACATTCACTCCTTTTACTAGAAGTGGTAGATTCTTTGTTGATCATTCACCTATCTCCATGTATAACTTATTATACCCAATCATACCCTTTGATATACCCTAAAGGTCTTAAGGGACATGCCAAAGCATAACTCATCATACACAAGATACTATGATGATCTGAAGTCCAAGGATCACTTGTACTACTATCACTAGAGGAATTCCTATTGACAGACGAGTAAAACTCCATTAGGTATTTCTCAGCGAGCCACATTCAGTGAACTTATTCTCCAATAAGCACCTACATACTTGCTTTAGTGTCTCCAGACAAATGATTATGAGATCAATCATCCTCTTCTTAAGAGCAAGCAACGTATGTACTAATCTATCCGGATTCACTAATCCCCTTTTTAGTAATCCAACGATTAGGAACGATTTTAGTTTGCAAGCTATCTTGAATTTAGATCTCATTAGCATGATCACCATCATGATTCTAAAAGCATTGCTCAAAACTATGGGTTTATCACATTTAATATAACAGCACCATGTAGATAAAGTAAAATGCCTTTAACAACCGAATAAGATTACAAAGTATATGCTACATCATATCAAATATGATTGGCTTGTGTACATACTACTTTCAATCTCCCACTTGCACTAAAGCCAATCGTCATGGTATCTAATACCCTTCTTCTCTAAGTGACGATCATCCTGCTGTTTGGATTAAGCTTCAGTAAATGGATACGCAATATTGTTCTTGAGAGTCCACTATCTCTATAGTGACTTCTCCTCTTTCAATGATTCCACTAATCAAATGAAAGTGCCGCAACACATGTTTGAATCCAAGATGAGACTTAGGAACTATTCCTAGTTCTGTAATGAACTTTTCATCCAAATAATCAACTTGTAACTTCATTTACAGCTATATACTTTGTCTTTGTCACTAAACCAACAACACTTTGCTGTTTGGTACCTTTCTAATTCACTGCACCACCTTTCAAGGTAACATTTTACCTTAAAGTGGATTTGTTATCGTCTTGGTTAGTCTGAAAAACTTGAGTCTGTTTAGCCCTCTAGTTTTAATTCAGACCTATCATGAATTATGATCACATCTTCAATACCGGTTAAGTACTTAAAGATGTTTATCACTGTCTTACAGTGATCTTCTCCAGAATATGACTGATCAATATCAAGCCTAGTATATTCATTGCATACATGATAGTAACTCATACGATCTCTCTTCTAATTGGAGATAATTTTAGAGAGATACACTCCATGGCTTATCATCATGAGACCTCTCTTGGAGTTTGCCATGCTAAACGCCTTTAGCATCAAATTAATATACATTCCTTGGGTCAAGCAGAACATCCTTTTAAATCTATTTATATAGATTTATATCCCCAATTTATAGGATGCTCCTCCCAAGTCATTCATGGAGGAAAGTTTAGACAATTTTATCTTTACTGATTGTAGCATTGGTGTGTTATTCCTTATCAGTAGTATATCAACATATAATACCAAGAATGTCACAGCACTCCCACTGACCCTTTTGTACACATAAGGTTCATTCTCATTTTTGATAAAATCAAACTCTTTTGATTGTCTCATCAAAACGAATGTTCCATCTTTGAGAAGCTTGCTTCAATCCATCAATGGATCATTATAGCTTAAAACACGATTTGCTTCAATCTTTGAAACAAATTCCTCTGGCTGTATCATACATACATTCTCCTCAAGTCTTTATTGAGGAAGGACGTCTCCACATCCATTTTGCCAGATTTCGTAATAAGCTGTAATCACAAGCAAAATCCAAATGGACTTGAGCATTACCGGTAATAAGGTTTTATTATAGTCAACTCCTTGACTTGAAAAACCTTTTAACAAGGTCTGGTCTTATAGGTCTCCACCTTGCCATTTGCCCCAGTCTTTCTCTTAAAGACCCATATACACCTTTAGGCACTATGCCCTTCGGTGGAGTAACCAGAGTCTATACTTGGTTCTCATACATGGAGTCCATTTTGGATTTCATGGCCATCTGCCATTTTTCTGAGTGTCTTCTACTCATAGCCTCATCGTATATAACTGGATCATCATCCTCTATGATGCGTACCTCATCATCATCCTCTATGATGAATCCATACCCCCCAGGTATCTTTGGTACTCTTCCAGATTTACGATTTGGTTGTGATACAATAGGTCTATCTACAGGTTCATCGGTTCGACTTAAAGTGCTTTGTGGTTCTTGAACTCCTTCAAGATCTATTTCCCTCCCACTAGCTTCTTCAATGATAAACACCTTTATCTAAGAAGGCAACGTGTAGGATTATAGTAATACTACCCTAAACTTTCTTTATGATATCCCACAAGTCTGCACTTGTCAGATTTTGTCCCAAACTTATCTTTGAAACCTTTTCACATAAGCTGGACAACCCCTTATCTTAACATACTTAAGAATAGGAATCTTCCCTATCCATAACCTTTATGGAGTCTTGGGGCCAGATTTTTGAGGTTACCTTATTTTGTAGATATGCAGCCGTTTCTAGGGTATAACCCCAGATGGATACTAGAATGTCGGTAAAAATCATCATGGACTGCACCATGTCCAACAAGGTACAATTTCTCCTTTTAGATATGAAAGTAGTATGCACACAAGCCAATCATATTTGATATGATGTAGCATATACTTTGTAATCTTATTCATTTATTAATAAAAGAATTGATTTTCTTAAAAAGGCATTTTATATTATCTACATAGTGCTGTTATATTAAATGTGATAAACCCATAGTTTTGAGCAATGCTTTTAGAATCATGATGGTGATCATGCTAATGAGATCTAAATTCAAGATAGCTCACAAACTAAAATCGTTCCTAATCGTTGGATTACTAAATAGGGGATTAGTGAATCCGGATAGATTAGTACATACATTGCTTTATCTTAAGAAGAGGATGATTGATCTCATAATCATTTATGTGGAGACACTAAAGCAAGTATGTAGGTGCTTATTAGAGAATAAGTTCACTGAACGTGGCTCGCTAAGGAATACCTAATGGAGTTTTACTCGCCTGTCAATAGAAATTCCTCTAGTGATAGTAGTACAAGTGATCCTTGGACTTGAGATCATCATAGTATCTTGTGTATGATGAGTTATACTTTGACATGTCCCTTAAGACCTTGTGGGTATATCAAAGGGTATGATTGGGTATAATTAGTTATACATGGAGATAGGTGAATGATCAACAAAGAATCTACCACGTCTAGTAAAAGATGTGAATGTCCTATGTGATTCGATAAATGACAACTCAGTAGTCCTTGGCCAAGGCAGAATGAAATTAGAAAGGAGTTTCTAATTTGCATTAATCAGAGTTGTGCATTTGGGAATCAAAATACATATAATTAAATAAAATAAGACTTGACAGTAAATCCATGTCTTATATTTAATTGGGACATTGTATGGTAGAAGGATTGAATTGTACGGTAACTATTTACTCAAAGGTTCTTTTGTGATTAATGTTGAAATCTATATTATCTGGAAAGTCGTTGATCGCTAAGGGGGCTTACCCTTATTGTAGAATAAATATTATTTATTTAAATGAATTAAATAGTTTAATTTATTTATTTAAATAAGATTAGAATTGTTCTAATTGATTTATTCACAACCGGTTTAATATGGAGAACCTAAAGGGTCACACCGCAAAAAGAAAAATATTTATTTAAGAAGTAAATGGCATAATTGTAATAATAAGTTAAGTGTATTTAATTTACTCTATGGAGATAGAATAAATTAAATAGCTTAATATTTATTATTTAATATTTTGGAAATATTAAATATAAATTAATAAGAGGAGTCTTATTATTATTATTACTTTTACTATTATTTAATTCCTAATAGGGATTGGAATTAATTAATAGAAGTACTCTCCCATGGATTCCTAATTGGATTAGGAGCATTATTAATTAAAGGAGTTTAATTATAATACAAACCCTAATCTTAAATAGTTTAGGGAAGGGTTATTCCTACATCTATAAATAAGAGGGGTCTTATCATAGATTAGGGTTACACTCTTGCATTAGATTGTGGAGAGTACTTACAATTTCTATAGAGATAGAAACTAGGGTTTTGCCAAATGCCCAACTTCTTGAATACTTGTTCTTCCTTGGTGGATCACCTCTAGAGGCCAAACACTTGGGTGGCTAACGTTGATCAAAGGAAGGAATCACACCGTAACATTCGAGGAGAACACGAAGGACTAGAAGTTGAACTTGTACAAGAGGAAGCTTTGTTCTACGAGGGTATAATTCTTATTTTCTTTCTCTTTCGTTTATATCGTTAATTGAGCACATTGATCGATAATGGTGATGGTTTGTATAAAAAATTTTAAAATCCGTTTTATCGCGCTTCCGCTCTATTTATGTAATTTGATTGCATGCTCGCGTTATATACAAACCTAACAGTGGTATCAGAGCCTAATCATGTGCTAATTATCGATCTTATGATTCCATGTATGAATTGATATGCGATACGATCGGATTTTGGGCTGAAGAAAATTTTTCTGAATCTGCGTCGCGGCGCGGCCGGGCCGCTTCCAGTTCATTCTGGAGCGCGGTCGCGCCCTAACCCAGAAAAACTTTTCTAGGGTGCAGCGCGGCCGCGCCGCTCCTAGTTCAAAATGGAGCGCGACCGCGCCGGTGTCCAGACTTTGAATTTTTTTTTGTTTTTCTCAATTAAAATAAATAGTTTATTTAATTGATAAAAGTTTAAAATAAAAGAGTTTATTTTATCTGGAATAGAATTTCAGATTGCTAAAATTAAAGGAGTTTAATTTGGATTTGGTTTTTGATTAAAATAAAAGAGTTTATTTTGTTTCAAAACTAAATATTAGCAAAACTTTTGCCCATTAATTGATATCAATGCATATATGAAATGGTTTTATTATTCCCGGGATGAATGTTATTTATTGATACATATAGAGATATGTATGATAATAAATAGGGATTGATTATGGACTATTGACCAATGTGTGATTGGATTTATTTTAGTGGATGCTTGAATGTATGGGTTTTTATAAATGGGGTCTGCGTACCTCGTCTTCTCTAAATTTTTCTTAATGTAAATTCTATCTCCCTCCTATGTACTTCCCCTTGACTGCTGATCAAGGTTTCTATTTATTGTAAGTAGTTTTTGTAATAGGAATAGTTAGAATTAATTTTGAAGAATTGGAGACAAAGGAGCAAGGAGCGCTTGAAGACCCGTTTGTAATGGAGCACGGGTTTAAATGTAATAGTTATATTTAAATTTAATTCTTGCACCCTAGGTTTGACCTTTTGGTTCACTTGGTGGCTCTAGTGAACCAAACTAGAATAAAAGTCCATAATCAATCCGGGTAGAATATAGTATTCTATATGTGCATGCTTACTATATATATATTATATATTATCCAACATGCTTCGCATGTAAAATAATATGACGCGTATTTTATATATATATGTGCATGCGCGCTAAACAAGATGAGACTAATAATAACAAACCCCTCAAAGTAATATATTAAGTCCTAAGCGTTCAAAGATATTTGGAATATCGAACGTCGCCTTATAGCATGGTAAAACAATAGAGTATTAAATATTTAATATGAGTTTGTTGTGTCACCACAAGGCAAGTATTAAATATTTAAGATGTTGCTTTATCACATTTGATCTTATAAATAGACTGAACGATGCTGTTTTGTTGTGTCACCACAAGGACAGTGTTTTTCTTTCGAATATATGGAAGTGCTAGGTTGGACTTAACTTGGATAATTTGATTCGGATGTATCACCACTTGATCAAAATAATCTAAGAGGCAAAATACAAGGAGTTACATAGTGATGTAATTGACAATAGTTGTCTACCTATTTATTTATATATCGCTTGTTGTGTCACCACAAGGCTATATACATTTGAAATGGGATCCTTAATCTCACTAGTAAATCTTTAATTAGAATTGCCGAACTATATAATGAGGGTAATATAGTTTGATGAAAATAGTGAGAGATACCAATTTAAAATAAAGACCTAATTTATTTTGGTAATTAATAAATTGAATGTATGCTAAAATGTTGTCTATTTCACATGCAGAATTTAAAAATGTCAAACTCACTATCACTGCGTAGCATACTTGATGCTAACAAACTGACCGGACCGAATTACACGGACTGGTTAAGGAATCTGAGAATTGTTCTCACTGCTGAAAAGATTTCTTATGTCCTAAATTCGCCAGTCCCTACAAGTGTTGCAGAAACAGCCTCTGAGGAAGAGATTGCTACTTTCAGAAAGTGGCAAGATGATGCAATCCTGGCTCAATGCATCATGCTCGCATCCATGAGTAACGAGCTTCAGCGTCAGCATAAAACTATGGATGCTCCTACTATATTGCTGCATCTCAAAGAGTTGTATGGTGAGCAAAGTAGGACTGCTAGATATCAGATATCTAAGGAGCTCTTCTGATCTCGTATGACCGAGGGCACTGCTGTTGAGACTCATGTCCTTAAGATGATCAATTTGATTGAACAACTTGGACAGCTAGGGTTCGTGATGGATGGGGAGTTAAGCCAAGATTTGATCTTGCAGTCACTCCCAGACACCTTCTCACAATTTGTTGTGAATTTTCACATGAATAAGTTGGACGTCAGCTTGCATGAGTTACTTAACATGCTGAAAACTGCTGAAGGTCACTTCTCATCCAACAAGAACCAAGTCTTACTAGTGGATGATTCTTCCAAGAAAAGGAAGAGGCCCAAGGTATCTTCTGAAAAGAAGAAAAACAAGAAGGCTAAGGGCAAGGCGAAGAGAAAGGATAATAAGAAACCTGATCCAGATAGCAAAGGAATTTGCTACCATTGCAATAAGTCGGGACACTGGAAGAGGAACTGCAAGGAGTATCTTGCGGGATAAAAGAAGCTTGGAGAAGCTTCGACTTCCGATCTAGGTTTGTTCATGATTGAAATTAATTTTTCTGAAAGTCAAAATTCTACTTGGGTATTGGATACCGGCTGTAGTTCTCACATATGTAATAATATGCAGGGACTAAGCAGAAGTAGGAAGCTGAACAAGGATGAAGTCGTCCTATGAGTGGGAAATGGAGCAAAGGTTGCTGCATTAGCTGTAGGGACTTATCATTTAGCACTGCCTTCGGGCAAGTTCATTAGTTTAAATAATTGTTATTATGTTCCAACACTCATTAGAAATATTATTTCAATTTCTGTATTGGATATGGATGGTTTTGATATTATAATAAAGAATAACAGTTGTTCTATTTATAATAAAAATATTTTATATGGTGTTGGGAACTTACTGAATGGACTATACATACTTGACTTGCATGAAACTATACTTCAAATTAAACAAACTAAGAAAAGAAAAAGAGATGATGTTAATTATACCTTTATATGGCACTGTAGACTCGATCATATCAATGAAACAAGATTATCCAAGTTGCATAAAGATGGGCTTTTAGAGCTATCTGATTATGAATCATATCCAACTTGTGAATCTTGTCTCATGGGTAAAATGACTAAATCCTCTTTTACTGGAAAAGGAGAAAGAGTTACAGAGTTGTTAGCGTTGGTACACACAGACGTTTGTGGACCTATGACAACGAATGCACGAGGAGGGTATTCTTATTTTATTACTTTCACTGATGATCATTCTAGATTTGGATATGTGTATTTAATGAAATACAAATCTGAATCGTTTGAAAAGTTCAAAGAATTCAGAAGTGAAGTAGAGAAGCAAACTAGTAAGAGTATTAAGATTCTTCGATCGGATCGAGGAGGGGAATACTTGACCAATGAGTTTCTCAATTGTCTCAAAGAAAATGGTATAATCTCACAATGGACTCCACCAGGGACACCACAGTTGAATGGTGTATCTAAAAGGAGAAATCGAACATTGTTGGACATGGTTTGTTCCATGATGAGTTTTACCGACCTTCCAGTATCTTTCTGGAGTTATGCCCTAGAATCGGCTGCATACCTACTTAACAAGGTACCTACCAAATCCGTCCCAAAGACCCCATATGAGATATGGACAAGGAGGAAACCAAATCTTAAGCATGTTAAGACTTGGGGTTGTCCAGCTTATGTCAAAAGGTTTGAGCAAGATAAGTTGAAGACTAGATCCGACAAGTGTAGATTTCTGGGATACCCTAAAGAAACATCAGGGTATTATTTCTATCACCCGACTGATCAAAAGGTGTTTGTTGCGAAACACGCTGCCTTCTTGAAAAAGGAGTTTAACCTTGAAGGGGTCAGTGGGAGTAAGATATATCTTGAAGAAGTTCAAGAACCACAAAATACTCCGGATCAAAGTCAGGTACCTGACCAAGTAGAAGAACCTACTGTACCACAACCTATTCGTAAATCTGGAAGAGTACCGAAGATACCTGAAAGGTATAGATTCATCATAGAGGATGATGATGAGGTACGCATCATAGATGATGATGATCCATTGACTTACGAATAAAAGGCTTTAATTTTGATGAGTAGTGAAGACTCAGAGAAATGGCTAGAAGCCATGAAATCCGAGATGGACTCCATGTATGAAAACCAAGTATGGACTTTGGTTTCACCACCTGAGGGCATTAGGCCTATTGGGTGTAAATGGGTCTTTAAGAGAAAGACTGGAGCAGATGGCAAGGTAGAGACCTATAAGGCCTGACTGGTTGAAAAAGGTTTCAAACAAAGACAAGGAGTTGACTATGATGAAACCTTCTCACCAGTAGCTATGCTCAAGTCCATTCGGATTTTGCTTGCAATTGTAGCTTATTATGACTACGAGATCTGGCAAATGGACGTGAAAACGGCCTTCCTCAATGGAGAGCTTGAGGAGAATGTATATATGATACAGCTAGAGGGTTTTATTTCAAAGGTTGGAACAAACCAAGTCTGTAAGCTACAACGATCCATTTATGGATTGAAGCAAGCTTCTCGAAGATGGAACATCCGTTTTGGTGAGATAATCAAAAGGTTTGATTTTATCAAAAATGAGGATGAACCTTGTGTATACAAGAAGGTTAGTGGCAGCGCTATTTCATTCCTTGTATTATATGTTGATGACATATTACTGATAGGGAATGATGTTCCTATGCTACAGTCGATCAAAATTTGGTTATCTAAACACTTCTCCATGAAGGACTTGGGTGAGGCATCCTATATTTTGGGGATAAAGATCTATAGAGATAGATCTAAAAGGATACTGGGCTTGACCCAAGAAAAGTACATTGACTCGATGCTAAAGAAGTTTAGCATGGAAGATTCCAAGAGAGGTCTCATGCCGATGAGTCATGGAATACATCTCTCCAAGAAACAGGCCCCAAAGACACCTGAGGAGAGAGACCGGATGAGTAAGATTCTTTATACTTCCGTAATAGGATCTATCATGTACGGTATGATATGTACTAGACCAGATGTCGCCCATGCACTTAGTGTAACAAGCAGATATCAGTCGAATCCAGGAGAAGAGCACTGGAAGGCAGTGAAAAACATCCTAAAGTACTTGAGAAGAACTAAGGATGTATTTCTTGTCTACGGTGGGTCTGAATTGAAACTAGAGGGCTATACAGACTCAAGTTTTCAAACGGACCAAGATAACAGTAAATCCGTTTCAGGGTACGTGTTTACCTTAAACGGTGGCGCAGTGAGTTGGAAAAGTTCCAAGCAGCAAACTGTTGCTGATTCAGTGACAGAGGCAGAGTACATAGCTGCAAGTGAAGCTGCAAAGGAAGCTGTTTGGATGAAGAAGTTCATAGCTGAACTTGGAGTGGTTCCTAGCATTAGAGGAGCAGTACCTTTATTCTGTGACAACAATGGAGTTGTTGCGCAGGCTAAGGAACCCAGGTCTCATCAGAAATCCAAACACGTGTTGTGGCGGTTTCATTTGATTAGAGAGATCATTGAAAGAGGAGAAGTCACCCTGGAGCGTGTGGATTCTAAAGACAACATTGCAGATCCATTTACTAAAGTTTTAACTCAACAGCAGTTTGATCGTCACTTAGAGAAGATGGGTATTAGATACCATGGCGATTGGCTTTAGTGCAAGTGGGAGATTGAAAGTAGTATGCACACAAGCCAATCATATTTGATATGATGTAGCATATACTTTGTAATATTATTCATTTATTAATAAAAGAATTGATTTTCTTAAAAAGACATTTTATATTATCTACATAGTGCTGTTATATTAAATGTGATAAACCCATAGTTTTGAGCAATGCTTTTAGAATCATGATGGTGATCATGCTAATGAGATCTAAATTCAAGATAGCTCACAAACTAAAATCGTTCCTAATCGTTGGATTACTAAATAGGGGATTAGTGAATCCGGATAGATTAGTACATACGTTGCTTGCTCTTAAGAAGAGGATGATTGATCTCATAATCATTTGTGTGGAGACACTAAAGCAAGTATGTAGGTGCTTATTAGAGAATAAGCTCACTGAACGTGGCTCGCTAAGGAATACCTAATGGAGTTTTACTCGCCTGTCAATAGGAATTCCTCTAGTGATAGTAGTACAAGTGATCCTTGGACTTGAGATCATCATAGTATCTTGTGTATGATGAGTTATATACTTTGACATGTCCCTTAAGACCTTGTGGGTATATCAAAGGGTATGATTGGGTATAATTAGTTATACATGGAGATAGGTGAATGATCAACAAAGAATCTACCACGTCTAGTAAAAGATGTGAATGTCCTATGTGATTCGATAAATGACAACTCAGTAGTCCTTGGCCAAGGCAGAATGAAATTAGAAAGGAGTTTCTAATTTGCATTAATCAGAGTTGTGCATTTGGGAATCGAAATACATATAATTAAATAAAATAAGACTTGACAGTAAATCCATGTCTTATATTTAATTGGGACATTGTATGGTAGAAGGATTGAATTGTACGGTAACTATTTACTCAAAGGTTCTTTTGTGATTAATGTTGAAATCTATATTATCTGGAAAGTCGTTGATCGCTAAGGGGGCTTACCCTTATTGTAGAATAAATATTATTTATTTAAATAAATTAAATAGTTTAATTTATTTATTTAAATAAGATTAGAATTGTTCTAATTGATTTATTCACAATCGGTTTAATATGGAGAACCTAAAGGGTCACACCGCAAAAAGGAAAATATTTATTTAAGAAGTAAATGGCATAATTGTAATATATAAGTTAAGTGTATTTAATTTACTCTATGGAGATAGAATAAATTAAATAGCTTAATATTTATTAATTAATATTTTGGAAATATTAAATATAAATTAATAAGAGGAGTCTTATTATTATTATTATTACTTTTACTATTATTTAATTCCTAATAGGAATTGGGAATTAATTAATAGAAGTACTCTCCCATGGATTCCTAATTGGATTAGGAGCATTATTAATTAAAGGAGTTTAATTATAATACAAATCCTATTCCTAAATAGTTTAGGGAAGGGTTATTCCTACATCTATAAATAAGAGGGGTCTTATCATAGATTAGGGTTACACACTCTTGCATTAGATTGTGGAGAGTACTTACAATTTCTATAGAGATAGAAACTAGGGTTTTGCCAAATACCCAACTTCTTGAATACTTGTTCTTCCTTGGTGGATCACCTCTAGAGGCCAAACACTTGGGTGGCTAACGTTGATCAAAGGAAGGAATCACACCGTAGCATTCGAGGAGAACACGAAGGACTAGGAGTTGAACTTGTACCTGAGGAAGCTTTGTTCTACGAGGGTATAATTCTTATTCTCTTTCTCTTTCGTTTATATCGTTAATTGAGCACATTGATCGATCATGGTGATGGTTTGTATAAAAAATTTTAAAATCCGTTTTATCGCGTTTCCGCTCTCTTTATGTAATTTGATTGCATGCTCGCGTTATATACAAACCTAACAAGATACACCAATCAATTATTGCGTATCAGGAGGTTTTCGTTATGAGAAAATACCATTTTGAGATGATCTAGAAACTCATTGCATAAGTATTCTTTCTTTGATCTGATCAAAGAATCTTAATACTTTGTCAATTTGTTTCACTTCTGAATTCTTTGAATATTTCAAATGATTCAGACTTGTATTTCATCAAATACACACATTCAACTCTTTGAATGACCATCTCCTTTTTTTCTTTTACTAGTTTGTTCAATTTGCAAAATTATTTTTCATGTAAGTCAAGTTTACAAAGTCCATCAAGTGATCTTCCAGTTTCAAACAAAACACTATCATTATAAATGGAACAATAATTGTTCTTAAATATAATACCAGAACCTTCCTTGTCCAACAACGAAAGTTCTAATGTTTCTAATGAGAACTGGAACATAATAACAATTTATTAACTTAATAAACTTGTCCATAGGCAATGCTAAACTATAAGTTCCTATGGTTAACGCAACAACCTTTGCTCCATTCCGACACATAAGATTACTTACTCTTTATTTAGCTTTCTACTTCTACTTAGTCTCTGCATTGGATTGCATACGTGAGAACTACAACCAGTATCCAATACCCAAGTAGAACCTTGACTTATAGAAAAATTTATTTTAATCATGAACAAACCTATATTTGTAACTGAAGCTTCACTAAGCTTCTTCTGGTTACCCTCTGTAAGATTCTCCTTACAGTTTTCCTTTCCAGTATCCGGGCTTATTGCAGTGGAAGCAAACTCCTTTGCTATCTGCATCAGTCTTGTTCTTATTGTCCTTTGTTTTTGCCTTTCCATTTACCTTCTTTAAATTGTTCTTCTTTTAAGAAGATCCTTTGGCCCTCTTCCGCTTCCTGGAAGATCATCTAACAGTAAGACTTGGTCTTTCTTGGTGGAAAGTGACTCTTTACAGTTTTCAACATGTTTAAGCAACTCAGGCAGGCTGACATATAGCTTGTTCATGTGGAAATTCACAACAATTTGTGAGAAAGAGTCCGGTAGTGATTGCAAGATCAAATCTTGGATCAACTCTCCATCCATTAAAACCAGTTGTCCCAATTGTTCAATCAGATTGATCATTTTGAGGACATTTGTCTATACTGTAGTGCCATCGGTTATTCTAGATTGGAAGAGCTCCTTAGATATCTGATATCTAATAGTCCTACTTTCCTCACCGTTCAACTCCTTGAAGGTGCAGGAGTATAATAGGAGCATCCATAGTTTCATGCTGACGCTGTAGCTCGTTACTCATGGATGCGAGCATGATGCATTGAGCCAACTGTGCATCATCTTGCCACTTTCTAAAAGTAGTAATCTCTTCCTCAGAGGCATTGTCTGCAACCATTGCAGGGATAGGCGTATTAAGGACATAAGATAGCTTTTCAGCCTTGAGAACTATTCTCAAATTTCTTAATCAGTCCGTTTAATACGGTCCGATTAATTAGCATCCAATATGCTCCGCAGTGATAGTAAATTAGACATTGTAAAATTCTGTAAATGAATTTGTAATTTAACAACATTTTAGCATACATTCATTTCTGAATAACCAAAATAAATTAGGTCTTTATTTTAAATTGGTATCTCCCACTATTTTCATCAAACTATATTACCCTCAAAATATAGTTCGGCAAATCTAATTAAAGATTTGCTAGTGAGAATAAGGATCCCATTTCAAATGTATATAGCCTTGTGGTGACACAACAAACGATATATATATATAAATAGGTAGACAACTATTGTCAATTACATCACTATGTAACTCCTTTTATTTTGCCTCTTAGATTATTTTGATCAAGTGGTGACACATCCGAATCAAAATTATCCAAGTTAAGTCCAACCTAGCACTTCCATATATTCGAAAGAAAAACACTGTCCTTGTGGTGACACAACAAAACAACATCATTCAGTCTATGTATAAGCATCAAATGTGATAAAGCAACATCTTAAATATTTTAATACTTTCCTTGTGGTGACACAACAAACTCATATTAAATATTTAATACTCTATTGCTTTACCATGCTAGAAGGCGATGTTCGATATTCCAAATATCTTTGAACGCTTAGGACTTAATATAATTTCTTTGAGGGTTTGTTATTATTTGTCTCATCTTGCTTAGCGCGCATGCACATATATATATAAAATACGCGTCATATTATTTAACATGCGAAGCATGTTGTATAATATATAATATATACATAGTAAGCATGCACATATAGAATACTATATTCTACCCGGATTGATTATGGACTTTTATTCTAGTTTGGTTCACTAGAGCCACCAAGTGAACCAAAAGGTCAAACCTAGGGTGCAAGAACAAAATTTAAATATAACTATTACATTTAAACCCGGGCTCCATTACAAACGGGTCTTCAAGCGCTCCTTGCTCCTTTGTCTCCAATTCTTCAAGTAATTCTAACTAAACCTATTACATAAACTATTTACAATAAATAGAAACCTTGATCAGCAGTCAAGGGGAAGTACATAGGAGTGAGATAGAATTTACATTAAGAAAAATTAGAGAAGACGAGGTACGCAGACCCCATTTATAAAAGCCCATTCATTCAAGCATCCACTAAAATAAATCCAATCACACATTGGTCAATAGTCCATAATCAATCCCTATTTATTATCATACATATCTCCAAATGTATCAATAAATAACATTCATCTCATGAATAATAAAACCATTCCATATATGCATTGATATCAATTAATGGGCAATTAAAAGTTTACTAGAAATCCAATTTTGAAACAAAAATAAGCTCCTTTATTTTAATCAAAATTTAAATCATAATAATCTTATTTATTTTATTTTATTCAATTTTGAATAAAAATAAACCCTTTATGTTTTAATCAAATTCCAAATCAAAATAAACTCCTTTATTTTAATTAACATGGAAACCAATTTCAAGTTCAAAACTAACTCTTTTATTTTAACTTAAAATTGTTGGAAAATAAAATATGTTGAATCCTATTCCTTATCAAAATAAACATCTTTATTTTTAAGGAAACATGGAATCCTATTCCATATGTGAATAAACTCTTTTATTCTAGGAAACATGGAATCCTATTCCATATATGAATAAACTCATTTATTCTAAATTTATATCAATTAAATAAACCATTTATTTTAATTGAAGGAAAATTTTATTTTTCGGATTCTGCTGGCCGGCGTAGCTGCGCCCCAAATGAACTGGGAAACGGCGCAGCTGCGCCGGGGCGCAGGTGCGCTCCAAAATGAACTGGAGCCGGCGCAGCTGCGCCGCGTAGCAGATTTCGGGAAAACAGGTTATGCCCAAAAATTCGATCCAATCGCATATCATACACACATGGAATCATCATAATCGATAATTAGCACAAGGTTAGGCTTTGATACCACTGTCAGGTTTGTATATAGCGCGAACATGCAATCAAATTACATAAATAGTGCGGAAGCGCAATAAAACGGATTTTAAAATTTTTCATACAAACGATCACCATGATCATCCATGTGCTCAATTATCAATTAAATGAAAGAGATAAAGATTAAGAAATTATACCCTCGTAGAACCGTGCTTCCTCGGGTACAAGTTCACCTCCAATTCCTTCGCGTTCTCCTTGAATTCCACCGATGGGATTCCTTCCTTTGATCAACGTTAGCCACCCAAGTGTTTGGCCTCTAGAGGTGATCCACCAAGGAATAATAGATGTTCAAGAAGATGGGTGTTAGCAAAACCCTAGTTTCTATCTCTATAGAAATTGTAAGTACTCTCTCTCCAATTCTCATGGAAGAGTGTGTAAATTGTCTAACAATCTGACTGTCTAACCCCAAATCATAATAAGACTCCTCTTATTTATAGATATAGGGAACCCTCCTAAACTATTTAGGATTAGAGTTTTTATTTTAATTAAACTCCTTTAATTAATTAAACTCCTAATCCAATTAGGAATTTATTAGAGAGTAATTCTATTAATTAATTCTCAATCCCTATTAGGAAATAAATAATAGTAATTGTAATAATAATAAGACTCCTCTTATTAATTTATATTTAATATTTCCAAAATATTAAGCTATTTAATTTATTCTATCTCCATAGATTAAATTAAATACACTTAACTTATTATTACGATTATGTCATTTACTTCTTAAATAAATATTTTCCTTTTGCGGTGTGACCCTTTAGGCTCTCCATATTAAACCGGTTGTGAATAAATCAATTAGAACAATTTTAATCTTATTTAAATAAATAAATTAAACTATTTAATTTATTTAAATAAATAATATTTATTCTACAATAAGGGTAAGCCCCCTTAGCGATCAACGACTTTCCAGATAATATAGATTTCAACATCAATCACAAAAGAACCTTTCAGTGAATAGTTACCGTACAATTCAATCCTTCTACCATACAATGTCCCAATTAAATATAAGACATGGAATTACTGTCAAGTCTTATTTTATTTAATTATATGTATTTCGATTCCCAATGAACAACTTGATAATGCAAATTAGAAACTCCTTTCTAATTTCATTCTGCTTTGGCCAAAGACTTCTGAGTCGTCATTTATCGAATCACATAAGACATTCACTCCTTTTACTAGAAGTGGTAGATTCTTTGTTGATCATTCACCTGTCTCCATGTATAACTTATTGTACCCAATCATACCCTTTGATATACCCTAAAGGTCTTAAGGGACATGCCAAAGCATAACTCATCATACACAAGATAATATGATGATCTGAAGTCCAAAGATCACTTGTACTATTATCACTAGAGGAATTCCTATTGATAGACGAGTAAAACTCCATTAGGTATTCCTCAGCGAGCCACGTTCAGTGAACTTATTCTCCAATAAGCACCTACATACTTGCTTTAGTGTCTCCACACAAATGATTATCAGATCAATCATCCTCTTCTTAAGAGCAAGCAACGTATGTACTAATCTATCCGGATTCACTAATCCCCTTTTTAGTAATCCAACGATTAGGAATGATTTTAGTTTGCAAGCTATCTTAAATTTAGATCTCATTAGCATGATCACCATCATGATTCTAAAAGCATTGCTCAAAACTATGAGTTTATCACATTTAATATAACAGCACCATGTAGATAAAGTAAAATGCCTTTAACAACCGAATAAGATTACAAAGTATATACTACATCATATCAAATATGATTGGCTTGTGTGCATACTACTTTCACAAACAGGTGCCAAGTGAAAGTAGTATGCACACAAGCCAATCATATTTGATATGATGTAGCATATACTTTGTAATCTTATTCATTTATTAATAAAAGAATTGATTTTCTTAAAAGACATTTTATATTATCCACATAGTGCTGTTATATTAAATGTGATAAACCCATAGTTTTGAGCAATGCTTTTAGAATCATGATGGTGATCATGCTAATGAGATCTAAATTTGAGATAGCTCACAAACTAGAATTGTTCCTAATCGTTGGATTACTAAATTGGGGATTAGTGAATCCGGATAGATTAGTACATACGTTGCTTGGTCTTAGGAAGAGGATGATTGATCTCATAATTATTTGTGTGGAGACACTAAAGCAAGTATGTAGGTGCTTATTGGAGAATAAGTTCACTGAACGTGGCTCGCTAAGGAATACCTAATGGAGTTTTACTCGCCTGTCAATAGGAATTCCTCTAGTGATAGTAGTACAAGAGATCCTTGGACTTGAGATCATCATAGTATCTTGTGTATGATGAGTTATACTTTGACATGTCCCTTAAGACCTTGTGGGTATATCAAAGGGTATGATTGGGTATAATTAGTTGTACATGGAGGTAGGTGAATGATCAACAAAGAATCTACCTCGTCTAGTAAAAGATGTGAATGTCCTATGTGATTCGATAAATGATAACTCAGTAGTCCTTGGCCAAGGCAGAATGAAATTAGAAAGGAGTTTCTAATTTGCATTAATTAGAGTTGTGCATTTGGGAATCGAAATACATATAATTAAATAAAATAAGACTTGACAGTAAATCCATGTCTTATATTTAATTGGGATATTGTATGGTAGAAGGATTGAATTGTACGGTAACTATTTACTCAAAGGTTCTTTTGTGATTAATGTTGAAATCTATATTATCTGGAAAGTCGTTGATCGCTAAGGGGGCTTACCCTTATTGTAGAATAAATATTATTTATTTAAATGAATTAAATAGTTTAATTTATTTATTTAAATAAGATTAGAATTGTTCTAATTGATTTATTCACAACCGGTTTAATATGGAGAACCTAAAAGGTCACACCGCAAAAGGAAAATGTTTATTTAAGAAGTAAATGTCATAATTGTAATAATAAGTTAAGTGTATTTAATTTACTCTATGGAGATAGAATAAATTAAATAGCTTAATATTTATTATTTAAATAGTTTGGAAATATTAAATATAAATTAATAAGAGGACTCTTATTATTATTATTACTTTTACTATTATTTAATTCCTAATAGGGATTGGGAATTAATTAATAGAAGTACTCTCCCATGGATTCCTAATTGGATTAGGAGCATAATTAATTAAAGGAGTTTAATTATAATACAAACCCTAATCTTAAATAGTTTAGGGAAGGGTTATTCCTACATCTGTAAATAATAGGGGTCTTATCATAGATTAGGGTTACACACTCTTGCATTAGATTGTGGAGAGTACTTACAATTTCTATAGAGATAGAAACTAGGGTTTTGTCAAATACCCAACTTCTTGAATACTTGTTCTTCCTTGGTGGATCACCTCTAGAGGCCAAACACTTGGGTGACTAACGTTGATCAAAGGAAGGAATCACACCGTAGCATTCGAGGAGAACACGAAGGACTAGGAGTTGAACTTGTACCCGAGGAAGCTTTGTTCTACGAGGGTATAACTATTATTCTCTTTCTCTTTCGTTTATATCGTTAATTGAGCACATTGATCGATCATGGTGATGGTTTGTATAAAAATTTTAAAATCTGTTTTATCGCGCTTCCGCTCTATTTATGTAATTTGATTGCATGCTCGCGTTATATACAAACCTAACAGTGGTATCAGAGCCTAATCATGTGCTAATTATCGATCTTATGATTCCATGTATGAATTGATATGCGATACGATCGGATTTTGGGCTGAAGAAAATTTTTCTGAATCTGCGTCGCGGCGCGGCCGCGCCGTTTTCAGTTCATTCTGGAGCGCGGTCGCGCCCTAACCCAGAAAAACTTTTCTGGGGTGCAGCGCGGCCGCGCCGCTCCTAGTTCAAAATGGAGCGCGGTCGCGCCGGTGTTCAGACTTTGAAAATTTTTTGTTTTTCTCAATTAAAACAAATGGTTTATTTAATTGATAAAAGTTTAAAATAAAAGAGTTTATTTTATCTAGAATAGGATTTCAGATTGCTAAAATTAAAGGAGTTTAATTTGGATTTGGTTTTTGATTAAAATAAAAGAGTTTATTTTGTTTCAAAACTAAATATTAGCAAAACTTTTGCCCATTAATTGATATCAATGCATATATGGAATGGTTTTATTATTCATGGGATGAATGTTATTTATTGATACATATAGAGATATGTATGATAATTAATAGGGATTGATTATGGACTATTGACCAATGTGTGATTGGATTTATTTTAGTGGATGCTTGAATGTATGGGTTTTTATAAATGGGGTCTGCGTACCTCGTCTTCTCTAAATTTTTCTTAATGTAAATTCTATCTCCCTCCTATGTACTTCCCCTTGACTGCTGATCAAGGTTTCTATTTATTGTAAGTAATTTCTGTAATAGGAATAGTTAGAATTAATTTTGAAGAATTGGAGACAAAGGAGCAAGGAGCGCTTGAAGACCCGTTTGTAATGGAGCCCGGGTTTAAATGTAATAGTTATATTTAAATTTAATTCTTGCACCCTAGGTTTGACCTTTTGGTTCACTTGGTGGCTCTAGTGAACCAAACTAGAATAAAAGTCCATAATCAATCCTGGTAGAATATAGTATTCTATATGTGCATGCTTACTATATATATTATATATTATCCAACATGCTTCGCATGTAAAATAATATGACGCGTATTTTATATATATATGTGCATGCGCGCTAAGCAAGATGAGACTAATAATAACAAACCCCTCATAGAAATCATATTAAGTCCTAAGCGTTCAAAGATATTTGGAATATCGAACGTCGCCTTCTAGCATGGTAAAACGATAGAGCATTAAATATTTAATATGAGTTTGTTGTGCACACACAAGGCGAGTATTAAATATTTAAGATGTTGTTTTATCACATTTGATGCTTATTAAGGAATTGAACATTACTGCTTTGTTGTGCACACACAAGGGCGGTCTTTTTCTCTTCACATATATGGAAGTGCTAGGCTGGACTTAACTTAGATTATTTTAGTTCGAATGTGCACACACTTGACCATTATAATCTAAGAGGCAAAATACAAGGAATTACATAGTGATGTAATTGACAATAGTTGTCTACTTATTTATTTATATATAGTTTGTTGTGCACACACAAGGCTATATATATTTGAAATGGGATCCTTAATCTCACTAGCAAATCTTTAATTAGATTTGCCGAACTATATATATTGAGGGTAATATAGTTTGATGAAAATAGTGGGACATACCAATTTAAATAAAGACCTAATTTATTTTGGTAATTAATTAAATGAATGTATGCTAAAATGTTGTCTATTTCACATGCAGAATTTAAAAATGTCAAACTCACTATCACTGCGTAGCATACTTGATGCTAACAAACTGACCGAACCGAATTACACGGACTGGTTAAGGAATCTGAGAATTGTTCTCACTGCTGAAAAGATTTCTTATGTCCTAAATTCGCCTGTCCCTGCAAGTATTGCAGAAACAGCCTCTGAGGAAGAGATTGCTACTTTCAGAAAGTGGCAAGATGATGCAATCCTGGCTCAATGCATCATGCTCGCATCCATGAGTAACGAGCTTCAGCGTCAGCATGAAACTATGGATGCTCCTACTATATTGTTGCACCTCAAAGAGTTGTATGGTGAGAAAAGTAGGACTGCTAGATATCAGATATCTAAGGAGCTCTTCCGATCTCGTATGACCGAGGGCACTGCTGTTGAGACTCATGTCCTTAAGATGATCAATTTGATTGAACAACTTGGACAGCTAGGGTTCGTGATGGATGGGGAGTTAAGCCAAGATTTGATCTTGCAGTCACTCCCGGACACCTTCTCACAATTTGTTGTGAATTTTCACATGAATAAGTTGGATGTCAGCTTGCCTGAGCTACTTAACATGCTGAAAACTACTGAAGGTCACTTCTCATCCAACAAGAACCAAGTCTTACTAGTGGATGATTCTTCCAAGAAAAGGAAGAGGCCCAAGGTATCTTCTGAAAAGAAGAAAAACAAGAAGGCTAAGGGCAAGGCGAAGGGAAAGGATAAAAAGAAACCTGATCCAGATAGCAAAGGAATTTGCTACCATTGCAATAAGCCGGGACACTGGAAGAGGAACTGCAAGGAGTATCTTGCGGACCAAAAGAAGCTTGGAGAAGCTTCGACTTCCGATCTAGGTTTGTTCATGATTGAAATTAATTTTTCTGAAAGTCAAAATTCTACTTGGGTATTGGATACCGGCTGTAGTTCTCACATATGTAATAATATGCAGGGACTAAGCAGAAGTAGGAAGCTGAACAAGGATGAAGTCGTCCTACGAGTGGGAAATGGAGCAAAGGTTGCTGCATTGGTTGTAGGGACTTATTGTTTAGCACTGCTTTCGGGCAAGTTCATTAGTTTAAATAATTGTTATTATGTTCCAACACTCATTAGAAATATTATTTCAATTTCTGTATTGGATATGGATGGTTTTGATATTATAATAAAGAATAACAGTTGTTCTATTTATAATAAAAATGTTTTATATGGTGTTGGCAATTTACTGAATGGACTTTACATACTTGACTTGCATGAAAATATACTTCAAATTGAACAAACTAAGAAAAGAAAAAGAGATGATGTTAATTATACCTTTATGTGGCACTGTAGACTCGGTCATATCAATGAAATAAGATTATCCAAGTTGCATAAAGATGGGCTTTTAGAGCTATCTGATTACGAATCATATCCAACTTGTGAATCTTGTCTCATGGGTAAGATGACTAAATCTCCTTTTAGTGGAAAAGGAGAAAGAGTTACAGAGTTGTTAGCGTTGGTACACACAGACGTTTGTGGACCTATGACAACGAATGCACGAGGAGGGTATTCTTATTTTATTACTTTCACTGATGATCATTCTAGATTTGGATATGTGTATTTAATGAAATACAAATCTGAATCATTTGAAAAGTTCAAAGAATTCAGAAGTGAAGTAGAGAAGCAAACTGGTAAGAGTATTAAGATTCTTCGATCGGATCGAGGAGGGGAATACTTGACCAATGAGTTTCTCAATTGTCTCAAAGAAAATGGTATAATCTCACAATGGACTCCACCAAGGACACCACAGTTGAATGGTGTATCTGAAAGGAGAAATCGAACATTGTTGGACATGGTTCGTTCCATGATGAGTTTTACCGACCTTCCAATATCCTTCTGGGGTTATGCCCTAGAAACGGCTGCATACCTACTTAACAAGGTACCTACCAAATCCGTCCCAAGGACCCCATATGAGATATGGACAGGGAGGAAACCTAGTCTTAAGCATGTTAAGACTTGGGGTTGTCCAGCTTTTGTCAAAAGGTTTGAGCATGACAAGCTGAAGACTAGATCCGATAAATGTAGATTTGTGGGATATCCTAAAGAAAGTTTAGGATATTATTTCTATCATCCTACTGATCAAAAGGTGTTTGTTGCGAAACACGCTGCCTTCTTGGAAAAGGAGTTTATTCTTGAAAGGGTTAGTGGGAGTAAGATATATCTTGAAGAAGTTCAAGAACCACAAAATACTACGGATCAAAGTCAGGTACCTGACCAAGTAGAAGAACCTACTGTACCACTACCTATTCGTAAATCTGGAAGAGTACCGAAGATACCTGAAAGGTATGGATTCATCATAGAGGATGATGATGAGGTACGCATCATAGATGATGATGATCCATTGACTTACGAAGAGGCTATGAGTAGTGAAGACTTAGAGAAATGGCTAGAAGCCATGAAATCTGAGATGGACTCCATGTATGAAAACCAAGTATGGACTTTGGTTTTGCCACCTGAGGGCATTAAGCCTATTGGGTATAAATGGGTCTTTAAGAGAAAGACTGGGGCAGATGGCAAGGTAGAGACCTATAAGGCCCGACTGGTTGCAAAAGGTTTTAAACAAAGACAAGGAGTTGACTATGATGAAACCTTCTCACCAATAGCAATGCTCAAGTCCACTCGAATTTTGCTTGCAATTGCAGCTTATTATGACTATGAGATCTGGCAAATGGACGTGAAAACGGCCTTCCTCAATGGAGAGCTTGAGGAGAATGTATATATGATACAGCTAGAGGGTTTTGTTTCAACTGTTGGAACAAACCAAGTCTGTAAGCTACAACGATCCATTTATGGATTGAAGCAAGCTTCTCGAAGATGGAACATCCGTTTTGATGAGATAATCAAAAGGTTTGATTTTATCAAAAATGAGGATGAACCATGTGTGTACAAGAAGGTTAGTGGGAGCGCTGTTTCATTCCTTGTATTATATGTTGATGACATATTACTGATAGGGAATGATGTTCCTATGCTACAGTCGATCAAAATTTGGTTATCTAAACACTTCTCCATGAAGGACTTGGGTGAGGCATCCTATATTTTGGGGATAAAGATCTATAGAGATAGATCTAAAAGGATGCTGGGCTTGACCCAAGGAAAGTACATTGACTCGATGCTAAAGAAGTTTAGCATGGAAGATTCCAAGAGAGGTCTCATACCGATGAGCCATGGAATACATCTCTCCAAGAAACAGGCCCCAAAGACACCTGAGGAGAGAGACCGGATGAGTAAGATTCCTTATGCTTCCGCAATAGGATCTATTGTGTACGGTATGATATGTACTAGACCATATGTCGCTCATGCACTTAGTGTAACAAGCAGATATCAGTCGAATCCAGGAGAAGAGCACTGGAAGGCAGTGAAAAACATCCTAAAGTACTTGAGAAGAACTAAGGATGTATTTCTTGTCTACGGTGGGTCTGAATTGAAACTAGAGGGCTATACAGACTCAAGTTTTCAAACGGACCAAGATGACAGTAAATCCGTTTCAGGGTACGTGTTTACCTTAAACGGTGGCGCAGTGAGTTGGAAAAGTTCCAAGCAGCAAACAGTTGTTGATTCGGTGACAGAGGCAGAGTACATAGCTGCAAGTGAAGCTGCAAAGGAAGCTGTTTGGATGAAGAAGTTCATAACTGAACTTGGAGTGGTTCCTAGCATTAGAGGAGCCGTACCTTTATTCTGTGACAACAACGGAGCTGTTGCGCAAGCTAAGGAACCCAGGTCTCATCAGAAATCCAAACATGTGTTGCGGCGGTTTCATTTGATTAGAGAGATCATTGAAAGAGGAGATGTCACCCTGGAACGTGTGGACTCTCAAGACAACATTGCATATCCATTTACTAAAGCTTTAACTCAACAGCAGTTTGATCGTCACTTAGAGAAGATGGGTATTAAGTACCATGGCGATTGGCTTTAGTGCAAGTGGGAGATTGAAAGTAGTATGCACACAAGTCAATCATATTTGATATGATGTAGCATATACTTTGTAATCTTATTCATTTATTAATAAAAGAATTGATTTTCTTAAAAGGCATTTTATATTATCCACATAGTGCTGTTATATTAAATGTGATAAACCCATAGTTTTGAGCAATGCTTTTAGAATCATGATGGTGATCATGCTAATGAGATCTAAATTTGAGATAGCTCACAAACTAGAATTGTTCCTAATCGTTGGATTACTAAATTGGGGATTAGTGAATCCGGATAGAATAGTACATACGTTGCTTGGTCTTAGGAAGAGGATGATTGATCTCATAATTATTTGTGTGGAGACACTAAAGCAAGTATGTAGGTGCTTATTGGAGAATAAGTTCACTGAACGTGGCTCGCTAAGAAATACCTAATGGAGTTTTACTCGCCTGTCAATAGGAATTCCTCTAGTGATAGTAGTACAAGAGATCCTTGGACTTGAGATCATCATAGTATCTTGTGTATGATGAGTTATACTTTGACATGTCCCTTAAGACCTTGTGGGTATATCAAAGGGTATGATTGGGTATAATTAGTTGTACATGGAGGTAGGTGAATGATCAACAAAGAATCTACCTCGTCTAGTAAAAGATGTGAATGTCCTATGTGATTCGATAAATGATAACTCAGTAGTCCTTGGCCAAGGCAGAATGAAATTAGAAAGGAGTTTCTAATTTGCATTAATTAGAGTTGTGCATTTGGGAATCGAAATACATATAATTAAATAAAATAAGACTTGACAGTAAATCCATGTCTTATATTTAATTGGGATATTGTATGGTAGAAGGATTGAATTGTACGGTAACTATTTACTCAAAGGTTCTTTTGTGATTAATATTGAAATCTATATTATCTGGAAAGTCGTTGATCGCTAAGGGGGCTTACCCTTATTGTAGAATAAATATTATTTATTTAAATGAATTAAATAGTTTAATTTATTTATTTAAATAAGATTAGAATTGTTCTAATTGATTTATTCACAACCGGTTTAATATGGAGAACCTAAAGGGTCACACCGCAAAAAAAAATATTTATTTAAGAAGTAAATGGCATAATTGTAATAATAAGTTAAGTGTATTTAATTTACTCTATGGAGATAGAATAAATTAAATAGCTTAATATTTATTATTTAATATTTTGGAAATATTAAATATAAATTAATAAGAGGAGTGTTATTATTATTATTACTTTTATTATTATTTAATTCCTAATAGGGATTGGGAATTAATTAATAGAAGTACTCTCCCATGGATTCCTAATTGGATTAGGAGCATAATTAATTAAAGGAGTTTAATTATAATACAAACCCTAATCCTAAATAGTTTAGGGAAGGGTTATTCCTACATCTATAAATAAGAGGGGTCTTATCATAGATTAGGGTTACACACTCTTGCATTAGATTGTGGAGAGTACTTACAATTTCTATAGAGATAGAAACTAGGGTTTTGCCAAATACCCAACTTCTTGAATACTTGTTCTTCCTTGGTGGATCACCTCTAGAGGCCAAACACTTGGGTGGCTAACGTTGATCAAAGGAAGGAATCACACCGTAGCATTCGAGGAGAACACGAAGGACTAGGAGTTGAACTTGTACCCGAGGAAGCTTTGTTCTACGAGGGTATAACTCTTATTCTCTTTCTCTTTCGTTTATATCGTTAATTGAGCACATTGATCGATATGGTGCTGGTTTGTATAAAAATTTTAAAATCTGTTTTATCGCGCTTCCGCTCTATTTATGTAATTTGATTGCATGCTCGCGTTATATACAAACCTAACACCAAGATATGCTAAATATTTGAAAGAGTTATGCACAAACAAAAGAAAGCTGAAATATGATGAAAGAGTCACTATTGGAGAGAATGTATCAGCATTACTTCAAAGAAAGATGCCCCCTAAATGCAAGGATCCAGGCATGTTCACCATACCATGTAGGATATGTAACACCAAGTTTGAGAAAGCTATGTTAGATTTAGGAGCTTCAATTAATGCCATGCCTTTATTTATATTTGCTTCTTTAAATTTAGGTCCTTTAAAACAAACTGGTGTTATTATTCAACTAGCCGATAGGACTAACACCTACCCTCAAGGGGTAATTGAGGATATTTTAGTACAAGTGAATGAGCTGATCTTTCTTGCAGACTTTTACATAGTGGATATGGAAGATGACACATCTCCAAATCCTGTGCATATCTTGTTAGGGAGGCCATTTTTGAAAACAGCAAGAACTATGATTGATGTACATAATGGGACCTTAACCATGGAGTTTGATGGAGAGAAGATTCAATTCAATATATATAAGGAAATGAGGTACCCTAGTGATATTAATCCAGTTTTTGCTATTGATATGATTGATTCTCTTGTGTAGCACTCTTTTGAACACATACACAAGGAGGGTTTGGAAGTTGCCATTGCTAACAGCTTGGAGATAGACAAAGAAGAAGAAGTTGAGCAGAGCCAAGAATTGAAGGAGGTTGTGGCTACACTGCATTCCTTGCCCAAAATTTTAGATAAGTATGCAGTCAATTCTATTCAATTACCTGCCATTCATCAAAAATTGTTACCATCTGTTATGCAGGCCCCAACCTTAGATTTGAAGCCATTACCTGTGCACTTGAAGTATGCATACCTAGGGACTGATGATACATTGCCAGTGATAATTGCTAGTAACCTAACCAAAGTGCAGGAAGACAAATTGCTCAGAATTCTTAGGGATCACATCACTGTTTTTGGTTGGACAATAGCAGATATTAAAGGTATAAGCCCAGTTATGTGTTGCATAGAATTCTTTTGGAAGAAGGAGCCAGGCTAACCAGGGAAGCACAAAGAAGGCTGAATCCACCTATGATGGAGGTAGTCAAGAAAGAAGTTTTAAAGTTGCTAGATGCAGGCATAATATACCCCATCTCAGATAGTCAATGGGTGAGTCCAGTCTAAGTAGTGCCAAAGAAGTCTGGAATTACAGTCATCAAGAATGACAACAATGAGCTGGTGCCAACAAGAATGCAAACAGGATGAAGAGTGTGTATTGACTACAGTAAGCTGAATGTAGTAATTAGAAAAGACCATTTTTCTCTTCCTTTTATTGATCAAATGTTAGAAAGATTGGCAGGCCATGCTTATTATTATTTTCGAGATTGTTTTTCAGGTTACAACCAGATTGTGATTACACCCGAAGACTAGGAGAAGACCACATTCACATGTCCATTTGGAACTTTTGCTTATAGGTGAATGCCTTTTGGCTTGTGTAATGCACCAGGTACTTTTCAAAGATGCATGGTAAGTATTTTCTCTGATCTTTTAGAGAACTACATTAAGGTTTTTATGGATGATTTCACAATACATGGTGATTCTTTGGATGCTTGTTTAGAAAATTTCACTAAAGTACTTGATAGATTTTTAGAAACAAATCTTGTTCTTAACTGGGAGAAATGTCATTTTATGGTAGAACAAGGGATAATAATTGGCCGTGTAGTTTCAGCTAGAGGATTAGAAGTTGATAAGGCTAAAATAGAAATCATTGTTGCATTGCCTTACCCTACAAAAGTGCAGGAGATTCGTTCTTTTCTTGGTCATACAGGTTTCTATAGGAGGTTTATCAAGGACTTTTCCAAGATAGCATTGCCATTATGCAAATTGCTGCAAAAAGATATGGAGTTCTAGTTCATTGATGAATACAAAGAGGCTTTTGACAAATTGAAAAAACTACTAGCCTCAGCATCAGTGATCCAACCATCAAACTGGAAGTTGCCTTTTGAGATTATGTGTGATGCTAGCAATTATGTAATTGGAGCTGTGTTGGGCCAAAGAATCAACAAAACTGTCCATGCTGTCTACTATGCTTCCAGAACATTAAATGCTTCTTAGATAAACTACTCTACGACTGAGAAAGAATTATTATCAGTTATTTTTGCTTTAGATAAATTTAGATCATATTTACTTGGTACTAAAGTTATAGTTTACTCTGATCATGCTGCTCTTAGGTACTTGCTGACCAAGAAGGAATCTAAGCCTAGAATCATTAGGTGGATTTTGTTGCTGCAAGAGTTTGACTTGGAGATAAAAGACAAGAAAAGAGCAGACAACTTGGCAGCAAACCATTTAAGCAGAATAATTAAGGAAGAAGAGACACTGCCATTACAAGATTCTTTCCCAGATGAGTACTTATTTTCTGTTGATAGTACTTTTCCTTGGTACGCTAAGATTGTTAATTATTTAGCCAGTGACTTTGTCCCAAAAGAATATTCTAAAATGCAAAAAGATAAGCTGAGATCAGATGCCAAAAACTATGTATAGGATGACCCACACCTATGGAAATTTTGTAGTGATCAAGTTGTTAGGAGGTGTGTACCTAATAGTGAAATTCAGTCTATTCTATCTTTTTGTCATTCATATGCCTGTGGAGGTCATTTTGGACCTAAAAGAACTGCTCACAAGATTTTAGAATCTGGTTTTATTGACCAACTATTTTTAAAGATTCTTATCTATTTTGTAAATCATGTGCAAACTGTCAAAAGACTGGGAATATCTCACATAGGAATCAGATGCCACATACCCTTATTTTAATTGTTGAAATCTTTGATGTCTGGGGAATTGATTTTATGGGACCTTTTCCTTCTTTTGGTAATACTTATATCCTTTTGGCTGTTAACTATGTCTCTAAATAGGTTAAAGCTAAGGCTACAAGGACTGATGATTCTAAAGTTGTTGTAAATTTTGTTCAGTCTAATATCTTTTTCAGGTTTGGAGCTCCAAGAGCCATTATCAGTGATAGAGGGACCCATTTTTGCAATAGGATGCTGGCAGCACTGTTCAAAAAGTATAATGTGATGCACAGGGTTTCCACATCATACCATCCCCAGAGTAATGGCCAGACTGAAGTATCTAACGGAGAGATCAAATCTATTTTAGAGAAGGTGGTTAAGCTTAGTAGGAAGGATTGGAGTATGAGGTTGTCAGATGCACTATGGGCTTCCAGAACAACTTACAAGACTCCTATTAGTATATCACCATATAGGATAGTATTTGGAAAACCTTTTCACTTACCTGTGGAATTGGAGCATAAAGCTTTTTGGGCTATTAAGCAGTCTAACATGGATATGGATCAAGCTGAAGAGCATAGGAAGTTGCAGTTGCAGGAGCTAAAGGAGTTAAGGAATAAAGCCTATGAAAGTTCTAAGATTTACAAGGATAAAACTAAAGCTTTTCATGATAAACAGATTCTGGGGAAGAATTTTATTGTGGGACAAAAAGTTCTTCTTTACCATTCCAGGCTTAAATTATTTTCAGGTAAGTTACGTTCTAGATGGGTTGGACCTTTTGTTATTACTAACATTTTTCATCATGGTACAGTGGAAATTCAGAGTCCAAGTACAGGGAAGGTATTCAAAGTGAATGGTCATAGGCTCAAACCTTTCTATGAAGGTTATCAGGTGGAAGATGTTGAGACTGTTGGATTGGAGGAACATTTTATAGAGATTAAGAAGATTGCGGTCGGGCAAACGACAATAAATAAATGCGCTGCATGGGAGGCAATCCATGATTCAGATTTGATTTTCTATCCCTTTACTTCTTATTTTTAGTTGAATGTTAGTTAGTTAATTTCTTCTTTGCATGATTGTCTTACATTGGGGACAATGTAAGGTTTAAGTGTGGGGGAGGGGCTTAGGTTATTTATTATTTGAGTTATTTGAATTATTTAGGGAATGACATGCTAGATATGGTGCTCTGAAGTGAAAATATTTATGGTGCTCTGAAGTGAAATTTGTTTTTCTAACTCTACGATTGTTACCCTACGATCGTAGTGTTCTGCTAAGTTTTTGAAGGTTGAGATCGTAGAGTGAATACTGATGCTTATTTGCAAAATTTGATTTGATGCCTTATTAACTGATGAATGATGATGACTTAGTTGGGATCCATGAGTTGATTTTGAATTGGAATTGTTTTGCATGAATACTTGAATATGAGATACATGATTACTTGACTAAGTTATTTGTGGGATTATACTTTGTGCACTGATCTTGAGACTTGTTTAAACTGTTATTTTATTTGCAGAACCTTGTGCAAGAAAAATCTTTGATAAAAGTGAGAAAATTATGAAAATTGTAGAATGAAAAAAGTGCAGATGTCTTGTGGTGGGTTGAGATGAAGCGTAAAACGTACTCACCCATAAACACAAGAGTGAGATGGAGCGTAAAACGCACTCGCTGGAAAGCAAATAAGTGAGATGGAGCATAAAATGCACTCACTTAAGAAAGAAAAAAAAGAATATGAAAGGTGAAATGGAGCATAAAATGCATTCACCTAAGAAAGTGAAAATTACAGGTTTTGGTGCTAAAAAGAATTACAGGATAATCAGGTTTTGAGTTAGTGTGCATAGTTGTTGTTCCATAATAACTGGGTTGGGTATTTGTGTTGATCATATGATAGATAGTTGTGTGGATATATTCTGATTTGGATGATATTTTGTGGGGAATGACATAGTTGTTTTTGTGAGTTGGTTGATGAGGTGTTGGTCAGGTTTATGTGATTGGTGTTATTATTCCATGATGTTTATTTGGGGACCTTTGAAATCTTGGTTGAATAAGCCAGATAAAGTTTTTCTTGATATGATTCCTGTTCAATTACATAAGGACATGTAAAGACTAAGTGTGGAGGAGTTTGATAGGTGCAAAATATTCTCTGTTTTTGGTTCCTTTATGCTTAGTATTATTTTATGTTTTCTGTGTTTATGAGTTTAATTGAGGTGTTTATCAATTTAGAGAAGAATTTGTTAAGAGTTTGCAAAATATGGGTTTAATGATGAGTTTCATGTTGTTTTGCAGAATACTCTACGATTGCTGAGTGTGAGCTCTACGTTCGTAATGTTGGAGTACAGTTTGGCAGCTAAATGTCTGACGAAGTCCACTCTACGATTTCGAGAGAAGAGTTCCACTCTACGACCTGTTACTCTATGATAGTGATGTTAACTCAACGATTGTCTCAAGTCCACTCTACGATTACGAGAGAACTCTACGATTGCATGGTTACTCTACGGAGTAATGGTGCAGAATTTCACTCTACGTTTCTTTACATTATGATTGATGAAAGAGTCTCTACGATTTTGGTTCATTTTGCAAGATTTCCTATTCTAAGTAGGATTTAGAGTATTGGAGTGTTAGAGTTCGATTCGTACGAGGATTTGGAGATGGGATTACAATCTTACATGGAAAGTATCTCTGACTATAGGAAATAGAGTCTGATATGGAATCTGATTTGAAGTTCAAATATGGAAATTGAATCGAATTGGAAAAGGAAATTTAGGAAGGCTTGAATTTGGAAATTAAAATCTAATTTGATAAGGAAGCTGCTTAAAGGTGGATTTCAGAGATTGAGAAGGATTTAGAATCCTATCGAACTTGCAAAGTGAAGACTTCTGAAGCAGAATTAGATTTGAATTCTTCTAGGCTTTAGAGATTTATCTATAAATACTTTCACTTGTAATTGTTAAAGATCATCAGATCATAGAGAGAGTTTTATCATATTTAGAGAGTTCATAGAAGCATATCAGGCTAGTTTTCTTTTATTCAGTTTGAAGGGGACGTAGATCCTTAGTAACAGTTTATGGTTTAATTAAATATACAGTATTTATTCCTTCTTATATGAAGCTTATTTTGATAATCTGTTTTAATTGCTAAATATTATTTGATTAACTGATTTGGTTTCTGCAGGATTAAATTGGTTAATTGATAATATCAGCTAGATTCAGAAATAGTATTACGTAATTGATATTATTTCTAATCACAAGTAGCAGTTAGTGATACTAATTGTGGCCAAGCTTTTGGTTATTGCTATGGTTATCAAGAAACAAGTTAAACAATCTGAGCTTATGTGTTTGTTACTTGGAATAGTCTAATTTCTTAGTTCTTAATGTTGTTGTCATATTAAATCTAAAGAGCTTGTTTTAGGTATATGATAGTTAGAATCTTGTGAAGAGCTTATTTCATTAAGTGACAATCTAAGTGGAATTTCGGATAACAGAGCTTGTTGTTATCTAGGACTATTAGTTTCATTGAAGGGTGAATATTGTTATACTTAATTGATCTATTGCTGTGAGAAGGTGAAACTGAACTGGAAAACTGATGTTTTAATTCACTAGTTAATTTTATTATTTTAAATTTATTCTTGTTAATTAGTTAAACAAATTCAAAACCCCCAACCTTTTATTTACTGTTAAAATTATTAGAAGTGTTAGGATAAATTAAAATTCAACATTGTTCTTTGTGGGATCGATCCTTGCTACTGTTATACTGTGTTTAGTTCAGAGTTCATAGAGTTAAGTAAGATTTTTATTTTTGGCAGTACTAACGACATCTCCCGCTTATTCGGTTCGGTTATAACCGAACGATCAGTCCTAAAGGGGGGAAGGGTCGTTGAATAGATCTTTTAAAACTTTTGATTGTTTAAGTTTTCTGGTTTTTGAAAGCTAGGGCTCGAAAGAGAGAGATAAAGTTTGAAAGTTTAGATTTCAAATTGCTAAAGTGAAGGGTAAAGGTCAGATGAAAAATTTGAAAAGACTTTATATCACTTCCCTCTAATTTGGATGAGTGAGACACATTGTAACGAATGCAATTTTTATGATTGAATAAAAATATTTATTGAGTTATATAAATATTTTTATTAATTTATTGAGTTAAATGTGGGTATTTGTTGAATTTAATAATGTTAAATATTATTTAAATGTGATTTGTTATGTTTATTCTAATTTAATTTAATGATTAAATTAGATGATGAAAAGGTTTATTTGAATAAATAATTTATTTGAATAAGAGAATTTATTTGGTATTATTGTTATTTGTTAAATGAAATTATTATTTGAGTTAATTATATTTAATTGAATTTATTTAATAATAAGTTCAATTGAATTAAATGTGTGACATTTTAAACTATATGTTATATTGGTTTATTAAAATAAATGAAAGGAGTTTTAATTTAGTTTTACCAAACAAGGTCTTATGATCTTTGTTTGGAAATAATGGGTTATTTTAATTGTGTTTTGCCAAACAAGCCTTTAGTTAGAATAATGGATTATTTTAATCTTGCTTTGCCAAACAAGCCTTATGGCTTTTGAAATTTTATAACTGATGATACGTTATTATTGTATTAAGTATCAGTTTTTATTTTAGTTTTTAATTTGCATCAGTTTTATTTTTTTTAAAAGAAAGTACGTCAGTTGAAAGAAAAGAAAAGAGAAGAACAGAGAGAAAAGAAGAAGAACATCAGAGTTTGAGAGAAAACAGAGAGCAGAGCTTGAGAATTTGAGAGTTGAGAGAAAAGAGAGAATTTGAGAGAGAAGCTTGGAGATTGGAGAAAGAATTTCCAAAACCAAGGAAGCTTAATCAAATTTCTAAGAATTTGAAGGTATAAACTATTTACTATGTTTTATTTTCTCTATATATGAATTTATATGCTAAATTCATGAATTACTTGGTTAAAAATGTTAGAACGCATGTGTTAGATGGTTATGTGATGATTATAGGTTAATTTGAATGGTTAATTCATGAAAATATGTCTTTGAAATCAGTTTCTAGTTTTTTACAGAGTTTACTTCATGAATTGGATATATGTATGAAAATTGATGCTTAAATTAGTTGTTATTCGATAGATTAATAATTGTTTGTGATTGTATGATGAAAAACATGAGTAATGCAAAAAGAATTGTTTTAATTGGTTGAAAAATGAGTTTACAGAGTTTGATTTTATTAAAATGGTTAAAACTTGAAAATTTTTTTTTAACAGAGAATTTTTTTATAAATTGTTTAATAAAGTTTATAATAATTCTTAGATTGATTAGAAAAATTTAGGCTAAATGTTTTTTATCTTATATGATGTCTAGATATACTTAATTTGTTTTCTGGATGGTAGAATTCGGAAAATTTTGGCCAAATTTGGCCTAAGTTTTCACTGGTTCGCGAGCTAGGGAAGACGACAGTCAAGTCTATCGCCCCGGCGATAGAAATGAACTGATTTCTTCGCCCCAGCGACATCGTCGCCCCGGCGACAAAATAGTTAAGCAAAATGCCGCCCCGGCGATAGACTCGCCCCGGCGACAATTTTGTTAAGTTTTTCTCGCCCCGGCGAGAAACACTACTGTTTTAAAAAAAAAATTATTATTTTATTCTTGGAAGTTATGATGCATAATTAAACTTATTAATGTGACTAATGTATTACCAAGATGGTTGCTAAACTAGTATTTGTTGACTATGGTATGCTAAATGAGATAAAGAGCAAGCCTTAAATGCTTTTAATTTTGTGACTAATTATGTTACAATTTTATAATTAAATGTTTAGGTTGTTTAAGGATCGTGAATTACTTAAATTTGTAATCTACGCTTGAGGCAAGTTTTCCTCCTTTAAACTTGAAAGTTATTTATAGCAAGTTCCTTATCTCAACCTATTACTTTTATGTTGAACAAGTTTTTTTTATCCTAAACTTGTTATTTCATTGAAAGCAAGTTTACTATCATTGAGCAAGAATATTTACCTTAGCTTATTGTTAATCAAGCAAGGTTACTATCATATACTTGAGCTTTACTTCAATCATTGATTGTTATTCAAACTTCAAATATAGTTCCTATTGAACAAACTCTATTGATGAATTAGACTAGCAAACCCTTATTGATTCAGCTAGTCCTTAGTTGATGTGCGTTTCAAAGACTTAGAATGTTTTCTATACTTGTTCCAAGCCAATTTTCTTTTTGGTATGGATTCAGACGATAAACTGAGATGAACAACCCTATTATAGGGGATTACTTACGCGACAGCGTTAAAATGTTTGTGCACAATACATTGTACAAAGGGCTGATCCCCCTGAGTACGAGATGTTGGTCCATAGTCTTTATGACTGTTAAAGGTTACAGTAGAAATACTTGTCAACCTAGGACATAGTTCGAGGTCTTGTGACCCTCAGATAAAATTTCTATATTTTGAAATCTATCTTTCCGTGAATCGAGCTTTCTAACGAACTCTTAGACTGTTATTCCTCATTTGAAATCCTTTTCATTTAAATATTGTTGTTATCATACTTGTGAGCAATTGTTTGCTCACTCTTGCATTAAATATTTCAGCTAAGCCCGAGAAGCAGGACGAGCCGTCCACCAGTAAGGGCAAGGGCAAGATGCAGAAATAGTTCTAGATTTATTAATTAATTGATGAACATTTGTACCAGACTTGTTTTAGATTTTTTTTTTATATTCCGCATTTGATGTATTAAGGTTGTGGTGACCTGGGATTTTAATTATTGATGTAACCCGGTTTGGGAGATGATTAATTAAGTTTATTTTAATTGCTTAATTATGGGTAGTTAGATGTGAATGAATGGGATAGTGAACACCAAATCAGGGGGAAATTAAGTACCCAGATTTGGGGGTGTCACACACATGTTGAGCGATGGTTGATTGCACGTCACTTCATTTATACTATTCACAGCTGTAGCGCAATAACTCTTTCTTCTCACTTGCTTTCTTGGGAGGTGAGGACCAGGCGCTTTTTTAATAACCGCCTTATTGCTTTGCAACTTGATGGTTAACGTAGAGTAAATTTATGAAAGACACTTTTCACTCTACACCGACCTTCTGCTCAACGATCCACTCTACGAAGTCCTTCACTCAACGAACCACTCTACGAACAACTTTCATTTTACAAAAGCAATCTGAGTTTTTTTATAATATGAGTTTTTTTTTGAGTTTTTTGAGCTTTCTCCTTGAGTTGTTCTTGCAGATCTGAGCTTTTATATGTTGCAGTCTTGGAGATTTAAGTGGATATATATTCTACAACCATGGTGCGTAATTGTGTGTGAGAGGGAAAGAGGATGGGAGGAGAGAGATCATGTAGGCTGTTGTGACTATGTAAGAGACAAAGAGGGATGAGAAGAGATAGGAATTAGGTTTTCTGTGGTCCTGTGGAATGAAGAAGATTTTAGAGTGAGCAAGAGAGAGAAATTGAGAGAGTGAGAAAGATGAAGGGATTTATAGAGAGAGAGAGAGAGAGAAAACGAGGAATTGAGAGTAATGTTGAGTTAGAGAGATGATGATTACTAGTACTCATACTTTTGTTTCATTGGATATATGCCCAATGACATTTGCAAATTCAAATAGATTAGCTTTACAACATATTTTGAATAAAGTAATAAAATGTAGTATATAAAAAGACTTAAGAAACACCACTTGATCTCTTTTAACATTGAAAAATAAATTCTATAATTATTAAATATCTTAGTATAATGATTTACAACAATATACAATTTAATAATCATACATTTGTATTTATTTATATGTATTTTTTGTAAATTAGAATTAAACAACATATTAATATTAAATATTTTTTTATAATAATTAATGTCTAATTTTGCAATTGGGTGACTTTATTAATTAATTTATTATTTGGTACTTGGCACTTTATCTAATAACGTATATGTTTCTTGTACAAAATATAAAATTTTATATTACTTGTTATTATTTTTGATGATGTATAATATTTTTAATTATTTTAATTTATAAATTCGGCTCAACCGGCTTAACACACGATTCAACCGGTTGAACCAATGAACCGCTAAACCGGTGCCTCAACCGGTTCAATGTTCGGTCTGGTTCTAATAACTATGGTTAGATTACTTTGAAATTTGTGCTCCTGTAGCAAAAATGACTACAATTCGAGTTTTGCTTTATTTTATCAGCTGTACATAATTGGCATTTAGGACAAATGGATGTTATTAGTGCTTTCCTTCATGGCGATCTTTTGGAGGAAGTATATGGATTTTCCTCCCGGGTTTTCTCCCTCTTCTACTGGTACCTCAGTCCCTTTGGTCCGTAAACTACAAAAATCCTTGTATGGCCTTAAACAAGCTCCTCTTTTGTGGTTTGCAAAATTTTCTGGTGCTCTGTTGGCATATGGCTTTACACAGTCCTACAATGACTCCTTCATCTTGCATAGATCCCCTTATATGGTGGTCTTATTAGTTTTTGTGGATAACATTATTGTAGCAGGCCCAAACTTGACTCTTATTAAGGCTGTCAAAGACTATTTACATACACAGTTCAAGGTCAAAGACTTGGGTGTTTGAAAAAAAATTATTGGTTTGGGGGTTGCCAGTTCTGGTAAAGGCATCCTTTTATATCAGATGATGTTACTCATACTTTTTAGCTTTCTTGAGGACCGCCCATACTTTTGTTTCATTAGATATATGCCCAATAACATTTGCAAATTCAAATAGCTTAGCTTTACAATATAATTTGAATAAAGTACTAAAATGTAGTATATAAAAATACTTAAGAAGCAACACTTGATTTCTTTTAACATTGAAAAATAAATTCTATAATTATTTAATATCTTAGTATTATAATTTACAATAATATAAAGTTTAATAATCATACATTTGTATTTATTTATACATATTTTTTGTAAATTAGAATTAAACAACATATTAATATTAAATAATTTTTTTATAATAATTAGTTACTAATTTTGCAATTGGGTGACTTTATTAATTAATTTATTATTTGGTACTTGGTACTTTATCAAATAAAGTATATGTTTCCTGTACAAAATATAAAATTTTATAATACTTGTTATTATTTTTGATGATGTATAATATTTTTAATTATTTTAATTTATAAATTCGGCTCAACCGGTTTAACACACGATTCAATTGGTTGAACCAATGAACCGCTAAACCGGTGCCTCGACCGGTTCGATGTTCGGTTTAGTTCTGATAACTATGGTTAGATTACTTTGAAACTTTTACTCTTGTAGCAAAAATGACTACGGTTCGAGTTTTGCTTGCTTTATCGACTATACATAATTGGCATTTAGGACAAATGGATGTTATTAATGCTTTCATTCATGGTGATCTTTTGTAGGAAGTATATGGATTTTCCTCCCGGGTTTTCTCCCTCTTCTACTGGTACCTCAGTCCCTTTGGTCTGTAAACTACAAAAATCCTTGTGATAAGCACATAATTCATACATTTGATTATCCCTAATTTTGTCCTTTTAATTATATTAGTTTATTTAATTAATATGTTTTATTTTATTTTGTAAGATTTTATATTTTGTTGTGATAAAGTCAAAATCTTGGTGATCAAGCAATATTTAATGCTCTTTTTTCATGTAAGGAAATATCCAAGAAGAATTCTACAAGGAAAAGGAAGGAGGTGGAATAATCTTGGTGTGCAAGTCAAATCCAATGAAGAAAAAGAAAGTTTATCTAGAAGATCTCTTTGTGAAGTTAATTGCCACTAGAAAGTTGAAACCTACATGGAAATGGACTTTTGGGAGATTACCATGTAGATATTGAAATCAAAAAGGAAAGAAGAGGGAAAAAAAAGGGAACAAAAGTGGCCAAGTTCAATGAATCTAAATTAGGGCACAAATTTATTTTTCCTATAAATAGGTCTCTTGTTTTAGAGAGAGGGGCATCACTTGTTATGTTTTTTTCCTTAGTTTTTCGCTGGTGTAGAAGGGAGAGAATTATTTAGCAATTGAAAGCTTTGTTTTTCCTCTTTTTCCGATCATGTGTGGTACTAGTGTCAGGGAGTATTTGTAACTTTCTTTTATTTTAATAGAAATTCTCTTTTTAATTATTGTTCTTATTTCATGCAATTATTATTAGTAGTTTTAATTTTGAATTTGTTGGTTTTAATTTTCATGGCTAGCTAAACTTCTAATATCTAGGATGAGGATGAAACTAAGTATTACATATTAATTAATTTCTTTTCGTTCCGAAATTAGTGCCTAATTATTTTTGCCTTCATATTTTCCTTCGCATTAATTGCATATGATTCTTATATTGATTGCGAGGTTTTGATAAGTTATAGTTAATCTGTGAATTTTTCATAACTTATGCTTGCCCATATTAATTATATGAATCTTTAATTTTAAAGGGAAGGAAAAATAATTTGAGAATTAATTTGGACAATAAGAAATTATTTATTATGTTAGTATTTAGTGAATTCGAATTCGTAGGTAGCTTTTCTCATTACTAGTTTTCATTAATTTTTAATTTACATTATTTAGTTAATTAATCATCTCCACCATATTTATTTCTAATTCGCCTAAAATAGATATTAAGGATACATTAAAATTAATCTAGTCTCTGTGGGTTCGACTTGTATTTGCCAGTTATTCAATTTGACACTGTGCACTTGCAGTTACATATTTTTATCACATCAAGTTTTTGGCGTCGTTGCCGGGGATTAGAATTAATTTTTTTTATTCCTTAATTTTTATTTATTCGAATTAGTTTTTAATTCATTTTTTTTCTTTTTCAGGATTATCGAAGCGAATCGAAGGAGCGGAAAGATAAAAATTTTGTTGCTGCGCTTTTTCGGGTACTTCGTATCTCCATATTTTATTTTATTTTATTTTATTTTTTTAAAAAAAATAGCAGCTTAGTTTTATTTTTTTAGTTTTTATTGTTAGTTAGAAAACTAATTGCCGCATTCATGCATTCACTCACGTAGAGCACATCCTGTTTAGGTTTTTATTTTATTTATTTTTTGTCAAATATAAACTGTGGTGATTGCTGGAGGATTGAGGTACGTCAAATTTCTCTTCACTTCGTAATCCACATAGTTTTAGGACATTTTATTTGTTTACCGTTTTTTTTATATTTTATTTGTGCATTTTCATCTTTAATCTAACATTAAGGGCAAAAACCTGTAACAAGATAAGGTGGGGATTTCATCACCCTTCCTTGGCCCACAAACAACCCAACTTGCATTTTGCATAACCTTGACCTAATAAAATCAAGTAGACGTTAGCCCATAGGACTCTCGAGCTCAATTAGGACAAGAAACTCCAAGAGGAGGCTGAATTTTTAATTAATCAAACTACTGGTGTCTAGGCAAGTGGTTCAAAAGGCAAACGCCTAAAGAACGTGTGGTTATTTAATTAGTCACCGTACCCACGGAGAGACTCCCACCGTTCTTTCACTTACCTGACTAGTGGCGTGATTAATTTCAAATTTGGTGGACCTTGAGGTGTGACTTGGAATAGTTAGGAGCTGTCTAGATTTTATTTAGGTTGACCTTAGGAGTAATTTTTTTTTCTTCTTATTTATTATTAATTTTTTTATTTGTTTTTGTGTGCTTATCTGTTTATTTGCTGAGTAGTGTATGCAAAAAGTGTGGATTAGGGACAAAACATCCCGATTAGTGAGAAAACCTGATTATTTTGGAGCCCACTTTAAAAGATCTTACTTTAAGAAAAATGGAGGTCGCACAAACCATTTCTTTAAGAGATCGATGTTATCCTTCCCGTTCTGCCCAACCTTCATGCATCAGTCTACCACCAGTAACGGGTAATAATTTTGAACTTAAACCGCATTTTATAAATATGTTACCTAGGTTCACTGGTTTAGAAGATCCATATTTATTCATTCAAGAATTTGAGGAAGTTTGTGCTTTAATAAAAATTCAACAATTGTCTGATGACTCAATTAGGCTAAGTTTATCACTTTTGCTTTGAAAGATAATGCTAAAAAGTGGTTATATAGCTTGTCCAATAATTCCATATCAACTTGGGAGGGATTTGTTGTTACATTTCTAAAAAAATATTTTCCAAATCATAAAACTGCTAAAATTAGGACTGCAATTCATCAATTTTGCCAACTTGAAAAAGAGTCCTTTTGGAAATATTTTGATAGATTTAAAAATTTGTTATCCCAGTGCCCACACCATGGAATTGAGAAATGGAGATTGTGTCAAATTGCCTACGAAGGGTTATATTATCCCACTAAAATAATGTTAGAGTCAATGTGTCAAGGGGATTTTCTGAATAATGATGAGGAAAAGGCTTGGGAGTTTTTAGAAGACTTAGCAGAAAAAACCATGCAATGGGAAACCACCTGAGAGACCGATAAACCTAGCTCATCTAGGGGTGTTCATACGATTGACAATTCAATTGCCACCGAAGCTAAGTTGGCTGGTGTACTTAAAAGACTCGAAGCTTTAGAAATTAGGGGACCATCACATGTGAACCAAGTCTCAACACCACCACCTTTGTGTCTAAGGTGTAATTCACCAAGTCATTTGACAGAGGAATGTCCTAGAGTTATGGCCCAACCTGAAGAATATGAATAAGTCAATGCAATGTTTCAAAGACCTAGGAATGACCCATTTGCACCCACTTATAATCCAGGTTGGAGAAATCATCCTAATTTTGCATGGAACCAAGGACCCTACCCAAATAATCCTTTAAATCAGGTCAATCAATCTCTAAATCAACCTTTTCAACCTTACCAAAAGTCGAATCCTGGTCTGTACCAAAATTCAAATTCAGTAACTCAATATCCACCAGGTTTTTCTAATAAAAGTGAGAAGAGACTTAGCACTTTAGAGAAGAGCGTGGAAACTTTAATAAAATCTCAGCAAAACACTAACCAAGCCTTATCTCGTTTAAAGATCCAAATGAGTCAATTGGCCACTACAGTTAGTGAAAGAGAGAAAGGTAAGCTTCCTAGTCAACCCGAGACAAATCCGAAATTTTCAGCCCCTAATCAAAAACCTTATCATGCTAATTCACTTGAAAATAACCAAGTCAATCATGTGAACTCTGTAATCGCTTTAAGGTCTGAAAATTATTTTAACAATCATGCTGGCATTGATAATGAAGAAGAGAAAAATTTAAATGTTGAATCTAACAATCTATCTTCAAAGTCAGCCTAGTCTGAAAAGCCCACAAACTCTGAGTCAGAAGGCCCATCCACTAAGCATGTGTCCAAAAATGATCAAACCACATCTTCTGAGTCAAATGAAAAAGTCTTTAAACCAAAAGCCCCATTCCCTCAGAGACTTATTTCAAACAAGCAGTTAGCCCAGTTAGACAAAATTCTAGAAGTGTTCAAACAAGTGAAAATTAATATTCCCCTTCTAGATGTCATTCAACAAGTTCCCTTATATGCCAAATATCTAAAAGATTTGTGCACACACAAAAGAACCACTCATGTTCCTAAGAAAGCTTTTCTAACAGCCTAAGTTAGTTCTATCTTGTCATGTCAAGTCCCTGTGAAGTATAAGGACCCCGGTTGTCCTACTATTTCATGCATCATAGGTGACACCTTAATTGAAAAAGATTTGCTTGATTTAGGAGCTAGTGTGAACCTTTTACCATTTTCTGTGTACCAAACCTTGGGTTTAGGGGATTTGAAAAAGACAAGTGTCACACTCCAACTAGCTAACCGTTCTGTTAAAGTGCCAAAGGGAATAGTTGAGGATGTACTCATTAAGGTTAGCGATTTTGTCTTTCCTGTTGACTTTGTTGTCCTTGAAACCCAGCCTGTGGCCAATCCCAAGGGTCAAATTTCTGTCATTTTAGGCAGACCATTTCTAGCAACCTTTAATGTGTTAATCAATTGTAGAAATGGACTAATGAATGAAATTGACATTTGGGAACATGACAATTGATTTAAATGTGTTTAATGTGAGAAAGTAACCTAGTGATTTTTCTGACCAGCCCGTTGAAGTGAACTGATTAATGAAATGTCTGAAAATGAACTTATGGGCCGGAGAAGATGAAATTCTTAATTTTTGCCTAAATCATTTTGGTAAAAATTGGGATGAGACAGAATATGTAAATGAGGTGAATGAAATGTTAGAGTCATCTACATCAATGTCTTACTCTAAATGGGAACCCGTGTCTGAGCCAATCTTGCACTCTTCAGAACCTCTTGAAAAGAGTCCACCAGAGTTAGAACTTAAACCTCTTCCTGATAATCTTAAATATGCCTATCTAGGTCCCTCCAAAACTCTTCCTGTGATCATTGCTTCCGATTTAACAAACACACAGGAGGAAGAGTTATTGACCATCCTTAGAAAAAACAAGGAAGCCATAGGATGGAGCATAACTGATATTAAGGGGATCAGTCCAACCATTGTCCAACATAGGATCCACCTAATAGATGATGCTAAACCAGTGAGAGACCCATAGAGGCGGTTGAATCCAGTTCTAAAAGAGGTTGTTAAGAAAGAAATTCTTAAGTGTCTAGATAATAGGATCATCTATCCCATTTCTGATAGCTCTTGGGTAAGTCTTGTTCAGGTGGTGCCTAAAAAGTCTGGCTTAACTGTGGTTCAAAATGAAGCCAATGAGTTAGTTCTCACTCGTGTCCAATCTGGTTGGAGGGTTTGCATAGACTATAGAAAACTAAATCCTGCCACAAGAAAGGATCATTTTCCTTTACCATTCATAGACCAAATTCTGGAAATGTTAGCTAGTCATGCTTATTATTGTTTCCTTGATGGATACTCGGGCTATTTTCAAATTCCCATAGCCCTAGAAGACCAAGAAAAAACCACATTCACTTGTCCTTATGGAACTTTTGCATATCGTCGCCTACCCTTTAGGCTTTGTAGTGGCCCTGCCACCTTTCAAAGATGTATGATGAGCATTTTTTCTGACATGGTGGAAAAATTCCTAGAAATTTTCATAGATGATTTTTTCATATTTGGGTCTACATTTCATGAGTGCCTTCACCACCTTGACTTAGTTCTAAGGAGATGTAAGGAAACAAACTTAATTCTAAATTGGGAAAAATGTCATTTCATGGTAAAACAAGGAATTGTTCTTGGTCATATCATATCTGAAAAGGGAATTGAAGTAGACAAAGCCAAAATCGACCTAATTGCCAATCTTCCACCACCTAGGACAATCAAAGAAATTCGTTCGTTCCTAGGACATGCAGGCTTTTATAGGTGATTCATTAAAGATTTCAGTAAAAAAGCAAGACCCATGACCAATCTTCTAGGTAAAGATGAAAATTTTGAATTTAATGAAAAATGTCTCCAATCCTTTGAACAACTCAAAAAGGAGTTAACTTCAGCTCCTATCATCAAATCACCTGATTGGAGTCAACCATTTGAGTTAATGTGTGATGCATTTGACTATGCAGTTGGTGCTGTTCTAGGGCAAAGAATTAACAAGATTCCCCATGTCATATACTATGCTAGTAGGACTTTGAATGATGCACAATTGAATTTTTCAACTACTGAAAAAGAACTCCTAGCTGTAGTTTTTGCCCTAGAAAAGTTTCGATCTTATCTTATTGGGTCTAAAATCATTGTTTACACTGACCACGCTGCCCTCAGACATCTTCTCTCCAAGAAAGATTCAAAAGCCCGTTTAATTCGTTGGGTCTTATTGCTCCAAGAATTCGACTTAGAGATAAGGGACAAAAAAGGGTCCAAAAATATGGTAGCTGATCATTTGTCCCGTTTAGTTATGGAGTCCACCTTTGACCTGCCCTTAAATGAATCTTTCTCAGATGAGCAGCTTTTCTCCATATCTGCTACATCTTGGTTTGCTGATATTGTGAATTACCTAGTTACTAGTGAGATTCCTTCTCATTGGTCCAAACAAGACCGGTCCAAATTTTTTTCACAAGTCAAACACTTTTATTGGGACGACCCCTATTTGTTTAAATATTGCCCTGATCAAATCATTAGGAGGTGTGTACCCGACCATGAGTTTAGGAATGTTCTGTCATTTTGTCATGACCAAGCTTGTGGAGGATATTTTGGAGGCAGAAAGACCGCCGCCAAGGTCCTCCAGTGTGGTTTCTATTGGCCTAGTCTATTCAAGGATGCCGCCAAATTTTGTGCCAGTTGCAATAGGTGTCAACAATTAGGAAGGATCACTAGGAGAAATATGATGCCAATGCAACCCATTCTCGTCATTGAATTATTTGATGTGTGGGGAATAGATTTCATGGGCCCGTTTCTAAATTCTTTTGGAAATTTGTACATTTTACTTGCGGTGGATTACGTGTCTAAGTGGGTAGAAGCTATTCCAAGCAAGACCAATGACAACAAGGTTGTTGTCAAATTTTTGAAAGAGAACATTTTCTCTCACTTTGGTACCCCTAGGGCCATAATCAGTGATCAAGGAAAACATTTTCGCAATCAGCCTTTTGAATCCTTGCTGAAAAAGTATTCCATCACCCACAAGCTTGCAACACCATATCACCCTCAAACAAGTGGTCAAGTAGAAGTCTCAAATAGGCAAATAAAACAAATCCTGAAAAAAACGGTGAGTTCCAATAGAAAAGACTGGTCTCTTAAATTGTCCGATGCATTGTGGGCTTACCGTACTGCCTTTAAGACTAATTTAGGAATGTCACCGTATAGGCTTGTGTTTGGAAAAGCTTATCACTTACCTGTTGAACTTGAACATCGCGCTTTATGGGCAATAAAACAGTTGAATTTTGATATGTCTACTGGTGGGAGTCATAGACAATTGCAATTAGCTGAGTTAGATGAGATTGGGAATGATGCTTATGAAAATGCTAAAATTTACAAGGAAAGAACAAAAATGTTTCATGATAAATCAATTTTGAGAAAATCATTTTCACCTGGTCAAAAAGTTCTCTTGTATAATTCTAGGCTACATCTATTTCCTGGAAAATTGCGTTCTAGATGGGATGGATCTTTTGTAGTAAAGGTAGTTTACTCTCATGGGGCAGTCGATGTTGAAAATCCATAGAGTGGTGAAATTTTCAAAGTGAATGGTCAACGACTTCAACCCTTTTTAGAAATGTCAAACGAACTAGAGGAGGTGGTGTATCTTGTTAACCCACATTAGTCCAAATGACTGGCATTGTACTTGTATTTGTAAGTTGTCCGTATATTTTTATTTTTGTACAGTATTGTCGTCTGATTTCTGCTCCACCGTACAAGGTACAATTCTTTCATTTCTTTGTTCTCTTTCTTCATTTGCATACATTGAGGACAATGCATGATTTAGGTATGGGGGAGTTTTGCATTTTTATTATTTTTTTTCGGTATTTATTTTTTTTTCTTTTTAGGAAATTAATTCTTTTGTAAAAAAACAAAAAAATGGAAAAATTGAAAAAAATAAAAATTTTGTTTGACTTTTTATGGATTGAATTAATTCTAATAAGTTTCTGTGGAGCAAAACTCATGAGTAAGATTAAAAGATTAAGAACTCTTGAACCTTTGATGAGATACAAAATCTTAATTCGATGCACCATCTGGAATGAAATTGAGTTCCTAAACATTTTTGTACTTCACGTTCGCACTAACTCTTAGTTGTGGGGTATAAACTATGATTTGAGCAATTTCAAGAAAAAAAAGAAAAAAATTGAGAAAAGGAAAGTTGAAAAAATTGAAAAAAAAATAACTGCTTCAATGTCCATTGAACGAAATAACTGGGTATCCAAGCCTCAGGAAGCATCGATATTCACGATGAAAAGTGTGATGGATATAAGCAGCTTGACTAGTCTAGTTTTGTGGCCTTTGTTACTCGAGTTAGTAAGCCCTTAGGGGTGTCTCTACACCTAGTGCCCCTAAAGCCAACTGGTTTGGGAGTCATTGGTACAACGCTCGCTACATGGGTAACTCTGAAAAGCCTAAGAAAATGAGACATTGCATAAGTCAAGGGGAAAAATTCAAAAAAAAAAAGAAGAAAAGAATGAAAAAAGAATGGGAAAAATGAAAAAAAAATGAAAAAAAGAAAAAAAAATGAATTTGCTTGATTTTCATGGTAAAAATCCCTACTCTGTGACGTAACTCACATGGAATAAAATTTATGAAGGATGGTGTCTAGAATGAAAATAGAGTATTTTTGATAAGGTGAAAGTGTGATTTTGAATTTAATCTTGCTTATGTATATTGCCCATGTATACTTAGAAGTTTTCTTTCAATTTCATAATTGGTTAAATCCAAAAATATTTTGTTTTGAATTTTGAATTTTGTGGGTATATTCACTGCAAATCCTCACGAGACACAACTCGTCCACTTGAGGTAACCTTGGGGTTTAAAGGCTTGTTGCACATGCTAAGTGCAATCGTGTTTCCTACGAAAATGGGGTAGTATAGTTTTTGTTTTTATTTTATTTTCTTTTTATTTTACTCGAGGACGAGCAAAAGCTAGGTATGGGGGTATTTGATAAGCACATAATTCATACATTTGATTATCTCTAATTTTGTTCTTTTAATTATATTAGTTTATTTAATTAATATGTTTTATTTTATTTTGTAGGATTTTATATTTTGTTGTGATAAAGTCAAAATCTTGGTGATCAAGCAATATTTAATGCTCTTTTTTCATGTAAGGAAATATCCAAGAAGAATTCTACAAGGAAAACGAAGGAGGTGGAACAATCTTAGTGTGTAAGTCAAATCCAATGAAGAAAAAGAAAGTTTATCTAGAAGATCATTGCCACTAGGAAGTTGAAACCTACATGGAAAAGGACTTTTGGGAGATTACAATGTAGATATTGAAATCAAAAAGGAAAGAAGAGGAAAAAAAGGGAACAAAAGTGGCCAAGTTCAATGAATCTAAATTAGGGCACACATTTATTTTCCCTATAAATAGGTCTCTTGTTTTAGAGAGAGGGGTATCACTTGTTATGTTCTTTTCCTTAGTTTTTCGCTGGTGTAGAAGGGAGAGAGTTATTTAGCAATTGAGAGCTTTGTTTTTCCTCTTTTTCCGATCATGTGTGGTACTAGTGTCAGGGAGTATTTGTAGCTTTCTTTTATTTTAATAGAAATTCTCTTTTTAATTATTGTTCTTATTTCATGCAATTATTATTAGTAGTTTTAATTTTGAATTTGTTGGTTTTAATTTTCATGGCTAGCTAAACTTCTAATATCTAGTATGATGAAACTATACATATTAATTAATTTCTTTTCGTTCCGAAATTAGTGCCTAATTATTTTCGCCTTCATATTTTCCTTCGCATTAATTGCATATGATTCTTATATTGATTGTGATGTTTTGATAAGTTATAGTTAATTTGTGAATTTTTCATAACTTATGCTTGCCCATATTAATTATATGAATCTTTAATTTTAAAGGGAAGGAAAAATAATTTGAGAATTAATTTGGACAATAAGAAATTATTTATTATGTTAGTATTTAGTGAATTCGGATTCCTTGGTAGCTTTTCTCATTACTAGTTTTCATTAATTTTTAATTTACATTATTTAGTTAATTAATCATCTCCACCATATTTATTTCTAATTCACCTAAAATAGATATTAAGGATATATTAAAATTAATCTAGTCTCTGTGGGTTCAACCTGTACTTGCCAGTTATTCAATTTGACACTGTGCACTTACAGTTACATATTTTTATCACATCACCTTGTACGGCCTTAAACAAGTTCCTCGTTAGTGGTTTGCAAAATTTTCTGGGGCTCTGTTGGCATATGGCTTTACACAGTCCTACAATGACTCCATCTTGCATAGATCTCCTTATATGGTGTTCTTATTAGTTTTTGTGGATGACATTATTGTAGCAGGCCCAAACTTGACTCTTATAGTCTTATCAAGGCTGTCAAAGACTATTTACATACACAGTTCAAGGTCAAAGACTTGGGTTTGGAGGTTGCCAGATCTGGTAAGGGCATCCTTTTATATCAGAGGAAATATGTGCTAGATATTCTGAAGGATTGTGGGCATACAACAGCTAAAGCTTCTAAGGTTCCTATGGAATAGAATCATACTCTTCTAGCTAATGAAGGACCTGAGTTTGAGAATCCATCTATGTACAGGCGGTTAGTGGGACGGTTGATTTATTTGACAATTACTCGACCTGATATTTGCTACAGTATTCATATCCGTAGTCAATTCCTGGTAGCCCAAAAGCAAGCACACATGGATGCAGCCTTAATTTTGGTAAGGTACCAAAAAGGGCTCCTGTAGTCCTGGTCAAGGACTTTTCCTCTCCAGTTCTAGCTCTCTTCATTTAAGAGCTTACACTGATGCTGACTGGGGGTCTTGTAAGCTCACAAGTCGGTCACTTGCAGGATATTGTATCACGCTTTGTTCTACCTTATTTATTATTTTGGAAGATGTAAACCGCAAACCACTGTATCCAAGTCTCTGCAGAAGCTGATTGTCGGGCAATGGCCAACACTTGTGAAATTACTTGGTTTGTGTCCTTGTTAAAAGATTTTGGTCTCTCTCATGTTACTCCTGTTACATTGTTTTGTGATAATCAGTCCACTCTATATATTGCCTCTAATCTAGTGTTTCATGAACAACCAAACACATTAAGATAGACACATCAGTGCGATACACAAACAAGTCCGGCTGTAGTGAAAGATAGCAAAGTAAGTTAGCAGAGTTGGTACATAACAGATATTAAGGGTAATCTTATAATTTCTGAGTATGTTAGTAGGAAGTTAGTATAAATATCAGTTCTCTCTCTCTCTCTCATCAGATTCGTTGAATAATAGAAAGTTATTTTTTGTCTTTCTCCATTAGAAGATTCTTACAATGAGGGCCAAGACTAAATTCCAATCTTATTCAAAAGTTTCCTAAAATCCAAAACCAAATTATCACGTGGTTAGTTGAAATTGTATTATTTAGCATGCCAAGAATAATGATCACAACATCATATTCAAGGATGACATATTTCAATCCTTCCTCTCAATCCATGCTATATAAGTAGAACTTTTCTTAGAGGAGCGACTCCAAGCTCACAGCTCTGCCATTAGAATAATTTCTCGCAAAAGTTTCCTAGGGGTATAACACATCCAATTTTTACTGGTGTCCTTAAGAAATGTCACCACCCCTGCTATAGAAGTAGAACTTTTCTTAGAGGAGCGACTCCAAGCATTATGGGTAAAACATACTGAGGTTCCAATGAACGTGGCTATGCTTCTTTGGTTGAGCAAACTCTTTCCTTGGAGGCGAACAAGAAGAGTTTTTCATCTGTCAATTGCAAGGAAAAAAACATTTCAAGATAATAGATTCGTAGAGTTGAGAAATCATTCCACTACAAACAATCACCAGTTTAACTAAGCATGACTAATTTCATCTAAGATTTTGGAAACTAATGTAGGCAGCTGCATAGAAAGTCCTAGTTAGTCCAGCTATTTCTGGCGCCTCTGAATCTGTACTATGGAGTTCTACATTATAGAACGTACAGTTGTATATGAGAAAGAACAAAAACACAATTGAAAAAGGAACAGTGAAACAAGGCATTTTGAATTAACAAGACTATTCCAAGCAAAATCACCCTCACTTAAAAATAATCCAAAAGACACCATTTGGTAAACCGCAATGATCCTTGCGGTGTACGACCAGCAATATCTTCATTTACAACTGCAGAGTTCGAAAGCCATCTCAAATGCTAGAACTTGGGATACTCATTTTATCCATTCTTCTAGACCAGATTAAAACCTGTCCTTTAGGCGGTAATAGAAGATGAATCAGGTAAGAAACCGCTCGTTACCATTTCGTCAAGAAGTATCTTCGCCTCGTGACACTGGTTCCCCTTCAAAAATCCTTGGACAATAACATAGTAAGTGATTTCATCCGGCGGGCAGTCATTTTCTTCCATTTTGATGAGAAATCCCTTCGCCTCTTCAAATTGCCGATTTTGACAAAACCCACTTATTAATATGTTATATGTCCTAATATTAGGTTTCAAACCTTTATAAGAAAGATTATCACAAAGTTCCCTTGCTATATCAATCTTTCCATCCTTGCTAGTACCATCAATGAGAATATTGTAAAGAGAAACATCAGAATTTAATCCCCTATTCTCAAACAGATGAAGTAAAGACAATGCCTCAGCAGTCTGGTGATTTTTACAAAGTCCATCTAACAAGATACCACGAGTGTACAGGTCTGGCATTACGCCCCCTGCTTGCATCTCATTAAAAAGTTCAAGAACAGCTGCACATTTACCCATTTTAAATAAGCCTTGTAAAAGACTGTTGTAGGTAAAAACGTCAGACTTCAATCCCTTGGAAGTCATTTCACGAAAGAGATGCATCGCCTCATCCATTTTTTTCATCTTGCAATAACCATTGATTAACCTGTTAATCTGTTATAGCTAACAATGTCTGGCAAAATACCTCTATCAACCATCAAATGAAGCACTCGCATTGCTTTATCCATTTGCCCTCGCAAACAACATCCATCAACGAGTGATGTGTATGTGACAATATCAGGATCCATGCCTCCTTGAATCATGTTTTGGATCAAGGAATCAGCTTCTTCTATCTCCCCTTCCTTGCAATATGCATCCACCAATATATTAAAGGTGTACAAATCTGGAGAAATTTTTAAGTTACACATTTCTTTCCAAACCCTAGTAGCCTCATTCCAACGACCAAAATTGCATAATCCTTGAATCAATGAACTATATGTGATAACATTTGGCGGAATTCCTTTTCCGATCATTTCTGATAAAAGGTTCAAAGCATTGTCTATCAGTCGATCCTTGCAGAGACTATCTATGATTGTGCTATACGCTACGGTGTCAGGTTTACATCTATTCTTTTCCATAAACTCGAGCAATTTAATAGCTGCAGCGGTGTTCCCAGTTTTACAAAGCCCATTTATTACGGTATTATACATGACTTGATTGGGTTCACAAACTTTCTCCCTGATCAACTTCTTAAATAACTCCACTGCTTCAGGAGTCCTATCTGCTAGAATGAGTCCCTTTAAAAGAGTGTTGAAGGTAGTCGAATCTGGTAAAAAACCACGCTTGAAGAAAGTACAGAAGATAGCAAAACCATAACCAACTTGATTTAGGCGGCAATAGCAATTGATTGCAATACTCAAGGTATAAACATCAGCTGGAACACCCAAGAAACCCATTTTCTTAAACAAAACAATTGCAGAATCGTAATGTTTCATCTTGGAAATAATCCCAAGTAATTTGTTAAAATCAACAACGGAAAGGCCTAGGTCGCATTTGGAGCATTTCATCGAACAGATTGAGTGCATGTTCGAGCGTATTAACATTGTCAAAACAAAATCTAGGTCGGTTTGAACTAGTAATAACAGAATGAGAGTGGGAAAAAACAATACCTTCATAATCATTACCAAGAATGGATCTTCTTGTCAAGATGAAAGAGACAACTGTAGAAACACAATGTCTCTTCATTAACATCTTCTGGATCCAAAAGAATGGTCCCTAACAGTGTGTTTTTTAGTTTTGAAAATGGTGGAAAAGAAAGGATTTGGGAGAATTTTAATTGCTTTATATCCAGCAGAGTTTTTTTACCGGGGAAAAAAAAGTGAGAGAAATGGGGAAGATAATATTAACCGCTAAATACTTATCTATTTGGCTACTACATAAAGTGGGAGGGGTGGCATGAAGTTACTTTTGGCCTAATTTTTTTTCGCTTTATATTATTTAAGAATTTTTTTAAATAAAACTAAACATAACTTTCCACATCCATAATTCTTTCTTTAATTATTTTAGTTTTTATTTTTTATAAAAATGTAATACATGAAGTAGTGTTTGGTTGCATTTTATTGTCTCTTTTTGGTCTTGTCTATTTTTCGTACAGAGGTTAAGTTGTTTGATAAAAAACTTTGACAACCTCTTTGCATATTAAAAAACTGACTGAAATGCAAAACTGATCATCCTATTTGTAGCTTTTTTACAAACTGCTTCCTCAAATTTTTTTGAATAGTATAACTCTATTGACTTTTTTTATTCAAAATAGTAACATGCGTAACAGATCTAGGGGTATAATGAGAATAAAAAAAATAGGAAACAAAAAGAAAATTCAAAAGAAAAATAAAAAACATAAATATAAAACTAAAAAATAAAAAAACTAATTTAAGAAGGTAACAAAACAAAACCTTAATTTTAAATTAAAATAAAAATTAAAAAACTAAAATTTTAAAATTTTAAAACATTAAATTTTTAAGAGTAAAGTAAAATTTTAAAATAACAATAACAATACTACTAAATAAATGTTAAAATAACAAAACTAGTCTATATATCTATATCTATATACATATATAATAAGACAAAATTTATTTTTTTTGGTCTTGTTTTTGATATAGGTGTAGACACCCAAATTTTGCGTTCCTTATACTAACCGTGACAGGAGGGCAAAATCGTCAATTGAACCGGCTTGCGGGAGCGATGGAATGGGCACAAGTGCAAGCGCTCAAACATCACCGCAATGATTGGCGACCAAAGCTGAAGTGACAATAAGGCCATCCGAAACGAGCATTCCCGAATGAGATGGCACGTCTCCCAGAAATTTCCGGACTGCCAAATACGGGCCTGTCAGCGAAAACCGACGTTACGACACGAAAGTCGAGGCGTGGCACGAAAATCGAGAAAGTCAAACCGTCCAGCCGCGGATTGATCTGCGGCCAAATAGTGCGCCTTTTGAAAACACGGAACTCGAAACACGGAACTCAAAACCAGGTGAGTGGAAGGCAGGCGGCTGGCTTTGGCCAGCCTATTTCAGCTCATTTTCGCTCAGCATACAGGGAGTTTAAGGTTTTTGGAAGAAGAGAGAATTCAGCAGCACCAAGAAGCACGGAAATAGAAGGAAAAGAGAGCAAATCTTGCAACAAAATAGGAAGAAAAGAGAGAGAAAAGAGAGGATTTATACTCTTTTGATTTGGATTGTATCAAACATATTTCTTATCCTATTCAAATACACAAGTTTACATCCATTTGAGATCATTTGCAAGGTAAAAATTCCCTTTGCTATAGCAATTTATATCATATTGTTTGGCTAAATTAAATGTAATTTTCATGTATCTTGTTGAACAATCATGGATTAGGGATTATTAGTGAGGGTTCCATTGGAACGAAATTTCTTCCTAATAACCCGAGGATATCCAATTGGTGAAATTTCTAGCTTGTTTATGGTGATGTATTGGGTGTAAATTACTTAGATTATCATTTTCGGATATCGTGATGTATTAGGCAAATCCGTGTTGGTTAAGTTTTGTAGTATTTATTTTGTGGGCATGTAGTAATATCGGGTGTGAGCCTAGGAACGCGACCCCATGGTCCAAATCCGATGATGGACGTTTTGATGTGTGTAATAGATTCAAGGTGCTCGTTTTTGTAACATGTAATCATCGGACCTTAAAACGACGCTAAGGCGAGAATCGGGTTTAAGGCCCCGTAGTAGTAAAATATGTGATTGTTGGCGTTCGGGGATATTTTGATGGCTTACATGCCCATGAATAGCCCCGACGCGTGTTTATGCTTGATTAGATTTTGTGACACAAAAAAATGATTTCAAAGATTAAACGATGAAGGGTTTTTTTTTTTTATAAAAATCAAACAAACTAGGTTATTAGAATCACGAGGCTAAAATTTGGAAGTGTTAATAAATGTCGATTCCTATTAAACGAGAAGGTCAAAGAAAATCATTTTCAAACATCACCAAAATGGCTTTTATGAATGAACGAAACGTTTTACTAAATCTTTGTGCATAGGGTTAAAGATATCCTAGAAGTTGCCCATCATTTTATGAAAGCAATGTATAGATTTCGATTCCTATTTTGACGAAGGTTTAAAAGATTCTTGTTTCGACAAAGCGACGCCTAACAAAGACCTCATAGTTTTGACAAGTAAAAACAAACCTCTCGCCTGAATAAAGGAGCTCTCTCGTATTAACGGAAACGACATTCTAAGGCACTCTCAAAATAAAACACGTCTCTTTCATAAAACACCAAAAAGAATTCCTTTTTTATACAAAACTCCCCACAACATTCATTAGGCACACACACACACACACGCACACATACACATTTCATGAATTGAAGGATAGGAAAACATCAAGATTGCGGTAACCGTGTTTCACGGAAGTCGGGGGGTGCCTAACACCTTCCCCTCGCTTAAGCAAGCCCTCGAACTCTATGAATCTCGGTTCGCAGACCAATTAATTCGGAGTCACACATGAGCCAGCGATTTACAAAAAAATGAAAACTCGGATGAGTTGGTACATCCATTTCAAATATACCAACTGGCGACTCTGGTTAATTGGCTCATCATAAAAAACGATCTTTCAAAACCCCGTCGACATCAATGCCGATCTTTTCCAAAAAATCATCTAATAAAAGGCTAAAATCGGAAAAGACGAGAACCCGGCGTCGACAGCTGGCGACTCTGCTGGGGAACATGAGAGGGCTTAAGCCGCGTTCAAATCTTGATGCTATCCTATCCTTTAAAATTCATAAAATGTGTGTGTGTGCAATATTTTGAGTTTTTACTTTTGTTGTGTGAATGTGTGTTTTGCCCAATAAATGAATGATTTGAATGGAATTGCTTTATTTTTAAGTAATCATTTGCATACGGTGAGGACGATGAATGTGAATGTATGTTGAGAGTGTACCTCCTCCTGAGGCGAACCTGTCGGTTGCTTATTACTGGACTCGAAGGGGCTGCTCCCCGGAGATGGCTCAGGAAACGCACCACCCAAATCCGCTCCAATCGAAAGGACTCAGACGAGTAGATTGCGAAGATTTGGGAACCTTCATGCCGAAAAGCCCGTGAGAGTAACCCTAGGATAGGTCAGCCTCAAATTAACCCAACGCAGGAAAAGTCTCTTCATGCCCTTTTACGTTCACGCGTATAAATGTCATGATCCCATTCATATATGCATCCCTTTCTGTCAAGAGAAATTACTAACCTCTATGTTTTGCAGGGAACGGCTGGGGAAGCATAATAAAGTCGTGTTTAACATTTGTTATTGCATTAAAGGACTACTAACTTTCTGTTTTACAGGGAAAGATTAAAAAACCCAAAAACACAAAAATTACAGCTTTAGCATGCATCCACATTTTTCATTCCCCAGGACTAAACTTCGAACCATTGTCTCTGTAGGATTGCTCCTCAAACCCGTTCACGATCTAAAAGAGCCCAGGACCCTACATCTGAAATGGCAGATCTTCCACCTACTAATCCTGGTTCCATATCCAGGGAGGAATTTGATGACTTTAAAAAGCAAATGTTGGAGATGGCCATAATGCTGAAGGAACAACTGCTACCCAGAAAGGATCCACCTAAAGAGGACCCACCCCAACCTAAGGGCGAGCCACTCGTCCCAAAGGTCATTCCCATGCCGAACAAGATAGTGATTACAATCCCGGAAGAAGGAGATACTGATGACCTGCGAAGGAAAATAAAACAAATGGAGGAAACTATCCAATTAATGAAGGGCATAGGGTGAATTACTCCGATCTTTGTGTCTTCCCCGGAACCAGATATCCGGAGAAATTTAAAATTCCTGAATTTGAAAAGTACAATGGAAAAGGGGATCCTTATACTCATCTGAAAATATACATTGGGGAGTTGGGATCTTATGCAGAAGACGAGGGTCTAAGGATGCAACTTTTTCAAAAGAGTTTGACGGGAGAGGCGAGAATCTGGTATGCCCGTCTTGACAATGCCCGGATCCATAATTGGGAGGAGTTGACCCACACCTTCTTAACACAGTATAGCTTCCAGGCCCAAATGGCCCCTGATAGATACCAAATGACGAAAATCAAGAAGCAACCCAGGGAATCTTTCAGGGATTATGCGCAGCGATGGAGGGTTATGGCCGCACAGGTGAATCCCCCCATGAGTGAGTCGGAGATGGTGATGACCTTCGTAGACATTCAAGAGGCCCCTTATTATGAGCGGGTTATATCAGGGATTGGAAGACCCTTTGCTGAGATGATTAAACACAAAGAAATGGTGGATATGGGATTGAAATCTGGCAAAATTCGGGATTTCACGGCTTTGGAAACAGCTGCAGAACAAATACAGAGCGGAAATTATGGCAGCACTTCCCGTAGGGTCCAAAAGAAGAAGGAAGAGGATGTTTCCCTCATCCTGCAGGGATCTTCTAGAAAGGCAGAAAGCAATCCTCCCGTATAGGTGCAGAGGGTGGGGCCTTCCCGACAGCCTAACTTCACTGATCAAAGGGCGGAAGGGCGAAGGAGATTCGAGGCCTCGCAGAATCGAGTATTCACCCCCCTCGGGGATTCTCTTGAGCAGGTATTGGCAGTATTGATGGCCCAGAGGAAAATAATCAATTTGGCACCCCCGAGTGACCCAAAGGGAAGAAGGTTTGACCCAAGCAAGCGATGTGCATACCACTCGGGTTCCCCGGGTCATGATACGCAGGATTGTTGGACGTTGAAGCATATAATTCAGAATTTGATTGATAGTGGGGAAATCATGGTGGAAAAGCCAGACTCCCCGAATGTCAAAGTCAATCCCCTGCCAAGGCATGATGGAGGAGGGGTCAATGTGGCAGAAGCCAGTGAACCCGAAGGGCCGTCAAGGCTGAATTATGTGAAGAAAATTGAGGAAATGATCAACATGATAAGTAATCACGGGAATGCACGGGGAGCGCCCATTAGGTTGGTGGGTGTGAGTAGAAATACCACGGAGGGGCCTGTCAAGTTAGCAGCTCCGAGACCCCTCATCCTTGCAGCAAGGCCACAAATCCCTATCGGCAGTCTAAAGACGGTACCATGGAATTATGGGGGGTGTCAGAGGAAGCGACCAGTTGTGCTTCTGTGACAACAAGGGGGAATCCTTTATATCTTCCCGGGCGTGTCCTTGAGAGCCAAAAGAAGAAAAATGAAGAAATCTCCGAGGAAAAAGCCATAGAATTCTTGAAGAGGATGGATCATCCGGAGGCGAGAGGGATCCAGGTATTAAGTGAAGAGTCGACCCTGACATCAATCATGGACTTGGTGTTATCATCCAATGATCACTGCAAAACCCTGGCAAAAGTCCTGGAGGAGGCATACGTTCCCAAAGAAATTAGCAAGGAAGGTTTCGGCTATCTGGTGGACCACCTGTTGGAGAGTGATGTAATATCCTTTACAGATGACGATATCCCCAAGGAGGGAAGGGGGCACCGAAAACCGCTACATATTGCGGTAATCTCTTCAGGTTATATCATGAATGGGGTACTGATTGATGGTGGATCGGCGTTGACTATCTGTCCCCTCAGTACATTGCAGAAGATGAACATCAATCCCAAACGCCTACGGGCCAGTCATGTAGTGGTGCGAGCCTTCGATGGTTCCCGGAGGGATACAATTGGAGAGATAGAATTGCCAGTGGAAATAGGACCTTGTACTTTTGATATCTCTTTCCAAGTCCTAGATATTGTGTCCAGTTATAACTTGTTACTGGGGAGGCCGTGGATACACATGACCGGGGCAGTTCCTTCCACGCTACACTAGCAAATCAAACTGATCATCTACGGGAATCTGGTAACGATCTCAGCAGAATGTGATGACCCTTCTCCTCCCAAGAATGGCCTACCAGTGATTAATGTGGACGAGTCGGCGGCACCTGCCAGTTTTCAGGCACTGGAAATTAGCACTCCCCACTACAGATGCCTGGGAGCTCCAGCCGTGAAACCTAGGGTCTCTCCAGAACTTACCTTCGTTGTAAAGGAAATGATGAAAATGAATTTCCAGTCTGGACAGGGATTAGGGAAGAGTAGTCAAGGTATCACCAAGCCCGTTCAACTACCCCATCAGGTAGGCAAAGCAGGCTTGGGATATCATGAGGGCACAACACGGAGACACCGTCAAAGCATGGCTCCGATTCGACTGGTTGGCAGTCCGGTGACCAAGGTCAAGAGTGAACAGGGGACTAGCGAGCCTGTGACTGAAACAGGGGGTGAAGATTTCTCCCCCACAAATGATGAGTCAGCCAAGAGGGAAAGTTTCCTACAGGAGGTCGCGAAAAAGTTTGAAAACCAGTGCTATATCCCCGGACAGTTAACAAGCAATGAGGAGGGGAAGAATGTTGCCGCACCGAGAGCCCAACAAGGTGTGCCTATCATCGATTGGGCAGGGTTGATTATTCCTAAGGAAGGTATGAAAGGAGACTCAGGCGATGTGGTCGTGGTCATCGGGGAAGTGTCCGATGTGAAGCCCGCTTTCATCCAACGAATTTCATCTGACCTAACCGTCGACAACTGGACCATGAAACCAGTGATATCCAAACAAGGGTGTACCAATTTGAGTAATCCTTGCCTAACAAACGGTCTTTCAAATTTGAATGATGATTATGATTTTGACATTGAGCTGGATTTCGATTTGATGGGCATTGAGCAAGACGAGACAGATTACGACGCCGCGCCTGATGAGATCAAAGGATGGGTCGAGGATAAACCCAAACCCAATTTGGACCAAACCATCACTATAGATATCGGAACCCCTGACAAGCCAAAAGAACTCAAGATAGGGACAGACCTTACCCCCAGCCAAAAAGCAGAAATAACTGAGTTGCTAAGCCAATATGAGGATGTCTTTGCCTGGTCTCACGAGGATATGATCGGATTGTCCACCGACATTGTGGTACACCGTTTGCCCATCAGGGAGGGTTTCAGGCCTGTCAAGTAGAAACTAAGGAAGTTGAAACCTGAGTGGAGCTTAAAAGTGAAGGAAGAAATCATCAAGCAGTTCAGGGCGGGAATCATTATGGTGTCCACTTACCCAGAATGGCTATCCAATGTAGTCCCAGTGGCTAAGCCTGGAGGAAAGGTGAGGGTATGTGTAGACTACAGAGATCTAAATAAGGCCAGTCTCAAAGATAACTTCCCGGTGCCTTTCATACACATCCTGGTGGATAACACAGCCTAGTACGAGATGTACTCTTTTGTGGATTGCTTTGCGGGGTATCATCAAATAATGGTGGCGGAAGAAGATCGGGAAAGGACCGCGTTCATCACCCCTTGGGGCACTTTCTGCTATAGACGATTGGCTTTTGGTCTCACAAACGCGGGGGCTACTTATCAGAGAGCCATGATGGCCCTGTTCCACGATATGATGCATAAGGAGATAGAGGTCTACGTGGATGACATTATCGTGAAGTCAAGGGTAGAGTCTGACCATATAACCCATCTTAAAAAGCTATTCGATCGACTCAGAAAGTATAACTTGAAGCTCAATCCAGCAAAGTGTGCTTTCGGAGTGCAGTCGGGTAAGCTCTTGGGATTCCTGGTTAGTGATCGAGGTATTGAGTTGGATCCAGCAAAGATTAAGGCCATTGTGGATATGCCGGCACCTGACACAGAGAAGGAGATAAGGGGATTCCTGGGAAGAATAAACTTCATCAGCCGCTTCATCTCCCACTTGACAACTACATGCGAGCCGATTTTCAAACTACTAAGGAAGGATGCTTCCCAAGAGTGGAATGAACAATGTCAGAGAGCCTTTCAGACCATTAAAGAACAGTTGACTGAGGCACCAGTGCTGGTACCCCCGAAGGATGGGATCCCTCTGTTTATGTATATATCGGTCAATGCCATCGCGATGGGATGTATGCTGGGACAGAAGAATGAGGCAGGTAAAGAGCAGGCCATCTATTACCTCAGCAAGAGATTTAGCCAATGTGAACAGAACTACACTCCCATCGAGAAGACCTGTTGTGCTCTGGCCTGGGCTGCAGGGAGATTACAACACTACCTTCATGGGCATACTACGTACCTGATATCGAGGATGGATCCCCTGAAATATATCTTTGAAAGGCCCATGCTGAACTGTCGACTGTCAAGATGGCAGTTAATCTTACAACAGTTCGACATGGTATACGTAACTCAGAAAGCCATGAAAGGGCAGGGAATTGCAGATCAGTTGGCAGAAACGCCATCAGGAGGGATGGAGCCGTTAGAAACCCCTCTGCCGGGCGAAGACATATTTTGGGTGTCAAGCACGAAATGCGATGACGAGGGACAGTTCTGGAAACTGTATTTTGATGGTGCCATGAATGCTGAGGGGGCAGGAGCCGGAGCAGTACTGGTCTCTATCACCGGAGAACAATACCCTGTGGCTACTAAATTGCAGTTTAGTAATTCAAACAATACAGCTGAGTACGAGGGGTGTATAATGGGACTCCGTTTTGCCCGCAATATGGGAGTGAAGAGATTAGCGGTGTTTGGGGATTCAGAACTGGTAATCAGACAGGCGATCGGGGTGCACAACACTAAAGAGCTTCGGTTACTTCCATACCATCGTTGTGTTACCCAGTTAATGCAAGAGTTCGAAGATATCGCTTTCCGACATATTCCCCGGGGACGGAATGATTCTGCGGATGCGTTGGCAACCCTGGCTTCCTTAATCCATGTAATCAAAAGAAAAGATGTTCCGCAGATTGAGATAACAGTACAGAATACCCCGGCATACGAGGAACATGTTGCAGTATTATCAGACGAGGTGGTTCTGCCAAAGCAGCCTTGGTATCACGACATAAGGGAGTACCTGAGGGATAGATCCATTCCCGACCAGGCGAGCCGAGCTGAGAGGATGAGGATTCAAAAGATGGCAATGAAATTTTACCTGAGTGGGGATTCACTCTACAAGAGGGATGTTGGGTTGGGACTGTTGCAATGCGTAGATGAGACACAGGCCCAAAGGATTATGAACGAAATACACGGGGGAGTGTGTGGGCCACACATGAGTGGACCGATGCTGGCCAAAAAGATCTTGAGAACGGGGCATTATTGGTTAACGCTGAAAGCCGATTGCGATGATCATGTCAAACAATGTTACCAATGCCAGGCGCACGGTAATGTGATCCATACGCCTCCCAATGAACTGCACTGTATGACCTCCCCTTGGCCATTCTCAATGTGGGGAATGGATGTAATCGGACCAATAGAGCCCAAAGCAAGCAACGGACACCGATTCATTTTCGTCATGATCGATTACTTCACCAAATGGGTAGAAGCAGCTTCTTTCCCCAAAGTAACTCAGGAGGTCATCGTCGGTTTCATCAGGAATAATGTCATTTGTCGATACGGGCAACCTGAGGTTTTGGTCTCCGACAATGCCAAGAATTTGAACAACGCCCTCATGAAAGGATTATGCGACCAGTTTAAGATCAAACACCTCAATTCTGTCATTTACCGTCCTAAGATGAATGGGGCAGTGGAGGCTGCAAACAAGAACATCAAGAAGATCATGGCGAAAATGTCTGCTAATCATCGGGGATGGCCAGATTTGTTACCCCTCACCCTGCTAGCCTACCGAACGTCAACGCGTACTTCTACAGGGGCAACCCCTTATGCTTTGGTGTATGGAGTGGAGGCCGTTCTGCCAGTTGAGGTTGAGATGACGTCCCTCAGAATAGTGATCGATGCTTAGATAAGCGAGGAGGATTGGATGCAAAGTCGATACGACCAATTGGCCCTAATTGATGAAAGGAGGGTGGCTGCTGTTTGGCACGGTCAGTTATATCAACAAAGGATCTCTCGATCATATGACAAAAGGATAAGACCTCGGAAGTTCAGGGAAAATGATTTGGTGCTAAAAAGAGTCATGCCTTGTCAAGACGAAGCCAAGGGGAAGTTCGCACCGAACTGGGAAGGACCATTTGTGATTAAGAAAGTGCTATCCGGAGGAGCCCTCATATTGCAAGAAATGGATGGTGAGGTATTTCCACAACCCCTCAATTCCGATTCGGTGAAGCGGTTCTACGCTTGAATCATCAGTTCTCCTTTTTCTTTGAGGAGCGAACTACGTAGGACCTGATCTCCTAACTTGTGGGGGTACGTAGGTAGCCATCACGGCACGGTCCGATCCATTGAAAATAATCCTTTCCTTAAACAGAACCATTTCCTGACAGCCAGATAAACCTCCCTACACCCTCAAAACCTTCCCGAAACCAGCCGCCTAACCAGCTTCATCCCAAATGACATAACCCTGATCCAACCAAACAGTTATCCAAAATCTAAGACCCAATCCGATGAAATCAACAGGGGTACGACAATATCTGTCAGATCTCCATCAAGACTTGAGAAGAGAAAGAAAGCAAAATGTCAAAATCATGGTTAGCTGGATAAAATGAGGATCCAATGAAAGGCAGCGATACGACAAAAGGGAAAATGACTAAATTTAAATGCATGTCTACATATATAAGTCATTTTGTTACAAGATTTCTCTTTCAATAACCGAGGAAATTAACATAGTCTATGCAGGAAATAAAACAATCTACAAAATCTGTAACTAAATGAAGCAGGGTGGATAAAGTGATGGATAGATCCGAAGCATCAGCGTCCCCTGCAATCTGTTGTCCCATCATGCCGATGCGGTCTAACAAAGCAGTGGCTCGGCTGACAGTCCCAGAATGAGCATCTATAACTGTCCTGGCCTGAAATACAATGGCGTCTCTGTCAGCAATGGCAGCATCTCTGGCTAGAATAGCAGCATCTCTCTCAGCAATGGCAGCATCCCTCTCAGATTCAATAGCAATCAAGGCCAGTCGGATCCGGCTGTGTTCAGTGACCTGACTAGGGGCAGAATCGGCTGAGATCGAGTGATATGTGGTATCATCTGCGAAAATCACTCCAGAGTCATCAAAAGTCCCAGTCTGACTCACACCAACCGCATCCGAATCTTCGCGCAACCACTACACATAAGCGAATGTCTGGATGGGGCAACTGTCACTATACTCGGCCAGGATCCTACGAGGCCAAAGATCATATACCCGCAGTAGATCTCTCTCTGTCTGGGATGATATAAGGAATCGGTAGTCGGCCGCGCCCGTGAAAAGGTGAAAATCCTGTGTCTGATCAAACTGCCCCATCATCGCCAGGGGATGATAAGTCGTCACACCCCTCAAGCCAGCAATAGGGATGAAATCCAGGGTGGGCACATGAGTCAAAAAGCTCATAAAGGAGCAATAACCCGAGTAGATCAGGAGATGAAAAGGATCCTCAATAACCGACAAAAATGCTATCCAGGAAGCCGCATCAGTACAGCTCACAGGGCGAAATGAGAATTGCATGGCTATGTCATGGCTGAAGCAAAACCCTTGGCGACGGAAATGGCCGATGGGACTGAGATGACTCATGAACCACACGTACAACAAAGTCGAGCTCCCTCTGAATATTCTGCCTCGAAAAGACTGGCAATATGAGGCTGACATGTAGGTATCCGCTAATATCATGGGGAGAATGGTGTGATCCTCCTGAAGGGCTCTAACGGCCGTGACAACCCGCATGTCCAACTGATCAGGTCCTGCGGGCAGATACAAAACCGAGATGACACAAGCCACCAAAACGTCTACTCTCAAGGCACCCCAGCGCTCCTCAGATATGGAAAAGTCACCAGAGAAATGGCGGAAACTGTCAGGTGAGCCGAATCGGTCAATCAAGAAATGAAGAGGAACCAGATGGTCTGATGTGACCACCGATAGTAGAGCTGTCCTCCGCAAGCCAGTGAAAGTCAAGAATTGACGGCGCATGGAACCAGCTGTGACCCTGGCACAAGGACCGTCCAAAGGCAGGCCGGTAAAGCGAGCATACTCCTCAAGAGTGGGGGTCAGCTCTACTGTCCCTAATCTGAACACCTGACGGGCAGGGGCCCAATAGCTCAGAATACCCTCCACAAAGCCCGCTGGCACCTGAAAGGATAATAAGGACCAAGAATGTCCCAAAAGGCCATCTGTGATAACCCTGTCGGCCGGCGATAAGCTGTCCAACCAACGAAGGAGACTGCTGACCAACCCTGTAGGAGGAATGGAATCTAAACGTACCACGACATCTGAGGACGACATCTGTGAAAAAATAGTATCGAAAAGACTGTACAGGGGTTATTCTCTATCCATAAATAAAAATCATGCATCATACAGTTAATAATAAAGCAAATGAATTTCATAGAGATAAGAGAATAAAACTGTGCATAAATAAATAAATGAGTTCAGTACATAGTGCATAAATGGAAAAGAAGTCTAAACAGGTGCAGGTACAAAAGCCCTATCCTATCCTGATCTAAATGAAGTCAATGTCATCTATGAAGGCGGGATCCTCGAACTGATCCCCTGGGGTCGTCGAAGTCGGAGGACCAAAATTCATGTCAGGAATGTATTGCTGCGCTGTGGCATCAGATGAGCTCGGGCCTGCATCATAACCCGCACTGTCTGGATCGTAGGCATAAGCGTCCTCTAGAGTCCGGCCCAACACCCGAAGATATAGAGACAGCTGGTCTACTTGACGGGTCAGAGTGGCAATCTGCTCAGCATGGGTGGGGCTCCGAACGCAGGCTGCCCAGTCAGTCATCATCACCGAGCCGGGGACCATATCCCCGAGGAAGAATGTGGCCCGGGTCTGAGGACCGATAGTACGGGGCACCCACCAGGTACGGAAAGCATCACTCGTACTGGGACCCATAGAAAGCATCCGACCGTCCTCCCCTGAGAGCATGATCTCCGAAGGCTGAGAATCCAGCGGCCAGGAGGTAGTGAAAGGAAGGGAATGCGGGATGCGGATCTCTCCAGTGACGCATCTGAATGCGCGCTCCCCCAAGTACATCACCCATCCTCCAACACTCTGCAAAGTGAGGCGACGGGTGGAAAGCTCGAACTCCGGGCCAGAAGGATGCCCATCATCAAACCCCACAGCCAGATGCTCGAAGAGGTAGGGAACCCAGACGACATCAGCAGCCGTGATCAACTCCAGCTGAATACGACAATGTGCAAAACTGCCCGACATTGGAACCTCCTCCAGAGTGCTGTGATGCCATCGCCGACCCCGGGGATAGGTATCCAAACCGAGGGTAGTGACGGGCCTCAGGCATGGAAGACGCTCGTAGGCCCAGAACTGCGAACAAAAACAGTGAAAAGCATGAGTAACTGACAAATGCAGAAAAAGAGAAATAAATGAAGGAAGGTCCAGTAAGAAAAGAGGAAAGGAAGGCTCACCAGCAGAAAGTGGTAGAATCCGAGCCAAGTATCTGTCTGTCCCTCCGAACGTAGACGCAGACCGTGGAGGAAATAAGCAAAGGTGAACGACCCCCAATCGTAGTCACCGATCCGGCCTACGTCTCTTACAGCTCCTACGACGCTGAAATGAATGGTAGAGGAGTTGTTCCCTAGGAAACAACCCCTCATAATGGTCAGGAACAAGCGCCGTATCAGAATGTCACGAGTGCCCTGATCGCTGGAATAGGCAGTGCATATATACCCCCGACAGCATCGACAGCCAGAGCATCGGACCGAATACTACGGGCCTTAAAGACCCGGTCCTCAGCAGCGAAGCCCAATAAAGCCCGGACCTCCGCTGGAGTAATGTCAAGATCCAGGGGGACACGGGACCCGGTAAACTCTATACCCGTGATGTACCTCCAATCCCAGGGGGTCAGCACAACCTCGTAGTCAAGAAGATGAAGAGACTGCGTCTGGTGGAACCATCGCTCGGATAAGGCCCTCATGTAACCCCAGGGGCACTGGCGGGGAATAATGGTGAAGAAATGGCGAAAACCCCAGGAGTCCACCACCGCGCGGTAATCACTGTGCAGGGCTGTGTAGAGAGAATAGATGTTGAACCAGTTGCCCCTCGGCTGGGTAAACTCGGGCACCTGTGACAAAAAATGAATGGATCAGTCCAGATCTAAACAAAATTTGGGAATAAGCTCAGAGAAGTACTTTAAGCATACCTCATTAGCTACAAGAGATGCCGAGGGGTGACAACTGAGATCCTGACCCAATAGATCGGGTATCTGCACAGAGGCGCCAGAAAGGGCGCGGTGAGGAGATGGGGCCGGTGTGCTGGAGGATGGCCCCTCTGCCGCAACCTCCGGAAGAACAGCCTCCTCAACGTCCGGGTGATCGGGACGGATGACAGCCTCCGCCAGTCGGCGAGCCTGACGCGTCTGAGGCAAGGCAGGGGCAGGTGCAGCCCTACGACGGCGAACACCCGAGGTCCGAGACGTGGAAGAGCTACTAGGAGCATCGGGATCCATAGCTGGGATAGGACAGGCAAGGAGGAAGGTAAGTTCCCTTTTTTAATTATGTCACAAATATTCCAATATTTATCGTAGAATTAATGCAACACGATGCATGTTTATTATATGTGCATGTAAAAAAAAAAAAAAGAAATTTCGGCAGAGTTCCGTCTGTAAAATGGACATCCCATGCATAACCAAGCATGTTTTTCAAAGAACCCAAGCCACAACAGATCAAAATTGCATTTATATGGATAATTGCAGCATGAAAAGACCCTAATGCGTGATTTTTCTTCAAAAAAAAAGAAACTACAAGTATGTGGGACCGTATCATGAGCATAAAATAGGACTCACACAGTTGATACATAGCATGTATATACGATAATACATAGCATAGCATTGTAAAGCATACATTTCTATCTATAGCATGTAAATAGCTAAATGTATAGCAAAACATTGACGAAATTGAAAAGTGAACGGTCAAAGTGTTACCTGTAGCGCGTAGATCGATCCTACCGGAGCAGTTTTTGCAGAAAGGTTGGAGAACTCGGCAAAAGGGCGTGCAAAGGTCTGAAAATCGCGTGGGGTACGAATGAAAGTGACAGATCTGGGAAGCGGCTGGCCGCTCTTATGCCCGATCTTGGCCGCAGATCAATCTGCGGCTGGCCGCAGATCCATCTGCGGCTGGGCCCAGTGCTCCCCCATTGGTCCATTGCAAGCTTAATCGATTCTAAAGCCCATTTGACTCATAATGTAACAATAAGATACGAGACTTTGATGAATCAGGTGTCGAACACGGCTTCTAAATTCAACCGAGTGACCGGATACGAGACCCAGCATTCACAAGACGACTAACTGGCGACGATACCCGGGGGTTACGAGATGGGTGACCGGCGACGATACCCGGCCCCGACGAGACAATCGACCGGCGACGATAACCGTCGATTACGAGATGGATGACCGGCGACGAAAACCGGCTCCGACAAGACAACCAACCGGCGACGATACCCGGGGGTTACGAGATGGGTGACCGGCGACGATACCCGGCCCCGACGAGACAATCGACCGGCGACGATAACCGGCGATTACGAGATGGATGACCGGCGACGAAAACTGGCTCCGACGAGATAACCAACCGGCGACGATACCCGGGGGTTACGAGATGGGTGACCAGCGACGATACCCGGCCCCGACGAGATAATCGACCGGCGACGATAACCGGCGATTACGAGATAGATGACCGGCGACGAAAACCGGCTCCGACGAGACAACCAACCGGCGACGATACCCGGGGGTTACGAGATGGGTGACCGGCGACGATACCCGGCCCCGACGAGACGATCGACCGGCGACGATAACCGGCGATTACAAGATGGGTGACCGGCGACGATACCCGGCCCCGACGAGACGATCGACCGGCGACGATAACCGGCGATTACGAGATGGGTGACCGGCGACGAAACCCGGCCCCGACGAGACAATCGACCGGCGACGATAACCGGCGATTATGAGATGGGTGACCGGCGACGAAACCCGGCCCCGACAAGACGATCGACCGGCGACGATAACCGGCGATTACGAGATGGGTGACCGGCGACGATACCCGGCCCCGACGAGACGATCGACCGGCGACGATAACCGGCGATTACGAGATGGGTGACCGGCGACGATACCCGGCCCCGACGAGACGATCGACCGGCGACGATAACCGGCGACTACGAGATGGGTGACCGGCGACGATACCCGGCCCCGACGAGACGATCGACCGGCGACGATAACCGGCGATTACGAAATGGGTGACCGGCGACGATACCCGGCCCCGACAAGACGATCATCCGCATTGACACCCTTTTTGCGAATATTTTGCATCCATTGCATCTTACGTTGCATCATAAGTCATATGTGTTGCATCACGTATGTATTGTCATCCTTGTGCACTGTCATTCATGCGTCGAGTGTCTATTCTTTATCCTGTTCATTTCATTTAAACATTGCATAAACGTGATAAAGAGGGGCAGCTGTAGACACCCAAATTTTGCGTTCCCTATACTAACCGTGACAGGAGGGCAAAATCGTCAATTGAACCGGCTTGCGGGAGCGATGGAATGGGCACAAGTGCAAGCGCTCAAACATCATCGCAATGATTGGCGACCAAAGCTGAAGTGACAATAAGGCCATCCGAAACGAGCATTCCCGAATGAGATGGCACGTCTCCCAGAAATTCCCGGACTGCCAAATACGGGCCTGTCAGCGAAAACCGATGTTACGGCACGAAAGTCGAGGCGTGGAACGAAAATCGAGAAAGTCAAACCGTCCAGCTGCGGATTGATCTGCGGCCAAATAGTGCGCCTTTTGAAAACACGGAACTCGAAACACGGAACTCGAAACCAGGTGAGTGGAAGGCAGGCGGCCAGCCAGTCGCAGATTGATCTGCGGCCAGCCGCAGATCAATCTGCGGCTGGCTTTGGCCAGCCTATTTCAGCTCATTTTCGCTCAGCATACAGGGAGTTGAAGGTTTTTGGAAGAGGAGAGAATTCAGCAGCACCAAGAAGAACGAAAATAGAAGGAAAAGAGAGCAAATCTTGCAACAAAATAGGAAGAAAAGAGAGAGAAAAGAGAGGATTTATACTCTTTTGATTTGGATTGTATCAAACATATTTCTTATCCTATTCAAATACACAAGTTTACATCCATTTGAGATCATTTGCAAGGTAAAAATTCCCTTTGCTATAGCAATTTATATCATATTGTTTGGCTAAATTAAATGTAATTTTCATGTATCTTGTTGAACAATCATGGATTAGGGATTATTAGTGAGGGTTCCATTGGAACGAAATTTCTTCCTAATAACCCGAAGATATCCAATTGGTGAAATTTCTAGCTTGTTTATGGTGATGTATTAGGTGTAAATTACTTAGATTATCATTTTCGGATATCGTGATGTATTAGGCAAATCCGTGTTGGTTAAGTTTTGTAGTATTTATTTTGTGGGCATGTAGCAATATCGGGTGTGAGCCTAGGAACGCGACCCCATGGTCTAAATCCGATGATGGACGTTTTGATGTGTGTAATAGATTTAAGGTGCTCGTTTTTGTAACATGTAATCATCGGGCCTTAAAACGACGCTAAGGCGAGAATCGGGTTTAAGGCCACGTAGTAGTAAAATATGTGATTGTTGGCGTTCGGAGATATTTTGATGGCTTACATGCCCATGAATAGCCCCGACGCGTGTTTATGCTTGATTAGATTTTGTGACACAAAAAAATGATTTCAAAGATTAAACGATGAAGGTTTTTTTTTTTTTATAAAAATCAAACAAGCTAGGTTATTAGAATCACGAGGCTAAAATTTGGAAGTGTTAATAAATGTCGATTCCTATTAAACGAGAAGGTCAAAGAAAATCATCTTCAAACATCACCAAAAATGGCTTTTATGAATGAACGAAACGTTTTACTAAATCTTTGTGCATAGGGTTAAAGATATCCTAGAAGTTGCCCATCATTTTATGAAAGCAATGTATAGATTTCGATTCCTATTTTGACGAAGGTTTAAAAGATTCTTGTTTCGACAAAGCGACGCCTAACAAAGACCTCATAGTTTTGACAAGTAAAAACAAACCTCTCGCCTGAATAAAGGAGCTCTCTCGTATTAACGGAAACGACATTCTAAGGCACTCTCAAAATAAAACACGTCTCTTTCATAAAACACCAAAAAGAATTCCTTTTTTATACAAAACTCCCCACAACATTCATTAGGCACACACACACACGCACACATACACATTTTATGAATTGAAGGATAGGAAAACATCAAGATTGCGGTAACCGTGTTTCACGGAAGTCGGGGGGTGCCTAACACCTTCCCCTCGCTTAAGCAAGCCCCCGAACTCTATGAATCTCGGTTCGCAGACCAATTAATTCGGAGTCACACATGAGCCAGCGATTTACAAAAAAACGAAAACTCGGATGAGTTGGTACATCCATTTCAAATATACCAACTGGCGACTCTGGTTAATTGGCTCATCATAAAAAACGATCTTTCAAAACCCCGTCGACATCAATGCCGATCTTTTCCAAAAAATCATCTAATAAAAGGCTAAAATCAAAAAAGACGAGAACCCGGCGTCGACAATAGGTCTAAAATTTAAATACTACTAAAATACTTTTTAAAGTCTTCTTAATTTTATTTATCAAATAGACTTAGAATCTAACTATTATTAAAACACTTTTTTAATGTGCAAAGAAAGAAGAAGAAAAAAAAGGAGAAAAAAAGGAGGCAGAGTAATTTTACGATAATTGCCTACAAATTAGGACTTTTGTACTATTTGCCTACGATAATTTTACTTTTTTAATAACTGCTTGTAAATAGGACTTTTATACTATTTACTTAAAATAATTTGGGCATTATAACTGCTTGTAAATAGTATAAAGTAAATAGGACTTTTATACTATTTACTTAAAATAATTTGGGCATTATAACTGCTTGTAAATAGGACTTTTGTACTATTTACTTAAAATAATTTGGGCATTATAACTGCTTGTAAATATATAGAAGAATGAAAATAATAATCACTAAAGTAATACATCTTGTAGTTGCTAGCTTTACTTCCAATCGCGTAACACTTTTATGCTTCGAAGTAATATATATATATATATATATATATATATATATATATATTATTTTTCTCTCACTATAGCTCTCAAATTATTTGTGTAGAGTAACTCTAACTCTTGAAATGTATGAAAATAATGAATGGAGAGCTCTCTATTTATAGAAAAATCAAGTTTCATTAATTGCGCATTAAGGGCTTGACTTATTACACTTTGGTACCTCATTAATTACACCTTAGTACTTGTGACATCATTATGATGACATCATCTTTGTGTTTCTTCGGGCCTTATGTCATGCCACAACATGCTTACATCATCTTTTGTTCTTTTTTGAGCCTTATGTCATGCTACATCACGCTTACATCATTCTTTGCTACGATTGGTTGATTATATATCACGAAGATTAGCCCCCTTAAACTAATCTAACTTAACCCTTAATTAGGGTTTAATTAGTTTAATTTAGTTTTTCTTTACTTATTTGCTAAATAATTTAGTTAGTTAACTTTTGTTAACTTTTTCTCCAAGTTCGACTTTTCGTATAAATGAATAGTATTTTCGTATGAATAGTACTTTCGTATGAATAGTAATTTCGTATTTATACCGTATAATTTTCGTGTCCAGCTCGTATTATTCTTACATTATACTTGTATTTTACTCGTATAATATTTCGTATTATACTCAATTAACTTCCGTATTTTAATCGATTAGCCGAAAAACAAAACTAATTCTTTTCTTTTGTGAATTTCTATTAGATATTACATCTCGTGACCTTATATAAACGCTATGACATAATACGAAAATCGAAAAAAATATAAAAGCGTTTTTATCGTGAATAGTCCTTACGTGAATAGTGATCGCGCGAATAATACCCACGTGAATAGTGATCAAAGTGAATAGTGATCACGTGAATAGTACCTATGTGAATAGTGATTTAGCCTTGTTACTAGACTTCTCAATTGTCACATGCCTAATTCAATTTTCATTGAATTAACCATAACATATATGCATATATGTATCCACACAACTAATTTTTAAAACATTCTCATTTTTTATTACAAAATTTATTTATAAAATTCTCGGGTATTACAAAATCCCCTTCGCTAAATACCTAATACCCATAGCCGTTGCTACTTTCCACGTGTTAAGGAATCACGTAAATCCAAAGCGCACAACCAAATTTTAATTCCTCCTGTCATTAAACCTCTTGTTAGAGTAGTCCCCAAAAGATAGGAAGTTTAGATAACCATAATTTCGATTAGTATTATCTTTTATATTTATCTACTCTACTATCATCAGCTATATATACCATGTAATGCTCCCGTATGATTAGAAGCTTGAATATAATAAAATTCTTGTGATTTGTTATGGTATCAAACCTTACTTGCTTAACAGCTCTTTGATCCAATTTTTATTTTTTTATTTTTTTATTTTTTATGATTCTAAGTTTCATAAAATTATCAGCTTCAGCTAAACCAAATTCTAACAGCTTAATCTCCAAATTCCTCCTAAACTCTTACCAACATCTTAATTGTGAGTTTTAGCCTCGTCAATTTTCTTCTTTCCCCAACCCTTACCAAAAGACGACCATTAATTTTTTCCCCATAAAATAGCCCCTACTCATGCGCGAAACCACCTCGCATCCAACACTAGAATTTTATCATCCACTATACTCTTGTCCATATTAAATAGCTTGAAAAAATATGTCTAGTATATAATGACTTGAGTCAACTCTTTTCATTGCCAATTGATTTTAAGTTAGAGAGCTTGATGTCTTTATATACTAGACTTTAGACTCATTTTATAAATCTAACATGGTATTAGAGCGGCCTATCCTTGAGCCTACTTAAACACTCTTCTTAGCCTTCATTCTTATCCATTTGCAATCCATTTTTCTTAAGGGTCAAAGTTACCCATTTTTAACTAGTACCACTTATCAATTGGGCCAATAATTGCCCGTGATTTACTAGATTTTTTCTGGGTTTGTCTTGTGACTAGCTTCTTCTGGGCTTGCTTATCTTGTTTGAGTCTTCATATTCATTAGGTTCACGTGCAACCCTCAATACACCGGGTTACACGTGAGGGGGAGTGTTAGAGTATATATCTTGTCCCACATTGAATACCTTGAGAAAATATGTCTAGTATATAATGACTTAGGCCAACTTTTCTCATTGTCAATTGGTTTGAGTTAGAGAGTTTGATGTCTTTATATACTAGACTTTAGGCCCATTTTATAAATCTAACATGGTATCAAAGTAGGCTATCATTGGGTCTAATTAAACATTCTTCTTAGCTTTCATTCATATCCACTTATAGTCCTTTTTTTTAACGATTAAAGTTACCCATTTTTTAACTAGTACCACTTATCAATTGGGTCAATAATTGCCTGTTGTTTACTAGATTTCTTATGGGCCGATTTGTCTTGTGACTAGCTTCTTTTGAGTTTGCTTATCTTGTGTGGGTCTTTATATTTATCAGGTCCACGTGCACCCTCAATACATCGAGTTACATGTGAGGAGAAATGTTATAGTATATATCTTGTCACACATTGAAAATCTTGAGAAAATATGTCTAGTATATAATAACTTGGACCAACTCTTTTCATTGCCAATTGGTTTTGAGTTAGAGTGCTTGATTTCTTTATATACTAAACTTTGGGTGCATTTTATAAATCTAACACCACACATTTCTAAAATCGTCAAAAGCACCCCCATCGCCCTTATAGTTCGCCACCCATGGTCTGAGCTAATGATCTGCATCACCTTCTTCAATCCCAACTCTATCTCTGCCGCAAAAAAAAATGACTGGTTTTTTCTTTCATCGTTGTAAAACCTATTTTTTAGTCTTTTACTTTAAAACCCTAGGTTTTTTCTGCAAACTCTTTAGATATTTTCTAATCAAATTCAGAATCTCAAGATTTCCCCACAAATTTGTCATTTTAGACTGAAAAATCTATGGTCTGTAGTAGGTTGGGTCGAGTAGGTGGTAAACTTTTATTAAAACTATTGGATCGGGAATGTTGGCTCAATTTGGGGATTCTTGGTTAAGTGATTAGATAATAGAAGCTGATTGGTTTTTAATATTTTTTAAAAATTTTTAAATGATTATGATGGTAGAATCGATAACTTATGGCAAGTTATGTTGGTGGATGGAGGATTGGTGTTTGCCTAAAAATGCTACTAGCAATTTACACGCAAATATACGTGATCACTTATGTAATACAGTGGTAAATAGAGTATCGTTCCCACGAATAGCGATTAATAACTTTAATAATCTAATCACTAACCATGCATCAGTTTAATTTTAACTAGACAAATATAATATCAAGTGAAACTAATTAAAAAAATAAAACAACTAATGAAATACGAATTCAATGAATGAAAAGATTAAGGAATCAATTTCCCCCGAATGAGTCATTTAATTAATTCTATTCCTTCTTTTATTAAATTGATTAATTAAAATTATCAACAGAAAATCACTAATAGTTTATACAATCATTTTCCAAATAATTATATAGTATACTTATTATTATTAATTTCACTATATTCCTATGAGAAACAATAATAATAAATTCATTAAGTATCATTTTCCACACGTTGCTTACGGTCTACAGGTATATTCCTATCCCGTCTACAAATTAGCATTCACTCCTAGGAAGAATTACTAATCAATAGTTACTATATCGAGATCTTAACCTAGACTTCATTGTCAAAATCCATCTAAATCCATCTAATAATTGTTGATCAGACAATTAAAATATTAAACACAAGATATAATAAACAATTCAATCATCAATCAATTTAAATAAAAAAAGAATAAATACTAAATCAAATCATCATCGGGTTCTATTGAATCTTTAAATATAAAATTTAGTTCATAATCATAGCTAAAAACATGAATAGTTTATCAAAAATCATCCTAGAATACAAGATATAAGAGTTAAAGAAGGAAGAATAAAACTCTGATGAATTATGTCCTCCTTTCTCAGCTCTCTCCTACCTCTAGAATAATCCCTGATGAAACCCTTATTCTTCTCTACGTACTTCTAAGTCTAGCCTGATAATCCTCCTAATAATTAGTCTTATACTAAATATATATTAATATTCAACCCATACAAGATAAGTGTAAAATAAATAAAAATCTTGAGCCTTAGGAGTTTGTGAAAACCTCCCAACTTCAATTAGCAAGCGTCCAAAGTAATCAGGAATCAAATTAATCTTCAAAATTTGCCAAGGGCGTGACCCATACGCGTCTGCCAATAAATAGTCGAGTGTCGCGACTCAATACTTGGGTGCTTGTTTGCCTAAATTTATACTTAGAAAATACACGCAAGTATATGCGATCGACTTAGTAATATAAAGGCAAGAAGACTATCGTTCCCACGAAGAATTAATTCTAATGATTTTCCAAGTACCAATTTTATATCAAGCCAATCTTATTTAAATGTATAAATTAATTAAAATTAACAATTAAACTAAATACTAAAAATAAATAAAATACAACTACATAGATAAATAAAATTAAGAATTCAATTTCACCCTATGCTTCATTCAAATCTCATAACCTTCCATTTGATTATATGGTCACGATGAATTGTTAACCAAGAATACATAATTTCATTTATAAGCCTTTCGATAGCAAATAAAAATACTCATTCTAACTAACTTGCTATATTCCTATAGAAATTAAATTAGAATATATTCATCAAGAACAAATTCTCAAATTGGTTACACATGGCATATAGTATATTCCTATCCTATACGCAAATTATGGATTCAATCCAAAGAAGAATATGCATAATCACATGTCATTATATTCATATCTAAATCTATAATCCATCGTCCAATTTCATATAGATTATCCCACGTAATAATGGATCTGATAATTACACATGAACGCACAAAATATAATGAACTAATTCATATAGTGCCAATCAAATAGAAAGAAAACCAATTTAAACTATACATGGGATTCCATTAAAATTCTTATATAACAACCTTGTTCATAATAGATAAAATTATAATCACATAATATTCAACATCAATGAAAGATAAAAATAAATAATAGTTTAGAGAAGAAAAATTGCTCGCTCATGTCTTTTAACTCCAAGCTTCATCAATCCATGACCTCCATCTATGATGATATTCTGCTTGCTCTTGAATTGAGAAGAGAGTTAGCTGCACATGGCGTTCCTTTGCCTTTTCCCAACACCTTTTACAATTCCAACATAAGACTATTTATAGGAGTTATTCTACATAACCTTAATAGATTACAATTACATTTATAACCCTAGGTGGAGATATTTGTATTGAAGTCAGCCTTGCAGTCTTTGAAATTCTTTAGACTTCAATTAGCAAGTGTCTCATTTGATTTGGAAAACAAACAACAATTAAACCCTTCAGCTCCACTAAGCCACACGCGCCACTGGTGCACTTGATCCTTGAGAGAGCTGCGACTTAGGACTCGAGCATTGCAACCCTTGATCCCGCGTCGCGGCTCTAATGAATGAGCGTCGCGGCTCAAGACTTTCTGTCCGTTTTCTCTTCTTACTTCCTTGCTCGTCCAATTACTTCAAATATTCACAATTTTTCCACTTAACTCCTTTTTTCCTACAAAACAACTAAAAACAATAAAATAAATACAAACACTATAAAATAACATAAAATACTTAAAAACACACAAACTATTAAGCCTAAAAGTACCCAAATATTAGGTATAAAACTCACTCATCAAATACTACTAAGCTCAAATATTTACTTGTCCTTGATGAGCTAAATCTATACTAGCAATTTACGTATAAGTATACACGGTCAATCAAGTAATAAAGTGAAAGTAGAGTGTCGAACCCACGAGGAGCGAATTATAACCTAATTAATTCTAAACACTAATTATTCATCAATTAATTTAATCTAGATAATTTCGATATCAGCTTAATGAATTAACTAAATAATCAACTACTGAGATATTAAATCAATAAATAAAGAGGTTAATGAATCAATTTCCCCCGATGATTCATTTAAGTAATATTATTATTCTTCTATTCAATTGACTAATTAGAATTGTCAACGAAAAATCACTAATAATAATTATAACCACCTTTCAGATAATTATTACGCATACCTCTTACCATTAATTCCCCTATATTTCTATGAGAAACACTAATAATAGATTCATTAAGAATCATTTTCCAACAGTTGTTTGAGGCATTCAGGTATATTTCTATCCCATCCACAAAATCAGCATTCAATCAATAATCCTTATTACCGAAGAAATTACTAATCACAAGTTATTATAACCAGATCTTAACCTAGATTCCATTGTCAAATATCATCTAACTCCATCTAATAATTGTCGATCAGACAATTATACAACTAAAACAAGTTATAATAAACAATTCAATCAACATCAACTTAAATAGAATAACTAATAAATATTAAATAAAATCATCATCGGGTTCCATTAAATCCTTAACTTAAAGAATTAGTTTATAATGAAAGTAAAGAACATCAATGATTTATCAGAATTTATTCTTGATTACAAAATGAAGAAATAAGAGAAAATAAATAAACTTTGTCGAATCCGGTCTTCCTCCTAAGCTCCAAGTCTTCTCTAGAATAAAGTCTGATGAAACCCTTATTTTTCTACGTACTCTGTTTAGTCTCTCCTTTTCTTCCTCTCTTTTTCCTCCATGCAAAATAATAATAAACCCTACTTATTAGTCTATTACTAACTACTGATAAAATCCAACCCGTAAATGATAAGTGCAAATAAAATTAAATCTTCAGCCAAAGGAAACAAATCCTTCGGGCGCGTAGCCCCACGTGTGCGCCTTCCGCGTCTAAGAGCCGCGACTCTTATCTTCATGCGCCGCGGCTTCTGCCCTTTTGTCCATGCGCCACGGCTTCTCATTTGAATGTCGCGGCTCCAAAACCCTAGCCTTCTTTAATCCTCCTTTCTTCATCTGTTTTGGCCAATCTTCCTCATGAATTGTAGCTACTAAAACTTATTCACCTGTTTAACTTTCGCCAAACAATAATGATCACCTGTAGCAACAAATCCAGGATAAACTTGCAAAAACATCCATTATTCACACAATCACAGGCTGAAATCAACTATTCGTAAAAACTATTAAAATGCACTAGAATACTACTAAAAACTCTTAAGAAAAGCAAAATACTTGAGTCAAACATACCTAATTAATAGATATAAAATCTACTTATCAAATACCTCCAAACTTAAATATTTGCTTGTCCTCAAGCAAACTTACAACAATAAATAAATTCTAAAATTTAAAAATATGCATCATACTCCTAAGTTCATCATGAATCCATTCATAGCCTCCAAGACCATACAATAACTGTCAACAATTAAATTTGTGCTAACTCATCAACCACTCAGTCATCAAATCATAATAGTTACAATCCCATAGTGTGTGTGCAAGTTCCACCAAATCAATCATACCTTAAAAGGACTATATCCCGAACACATGGTATAAAGAAGTCATCAACCTATAGGACATATCACAACTGTAACTTCAGCTAGGATATTCATCGTTCAAATCAAGAGAATTCAGTTCAATCTAATTTTCTGCTATGCTATCCCTCCTAGAGTATTATCATATTTTCTCTACTCTTTTTTTTTGGTGAGTGCGTTTTACGCTCCTTCTCACATGCATGACAAGTGCATTTTACGCTCCATCTCGTCTTAATAATTCCAAGGAGTACACTTTTAAGCTCAATTCACTCCACTAAATTTCTTAACTCTAAGAAGCATAACATCTTTTTTTCTTTCTTTCTTTTCATTTGAACCTTAACTTTTCCCCCAAACTTAAATAATTCACTACCCCTGCTTCAATTAAAGTCGTAACATAATCCTAAATCATGACAATATCTCCTACCAAGGTTTCAAACTATAGTCTCCTTAATGAAGATTCAACTAATTTCAGTAGGATCTAAGTGCTCAAGATAGTAGGGATCATAACTACGCAAAATCGACTCCTAGAATGATATAAAGGTTTAGCATAAGATTTAAAAGTTTTCTAACCTGCTAATCATCTTTAATCATCTCTTATCATTGACTATTCTAAAGATTCACTGTGGCGCCCTCGAATTCGGGTCCATTGAACCTCAGATTCGGTGCTCACGGTAACATTTCTTTGAGCTGTTTAATATATTATAAACTTAATATTTATATCAGAGTTGTCTATTCCCCAAGTATGGTAACCTTTAATTATATTCCTTACATGTTACATAATATATATGATCACAATACAAAAGACTAATTATTACAGATAACACCATACAATTTATTCTTTCAGCTTTCCCTTTCCCTTGTCCTTGCCAGAACCGTCTGGTCGATCACACTTAGCTGAAAACATTTAAGTCAAAGCAAGAATGAGCATTCAATTGCTCAGCAAGTAATAACAATTATAATAATGCGCTGAAGAAGTAAATGTTTTCTTTGAGGACTACTTCTACCACGAATCAAAAGTGGTGAAGTCATTTGAAACCATTCTTAACAACATATCAAATCATTTTAAGATTTTTGAAACAACATAGTGACTTTTGAATACGGAGTGGTCAAAAGACCATGAACTATCATTTTTTATTTTTTGAAAAGGTTTAAACAGAAATTCATCTGTAAACCGTCTGGTCTTACGGACACGGAGGATGATTAGTCCCGTTGTGCCCTGTATTAATCAACACTATATAATACATCTCCGCCATTGGCGCATAAAATTTTTCATCACCGCTTTTAGCACATAAAATTTCCCACATTTCGGGTTGTTCATACTAAGTCTGGAGTCCTAACTAAAACAATTAAGTTGGACGACTTTATCATAACCAATAACATTCGACAAATACTTTTCAAATCGTATCTAGCTAGGACAAATAGCTTAGACAATCTTTAAACTAGGTATACATACTGAAATTTAATAGTATGTATCAAAACGTATCAACGAATTTCGAATTCAAGGGTAATTGATAATGTACAATAGTTCATACAAGTGGGGACACTTGCATAACCAAACTTAGAATACAAATTTTCAATATAAGTTATAGCAATTCAGTAATGAGATACTTTTAACAATGAACGAATCGAAGTAAATTCGAATTTATAATAATTATAACAATTTGTACAAGTGAGGACACTTGCACAAAGAACAAAATAATTTTGATTATAAATACATCACATGAGACAATATCGAGATATTTGAAATCAATAGATAACTTGAATAAAGTTTAAGAATACTTGCGTAATATATGGATCCATTGCATAAAGTAAATGCAAGGGTTATGATAATTACATAAACGAATAATAAAGATCATTATGGATATGAATAATTAACAATAATTATTCACGAGCATGTTTTGAAATTGATAACTCATGATGAGTTAGGAACTAAGAGTAAATGTAGACACCCAAATTTTGCGTTTCCTTCTACTAACCTTGACAGGAGGGCGAAATCGTCAATTGAACCAGCTTGCAGGAGCAAAGGAGCGGGCACAAGGGCGAGCGCCCGGCCCCGCCGAAATGCTTTGGGCAACCCAAGTTTACGTGACAATAGAGCCGTCCAAGGCAGGCACTTCCGAATGAGGTGGCACGTCTCCCGGAAATTCCCGGACTGCGGAATACGAGCCTGTCGGCGAAAACCGACGTTGCGGTACGAAAATCGAGGCGTGGCACGAAAATCGAGAAAGTCAAGCCCGCCAGCCGCGGATAGATCTGCGGCCAAGTGGGTGCGCCAGCACGAAAACCGGGAAATCAGCACTCAGCAGCTGAGTGCGATGGGAGGCGTGCCAGCTGGCCAGCCGCAGATCCATCTGCGGCCAGCCGCAGATAGATCTGCGGCTGGCTCTGGCCAGCCTATTTAAGCCAGCTTCGGCAGCATACAGGAGGTTCAGCGAATTTTGGAGAAGAAGAAGAAAAAACAGCAAACAGCAGCACGGATTTTGAGAGAAAAATAGTAGATTTTGCAACAAAAATAGGAAGAAAAGAGAGGAAAAAGAGGAGAAATTTTACTCCTTTAATTTTGATTGTATCAAATATATTTCTCATCCTATTCAAATACCAAGACTTCATCCTTTTTGAGATCATTTTGCAAGGTAAAAATTCCTTTTGTTATAACAATTCATATCATCTTATTTGCTTAGATGGGATGTAGTTTTCATGTATATTGTTGAACAATCATGGATTATGGATTATTAGGGAGGGTTCCATCGGAACAAAATTCTTCCTAATAACCCGAGGATGTCCAATTGATAAAATTTCTAGCTTGTTGGTGATAATTTATTGGGTGTAATTTATTTAGATTGTCATTTCCGGATATCATGGTGTATTAGATAAAACCCGGGTTGGTTAGTTATGTAATATTCATTTTGTAGGCATGTATTAATCTCGTGTGAGCCTAGGAATGCGACCCCGAGGTCCAAATCCGATGATGGACGTTTTGATGTATGTGATAGATTCAAGATGCTCGTTTTGTAACATGTAACCTTTGGGCCTTAAAACGACGCCAAGGCGGGAATCGTGTTTAAGGCCCCGAAATAGTGAAATTTGTGATTGTTGGCGTTCGGGGGATATTTTGATGGCTTACATGCCCATGAATAGCCCGACGCGTGTTTATGCTCGATTTGAATTATGACACGAAATTGATTTCAAAGCTAAATGATAAGATTTTCATAAAATCAATCAAAGTAGGATATTAGAATCACGAGGTTAAAATTTGAGAAACGTTAATGAAATGTCGATTCATATCTAACGAGAAAGCTAAAGAAAAATCGTTTTCCAAAACAACACACGAAATGATTTTATAAATAATTGACGTTTTATTAAATCTTTGTGCATAGGGTGAAAGAGATCCTAGAAATTGCCCATCATTTTATGAAAGCAACGTATAGATCTCGATTCCTATTTTGACGAAGGTTTAAAACTCTTGTTTTGTTAAAACGACACTTAATGAAAATCCCATAGTTTTGGACAATTAAAATCAAACCTTTCTCATAAAGAATAAAGCTTTCTCGTGCATACCGAAAAGACATTCCGAAGCGTACTCAAATTAAAACACGATTTTCCCTAAAATTCAAATGATTCTTTCATACAAACTCACCACAACATTCACATAAGCACACATACACACACACGCGCGCACACACACACGCATTTCATGAATTAAAGGATAGGAAAGCATTAAGATTGCGGTAACCGTGTTTCACGGAAGTCGAGGGGTGCCTAACACCTTCCCCTCACTTAAGCAAGCCCCCGAACTCTATGAATCTCGATTCGCAGACCAATTAATTCGGAGTCACATATGAGCCAGCGATTTATAAAACGCGAAAATTCGGATGAGTTGGTACATCCATTTCAAATATACCAACTGGCGACTCTGGTTAATTGGCTCATCATAAAAAACGATCTTTCAAAACCCCGTCGACATCAATGCCGACCTTTTCCAAGCGTCATCTAAACCAAAAGGCTAAAATTGGAAAAGACCAAAAGAGAGAAAGCGAAAACCCGGCGTCGACAGCTGGCGACTCTGCTGGGGATATTAGAGGGCTTAAGCCGCATTAAAATCTTGATGCTATTCTATCCTCTAAAAAAATTCATGAATATGTGTGTGCATGCGATATTTTGATCTTTTGTGTTTTTGTTGTGTGAATGCGTGTTTTGTCCAATGAATGAATGATTGAATGGAATGGCTTTACTTTAAAGAAATCATTTGCATACGGTGAGGACGATGAATGTGAATGTATGTTGAGAGAGTACCTCCTCCTGAGGCGAACCTGTCGGTTGCTTATTACTGGACTCGATGGGGCTGCTCCCCGGAGATGGCTCAGGAAACGCACCACTCAAATCCGCTCCAATCGAAAGGGCTCAAACGAGTAGATTGCGAAGATTTGGGAACCTTCATGCCGAAAAGCCCGTGAGAGTAACCCTAGGATAGGTCATCCTCAGAATAACCCAACGCAGGAAAAGTCTCTTCATGCCTTTTTACGTTTATATGTCTAAATGTCATGATCTCATTCAATATTCATACATCCCTTTTCTATGTCGAAAGAGATTACTAACCGCTGTGAATTGCAGGGAATAGTTGGGGGAGCATAATAAAGCATGATTAGCATTGGTTATGGCACTAAAGGACTACTAACTTTCTCTTTTGCAGGGAAAGATTAAAAAACCCAAAAAAACACAAAAAATTTATAGCTTTAGCATGCATCCATGTTTTCATTTCCCCAGGACTAAACTTCGAACCATTTGTCTCTGTAGGATTGCTCCTCAAACTCGTTCGCAGTCTAAGAAAGCCCAGGTCTCTACATCTGAAATGGCTGATCTTTCTAACCATAATTCCATATCTCGGGAGGAGTTTGATGATTTTAAAAGACAGATGATGGAAATGGCCACAATGTTAAAGGAACAGTTCTTAATCAGACAGGATCCGGTAAACCAAGGATCGCATAATACTCCACCACCAGGGGATGATCAGAATCCTCCTAAAAATGGTACAAACTTGCTTAAAGAGGACCAACCCCGACTCAAGGACGAGTCAGTCATCCCAAAGGCCGTTCCCATACCTAGCAGGACAGTGATTACTATCCCAGAGGAAGGGGACCATGACGACCTTCGGAGAAAAATGAAATACATGGAGGAAACCATCCAATCTCTAAAGGGCATAGGCTCCCTGGGCAGGGTTAATTACTCGGATTTATGTGTTTTCCCCGGAGCCAGATATCCAGAAAAGTTCAAAGTTCCCGAGTTTGAAAAGTACAATGGAAAGGGAGACCCCTATACACACTTGAAAATATACATTGGAGAACTCGGGGCTTATGCCGAAGACGAGGGGTTAAGAATGCAGCTATTTCAGAAAAGCTTAAACAGGGGAGGCAAGAATATGGTATGCCCGCCTCGACAACGCCCGAATCCACAACTGGGAGGAATTGGCCCATACTTTCTTAACCCAATACAGCTTTTCAGGCCCAGATGGCTCTTGACAGGTACCAAATGACAAAAGTTAAAAAACAGCCTAGGGAATCCTTTAGGGAATATGCGCAAAGATGGAGGGGCATGGCTGCCCAGGTAACTCCCCCGATGAGCGAATCAGAGATGGTAATGACCTTTGTAGACATTCAGGAGGCACCGTATTATGAGAGGGTCATCTCAGGGATTGGAAGACCTTTTGCGGAAATGATTAAACATGGAGAGATGGTTGACATGGGGTTGAAATCGGGTAAAATCCGGGATCTTACTGCTTTAGAAACTGCTGCCGAGCAAATACAGAATGGAAACTATGGCAGCACTTCCCGGAGAGTCCAAAAGAGGAAGGAAGAGGATGTCTCCCTCATCCTACAAGGGTCGTCCAGTAAAGCAGAAAGCCATCTTCCGGTACAGGCACAGAGGGGAGGGCCACCCCGACAGCCCAATTTCTCAGATCAAAGAGCAGAGGGGCGAAGAAGATATGAGGCCTCGCAAAACCGAGTATTCACCCCGCTCGGGGAGCCGCTTGAACGAGTATTAGCGGTATTAGTAGCCCAAAAGAAGATTGTTGGTTTGGCACCCCCGAGTGACCCAAAGGGTAGAAGGTTTGACCCGAGCAAGCGGTGTGCATACCACTCCAGTTCCCCTGGCCATGATACACAGGATTGCTGGACGTTAAAGCATCGAATCCAAAACCTGATTGACAGTGGAGAGATTGTGGTGGAACAGCCGGATTCCCCGAATGTTAAGGCAAATCCCCTGCCAAGACATGATGGAGGGGGAGTCAATGCGACGGAGGCAAGTGAGGCTGGGGGGCCGCCAAGGTTGAACTATGTGCAGAAAGTTGAGGAGATGATAAATGTGATACATGACCATGGGAGTGCGAGGGTAACGCCCATCAGGTTGATAGGGGTAAGTACGAATAACATAGAGGGACCTATCAAGTTGACAGCTCCGAGGCCCATCATTTTTTCGGCAAGGCCACAACTCCCTATCAGTAATCTGAAGACTGTACCCTGGAATTACGGGGGAATACCCGAGGAAGCGGCCAGTTGTGCTTCCGTGACGACCAAGGGGAACCCCTTATATCTGCCCGGGGCGAGTCCTTGAGAGCCAAAAGAGAAAAAATGAAGAGGTTTCCGAGGAAAGGGCCATAGAGTTTTTGAAAAGGATGGATCACCCAGAAACGAGGGGGATCCAGATTTTAAGTGAGGAATCAACCCTAACATCGGTCATGGATTTGGTGTTGTCATCCAGTGAGCATTGCAAAACCCTGATGAAGGTCCTGGAGGAGGCATTTGTGCCCAAAGAAATTAGTGAGGAGGGTTTCGGCCGGCTGGTAGGCCACTTATTAGAAACCGATGCAATATCCTTTACAGATGAGGACATTCCCGGAGAGGGAAGGGGGCACCGAAAACCGCTACACATTGCAGTAATCTCCTCAGGATATGTCATGAATGGGGTACTGATCGACGGGGGATCGGCATTGAATATATGTCCTCTCAGTATGCTGAAGAAAATGAACATCAGTCCCAAGCGCCTGCGGGCCAGTCATGTGGTGGTTCGGGCTTTTGACGGATCCCGGAGGGACACCATCGGAGAGATAGAATTGCCAGTGGAGATAGGACCCTGTACTTTTGATATCTCCTTCCAAGTCCTGGATATCACGGCAAGCTACAACCTGCTGTTAGGGAGGCCGTGGATACACATGGCCGGGGCAGTTCCTTCCACGCTCCACCAACAAATCAAGTTGATCATCGATGGGAATCTGGTAACAATCTCGGCCGAATGTGATGACCCTTTTCCTCCCAGGAGTGGCCTACCAGTAATCAATGTGGATGAGTCAGCGGCGCCTGCCAGCTTTCAAGCACTAGAGATTAGCACTCCCCATTATAGATGCCTGGGAGCTCCAGCTGTGAAACCAAGGGTCTCTCCGGAACTCACCTTTGTGGCAAAGGAAATGATTAAAATGAACTTTCAACCTGGACAGGGACTAGGGAAAAGCAGTCAGGGAATCACCAAGCCCATCCACCTACCACAGCAGATAGGCAAAGCAGGATTGGGATACCATGTGGGCGCAGTACGGGGACACCGTCAGGGTGCTACTCCGATTCGACTAATTGGCAGTCCAGTGACCAAAGCCGACAATGAGCAGGGGATCAGCGGACCTGTGATTGGGGCAGGGAATGAAGAGTTAACCCCCACACATAGTGAGTCGGCCCGGAGGGAAAGTTTCCTGCAGGAGGTCGCAAAGGAGTTTGAAACCAAATGCTACATCCCCGGACAATCAACAAGCAGTAAGGAGGGGACGAATATTATCATACCACCGGAAGCCCAACAAGTTGTGCCTGTCATCGATTGGGCAGGGCTGATTATTCCTGGAAAAGATATGGAGAAGGATTCAGGCGACGTATCCGTAATCATCGGGGAGGTGTCCGATGTGAGGCCCTCCTTTATCCAGCGCATTCCAGCCGACCTGACCATCGACAATTGGACCCAGAAACCCGTGATATCCAAACAGGGGTAAAACTCGACGTCAGGGTGATTGACCCCAGATGATGGGGGAATGAAGAAGTTTATTTTTGTTGTTGTTTTATTTCTGCATCATTATGTCGTTTCTTCTTGTTATTTGAAAATGCGATCATCGTGAAAAAATGATTTATATATGACAAGTATTTTGTTTCATGTCAGGTGTACCAATTTGAGTAATCCTTGCCTAACAAATGGTCTTTCAAATTTGAATGATGATTATGATTTTGACATTGAGCTGGATTTCGATTTAATGGGCATTGAACAAGACGAGACAGATTACGACGACGCACCGGATGAGATCAAAGGATGGGTCGAGGATAAACCCAAACCCAATTTGGACCAAACCATCACTATAGATATCGGAACCCCTGACAATCCAAAAGAACTCAAGATAGGGACAGACCTTAACCCCAGCCAAAAAGCCGAAATGACTGAGTTACTTAAACAATATGAGGATGTCTTCGCCTGGTCTCATGAGGATATGATTGGCTTGTCCACCGACATTGTGGTACACCGATTACCCATCAAGGAGGGCTTCAGGCCTGTCAAGCAGAAACTGAGGAAGTTGAAACCGGAGTGGAGCTTAAAAGTGAAGGAAGAGATCATCAAGCAGTTCAGGGCGGGAATCATTATGGTGTCCACTTACCCGGAATGGCTATCCAATGTGGTCCCAGTGGCTAAACCTGGAGGAAAGGTGAGGGTATGCGTGGACTACAGAGATCTAAACAAGGCCAGTCTCAAGGATAACTTCCCGGTGCCTTTCATACACATCCTGGTGGATAACACAGCCCGATACGAAATGTACTCTTTTGTGGATTGCTTCGCAGGATATCATCAGATAATGGTGGCGGAGGAAGATCGGGAAAAGACCGCATTCATCACCCCCTGGGGCACTTTCTGCTATAGACGACTGGCTTTCGGTCTCACGAATGCAGGGGCTACTTATCAGAGAGCCATGATGGCCTTGTTCCACGATATGATGCATAAGGAGATAGAGGTCTACGTGGACGACATTATTGTGAAATCGAAGGTAGAGTCCGATCATATAACTCATCTCAAAAAGCTATTCGATCGGCTCAGGAAGTATAATTTGAAACTCAATCCAGCCAAGTGTGCTTTCGGAGTACAATCGGGCAAGCTCTTGGGTTTCCTGGTTAGTGATCGGGGCATTGAGTTGGACCCAGCAAAGATTAAGGCCATTGTGGATATGCCAGCACCTCGCACAGAGAAGGAGATAAGGGGATTCCTGGGGAGAATAAACTTCATCAGCCGTTTTATATCTCACTTGACGACTACATGTGAGCCGATTTTTAAACTGTTAAGAAAAGGGGTGTCCCAAGAATGGAATGAGCAATGTCAAAAGGCGTTTCAGACCATTAAAAAGCAATTGACTGAGGCACCAGTGCTGGTACCCCCGAAGGATGGGATCCCTTTATTTATGTATATATCCGTCAACACCATCGCGATGGGATGTATGTTGGGACAGAAAAATGAGGCGGGTAAAGAGCAGGCCATCTATTACCTCAGCAAAAGATTTAGCCAATGTGAGCAGAATTACACTCCCATCGAGAAGACTTGTTGTGCTCTGGCCTGGGCTGCAGGGAGATTACAGCACTACCTCCATGGGCATACAACGTACCTGATATCAAGAATGGATCCCCTGAAATATATTTTCGAAAGGCCCATGCTGAATTGTCGACTATCAAGATGGCAGTTAATTTTACAACAGTTTGACATGGTGTACGTGACCCAGAAGGCCATGAAAGGGCAGGGAATTGCAGATCAGTTGGCAGAAGCCCCGGCAGGAGGGATGGAGCCGTTAGAAACTCCTCTCCCGGGCGAAGATATATTTTGGGTATCGCGCGAAAAATGTGATGACGAGGGACAATTCTGGAAGCTGTATTTTGATGGTGCCATGAATGCCGAGGGGGCAGGAGCCGGAGCGGTCCTAGTCTCTATCACCGGAGAACAATACCCCGTGGCCATTAAACTTCGTTTCAGCAATTCGAATAACACCGCTGAATACGAGGGGTGTATCTTGGGACTCCGATTGGCCCGTGACATGGGAGTAAAAAGACTAGCGGTGTTCGGGGATTCAGAATTGGTAATCAGACAAGCAATCGGGGTATACAACATTAAGGAGCTTCGGTTACTTCCATACCATCGTTGTGTCACCCAGCTTATGCAAGAGTTCGAAGATATCGCCTTCCGCCATATTCCTCGGGGACGAAATGATTTTGCCGATGCATTGGCGACTTTGGCTTCCTTAATCCACGTGATCAAGAGTAGGGACAGTCCACAGATTGAGATCACCGTACAGAATGCCCCGGCATATGAGGAAAATGTGGCAGTGTTATCAAACGAGGTGGTGTTGACGAGGCAGCCCTGGTATCACGACATCAGGGAGTATCTGAGAGACAGATCCCTTCCCGATCAGGCAAATCGGACGGAAAGGATAAGAATTCAAAAGATGGCGATGAAGTTTTACCTGAGTGGCGATTCACTTTACAAAAGGGATGCCGGGTTGGGACTGTTGCAGTGCGTAGATGAAACACAGGCCCGAAAGATTATGAATGAAATACATGGTGGAGTGTGTGGGCCCCATATGAGTGGACCGATGCTTGCCAAAAAGATTTTGAGGACAGGGCATTATTGGTTGACGCTGAGGGCCGATTGCGAGGATCATGTCAAACGGTGTTATCAATGTCAGGCGCACGGTAATGTGATCCATACGCCTCCCCATGAACTGCACTGTATGACCTCCCCGTGGCCATTTTCGATGTGGGGAATGGATGTAATCGGACCAATAGAGCCCAAAGCAAGCAACGGGCACCGGTTCATTTTCGTCATGATCGATTATTTCACCAAATGGGTAGAGGCAGCTTCTTTCCCTAAAGTAACTCAGGAGGTCATCGTCAGCTTCATCAGGAATAATGTCATTTGCCGATATGGGCAACCTGAGGTTGTGGTCTCCGACAATGCCAAGAATTTAAACAAACGCCCTCATGAAAGGACTGTGTGACCAGTTCAAGATTAAGCACCTCAATTCCGTCATTTACCGTCCCAAAATGAATGGGGCAGTGGAGGCGGCCAATAAGAACATCAAGAAGATCATGGCGAAAATGTCTGCTAATCATCGGGGATGGCCGGATCTGTTACCCCTCACCCTGCTGGCATACCGAACGTCCACGCGTACTTCTACGGGAGCAACCCCTTACGCCTTGGTATATGGAATGGAGGCTGTCTTGCCAGTTGAAGTTGAGATGGCGTCCCTCAGAATAATGATCGATGCTCAGATAAGCGAGGAGGATTGGATGCAAAGTCGATACGACCAATTAGCCCTAATTGATGAAAGGAGGGTGGCTGCTGTTTGGCACGGCCAGCTATATCAACAGAGGATCTCCCGATCATATGACAAAAGGATCAGACCTCGGAAATTCAAGGAGAATGACCTGGTGCTAAAGAGAATCATGTCTTGTCAGGACGAAGCCAGGGGGAAGTTTGCCCCGAACTGGGAAGGGCCATTTGTGATCAAGAAAGTACTATCCGGAGGGGCCCTCATATTGCAAGAAATGGATGGTGAGGTATTTCCACAACCCCTCAATTCTGACTCGGTGAAGCGGTTTTACGCTTAAATCATCAGTTCCTTTTTCCCCTGACAGCGAACTACGTAGGACCTGATCTCCCAACTTGTGGGGGTACGTAGGCAGCCATCATGGCGCGGTCCGATCCTTTAAAAATAATCCTTTCCCCAACCAAAACCAATTTTCGATAGCCAGATAAAACCTTCCTACACCCTCAAAACCTTCCCGAAACCAACTACCTAACCAGTTTCATCCCAGAATACATACCCTGATCCAACCCAAACAGTTACCCAAAATCTGAGATTCAATCCGACGAAATCAAAGGTGTGCGGCAATATCTGTCAAATCTCCATCAAGTCTTGAGGAAAGAAAGAAGGCGAAATGTCAAAATCATGGTCAGTTGGATAAAATGATGATCCAATGGATGGCAATGATACGACAAAAGGGGAAAATGACTAAATTTAAATGCATGTCTATATATATAAGTCGTTTTATTACAAGATTTCTCTTTCAATAACTGATGAAACCAACATAGTCTATGCAGGAAATAAAATAATCTACAAATCTGAAACTAGCCGAAGCAGGATGGACAGGGTGGTGGATAGATCTGAAAGCATCAGCATCTCCTGCAATCTGCTGCCCCATCATATCAATACGATCCAGTAAAGCAAGTAGTAGCTCGGCTGACAGTCCCAAAATGAGCATCTACCACTGCCCTGGTCTGAAATACAATGGCCTCTCTATCAGCAATGGCAGCATCTCTAGCCCGAATGGCCTCATCTCTCTCGGCAAGGGCGGCATCCCTCTCGGCTTCAGTAGTAATCAGCGCCAGGCGGAGTCGGGAATCCTCAGCGACCCGGCTCGGGGCAGAATCGGCTGAAATGGAATGGTCTGTGGTATCTTCTGTGAAAATCACTCCAGAGTCATCAAAGGCCCCAGTCCGACTCAAACTAGCCGAATCCAGGTCTCCACGCAACCACTGTACGTAGGCAAATGTCTGGATGTGACAGCTCGCACTATATTCGGCAAAGATCCTGCGATCCCAAAGCTCGTATACCTGCAATAGATCCCTCTCTGAACAGGATGATATAAGGAATCGGTATGCGGCTGCACCCGCAAAGGGGTGTAAATCCTGTGTCTGATCAAACTGCCCCATAACCGCCAGGGGATGATAGGTCGTCACGCCCCTTAACCCAGCGATGGGAATGAAATCCATGCCAGGCACATGAGTCAAGAAGCTCATGAGGGAGCAATAGCCCGAATAAACCAATAGATGAAAGGGGTCCTCAATGATAGACAAAAATGATGTCCAGGAGGCCACATCAGTACAACTCGCGGGACGAAGCGAAAACTGCGTGGTTATGTCATGGCTGAAGCAAAACCCTTGGCGACGGAAATGGCCGATGGGACTAGGATGACTCATGAACCACATGTACAATAAGGTCGAACTCCCTCTGAAGAATCTCCCTCGGAAGGACTGGCAATATGTGGCCGACATATAGGTATCCGCCAATATCATGGGGAGAATGGTGTGATCCTCCTGAAGGGCCCGAACGGCCGCAACAATCCGCATGTCCAAATGATCGGATCCTGCAGGCAAATACAAAACTGAGATGACACAGGCCATCAGAACGCCCACTCTCAAGGCATCCCAGCGCTCCTCGGACACGAAAAAATCACCGAGGAAAAGACGGAAACTGTCAGGTGAGCCGAATCGGTCAATCAAGAATTGAAGAGGAACCATATGGTCTGATGTGGTTACCGGTAATAAGACAGCCCTCCGCAAACCGGTGAAAGTCAAGAATTGACGGCGCATGGAACCAACAGTAACCCTAGCACAGGGACCATCCAAGGGCAAGCCGGTGAAGCGAGCATACTCCTCAAGGGTGGGGGTCAGCTCTACTGTCCCAAACCTAAACACCTGACGGGCAGGGGCCCAATGGCTCAGAAGACCATCCACAAAGCCCGCTGGCACCTGGAAGGTTAATAAGGACCAAGAATGTCCCAAAAGACCATCTGCGATAATCCTGTCTGCCGGCAGTAAACTGTCCAACCAGCGGAAGAGGCTGCCGACCAACCCTGTGGGAGGAATGGAATCCAAACGAGTCACGACATCCGAGGACGACATCTGAAAAAAATAGTATCAAAAAGACTGTACAGGGGTCATTCTCTATCCATAAATAAAAGCATGCATCATACAGTTAATAATGAAACAGGTGAATTCCATAGAGATGAAAAAGAACTGTGCGTAAATAAATAAATGAGTTCAGTACATAGTGCATGAATGAAAAAGAAATCTAAGCAGGTGCCGATACAAAAGGCCCTATCCTATCCTGGTCTAAATAAAATCAGTATCATCTATGAAAGCAGGATCCTCGAACTGATCCCCTGGAGTCGTCGAGCTCGGAGGACCAAAGTTCATATCAGGGATGTAGGGATGCGCTGTGGCATCAGATGAACTCGGGCCTGCATCATAACCGGCACCGTCAGGATCGTAGGTGTAAGCCTCCTCCGGGGCCCGGCCCAATCCTCGAATAAACAGCGACAACTGATCTACCTGACGGGTCAATGAGGCGATCTGCTCAGCGTGGGTAGGGGTCCGAACACAGGCAGCCCAATCGGTCATCGTCACCGAGCCTGGAACCATGTCTCCAAGGAAGAAAGTGGCCCGAGTCTGAGGACCGATGGTACGGGGCACCCACCATGTACGGAATGCATCACTCGTAGTGGGACCTGTGGAAAGCATCCGACCATCCTCCCCGGCAAGCATGATCTCTGAAGGCTGAGAATCCAGCGGCCAGAAAGTAGTGAAAGAAAGGGAGTGCGGGATGCGGATCTCTCCAGTGACGCATCTGAATGCGCGCTCTCCCAGATACATCACCCAGCCTCCAACACTCTGCAAAGTGAGGCGACGGGTGGAAAGCTCGAACTCCGGGCCGGAAGGATGCCCGTCAGCAAACCCCACAGTCAGATGCTCGGAGAGGTAGGGAATCCAGACGACGTCGGCAGCCGTGATCAACTCCAGCTGAATACGACAGTGTGCAAAGCTTCCCGACACGGGGACCTCCTCCAGAGTACTGTGATGCCATCGCCGACCCCGAGGATAAGTGTCCGGGCCCAGAGTAGTGATAGGCCTCAGACATGGCAGCCGCTCGTAAGCCCAGAACTGTGAATAGAAACAAGACAGGGCATGAGTCACTATCAAATACAGAAAAGAGATGAAAGGAAAAGAAATACAGTAAGAGAGAGGAGGAGGGAACTCACCAACAGAAAATGGTAGAAGCCGAGCCAGGCATCAGTCTGTCCCTCTGAGCGTAGACGCATGCCGTGGAGGAAATAGGCAAAGGTGAATGACCCCCAGTCATAATCACCGATGCGGTCCACATCTCTGACCGCTCCTACGACGCTGAAATGAATGGTGGAGGAGTTGTTCCCCAGAAAACAACCCCTCATGATGGTCAGGAACAGGCGTCGTAGCAGAATGTCCCTGGTGCCCTGATCTGCTGGAATAGGCAGCGCATAGAGACCCCCGACTGCATCGACTGCCAAGGCACCAGATCGGATACTGCGGGCCTTAAAGACCCGGTCCTCAGCGGCGAAGCCCAGCAAAGCCCGAACCTCCACAGGAGTGATATCAAGATCCAAGGGGACGCGGGACCCGGTAAACTCAATGCCAGTAATGTACCTCCAGTCCCATGGGGTCAACACGACCTCGCAGTCGAGGAGATGAAGAGACTGCGTCTGGTGGAACCATCGCTCGGATAAAGCCCTCATGTAACCCCAGGGGCACTGGCGGGGGATGATAGTGAAGAAATGTCGGAAGCCCCAAGAGTCCACCATCGCCCGATAATCACTGTGCAGGGCCGCGTAAAGGGAATAGATGTTGAACCAGTTACCCCTTGGCTGGGTAAACTCGGGTACCTGGGGCAATCACCAAGGGGTCAATCCGGATAAAGAGAGAATGGGGAAATTGAAAATGAAATCAGAATAGAGCTGAAATATACCTCGTTAGCCACGAGAGATGCCGATGGGTGACGACTGAGATCCCGACCCAAAAGATCGGGTATCTGCACAGAGGCGCCAGAAGGAGCCTGATGAGTAGATGGAGCCGGAGTGCTGGAGGATGGCCCCTCTGCCGCGACCTCCGGAGGAACAGCCTCCTCAACGTCCGGATGACCAGGACGAATGACAGCCTCCGTCAAACGACGAGCCTGACGGGTCCGAGGAGGAACAGGAGTGGGTGCAGCCCTACGACGGCGAACACCCGAAGTCCGAGAGGCGGAGGAGCTACTGGGCGCATCACGATCCATAGCTGGAATAGAACGGGCGAGAAAGAAGGTAAGTTTCCTTTTAAAATTATGTAATGAACATTTCTAAATTTCTAGCCTCATCATATGATTAATGCAACATGATGCATGCTTAAAAAAAAAAAAAAAAAAAAAAAAAAAAAAAAAAAAAAAAAAAAAAAAAAAAAAGGCAGAGTTCCGTTTGTAAATTGAACATCCCAGGCATAAGCCAAGCGTGTTTTCCATCAATCAAAGCCTCAAACAGATTTAAATTGCATTCATATATGTAATTACAGCATGTAATGCATGATTTTATTGCAGAAAAGGAATAACAATATGTGGGACCGCCTCATGAACATAAAATAGGACTCACATAGTTGATACATAGCATGTATATATGATGGTACATTACATAGCATTGTAAAGCATACATTTTATCTCTAAACATGCAAATAGTCAAAATGTATAGCAAAACATTGACGAAATTGAAAAGTGACCGGTCAAAGTGTTACCTGTAGCGTGTAGATCAATCCTACCGGAACAGTTTTGCAGGAAAGTTGAAAAAATCGACAAAAAGCCCTTGCGAACAAGAAAAAATCGAGAGAATCTCTTTGAATTACAAGTTGAAAGTGACAGATCTGGAGGAGCCGCGTTGGATTTAAGGCCCGATCATGACCGCAGATGTATCTGCGGCTGGCCGCAGATCCATCTGCGGCTGGCCGCAGATCCATCTGCGGCTGGCCCTGGTGGGTCCCACCTTGCTCCCTTGCAACCATTTGACGTGTTGAAGTGAAAAGTTTACGAGATGGGTGACCGGCGACGATACCCGGCCCCGACATGACGATTCGACCGGCGACGATAACCGGCGATCACGAGATGGATGACCGGCGACGATAACCGGCTCCGACAAGATAACCGACCGGCGACGATAACCGGAGGTTACGAGATGGGTGACCGGCGACGATACCCGGCCCCGACATGACGATCGACCGGCGACGATAACCGGCGATCACGAGATGGATGACCGGCGACGATAACCGGCTCCGACAAGATAACCGACCGGCGACGATAACCGGAGGTTACGAGATGGGTGACCGGCGACGATACCCGGCCCCGACATGACGAGGGACCGGCGACGATAACCGGCGATCACGAGATGGATGACCGGCGACGATAACCGGCTCCGACAAGATAACCGACCGGCGACGATAACCGGAGGTTACGAGGATGGGTGACCGGCGACGATACCTGGCCCCGACATGACGATCGACCGGCGACGATAACCGGCGATCACGAGATGGATGTCCGGCGACGATAACCGGCTCCGACAAGATAACCGACCGGCGACGATAACCGGGGGTTACGAGATGGGTGACCGGCGACGATACCCGGCCCCGACGAGACGATCGACCGGCGACGATAACCGGCGATCATGAGATGGATGTCCGGCGACGATAACCGGCTCCGACAAGATAACCAACCGGCGACGATAACCGGGGGTTACGAGATGGGTGACCGGCGACGATACCCGGCCCCGAACGAGACGACAGATTGAAGGAGTGAACCCAAAGACTAACGAACACGGTCAAGGGGTCGATACATTGACACTCTTACGAATGTCTTGCATGCATTGCATCTTATGTTGCATCATAAGCTATATGTGTGAGGCATCATGTATGCACTGTCATTCTTACACACTGTCATTCATGCATCGAGTGTCTACTCTTTATCCTGTTCATTTCATTTATCATTTCATAAACATGATAAAGAGGGGCAGCTGTAGACACCCAAATTTTGCGTTTCCTTCTACTAACCTTGACAGGAGGGCGAAAATCGTCAATTGAACCAGCTTGCAGGAGCAAAGGAGCGGGCACAAGGGCGAGCGCCCGGCCCCGCCGAAATGCTTTGGGCAACCCAAGTTTACGTGACAATAGAGCCGTCCAAGGCAGGCACTTCCGAATGAGGTGGCACGTCTCCCGGAAATTCCCGGACTGCGGAATACGAGCCTGTCGGCGAAAACCGACGTTGCGGTACGAAAATCGAGGCGTGGCACGAAAATCGAGAAAGTCAAGCCCGCCAGCCGCGGATAGATCTGCGGCCAAGTGGGTGCGCCAGCACGAAAACCGGGAAATCAGCACTCAGCAGCTGAGTGCGATGGGAGGCGTGCCAGCTGGCCAGCCGCAGATCCATCTGCGGCCAGCCGCAGATAGATCTGCGGCTGGCTCTGGCCAGCCTATTTAAGCCAGCTTCGGCAGCATACAGGAGGTTCAGCGAATTTTGGAGAAGAAGAAGAAAAAACAGCAAACAGCAGCACGGATTTTGAGAGAAAAATAGTAGATTTTGCAACAAAAATAGGAAGAAAAGAGAGGAAAAAGAGAGAAATTTTACTCCTTTAATTTTGATTGTATCAAATATATTTCTCATCCTATTCAAATACCAAGACTTCAATCCTTTTTGAGATCATTTTGCAAGGTAAAAATTCCTTTTGTTATAACAATTCATATCATCTTATTTGCTTAGATGGGATGTAGTTTTCATGTATATTGTTGAACAATCATGGATTATGGATTATTAGGGAGGGTTCCATCGGAACAAAATTCTTCCTAATAACCCGAGGATGTCCCAATTGATAAAATTTCTAGCTTGTTGGTGATAATTTATTGGGTGTAATTTATTTAGATTGTCATTTCCGGATATCATGGTGTATTAGATAAACCCGGGTTGGTTAGTTATGTAATATTCATTTTGTAGGCATGTATTAATCTCGTGTGAGCCTAGGAATGCGACCCCGAGGTCCAAATCCGATGATGGACGTTTTGATGTATGTGATAGATTCAAGATGCTCGTTTTGTAACATGTAACCTTTGGGCCTTAAAACGACGCCAAGGCGGGAATCGTGTTTAAGGCCCCGAAATAGTGAAATTTGTGATTGTTGGCGTTCGGGGATATTTTGATGGCTTACATGCCCATGAATAGCCCGACGCGTGTTTATGCTCGATTTGAATTATGACACGAAATTGATTTCAAAGCTAAATGATAAGATTTTCATAAAATCAATCAAAGTAGGATATTAGAATCACGAGGTTAAAATTTGAGAAACGTTAATGAAATGTCGATTCATATCTAACGAGAAAGCTAAAGAAAAATCGTTTTCCAAAACAACACACGAAATGATTTTATAAATAATTGACGTTTTATTAAATCTTTGTGCATAGGGTGAAAGAGATCCAAGAAATTGCCCATCATTTTATGAAAGCAACGTATAGATCTCGATTCCTATTTTGACGAAGGTTTAAAACTCTTGTTTTGTTAAAACGGCACTTAATGAAAATCCCATAGTTTTGGACAATTAAAATCAAACCTTTCTCATAATGAATAAAGCTTTCTCGTGCATACCGAAAAGACATTCCGAAGCGTACTCAAATTAAAACACGATTTTCCCTAAAATTCAAATGATTCTTTCATACAAACTCACCACAACATTCACATAAGCACACATACACACACACGCGCGCACACACACACGCATTTCATGAATTAAAGGATAGGAAAGCATTAAGATTGCGGTAACCGTGTTTCACGGAAGTCGAGGGGTGCCTAACACCTTCCCCTCACTTAAGCAAGCCCCCGAACTCTATGAATCTCGATTCGCAGACCAATTAATTCGGAGTCACATATGAGCCAGCGATTTATAAAACGCGAAAATTCGGATGAGTTGGTACATCCATTTCAAATATACCAACTGGCGACTCTGGTTAATTGGCTCATCATAAAAAACGATCTTTCAAAACCCCGTCGACATCAATGCCGACCTTTTCCAAGCGTCATCTAAACCAAAAGGCTAAAATTGGAAAAGACCAAAAGAGAGAAAGCGAAAACCCGGCGTCGACAAATAATTATTCACGAGCATGTTTTGAAATTGATAACTCATGATGAGTTAGGAACTAAGAGTAAATGTAAGAAGTTTAGCAATAATTAGGAATTTGCACAATATATACCTGTTTGTACGAAATAAAAATAGTGCATAAGGTTTAGATACTTGCACAGAAAAGAAAGAGTTCAGATACTTGCACAACATACGAATCCAATTCATAACGTAAATGAAAAGGATAGGATACTTGCTCAATGTAAAAGTTGAGTAAGATGGAACTTGCTTGGCAGAATAACAGTAAGATTTGAATACTGGTATAACATGAGCCATGTATAACATATACCTGTTTGCATAAAATAAAAGTAGTGTATAAGGTTTAGATACTTGCCTTGGTCGTTGACTACTGCTACACAATTTAATATGACTTCTTTTCAAAGACCTATCATTTATAAGATCGATCTCTCAAATAGCCAATCATATTATACCTTATAATATCACTTCTTTATAAGTAAATTACATAACATTCAACCACATAATCAAATATTAGATAACGTATTAACACCATACGCATTCAATTCTTAAAGCTAGCACACATCGGGTCTTTAACAATGTTCAATATAGTATGCTGAGTGGTTTCCCAGAAACAACCAACAAACTAGTTTCCGCCTCGTCTACACTATTTTTACAGTGAGTTAGATCGGTTGCTAGTTCGTATATACCTCCGCTCCCTGAAGGAATTGTTTAATCCAGATACTATACATCGACTATTAAAGAGCACGATTGTACCACTACTTTATGAATTAACATTAAGTCTTTCATTATATAAGTTTTTCTTTATGATCCCGTAAGTTAATTATCCAATCTAACAAACTGGACAAATCCAACAAATTAGATGGCAATCCAGCAAACTGGATTCTAATCTAGCAAACTGGATTCCAACCTGGATTATAATCCAGCACACTGGATCCAAACTAACATATAATCCAGCAACCTGGATTCACACTATTCAATTCAGTTAACTATTTTTGCAATCCAGCAACCTAGAGTCAAACTATCCTACAATACAACAAACTAGATTCACTAATTCAGCAAACTAGATTCAAACCGTTTTCTATTTTATTAAATAATTCATTTAATCGATCTAAAATGTCATAAATATTATACTACCTTACAAATGACCAAAACCCTTATCAAAAATCTGTATAGACTATATTTAGGGTTCTTAAGTCATAAAACCCCATTTTCCAAATTTTTAACATCACATAATTAATTAAATTCATTTATCCATAACTTTATCATTTACATGAAAAATAGCAAACCATCTTCAAAATCATTTCTTTTATGGAAATAAACTATATATAGGTTCCTTATGAAAATATAGTTTTTTTGGAATTTTTAAATTCAATTTACTATATTTAAATAGTCCAAAATAACCAAAATTTGCTACATTTTTCATAAATCAAAATTTTGTTAGAAATTCTGAAATTTACAAGTTATATTCCTTCCATGTACATATACTTCCAGTAATTATTTCATAATGTTTGGAGTTAACCACAAAGAGTTATTCGGGTATACTCTTGACAGTGGTCCCTCACGATAAAATCCATAACTTTCATTCTACATGGTCACAAATCTTCAAATTTTTACAAGACTCACATAACTTCCCATATTATCATCCAAAAGTTTCCTAGAATTTTTAGAGCAAAAAAGATAACGAAAATGCCCCTGGATGTGAACAGTCAGCATGCTCTATAGCCCTTTTTGTTCACTACCCGGACTGTTTGTACCAAAACAGTTCCTACGACTTTTGTACTAATTATTTTTGAGTTCTACCACTTGGATTTAGTAGTTAACTTATATATCTAGCACCCCCCCTTTGATGGATCATAAAAAGCGTTTACGGATCTCAAGTTATGAACTTACAAAGTGCTAAAAAGTTAGGGTTTTCTAATTATTTTCAAAACATAGTTTTGTTTCTTTTCTTTTCTTAACCATCCAAGCACATCAATCCACAAGTTGAGCACAACCAAGCATAAAACATCATCTAGCATATAGATTAAGGGTTTTATACCCTAAGATCATAACTTCATACCATCAAAAATTAAATTAAAACAAAAATAAATAGTTAAGGTTTGTTATACCTTTTGCTTGATTTTCTTTCCCCTTCTTCCTAGGCTTGATTATGGAACCTTGAAGCTTGCTAAAATTTTTACTATCTTTCCGTGAGCCCCTCCCTCTTCTCTCTCAATATTATTTTGGAAAGAAGAATGGATGAAAGAGAAGGAAGTAGATTTTTAATTTCTATTTTCTTTCTCTCTCTAACGTAGAAGAAATAAAGATGAACAAAGCTATCTTTGGTTTATTAAATATAATATTTGTAATATCTATAGGTATAGAAATTACATCTATATATTGGGCCATCATTAGCAAGAATACTTCTTACACATTATTAGACAACTTGGTGACGTGTTATGAGGACAACTTTGTACTTCCTTTTTAACTCCCACAAGTAAGTTTGGCAAAAATGGACAACTCATCCCATGTGGCCTCACAATGGACGGCTGGCCCCCTTTATTATTGCTTCATTTTTGCTTTTCTTTTATTGTTTTAATGAATTAATTAAGTTGGTAAAAATATATTCCAAGTGGGTCACTAATTGGGCTTTGTTTTAAATCAATTTGGGCTCTCTTTTAATAAGTTTGGGCTACAAGTTGTCAAAGTTAATAATCCATGCTTGGTTACTAATTTAATAAGTGTTGGGCTAATTTAATAAGTCCACACATTATTTATCCAAGTCCATGATTAATAAATTAGTGGCTTGGTTAGTAAATTAATTAGGCTAGTCCACTAAAATTCCTTTCTAATTGGACTATTAAAATTAATCATTCATATAACACATAATTCTCATTAATTAATACACATATTAATTAATGTACAAAATTTATTCACTTACTATATTCACTTTAATTAAATAATTAATTAACTTACTATCTTATCAATTGTTTAATATTAATATTCTTAGGTTAGTTCACTAATTTAAATAACTATTAGTGGGCCAATTCTTAACTAACAATTAATCACATACATTATCTACATAAGTCATAACATATTTATCATTATTGATAAATAATTAGCATACACATTGAACCACATGTTGTACATACATACATTCAAATATAATCAATACTTATATTTAGTATTCGAATTTTCTTAAAAAAAAAAATTCTTATTATTCATAATACATATACATTCATTTTAAATATAATTATATCAATAATTATATTTAAAAATTAAAATCCATAATCATAGATCAATTAGGGTTTTGAGCATCCCTTTATCTTTGTCTCATTTACCATACTTAGTCAATTTAAAATAAATTGACTAGTCTTACAAATTCCTATCATAAAGAAATAATCATAGTTATAATATTAATAATCATTTCTTAATATATATATTTTATTTAAATAATATAGTAATCATATTGTTGTAAATAATCATACATCTTTAATATAAAAATTTACTTATTAACAGAATATAATTTATAATTATCAACTATTTTTTAATAAGAAATTTACTTAAAACCATATATGAAATAAATATATATGTACATATTACCTATTCACATTTCTTTCCTTGCACACTGATGTGAATGGAATTTGTATTATTTTTATCCCTTAATGCTTAATCTTTTGTATTTATTTTGTGCTTAAATACACTCATTATTCTTATATTTTTATTTAAGGTGCAATTAAATGTTTTTCCTTTTTAATTATATTAGAGTATTTAATTAATATGTTTTATTTTATTTTATAGGATTTAATATTTTAAAGTCAATATCTTGGTGATCAAGTAATATTTAATGCTCATATTTATGGAAGAAAAGAAACAGGAAGAATCCTACAAGGATAAGGAAGGAAGTGGAACAATTTTGGTGAGCAAGTCAAATCCATTGAAGGAAAGGAAAATCTATCTAGAATATCTTTTTTAAGGAAGTTGATTGCCACTAGGAAGTTGAAACCTACATGGAAAAGAATTAATGCCTTATGCCTATAAATAGAGGATTACCAAGAGATGTTTAGGGACTTGTCTACAAACTTCTCTCTCTATTATTCTTTGTTGTTTTCATAGTCATGTGTAACTAAATTCTTATTCTTGGATTAAGGAGACGGAAACCTCAGAAGTATTATACTGTGAGATCTAATTGATTTTAATTGCTTAATTATTATTTTGAGTATTGATTATTCTTCTGTACTTGAATTCTATGATTGATATATTTAATTCCTAGGATGCATACTAGTTTATTAAGTGTAGAAATCTACTGCTAAATTAGATATCAAATCCGTAATTGTTTGGTCACTCTAATTTGCGAAGCAACTAAGGTTAATAATTGACTGCAGATCACAAGATTATTATATCTTAGGAAAAATACTCAACTAAATTAAATGCAGCCGCTTGTGTTTGTGTTGTTTAGCTTCATCGGTTTTTCTAATTCTTAAAACATCTACTAGATTAAACTTTTAGCGCTTGTCTGAAGTTGTTTAGTAGTTAGGGTTATTTAGATCGCTTGTTTCTATCTAACTAAAATTAAGGAAAGACATAGAATGATTCAGAATGGTGAATTGATTCTAACGGTGAGTATTCAAAATATTAATTGATTATGCTTCAGTCAATGATCAATATAAGTTTCTGAGGTGGAAGTTGATTTAATCCAAGGTTCGTTTTCTCTGATTTACTTTAATAAATTATTTTGCATTATTTTTAGTTTACTTTAATAATTACATTCAAAACCCTTTTCTGGTATACAAAATATAAAAATAGATTAATCATTCTCTGTAGGATCGACTCTTGCTTGCACTACTACATAAATATTTTTCGCAGTAAGGTTTTATTTTTGGTTGCCTGCGACAGCACACCACACACATTCCCATACTTGCTTTAATATATAATAAAAATAATTTTATTATATAAAAAAAATTCATACGTAAAATTTCTTATTTTAATATATCGAAAATCTTGGGTTATTACACACTACTTATTATTATATATTTTTTTGTTTTTTTAAAAAATAATATCTAGTTATGCAAGAATTAAATAAAATCCCAAAATTAAATCCTAAAATTAACCATGCAGAAAATTAAATAAGTCTTAAACAAACCAAACCAACAAATTAAAACGTAAAGTACCACCAAACCACCCCCCCCAAACTTGAATATTACATTGCCCTCAATGTAATACCATAAACTTCCCTAGAAATCAAGCATCACCAGCATCGCCAGCAACAACACCACCTTCATCCTCATCCTCAGCAAGACTATCAGACTCCTTTTCCAACTCAAAAGCAGAATCATGGAAGACTGGGGATGGAGGAAAGTGAATTGGATCTGGATTGTTGACGTTGAACTGAGTTGCAAATGTATTCATAATGCTATTTATGTAGTTCACATAGTTGTCAACTCGGTCTGCTATTTGATTCACTTGGCCGGTTTGCTGACGATTCAGACTAAGCAGATTATCTTGGCCTCGTTCCAAGCTTGTCTGTGTTCTGCTTATAGCATGAACTTTAGCAAGAATCAAGTCCAAAGTTGCATCAGACGACGCACCACGTCCCGCTCGCCTAGCTCCCTGAAATGAACTTGCTCTTTGCAATGGAACCGCTCCTTCAATTGTCCAGCGGCAACAACAACTTCAAAAGATTCGCTATATCTGGCTCCGCTCATATTTGGATAACTGCCTATGGGCTCCTTGAATTTAGCTATGGTGTTGCTGTCTAGCACTAACTTTGGTTGCTCAAATATTTCATCTATTTGCCAAACAACTCCAGCATTCTTATACAACCCGCATATGAGAGATAGGTGTGGAAATCTGCTAGATGTACCACTTTGTAATGTATGAAGGATAGAGCTCTAGATGACCTTGCCCACATCAATACTTTTTTTAGTTACAATTGCATACAAGAGGGCCATCCTAGCCTTGATTACTTCTAAAACATGAGAGGAAGGCATTAATTTAGCACTAATAAAATAAAACCAAGCCTTACCAAATCGACTCAGTCCATTCCGGAGGAAAGAAACTGCAAAAGCTACTCGAATTGTCCATTGCATCCCAAGCTTGCATAAGCCTTTAATAACCTCATCCCAGTTTGGTCTATCCCGAACGAACTTCGTATATTCATCATCCTCAATGTTTGGTAGGCCATAGCATTCATTGATCGCCTTGCTATCAAAAGATACCGCCTTGCCTCGAACCATGGCTACTTTATTCACTGCCTCTACCGCATTAGCATAAAATTCCGTTACAACTGCTACTACAGTGGCTTCGGGTTAAGATGTTAACGTTCCCCAGCCACGCTCCTAAATCATGTGCCGGATTTCAATTCCATTGAAGAATGGCGAGAAGTGATTGCATGCATGTGTTTGAAGAAGATGAAAAGAACTTGTGAATGTGAGGTTCCAACTCCTTCTTCTGCTATATATACTTGAACCCTCCTTGCAAAGATGGAATTAGGGTTAAGTTGTTAAGTTATTATGGAATTGAATCTCTATTTATGGTAGGAGTTGGTGTGGTTGGGTAAATATGGAATGTGGGTGATTTTGAAGAAGTTTGTGTTTGAATGGGAGAGTGAGTGGCAAGAGATAGGGGGAGAATGGGGAAAATGGGCGAGATAGGCGCGTGGATGCTGCAATTGAATTGTTGATATACGCATGATGACTGCAACTCTTCATATGTGCACTGCGGCCTTTGAGTTTGTGCGCCGCAACCCCTAATCTCTGATTGGGTTTTTTATTTTATGCTGAAAGTTTGAGCGCCGCGCCCCTTGAGGCATGCCGCGACTCCTAATATGTACGTCGCTGCTCTTGATCTATGATGGTGTGTGGCTGAAAGCTTGCTAGACCAAAATCTTCCCCTTTCCAAAGCCATTCCAATGCATGCTTCTCACACTGTGAATTAATTTTCAATCTCCATATTTTTAATGAACGCCTTGTATTCCCTGAATTAATTTGCCAACAAAGCTCAACTTAATCAATTAATTATATAGAAATTAAACAAAAACAAATAAACTAAATGAATTTAAATCTAATTTTTAATTAACCCGTGTGTTGCCTCCCAGTAGCGCTTGTTTTTAAGTCATCAGCCTAACTTTTTCTTTTTCAATCACTCGGGTTTGTCGACATGATTGAGAATGCCATTAGTTGTGCATCCCGTATCATGCTTTCCTTGCCCAATCTCGGCTATATTCCCTTGCTTTTCATTTCCTTTTTCTTCTTTATTGGAATCTTCTTCCTCGGTCTCGTCTTCTAAAATCTCTTGTGTCATATAACACTCCTCCACCTCATTTGGCATTTTCATTGAATCTATAACACTGAATGTGATTTCTTGGTCATTAACCCTCAATGTGAGCTCTCCATTAACATCAATTAAAGTGCGTCCGGTGGCTAGAAATGGTCATCCCAGAATTAGTAAAATCTTCTCATCTTCATCATAATCAAGAATAACAAAATCCACTGGGAAAATAAACGCATCAACCTTCACTAGCACATCCTCGATAATCCCTTTTGGACGTGTGATTGATTTATCTGCCAGTTGTATAGTCATTTTTGTCGGTTTTATTCCTTTCAACCCAAGTCTCTCATAGATTAATAAAGGAATGAGATTAATGTTTGCGCCAAGATCACATAGAGCTTTTCCCACAAATTGCTTTCTAATAGTGCACAGGACTGTGAAACTCCCTGGATCTTGCATTTTAGTTGGTAGCTTTTGCTGAATAACTACACTGCACTCTTCTGTTAAGACAACCATTTCACAATCTCCCATATTTCTTTTCTTTGAGAGAATTTTCTTTAAAAACTTGACATAACTCGACATCTACTCTAATGCCTCTGTGAAAGTTATATTGATCTGTAATTTCTTAAAAACTTCCAAGAATTTTGAAAATTGACTGTCCAACTTCTGATTCTTTAACCGTTGTGGATATGGTGTAACGGAATTCTCTGCTCATTGCTTACCCTTGCACTGTTTCAATCCCAATTCTTCGTTTTTCTTTTCTTCATTCCTGTTCACATCATTGTCAATCCCATCTTCTTTATCAGTGTCAATCTTTCTTGCTAGTATGGTATCCTCTTTCGTCAAACTCTTGCCACTTCTTAACGTAATAGCTTTGCATTGCTCGTGATTTTCTCTTCTCGGGTTGACTTCGGTATCACTCGGTAAAGCACCATGTGGATGGCTATTCACTGCATTTGCTAGTTGTCCCATCTGAGTTTCCAAATACTGAAGTGAACCTTCTAAGCTATTCATCCTCGTGTCATTCACCGCAATGTACTTTGTGAGTATTTCGTCTATGCTAGCCTTTTTTTCTGGTTGGGGGTTTGCTTAACCTTGGAATCCTGGGGGATGGAACTGTCTTGGGCTGATGATTGATTCTGATTGTTATTCCAAGAAAAGTTTGGATGATTTCTCCACCATGGATTGTAGGTGTTAGAATACGCACCCTGCTTGTTTCCTATAAAATTAACTGATTTAGTATTAATTGCACACTGATTTGTATGATGATTCTGTGCACATAATTCACAGATTGCAACTATCTGTTGCACTGCTTGTGTTCCCATTGCATCGACCTTTTTCGACAAATTTAGCATTTGTGTAGCTAGAGTTGTCACTGCATCTACCTCAATTTTTCCTCCAGTCCTTGCCTGAGTCATTCGCGTAGTTGGCCACTGATAATTGTTTGTAGCCATTGTCTCCAATAATTCATATGCTTCTTCAAAACTTTTACCCATTAAGGCTCCTCCGGCAGCTGCATCAACACATGTGCGTGTTGTGTTAAACAAACCCATTGTAAAAAGTTTGTACTTGCAACCACTTTGAAAGTCTATGATGTGGATATCTTCTTATCATTTCCGTGAATCATTCACATGCTTCATACAATTATTCAAAATCCAGTTGTGTGAAAGATGTAATCTCATTTCTCATCTTTGTTGTCTTTGATGGGGGAAATAATTTAGCTAAAAGTTTCTGAGCCAAGTCATCCCAAGTAGTGATTGATCCTGCTGGTAACGAATGTAACCAACTCTTTGCCTTATCACGAAGTGTGAAAGGAAAGAGCCTAAGTCTCACTGCGTCATCAGTCACATCCTTATATTTGAATGTATCGCATATCTCTAAGGAACTTACAAGGTGATCATTCGAATCATTATTTGGCATGCCCCCAAATTGAATTGAATTTTGCACCATCTGAATCGTACCAGGATTGATTTCAAAAATATTGGCCTGAATTGCTGGTCTCCTAATGCTTGAATGAATTTTAGTGACTTGCGGCATGGCATAGTCCTTAAGTGATTTTGGTGCTTCTTCCGCAGCCATAGCTTGTTGCTTAAGTGTTTCTTTGCAAAACTATTGTATTCTTCGAAGCCTTCTATCAATCTTGTCCTCAAACGACACTAATTCTTTCTCCTTTGACCCAGTTTGCATACAAAGCTACCTGCGAATAGAGACCAAATTTGTAAATCCGTAACAAAGTCTAAATTAAAACTAAATGATGAAAATTAATAAAAAGAAAAAATTTAGGCTATCAATTGCTCCCTCGCAACGATGCCAAAAACTTGACGGGCTAAATCTATACTAGTAATTTATGTGCAAGTATATACGGTCAATCAAGTAATAAAGTGAAAGTAGAGTGTCGAACCCACGAGGAGCGAATTATAACCTAACTAATTCTAAACACTAATTATTCATCAATTAATTTAATCTAGATAATTTCGATATCAGCTGAGTGAATTAACTAAATAATCAACTACTGAAATATTAAATCAATAAATAAAGAGGTTAATGAATCAATTTTCCCCGATGATTCATTTAAGTAATACTATTATTCTTCTATTCAATTGACTAATTAGAATTGTCAACGAAAAATCACTAATAATAATTATAACCACCTTTCAGATAATTATAAAGTATACCTATTACCATTAATTCCCCTATATTTCTATAAGAAATAATAATAACAGATTCATTAAGAATCATTTTCCAACAGTTGCTTGAGGCATTTAGGTATATTTCTATCCCGTCCACAAAATTAGCTTTCAATCAGTAATCCTTATTACTGAAGAAATTACTAATCACAAATTATTATAACCAGATCTCAACCTAGATTCTATTGTCAAATATCATCTAAGTCCATCTAATAATTGTTGATCAGGCAATTATACAATTAAAATTAGTTATAATAAACAATTCAATCAACATCAACTTAAATAGAATAACTAATAAATATTAAATAAAATCATCATCGGGTTCCATTGAATCCTTAACTAAATGAATTAGTTCATAATGAAAGTAAAGAACATCTGATAATGGGTTTAATACTTACAAATCTGGTATTCTTTATCTTGAAATATTGTTTATTCTTGAGTGTTTTTGTGTTACTTTTGATATGTTTATGTTTATTTTGTAGGAAAGGCTAAGGACGGGCAAAAATGGATAATTGGAATCGAAAAGAGATCAAAGGTTGAAGTTTTCATGTTGAATTTGCATAGCATCCAGTTGGAGCCCAATTTCGACCTTGATCCATCCCGAATCTCTCAATTCCTAAAGAATAAAAGTTGTAGATCTCGTCGAGAGCTTCGATTTGATAGGTCGCACGTCCTGTAACTCATCCCGAATCAAAAGTTATGGCCGTTTTACCAAGGAACGTTGCAGCAGAAAATCTTCCGGCGCGGGGCGCGCCAATTTTGGCCTATAACCAGAGCGGGCCGCGCCATACTGGGCTGAAAATCTGCATACGTAGCGCGGGGCGCGCCAGTTTACAAAGGAAGGTGGCGCGGGGCGCGCTGATCTGACGAATTTGATGCTGATTTGGTTTCTATAATGCAGAAGTTGACTTGGAAAAGGATTTTAACTTACCTTATGTACTAGGGTTTCTCTTGGGCCTATAAATACTTGATTATAACTTGGATTTGAGGGACTTATTCATAGATTGAACTTTCAGAGCTGAATTGGGAGATTGGAGAGGAAGCATCACAAGGAATTCAGATTAGAGACGTGAAGATTGAAGAACTTCTACTGAGTTTTTCTTATCCTCCATCTTAAATTTGTAATTTAATTGTGATGACTTATTTGGGATTCATAATTTCTATTTTCAGTATGAACTAAATTTGCAATTAAGGCTACAATTGAATCTTTTATGTTTATGGATTAGTTATCTATTTGATTCCAATTGTTATCTGATATTGAGTTGTCTATCATATTTTGTGTTTATTGAGTAATTGACTGATCATCAATTAGCGGGATACTTTAGATGAATTCGGGAGATGAAATCTAGGGTTAGATCTGAATGTGATAGCATGTATTCTTAATTATTTGCATGAGATGAATAATTGGGGGTGTGAAGTGAATATGGATATTTCTTCGCTGCATGTAACTATTGGGAATTGGTGTTTAATGAATTTAATTCTTTAGTTTTGCATAGGAATATCGCAGAATTAATTGAGTTAGATAATTTTATTTGATCACTTGGGAAAGGGCTTATGAATAACTTTAAATTCCTGTTAACAACTCGATTGAAGTTAGTAATTGGATGAATTGGATAATTAGTTTGTATTACATAATTGGGGATATTGTAGTCTTAAGCCTTTAAAAATCTGAATTTCAACCTTTGTGTTAGTTCTTATTCTTAGTCTTAATTTAATTAGCTTTAATCGTTATACAAATTGTGATTGTTTAAATAAAATTGAATTGATATAGGATTAGTAGTTGGAAATTATTGAACAAAGATTCCCTGTGGGTTCGACACTCTATCTTATCACTTTATTACTTATTGATCGTGTATACTTGCACGTAATTGTTGATTGTGAAATCGGACAATAACATCAATGATTTATCAGAGCTCATTCTTGATTATAAAATGAAGAAATAAGAGAAAAGAAATAAACTTTGTCGAATTCAGTCTTCCTCCTAAGCTCCAAGTCTTCTCTGGAATAAAGTCTAATGAAACCCTTATTTTTCTACGTACTATGTTTAGTCTCTCCTTTTCTTCCCCTCTTTCTCCTCCATGAAAAATAATAATAAACCTTACTTATTAGTCTATTACTAACTACTGATAAAATCCAACCTGTAAATTATAAGTGCAAATAAAATCAAATCTTTAGCCAAAGGAAACAAATCCACCAGGTGCGTAGCCCCATACGCGCGCCTTCCACGTCCAAGCGCCGTAACTCTTAGGTTCATGCGTCGCAGCTTCTGCCCTTTTGTCCGCGCGCCACAGCTTCTCCTTTGAATTTCGTGGCTCCAAAACCCTGGCCTTCTCTAATCCTCCTTTGTTCATCAATTTTAGCCAATTTGATGCCCCCAAATTCAAGTCTCTATAACCAAAATTTGTTCATCACGATCCAATATAAACATCCACCTCCAAACAACATACAATGACTAAATACGGAATATAATAAACATATGTTGTTTATTTGAAAGGTGTTACTAATCCCAAGATTTCGAAAACCTTAATACATAAGTCAATACATACCCTAAATATTAATCAGGGTTCAAATTGCATTGATAATAAATCTAACTAAACATATAACGAAGTCAGCTACTTGAAGTCTATTACTTCATCTTTTCCTTGTCCTTGTCTTTGCCTGAAGTCTCGAGTTTAACTGCAATAAGGTTCATGATATAACAAGGGTGAGCAACTAGTTTTCTCAGCAAGTTTAAATAATAACAGGAATGACATATATCATGAATGAAAGAGATATCTGAGATTGATTCAATAGTGAGAGTACGAAAACAAGAATAATAACAACTCTTTAAGATAAGCAATAGTCAACAAAGACCATGAACATTTCACTTCCAATGGAATCAATAGCTAATTGATCCTTTGGTTACTGGCTCAGAAATAAGTACTCGAGGGGATCAGCCTCTAGTACCCTATGTGTATGCATAACATTTAATTTCTGTTCTTGTATCTTATATTTAGATACATGGCTTACTCCCCCTATATATTTTTGGGGTGTTCATATTAGTCCAAGAATCCGCACATTCAAATGGTTTGGAAAGCTTTTATTAAATATGTCTCTATCTAGCTGAACAATAGCTTAGACTTAACTATGAACAGTTCATGCAATATAGAACTTTAACTAAGGCACACGTCAAAGACTGTACGAACTCTATTGCACTAAGTGCGAATCTCAATAACTTCGATATGGAATAATTGTAAAGTAATTAATCCACTTATAGCATGCTTGAGAAGTTAAAAGTTCAAGCTTAAATAAGTAACTTGCAATGAATAATACAAGAATGGGTTCAGGGAAACTTGCAACAATTAAAGCTTCCGGATAAAGAACTTGTACAACAAAATAAGTACAAGGTTTGGTTCTGGGAAACTTGCACAAAGTAAAGTTTCGGTAAAAGGAAACTTTCCTGATAGCTCAGCTACTATAATTTAGCTTTAAATTAAATTGCGTGAAACGACCTAACATTAATAAGTCGGTTCCTTAGTTAGTACAATATAAACTAGTATGAGTTTACACTTACATGAGGTTACACACCAAGTAATCCTAACACATAGCCACATAAATGGAACCATTACTACTAAGTCTATAAACATTAATTCCCATCTTAGATAAATGAGTTAACAAGTCTAGAATACCTCGATTCTATGCAACACGTAAGCTCGAACACATAGCACATCAATTAAGTCATGCAATACAGCTTAAGACATATATACATACATGCTGCAAGGCTCTGTTTACAAATTAAAATAACTGGGCAAAACTGGCGACCGGCGCGGCCGCGCTTGTTTTTGCCTTGGGAGTGGCGCGACCGCGCCTCTCTAGATAGACCCAAAAATGAAATTTCATGCAACTGGCAATCGAGCCTATTCTCTAGCATACAGGCTACTGATATACATCAAATACACATGCTCATAAGGTTATTATCTAGGGTTTAAAACCTAGCATGCTCATTCTAAATCTAATCTAAAGTTATAAGGCTTTATGACGAAAATTCCTACGCTTTAGGCCAAACAAGTCCATTTCACAAGTAATCCGCTATTATGGTCATAATGTCCCATAATAAGACTAGACAGTACTTAATACGCATGCTAAACAACATAGCTTATACTTAGAATTCATGGCTTAAACATACTCGCACATGCCAAAATAATACTTAGCTAAATGGTGCTCATGTCAATCATGTCTAGAGGCATAATGAGCCCTAATAAGTATGCTTGTATGGTCAGAACACAACTTCCACAATATTCAATGATACTCGCCTTTAAACTCTATATTTTCCTTTGAAAATCATACTAAGACTATGACACCCCCAAATTCAGGTACTAATACCTCGAACTTAGTGCTCACGATCAACAATATCCAATCACCTTCAATCAATATATGACAACTAAATGCGGAATAAACAATCATATATTGATCATTTAAAAAGGTTTACAAAGGGTCCCAATGTCTATAACCTTAAATAAACATCCCGAAGCATACAAAAGTAACAAATATCGATCGGGTTACATAATCCGAAGTCCAAACAAAACGGTAAAATAGATGGCGCGACCATCCGAAGCCTAGAACTTCATCTTCTCCTTGCCCTTAACTCTGCTCGAGCATTCGGGTTTAACTGTAATATTTTCATGATATAGCAAGAATAAGCAACAAGTTTGCTCAGCAAGTTAAAATGAACAAGGGGTATATAATGAATGAAGATAAATAATTTCAATGATTCCATAGTAAGAATAACTGTAACGAATTCAACAAAGTGAATAACTGGAACGAGATAATCAATGATCAATAAATGAATGAATATTGATTATTAACTGCAAACATTCAAATAGACTATGAACATACACGTGAGGCATCGGTCACCTTGACCAACCCCCCTTAGGTTGCCAACTATAGAGTGTGTATGCAATGGGATCAACCTTTTGTACCCTATGAATATGCATACCATTTAACTCCATCTCGTCTACCATCTTTCAGAGACTTAGGTTACTCCCCATCATGGGGTTGTTCATTTCAGTCTAAGAATCCGCACCCAACTATAGGTTTGGGATAGTTTTTAAATTAAATCACATGCAAGTATCTAGTCGAACAAATGGCTAGACTTCTCTTAGAATAGTTCGTGAACATCCGAACCTGAAAAGGGTAATACTATCCAACAGTAGGACCGAAACCAAATGTACTTTGTGTAATTACCAATAATATCAATGTGGAAAAATTTTAAAATAATTAAACCACTTAGCACATGTTGAGAAATAGGACTCGAGCTTAATTCAAAAATTTTGCAACATGCGATAGGAACTTGCATAAGATATGTTAGTAGACTTGCTCAATGTAAAGATAGTAATGAACTTGCAATAGTTACAATCTCGAGGTCGGGAAAACTTGCAATAAGTAATGTGAGATTAGAAACTTGCAAAATGTGCGAAGTATAGGATTAAGAACTTGCCTGATTTGCTGCTTATACAAATTTACTCAACGATTATGCTCTGCGAGTACCCTACAGTGATCATAATATGCGCTCTGATCAGTCATAGCTATGCATTAACAACAAATAGGATAGACTCACTCAAGGGATACTTATGAACTCCGTTGGATTCTCCTTTCCTACAAGAGGTCTGACAAGCCATTCCTACGAATCCGTAGGACTGCGATCACCCACTATGTTCAATGACTTACTTCTGAAGTCCCATGATGGACTAGGGATATACCTTTGGGTCTGACCAACCCTCTGCCAATAAGATGCTAGCTCCGGCTCCCCTTCGGGAACTTCTCGTGGTTCGGGGATCGCCCATACATCGGGGTCCTCTTCGGTATTAGATGTATCTTGCGTTTGGCTTCAGAAAGTCAAATGTTTGGGCCTCAACATCATTCTAGGCTTCGGCTTCGGAGTTACGACTTTAAAAGTCAAGTCCGAGCCTAACTGTTAATTAAAGATTCTGCTTCGGGTTCAGCACTGAGCCAGACCTTTAGCCAATCATATTTGATATGATGTAGCATATACTTTGTAATCTTATTCATTTATTAATAAAAGAATTGATTTTCTTAAAAGGCATTTTATATTATCTACATAGTGCTGTTATATTAAATGTGATAAACCCATAGTTTTGAGCAATGCTTTTAGAATCATGATGGTGATCATGCTAATGAGATCTAAATTCTAGATAGCTCACAAACTAAAATCGTTCCTAATCGTTGGATTACTAAAAAGGGGATTAGTGAATCCGGATAGATTAGTACATACGTTGCTTGCTCTTGAGAAGAGGATGATTGATCTCATAATCATTTGTGTGGAGACACTAAAGCAAGTATGTAGGTGCTTATTGGAGAATAAGTTCACTGAACGTGGCTTGCTAAGGAATACCTAATGGAGTTTTACTCGCCTGTCAATAGGAATTCCTCTAGTGATAGTAGTACAAGTGATCATTGGAATTGAGATCATCATAGTATCTTGTGTATGATGAGTTATGCTTTGACATGTCCCTTAAGACCTTTAGGGTATATCAAAGGGTATGATTGGGTATAATAAGTTATGCATGGAGATAGGTGAATGATCAACAAAGAATCTACCACGTCTAGTAAAACATGTGAATGTCCTATGTGATTCGATAAATGACAACTCAGTAGTCCTTGACCAAGGCAGAATGAAATTAGAAAGGAGTTTCTAATTTACATTATTTAGAGTTGTGCATTTGGTAATCGAAATACATATAATTAAATAAAATAAGACTTGACAGTAAATCCATGTCTTATATTTAATTGGGACATTGTATGGTAGAAGGATTGAATTGTACGGTAATTATTCACTGAAAGGTTCTTTTGTGATTAATGTTGAAATCTATATTATCTGGAAAGTCGTTGATCGCTAAGGGGGCTTACCCTTATTGTAGAATAAATATTATTTATTTAAATGAATTAAATAGTTTAATTTATTTATTTAAATAAGATTAGAATTGTTCTAATTGATTTATTCACAACCGATTTAATATGGAGAACCTAAAGGGTCACACCGCAAAAGGAAAATATTTATTTAAGAAGTAAATGACATAATTGTAATAATAAGTTAAGTGTATTTAATTTAGTCTATGGAGATAGAATAAATTAAATAGCTTAATATTTATTATTTAATATTTTGGAAATATTAAATATAAATTAATAAGAGGAGTCTTATTATTATTATTACTATTACTATTATTTAATTCCTAATAGGGATTGAGAATTAATTAATAGAAGTACTCTCACATGAATTCCTAATTAGATTAGGAGCATAATTAATTAAAGGAGTTTAATTATAATAGAAACCCTAATCCTAAATAGTTTAGGGAAGGGTTATTCCTACATCTATAAATAAGAGGAGTCTTATCATAGATTAGGGTTACACACTCTTGCATTAGATTGTGGAGAGTACTTGCAATTTCTATAGAGATTAGAAACTAGGGTTTTGCCAATACCCAACTTCTTGAATACCTATTCTTCCTTGGTGGATCACCTCTAGAGGCCAAACATTTGGGTGGCTAACGTTGATCAAAGGAAGGAATCTCATCGGTGGAATTCGAGGAGAACACGAAGGACTAGGAGTTGAACTTGTACCCGAGGAAGCTTTGATCTACGAGAGTATAATTCTTATTCTCTTCCTCTTTCGTTTATATCGTTAATTGAGCACATAGATTGATCATGGTGATGGTTTGTATTAAAATTTTAAAATATGATTTTATCGCGCTTCCGCTATATTTATGTAATTTGATTGCATGCTTGCGTTATATACAAACCTAACAGTGGTATCAGAGCCTAGTCTTGTGCTAATTATCGATTTTGATGATTGCATGCTTGCGTTATATTTATGTAATTTGATTGCATGATTGCATGTAATTTGATTGCATGCTTGCGTTATATACAAACCTAACAAGTTTTTGTCGATTTAGCAATCAATAATTACGCGCAAGTGTACGCGATCAATAAGTAATAAAGTGATAAGAGAGTGTCGAACCCACAGAGAATTATTTAATAATAATTACCAAGTACTAACAAATAATCAAATTAATTTTATTTAAACAACTCGATAAAAGATTTTGACTTTTGAAAATAAAATACTAAACTAACTAATTACTAACTACTAAGAATTGAATTTCAAATGATTAAAGCTTAAGACTATAATATCCCCAATTATGTCATATGAATCAATGTATCAAATCTATCCAATTATTAAATTCATCCGAGTTGTTAACAGGAATTTCACTTTATTTATAAGCCCTTTTCCAAGTGATCAAATAAATTTATCTAACTCAATTAATTATGCGATATTCCTATGCAAAACAATAGAGTTAAATTTATTAAGAACCAATTCCCATAAGTTACATGCAGCGAAGAGATATCCTTATTCACTTCACAACCCCAATTATTTATCCCATGCAAATAATCAAGAATATATGCTATCATATCAAGATCTAACCCTAGATTTCATCTCCCGAATTCACCTAGAGTATCCTACTAATTGTTGATCAGGCAATTAATTAATTAACACAGATATGATAGACAACTCAATAATGAAATAATAATTGGAATCAAATAAATAATTAATTCATAATCAATAATGGTTCAATTGTAGCCTTAATTATAAATTTAGTTCATGCTAGAATTAAAAACCAAATATCCAAAATAAGTCATCACAATTAATTACAAACTGAAAAATATAAGGAGTAAGGAAAACTCTGTCAAAGTCTTCTTCCGCCTTCACGTCTCCAGTCTGAATTCCTTGTGAGCTTCCCTTGAATCCTCGATCTCCAAGTTCCAATCTCTGCTTCAATCTCTGAATATCAAAAGCCCCTTTTTTGTTAGAAGCTCCTCTCCCTTTTATACTTGCAGTTCCCTTCTCAAAATTAGGTTTAGAGCCTCCAAAAATAATTAGAACTCCTCAATCCTTCATCCAGTTGGAAAGAATCTTCATAACTTTTTGCGTCCCAAAGCCCTAGCTTTCAAATCCTTCACAAACGGAAAGCCCCAGCTTTCAATTTCAGCTTATTTATGAAACTGCCACTCCTTACCCAAAATTGCCCGATTCGCCTAGTCAGCCGCATTTTCCTACAAAATCCAACTTAAACAAATAAAATGTCCTAAAATACTTTAAAACACATAAAATATTAAGTCTAAAAATACCTAATTAGTGGGTAAAATACCCACTCATCAAATACCCCCAAACTTAAATCTTTGCTTGTCCTCAAGCAAACACTAAGAACAACAACTATAACAACTAATTCTAAATAACAACTCACACGACTCGAGCAATGAATCAATACAAATTTGCATAATAGCCTCAAAGATTTCTTCTAATGTTAACTCAAGAAAAAATTCCGAAAACATGCAAAGCCTAAAATTTCAACCTAATCATCAGTTCCACAACTACTCATGATCCTTTAAGTGCGTGTGTGTGCATCCAAATGTTCAACTAGCCGTAACTCACACTAGATCATATAATCAAACACTCATAAAAGATTTTCAAATCAACTCTAAAAACCTGATTTCACATCAATCTCCGCTAATAAAAGCAAAACATAAAATTTAGAGGATCAAAAAGATATTTCATACATATTACCGAAAAGATATTTAGAGGATCAAAAAGATATTTAGAGGATCTTCCACAATTTACCGAAGAAGTTAGGAATGTCAGACTTGGCATGGTTGCAGATGGATTCTGTTCATTTAATAATTTTAGTCATCCTTATTCTATATGGCCAGTGATTATGATAGCTTACAATCTTCCTGTAATGCCCGAGAATTTTAAACCTCATTATCAATTAATTATGATATATGATTTTTTTATTTAATTTTACGAATTTAATTAGACCTATGTAGATATTATTATTTAATTGTATAACTATACGATCTAATAATTTTCCTTACGTTAAAGGGTTCACTAATGGTCCGAATAATTTAGTGGTTCAACCCTAAGATTTGAATGGCAAGAAAATTGGGGAAAAGTTAAATAAGTAATTTCATTTCATCATGGTGTTGCATTCAATTTATTTAAGTTAAATAATCCGGATGAGAAGCTTTATTGGCAAAATAAGTATTTTAAACAATTAACTAATTGAGCTAGTTATTTAATTTAAATGCTAGAAGTATAGTTATTATTAATTTTAGTTAGTGAATTGGCCCATTCCCCTCTTTAGTCGGCTGGCCCAACATCAATTGGGTTGGACCCATTTCCCTTTCACTTCCAGTCGGACCAAATCAAAAGGGGTTGGGGCAAGTCTTAGGTGTAACCAACTGGTGCCGAGTAGAGGACGGGTAGCTGAGGCTTAGGCCTTCAATCAGATGGAACGGGGAAGCGCGGCAAGGGTGTGCCAGCGTGAGGCGACTGACGGCTTAGACTGGGAACGGAGCAGCGACCGGTGGATACTCAAGGTTCAAGGCGGGTGGAACGTATAAGGGCATGGGCGACCGAGCACTTACCGATCGGACCAGGGGATTAAGGCGCTAGGCGATTGACCGATGTGAATGCGCGGTGTGAGGGTCGGCGAATGGCGTCAGCAAGCGGCCATAGGCCTTCCTTTCCTACCGACCGCACGAGGGTCTGCTGGCTGAACATAGCTGGGCTCGGATGGGACTTGATGCGGACAGTCGCTCACCTACCCCCCTAACCCTTGGGTAATGTTGTGTCAATTGGGTTATTAACCAACGAAGGGGGCACATATCCTCCTATAAATTGAAAACCCCTGAAACCTAGCAAAGCCGCTGATATTGTGGGTTCCAAATCAGAGAGAGGGTCTTAGCGAGAAGAGGGAAATTAGGGGAAACCGACTGCAAGTGGCGATACCAGCTCGGGGAGGGGGGTGCTAGCTGAGGAGTGAATGTCCAATTTCATCACCTATTTTGGGAGAAGAAGGAGAACGACAACCCGGACCCCTTTTCAACTCAACCCAACCTCAAGGTACATCAATGGTTCTGTGTCGAACCAAGCCGATGTAACACAATTTTTCTTTCCTTTTTTTTTCTTTTTTAGTGAGTGCGTTTTACGCTCCATCTCACTTCTCATTGAACGAGTGCGTTTTACGCTCCATCCCGTTTTCTCTCGCACGAGTGCGTTTTACGCTCCTTCTTGTGCTTGTGTTTATGGGTGAGTGCGTTTTACGCTCCATCTCAACCCACCACATGATTCATCATTCTAACTCAGGAAGGTTTCACAATTTTTAAAATTTTCAATAACCCAAGATTTCCCCCAAACTTATGTTAATGCCTAAATTTCGCTTTGAATGATAATCAAATAAGATTTTAAAGTTTCAATGATATCTTTCACAAGCATTTAACTAAAAAGAATTTTAAGTCACAACTAGCTAAACAGATGGATATATGCTTTGAAGTTCAAAAAGATCACAAATAGTGTAAACCCAACTTATAAGTCAAAATATAAACTAAGCATGCTTCTCAACTTCACAAGAGTTAAAAAAAATTAATCCATTTTTTTCTTATCATTGGCCATAATCAAATTCAAATCAAACCATTGCTCATCTATCCTAAAAATATACTAACTAACATGCAACCTTAATAAACTAAAATAAATAACACAAAACAAGACCAGAGATACCAATTTAAAATAAAGACCTAATTTATTTTGGTAATTAATTAAATGAATGTATGCTAAAATATTGTCTATTTCACATGCAGAATTTAAAAATGTCAAACTCACTATCACTGCGTAGCATACTTGATGCTAACAAACTGACCGGACCGAATTAGACGGACTGGTTAAGGAATCTGAGAATTGTTCTCACTGCTGAAAGGATTTCTTATGTCCTAAATTCGCCAGTCCCTGCAAGTGTTGCAGAAACAGTCTCTGAGGAAGAGATTGCTACTTTCAGAAAGTGGCAAGATGATGCAATCTTGGCTCAATGCATCATGCTCGCATCCATGAGTAACGAGCTTCAGCGTCAGCATGAAACTATGGATGCTCCTACTATATTGTTGCACCTCAAAGAGTTGTATGGTGAGCAAAGTAGGACTGCTAGATATCAGATATCTTAGGAGCTCTTCCGATCTCGTATGACTGAGGGCACTGTTGTTGAGACTCATGTCCTTAAGATGATCAATCTGATTGAACAACTAGGACAGCTAGGGTTAGTGATGGATGGGGAGTTAAGTCAAGATTTGATCTTGCAGTCACTCCCAGACACCGTCTCACAATTTGTTGTGAATTTTCACATGAATAAGTTGGACGTCAGCTTGCCTGAGTTACTTAAGATGTTGAAAACTGGTGAAGGTCACTTCTCATCAAACAAGAACCAAGTCTTACTAGTAGATGGTTCTTCCAAGAAAAGGAAGAGACCCAATGTATCTTCTGAAAAGAAGAAAAACAAGAAGGCTAAGGGCAAGGCAAAGAGAAAGGATAAAAAGAAACCTGATCCAGATAGCAAAGAAATTTACTACCATTGCAATAAGCCGGGACACTGGAAGAGGAATTGCAAGGAGTATCTTGCGGACCAAAAGAAGCTTGGAGAAGCTTCGACTTCCGATCTAGGTTTGTTCATGATTGAAATTAATTTTTCTGAAAGTCAAAATTCTACTTGGGTATTGGATACCGGCTGTAGTTCTCACATATGTAATAATATGCAGGGACTAAGCAGAAGTAGAAAGCTGAACAAGGATGAAGTCGTCCTACGAGTGGAAAATAGAGCAAATGTTGCTTCATTAGCTGTAGGGACTTATTGTTTAGCACTGCCTTCGGGAAAGTTCATTAGTTTAAATAATTGTTATTATGTTCCGACACTCATTAGAAACATTATTTCAATTTCTGTATTGGATATGGATGGTTTTGATATTATAATAAAGAACAACAGTTGTTCTATTTATAATAAAAATATTTTATATGGTGTTGGGAACCTGCTGAATGGACTTTACATACTTGACTTGCATGAAAATATACTTTAAATTGAACAAACTAAGAAAAGAAAAAGAGATGATGTTAATTATACCTTTATATGGCACTTTAGACTCGGTCATATCAATGAAACAAGATTATCCAAGTTGCATAAAGATGGGCTTTTAGAGCTATCTAATTACGAATCATATCCAACTTGTGAATCTTGTCTCATGGGTAAAATGACTAAATCTCCTTTTACTGGAAAAGGAGAAAGAGTTACAGAGTTGTTAGCGTTGGTACACACAGACGTATGTGGACCTATGACAACGAATGCACGAGGAGGGTATTCTTATTTTATTACTTTCACTGATGATCATTCTAGATTTGGATATGTGTATTTAATGAAATACAAATCTGAATCGTTTGAAAGGTTCAAAGAATTCAGAAGTGAAGTAGAGAAGCAAACTGGTAAGAGTATTAAGATTCTTCGATCGGATCGAGGAGGGGAATACTTAACCAATGAGTTTCTCAATTGTCTCAAAGAAAATGGTATAATCTCACAATGGACTCCACCTAGAACGCCACAGTTGAATGGTGTATCTGAAAGGAGAAATCGAATATTGTTGGACATGGTTCATTCCATGATGAGTTTTACCGACCTTCCAGTATCCTTCTGGGGTTATGCCCTAGAATCGGCTGCATATCTACTTAACAAGGTACCTACCAAATCCGTCCCAAAGACTGCATATGAGATATGGACAGGGAAGAAACCAAATCTTAAGCATGTTAAGACTTGGGGTTGTCCAGCTTATGTCAAAAGGTTTGAGCATGATAAGATGAAGACTAGATCCGACAAATGTAGATTCGTGGGATACCCGAAAGAAATATCAGGATATTATTTCTATCATCCTACTGATCAAAAGGTGTTTGTAGCGAAACACGCTGCCTTCTTGGAAAAGGAGTTTATCCTCGAAGGGGTTAGTGGGAGTAAGATATATCTTGAAGAAGTTCAAGAACCACAAAATACTACGGATCAAAGTCAGGTACCTGACCAAGTAGAAGAACCTACTGTACCACTACCTATTCGTAAATCTGGAAGAGTATCGAAGATACCTGAGAGGTATGGATTCATCATAGAGGATGGTGATGAGGTACACATCATAGATGATGATGATCCATTGACTTACGAAGAGGCTTTGAGTAGTGAAGACTCAGAGAAATGGCTAGAAGCCATGAAATCCGAGATGGACTCCATGTATGAAAACCAAGTATGGACTTTGGTTTCACCACCTGAGGGCATTAAGCCTATTGGGTGTAAATGGGTCTTTAAGAGAAAGACTGGAGTAGATTGCAAGGTAGAGACCTATAAGGCCCGACTGGTTGCAAAAGGTTTCAAACAAAGACAAGGAGTTGACTATGATGAAACCTTCTCACCAGTAGCTATGCTCAAGTCCATTCGGATTTTGCTTGCAATTGCAGCTTATTATGACTACGAGATCTGGCAAATGGACGTGAAAACGGCCTTCCTCAATGGAGAGCTTGAGGAGAATGTATATATGATACAACCAGAGGGTTTTGTTTCAACGGTTGGGACAAACCAAGTCTGTAAGCTACAACGATCCATTTATGGATTGAAGCAAGCTTCTCGAAGATGGAACATCCGTTTTGATGAGATAATCAAAAGGTTTGATTTTATCAAAAATGAGGATGAACCTTGTGTGTACAAGAAGGCTAGTGGGAGCGCTGTTTCATTCCTTGTATTATTTGTTGATGATATATTACTGATAGGGAATGATGTTCCTATGCTACAGTCGATCAAAATTTGGTTATCTAAACACTTCTCCATGAAGGACTTGGGTGAGGCATCTTATATTTTGGGGATAATGATCTATAGAGATAGATCTAAAAGGATGCTTGGCTTGACCCAAGGAAAGTACATTGACTCGATGCTAAAGAGGTTTAGCATGGAAGATTCCAAAAGAGGTCTCATGCCGATGAGCCATGGAATACATCTCTCCAAAAAACAGGCCCCAAAGACACCTAAGGAGAGAGACCGTATGAGTAAGATTCCTTATGCTTCGGTAATAGGATCTATCATGTATGGTATGATATGTACTAGACCAGATGTCGCTCATGCACTTAGTGTAACAAGAAGATATCAGTCGAATCCAGGAGAAGAGCACTGGAAGGCAGTGAAAAACATCCTAAAGTACTTGAGAAGAACTAAGGATGTATTTCTTGTCTACGGTGGGTCTGAATTGAAACTAAAGGGCTATACAGACTCAAGTTTTCAAACGGACCAAGATGACAGTAAATCCGTTTCAGGGTACGTGTTTACCTTAAACGGTGGTGCAGTGAGTTGGAAAAGTTCCAAGCAGCAAACAGTTGCTGATTCAGTGACAGAGGCAGAGTACATAGCTGCAAGTGAAGCTGCAAAGGAAGCTGTTTGGATGAAGAAGTTCATAACTAAACTTGGAGTGGTTCCTAGCATTAGAGGAGCCGTACCTTTATTCTGTGACAACAACGGAGCTGTTGCGCAGGCTAAGGAACCCAGGTCTCATCAGAAATCCAAACACGTGTTGCGGCGGTTTCATTTGATTAGAGAGATCATTGAAAGAGGAGATGTCACCCTGGAACGTGTGGACTCTCAAGACAACATTGCAGATCCATTTACTAAAGCTTTAACACAACAACAGTTTGATCGTCACTTAGAGAAGATGGGTATTAGATACCAAGGCGATTGGCTTTAGTGCAAGTGGGAGATTGAAAATAGTATGCACACAAGCTAATCATATTTGATATGTAGTATATACTTTGTAATCTTATTCATTTATTAATAAAAGAATTGATTTTCTTAAAAGGCATTTTATATTATCTACATAGTGCTGTTATATTAAATGTGATAAACCCATAGTTTTGAGCAATGCTTTTAGAATCATGATGGTGATCATGCTAATGAGATCTAAATTCTAGATAGCTCACAAACTAAAATCGTTCCTAATCGTTGGATTACTAAAAAGGGGATTAGTGAATCCGGATAGATTAGTACATACGTTACTTGCTCTTGAGAAGAGGATGATTGATCTCATAATCATTTGTGTGGAGACACTAAAGCAAGTATGTAGGTGCTTATTGGAGAATAAGTTCATTGAACGTGGCTCGCTAAGGAATACCTAATGGAGTTTTACTCTCCTGTCAATATGAATTCCTCTAGTGATAGTAGTACAAGTGATCCTTGGACTTGAGATCATCATAGTATCTTGTGTATGATGAGTTATGCTTTGACATGTCCCTTAAGACCTTTAGGGTATATCAAAGGGTATGATTGGGTATAATAAGTTATGCATGGAGATAGGTGAATGATCAACAAAGAATCTACCACGTCTAGTAAAAGATGTGAATGTCCTATGTGATTCGATAAATGACAACTTAGTAGTCCTTGGCCAAGGCAGAATGAAATTAGAAAGGAGTTTCTAATTTGCATTATTTAGAGTTGTGCATTTGGGAATCGAAATACATATAATTAAATAAAATAAGACTTGACAGTAAATCCATGTCTTATATTTAATTGGGACATTGTATGGTAGAAGGATTGAATTGTACGGTAACTATTCACTAAAAGGTTCTTTTGTGATTAATGTTGAAATCTATATTATCTGGAAAGTCGTTGATCGCTAAGGGGGCTTACCCTTATTGTAGAATAAATATTATTTCTTTAAATGAATTAAATAGTTTAATTTATTTATTTAAATACGATTAGAATTGTTCTAATTAATTTATTCACAACCGGTTTAATATGGAGAACCTAAAGGGTCACACCGCAAAAGGAAAATATTTATTTAAGAAGTAAATGACATAATTGTAATAATAAGTTAAGTGTATTTAATTTAGTCTATGGATATAGAATAAATTAAATAGCTTAATATTTATTATTTAATATTTTGGAAATATTAAATATAAATTAATAAGAGGAGTCTTATTATTATTATTACTATTAGTATTATTTAATTCCTAATAGGGATTGTGAATGAATTAATAGAAGTACTCTCACATGAATTCCTAATTGGATTAGGAGCATAATTAATTAAAAGAGTTTAATTATAATAGAAACCCTAATCCTAAATAGTTTAGGGAAGGGTTATTCCTACATCTATAAATAAGAGGAGTCTTATCATAGATTAGGGTTACACACTCTTGCATTAGATTGTGGAGAGTACTTGCAATTTCTATAGAGATAAAAACTAGGGTTTTGCCAATACCCAACTTCTTGAATACCTATTCTTCCTTGGTGGATCACCTCTAGAGGCCAAACATTTGGGTGGCTAACGTTGATCAAAGGAAGGAATCTCATCGGTGGAATTCGAGGAGAACACGAAGGACTAGGAGTTGAACTTGTACCCGAGGAAGCTTTGATCTACGAGGGTATAATTCTTATTCTCTTCCTCTTTCGTTTATATCGTTAATTGAGCACATAGATTGATAATGGTGATGGTTTGTATTAAAATTTTAAAATATGATTTTATCGCGCTTCCGCTATATTTATGTAATTTGATTGCATGCTTGCGTTATATACAAACCTAACAGCTTTCGGCTTCGGGGTTGAATGGCGGATTAAAGTCCCACATCGGGGATTATGAGTTTGGGTCCGGGAAACAACCTCTTGGTTCGTCTATATCACAATCGCTTTGGACTAGACCAAACCCTCACAGCGAAACGGCTAAGGCCTTCGGTTTCCAGTATTGAATTAAACCCATCAAAATCAAAGGCCAATGCCTTCGGGTTTGATAATAGATCCCGCTATGGAACCATGCTATAGTTTGGGGTCGGGTAACCACCGGTACCTAACCTAGTTTCTTAGGTCCAAGAGTTCAAGGCGAGGCGACGAACCTCATCGGACAACTTCGGTCCTTCCTATACTGCTAAGTGATAAGGATAGGGTCATCAATACAACTCGGGCTTGAGTCACTACCTCATCCTATATCTATGTAGTGCCTGCATTACACACTACGACTCAGGGATTTACGTTAATCCCCCATTACAACTTATCATGCTTGACTCGACACCTACTGACTCAATCAGAAGGGAGTTTAACTAGACAAAGTAAAATAATTGCTTGAAATAGAAAGGAAGTCTCACCTCTTCGGAGCTTCGATTTCTAATTCCCTAGCTTTCGGATTCCATTCGCCTCTCCAAATGGCCAGGATTTCTCCCAATGTTACTCTTACCTCCCAGCTCATAGTATCTCTCTCGTATCAGTATTGGATAAACTCAGCGATCTTTCCTAAGAGAACAGGGTCTCTATTTATAGAGAAATCTTTACCCATCCACTGGTTATCACCTAGTGGGTAAGACCAATATACGCCCGCAGTACCCGTTGGTTAAGCGTGCTTAGGTGAAAAGCTTCATCGACTCCTTGATACGTCAATCATCAGGTAGCCATTCGCATGCTGGGGTTTTCGTATCACACGGAATAGGCCATTGGCCTAGCGCGGCTAATGGTACTCACACGCCACCTTTAAATCAGCCATCAACAGTAAGGCCACGAGGTCGGGTGGCTCCATATTTAGGCTACTAAGTCCTTAGCTGATGATCAGCTTACTACACGCAACATTAAGAACTTGGATTGGGCTTCTTTTAAAAGAAATAAACAGGTCAGCCCATTACTCGGAATCCCTTAGTGCAATTAATAATGTTAACCCTTTACAAAGCCATAAGTAGCTCATGGGCTTGCTCAATAAACGCGAGGCTAGTCCATAATGCTCGGACTATTAAGTCAATCAACAAATAACCACACATAGCTACCCAAATCATTTATGGGTTTAAATCAATACACAAGAGAAATCATTTACCTTAATAATAATGCTAGGAAAAATCGCGGTCATTACAAAGATAACTTACGCAACGTAGCGCATGCAAGACAACTTGGAAATCATAACTCGCATGCACTTAAACACATATATAAGCTATATACACATACTCAAATGGTCAGATTATAAAGAGACGTCCATTTGACAAGTTCATTTCAAAGTTCTTAAGTTTCCATGGAAAATACATGCTAGAATGACGTGTGCAAGTCATGGCATTCATAGGAACACTAGATAACATGGCAAACCTATTTTTATGCATAGATGGACTGAACTAGCATGCTTAAAACATCAAATCATTGCAACATTTTCTGGAAGCCAGCGCGGCTGCGCTGGTTTTGGCCTTGGGAGTGGCACGACCGCGCCACTCCCACACTACTTTAGGTTCGGCTCTGCTTCTGCAGAATTCGAAAATTCATATGGCCTAACCTTCCTAAATGCAATTTAGTGCAACCACATTAGTCCCAAATATGTATATAGACCCATATAACATCATTACACTAATTAACAAACTAATTAGCAAGAATCATGGATTTCATAGAATTTAACAAACTAAGAAATTGATAACACAATATACCTTCTTGAAGCAAAATTGATCCTCAAATGCTTAATAACAGATTACTCTCACTCTCAGCAATACTCACTCTATATATATGGTTTTACAGAGAATTTAGCAACTGAAATAGTGAAGGCAAAGGTTCCAATTTATAGCAAATTAATTAACCATATCAAACTTTTGCCCAACTTGGTTAACCAATGGGAAGAAGAAGAATATGATGGGTATTGAAGGTTTGGTAAATAACCCACACCCTCCTTCATCATTCTCACCATCTGATACAAGCAAGCTTAGGCCTCATGCCTATACATGGCTGAAGATGTGACTCCCACTATTCACTCAATATCTGATTTTCTTTTTTTCTCTTTGCAAACCACAGTTTGGAGATAAATGGGATATGTCCCATAACTCTTGTCCCAAACTAATGTTACTTAGAAAAATAAATCATACCATTAAAAACTCAATTAATCTAGTATACATTTATTACCCAATTCGTAATTACATAAAAGATGGAATTAATAACTTAATCTATTCCACTTAGTATTAAATTACTAAATAGACTATTACATAATAATATCGATACTGCACATATTAATTAATAATTATATTAATTAATCTATGCAATTTAAATTCTTCCACTATATTCAAATAAATTGAATATTTAATTAATAAGCAACTTTATCAATTCTTCTGATATTAAACCTTAAGGCTAGTCTACTAATTTAGTTAAACCATTAGTGACTCCCTTTAATAAATCTAGGCAATTACGCAAAGTTACCACATAATCACATAATCAATTTATCTCACAAGATTTAAATAAGCATACAAAGCTAACTCATTAAAAATTAAAATTTATATTTAATTAATAATGGAGTTTAAAATTTCACGGTCATTACATCCTTCCCCCTTATAAAAATTCCGTCCTCAGAATTGTAAAATAAGGTCACTCAAATAATTACGGATAATTCACTCTCATCTTCTCCTCGGGTTCTCACGTAGCTTCCTCAACTACGTGATTTCTCCAGAGAACTTTAACGGAATAAATGATCTTATTCCTAAGCTTATGTTCCTTTATATCAAGTATTTGGACAGGAATTTCCTTATACGATAAGTGCTTCTCGACTTGAATTGGTTCGTAGGATATAACGTGCTTGTAGTCTGGTTTGTATGGTCGGAACACTGACACATGAAATACTTTGTGGATGTGCTCAAGTTCAGGAGGTAACACTACCTCGTATGTCACTTCACCGACTCGCCTTAAAATCTCGAACGGTCCTATGAACCTCGGGCTTAACTTGCTTTTCTTTCCAAAACAAATCTTCCCTTTCTAGGGAGATACCTTCAAGAACATAAAACTACCCACGTCGAAGTCCCGCTTTTGACGATGCAGATTAGCGTACTTCTTCTGATAGTCTTGGGTTGCTACTAAGCGATTTCTGATCAGCTTCACCGTATCTGCTGTCTGCTGCACCATTTCAGGTCCTAGTAGTTTTCGTTCTCCAACCTCGTCCCAACATAACGGTATTCGGCACCTTCTTCCATAAAGTGCTTCATACGGTGGCATACCAATACTAGTGTGATAACTATTGTTGTAAGCGAACTCCACCAGTGGCAAGTGATCATCCCAGCTGCCCTTTAAGTCCATCATGACTGCTCGGAGCATGTCCTCCAGAGTTTGAATCGTGCGTTCGCTCTGGCCATCAGTTTGAGGATGATATGCTGTACTCAACCTCAACTGCATTCCCAATCTCTCCTGTAGACTTTTCCAAACATTTGACGTGAAGTGCAGATCTCTGTCTGAAATAATTGATACCGGTACTCCATGTCGAGACACTATCTCCTTTACATAGAGTTTAGCCAATTGCTCCAGATTGTATCATATTTTGATCGGTAGAAAATGAGCAGACTTGGTCAGACGGTCCACGATCACCCAGATGGCGTTCTGCTTTAACTCGTTGGCATGTCAGACATCTGCTAACACACTCTGCTACTTCCCTTTTCATATTCAGCCACCAAAAGTATGGTCGTAAATTCTGATACATTTTCGTGCTACCGGGATGTACTGGGTACCTCGTACTGTGAGGTTCCTGAAGAATCTCTTCCCTTAGCTCCGAATTCGACGGTACCCAGATCCTCTCTTCAAACCCTGCACTATCTATCTTATACTTGAGCTTTTCCCCTTCGAAAATACGCTCCTTGATACTTCCACAATCTTTATCATTTCCCTGAGCCTCCTTGATTTTATCTAATAAGGTCGGATTCGCTGTTACTATACATAATTTCTCATTTGACTCCCTCGAATATTTGACCTCCAATTCGAGCCATTCAAAATCTCTTACCAACTCTTTCTGAGTGGTTAACTTCAGCAACTTCTCTCTACCTTTTTTGCTTAAAGCATTGGCCACTACATTTGCTTTGCCCGGATGGTACAGAATCTCACAGTCGTAATCTTTGATCAATTCCAACCATTGGCACGGCCTGATGTTCAGCTCCTTCTGAGTGAAGATATATTTTAGACTTTTGTGATTCGTATATATCTCGCACTTCTCTCCGTATAGGTAGTGCCTCTAGATTTTCAAGGCGAAAACTATCGCGGCCAACTCCAGGTCATGAGTCGAGTAACCCTTCTCATAGTCCTTCAGCTGACGTGACGCGTATGCAATGACCTTGTTGTGTTGCATCAGCACACAACCAAGACCTTTATGTGACGCATTGCTTTACACTACAAATCCTCGAGTGTTGTCTGGTAAAGCCAACACCGGTGCTTGACTCAGTCTCTTTTTCAGCTCTAGGAAACTCTCTTCGCACTTATCTGTCCAAACGAACTTAACTGCTTTCCTGGTAAGATTGGTTAATGGCGATGCTATATTTGAAAAATTCTTGATGAATCTCCGATAGTATCCTGCTAATCCTAAGAAACTCCTGATCCCCATTGGTGTCTTCGGCCGTTCCCAATTGATAACCGCTTCCACTTTTGCTGGATTCACCGAAACACCATCTTTGTCAATGACATGACCTAGAAACTGCACCCTCTGCAACCAAAACTCACACTTAGAAAATTTTGCGTACAACTTCTCTCTTCTGAGAGTCTCCAACACAATCCTTAAATGTTCAGCATGTTCTTCCCATGTCTCCAAATACACCAAGATGTCATCAATGAATACGACTACGAACTTGTCCAAGTACTTCTTGAACACTCTGTTCATCATATCCATGAATTCCGTTGGTGCATTCGTTAATCCAAATGACATTACCAGAAACTCGAAATGCCCATAACGAGTCCTAATTGCCGTCTTCGAAATATCTTCATGTCTCACCTTCAATTGATGATAGCCCGTTCTTAGATCGATCTTTAAAAAGTATTTATCTCCCTTGAGTTGATCAAACAGATCGTCAATTCTGGGTAGCGGATACTTATTCTTAATTGTGACTTTGTTCAACTCGTGATAGTCGATACAAAGTCTCATTTAACCATCCTTCTACTTAATAAACAGAACTGGCGCTCTCCATGGAGACAGGTTTGGTCTGATATAACCCTTATCTAATAGTTCCTGTAGTTGAACCATTAGTTCCTTCATCTCTATTGGTGCCATTCGGTAAGGCGCCTTGGATATCGGTGCCGTCCCAGGTACCAAGTCGATCACAAATTCTATCTCTCTATCTCGCGGCAGTCCCAGAGTTTCATCTGGGAAGACATCAGCAAATTCCCTTATGACGGGTATCTGACTCAGTTCTCCCTTGACTCGTTGAATGTCAACCACATGGGCCAAATAACCTATACAACCCTTTCCAAGTAACTTACTTGCTTACATCATCGTCAGACAACAGGAGTGTCTTGGCGATTTACTACTATAGAATACCTACCGCCTTTGACTTATTTGGGGTCTGCAGGTGTACACACTTCCTCTTACAGTCGATGACCGCTCCGTGACTTGATAACCAATCCATTACAAGGATTACATCGAACTCCCCCAAACGAATCGGTATTAAATCCACATTGAGCTTACATCTTCGTAATTCGGCACGACAGTTCCTATGAATGCATTCTACGGGGATAATTTCTTTGTTTGCTACTTCTACATTCATAGGGTGTTCTAACTTTTCGCGGGGTAAGCCTAATCTCTTAGCAAATTCTTCCGAAATAAAAGAGCAGGTAGCACCCGAATCAAATAACATATATGCATTTATATTATTGATTGGGATGATACCTGCCACCACGTCCTTGGACTCCATCACATCCTGAACGGTCATGTTAAACGTGCGTGCCATTGGTCTGTTGGCCTGGATGGCTGGCCCTCCGAAGCTCAGCCTGTTGTTATTATTGTTGTTGTTATTATGGTTGCGGTTGCCGCTAGCAGCATCTCCTTTTCTCTTCGGACAGTCTTTGATTTAGTGGTCTGGGGCTCCACACGAGAAACACCCTCCTTTCGGTTTATTCGGACACTTAAGAACCATGTGCCCCGGTTGTCCACAGCGATAACAAATGGTTCTCCCCTTCATACACTCACCTAAGTGATTCTTTCCGCGGTTGCTACATTTCCCACTCTTCTTGGCCTCTCCCCCAGACTTGCTGCCTCTTGAGGATTGGTTATCCATCCATTTACGCTTATGAGGGTTGTTGCCTCTGCTGACTCCCCCTTTCATTCCTTCCTGACCGATCTTTTTTTCTTGTTTGAAACGCACTATGGCTTTATTGCCTCCTTCCGCAATGATCGCCCTTCCAAGCAGTTTAGGGAAATTCTTAATCTTCAACACAGCGACGACTTTCTGCACCTATGGCTTCAATCTCAATTCGATTCTCCTTGCCTTCCTGGCCTCCGTGTCCACCTGATGGGGAGTGAATCGGGCCAACTCGTTAAATTTTGCCGCATACTCTGCGACCGTTATACCACCCTGCTTCAGTTCCAGAAACTTAACCTCCATATCCTGCTGTATATTCTCTGAGAAGTAATTCTTAAAGAATAGCTCCTTGAATTTCTCCCATAGAATGACTCCATCGCCTGCTCGTCCCTTATTGGCTTTCCACCAATAATTAGCTACGCCCTTCATTATGAAGGTGGCGAATCCAGTTTTCTGCTCCTCGGCCACTCGTGCGACCTCGAAGACTTTCTCTATCTCCTCGATCCAAGTTTGTGCTTCTATGGAGTTGAGAGTTCCCTTGAACTCGGGTGGTCCAACCTGTTTGAAATCCTTAAAGTTAGCTAAGTGAGGTGCTGGCTGGGTAGCTGGTTGTGCTATTGCTGGTGGGGGTCTAGCCTGCATAGCCTCGGCTAGTAGTTCAGTAAATATTCTCATTGGGTTAGGTTGATCTCCAACCTCACTTTTCGACTCGGCGACACGTTAGTTGCAGGGTCTACCTCTTGGCGGCATTATGATCTGCTAAAGAGCAAATCTTAGACTTTCGCTTATTATGCTACAATTTTTGCACTATGCTGGTTAAGTCAACATTTAATAGCAAAAGTATCTATCAAACACATTTGATCCAAAAGGAAATAACTGCATTTATATTCATATACCAATGTTTTAATGCAGACTGACCCAACATTCGGTATACTACTATAAATGCTCAATGGCACCATCTGCCTACTGCTAACTATCCTCTATTAAACAAAAGGTGAGGATTCACTACTACCTACCCCCTTTAACAGAACAAAAGTTGGGGTTGACTACCATTCTAAGCATACAACTCGGCATTTAGATTTACATCATAAATCTGTCCTTATTAAACAAAAGTGGGACTCACTACAACAAATAAGTACATACAAGGGTACTAAATCAATAAGTCAATATCTGCTACGACGAACTGCCCGTCGGAGTGCCTGACGAGCCAACCGATCAACCACTCGGCCTCTGATCATGTGCCGACTACTGCCCTCCTCCCAAGGGTATCTCCTAACTCGGTCCTGCAACCTGGCCACTGCTGTAAATATGGCATACTCTAAGGTATCGATCCTGGCGGATCCATCTCGAACCTCTCCCTCTAGCACATCCACCCTTGTGGCTGCGCGAACCCAGAACTCCTGCATCAGAATCCTTTCTGCCTGCTCTAAGTCTCGTTCAACCCTGACGGCCTGTAGAGCTGACCGCAGCTCCACTTCCCTAACATCTGACTGCTCTAATGCCTGCCTCAACTGACTGTTTTGTAACATTAATTGTTGCACTGTGGGGCTCAACTGGGCAATGGCACTCTCTAACTGTTGCATCTAAGCCTTCAGCTCAACTGCCTCAAACTGTAGAAAATACGCCTCCACCTTATACTGCTCCTCCATCTCCTGGTGGACAGAATTCTCCTCCTCTAGGTGTGCAATACAAGCATTCTGTTGCTCGATAATCTGCTCCTGCTCTATTATGCGATCGACATAATCCCCGAGCAAGTCATCCTGAAATGTGTGGAATACCGGGGATCCCTCCTCAAGTGCCTCCTCAGCAGCTCCACCTATCTCTATACTAGTCGGGTCTTCCTCGGACTCATTCTCCCTATCCTGACTGCCGGATCTTAATACTCCACCCATGACAGGCTCAACCAAATCCATCAAGTAGTCCTCCTCTGGCCCGGACCCACTCAATGGTGCTACTGGAGCAATAGGTGCATAGCCCACTAACTGCTCTGTAACAATGGGTATATCAGTGAATACCTCCTCCTCCTCCTGGACTCCACTGGCCTCTCCAACGATAGCCATCCTACAAATACATAAAACTAACATTAGTATAATAATAAAATCTATTCATTGATAGAATAAAATTATATTTCATTAGGTACTACTCGACTCGATGAATTCCCCAATTCACCAAAATGTCGAATATGATAAATCTCCTTGATTTATCTCATAATGCACTCTATACGAATTTAATACTAAGGTTATAACCTAGGTTTCGCAATCCTAACGTTTATACCCTACAACTTTGATACCAACCTGTGACGCCCCCAAATTCAAGTCTCTATTACTCGAATTTGGTCATCACGATACAATATAAACATCCACCTCCAAACAACATATAATGACTAAATGCGAAATATAATAAACATATGTTGTTCATTTGAAAGGTGTTACTAATCCCAAGATTTCGAAACCTTAATACATAAGTCAATACATACCATAAATATTAATTAGGGTTCAAATTACATTGATAATAAATCTAACTAAGCATATAACGAAGTCAGCTACTTGAAGTCTATTACTTCATCTTTAACTTGCCCTTGTCTTTGCCTGAAGTCTCGGGCTTAACTGTAATAAGGTTCATGATATAACAAGGGTGAGCAACTAGTTTGCTCAGCAAGTTTAAATAACAATAGGAATGGCATATATCATGAATGAAAGAGATATCTGAGATTGATTCAATAGTGAGATTACGAAAACAAGAATAATAACAGCTCTTTAAGATAAGCAATAGTCAACAAAGACCATGAACATTTCACTTCCAATGGAATCAATAGCTAATTGACCCATTGGTTACTGGCTCAGAAATAAGTACTCGAGGGGATCAGCCTCTAGTACCCTATGTAGCATAGCATTTAATTTCTGTTCTTGTATCTTATATTTAGATACATGGCTTACTCCCCCTATATATTTTTGGGGTGTTCATATTAGTCCAAGAATCCGCACCTTCAAATGGTTTGGAAAGCTTTTATTAAATATGTCTCTATCTAGCCGAACAATGGCTTAGACTTAACTTTGAACAATTCATGCAATATAGAACTTTAATTAAGGCACAAGTCAAAGACTGTACGAACTCAATTGCACCAAGTGCGAATCTTAATAACTTCGATGTGGAATAATTATAAAGTAATTAATCCACTTATAGCATGCTTGAGAAGTTAAAAGTTCAAGCTTAAATAAGTAACTTGCAATGAATAATACAAGAATGGGTTCAGGGAAACTTGCAACAATTAAAGCTTCCGGATAAAGAACTTGCACAACAAAATAAGTACAAGGTTTAGTTCAGGGAAACTTGCACAAAGTAAAGTTTCGGTAAAAGGAAACTTGCCTGATAGCTCAGCTACTATAATTTAGCTTTAAATTAAATTGCGTGAAACGAGTATGAGTTTACACTTACAAGAGGTTACACACCAAGTAATCCTAACACATAACCACGTAAATGGAACCATTACTACTAAGTATATAAACATTAATTCCCATCTTAGATAAATGAGTTAACAAGACTAGAATACCTCGATTCTATGCATCACATAAGCTCGAACACATAACACATTAATTAAGTCATGCAATACAACTTAAGACATACATACATACATACATGCTGCAAGGCTCTGTTTACAAATTAAAATAACTAGGCAAAACTGGCGACCGGCGCGACCGCGCTTGTTTTTGCATTGAGAGTGGCGCGGCCGCGCCACTCTCTGGACAGACCCAAAAATGAAATTTCATGCAACTAGCAACCGAGCCTATTCTCTAGCATACAGGCTACTGATATACATCAAATACATATGCTCATAAGCTTATTATCTAGGGTTTAAAACCTAGCATGCTCATTCTAAATCTAATCCAAAGTTATAAGGCTTTATGACGGAAATTCATACGCTTTAGGCCAAACAAGTCCATTTCACAAGTAATCCGCTATTATGGTCATAATGTCCCATAATAAGACTAGACAATACTTAATACGCATGCTAAGATATAAATAACACATGCACATACTAAACACATAGCTTATACATGGAATTCATGCCTTAAATATACTCGCACATTCCAAAATAATACTTAGCTAAATGGTGCTCATGTCAATCATGTCTAGAGGCATAATGAGCCCTAATAAGTATGCTTGTATGGTCAGAACACAACTTCCATATTATTCGACGATACTCGCCTTTAAACTCTATATTTTCCTTTGAAAATCATACTAAGACAACTTACGCAACGTAGCTCATGCAAGACAACTTGGAAATTATAACTCGCATGCACTTGAACACATATATAAGCTATATACAGATACTCAAATGGTCAGATTATAAAGAGACGTCCATTTGACAAGTTTATTTCAAAGTTCTTAAGTTTTCTTGGAAAATAAATGCTAGAATGACGTGGCAAACCTATTTTCATGCATAGATGGACTGAACTAGCATGCTCAAAACATCAAATCATAGCAACATTTTCTAGAAGCCAGCGCGGTCGCGCTGGTTTGGCCTTGGGAGTGGCGCGACCGTGCCACTCCTGCACTGCTTCAGGTTCGGCTCTACTTCTGCAGAATTCTAAAATTCATATGGCCTAACCTTCCTAAATGCAATTCTGTGCAACCACATTGGTCCCAAACATGTATATAGACCCATATAACATCATTACACTAATTAACAAACTAATTAGCAAGAATCATGGATTTCATAGAATTTAACAAACTAAGAAATTGATAACACAGTGTACCTTCTTGAAGCAAAATTGAAATCCTTAAATGCTTAATAATATATTACTCTCACTCTCAGCAATACTCACTCTATATATATGGTTTTACAGAGAATTTAGCAACTAAAATAGTGAAGGCAAATGTTCCAATTTATAGAAAATTAATTAACCATACCAAGCTTTTGCCCAACTTGGTTAACCAACGGGAAGAAGAAGAAGATGATGGGTATTGAAGGTTTGGTAAATCACCCACACCCTCCTTCATCATTCTGACCATCTGATACAAGAAAGCTTAGGCCTCATGCCTATACATGGCTGAAGATTTGACTCCCACTGTTCACTCAATATCTAATTTTCTTTTTCTCTCTTTGCAGACCACGGTTTGAAAATAAATGGGATATGTCCCATAACACTTGTCCCAAACTAATGTTACTTAGATAAATAAATCATACCATTAAAAACCCAATTAATCTAGTATACATTTATTACTCAATTCGTAATTACATAAAAGATAAAATTAATAACTTAATCTAGTCCACTTAGTATTAAATTACCAAATGGACTATTACATAATAATATCGATACTGCACGCATTAATTAATAATTATATTAATTAATCTATGCAATTTAAATTCCTCCACTATATTCAAATAAATTGAATATTTAATTAATAAGCAACTTTATCAATTCTTCTGATATTAAACCTTAAGGCTAGTCCACTAATTTACTTAAACCATTAGTGACTCCCTTTAATAAATATAGGCAATTATGAGAAGTTACCACATAATCACATAATCAATTTATCTCACAAGATTTAAATAAGCATACAAAGCTAACTCATTAAAAATTAAAATTTATATTTAATTAATAATGGTATTTAAAATTTCACAGTCATTACAACCAATCTTCCTCATGAATTGTAGCTACTAAAACTTATTCACCTGTTTGACTTTCACCAAACAATAATTATCACCTGTAGCAACAAATCTAGACTAAACTTGGAAAAAGATCCATTATTCACACAATCACATGCTGAAATCAATTATTCACAAAAACTATTAAAATGCAATAGAATACTACTAAAAACTTTTAAGAAAAGCAAAATACTCAAATCAAACATACCCAATTGATAGATATAAAATCTAGTCATCAGTCCTCAAGCAAAACTCAAACAAAACTAAAGATAATAAAACTAACAACTAAATATACAACACGCAATGAACCAATTTGAAATTGAACATGGCCTCAAATATTTCTTAAATGATAACTCCTAGAAATTTTCAAAAATATGCAAAGCTTAAGATTTCAACATCTTATTAGTCATATTTCATTCAAGATCCTTTATGCGTGTGTGAATCCAAATGTATCAAACTAATCAAACTCGAAAAAAACTCATGAATTTCAATGTTCGTAAAAGATATCTGCATATGAAGAATTACAAAGCCCCCCTCTTTATACTTACCTTCACACATTTTATTACTATTTATTTTCTTTTTACTTATTATATATTACGAGTGCGTTTTACACTCCATCTCGTATGTATTTTGATTTTGGCATGTGCAATATTTATTTTTCTTAGGCTTTTCAAAAATTACCCCTGTAGCGAACTTTTCACCACTGAATCTCAAACCATATGGCTTTAGGTCACTAAGTGTAGAGACACTCGTAAGGGCATACTTGTTCGAGTAACTAAGGCTACAAAAACAAACTAGCCAAAATTTGCTTATATCCATCACTTTTATACAGATTTTTCTCTTTATATCCTTTTTTGATGGACATTGAAGTAGTTAATATTAATAAACTCTTTATAGTAACATGATCAAGTAAGAAATGGAGGTTTTCTTATATCCTTCATTAGCATCTAACATACAAACTTCCTCAACGTTAAAATTAGTTCAACTAATGGAAATGTTCATAATAAAATTAAAGGGTTTCAAACAAAATAAAAACTAATAGGAAACCAAAATCCAGATTAAGCAATATTTATTCCTTTTCTAAAAATTACTAAATCAAAATCAAAATTTTATCATTGACCAAAAATTTTCAATTCAATTAATTCATTGCCCACGAGACACTATCTAAAAACAATACAACATCATTTTCGTAGAAAAGACGATTGCACTTAGTATGTGCAACAAGCCTTTAAACCCCAAGGTTCCCCAAGTGGACGAGTTGTGTCTCGTGAGGGTTTGTAGTGAATATACTGACAAAATTCAAATATTTTTTTAAAAAATAAAAAAATTAGACCAACACATCAAAACAAAATATAGGAAGACCCTTAAACTTGAAACTGACATTATTCTTAAAGTATGCAATAAAAGAAATAATGCAAGAACTTCCCTGAAAAGAGGTTAGTTCTCGCTCTCCAAAATCGTCTTCTATTATCTGCTGAGATGCATGATCTGAAAGACACGAAAATCAAAACAAATTAATTACAATAAAGATACAAGTTTAAATTAAGATCAACTTGATTGAAATCAATATTGGAAAAACATTAGAAAAATAATACCCCGACAACGACGCCAAAAACTTGTTTGCCTAAATTTATACTTAGCAAATACACACAAGTATACGCGATCGACTTAGTAATATAGAGGCAAGAAGAGTCTCGTTCCCACGAGGAATTAATTCTAATGATTTTTCAAGTACCAATTTTATATCAAGCCAATATTATTTAAACGTATAAATTAATTAAAATTAACAATTAAACTAAATACTAAAAATAAATAAAATACAACTACATAGATAAATAAAATTAAGAATTCAATTTTACCTCATGCTTCATTCAAATCTCATAACCTTCCATTTGATTATATGTTCACGATGAATTGTTAACTAGGAATACATAATTTCATTTATAAGCCTTTCGATAGCAAATAAAAATACTCATTCTAACTAACTTGCTATATTCCTATACAAATTAAATTAGAATAGATTCATTAAGAACAAATTACCAAATTGGTTACACATGGCCTATATGTATACTCCTATCCTATACGCAAATTATGGATTCAATCCAAAGAAGAATATGCATAATCATATGTCATTATATTCAGATCTAAATCTATAATCCATCGTCCAATTTCATATAGATTATCCCACGTAATTATGGATCTGATAATTACACATGAACGCACAAAATATAATGAACTAATTCATATGGTGCCAATCAAATAGAGAGAAAATCAATTTAAAATATACATGGGATTCCATTAAAATTCTTATATAACAACCTTGTTCATAACAGATAAAATTATAATCACATAATATTCAACATTAGTGAAAGATAAAGATAAATAATAGTTTAGAGAAGAAAAATTGCTCTTGCATGTCTTCTAACTCTAAGCTTCATCAATCCATGGCCTCCATCTTTGATAATATTCTGCTTGCTCTTGAACTGGGAAGAGAGTTAGCCTCACATGGCATTCATTTGCCTTTTCCCAACACCTTTTACAATTCCAACATAAGACTATTTATAGGAGTTATTCCACCTAACCTTAATAGAATTACAATTACATTTATAACCCTAGGTGGAGATATTTGTATTGAAGTCAGCCTTTTAGTCTTTGCAACTCTTTAGACTTCAATTGGCAAGTGTCTCATTTGATTTGAAAAACAAACAACTATTAAACCCTTCAGCTCCGTTAAGCCACGCGTGCCACGGGCGCGCCCGATCCTTGAGAGAGCCGCGACTTAGGACTCGAGCGCCGCGACTCAAGACTTTCTGTTCGTATCCCCTTCTTGCTTCCTTGCTCGCCCAATAACTTCAAATATTCACTATTTTGCCACTTAACTCCTTGTTTCCTACAAAACAAATAAAAACAATAAAATAAATATAAACTCTATAAAATAACATAAAATACTTAAAAACACACAAACTATTAAGCCTAAAAGTACTCAAATAATAGGTATAAAACCCACTCATCAGCGCCGCGGTTCTTGATCCAACGCCGTAACTTTAATGAAAGAGTGTCGCGACTATGACCTTTTTGCAGCTTTTCACTTCTTCCCTTTACGCGTCCGTTTTGTCCTTTTTTCGACATGAAGTCCAGCTACTTGCGTTTTCCTCCTGTTAAGCTTTCACCCAACGATCTTTATTACCTGTAGCTTCATATTAAGGCTAAACATATGACAATTAAGCCGAATTACACTATCATATGCTGAATTTGACTATATGCACAATCATGCTAAAATGCAATAAAATAATACTAAAAACCCTCAATAATTAGCAAGAAAATTAAGTTAAGAATACCAAATTAGTAGATATAAAATCAACTCATCAAATACCCCCAAACTTAAGCCTTTGTTTGCCCTCAAGCAAAACTAAAAACAAAATTTCTAAAATGCAATCTACTAATGAAATAAGTATTAATTTGAATATAGCCTCCAAGATCATACAAGAATAACTCTTAACAACAATTAAACCATATATAAGCTCATCAATCAAGGTAGTCATCAATTCACAATAATTATGATGCCATAGTGTGTGTGTGTGTGTACAACCTCCACCTCAATCAATCGTACCCTAGAAAGATTATACAATGAACACCTAGTATAAGAGAATTATCAATCCCTAGGAACATATCATAGTAATAACCTCAGCCAAGGTAAACATCATTCAAATCAAGGAGAATACAATTTTACCATTGCTTAGCTATTCTTCCTAGATGCATTTACAACTTTTTTTCATATATATTTTTCATGGTGAGTACGTTTTACACTCCTTCTTACATTCAAATGAACGAGTGCGTTTTACGCACCATCTCGTCCCTATTTGTTTTTACCAAGGAGTGTTCTTTAAACTTATTTTCACTCCACCATATAATATAACTCTAGGAAGATTGACATTCTCTTTTTCTTATTCTTTTTATTAAAACCATAATTCCCCCTAAACTCAAACAAATGACTATCCCTGCTTCAATTAAAATCGAAATACAATCCTACCATCTTGACAACGCCTAACACTAAGGTTTCAAACCATAATCTCCCTATGATACAATTATTGTCAGTGGGATATAAGTGCTCTAAATATATAGGATACATAATTCAAAATTGACTTCTAACTCGATATTCAAAACTAACACATAATTCAAAAGTTCACTAGTATTCAACCAAGTTTAATCATTTCTTATCATTGGCTATTCCCAATTCATTACTTTATTTCAATTTACTCTAAAAATTATTTATTATTTATTACTTATTATTTATTTTATGTTTTTTTTGTTTTTTTAAATCAAAGTGATATAATCATGCATATAAACCTAACTAAGCATGCAATGTAATTAAACAACTAAAACATGCACAATAAATTAAATCTTACTTAACATACCAAATTAAACTACTTAATCATCCTAATTAACATGCATATTAACAACTAATTACAACAAATAATACTAGCAAATTAAAATAAGTCTCAAACCAACCAACCCATCAAAAGTATTAATCCCCCCAAACTTGAATATTACATTACCCTCAATGTAATAAATTAAATCATACTTCTGTGAGGATCTCAATCATCATCCTCCTCGTCTGCAAGGTCATCATCGTTGGTTTCCTCCTCTGTTTCAAAATCCATATCAGGGAACATTGGTGGTGGTAGGAAGTGGATGGGATCCGAACTGGTCACATTGAAGCGATTGGTGAATGTTGTGATGACCTCGTTCGTGCAATCCATAAATGTGTTGACTCGTCCCGCTATCTGATCCACTCGGCATCATTGCTGGTGAGACAACCTCAATAGCTATTCCTGGCCTCGTCTCAAGTTGTCAGTAACGCCACACAAAGCCCGAACCTCCGTAAGCAAAAGATCCAATGTAGCACCCACCAGAGAAGCCGAACCTCTACCCACACGTCTAGGAGACTGAAATGAACCTGCACCTCTAGCACGTCCAACAGTGATGATTGGTTTTTATATCATGATTTTAGTATCTTTGACTTGATGATATTGCTTGTTTTTTAGTCTATTATGTTGCTTTTGATGTGTTTTATTATATTTTTGCAGAATAAGCTTTTAGGTGAGGTTTATTTGAAAATGATGCTATATTAGCTAAATCTCAGTGATTTCTGTGCAGAACTTAAATGGAAGTGGTTTAATCATGTTTGGTGTTCAAGTATGTCCAGGCAAACATGGCCATGAAAGGCAAAGATGTGCATATATTGGTGCTACGAGTCAATTTGGGAAAGACTTGGAGAAGAAAATAAGAAAATCATAACAGAATATTTTGCTGAGGAGGCGCAGTTGCGCATGAAGAAGAAGCGCAATAACACTTGATAACAAAGAGTTGCGCAACTGCGCATGTTGATGAAACGCAACAGTGCTCGACTTGGAAATAACCGGGTGCGTAGTTTAGACGCGCAGATGAGGCAGAGGCTTGTTTGGCTGATGTTTGATTCTCTAGTGCAACAAGGGAACTTATAAAATTAGCTTAAGGAGAAATAAAAGTCTGGATAGCTGACGTTTTTTATATAGACCTCTGTTTTAGGGTTTTATAGGGAAGATAGATAGACATATAATAGTTAAAAAAATAATTAGAGTAGTTAGGGTTTCCAGGAGGCACTTGAAGATTTCAAGGATTGAAGGGAAGAGTAAAGATTAATTGTGACATAGTTCATTCTTTACTCTTAACTTTAAGGATATTTTCTGAATTTATTATATTGTTTATTTTATTATTTAATATGAATTAGTCTTTTCATTACGGATTCAGTGAAACCCGATGATAGTTTAATTTAATATTTATTCTCTTTTTATTTAATTTGTTTATTGCATGAATTGTTTTGTATATCTTGTGTTTAAAGTTATAATTATGTAATTAACAATTATTGGATGGATTTAAAGGAAATGGGACAATGGATTCTAAGTTAAGATCTGGATATAGTAACTTGTGATTAATAATTCTTCCTAGGAGTGAATGCTAATTTGTAGACGGGATAGGAATACTTGTAGACCGCAAGCAATGATTTGAAAAATGTTACTTATTGAATTTATTATTATTATTTCTCATATGAATATTGTAAAATTAATAATAGAGAGTATGCTATATAATTAATTGAAAAATGATTACATAAACTATTAGTGATTTTCTGTTGACAATTCTAAATAACCAATTTAATGAGAGAAGAATAATATTAATTAAATGATTCATCAGGGAAAATTGAGTTCTTAATATTTTCTTTTATTCTTTGGATTCACCTTTCCTTAGTTATTTATGTATTAATTAATTGACTTGAGATTTTAATTATTTAAATAGAATCGAATTGATTATAGATTAGTAATTGGAGTAATAAATTGTTATTATTCCTCATAAGTTCGACACTCAACTTATCATTATATTCCTTATGGACCGTGTATACTTGCACATAAATTGCTAGTATAGATTTAGCTCAACAAGCAGCAACAACAGCCTCAACCTTAGCAGTAACAGCATCTTCCTCAAACCTATAGCCAACACCCCTCATGTCAGGGAAACCTCCAATCCATTCCTTGAATCGGTCGATGGTGTTGCTGAATAAAAGTGATTTCGGTTGCTCAAAAATCTCATCTGGGAGCCATACAACTTCGACGTTCCTACACAACCCATATATGAGTGATGGGTGTGGAAGTCCGCCGGTGGAACCGCCTCTCAGTGAGTAGAGGATCGAACCATAGATAGCTTTTCCCACGTCAACACTTTTGCACGTGACAATGGCAAACAGAAGACATGCCCGAGACTTGATAACATCTGAAACATGCGAAAAAGGCATCAATTTTTCACATATGAAATAAAACCAAGCCTTACCGTATTTGCTTAGTTCATTCCTTAAAAATGAAATCGCTTCGTCGACTCTTATGGTCCATTGTGCCCCAGGCTTGCATAAGCCCTTGATCACCTCATCCCAGTTAAGTAATCATCATCCTCAATTTGTGCCAAGTTATAGTAGGCATTGATTAATACACTATCAAAAGGTACTGGTTTTCCACAAATAATAGCAATCTTCTCCCTCGCCACTATCGCATTAGCATAGAATTCTTTCACAATAGATACTACGACAGCTTTGGGTTGAGAGGTCAAGACACCCCATCCACGCTCGTTAATAATAGAACGTATGCCTAGCCCATTAGGCTTTTGTGGCCAAGTCACATTCTTGAATCAAAATTTTATTAACGAGGTAGGCATGGAAACGCTCGAACGCGGCTTAACTTACAAACCGTATGATATTATATGTGATTGAAGCTCTAGATGAAGAACCAACAACACGTTGTCTTTTGGGTGCCATTGGATTGCAACAAAGCTTGAAAGCCAAGGAAATTGATGAAGTTTTTCGTTGGGATAATCTACCGAACATTTTGTGAGTGCCTTAAATTTTTGCCAAATTCAAAGCTTTTGAATGCTTCAGACTCCTCCCAATTTTGTATCAAACTCTAACAATGATCCCAACTAATGTAATTCCGTCACAAGGATAAAGAAAAATGATTGCATGTACCGATTACCTCTTGTATTTGAAGAAGATGAAAAGTTGAGGAAATTTAGGGTAAATTCCTTCTCCAAATGTATAAGAAATTGATCCCTCCTTGCAATCCTCTAATTTGATGTTTGCTAGGACTTGTGTTACTGAGTTTGATTGCAATTGAAGTTCCTCTTAAGTTGGTATTTGAAAGTTTGGAGAAAGTTGGGTTTGAGGGTGTTTTGGGAGAGTTTGTGGTTGAATGGGAGTGTTTATGGCCGAGTGTGTGGGGAATGGTGGGCGAAATGGGCGCTTAAGGGCTGCTTTTGGTTTGCTTATTCACGTTTGAGTGTCGCAGCCTAACTCTGGAGCGCCGTGGCTCTAGGTCTAGCGTCGCGACCCTAGCATAAGAGTGTCGTGACCCTGAACATTTTGTTAGTTCAGTGCGCGCCCCCTTAAGCCTGGTCTTTTTTTCCATTGTCTTTGTAGTTGCTTGCCTTGCCATGCATAAAACCTTGCCATACTCATGCCTTGTATTATCATTGCTTTGCTCTGGCTCGACATTGCTCTCGACTTTTCATTACTCAACCAACCTTGCTTTCGTAGCATACTTTTGCTTGCTTCCATGTATCACCCGAAATTCAAGATTTATTAATTTCTTGTCATGATTTAGACTAATTAATTGTAATAATTTGCATGAACTAAAAATTGAACTAAAATAAGAAAAAAAATATAAAAAAATAATTGACTAAAATGTAATCTAATTTTAATTTAACCCATGCGTTGTCTCCTAGTAGAGCTTGTTTTTAAGTTATCAGCCTGGCTTTTTCCTTTCAATTACTCGGGCTCTGTTGAAGTGTTTGGAATGCCGTCAGTTGTGCACTTAACGTCCTTCAAAACTTGCCCTTTTCCATCCAATTCTTCCTTTCCTTTATTCTCATTCCATTTTCTAGCTCCGTCACCTTGCACTGTCGCATTACCTATGCTTTCTTCCGCCAAATAACAATCTCCCATCTCATTTGGAAACTTGATTGTGTCAAACACACTTAATTTAATTTCTTGATCATTGACCCTCATAGTAAGTTCTCCATTCTGGATATCGATCAAAGTTCATCCTGTTGCTAAGAATGGTCGGTCCAAAATGAGTGGGACCTCTTGATCTTCCACACAATCAAGGATAATAAATTCGACCGAAAATACAAATTTGTCCACCATTACCAATACATCTTCAATTACTCCCCTTAGATGTGTAACCGATCAATCCGCCAATTACAGAGTTATGTTTGTCGGTTTTATCCCTTTTAAGTCGAGTTTCTCATAGATGGATAAAGGCATGAGATTGATGCTTGCACCAAGATCACATAGAGCCTTCCCAGCAAATTGTTTCCCGATGGTGCACAGTATTGGAAAGCTTCCTGGATCTTAGAGCTTAGTTGGTAGCTTCTTTTGGATAATGGCACTGCATTCCTTTGTTAAAGCTACCATCTCACCTTCACCTATCCTACTCTTTTTTGAAAGAACCTCTTTCATAAACTTCACATAGCTTGACATTTGTTCTAAAGCCTCTGCAAAGGCTCAAAGCTTCTTAAAAATTTCCAAACACTTTGAAAATTAATGATCCAATTTGTGATTCTTCAGGCGTTGTGGATATGGCATGGGAGGTGTCTTTGCATCTTGCTTAACCCCCTTATGCTTCAAATTTACTCCATCATTCTTATTCTCATCATTCTTGCTCAAGTCAATTTCATCTGCTTCTTCCTTCTCCGTATTCATCTTATTTGCAGGCATAGTATCATTTCCTTGCAAACTCTTGCCACACCTTAATGCAATTACCTTACACTGCTCGTGATTATCTTTTCTTAGATTAACTTCGGTATCCTTGGGAGAGCCCTTTGTGGACGGTTATTCACTGCACTTGCAAATTATCCCATCTAATTCTCTAAATTACAAATTAAAGTGATCCCTCTAAGCTGTTTAATCTTGTGTCATTATGAGTAATGTATTTAGTCAGTATCTCTTCTATACTCAGCTTCCTTTCCTGCTGTGATTGAGTTTGACTTTGAAAACCCGATGGATGAAATTGTCATGGAGCTTGAGTTTGGTTCTGATTGTTGCTCCATGAAAAATTCGGATGATTTCTCCACCCAAAATTATATGTGTTGGAGTACATGCCTTGCTTATTCCCAATAAAATTCATGGTTTCAGGACTTATTGTCCACTGACTTGTCTGATGATTTCCTGGACATAGTTCGAAAACTATAGCTACCTGTAGAACTGGTTCCATTCCCCATGAATCAAATTTCTTTATCACTGATGCCACTTGAGCAGCCAACGCAGTTAATGCATCTACTTCATATTTTCCTCCTACCTTTGGTTGGTTCATTAGAGCTGTAAGCCACTGATAGTTATTTATAGCCATAGTTTCTAATAGTTCATAAGCATCATCAACATTTTTTCCCATCAAGGTTCCTCCTGCTGCTGCATCAATGCTTGTACGAATGATGTTAAATAAATTGTTGTCAAAAGTCTGGAGTTATAGTCATTTAGGAAGTCTATGATGTGGACATCTTCACAATATATCTTTGATCCTTTCCCAAGCCTCAAATAGTGATTCAGAATCCTGTTGATTGAAAGAAGAAATGTCGTTCCTCATTTTCGATGTCCTGGTAGACGAAAAAGAATTGGCTAGGAACTTCTGAGATAGACTGTCCAAAGAAGAATGCAAAGAGAGGAAGTGGTAACAAAGGAAATAATAATGGGAAACTAATGATTACTGGAACAGCTCAACCAGGAAAACCAATGGCACGTACATTTAACATGACGGTTCAGGATGCGATTGCTTCAAAGGGAGTAGTGTCAGGTATAATCCCAATCAATATATATTTGTTTATGTATTAATTGATTCGGATGCTACCTATTCTTTTGTTTCTAAAGAATTTGCTACGTGATTAAACTTACCTCGCAAAGAATTAGAGAATACTTTGAGCATTGAAATAGCTAATAAGGAAGTAATACCCATTAAACACGTTCATAGAAACTGTTGTACAGAAATAAGGGGACACAAGTTGTCCGTGGATATAATTCTAATTCGGTTAGGAGAATTTAATGTGATCATAGGGATGGATTGGTTATTTAACCATGGTGCAGTTATAAGCTGTCAGAAGAAAAGTGTAAACCTTCAGACTCCAAGTAAGTCTAAGGTAGTATTTTATGGTAGCACATCGCCAAGACAATTTTCTTGTCTAACGATGATGCAGGCCAAGAAATTGTTATGAAAATGGTGTGTGGGTTATCGAATACACATTGTAGGTACCTAAAAAGTGGGAATAGACGCGGAACAGATCCCTATAGTAAAAGAATGTGTAGACGTATTTTCAGAGGATTTATTAGGTCTTCCACCGGATAGGGAGATCAAGTTATTAGGGACGACGCCGGTTTCAAAGGCATCGTATGAGATGGCACAGGTAAAGATGAAGGAATTGATGATACAACTTTAAAAGTTATTAGAAAAGAAGTAAATTTGACTGAGCGTGTCTCTATGAGAAGTGCCAATGTTGTTCGTGAAGAAAAAGGACGGATCGTTGAGGCCTTGTATAGACTATAGAGAGTTGAACAAGATGACGATCAAGAATAAGTACCACAAAAGGATTATGAGAGGGGATACCCTACTCATGACCCCGAATTAACAATAGTGTGTTTGCCTTGAAGAGTTGGAGGCACTAATTATCTGGTGAGAAATATGAGATATATATGTGAAAGTAGTATGCACACAAACCAATCATATTTGATATGATGTAGCATATACTTTGTAATCTTATTCGGTTATTAAAGGCATTTTACTTTATCTACATTGTGTTGTTATTTTAAATGTGATAAACTCATAGTTTTGAGCAATGCTTTTAGAATCATGATGGTGATCATGCTAATGAGATCTAAATTCTAGATAGCTCACAAACTAAAATCGTTCCTAATCATTGGACTCCTAAAAGGAGATTAGTGAATCCGGATAGATTAGTACATACGTTTCTTGCTCTTAGGAAGAGGATGATTGATCTCATAATCATTTGTGTGGAGACACTAAAGCAAGTATGTAGGTACTTATTAGAGAATAAGTTCACTGAACGTGGCTCGCTAAGGAATACCTAATGGAGTTTTACTCGCCTGTTAATAGGAATTCCTATAGTGATAGTAGTACAAGTGATCCTTGTACTTGAAATCATCATAGTATCTTGTGTATGATGAGTTATACTTTGACATGTCCCTTAAGACCCTGAGGGGATATCACTATCTTCCTTAGGTATTCAGATGTACGAGCAGGTGTATGACCGCAACATAGAGTTGCAGGACAGAGTGGAGGAGTTAGAGGGGCAGCTGGCTGAGCGACAGACTGCTTTGGAGCAGAAGAACAGTGAGATTGAGGAGCTCGATATACGTCTTAGGGACGTGGAGTGGAAGCTGGTTCATGTTGAGAGCGAAAAGGAGGAGTTAGGAGAACAGGTTGTGGAACGTCAAGCCGCTCTAGAGCAGAAGGATACTGAGATCCAAGACCTTTCATCACGTCTTGAAGAGGTAGAGCAGAAGCTAGCACAGTCTGAGTATCGACGAGGACAGTTGATAGCCAGGAATGAAATTGTACGAGAAGAATTGAAAGAGGAGTCAGCTAAGCGGGCGAGAGCTGAAACTGCTTGGTTGAGGGAGGCTAACCGCGCAGATCGTGTTGAATGTGAGGTGCGGTCAAAGAAGGCCAAGATTGATGAGATGGAGTATATTTTTCACACCACAGTAGATAGAGCTCAGGATCGAGTTCATCGTCATCCAGATATGGTGGATCGAAGGATGGTGACTCGTATTATGGAGCAGGAACGCAAGGAAGCTGTGTGTCGTGGGATGTCATCGTAGATAATGATTAGATATGCTAGTATGAAAATTATGAAGTTAATAAGTTGTAAATCCCAGTTTTATATAATGGGATAGAATAAAGATGTAATCCTGGAACTTTGTGATGTTAGGATAGATGATGTAAATAACTAGGATGCTATTTTTATTATGTTTCGAAGCAGTAAATGAATAAAATGCGAAAGTTTATCAGATGTGCTATGTGTTAAGTGTTGTTTATAAATGTTTAAGTTAAGACTTAAATGTTTAAGTAATTGAGTAATAATCTAATAGCGTAAATGTTTAACAGTAAGATGCCGCCAAGAAGACAAACCCGTCAACAGACCCCTGAGGGATCTACCAATAACAACGAAGACGTCAATGATAATCCAATGCAGCAACTGGTAAATTTATTAACGGGAGCCTTTGCGAATCAACCCCAAGCTCAGGCTACGACTTTTAAAGACTTCAAGGCTGTCGGACCTCCGGAATATCACGGCTCTATGAATCCAATTGAAGCCCAAACTTGGATCATGGAGATGGAGAAAGTGTTTGATGTCGCTAGGGTCAACGAGGACCAGAAGACTGCATTTGCAACATTTATGCTCAAGTTAGAAGCAAGCTACTGGTGGCAAGCTAATAAAACCCGAGGCGGGCAAGGGGTAATGCCGTGGGAGCGATTTAAGGAGATGTTTTTTGAGACCTACTTTCCGGCAAGCGCGCAAAATTAAATGGAGGTGCAATTTCTGGAATTGAAGCAAGGTACAATGACGGTGCCTGAGTATGCTGCAAAATTCAACGAGTTGGCGAGGTTTGCGCCATACTAAGTCAACACGGATGAGCGAAAGGCTAGAAGGTTTGAGCAGGGACTGAAGCCCTGGCTGTATAGCCGAGTTTCGATGTTCCAATTAAACTCATTTGCGGCAGTTTTGGAAAAGGCAATTATCGCTGAAAGAGGCAGTGATGCTCTGTCCAAGTATAATTAGGAGCAGAGAAAGAAAAAGAATGAAAGTGAAAATAAGGCAAGTGGTAGCCATGGGGGTAGCGATCAGAAGAGGAAGTGGAGTGATAATAACTCTGCGGGAAGTCAGTAGGGTAATCAGAAAAAGAAGATAGAGGCATGCAGTAACTGCGGAAAGAGTCATGTGGGTGTTTGTTTGAAGGGTAAGAGGGTATGCTTTAACTGCGGTCGGGAGGGTTATATCGCACCGAGTTGCCCTAATCCGAAGAAGGGCGCATGTTTTATTTGCGGGTCGAAGGATCACTTTGCTCGGGATTGTCCTAAGAAAGCTACAGGTGGAGCTAGTGCAGGAAAGGGGAATAACAGTGGAGGCAGTCTGATTATCACAGGACCGACACAGCCCAATTGACCTACCGCTCAAACATTCAACATGCTGGTGCAGGATGCTGTGCAGTCAAAGGATATAGTGTCAGGTATCATTCCAGTCAATAATGTTAATTCTTATGTATTGTTTGACTCGGGTGCTACTTGCTCATTTATATCCGATGATTTTGCTAAGAAATTAAGGTTACCCCAGGAAGAATTAGATTACCCCATGAATATAGAAATTGCGAATAGGGAAGTGATTCCTGTTAGGTTTGTCCACAAGAACTGTCAGGTAGATATTAATGGTCATGTGATGACAGTAAACTTAATCCCAATTCGTCTTGGGGAGTTTGACGTTATTTTGGGAATGGATTGGTTGTTCAATCATGGGGCAGTTATTGATTGTCAAAAGAAGTGTGTAAACCTTATGACTCCGTCAAATGTAGTGTTTTATGGCAGCAAATCGCCTAGACAAACGAGTTGCCTGACGATGATGCAAGTCGGAAAGATGTTGAGACAAGGATGTGTAGGATATCTAGCCTACATAGTCGATACCCGAAAGGTGAGTGCGAAGCTAGAGGAGATACCGGTAGTTAGGGATTTTGCGGACGTGTTTCCTGATGATTTGCCAGGATTACTGCCAGATAGAGAAATTGAGTTTGTAATTGATTTAGCACCGGGTACAGCCCCTATATCAAAAGCCCCATATAGAATGGCTCCGGTAGAAATGAAGGAGTTGATGGTGCAATTACAGGAGTTGTTGGATAAAAAGTATATTCAACCGAGCGTTTCGCCGTGGGGAGCGCCGGTATTGTTTGTCAAGAAGAAGGACGGATCAATGCGTCTTTGCATTGATTATAGAGAATTGAACAAGGTCACGATTAAAAACAAGTATTCGTTGCCAAGGATCGATGACCTGTTTGATCAACTAAAGGGAGCAAGATATTTTTCAAAGATAGATTTGCGAAGTGGGTACCATCAGTTGAACGTGAGAAAGGAAGACATACCAAAGACGGCATTTCGAACTAGATATGGTCACTATGAGTTTTTGGTTATGTCATTTGGTTTAACGAATGCGCCTGCAGCATTCATGGACTTAATGAATAGAGTGTTCAAACCATTTCTGGATAAATTTGTAGTGGTATTCATAGACGACATTTTGGTTTACTCCAAAACTCAAGAAGAACACGTGGAGCATTTAAGGGTGACATTGGAGGCGTTAAGGAAAGAGAAATTGTATGCAAAATTTTCAAAGTGCGAATTTTGGTTGGAGCGTGTTCAATTCCTTGGGCATATTATCGATAAAGACGGGATTTTGGTAGATCCAGCTAAAGTGGAAGCTGTGATGAACTGGGATCAGCCAAAGACACCGTCAGCTAATCGGTTGACTAGAATGTTGTGCACAACGTCAGAGTACAAAGGGCTAATCACCTGGCGTACGGAGGTAGATTACCTTTTTCTTAATTGAAATCGGTAGGGGTAGTAATACCCGTAAACCTCTATGTTCATGGTCTTTATGGGGTAGATTACCTTTTTCTTAATTGAAATCGGTAGGGGTAGTAATACCCGTAAACCTCTATGTTCATGGTCTTTATGGGGTAGATTACCTTTTTCTTAATTGAAATCGGTAGGGGTAGTAATACCCGTAAACCTCTATGGTCATGGTCTTTATGGTCCCTCAGCATAATATGAAAAGTTTTTAAGGGATATTTTATTTCCTATTTGTTCAAGTTACTTCACAATTATTAAACAATTGTTGAAGGTTCCTATTATTCGGGAAACTGATTGTGGGAAGGGTGATTTTCCTAAGAAGAAGTAGTCGTAGAATGCGATAATTTTAAGTAAATCCTTGAAAGAGGATAGTGTAAAGGTTAGATTGAAAACCTAGTTTTGATTGGTAGGATGAGCAAAGATGAATGAGTTGAAATTTCGAGGACGAAATTCTTAAAAGAAGGGGTGAATGTAATAACCTGAATGTTTATGAGTTAGTAAATCATGATATTAAATTATTATGATGATTGTGACATACAACAATCCTTAGAAAAAGAAATTGATGGGTTAAACATAGGATAATACTCAGAGTATATTTGAGTTGATAAAGGTTATAGAATAAAACCTATAAGAATTTATTAAGGAAATGGATTAAATAGGCGATGTAAAACCTATGTTATAGTAATATGTTGAAATTATTCAACGATAAAATTTCATAAGAAATTAGACAAAAACCGAGTAACTGAGGTTCGATATTTGTGATTCCGAGGACGGAATCCTTATAAGGAGGGAAGGATGTGACAACCTGAATTTTCAAGAATAATTATAATAAGAATTTAATATAGAATAATTCTTATTATGATTCGAGTTTGAATGTATATGTGTTATATATATTTATGTAGTTTATTTGGTGAGCTTAATATGTATATATAAATGTGAAATATATATACATAGATTCAGAATGATTGAGTTACTAGTTAATAATTGTAACGATCGCGAGCCGTGGGTAGCTTGGTAATTCGAGCTTATGGATATTATTGGATAATAATAATATTATGTGTTAAGCGTTTAAAGGTTATATTATGACCTAGATTATGTGTAGGCGATGATTAGTAAGTATGAAAGTGTTCGTATAAGCTAATTTGGTGGTTTCGAGAAATATCGCTAGAGTACTATTTATTGGATTAAATAAATAGTTGAAGAATAATATTATTAAACGAGTTATTTGTTGTAAAGACGCTAACCCAAGTTATGGGCGAGATATATGTGCGATGATGTATATGATTGTGGGGAGTTAATCGTGAAGAGCAGCGATCGCAAATCGCGAATACCCTTGTAATTTGGGTTTATTAATATTATTAAGTGGATTAAACATTATATTTTTAGGTGACGTGTTTTAAGGTTATTTTATAACCCGGATGATGTGAATGTATGAATATTTATGCGTTGTTGAACCGTAGGAGTGAATAATCGATTTCGCGAAGAATCGTAAAACCACTATTTGCGGGCACGTTTCCCGAGGTACTATTCATGCCCAAATATTTTTACGTCTTTTTTGATTTCTATTAATTTTGTTAAGACGTGTAACGCGAAGGAATAATATTTTCAAGTGTCAGAAATTTCATTTGAGCTGATACGTGATTTTATCCGTATCCGAAATGTATTATATGGGTGTTCCGAATATTTGGGCAAATCCCATAATAATTATTTTTATGTGTCCCAATAATTATGGGAGTACCCATTTTAATTTTGGGTGGAGTTATTTACTAGTTTTGGGTACAAAAGTGGGAGTTTTTGGCTATAATTTTGGTGTATTTGGGTATTTATTTTAGCTTGTTACTCCAAGAAGGAACCAACCGCCTATTTTAGACCAATTAGAATTGAGAGATGAGGAGTTGCCGGCAAACTCCTTGAGCCACAAACCCATTCTCCCTAAATTACTCCTCCACTCTCTCATCCCATTCAAACCATTCCAATTCTCTCTTGCATCCCATTCAAACCATTCCATCAGCAGATAGAGAGAGAGAGAGAGGGAGAGAGAGTTGTAGAAGAAGGAAGAAGGAAGCAGGAGGAAGTCGCCGAAAAAGAAGAAGAAGAAGAAGTTCGGGAGGAAGAAAAAGAGCTTCTTGAAAGTAGTATGCACACAAGCCAATCATATTTGATATGATGTAGCATATACTTTGTAATCTTATTCGGTTATTAAAGGCATTTTACATTATCTACATGGTGTTGTTATATTAAATGTGATAAACCTATAGTTTTGAGCAATGCTTTTAGAATCATGATGGTGATCATACTAATGAGATCTAAATTCTAGATAGCTCACAAACTAAAATCGTTCCTAATCGTTGGATTACTAAAAAGGAGATTAGTGAATCCGGATAGATTAGTACATACGTTGCTTGCTCTTAAGAAGAGGATGATTGATCTCATAATCATTTGTATGGAGACACTAAAACAAGTATGTAGGTGCTTATTGGAGAATAAGTTCACTAAACGTGGCTCGCTAAGGAATACCTAATGGAGTTTTACTCGCCTGTCAATAGGAATTCCTCTAGTGATAGTAGTACAAGTGATCCTTGGACTTGAGATCATCATAGTATCTTGTGTATGATAAGTTATACTTTGACATATCCCTTAAGACCTTTAGGGTATATCAAAGGGTATGATTGGGTATAATAAGTTGTACATGGAGATAGGTGAATGGTCAACAAAGAATCTACCACTTCTAGTAAAAGGAGAGAATGTCCTATGTGATTCGATAAATGACGACTCAGAAGTCTTTGGCCAAAGCAGAATGAAATTAGAAAGGAGTTCTAATTTGCATTAATCAGAGTTGTGGATTTGAGAATCGAAATACATATAATTAAATAAAATAAGACTTGACAGTAATTCCATGTCTTATATTTAATTGGGACATTGTATGGTAGAAGGATTGAATTGTACGGTAACTATGCACTAAAAGGTTCTTTTGTGATTAATGTTGAAATCTATATTATTGTGAAAGTCGTTGATCGCTAAGGGGGCTTACCATTATTGTAGAATAAATATTATTTATTTAAATGAATTAAATAGTTTAATTTATTTATTTAAATAAGATTATAATTGTTCTAATTGATTTATTCACAACCGGTTTAATATGGAGAACCTAAAGGGTCACACCGCAAAAGGAAAATATTTGTTTAAGAAGTAAATGACATAATTGTAATAATAAGTTAACTATATTTAATTTAATCTATGGAGATAGAATAAATTAAATAGCTTAATATTTATTGTTTAATATTTTAGAAATATTAAATATAAATTAATAAGAGGAGTCTTATTATTATTATTACTATTACTATTATTTAATTCCTAATAGGGATTGAGAATTAATTAATAGAAGTATTCTCTCATAAATTCCTAATTGGATTAGGAGTTTAATTAATTAAAGGAGTTTAATTAAAATAAAAACCCTAATCCTAAATAGTTTAGGAGGGTTCCCTATATCTATAAATAAATGGAGTCTTATCATGATTTGTGGGTTAGACAGTTACACACTCTTCCATAAGAATTGGAGAGAGAGTACTTACAATTTCTATAGAGATAGAAACTAGGGTTTTGCCAACACCCATCTTCTTGAACAACTATTATTCCTTGGTGGATCACCTCTAGAGGCCAAACACTTGGGTGGCTAACGTTGATCAAAGCAAAGGAATTTAGTCGGTGGAATTCAAGGAGAACGCGAAGGATTTGGAGGTGAACTCGTACCTGTGGAAGCATGGTTCTACAAGGGTATGATTCTCATACTTTATCTCTTTCGTTTAATTGATAATTGAGCACATAGATTGATCATGGTGATGGTTTGTATAAAATTTTAAAATCCGTTTTATCTCGCTTCCACACTATTTATGTAATTTGATTGCATGTTCGCGCTATATACAAACCTAACATTGGTATCATAGCCTAACCTTGTGCTAATTATCAATTTTGATGATTCCATGTATGTATGGTATGCGATTGGATCGAAATTTTTGGGCAGAATCTGTTTTTCTGAATCTGCTACGCGGCGCAGCTGCGCCGGCTCCAGTTCATTCTGGAGCGCAGCTCCGCCCAAACCCAGAAAGTCGTTTCTAGGGCTCAGCGCAGCTGCGCCATTTCCCAGTTCATTCTGGGCGCAGCTGCGCCAGACAGCAGAATCCGAAAAATAATTTTTCCTTCAATTAAAATAAATGGTTTATTTAATTGATATAAGTTTAGAATAAAGGAGTTTATTCACATATGGAATAGGATTCCATGTTTCCTAGAATAAAGGAGTTTATTCACATATGGAATAGGATTCCATGTTTCCTTAAAAATAAAGATGTTTATTTTGATAAGGAATAAGATTCAACATATTTTATTTTCCAATAATTTTAAGTTAAAATAAAAGAGTTTGTTTTGAACTTGAAATTGGATTCCATGTTAATTAAAATAAAGGAGTTTATTTTGATTTGGAATTTGATTAAAAATAAAAGAGTTTATTTTTATTCAAAATTGGATAAAATAAAATAAATAAGTTTATTATGATTTAGATTTTGATTAAAATAAAGGAGTTTATTTTTGTTTCAAAATTGAATTTCTAGTAAACTTTTAATTGCCCATTAAATGATATCAATGCATATATGGAATGGTTTTATTATTCATGAGATGAATGTTATTTATTGATACATATGGAGATATGTATGATAATAAATAGGGATTGATTATGGACTACTGACCAATGTGTGATTGGATTTATTTTAGTGGATGTTTGAATGAATGAGTTTTTATAAATGGGGTCTGCGTACCTCGTCTTCTCTAATTTTTTCTTAATGTAAACTCTATATCCCTCCTATGTACTTCCCCTTGACTGCTGATCAAGGTTTCTATTTATTGTAAATAGTTTATGTAATAGGTTTAGTTAGAATTACTTGAAGAATTGGAGACAAAGGAGCAAGGAGCGCATGAAGACCCGTTTGTAATGGAGCCCGGGTTTAAGTGTAATAGTTATATTTAAATTTTATTCTTGCACCCTAGGTTTGACCTTTTGGTTCACTTGGTGGCTCTAGTGAACCAAACTAGAATAAAAGTCCATAATCAATCCGGGTAGAATATAGTATTCTATATGTGCATGCTTACTATGTATATATTATATATTATACAACATGATTCGCATGTTAAATAATATGACGCGTATTTTATATATATATGTGCATGTGCGCTAAACAAGATGAGACAAATAATAACAAACCTCTCAAAGAAATTATATTAAGTCCTAAGCGTTCAAAGATATTTAGAATATCGAACGTCGCCTTCTAGCATGGTAAAGCGATACAGTATTAAATATTTAATATGAGTTTGTTGTGTCACAACAAGGCAAGTATTAAAATATTTAAGATGTTGCCTTATCACATTTGATGCTTATTAAGGAATTGAACATTACTATTTTGTTGTGTCACCACAAGGACAATATTTGTCTCTTCACATATATGGAAGTGCTAGGTTGGACTTAACTTGGATAATTTTGATTCGGATGTGTCACCACTTGATCAAAATAATCTAAGAGGCAAAAGACAAGGAATTACATAGTGATGTAATTGACAATAGTTGTCTACCTATTTATTTATATATCGTTTGTTGTGTCACCACAAGGCTATATACATTTGAAATAGGATCCTTATTCTCACTAGCAAATCTTTAATTAGAATTGTCGAACTATATATTGAAGGTAATATGGTTTGATGAAAATAGTGAGGTACCAATTTAAAATAAGACTTAATTTATTTTGCTAATTAATTAAAATGAATGTATGCTAAAATGTTGTTAAATTACAAATTCATTTATAGAATTTTACGATGTCTAATTCACTATCACTGCAGAGCATATTAGATGCTAATTAATCGGACCATATTAAACGGACTGGTTAAGATATTTGAGAATAGTTCTCAAGGCTGAAAAGCTATCTTATGTCTTTAATATGTCTATCCCTGTAATGGTTGCAGACAATGCCTCTGAGGAAGAGATTGCTACTTTTAGAAAGTGGCAAGATGATGCACAGTTGGCTCAATGCATCATGCTCGCATCCATGAGTAACGAGCTTTAGCGTCAGCATGAAACTATGGATGCTCCTACTATACTCCTGCACCTTCAAGGAGTTGAAGGGTGAGGAAAGTAGGACTATTAGATATCAGATATCTAAGGAGCTTTTCCGATCTAGAATGACCGATGGCACTACAGTACAGACATATGTCCTAAAATGATCAATCTGATTGAACAATTGGGACAACTAGGTTTTAATGGATGGAGAGTTGATCCAAGATTTGATCTTGCAATCACTTCCGGACTCTTTCTCACAAATTGTTGTGAATTTCCACATGAACAAGCTATATGTCAGCCTGCCTGAGTTGCTTAAACATGTTAAAAACAGTAAAGAGTCACTTTCCAACCAAGAAAGACCAAGTCTTACTGGTAGATGATTCTTCCACGTAGCGGAAGAGGGCCAAAAGATCTTCTTAAAAGAACAACAATTTAAAGAAGGTATAAGGAAAGGCAATAACTAAGGACACTAAGAACAAAACTGATGCAGATAGCAAAGGAGTTTGCTTCCACTGCAATAAGCCTGGACACTGGAAAGGAAACTGTAAGGAGAATCTTACAGAGGCTAACCAGAAGAAGCTTAGTGAAGCTTCGGTTACAAATATGGGTTTGTTCATAATTGAAATAAATTTTTCTATAAGTCAAGGTTCTACTTGGGTATTGGATACCGGCTGTAGTTCTCACGTATGCAACCCAATGCAGAGACTAAGCAGAAGTAGAAAGCTAAACAAAGTAAGTAATCTTACGTGTGGAGAATGGAGCAATGGTTGCTGCATTAACCGTAGGAACTTATAATTTAGCGTTGCCTACGGGCAAGTCTATTAAGTTAATAAATTGTTATTATGTTCCAGTTTTCATTAGAAGCATTATTTCTTTCTGTTGTTGGACAAGGAAAGTTCTGGTATTATATTTAAGAACAATTGTTGTTCTATTTATAATGAAAATGTTTTGTTTGAAACTAGAAGATTACTTGATAGACACTGTATACTTGACTTACATGAAAAATTATTTTGCAAATTGAACAAACTAATAAAAGAAAAAGGAGATGGTCATTCAAAGAGTTGAATGTGTGTATTTGATGAAATACAAATATGAATTATTTGAAATGTTCAAAGAATTCAGAAGTGAAACAAATTGACAAAGTATTAAGATTCTTTGATCAGATCGAAGAAAGAATACTTGTGCAATGAGTTTCTAGATCATCTCAAAATGGTATTTTCTCATAATGGGCACCTCCTGATAGGCAATAATTGATTGGTGTATCTAAAAGGATAAATTGTACCTTGTTAGACATGGTGCAGTCCATAATGATTTTTACCGACATTCCAGTATCCATCTGGGGCTATGCCCTAGAAACGGCTGCATATCTACAAAATAAGGTAACCTCAAAATTCGGCCCCAAGACTCCATAAACGTTATGGATAGGGAGGATTCCTAATCTTAAGTATGTTAAGATAAGGGGTTGTCCAACTTATGTGAAAAGGTTTCAAAGATAAGTTTGGGACAAAATCTGACAAGTGCAGATTTGTGGGATATCCTAAAGAAAGTTTAGGGTATTATTACTATAATCCTACACGCTGCCTTCTTAGATAAAGGTGTTTATCATTGAAAGAGCTAGTGGGAGGGTAATAGATCTTGAAAGAGTTCAAGAACCATAAAGCACTTTAAGTCGAACCGAGGAACCTGTAGATAGACCTATTGTACCACAACCGAATCGTAAATCTGGAAGAATACCAAAGATACCTGGGAGGTATGGATTCATCATAGAGGATGATGATAAGGTACGCATCATAGAGGTTGATGTGTTAGGTTTGTATTTGACGCGAGCATGCAATCAAATTACATAAATAGAGCGGAAGCGCGATAAAACGGATTTTTAAAATTTTATACAAACCATCACCATGATCGATCAATGTGCTCAATTAACGATATAAACGAAAGAGAAAGAGAATAAGAAATTATACCCTCGTAGAACTAAGCTTCCTCGGGTACAAGTTCAACTCCTAGTCCTTCGTGTTCTCCTCGAATGCTACGGTGTGATTCCTTCCTTTGATCAACGTTAGCCACCCAAGTGTTTGGCCTCTAGAGGTGATCCACCAAGGAAGAACAAGTATTCAAGAAGTTGGGTATTTGGCAAAACCCTAGTTTCTATCTCTATAGAAATTGTAAGTACTCTCCACAATCTAATGCAAGAGTGTGTAACCCTAATCTATGATAAGACCCTTCTTATTTATAGATGTAGGAATAACCCTTCCCTAAACTATTTAGGATTTAGGGTTTGTATTATAATTAAACTCCTTTAATTAATAATGCTCCTAATCCAATTAGGAATCCATGGGAGAGTACTTCTATTAATTAATTCCCAATCCCTATTAGGAATTAAATAATAGTAAAAATAATAATAATAATAAGACTCCTCTTATTAATTTATATTTAATATTTCCAAAATATTAAATAATAAATATTAAGCTATTTAATTTATTCTATCTCCATAGACTAAATTAAATACACTTAACTTATTATTACAATTATGTCATTTACTTCTTAAATAAATATTTTCCTTTTGCGGTGTGACCCTTTAGGTTCTCCATATTAAACCAGTTGTGAATAAATCAATTAGAACAATTCTAATCTTATTTAAATAAATAAATTAAACTATTTAATTCATTTAAATAAATAACATTTATTCTACAATAAGGGTAAGCCCCCTTAGCGATCAACGACTTTCCAGATAATATAGATTTCAACATTAATCACAAAAGAACCTTTGAGTAGATAGTTACCGTACAATTCAATCCTTCTACCTTACAATGTCCCAATTAAATATAAGACATGGAATTACTGTCAAGTATTATTTTATTTAATTACATGTATTTCGATTCCCAAATGCACAACTCTAATTAATGCAAATTAGAAACTCCTTTCTAATTTCATTCTGCCTTGGCCAAGGACTACTGAGTTATCATTTATCGAATCACATAGGACATTCACATCTTTTACTAGACGAGGTAGATTCTTTGTTGATCATTCACCTATCTCCATGTATAACTAATTATACCCAATCATACCCTTTGATATACCCATAAGGTCTTAAGGGACATGTCAAAGTATAACTCATCATACACAAGATACTATGATGATCTCAAGTCCAAGGATCACTTGTACTACTAATCACTAGAGGAATTCCTATTGACAGGCGAGTAAAACTCCATTAGGTATTCCCTTAGCGAGTCACGTTCAGTGAACTTATTCTCTAATAAGCACCTACATACTTGCTTTAGTGTCTCACACACAAATGATTATGAGATCAATCATCCTCTTCCCAAGAGCAAGCAACGTATGTACTAATCTATCCGGATTCACTAATCCCCAATTTAGTAATCCAACGATTAGGAACAATTTTAGTTTGTGAGCTATCTTGAATTTAGATCTCATTAGCATGATCACCATCATGATTCTAAAAGCATTGCTCAAAACTATGGGTTTATCACATTTAATATAACAGCACTATGTAGATAATATAAAATGCCTTTTAAGAAAATCAATTCCTTTATTAATAAATGAATAAGATTACAAAGTATATGCTACATCATATCAAATATGATTGGCTTGTGTGCATACTACTTTCATGATGATCTAGTTATATAGATGAGGCTATTAGTAGAAGACACTCATAGAAATGGCAGATGGCCATGAAATGCGAAATGGACTCCATGTATGAGAACCAAGTATAGACTCTGGTTACTCCACAAAAAGGGCATAGTGCCTAGAATGTGAATATGGGTCTTTAAGAGAAAGACTGGGGCAAATGGCAAGGTGGAGACCTATAAGACCAGACCTGTTTAAAAGGTTTTTCAAGTCAAGGAGTTGACTGTGATAAAACCTTAATACCGGGTAATGCTCAAGTCCATTTGGATTTTGCTTGTGATTGCAGCTTATTACGAAATCTGGCAAAATGGATGTAGAGACGCCCTTCCTCAATGAAGACTTGAGAAGAATGTATGTATGATACAGCCAGAGGAATTTGTTTCAAATGTTGAAGCAAATCGTGTTTTAAGCTACAATGATCTATTTATGGATTAAAACAAGCTTCTCAAAGATGGAACATTCATTTTGATGAAACAATCAAAAGAGTTTGATTTTATCAAAAATGGGAATAAACCTTGTGGGTATAAAAGGGTCAGTGGGAGCGTTGTGACATTCTTGGTATTATATGTTGATATACTACTGATAAGGAATAACACACCAATGCTACAATCAGTAAAGATAAAATTGTCTAAACATTCCTCCATGAATGACTTGAGAGGAGCATCCTATAAATTGGGGATATAAATCTATATAGATAGATTTAAAAGGATGTTCGACTTGACCCAAGGAACGTATATTCATTCGATGCTAAAGGCGTTTAGCATGGCAAACTCCAAGAGAGGTCTCGTGATGATGAGCCATGGAGTGTATCTCTCTAAAATTATCTCCAATTAAAAGAGAGATCGTATGAGTTACTATCATGTATGCAATGAATATACAAGGCTTGATGTTGATCAGTCATATTCTGGAGATGATCACTGTAAGACAGTGATAAACATCTTTAGGTACTTAACCGGTACTAAAGATGTGATCATGATTCATGGTAGTTCTGAATAAAAACTAGAGGGCTTAACAGACTCAAGTTTTTTAGACTGACCAAGACGATAACAAATCCATTTTAAAGTAAATCGTTACCTTGGAATGTGGTGCAGTGAATTGCAAAAGTTCCAAACAGCAAAGAGTTGCTGGTTTAGTGACAAAGACAAAGTAGATAGCTGTAAATGAAGTTGCAAGTTTGATTGTTTGGATGAAAAGTTCATTATAGAACTAGGAATAGTTCCTAAGTCTCATCTTGGATTCAAACATGAGTTGCGGCACTTTCATTTGATTAGTGGAATCATTGAAAGAAGAAAAGTCACTATAGAGATAGTGGACTCTCAAAACAACATTGCATATCCATCTACTGAAGCTTTATCTAACAGCAAGATGATCGTCACTTAGAGAAGAAGGGTATAAGATACCATGGTGATTGGCTTTAGTGCAAGTGGAAGATTGAAAGTAGTATGCACACAAGCCAATCATATTTGATATGATGTAGTATATACTTTGTAATCTTATTCGGTTATTAAAGACATTTTACATTATCTACATGGTGCTGTTATATTAAATGTGATAAACCCATAGTTCTGAGCAATGCTTTTAGAATCATGATGGTGATCATGCTAATGAGATCTAAATTCTAGATAGCTCACAAACTAAAATCGTTCCTAATCGTTGGATTACTAAAAAGGGGATTAGTGAATCCGGATAGATTAGTACATACGTTGCTTGCTCTTAAGAAGAGGATGATTGATCTCATAATCATTTGTGTGGAGACACTAAAGCAAGTATGTAGGTGCTTATTGGAGAATAAGTTCACTGAACGTGGCTCGCTAAGGAATACCTAATGGAGTTTTACTCGCTTGTCAATAGGAATTCCTCTAGTGATAGTAGTACAAGTGATCCTTGGACTTGAGATCATCATAGTATCTTGTGTATGATGAGTTATACTTTGACATGTCCCTTAAGACCTTTAGGGTATATCAAAGGGTATGATTGAGTATAATAAGTTGTACATGGAGATAGGTGAATGGTCAACAAAGAATCTACCACTTCTAGTAAAAGGAGAGAATGTCCTATGTGATTCGGTAAATGACGACTCAGAAGTCTTTGGCCAAAGCAGAATGAAATTAGAAAGGAGTTTCTAATTTGCATTAATCAGAGTTGTGCATTTGAGAATCGAAATACATATAATTAAATAAAATAAGACTTGACAGTAATTCCATGTCTTATATTTAATTGGGACATTGTATGGTAGAAGGATTGAATTGTACGGTAACTATGCACTGAAAGGTTCTTTTGTGATTAATGTTAAAATCTATATTATCTGGAAGGTCGTTGATCGCTAAGGGGGCTTACCCTTATTGTAGAATAAATATTATTTATTTAAATGAATTAAATAGTTTAATTTATTTATTTAAATAAGATTAGAATTGTTCTAATTGATTTATTCACAACCGGTTTAATATGGAGAACCTAAAGGGTCACACCGCAAAAAAAAAATATTTGTTTAAGAAGTAAATGGCATAATTGTAATAATAAATTAAGTGTATTTAATTTAATCTATGGAGATAGAATAAATTAAATAGCTTAATATTTATTGTTTAATATTTTGAAAATATTAAATATAAATTAATAAGAGGAGTCTTATTATTATTATTACTATTACTATTATTTAATTCCTAATATGGATTGGAAATTAATTAATAGAAGTACTCTCTCATAAATTCCTAATTGGATTAGGAGTTTAATTAATTAAAGGAGTTTAATTAAAATAAAAACCCTAATCCTAAATAGTTTAGGAGGGTTCCCTATATCTATAAATAAATGGAGTCTTATCATGATTTGTGGGTTAGACAGTTACACACTCTTCCATAAGAATTGGAGAGAGAGTACTTACAATTTCTATAGAGATAGAAATTAGGGTTTTGCCAACACCCATCTTCTTGAACAACTATTATTCCTTGGTGGATCACCTCTAGAGGCCAAACACTTGGGTGGCTAACGTTGATCAAAGCAAAGGAATTTAGTCGGTGGAATTCAAGGAGAACGCGAAGGATTTGGAGGTGAACTCGTACCTGTGAAAGCATGGTTCTACAAGGGTATGATTCTCATACTTTATCTCTTTCGTTTAATTGATAATTGAGCACATAGATTGATCATGGTGATGGTTTGTATAAAATTTTAAAATCCATTTTATCGCGCTTCCGCACTATTTATGTAATTTGATTGCATGTTCGCGCTATATACAAACCTAACACTTCTAGCAGCTCTAGCAAACTCTAGCAAGCCTCTCTACCCTCTATAGCGGATTTGCAGAGGTAATCTTTCATCCAAAACTCATTTCCATGGATTTTGATAAAGATTTTCCAAGTTTTGTATTTTTAGAGCTCTTAAGCTCATGGATGATTTTTGAACGATTCTTGTTGTTTTTGTTTGTGTTGGATGTTTGTAAATGTTGTTAAGAAATTATATAAGCCATTAATAACATTAAAGTGGAACAAAAACGCAATAAATCCGTACCTATGCTTAAGGAGGATGAAGAACACGAAGAACAATGAACTTTGGACATGAACTTGGACATTTGGACCATTTAGAGGACCTTGTAGCTATAATTTTTTGTTTGTTTAATTCGTTTATTGTTATGATATTATACTTCCATGGGTTATGAGTTTAACCCAGTTGGAATGGAGTAAAAAGGGATTAAAACAAAGTTTTGGTGATGATGTTTGTGAAGAACACCAAGAACACGAAAATATAGCATGAGTTGATACTTTGGCCTAAGATTTTTCATGTTAATGTTAATGGATAGCTCTAAATTTTTGATATGTTGTAGCCCTATATCTTAGGAGTCCATAGAGTCTGGAACGGACCAATTTGAACGTGTATTGAGGGAGTTATGGTGGTTGGAAGCAAGATAGGTCTAGAACACCAAAAACAGAGCATTCCGGGAAGAAAACGGGTCGGGAGACTCAGACCGAGCGCCTAGGCGCTTGGCTAGGCACTGGCCACGAGTCCAACTACTGTGAGAGAGTGCCTTAGGCGCTGCTCATAGGCCATTTTGAGCTCCTAAGGCGCTGGACAAGAGACTGTGCAAACAGCTTCGACGTCCTTTAGTAAAATGGGCATAACTTTGTCATACAAACTCGGATTGAGGTGATTCAAGATGATTCGGAAAGCGAACGAGTAGACCTACAACTTTTGTTCTTTACGTTTGTCAATTTGAGGTCTGTAGCATGCCCTAAATTGGCCATTTATAGGACTGATATGTAATTGGGGGCAATCGGAGGGTGTCTGGCATGCGCGTAAGCACATGTAATGCTCCCGACAATGTAAAATGACGTTCTAAGTTCTAAAACATTGTTATTATGATTTATAATGATACTTAACATTAATCATTGAGTATTAGACAATTCGATTGGGCGTGCCAAGCGTACGCAATCGCGTGTCACTTGGGCGTTCGAATAGACAAGTGTGGCGTACGGACGTGCAAACGTCGTAACGCCGTAACAAGTGTGTATAACCTTGTTTAATATTTTGTTTCTAATAATTATGAAACATGATAGTGTGTTATAAACCAACGTATGAGCATGCTAAGCACATGCAAACGAGGCGAATTAGGCGTGTGACGTGTAAACGTTGAAACGCCGCGTAAAGTGTTAAAGAACTTAAATAGTGTTTCGATTTAAACAAAACGAACATTATAAGATATGAAGTGGTATTATAATATAAACCATTATATGAATCCTTTTTAGTGGCTAATTGGTATTTTATTGTTAAATAAATTGTGTAGGATATTTGAAGGACGAGCCATCATAATTTGGCAAGGAACGCTTAAAGGCAAGTTCTTTCAGTAACTTGTTGACTTGTTTAAATGTATTGATGTACATAACTTGATTACTAAACCTTTCACTATTATGTGGATTATATGCGAGCATGATTAAAGTGTGCAAAATGTGCAATTATGTGACTATATTGTTCTATGTGGAACTTGAATTATTGTAAACATACAATGTGAGATGCATGAGGTATGCTATGAGATGCATGATGCATATATATTGATGAATTGCATAAAATTTATAATGCATGAGTAAGATGCATAGTATGAGAATCATGATGCATGGATAAAATGCAAACTTATGTGTTACATGAAGCATGAAATGTGAAAACTGTTAGTTCTTGTTGAGCCGTCGTGCTCATTCTTGCAAAATAAAATTTTTGCAGATTTTACGATGCAATGCAATTATCTTGATATCGTGGTGATAAGGATTAGAGATGCATGAAAACAGGAAGATTGCTAAATATTTCTTAATTGTAATTATTTAGCTGTGATGACGGTATATGATGTACGTGAATTTGACTATGTAAATCTTGAGTTATAAATGGAGGTTATCCATTATAGTAGTAAGATGAGGTTATGTTAGTTACTTGTTAAAGTAAACTAGAAGGATGACGATGATGTATAAAGGACATTTTTATAACGATTGTTTGGTTATTGAATAACCTTACGAATATTCAGGGATCGAATAAGTCAGAATTTGAACCTTGCGTTCACATATGAGATATTGTAAAGGATCATGGTATTTACTCGACCTTGATCATAAGTGTAGTATTTAAAGGTTACGAAATCTGGAATTATAATAAAGAGTGTGATGGTAAGTTTTAATACTTATTGTTGTATAGTACTGTTATGTACAACATGAATAGAATTATATTTGTGATGATTATTAAATGATGTATTAGTTAAGGTCTTCGTACCTGAGACTAGATGGAAACATGTTGTAATAATCTTATAATCACTTTCATGTAGTAAGATCATGTTTTAGTTATGGTTTCGAGGCTTAGGACGATAATATTTATATTATATCAATGTAAACATTTTTATTATTCCGCAATGAGTTATGGTTAGTATGATGTACGAGTTGCACAGTGATGCACCGAATTCGTGGATAAGGTAACCCGGATTTGGGGGCGTCACACTTTAAGTCAAACCGAGGAACCTGTAGATAGACCTATTATACCACAATCGAATCGTAAATCTGGAAGAGTACCGAAGATATCTGGAAGGTATAGATTCATCATAGAGGATGATGATAAGGTACGTATCATATAGGATGATGATCCAGTTATATAAGATGAGGCTAAGAGTTGTAGAGACTCCGAGAAATGGCTAGAATGGCCATGAAATCCAAAATGGACTCCATGAATGAGAACCAAGTATGGACTTTGGTTACTCCACTGAAAGGCATAGTACCTATAAAGTGAAATTAAAAGAAAGACTGGGGCAAATGGCAAGGTGGAGACCTATAAGACCAGACCTGTTTAAAAGGTTTAAAATTAAGTCAAGGAGTTGACTGTGATAAAACCTTATTAACGGGTAATGCTCAAGTCCATTTGGATTTTACTTGCGATTGCAGCTTATTATTACTAAATCTGACAAATGGACGTGGAGACGCCCTTCCTCAATGAAGACTTGAGGAGAATGTATGTATGATACAGTCAGAGGAATTTGTTTGAAAGGTTGAAGCAAATCGTGTATGTAAGCTACAATGATCCATTTATGGATTGAAGCAAGCTTCTCAAAGATGGAACATTCGTTTTGATGAGATAATCAAAAGAGTTTGATTTTATCAAAAATCAAGGAATGACACACCAATGCTACAATCAGTAAAGATAAAATTATCTAAACATTACTCCATGAATAACTTGGGAGGAGCATCCTATAAATTGGGGATATAAATCTATATAGATAGATTTAAAAGGATGTTCGGCTTGACCCAATGAACGTATAATCATTCGATGCTAAAGGCGTTTAACATGGCAAACTCCAAGAGAGGTCTCATGATGATGAGCCATGGAGTGTATCTCTCTAAAATTATCTCCAATAAAAGAGAGATCACGTGAGTTATTATCATGTATGCAATGAATATACAAGGCTTGATGTTGATCAGTTATATTCTAGAGAAGATCACTATAAGATAGTGATAAACATCTTAAGTACTTAACCGGTATTGAAGATATGATCATGATTCATGGTAGGTCTGAATTAAAACTAGAGGGCTAAACAGACTCAAGTTTTTCAGACTGACCAAGACGATAACAAATCAACTTTAGGGTAAATTGTTACCTTGAATGGTGGTGCAGTGAATTAGAAAGGTTCCTAAATAGCAAAGAGTTGCTGGTTTAGTGACAAAGACAAAGTATATAACTGTAAATAAAGCTGCAAGTTGATTGTTTGGATGAAAAGTTCATTACAGAACTAGGAATAGTTCATAAGTCTCATCTTGGATTCAAACATGTGTTGCGGCACTTTCATTTGATTAAAGGAATCATTGAAAGAGGAGAAGTCACTATAGAGATAACGGACTCTCAAGAACAACATTGCATATCCATTTACTGAAGCTTTATCCAACAGCAGGATGATCGTCACTTAGAGAAGAAGGGTATTAGATACCATGGCAATTGACTTTAGTGCAAGTGGGAGATTGAAAGTATTATGCACACAAGCCAATCATATTTGATATGATGTAGCATATACTTTGTAATCTTATTCGATTATTAAAGACATTTTACTTTATCTACATTGTGCTGTTATTTTAAATGTGATAAACTCATAGTTTTGAGCAATGCTTTTAGAATCATGATGGTGATCATGCTAATGAGATCTAAATTCTAGATAGCTCAAAAACTAAAATCGTCCTAATCGTTGGACTACTAAAAGGGGATTAGTGAATCCGGATAGATTAGTACATACGTTGCTTGCTCTTAAGAAGAGGATGATTGATCTCATAATTATTTGTGTGGAGACACTAAAGCAAGTATGTAGGTGCTTATTGGAGAAGAAGTTCACTAAACATGGCTCGCTAAGGAATACCTAATAGAGTTTTACTCGCCTGTCAATAGGAATTCCTCTAGTGATAGTAGTACAGGTGATCCTTGGACTTGAGATCATCATAGTATCTTGTGTATGATGAGTTATACTTTGACATGTCCCTTAAGACCTTTAGGGTATAACAAAGGGTATGATTGGGTATAATTAGTTGTACATGGAGATAGGTGAATGATCAACAAAGAATCTACCTCGTCTAGTAAAAGATGTGAATGTCCTATGTGATTCGATAAATGATAACTCAGTAGTCCTTGGCCAAGGCAGAATAAAATTAGAAAGGAGTTTCTAATTTGCATTATTTAGAGTTGTGTATTTGGGAATCGAAATAAATATAATTAAATAAAATAAGACTTGACAGTAATTGTGACGCCCCCAAATCTCTACATTCCCCTGTAGCAGATCTGGTGCTCACGTGGAACTATACAACTATAAATATTCAATAAAATATAACTTCTAGTTATCCAAGGTTCACAGTATCCCATAACAGGTACTAGTTCCGGCCAGAACGTTGTCTGTGTTTGGATACCCTCACTTAGATATATAGATTCATATCTTATGAATATCTCTTTCATATCAATATTCCCTATCTATCTGACATTCACAGTATTAATGATAAGATTGTCCATATAGGACTCTCAACATCATTTAGATACCCTCATTCAGATGTATAGTTCATATAGACATTGTATTTAACTTAGTACAACTATTAAAAATTTAAAGATCAGAGTATATCGCATTCTATAATATAAAGGATCATAATATATTACATCATATTTTGTTCGGTTACAACATTCGTTATACTAAGTTATTACACAACAAGTCTTCGAAAGACTTAAAGTATTCAACAACAGAAATAAAACTTAATAAGCATGGCTTTTCCCCTTATCAGTCCCGGACGTGCCAGGGATATCACTTACAGCTGCAAAAGAAGATATGCGCAAGAATGAGCTACAAATGCTCAGCAAGTTCATATAAAAATGTAAACACCATGTGTTTGATTTGAAAGATGTCAATGATGTATAATTGATACTGAGGGTTCTGTACCGGAACCATATATTTCAAATTTGTTCTGTCAGTCTTCAATGACTTAGAACCTCATTGAGTTCGGATATCTAGTAGGTGATCAGCCTCACCAATATCCTAGGAGTATGCATATCATCCTACCATATTTTTGGTCAATTTAAGTTAATTGCCAATATTGGTCAATTCATTGAATTGCCAATTTAAACCTTATCTGAAGGTTTGTCGGACCACCTTCCATCTACGGTGTCCCTATTACTCAGTATAGATGTCGTACCAAAACAATTTGGTTTGACTCAACAATTTTAAGCTCAAACAATCAATAAATGATTTCATTTCTTAAGTTATGCTGAACAAGTAGCAATAACTTCACAATAATTGATAGCAAGACATAAATGAATTGCTTAATATAAATTGAGAAAAAGTTAGGACACTTGCCTTAGCGTAGCTCACTATAATTTAGTACAATCGGTCAACGCACGTAGTCTACGTATACCAATAATAAGCGTTAGCACGTATATAAACATGTATCACGCTAATCTAAACAAGTTTCATTAAGGTTCGACGTTGATTCGGTATCTCGGTCGCATCCTTAATGGCTAAACACATAGATTGTTCGATAAAACTTCATTTGGAAGTCTAATTATTGGTCTAAATAATTTAATTATTACTTCTAACATTTTTAGAAGCTTGGTATTATTTTTAAATAATTTTTTTTTTTGAAGCTTGGAAGTATTTTTAAATAATTTTACAAGCTTAGGAATATTTTTAAATGATTTAATTATCATTTAGAATAATTTTAAAACATTTAATATGTTATTTAAATAATTTATTTATCATTTAGAATATTTTTAGATATTTAAAATATTATTTAAATGATTTATTTATCATTTATAATGTTATTAGAAAGATAGAATATTATTTAAATGATTTATTTTATCATTAATAATATTTTTAGACTTTACTTTATCATTAAAATAATTTATTTATTACTTATAATAATTTTCAAAACTTAATTCAATATTTAAATAATTTATTTATCATTTAAAATAATTTTTAAATACTTAATATATTATTTAAATGATTTATTTATCATTAATAATATTTAAATATTTAATATTTTATTTTAATTATTATATATAATAATTTTATTTACCTTAATATCATTTTTAAATAATTAATATAATTATTTAATAATTTAATATCATTTTTAAATAATTAAAACAATTATTAAATGATTTTTCATAATTATTAATTATTATTTAATTAAATTAAATAATAATTCAGAATATATAAAAATATTAAAAATAATTTTTTTATAATTAAAAATGAATTTTCGGATTTATTTATTAATTATTAATAATTATTTAATATTTATTTATTATTTTATAATTTATTTAATTAATTTTTATTTAATTTTATTTAAAATCCGTCGCTAAAGGGCTTTAGCGACGGTCTGCTTGATTCCTTAGTTTTCTGGGTTTGCTATGCATTTCGTCGCTAAAGGTGTTCTTCAATGAAGAACAGTTGGTCATGGTCCAACAGGGACTTTTGACCTCAAATTAATCCCAACTGGTTTGATGTTTGTGTTTGATTTTTGTTTGTTGTTATAGCCAACATGGCAGTGTACAACGACATATCAAATTTCATCTCAAATTATATCATATCATGCTCTAAATTTGATGGTCAAACCACCGGGTTCAAACTGTTCTTGAGTTTCTGGGTTACCCAGAAACTCAAGCAGTCATAACGGTCAACGCCTTTTGACCATTAATAACTTTGATTCTGTGTTTTCTAAATGTGTTTTTATGTTACCAGATTGTACTCTACCTAGCATAGATCAAGTCTAAACCAATAAACTACACAAAACATGTCATCTAGATCAATTCTGGGCAGCATGAACTTCTGACAAACCTTGTCAGAGTTCTTCATAAGTTTCTGGGTTACCCAGAAACGTGTAAAATCAGAGCGGTCAAAGGACTTTGACCACTTATATCTTTCATCCTAGTTATTTGGTTGCTATGATACACATCGGGCTTTAAAGATAACATGGCATAGTACTGATTCAAACTTTAAAACACATCAAACAAACATTTTAAGCCGATCAAAAGCTCTGACAAAGTAGCTTGTCAGACTGTTCTTGACTGCCAAGAACAGTTTGCTATTTTGGCTTGATTTTCATACCTAGATGTTATGTAAACATGTTTTGACCGCCCAGATCACTTATTAACACATTAACAAGTATTCCTAAACATCTAAAACACAAAAATTTTCCAGGCTTGAAGATCAAACATAAATTAGGGTTTTGTGCACCTTTTTCTTCAAATTTTGATTTCTGGCTTCTGATTCTGAGCTTGTGATTGCTATGGTTTGTTTAGGCTGGTTATGAGAGTGTATAGGCTTTGAAATTTCGTGCTTAGCTGACCAGCATCTCATTCTATTTATAGGATGGGAAATTAGGGTTTCCTAAACTAATTTCCAAACTTTGCTCCCAAAAATATCTAACTTCTGAACTTGTGCTGCTTGTAATCTGGTGTGACTCACCTACTTAAGCTAGATATTTATAAATATCTGATTTTGTGTTCCTATCTTCTTTTAATTGGTTTAAAAATTTGATTTTTGATTTATTTACTTACTAATTAAATTTGATTTTTGTTAATCATGATTAGGATGTTAATTTAGGATTAGTAATATCCTAATTATGTTTATATAACATAATTATGGTCTTAGATTTCATAAATTAGGGTTATTAAACCAAATTAGGGTTTTAGGGTTTCTAATTAGGGTTTAGGGTTTTTAATCCTACAATTAGGGTTTCAATCTTTCGTTTAGGGTTTAATTTAATCTTAATGATTCATAATTAATATTATGATTCATTATTTAAATCTTAATTATATTAATTAAGATTATTGTACAATACTTAAGGTTTTAATTGATCAATTCGAACAATTATCACCAATTAGGGTTTTCAAATTAGGGTTTCTATTTTAGTTTATCATTTCAAACCCTATTTAACTTATTTTAGAATTTTATCAATTAATATAATATTATATTAATGTTGAAGCACGACAAAGCACTTTGTCAATTCCAAGTACGACACAGCAGCTTACAAAAATAATTTACCGAAACGCTTCTCGGTGAATTTGCCGGAAGCACGACAAATCATTTTGTCCGATTAAGCACGACACAGCTACTTGGCGAAAAAATTTTATTTGACCTAATTGTTTAATAAAATACACAATCACATAATACCAAGTCAGAACAAGAAATTTCCTTTATTAAACACATAATTTACATATACAGATCTTATTAGGGTTCGGAATATTACATTCACCCCCACTAATAAGAATTTCGTCCTCGAAATTTACAGTGCAGTCTATGAAAATAAATGTGGGTAGTTATCTCGCATTTTACTCTCGAGCTCCCACGTAGCTTCCTCGATATTTTGATTTCTCCAGATAACCTTAACTGAAGGTATCTTTTTATTTCGTAAATTTTGTTCTTTCCTATCCACAATTTCAATAGGAATTTCTTCATACGATAAATCCTTCTCGATTTGAATGGGCTCATAATCGATAACATGTTTATAATCAGGTTTGTACGGTCGTAACACGGACACATGAAACACGTTATGAATATGTTCTAGTTCAGGAGGTAGGGCTACCTCATAGGCTACCTCACCTATCCTTCTCAATATTTGAAATGGCCCAATAAATCTCGGACTCAATTTGCCCTTCTTGCCGAAACGTATTTTTCCCTTCCACGGAGATACTTTTAAGAATACGTGACTACCGACTTCGAAATCTTGTAATTTCCTGTGTTGATCAGCATATTTCTTCTGGCGATCTTGTGACGCTTGTAATCTTCCCCGTATAATTCGAACTACCTCCGCGGTTTGTTGCACTATTTCAGGTCCTAACATTTGTCGTTCTCCGACCTCGTCCCAACATAAAGGCGTTCTACATTTTCTTCCATACAAGGCTTCAAAAGGTGGCATCCCTATGCTGGCATGGTAACTATTGTTATATGCAAATTCTACCAAAGGTAATTGATCTTCCCAGCTTCCCTTGAAATCCATGATGCAAGAACGCAACATGTCTTCCAATGTTTGAATGGTTCTCTCACTCTGACCGTCAGTTTGTGGATGGTATGCTGTACTTAGTCTCAACTGAGTTCCTAAATTTTTCTGGAGACTTGTCCAAAAATTTGAAGTAAATCGTGGATCTCTGTCTGATACTATAGAAACAGGGACTCCATGTCTAGAAATAATTTCATTGATGTAAAGTCTGGCTAACTGGTCTAGACTGAAGTTGATTTTGATGGGTAGGAAATGAGCTGATTTGGTAAGACGATCTACAATTACCCAAATGGTATTGTGACCTTTCTGTGTAGTTGGAAGGCCAACTACAAAATCCATGGTAATATGCTCCCATTTCCACTCAGGAATTTCTAAGGGTTGTAATAATCCACTTGGTTTCTGATGTTCAGCTTTAACCCTTTGACACGTTAAACATTTGCTTACCCATTCCGCTACTTCTCTCTTCATGTTAGACCACCAAAAATGTTGGCTTAGGTCTTTATACATTTTTGTACTCCCTGGATGTACAGCGAATTTAGAATTATGGGCTTCATTCAGTATTTCATCTTTTAACTCTTGTACTGAAGGTACCCAAATTCTATTTTCGTATCTTAGTACTCCATCCTTATCCATTCTAAACTTAACATGCTTTTCATGAGTCATTTCTGCCTTATACTTCTGACATTCTGCATCCGTTTCCTGTAGTCCTTTGACTTTATCCAATAAAGTCGAACTACCCTCCATGACAAATAACTTCTGGGTAGAGTTAACTGGAACTCTCACCTCAATCTCAAGTTTGTCAAACTCTTTTATCAGTACCTCGTTATTAGTCATCACATTCAATTTCTCCTGGTTCTTCCTACTTAATGCGTCTGCTACGACGTTGGCTTTCCCTGGATGATATAAGATCTCACAATCAAAATCTTTTATCAACTCTAGCCATCTCCTTTGCCTCATATTTAACTCCTTCTGTGTGAAAATATATTTTAGACTCTTGTGATCTGTGTATATTTCACACTTCTCTCCGTACAAGTAATGCCTCCAAATTTTTCAAGGCAAATACTACGGCGGCTAACTCCAGGTCATGAGTAGGATATCTCTTCTCATAATCCTTGAGTTGTCTTGATGCATATGCAATCACTTTCCCATGTTGCATTAACACACACCCTAATCCCTTGTGTGATGCATCACTATAAACAACGAGGCCTCCTGTATCATCTGGTAAAGATAACACTGGTGCCATACTTAACCGCTTCTTCAATTCTTGGAAGCTTTCTTCACATTTGTCTGTCCAGACGTATTTCACCGTCTTTCGAGTCAAATTGGTTAGCGGGGTTGCTATCTTCGAAAAATCTTGTATAAAACGCCGATAATACCCTGCTAAACCGAGAAAACTTCTTACTTCTGTTGGAGTTGTTGGTTGTTCCCAATTTACAACCGCTTCTATCTTGGCTGGATCTACCGCTATTCCATTCTTGTCAATTACATGACCTAAGAACTGGACTCGTTCCAACCAAAATTCACATTTGGAAAACTTTGCATAAAGTTGTTCCTTGCGTAATATCTCCAATACGCTTCTTAAGTGTTCAGCATGCTCCTCTTTTGTTCTCGAGTATACTAAAATATCATCGATGAACACTACGACAAATTTGTCCAAGCATGGTTTAAACACTCTGTTCATTAAGTCCATGAATGCTGCCGGCGCATTTGTTAATCCAAAAGACATCACAAGAAACTCATAATGTCCGTAGCGTGTCCTAAACGCTGTCTTCGGCACATCTTCTTTTCTTACCTTTAATTGATGATAACCCGATCGTAGGTCGATCTTTGAAAAGTATTCGGCCCCTTTCAACTGGTCAAACAGATCATCAATTCGTGGTAAAGGATATTTGTTCTTTATTGTTAACTTATTTAATTCTCTATAATCAATACACAACCTTAACGTTCCATCCTTCTTCTTTACAAACAACACCGGTGCTCCCCATGGTGAAACACTGGGTTGTATGTACTTCTTATCTAGGAGTTCCTGTAGCTGTACAAGTAACTCTTTCAACTCTACTACTGGCGCCATTCTGTTACGGTGCTTTTGAAACTGGCGCCGTACCAGGTGCTAGATCGATAACAAATTCGATCTCTCTATCCGGAGGTAAACCGGGTAAGTCATCTGGAAACACATCCGGAAATTCTCTAACTACAGGTATTTGCTCTAGCTTTACTCCTTCTTTTCGAGTATCTACTATATATGCCAAATAGCCTGTACAACCCTTCCTCAGCAATCTCTCTGCTTGCATTACTGTCAGACAGTGAGATCGTTTAGGTGAACAACCTCCTTTAAACACTATTTTTGACTTTGAATCAGTCACTAGATTCACCCGTTTCCGCTGGCAGTCAATTATTGCATTATAATTACCCAGCCAGTCCATGCCTAAGATTATATCAAATTCCCCTAGTTGTATGGGAATGAGGTTCACAAGGAACTTGTGTTCCTTAATCTCTACGGCACAATTCTTATATATGGTTTTGACGGGAATGATTTCATTGTTTGCGATTTCCACATTAAAAGGTGTGTCTAAATCTTCGCATGGTATTGACAATTTCTTAGCAAAGCTATTAGACACAAATGAACAAGTAGCACCAGAGTCGAACAACACATATGCATTTAAAGTGTCGATAGGGATGATACCTGTTACCACGTCTGGTGCAGCAACAGCATCCCTTGTCGCCATATTAAACGTTCTTGCGGTTGGACGACCTGGACCTCCAGCTCCTGCTACTACCGGTTTGGGGTTATTGTTTGGGATTTGGTTTCCTCCCCCAGATTGGTTCCTATTCCTCGGGCAATACCTAGACACATGCCCCGTTGCACCACAAGTATAGCAGGTAACATTCGGGTTACCCTGACGAGTATTATCATTACTCTTTTTGGGACAGTTAGGGGAAAGATGTCCCTCTTGTCCACAATGGTAACAAGTAATTACCCTATGGCGACACACTCCCTGGTGATTCTTTCCACATGTGGCACAACGTACCACCCTATTATTATTGTTCTGGTTTCTATTGTTGGTGTTATTGTAATTGTTATTATTGTTGTAATTGTTACCTCTCCTCACAAAGTTTGTAGGAACAGTGGCATCCCACTTCCTTTTGTTATTGTTAGTACCCCCTGTACTAACTTCTCCTTTCAACTTTCCTCCCTCATTCAAACTTATCTTTTCCTTATGAAATTTTATTAACGCTTCATTCTCGTTTTCAGCTATAATAGCTTTCTCGAGAATTTCTGGAAAAGTTCTCACTTGAAATACTGACAATTTGCTACGAATTTGGGGTTTTAATCCCTCTTCGTATCTCCTAGTCTTTCTTGCCTCTGTATCAACCTGGTGTGGGGCAAACCTGGCTAATTCATTGAACTTGGCCGTATACTGGGATACAGTAAGTTCTCCTTGCTTCAATTCTAAGAATCGTACCTCCATACGATCCTTCATCGATTGGGGAAAATAATTTTCAAAGAATAATTCCTTAAACCTGGTCCAAGGAATTATATCCTCACCTGCACGAATTTTTGTATTTTCCCACCAATGATTTGCCTCACCCTTAAGGAAGAAGGTGGCAAAGATCGTCTTTTGATCTTCGCCAACGTTAGTTACCCGGAAAAACTTTTCTATCTCGGTAATCCATGTTTGCGCCTCAATTGGTTCCGCGGTTCCCTTAAATTCCGGTGGTCCAACAAGTTTAAAGTCCTTGAATATTGTACCCTGTGGATTAACTGGTGTGGGTTGAGGTGTTGGACGGTTTTGTAAGGTTTCTAAAAGGATATTTACTAATTGTTGTGTGGGATTTGGCTCGGTGGTTTCAGTTCGGGCTTGGGCTCTTCGTCCTGATGCCATGGTTCTAAAATATAGAAAAGCAAGTATAAATACAAAGATATGCTTACATAGAACTAACACTTTGATTATATAAACACAACTTGTATATAACATGCAACAACGATTACATAACCGACTAGTAGTTATACTACTACTAGTTATTACAAGGATTTCCTATTTTACAACTCAAAATTTTGATATCGTACTAAGTACAACACATAAACTTAGACACTACTAAACTGCGTTATTACGCATCCCCTTATCAGCATCTCGTATCATGTGACCGACTACTGCTCTATCAATCATATATTCTTCCTTCGCCTCTTCCACCGGATACCTAAACACTCGTCGCTCTAGGCCATCAAATGCCGCCTTACTCTTCCTATCGGCTCTGTATGCCTGCATCTGTGCCTCCTGTTTCTCCCTCTGTGTGTCCTGAAGGAGTATCCTCAAACGCCGAGTTGTATCTCGCTCACTCTCCAATAATCCGGCCACTATGTTTGCACGAGAGTTAGCAGCTTCTAACCCTACTGTTGACTGCTGTACCAATTGAATAACTATCTCTTCGTGTCTTTCGACACTCATCATCTGGCCTGCTCCAATATCCTCCTCAGGATCAGGGTCTACTAACTGCCCATCTACCGGGTTCTCTGCCTCCTCTGCCTCTAAGATCTCCTCATCATGAATAAGCTCCTCCTCCTCTGGGTCTTCATCCTCTAAATCTAGTTCAGGGGTAGCTGGTTCATAATCAGGCACCTCATCGGGCTCACTGTCGGATAACCATCCTATGTGTTGGTTTACTCCAGCCATCCTACAAAAGAATTTTAATTTATTTAGTATCTATGGGAAACAAATTTACACATAAGATAAAGCTTTTAAGATTATTTTATGTATCATTAAGTATTTTACGGACTCAAAGACTATATTCTAAGGTATTTCCTAACTACCTTAGAGCTATAATCTACAGCTCTGATACCAACCTGTGACGCCCCCAAATCTCTACATTCCCCTGTAGCAGATCTGGTGCTCACGTGGAACTATACAACTATAAATATTCAATAAAATATAACTTCTAGTTATCCAAGGTTCACAGTATCCCATAACAGGTACTAGTTCCGGCCAGAACGTTGTCTGTGTTTGGATACCCTCACTTAGATATATAGATTCATATCTTATGAATATCTCTTTCATATCAATATTCCCTATCTATCTGACATTCACAGTATTAATGATAAGATTGTCCATATAGGACTCTCAACATCATTTAGATACCCTCATTCAGATGTATAGTTCATATAGACATTGTATTTAACTTAGTACAACTATTAAAAATTTAAAGATCAGAGTATATCGCATTCTATAATATAAAGGATCATAATATATTACATCATATTTTGTTCGGTTACAACATTCGTTATACTAAGTTATTACACAACAAGTCTTCGAAAGACTTAAAGTATTCAACAACAGAAATAAAACTTAATAAGCATGGCTTTTCCCCTTATCAGTCCCGGACGTGCCAGGGATATCACTTACAGCTGCAAAAGAAGATATGCGCAAGAATGAGCTACAAATGCTCAGCAAGTTCATATAAAAATGTAAACACCATGTGTTTGATTTTGAAAGATGTCAATGATGTATAATTGATACTGAGGGTTCTGTACCGGAACCATATATTTCAAATTTGTTCTGTCAGTCTTCAATGACTTAGAACCTCATTGAGTTCGGATATCTGGTAGGTGATCAGCCTCACCAATATCCTAGGAGTATGCATATCATCCTACCATATTTTTGGTCAATTTAAGTTAATTGCCAATATTGGTCAATTCATTGAATTGCCAATTTAAACCTTATCTGAAGGTTTGTCGGACCACCTTCCATCTACGGTGTCCCTATTACTCAGTATAGATGTCGTACCAAAACAATTTGGTTTGACTCAACAATTTTAAGCTCAAACAATCAATAAATGATTTCATTTCTTAAGTTATGCTGAACAAGTAGCAATAACTTCACAATAATTGATAGCAAGACATAAATGAATTGCTTAATATAAATTGAGAAAAAGTTAGGACACTTGCCTTAGCGTAGCTCACTATAATTTAGTACAATCGGTCAACGCACGTAGTCTACGTATACCAATAATAAGCGTTAGCACGTATATAAACATGTATCACGCTAATCTAAACAAGTTTCATTAAGGTTCGACGTTGATTCGGTATCTCGGTCGCATCCTTAATGGCTAAACACATAGATTGTTCGATAAAACTTCATTTGGAAGTCTAATTATTGGTCTAAATAATTTAATTATTACTTCTAACATTTTTAGAAGCTTGGTATTATTTTTAAATAATTTTTTTTTTGAAGCTTGGAAGTATTTTTAAATAATTTTACAAGCTTAGGAATATTTTTAAATGATTTAATTATCATTTAGAATAATTTTAAAACATTTAATATGTTATTTAAATAATTTATTTATCATTTAGAATATTTTTAGATATTTAAAATATTATTTAAATGATTTATTTATCATTTATAATGTTATTAGAAAGATAGAATATTATTTAAATGATTTATTTTATCATTAATAATATTTTTAGACTTTACTTTATCATTAAAATAATTTATTTATTACTTATAATAATTTTCAAAACTTAATTCAATATTTAAATGATTTATTTATCATTTAAAATAATTTTTAAATACTTAATATATTATTTAAATGATTTATTTATCATTAATAATATTTAAATATTTAATATTTTATTTTAATTATTATATATAATAATTTTATTTACCTTAATATCATTTTTAAATAATTAATATAATTATTTAATAATTTAATATCATTTTTAAATAATTAAAACAATTATTAAATGATTTTTCATAATTATTAATTATTATTTAATTAAATTAAATAATAATTCAGAATATATAAAAATATTAAAAATAATTTTTTTATAATTAAAAATGAATTTTCGGATTTATTTATTAATTATTAATAATTATTTAATATTTATTTATTATTTTATAATTTATTTAATTAATTTTTATTTAATTTTATTTAAAATCCGTCGCTAAAGGGCTTTAGCGACGGTCTGCTTGATTCCTTAGTTTTCTGGGTTTGCTATGCATTTCGTCGCTAAAGGTGTTCTTCAATGAAGAACAGTTGGTCATGGTCCAACAGGGACTTTTGACCTCAAATTAATCCCAACTGGTTTGATGTTTGTGTTTGATTTTTGTTTGTTGTTATAGCCAACATGGCAGTGTACAACGACATATCAAATTTCATCTCAAATTATATCATATCATGCTCTAAATTTGATGGTCAAACCACCGGGTTCAAACTGTTCTTGAGTTTCTGGGTTACCCAGAAACTCAAGCAGTCATAACGGTCAACGCCTTTTGACCATTAATAACTTTGATTCTGTGTTTTCTAAATGTGTTTTTATGTTACCAGATTGTACTCTACCTAGCATAGATCAAGTCTAAACCAATAAACTACACAAAACATGTCATCTAGATCAATTCTGGGCAGCATGAACTTCTGACAAACCTTGTCAGAGTTCTTCATAAGTTTCTGGGTTACCCAGAAACGTGTAAAATCAGAGCGGTCAAAGGACTTTGACCACTTATATCTTTCATCCTAGTTATTTGGTTGCTATGATACACGTCGGGCTTTAAAGATAACATGGCATAGTACTGATTCAAACTTTAAAACACATCAAACAAACATTTTAAGCCGATCAAAAGCTCTGACAAAGTAGCTTGTCAGACTGTTCTTGACTGCCAAGAACAGTTTGCTATTTTGGCTTGATTTTCATACCTAGATGTTATGTAAACATGTTTTGACCGCCCAGATCACTTATTAACACATTAACAAGTATTCCTAAACATCTAAAACACAAAAATTTTCCAGGCTTGAAGATCAAACATAAATTAGGGTTTTGTGCACCTTTTTCTTCAAATTTTGATTTCTGGCTTCTGATTCTGAGCTTGTGATTGCTAGGGTTTGTTTAGGCTGGTTATGAGAGTGTATAGGCTTTGAAATTTCGTGCTTAGCTGACCAGCATCTCATTCTATTTATAGGATGGGAAATTAGGGTTTCCTAAACTAATTTCCAAACTTTGCTCCCAAAAATATCTAACTTCTGAACTTGTGCTGCTTGTAATCTGGTGTGACTCACCTACTTAAGCTAGATATTTATAAATATCTGATTTTGTGTTCCTATCTTCTTTTAATTGGTTTAAAAATTTGATTTTTGATTTATTTACTTACTAATTAAATTTGATTTTTGTTAATCATGATTAGGATGTTAATTTAGGATTAGTAATATCCTAATTATGTTTATATAACATAATTATGGTCTTAGATTTCATAAATTAGGGTTATTAAACCAAATTAGGGTTTTAGGGTTTCTAATTAGGGTTTAGGGTTTTTAATCCTACAATTAGGGTTTCAATCTTTCGTTTAGGGTTTAATTTAATCTTAATGATTCATAATTAATATTATGATTCATTATTTAAATCTTAATTATATTAATTAAGATTATTGTACAATACTTAAGGTTTTAATTGATCAATTCGAACAATTATCACCAATTAGGGTTTTCAAATTAGGGTTTCTATTTTAGTTTATCATTTCAAACCCTATTTAACTTATTTTAGAATTTTATCAATTAATATAATATTATATTAATGTTGAAGCACGACAAAGCACTTTGTCAATTCCAAGTACGACACAGCAGCTTACAAAAATAATTTACCGAAACGCTTCTCGGTGAATTTGCCGGAAGCACGACAAATCATTTTGTCCGATTAAGCACGACAGAGCTACTTGGCGAAAAATTTTTATTTGACCTAATTGTTTAATAAAATACACAATCACATAATACCAAGTCAGAACAAGAAATTTCCTTTATTAAACACATAATTTACATATACAGATCTTATTAGGGTTCGGAATATTACAGTAATTCCATGTCTTATATTTAATTGGGACATTATATGGTAGAAGGATTGAATTGTACGGTAACTATTCACTGAAAAGTTCTTTAGTGATTAATGTTGAAATCTATATTATCTGAAAAGTCGTTGATCGCTAAGGGGCTTACCCTTATTGTAGAATAAATGTTATTTATTTAAATGAATTAAATAGTTTAATTTATTTATTTAAATAAGATTAGAATTGTTCTAATTGATTTATTCACAACTGGTTTAATATGGAGAACCTAAAGGGGCACACCGCAAAAGAAAAATATTTATTTAAGAAGTAAATGGCATAATTGTAATAATAAGTTAAGTGTATTTAATTTAATCTATGAAGATAGAATAAATTAAATAACTTAATATTTATTATTTAATATTTTTAAAATATTAAATATAAATTAATAAGAAGAGTCTTATTATTATTACTATTAGTATTATTTAATTCCTAATAGGGATTGAGAATTAATTAATAGAAGTACTCTCTCATGAATTCCTAATTAGATTAGGAGTTTAATTTAATTAAAGGAGTTTAATTAGAATAGAAACCCTAATCCTAAATAGTTTAGGGAGGGTTTTCCTACATCTATAAATAAGAGAAGTCTTATCATAGATTAGGGTTACACACTCTTGCATAACAATTGTGGAGAGTACTTATAATTTTTATAGAGATAGAAACTAGGGTTTTGCCAACACCCATGTTCTTGAACAAGTATTATTCCTTGGTGGATCACCTTTAGAGGCCAAACACTTGGGTGGCTAACGTTGATCAAAGGAAGGAATTTAATCGGTGGAATTCAAGGAGAACGCGAAGGAATTGGAGGTGAACTTGTACCTGAGGAAGCTAGAATTCTACAAGGGTATAATTTTTATTCTCCATTTCTTTCGTTTAATTAATAATTGTGCATAAAGAAAGATCATGTTAATGGTTTGTATAAAATTTTAAAATCTGATTTTATCGTGCTTCCGCTTTATTTATGTAATTTGATTGCATGTTCGCGTTATACAAACCTAACAACATGGACCACAAAAGTCTAAAATATATCTTCACATAGAAGGAGTTGAACGTGAAACACTTAAGATGATTAGAGTTAATCAAGGATTATAAGTGTAAGATTTTGTATCACCTGGGTAAGGTAAACGTGGTTACCGATGCCTAAGAAGAAAAAGTAGGAAGAAATTGTTAACATTGACAATACAAGAGGAGTTGATAAAAGAAATAGCGAGAATATAATTAGAAGTGAAGCATCTGAAGGAGTCGGAAGAAAAGTTGTTTTCGATGGAAGCTCGTCCAACTTTACTGGACCGAGTAAAAGAAACACAAATCAAAAATGAAGAATGTGATAGGGGTAAGGAAGAAAATCTCAGAAGGGGAAGATATTAAATTTAAAATAAATAATAAAGGATTCGTAAGATTTGAAGGAGGAATTTGAGTACCGTTAGTTCCAGAATTACTAAAGGAAATTTTACAGGAGGCCATAATTCAACTTCTTCGATTCATCTGGGTAGTATGAAGATGTATCAAGATCTTCGTCAACTTTATTGGTGATCAAACATAAAAAGAAAGGTTATAGAATACGTTAATAGATGCCTGACATGTCAGAGACATCAAAGATTAAGCGATTTACTACAACCATCGGAGAATTTCAGGATGAAAGTGAGAACACGTTACGATGAATTTCGTGATTTAATTTAGAATAGTTGGCTAAGTTGGATATCAAAGAAGTTGTAACGAGACATGGAGTGCTGATATCGATTGTGTCGAATCGGGATCTGCGCTTCACGTCAAATTTTTGGAAGAGTCTTCAAGAGATAATGGGGACGTAGTTGAGGTTGTATACAACGTATCATCCTCAGACATACGAGCAAAATGAATGAATGATTCAAACATTAAAAGATATGTTCAGAGCTTATGTGATGGATTTTAAAGGAAGTTGGGGTGATCATCTACCGTTGGTAGAGTTTGCGTATAATAATAGTTATCACGCAAGTATAGGCATGTCGCCTTACGAAGCCCTGTACGGGAGGGAATGATTGGAAGAATTAAAGGACTATAGATAATATAGTTACTAATGTGTGATGAGGTAACAAGAGGTTATTTGTGACAGCCCCAAAATAGGTCCATACAACCCATTTTGAGTCGCAAATTACATTCTACAAAATCTAAATATAAATACCAACTTTCTTATTTACAACTATAAAACTGTCGTGCAAAACATGACATCATATAAACTATGAGTTTCAATACAAATGTTTGTACCGCATCTAGTACAACAATATACACACCAAATCTTAAATTTTCAATACAATTATTTTCACACTATCTTATACGTTATTGAGATATATTTCTACAGTCTCAGACCATCACTCCATTCCGCGGCTAGTCCCAGCTACACTCTCATTCTTATTACCTGAAAGGAATTGTGAAGCAAAAGAGTGAGCACAAATAGTCCAGTAAAGAATAGCATGACTAAGATAATGAAGAATAATTTATCTTTAGCCTTCAAAAGTAATAAATCAGAGATTTAAAGATGTTATAAGTGTTTCAACAACTACAGCGGAACAAACAATCCATTAGAAGAGTCAAGTAGATTATAATATCTACCATCTTCTATAAGTTAAAGGTTCACCGCCAATATTTTATCCTTGTAACGCCAATCAATAATTCAACAGTTTATCTTTGCATTACGGGCCAAATATATTTATTTATAACACCATCGGTCATGATCATGTCAAATGCCAGTTTATCTTTACACTAAGGGCTAAAGAGAACTTTCACCACAAGTCTTTGTCTATAATATCAAAGGTCATGATTATACAGATACACAGTTCCTAGTCATAATCATGTCACGCCAGTTCATCTTTGCACTACGGGCCAAAGAGAACTATCACCCGCAATTTAAGTCTGAAGATGATGACAATGATATAAAAATAAATACAGTGATATCAAGGATAAATATTAAAGACTTGTAATTAAATTTATCTAGTGTCGAAGATTGTCCAAATTGCCAACATGATATCCAGAAATTCGATGATAACTCAAGAATAAAATAAAGTTCACGATTCAACTATAACGTATAAAACGAAATGGAAAGATTCAGGTGAAAAGATATTTAAATGAAGCACGTATAAGTGCAATAGGAAGATTTAGGTGAAAAGATATTAGATGAAACACAAACTATTAAGGATATTCTACTAATTTCAGGGATTTTCACCATTTAACAATAAGGTTATGCAAAAAAACAATAATTTCTTACCATAAATGGAGAAATATGAAAGAAAACAATATCCTTTGACGAGTACAAAAGAAATGATATCCCATATGAGTATGAAAGAAAATACGAAACTGCAAATGGATTTTCACACGTTATGCGGTAATCCGCGTAGACAGATCATTTTCACAAAAGACTAATAAGGAATAAATATGAAGGGTTATTCACCACGCATGCGATAGTCCACGGTAGACAGGTTATTCTCACAAATTAATACGTAATGAATACGAAAGGTTATTCACCATGCATGTAGTAATCCACATAGACAGGTTATTCCCATAATTTAATAAGGAATGAACAATCCATTTAAGATTCATATGAACAGTACTTTGACATGAATAGTACTCTGGCATAAATAGTACTCTGACATGAATAGTACTCTGATATAAAAAATTCAACACGGCAGAATATTCAAGTGAAATGATATTAGATGAAGCGTAAACCACAAGAAATTTTTAATCATTTCAGGAATTATAGAAGCAATACTTACTATAGTAAGTTTAGATTTAGGAGTATGAAAGAAAGTGATATTCCTTATAAAAGAAAATGATATCTCTTACCTTAGTAGGAGACTAGATTTGACTTGCTAAATCGGAGATTAACTTGAAATTTTTTGACTCTTTTGCAACAATCATAGTATCCTTACACTCAAAAAAAATACTCACAATATTTAGAAGAGTTTTGTATTGTGATGGTGTGATTTTCTTCTGAAAGTGCCTTCCTTTTATAAGCAAAATTTAGGGGACATATAATCATGGGTCAATAGTAATCTAAGGAAGAAAAGCTTAAAGGAATCAATTGTGGGTCCCACCCATTTTTGAAGGTTTGTAAGAGTTTTGTATTATTGTGGGTCTCATTTATTTCGAAAGAAAAGTGTGCGGTGGTTTTAAGATATTCGAGGGTCCCATCTATTTGAAAGTTTGCAGAATGTGAATTATTATGGGTTCTCTGAAAAATAAATCAAACTTACAACAAACGTTTCATGACAAACCCCTTTATTTATAACAAAAATTGAACAAATAACTACCACATATCACTTATCTTTAATCAACAATTTTTCAATCTTTCAACAATTGTTCACCATCAATATTATAGACTCGCAATATTAATAACCAGACCGTTCCTAGGAAAGAGGGGGTCTTCCGTAACAAATAACGCACAATTAAATAACTCCTTTTCTTGACAGAATTTTGAGACATTGTTAATAATTCTAACTAGTCTAATAATATCATCTCATATCAAATAATTGTTAGGTCTATATATTACCCAAGCATGCAATCAAATTACATAAATAAGGCGAACGCGCGATAAAATGAATTTTAAAATTTTAATACAAACCATCACCATGATCTTTCCTTTGTTCAATTATCAATTAAAAAAAGAGGCAGAGATAGAGAATTATACTCTCGTGAATCAAAGCTTTCTTGGGTACAAGTTAACCTCCAATTCCTTCGCATTCTCCTCAAATTCCACTAATGAGATTCCTTCCTTTGATCAACGTTAACCACCCAAGTGTTTGGCCTCTAGAGATGATCCACCAAAGAAGAATAGGTATTCAAGAAGTTGGGTATTGGCAAAACCCTAGTTTCTATCTCTATAGAAATTGCAAGTACTCTCCACAATCTAATACAAGAGTGTGTAACCCTAATCTATAATAAGAGTTCTCTTATGTATAGATGTAGGAAAACCCTTCCCTAAACTATTTAGGATTAGGGTTTCAATTCTAATTAAACTCCTTTAATTAATTATACTCCTAATCCAATTAGGAATTCATGAGAGAGTACTTCTACTAATTAATTTTCAATCCCTATTAGGAATTAAATAATAGTAATAGTAATAATAATAAGACTCCTCTTATTAATTTATATTTAATATTTTTAAAAAATTAAATAATAAATATTAAGCTATTTAATTTATTCTATCTCCATAGATTAAATTAAATACACTTAACTTATTATTATAATTACGCCATTTACTTCTTAAATAAATATTTTCCTTTTGCAGTGTGACCCTTTAGGTTCTCCATATTAAACGGGTTGTGAATAAATCGATTAGAATAATTCTAATTTTATTTAAATAAATAAATTAAACTATTTAATTCATTTAATTAAATAATATTTATTCTACAACAAGGGTAAGCCCCCTTAGCGATCAACGACTTTCAAGATAATATAGATTTTAACATTAATCACAAAAGAACCTTTTAGTGAATAGTTACCGTACAATTCAATCCTTCTACCATACAATGTCCCAATTAAATATAAGACATGGAATTAATGTCAAGTCTTATTTTATTTAATTATATGTATTTTGATTTCCAAATGCACAACTCTAAATAATGTAAATTAAAACTCCTTTCTAATTTCATACAGCCTTGGCCAAGGACTACTGAGTTGTCATTTATCGAATCACATAGGACATTCACATCTTTTACTAGATATGGTAGATTCTTTATTGATCATTCACTGATCTCCATGTACAACTAATTATACCCAATCATACACTTTGATATACCCTAAAGGACTTAAGAGACATGTCAAAGTATACTTCATCATAGACAATACACTATGATGATCTCAAGTTCGAGGATCACTTGTACTACTATTACTAGAGAAATTCCTATTGACAGGCGAGTAAAACTCCATTAGGTATTCCTTAGTGAGCCACGTTCAGTGGACTTATTCTCTAATAAGCACCTACATACTTGCTTTAGTATCTCCACACAAATGATTATGAGATCAATCATCCTCTTCATAACAGTAAGCAACGTATGTACTAATCTATCCACATTCACTAATCCCCTTTTTAGTAATCCAACTATTAGGAATGATTTTAGTTTGTGAACTATCTTGAATTTAGATCATATTAGTATGATCACCATCATGATTCTAAAAACATTGCTCAAAACTATGAATTTATCACATTTTATATAACAACACAATGTAGATAAAGTAAAATGCCTTTAACACTTTTTATTAATAAATGAATAAGATTACAAAGTATATGCTACATCATATCAAATATGATTAGCTTGTGTGCATACTACTTTCAATAATACGAGTTATTGTGTCGTGACAATTATTGATTTAATAATATGAAAATACTGTGACAATTATTATGAAATAATATACAATTATCAATGTAGCAATTATTGAATCAATACTATAAAATATTGTGCAATACCGTGTGCTACTGTGGAATAACGCATTTTACTATACTTTTATCACCGGGTATTTGAATAGTTACAGATAAAAGTACCGCTGACCTTTTTTATAAATTATTAATACTGTCGTTTTTCGTATCCGAAAATTAGTCGTTATGGGTACCACCAATAATTGGTTATTTCAGCGTCGTACATTACCGAATATAATATTGGTTATTTCGGCGTCGTCGTACTTTAACAAATATAATATTCCCCGATAGAACGAATATTCTCCGACATACTGTTTATCAGATAATTTGCATATATCACTCTTAACTATAACATTATATCAATTAAACACTTTACTGTTTAGAATAATAATCATAAAAAAAAATAAACGTTTATTTCATAAAAGTCGAGGTCTTACAATCTCTCCTCCTTATGAAATTTTATCCTCGAAATTGACGTACGTACCTGGCATTTCGGAGAGGTGAGGATACCTTGCTCTCATTTTAGGTTCTAGCTCCCAGGTCATTTCCTCTATATCATGGTTTCTCCACAAAACTTTAACTTGAGGTATAACCTTTGAGTGTAGAATTTGTTCCTTCTTATCCAAGATCTTAACAGGTATCTCCTCATACATTAAATCCTCTTCTATCTCTTCTGGTTCTAATTCAATGATGTGGTTTGGGTCTTTCACATATTTACGTAACATGGATATGTGAAAAACTTTATGAACACGAGACACACTTGGCGGTAAGGCGAGTCTGTAGGCCACAGTTCCTACTCGATCGAGGATTTTAAATGGACCAATAAATCGAGGGCTGAACTTTCCTCTTTTTTAGAATCTCGTAACTCCTTTTCATGGAGCAACACGTAAGAATACATGGTCTTCGACACTGAATTCCTCGTCCCTTCGACGAAGATTAGCATAACTCTTTTGTCGATCTTGTGCTATTTGTATATGTTGTCGGATCATTTGACTCTTTTCTGCAGTTATACGTATCAACTTTGGTCCCAATAATTTAGCCTCGCCTACTTCATCCTAATATGCTGAAGAACAACACCTTCGTCCATACAACGCCTCAAAGGGAGTCATGCATATACTTGCTTGATAACTGTTGTTGTAGGAGAATTCCACCAATGGTAAGTGTTTGTCCTAACTTCCTTTGAAGTCTAGTGTGCAGAGTCTCAACAGATCTTCAAGAGTTTGAATGGTTCTTTCCGATTGCCCGTCCGTTTGGGGATGGTATGCAGAGCTGAATCGTAATTCAGTACCTATAGCTTTCTGCAAGCTAACCCAAAATTGTGAAGTGAATCTAGGGTCTTGATCAAAAACTATGGATATAGGCATGCCATGCAATCTCATAATCTCACTTATGTACATACTAGCAAGACGCTCCAATGAATAGTTTTCTCGTATAGGCAAGAAATGAGCAGACTTGGTCAATCTATCTATAATAAACCAAATTGTGTCTAAGCCTTGAGAAACCTTGGGAAGACCCGTCACGAAGTCTATACTGATGTGCTCCCATTTCCATTCTGGAATCTCAAGTGGTTGTAATGGACCCATTGGTACTTGATGCTCCGCCTTGACACATTAACAAGTTAAACACCTTGAGATAAACTCTGCGATCTCTCTTCATATTGCTCCACCAAAATGTATGTCGAAGATCACGATACATTTTGATACTTCCAAGGTGAATTACAAACGGTGTGTTGTGTGTCTCCATCATGATTTTATATTTTAAATTAGAATCGTTACGAACACACAATCTAGAGTTGACTCGAAGTATTTCTTTTTCGTCGATTCTTACTTCTGGAATAGCACCTTCTTGTACTTTCTTCTTCATATTCACCAGTTCTAGGTCTGTTACTTGAGCAGCTTTAACTTTGTCAATTAAAGTTGGTTTTACTTGTATATGTTCCATCTTCATGTGGGTTCTTGGAGTCTTTAACTCTATCTCCATCCTTTGTAAGTCACACAAAATGGGTCTTTGCGTTGTCAGTATCGCACTCGTACTTGCATAAGATCTTTTACTCAATGCGTCAACTACCATGTTTGCCTTTCTAGGATGGTATTGGATGGTATAGTCGTAATCCTTCAATAGCTCGAGCCAACGTCATTGTCGCATGTTGAGTTCTTTTTGGGTTAAGAAATATTTGAGGCTTTTATGGTCTGTATAGATTTCCACTTTCTCTCTATACAAGTAGTGTCTCCAAATCTTCAACGCGAAAATGATCGCTGCCAACTCTAGATCATGAGTAGGATAATTCCTCTCATATTCCTTAAGTTGCCGAGAGGCATAAGCTATAACTTTCCCATTTTGTATGAGAACGCAACCTAGACCTTTGTCTGAAGCATCGCTGTAGATAACAAATCCTTTTGACCCTGATGGTATTGCCAGAACAGGTGCTGAAATGAGTCTCCTCTTGAGTTCTTGAAAACTCTTCTCACATTCTCCGCTCCATTCAAATTTTGTGCTTTTTCGAGTAAGTTGAGTTAATGGAATGGAAATTCGAGAAAATCCTTCTACGAGCCTCCGATAATAACCAGCTAGGCCCAAAAAGCTTTGTACTTCGGTTACTGACTTAGGTTGTTCCTAATTTGATAACGCTTCAATCTTTGTTGGGTCAACTAATATTCCATGGTTAGAGACCACGTGACCAAGGAATGCTACTTCCTCAAGCCAGAACTCTAATTTCTTCAAATTGGCATATAGCTTATTTTTACGAAGCTTTTGGAGTATCAACCTCAAGTGTTGCTCATGATCTTCACGACATTTGGAGTATATGAGGATGTCATCAATAAAGATAACTACGAAATGATCCAAATATTCCTTGAATATTTGGTTTATCATATCCATGAAGGCAGTAGGAGCATTAGTCAATCCGAAAAACATGACTAGGAATTCATAATGCCCGTATCAAGTTTTGAAGAAAGTCTTTAGAATACCATCAGCTTTAACTTTCAACTGATGATATCCAGAACGGAGGTCGATCTTTGAAAAGAATTGTGCACCTTGTAACTGGTTGAACAAGTCATCAATGCGAGGTAACGGGTACCTATTTTCAATGGTGACATGGTTTAACTCTCGATAGTTAATGCAAAGTCTCATACTTTCGTCTTTCTTCTTTACGAATAAAACAGGAGCACCCCAAGGCGATGTACTTGAACGTATGAAACTGGTATCTAACAACTCTAGTAGTTGGACTTTTAACTCCTGAAGTTCAATAGGAGCAATTCGATATGGGGTCTTGGAAATGGGTTTTGTATTGGGTTTAAGGTTAATATAAAATTCGATTTTGCGGTCTGGGGGTAGGCCAGGAAGTTCTGTAACACCCCCAAATTCAGGTACCAATACCTCGAATCTGGTGCTCACGATAAAGTACATTCATACACCTCTAAACAACATAAATCAACTAGTGCGGAATAAATAAACATATGTTGTTCATTATAAAAGGTTTACTATGGTCCCAAGGTCTATAACCTTAAACAATTGCAGCGCAGAATACATTAATAATACAAAACAATTCCACGATTACATAACGGGATAGTACATATAACTATTCCTTAAGCTTCTCTTTGCCCTTGTCCTTCTTGGAACTCTCCGGCTTAACTGCAATAGGTTCATGATATAGCAAGGGTGAGCAACTACTTTGCTCAGCAAGTTTAAAATGAATAACGGAGATACATCATGAATGAATGAGAATAATAATAATCGCGTAATTCAACAATTTAAGAACATTGAAGAGATAGCTGACAATATAATCAAAGTTCAAATGAAATAATGAATATTGATTATTTACTGTTGAGTGGTCTAATCGACCATGAACTTTTTGGCCCCAAGAATCAATTATTCAACTGACTCTTTTAGAAGCTGGCCCATCAGTAGTACGTGAGGGGATCAGCCTCCTGTACCCTATGTATATGCATAACATTTAACTCTGACTGCATCGAATAGCCGACACATTAAAATCCCCTAATAAGGGTTACTCTCTCAGTCTAAGAATCCGTACCAACAATCGGTTTGGATAGCTTTTAAAATAAGAACTTGTACATGTCTAGCCGAAACAATGGCGTAGACTATTTCCTTAAACAGTTCATGAATGAAGAACTTAAACATTTCACGGTCTAACAACAGATCATGAATTCAAATGCACAAGGTGCGAATATTAATAATTATCCTTGATGTTGAGTAATTTACAATAATTAACCCACTAATATAATTTGAAGTAACAACTCGATTTGAGCTATGAAACTTGCAATGATATACAACATTTGTATAAAATAGGAAACTTGCTCAAATAAAAATAGTTGAGTAAGGAACTTGCAATAATATAGAATGATTGTTCAATCAATAAATAACTCGCACAATAAATAAAAATTGTACGGTTGAGAAAACCTGCCCAATATTAAATTGAGTTAAGGTAAGGAAACTTGCACAACATATACCTGTTTGCACGAAGTAAGAATAGTGCATAAGGTTTAGAAACTTGCACAACATATACCTGTTTGCACGAAATAACAATAATGCATAAGGTTTAGAAACTTGCCTGATGCACTGCTACAATATTACAACACACGCTCCTTAATATCCTACACAATTAAGTACATATTCACATAATAATTAGTCACATACTGGATACCAGATAATGGTTTATACTACTTTGTAATGTTTCATTCTTTGGTTAAACATAGTTATGCAGAAATAACATCTTTAATAAATAGACGTGAGCGACTTGTACAGTTTGTCCTATGGATCAATCCAACACTCTACTGCCTGTTAGGACAGTTCTACCATCGGTAGGCCAAAGGGTTCGGCACCTTACTCAACAGATGCCGAACGGGACCCTACAGTTCATCCATAATTTAGAAATAGTACAAAGTACATCTATTAGCTGATTCGGGGATGTGTGAGGTCTTACCGACCCTCTGTCGACATGGCTTTGGCTTCTGTTCTAGGTCAGAACCGTACGTAGTCCGAGGATCCCTTCGGGATCGGATGTGCCTTGAGTCTGGCTTCGAGAGCCAGAGGATCGGGTCTCATTATTATTCTAAGACTTCGGTTTCGGGGTATGATTTAGGAAGTTGAGTCCGAGCCGTACAGATACCAGGGGTTTGACTTTGGGATATGACTTCGGAAGTTGAGTCCGAGCCGTACAGATACCAGGGGTTCGGCTTCGGGTCAAGTATCGAACTAAATCCGGAGCAAAGGCTACGGCCTTTGGGTTCGACGATCTTACTCTGCGATGGCCGAATGGAACCCTACGATCGGCAAGGTTCACTCTACTTACAATCCATCGAAGATTAGGAGCATTTCTCATAATAGTTCCTGGCACATCCTTTGGGCCAGTTAAATCTAAGGTTAGATAGGGATTGGAATATACTTCGGGTCTGGCCGACCCTTCTGCCGACATAATCTTGGCTTCAGCTCCAGGTCGGAGCCTTACGTAGTTCGGGAATCACTTCAGGGTCGGACGTGAATTGGGTTTGGCTTAGGGAATCTCTTCGGGAAGCCAAAGGTTTGGGTCTCGCTGAAGTTTTGAGACTTCGACCTCGAAGATCAGGTTCAGGCATTACTGACACTAGGGGTTCGGGTCTGACAACTGTTCTCATACAAAGGTCCCGCTTCAGATTCCACTTCAAAAACCATTCCACAGCCTGGGGTCGGGTAACTAATCTTACCTAACCCCGATGCCTAGGTCCAAGAGTTCGGCGGGTGGCGGACCTCATCGGGTGACTTCGGTCCTTCCGATACTACTAGGTAATGAGGATAGGTTCATAAGTGTGACTCTGTTTTTAATCCATTAACCGATGCTATGAAGCCTGTGGTTCCTATACAGTCACTCTAGGGTTCAAAGTTAGCATTATCACTAGTCATGCTTTACCCATCTTTTACAGACTCAATTAGAAGAATACTAACAGAACCGGGAAAAACTAATGCTTGGAAAAAAAATCAGGATCTCACCTCTTTGCAGCTTCGTTTCACTCCTTCCAGACTTTACTCGTCTCTTCGACCGGCGAGGGCTCCTTCTCACGGATACTCTTCTTCTTTTTCAAGCAAGCTAGGCAGCTCTCTCTCTCTCTCTACTTGTTATCAGCTGATGGTTTGAATGGATGAGCTAGAAGGAGGCAAGTGAGGGTGGCCTTCCTCTCTACAGCTCTCTCTTCTCTCTTTCTTCAAATTACAATGGGAGAGAAGGGATTAGCTTAATGGCTTTGGAGGAGATAAAGCAGCGGGAGGAGCCTAGGAGAGTGGGTGGGAGTAAACAAGGTGGTGGGTTCATCACCCAACGAGAATGTTGGAAAAAGAATTTCAAGGCATTGAGCTTACAAAATTAAGCATGTTGCCGACCACTCTATCTCTACTCCCTCATTTGATTGGTTAATGGGTTAAGTTGGTTCCCTCTTGGAGTAACATGCAAAAATAAATACACAAATACACCAAAAAGATATCCGAATGCTCCTACTTTTGTACCCAATTTGGTAAATAACTCTACCCAAAATTATAATGGGTACTCCCATAAATTATTGGGACGTATAAAAATAATTATTACGGGATTTGTTCATTTATTCGGAATACCCATATAATACATTTCAGACACGGATAAAATCACGTATCAGCTCAAATAAAACTTCCGACGCTTGGAAAATTATTCGTTCGCATACACACATTAATGAAATTATTCCAAATTAAAAAAGACGTAAAATATTATAGCGTGAATAGTGCCTCGGGAAACGTGCCCCGTGAATAGTGATTTAGCGACGCTACGCGAAATCAATTATTCACTTAAACAAAACTATAACACGTAAAATTTCATGCATTCACATAATCCAGGTTGTCACACAACCTTTAAACAAGCAACACAAAGTAATATTAATAAAATATAACATACTCATTAATATTCAAAAGTGAAATTACAAGGCGAATCCAAAATTCCCGGTCGTTACAAGTTCTTTGGGAAATACGTCAGGAAACTTATTAACAACAGAAATGTCATTCAAATCTGACATATTTTTGTTTAAATCAGTAACATGAGCTAAGAAAGCTTGACATCCATTTTCCAATAAATGAATGGCTTTGTGGCTAGAAATGATAGTTATTGATTTCAACGATTTGGTTGCTTGAATTCGCGTAACAGGTTGATTAGGAATATGAAAACTAACGACCTTACGAAAACAATTAATTTTTTTTAGCATGATGAGTAGTTAACCAATCAATTACTAAAATCACCTCAAATTCATGTATTTCCAAAGAGATGAGATCAACGGGTAAGGTGAGGGTGCCGATTTAAATTAAACAAGATTTATAAACAGATAAGTTAAAATCCATTTTCTCAAGAGTCAAGTTTAAACATTGAGCATAAGTAGATGAAATAAAAGAGTGGGTAGAACCAGTATCTAATAAGGTATAGACTTCACAAGAGTTTATGATTAGTTTACCGGTTATGGCTTCATCTGGTTTCCACGCATTTTGAGAGGTTACAACAAAAGCTTTCCCCTGAACCGTAGTCTTTGACTTGTCTGTAACAGCCTTTAGTGTCATCATTACAGTTGGACTTGATTTTGCTGCATGACAATATCGAGCTATGTGGCCTTCCTTTCCACAATTTTAACACACATAGGATGGCGGCTGTGTACAGTTTGGACTGATGTGTCCCTCCTTTTCACTCCTGTAACATATGACTGGTGGTCATTCTCCTCCCCTCGAAACAGGTACTAGTGTCGGTACTGATGCTTGTGCCTTTTCATGATTATTGTTGAATCTTCTCTTCTCGAAATTGTTGCCACTTGACTCACTTCTCCTATTATCTGGGCCAAGATTACCAAGTGGTTACCATTTCTGGCGTGGTGATTCCCTCCTCGTTGGTTATCATTATTTCGATGATTGTTGCCGCTGTAATTTCTCTCTCGATGTTGGGTGTTGTCTCCTGGTTGTAGTATTTCTTTCTCTCGTTATACCAATTGAGCCCTATCCACGATATCTGAATATAGACAAATTTTATGAGAAATAAGATGTTGACAAATTTCAGGTTTTAAACCTCATAAAAATATTCATGTCATCCGTTCCTCATTTTCTACCAAATGAGGCACAAATTGAGACAGTTCGACAAACTTGGCTTCGTACTGCGATATGATCATGTTGTTTTGCTCCAGTTTAATAAATTCCACTTCCTTCATATGGTGAATACGCTCTGAAAAATACTTTTCGTTAAATAATTCTTGAAACTCCACCCAGGACACCTCGAGTGTCGAGTGATGGGTACGCTTTACTGACTACCACTAGTGATCTACTTCTCCTTGTAACATAAATGTAGCGAAGGGAACCTTTTGATTATCAACGCAACACAAAACATCAAAAATCTTTGTCATCTGTTTGAGCCGTGCTTTTGCCTTGAGTGAGTCTGACTTTTCAAGAAATTCAGGTTGTCTTAACTCTTTGAACTGCTTGGCAGTGACCATTTGTACATTACCAGTGTTTCCACCAGTATTATAGGCAGGAGCTCTTCTCGCTTGGTTCTGCATGAATTGCATGAAATTCTGAAAAAAATCATCATTCATCATGTTGTTAGCATCATGATTTTCTGAGTTTGCAGCAGTATTATTTGTACCTTTCTGATTCTCAGCCACAATTGTCTCATAGTGGATTTCTTGATTTTTAGATGTCATTCTGAAATGTGATCACAAAATAAAGATTAGTTAAAGAAATTGACATGTCACAACTTGTCCCTATATCCAAATAGACTAATTAATTAATAAAATAGCTTAAGTAGGACACACTAGCGAAAGATTTACTCGTCTCTCTTGTGAGACCCCTACTATTATGAAATAAAAGTTTATTTTTTTATGATTATTATTCTGATTAGTAAAGTGTTTAATTGATAAATTGTTATAGTTAAGGGTGTTATATGCAATTTATTAGATAAACAGTATGTCGGGGAATATTTTTTTTGTCGGAGAATATTCTTTTTGTCGGGGAATATTATATTCGGTAAAGTACAACAACGCCGAAATAACAAATTATTGGTGGCCCCATAACGATTAATTATCGCATACAAAAAATGACAGTATTAATATTTTATAAAAGCTGGTCAACGGTACTATTATCTGCAACTGTTGAAGTACTCGGTACTAAAAGAATGTAGCACACGATATTCTACAGTAGCACACAGTATTGCATAGTATTTTATATTATTGATTCAATAATTGTTATAGTGATAATTGCATAGTATTTGTCACGGTATTTTCATATTATTAAATCAATAATTGTCATGGCACAGTAACTCATATTATTTGATATCATATGATATTATTAGATCAGTTAGCATTATTAACAATGTCTAGAAGTTCTGTTCATAAAAAGGGTTATTTAATTGTGCGTTGTTTGTTACAGAAGGCCCCCTCTTTTCTGAGAATGATTTGGTTGTTAATATTGTGAGTCTATAATATTAATAGTGAATAATTCTTGAAAGATTCAAAATGTGTTGATTAAAGATAAGTGATATATGGGAGCTATTTGCTCAATTTTTGGGGCTTGTCATGAAGCGTTTGTTGTAAGTTTAGCTAATTATTCCCTGGGCCCCACTTGCTAATTTTTTAAAACGTCGGTAGAAAAGGTTAATTCAGTTTTTATTTTTTTATTATTATAATAGTAATAAAATAGAAAACTTTTTTATATAAAACAGAAACTTTTATAAAGTTATTTGTTTTATTTGATTATTATTAGAATATATTATATTATATATAAAGTTATTTATTTTATTCGATTATTATTAGAAATATTATATTTTATTCAAATAGTGTATTGCATAGTACCCTGCTGTTTTCTTATAAATAGGGAGGGTTAACATAAGAAAATTCACAACTTTCTTTCTTATACTTCATCTCTCTCTCTCTAAAATTTTTAAGTTCTCTAAGTGTGCTAGGTTATTGTGAATATTTCTTTTGAGTATAAGGATACTCTGAATGTTGCAAATACAGCAAGATATTCTCAAGATACTCTCCTGCGTACCTATTAGATCTAGTTTCCTACTAAGGTAACGGTTTTATTTCTTTCATACTCGTATGTAATATCATTTGCTTTCATATTCGTAAGTGATATTATTTTACTTCATACTCATAAGGGTTGTTATTTATTCCTAATTAATCTGTGGGAATAACTTGTCCGTGCGAATTATCGCATGTCTAGTGAATAACCCTTTGTATTCATTCCTTATTAATCTGTGGAAATAACTTGTCCGTGCAAATTATCGCATACCTGATGAATAGCCCTTCGTATTCATTCTTTATTAATCTGTGGGAATAACCTGCCCGTGCGGATTATCGTATGCCTGATAAATAGTCCTTCGTATTCATTCTTTATTAAGTTGTGAAAATGATCTGTCTAAGCGAATTACCGCATGACAGGTGAAAATCTATTCGCAGTTTCGTATATTCATTTATACTCGTATAGGATATCATTTATTTTGTATTGTTCAAGGGATATCGTTTTCTTTCATATTTCTCCATTTATGATAAGAAATTATTGTTTGTTTCCATAACCTTATTATTAAATAATGAAAATCCTTGAAATTAGTAGAATATCCTTAATAGTTTATGCTTCATCTAATATTTTTCACTTGAATCTTTCCATTTTGTTTTACACGTTATAGTTGAATTGTGAACTTTATTCTTGAGTTATAATCGAATTTTTCGATATCATGTTGGCAATTTGGACAATCTTCGACACTAGATAAATTTAATTACAAGTTTCTAATATTTATCCTTGATATTAGTGTATTTATTTTTATATCATTGTCATCATCTTCATACTTAAATTGTGGTGATAGTTCTCTTTGGCCCGTAGTGCAAAGATGAACTGGCGTGACATGATTATGACCATAAACTATGTATCGGTATAATCATGACCTTTGGTGTTACAGACAAAGACTTGTGGTGAAAGTTCTCTTTGGCCCGTAGTGCAAAGATGAATTGGCACTTGGCATAATCATGATCGATGGTGTTATAAATAAATATCTTTGGCCCGTAGTGCAAAGATAAACTGTTGAACATTAATTATTGATTGGTGTTACAGGGATAAAATATTGGTGGTGAACCTTTAACTTGTAGAAGACAACAGACATTATGGTTTGCTTGACTTTTCTAATGGATTGCTTGTTCCACTGCAGTTGTGGTTGAAACACTTATAATATTCTTAAAATCTCTGATTTGTCACTGTTGAAGGCTAAGGATAATTTATTATTTATTATCTTAGTCATGATATTCTTTACTAGGCTATTTGTGCTCACCCTTTTGCTTCACAATTCCTTTCAAGTAATAAGAATGAGAGTATAGCTAGGACTAACCGGGGAATAGAGTGATGGTCCGAGACCGTAGCAATATCTCAATACTTTATAAGATAGTGTGGCAATAAATGTATTGAGAACTTAAGTTGGGTGTGTATATTATTGTATTAGATATGGTACAACATTTGTATCGGAATTCACAGTTTATGTGATGTCGTATTTTGCACGACAGTTTTATAATTATAAATTAGAAAATTTGTATTTGAATTTTGTAGAATGTAATTGGTGACTCAAAATAGGTTGTATGGACCTATTTTGGGGCGTCATAGTTAGTATCAGACCTTAGGGATATGATCTCTGGTGGCGATCTGGGATTAGAACTAGGAGGGGAGAGATGAGTAAATCCTTCGCTAGTGTGTCCTACCTAAGTTATTTTGTTATTTAATTAGTTAGTTCGGTCGTAGGGACAAGATATGGCATGCCAATTTATTTAACTAATCTTTGTTTTGTGATCTCATTTCAGAATGACATTTGAAAATCAAGAGATCCACAATAAGACAATTGTGACTGAGAATTAGGAAGCTACAAATAATACTGCTGCAAACTCAAAAAATCATGATGCTAACAACAAGATGAATGATGAATTTTTCCAAAATTTCATGCAATTCATGCAGAACCAGGTGAGAAGAGCTCTTGCCTATAATACTGGTGGAAACGCGGGTAACGTATGAATGGTCACTGCTAAGCAGTTCAAAGAGTTAAGACCACCTAAATTTCTTGAAAAGCCAGACCCACTCAAGGTAGAGGCGTGGCTCAAACAGATGACAAAGATATTTGATGTTCTGCATTGCGCTGATAATCAAAAGGTTCCATTTGCTACATTTATGTTACGAGGAGAAGCAGATCATTGGTGGGAGTCTGTAAAGCGTACCCATCACTTGGCAGTCGAGTTATCCTGGGTGGAGTTCCAGGAATTGTTTAACGAAAAGTATTTCCCAAAGAGTATTCTCCATATGAAGGAGGTGGAATTTATTAAACTAAAGCAGAACAACATGACCGTATCTTAGTCCGAAGCCAAATTTGTCGAGCTGTCTCAATTTGTGCCTCAATTGGTAGACAATGAGGAACAGATGATGCAAATATTTTTATGAGTTTTGAAACCTGAAATTCGTCAACATCTTATTTCTCATAAACTTTGTCTATATTCAGATATCGTGGATAGGGCTCAATTAGAAGAACGAGAGAAAGAAACATTGCAACTAGAAAGAAATTACGATAATAATCGTAATGGTGGCAACAATCATCGAAATAATGATAAACAACGATGGGGGAATCACCATGTCAGAAATAGTAACCACTTCGGTGGTAATCCTAGCCCAGATAATAGGAAAAGTGAGTTAAATGGCAACAATTTCAAGAAGAGAAGATTCAACAATAACCATAGAATCATCATCAGCACCAGTACTAGTTTCGAGGGGAGGGAAACAACCACCAATCAGATATTACAGGTGCGAAAAGTAGGGACACATCAGTCCCAACTATACATTGCCGCCATCCAAGGTGTGCTATAATTGTGGAAAGGAAGGCCACATAGCTTGAGTTTGCCATGTAGTAAAATCAAGTCCAACTATAATGATGACACCAAAGGCTGTTACGGATAAGTCAAACCCTATAGTTCAGGGGAGAGCTTTTGCCGTAACCTCTCAAAAGGCATGAAAACTAGATGAAGTCATAACCGGTAAGCTAATTATAAACTCTTACGAAGTTTATACCTTATTAAATACTGGTTCAACCTACTCTTTTATTTCATTTGCTTGTGCTCAACGTTTAAACTTAACTCATAAGAAATTAGATTTTGACTTATCTGTTGAAACTCTGTTAGGAGAGACCTTTATTACATCCACTGTTTATATATCTTGTTTGATTCAAATCGGCACCATCACCTTACCCGTTGATCTCATCTCTTTGGAAATCATGAGTTTGATACAATTTTAGGAATTGATAGGTTAACTACTCATCATGCTAAAATTGATTATTTTCGTAAGGTCATTAGTTTTCATATTTCTAATCAACCTGTTATGCAAATTCAAACAACCAAATCATTGAAATCAAAAACTGTCATTTCTAGCCACAAAGTCATTCGTTTATTGAAAAACGGACATCAAGTTTTCTTAACCTATGTAACTGATTTAAACAAAAATACGTCAAATTTGAATGATACTTTTGTTGTTAATAAGTTTCCTAACATATTTCCCGAAGACCTTCCTGGCCTACCCTCAAACCGCAAAATCAAAATTTGTATTGACCTTGAACCCGGTACAAAACCCATTTCTAAGACCCCACATCGAATGGCTCCTATTGAACTTCAGGAGTTAAAAATCCAACTACAAGAGTCGTTAGATACCGGTTTTATCTCTCCAAGTACATCTCCTTGGAGTGCTCCTGTTTTGTTCGTAAAGAAGAAAGACAAGAGTATGAGACTTTGCATTGACTATTAGGAGTTAAACCATGTCCCCATCAAAAATAGGTACCCATTACCTCGCATTGATGACCTGCTCGACCAGTTACAAGGTGCTCAATTCTTTTCAAAGATCGACCTCCGTTCTGGATATCATCAGTTGAAAGTTAAAATTGATGACATTCCAAAGACTGCCTTCAAAACTCGGTATGGGCATGATGAATTCCTAGTCATGTCTTTCGGATTGACTAATGCTCTTGTTACCTTCATGGATATGATGAACCAAATATTTAAGGAATATTTGGATCATTTCGTGGTTGTCTTTATTGATGACATTCTCATATACTCCAAAAGTCATGATGATCATGAGCGATATTTACGGCTAATACTCCAAAAGCTTCGGGAAAATAAGCTACATGCCAAGTTGAAGAAATGCGAGTTCTGACTTAAGGAAGTAGCATTCCTTGGTCACGTGGTCTCTAAACATGGAATATCAGTTGACCCGACAAAGATTAAAATAGTATCAAATTGGGAACAACCTAAGTTAGTAACCGAAGTACGAAGCTTTTTGGGCCTAGCTGGTTATTAGCAGAGGTTCATAGAAGGATTCTCTCAAATTTCCATTCTATTAACTCAGCTTACTTGGAGAAGCACAAAATTCGAATGGAGCGAGGAGAGAAGAGTTTTCAAGAACTCAAGAGAAACTTATTTTAGTACCTGTTTTGGCAATACCATCAGGATCAGAAGTATTTGTCATCTACATTGATGCTTCAGGAGAAAGACTAGGTTGCGTTCTCATGCAACATGGAAAAGTTATAGCTTATGCGTCTCGACAACGCAAGGAATATGAGAGGAATTATCCTACTCATAATCTGGAGTTAGCAGCAGTCATTTTCGCGTTGAAAATTTGGAGACACTACTTGTATGGGGAGAAGGTGGAAATCTATACCGACCATAAAAGTCTCAAATATTTCTTCACCCAAAAGGAACTTAACATGCGACAACGAAGTTGGCTCGAGCTGTTGAAAGATTATGACCATACCATCCAATATTGTCCTAAAAAGGCGAACGTGGTAGTTGACACATTAAGTAGAAGATCATATGCAAGTACAAGTGCGTTACTGTCAACGCAAAGACCCATTTTGTATAATTTACAAAAGATGATGATAGAGTTAAAGACTCCAAGAACCCACGTGAAGATGGCATATGTGCGAGTGGAACCAGCTTTAATCAATAAAGTTAAAGATACTCAAGTTACAGACCCTAAGTTGATGAATATGAAGAAGAAAGTACAAGAATATGTTATTTTAGAAGCAAGAATAGATGAAGAAGGGATACTATGAGTCAACTTTAGACTTTGTGTTCCTAATGAATCTAATTTGAAATATAGAATCATGATGGAGACACATAATACACCGTTTGCAATCCACCATAGAAGTACCAAAATGTATCGTGATCTTCGACATACATTTTGGTAGAGCAATATGAAGAGAGAGATCACAGAGTTTATCTCAAGGTGTTTAACCTGTCAACGTGTCAAGGCGGAGCATCAAGTACCAAGGGGTCCATTGCAACCACTTGAGATTCCAGAATGGAAGTGGGAGCACATCAACATGGATTTCGTGACAGATCTTCCTAAGGTTTCTCAAGGCTTAGACGCAATTTAGGTTATTGTAGATAGATTGACCAAGTCTGCTCATTTCTTGCCTATACGAGAAAACTATTCACTGGAATGTCTTGCTAGTATGTATATAAGCGAGATTGTGAGATTGCATGGCATGCCTGTATCCATAGTTTCTAATCGAGATCCTAGATTCACTTCACAATTTTGGGTCAGCTTGCAGAAAGCTATGGACACAGAATTACGATTCAGTTCTGTATACCATCCACAAACAGACGGACAATCGGAAAAAACCATTCAAACTCTTGAAGATCTGTTGAGACTATACGCACTAGAGTTCAAAGGAAGTTGGGACAAACACTTACCATTGGTGAAATTCTCCTACAACAACAGTTATCAAGCAAGTATATGTATGACTCCCTTTGAGGCATTGTATGGACGAAGATGTCGTTCTTCAGCATGTTGGGATGAAGTAGGCGATGTAAAATTGTTGGGACCAGAGTTAATACATATGACTGTAGAAAAGATTCAAATGATCCGGCAACATATACAAACAACACAAGATCGACAAAAGAGTTATGTTGTCTTCATCGAAGGGACGAGGAATTCAGTGTCGGAGACCATGTATTCTTACGTGTTGCTCCATGGAAAGGAGTTACGAGATTCAGAAAGAGAGGAAAGCTCGACCCTCAATTTATTGGTCTATTTGAAATCCTTGATCGAGTAGAAACTTTGGCCTATAGACTCGCCTTACCCCCAAGCATGTCTCGTGTTCATAACGTTTTTCACATATCCGTATTACGTAAATATGTGAAAGGCCCAAACCACATCATTGAATTAGAAACAGACGAGATAGTAGAGGATTTAACGTATGAGGAGGTACTTGTCAAAATCTTAAAGAAGAAGTAACAAACTCTACGCTCAAAGATTATACCTCAAGTCAAAGTTTTATGGAGAAACCATGATACAGAGGAAAGGACCTGGGAGTTAGAATCTGAAATGAAGGTCAGACATCCTCACCTTTTTCGAAATGCCAGGTACGTACGTTAATTTCGAGGACGAAATTTCATAAGGCGGGGAGATTGTGAGACCCCGACTATTATGAAACAAAAGTTTATTTTTTTTATGATTATTATTCTGATTAGTAAAGTGTTTAATTGATAAATTGTTATAGTTAAGGGTGTTATATGCAATTTATCAGATAAACAGTATGTCGGAAAATATTCTTTTTGTCGGGGCATATTCTTTCTGTCAGGGAATATTATATATTCAGTAAAGTATGACGGCGCCGAAATAACCAATTATTGGTGGGCCTCATAACGATTAATTGTCGGATAGGAAAAATGATAGTATTAATATTTTCTAAAAACTGGTCAACAATACTATTATCTGCAAGTGTTGAAGTACCAGGTAATAAAAGAACAGTAGCACACGGTATTCCACAGTAGCACACGGTATTGCACAATATTTTATATTATTGATTCAATAATTGCTACAATGATAGCTGCATAGTATTTGTCACAATATTTTCATATTTTTAAATCAATAATTATCACAGCATAGTAACTCATATTATTTGATATGATATGATATTATTAGATCAGTTAGCATTATTAACAATGTCTAGAAGTTCTGTCAAGGAAATGGATTATGTAATTGCACACTGTTTGTTACAGAAGGCCCCCTCTTTTCTGGGAACGTTCTGGTTGTTAATATTGTGAGTCTATAATATTAATGGTGAATAATTGTTGAAAAATTAAAAATGTGTTGATTAAAGATAAGTGATATATGGGAGTTATTTACTTAATTTTTGGGTTTGTCATGAAGCGTTTGTTGCAAGTTTGGCTAATTATTCCATGGGCCCCATTTGCCAATTTTTCAAACCGTCGATAGAAAAGGGTAATTCAGTTTTTGTTTTATTATTATTATAATAGTAATAAAACAGAAAACATTTTATATAAAACAAAAACTTTTATAAAGTTATTTGTTTTATTCGATTATTATTAGAATATATTATTTTATATATAAAGTTATTTGTTTTGTGAATTTTCCAAAAAAAAACTGTACTTGTTTTGTACCTGCTTTATATATATGTATAATTAAATAAATTATTTTCTTTCTTACTTTCTAGAAATTGTTTTTAACAATCTATTTTGTTACAATTAATATATTCACTTTATTGCGAACATACGCCTACTAAATTGCATAAATTCAATTATACAATCTACATCATCATCTCATATATAAAAAAATTATTATATGTATATTTTATTAATAATATTTCAAACAAAAATAAAAATAAAAATTTGAAAATTTCGGATTGTCACATAAACGACTAAGATCAGTCAAAGCATCTCATATTGGTTTATCAAGCAAGTCGTGAAATGCTATAGGCATGAGTTTGTCCATGAACACATGACAACCATGACTCTTCATTCCTTGCAATTTCCAACCTGTAACACACCTTGCAATGTTTGACGCATATTCATCTAGTAGTTTCAGAGACTTAATCCATGTGCACACATCTTCAACCTGCTTTTTGGATAATGTGTACCTTGCATGCAGTTTGACCATCTTACCATTAGGAGATTCATAAAGTTCTAATCCAGGATGCTTACAAATATCTTTCATGTCCAATCGTGTCCTATCATTATCTTTCGTCTTGCCCATAACATTCATCAAAACAAGCAAATAATTTTTTTTGAAATACGAATCAGCGACAGCTAATGGCATTAGGGTGTTAGCGACCGCAAGCGGTCACTAATGGTTGTCGCTGCCACGTGTCCACTTGGGCCATGTCACCCCCTGAAACTTGACATACCATGACTCAGCTTAACGACGGCAGCGATCGCTAAAAGTCGGTCGCGAATTATTGGGTCGCTAATAGTGGTCGCTGATGTCCAACTAGCGACCAGATTATATGCGACTACTATCAGTGACCGCTGTCGGTCACAGATACCTATCAGCGACCGCAGTCGGTTGCAAATACTTATTTGCGACCGTTATCGGTCACTGATATGCGGTTAACATGGAAAGGAATATATTTTTTCTAAACCAATTTAGGATATAATATATATATATATATATATATAGGACTTTCTTTGTAGACATGGTCAGTATGTGAGTATATTGTTACTAGGCTGAAGATTAAAAAGCAACAGTGAGTGTGGCCTATGTGTGATGTCGGCGGAAAGAAAAGTGACAGTAATTTGAGGGATTATTAGCAGCTTTAGTTGATTTGGGCGTATTCATTAGTAGTTATTTCGGATAATTAATTTTTTGAGGACTTTAATTAATTCAGAGGTTCTGAGTGATGATCGAGATAATTTGAGTTTTTGCTTAAAGTAAGGTATTTTTGTATTCTCTCAATTTCATAATATTTCAAGTTTTTAGTTATAAAACTTGGAAGGACTATTTGTACTTATAGTTGATTATAGTGAAATTTTTTGGAGCTCGACCCGTGGTTTTTACCTCTTAGGTTTAGAGGGTTTTCCACGTAAGATTTAGTGTCTTGTGTTTAATTTATTTTTCGTACTATTATTATTTTTTGCTATTTGATAGAATTGCATTATTTGTTTAGCGTGATTTGTTATTTAATTTATCAAAGACAGTTATAATTTGAGGAGTTTGCCAAACACCTTATACAGAAGTCGCTTTAGCTGAATCTTTGTTAAGTCTAGTTCGACTCGTTTGTAGTCGTAATTGGAAAGACGTGCAACCGACCCACAAACAATTTCATATTTACGGTAACCATTATATCTACATGTACAACACAAAAGTCCACAAATTTTATTAGTTTATATATTTTTTAAAGAAAACTAATTGTAATCAAAATACTTAATAGAACATGTTTCAACTAAAGTGAAGCAGCGTAATTACATAAAGTAGTGTTCACTCTTTTATCCTAGTTCAAAGAGAATTTTTATTTTTATGTTTACATAAATTAAATATGTATTTTCCTTTTTAGATGCCTACGCTATGGAAAATATATGTATCATTTTCAATTATAATAACCCAATAACTAAGTAATAGGATAATTTGAGAATGTGTTTTTTAAAGGAGTTGGTGAAGAGAAGATCTTAAAGCTGAAGAAATGGCACGCCAACCCTGTTGTGATGGGTGTATCAAGTCCCAGAAGAAAGATAATTCAGGAATTTTACATACAGTATATTTTTTTACTCTTAGATTATGATCTACACTCCCACATGAGTCTCCTTTGCTAATACCAACACAACATGGTTTTAGTGAATACTTTGTAGTGTTGCTTCCTGCACATTGATGAAGGTAATAAATGGATTAGAATCCCCACCATTACATCTTTCATCTAATTTCTTCCATACATATTTAGCGTTATAAAATTACTTGAAGTGTGAGAGTATAGGCGACATAGTTATTTGCGATGAATTTTATCATGTAGCTAAATATAATATTTGTAACTGATTGTGTTTTAGGAGAAATTGGGTGAAAGGTAACAAATATACGGAAAAATCTGATTGTGGTTGCGATAACTAGTTGACTATAAACGAACAGTCTTTTTAGCAATAAAATACTGAAATATCAAAATTATTATTAGCAAATGAATAATGCTACACATACAAATTAAGACTCGTACGAAAAAACAGCTTGAAATAATGTGTCAAATTGTAAGTAGTTAATGATCCATCAAATATGGGTAGACTCAATAATTATAACCAAGCACAATCATACACATTATTTGATATTCAATTTTAGTGTCCATTCTTTAATCATTTTAAACATTGATATAATGACAAAATATCATTAATGGGATCCACTATTGTGTAGTTCTGTCCCATTGGGTAACAATGTCTAATTTTATACTTATAGTAAATGAAAGATTTAATGACCCAAAAAAATAATAAACTCTTGTCAAGCTATCAAAAAAATATTCAAACCTTTTTTACTCCAAAATCATTGAATTTTCAAACAATTATTAAAAATTATTCAAATTTTGACCAGACAATATGTACATGCTAGCACACACGTAAGTTCAAATGGTCAACTTTTGGACATTTTTGACAATTATTTAAAAATTTAATAGTTTGTATTACATATACATACATATATATATATATATATATATATTGATCAGTCAATTTTATACCTATAAATTAAGTCATTTTAACTTGATGATTTGTGAGTTTTTGAGTATTTTATGTTCTTTTTTATGTGTTTTTATCTTATTGGTATAAAATGTGTTTTTGTATCACTTTTATGTGTTTTTACTTTGTTTTATAGGAAAAAGAAATAAAAGAGTACTTGGATCAATGCACAGAATTTATCATTAACATAGCAGTCCCTTGGAGCTCAATTTAGTCCTTCGTCCAACCAATATCTCTCAAAGCTCAAAGAAGGAAAGTTATAAATTTATTTCTTAGCTTTCCGAATAATCTTGAAACGCCTAAATCAGAGCTCGGGTGAGAGAGTTATGACCATTTTACTAACGGACGTCGAAGCTGAAAATTTCAGATTGTTTGGTTTTTGGACATATTGACCTTTGGAGCTTCACTTGCAATTTAGATGGTGTTAAAGTTTCCATTTCAGAATGTGGTATTCTTGAAGTTTTTAGTAGACTTCTCAAGCTTTCCGGAATAGTATGGTGAGCAAAAATTCGAGTTCATTTAGACCTCCAAATAGTGTGACAAAGTGAACTGATCCGAATCCCTCCTAGATTGGATTTCTGTTCGGACCAGTTGGAGTATTTGGGCCATAACCTGAGCTTCCAAACTCCAAATCAGGTGATTCAAAAGCCCAAAGTTATTAAAAAATCCAGCGCTACAACTTTTATTCTTTGCCCAAGTCCAAAATCGGTGGTTTGCGGATTCAAAATTGGCTTACAAGGTGCTGATCAGTTTAGTTGTTAGATTTTGACTATTTGTGCATCACCTGGGCACGTTTTTGGGTGGATTCTTCCTTGGTTGGTTGATGTACATGAGTAGATTGGGTGTTTAATCTTGACTTATGATGTTAGATTAGCACACCATGAGTTCCTATAAATACCAAGTGAAGCTAGGTTTGTACACACCAATTTACACACTAATTCACCACCAATTCATACACCAATTCCTTGTATTCATTCTCTATATTAGTTTGTTAGTATAGGAATAAGGAGAGGAAGTAGACCTCTAGGGGGAGGCTACTCTCCTCTCCATTTTTATAGTTCAAGAGAAAGCAAGAGATCAATACTTATGGAAGCCTAGAATCAAAGGCGAAAGCTTGGAGATTGAAGATTGTGATCCGAAGTGACAACCGGATATCAAAACATAGTTTTTCTTCTCTAAACTCTTCCTTTATTTTTGTATTCTATTATTGTTGAATATCTTGTAAATTATATTTTACATATTTGTTATGAACTCTTCTCATTTCTTTTATTTAGTTCCAAGGGGATGTTGAACTTTATTTACACTATTCATTCCTTCTTATATGAAGTTCATTCTTGATAATCCATTTTAACTGTTGAATGTTATTTGGCTTAACTAATTTAGTTTCTGCATGATTAAATTGGTTAACTGATATCATCTGCTAGATCAAGGGATAATATTACGTGTAATTGATATTGTTCCTAATCATTAGTAGGAATTAGTGATACATGATTGTGGTCAAGCTTTTAAGTATTACTATGATTATTGAAAGATAGGTTAAATAATCCGAGTTTGTGTGATTGTTACTTGGAATAGTCTAATTCCCTATATCTTAATGTTGTTGTTATATTAAATCTAGAGAGCTTGTTCTAGGTTGTATAATGGTTAGAATCTTGTGAAGAACTTGTTTCATTGAGTGATAATTAAGGGGAGTTTCGGGCAGCAGAGTTTGTTGTTACCTAGGGCTATTAATTTCATTGAAGGATAAATATTGCTATGATAAGGTGATATTGAACGGAAGAACTAAAGTCTTTATTTTATTCTTATTTTGTTTCAGTTAATTAGTTAAATAAAATTCCAACCCCCCCCCCCATTTGGTTTAGATCGACTCTTACTTGCACTACTACATTATTATCTTTTGCAGTAAGATTTTATTTTTGGGTGCTTGTGACAGCACACCATATATATATATAGGGTACCGTTCCACAGCACACATTAGCTAGGAGATGGCCAGAATAATGACTATTATGCCCTTGTTTTGGCTTTTCAAATTGGCCGTACCTCCTACCTGCGACCAGAATATAAGAAAAATAAAAGGAGTTGGGCTTGGCCGGATGTCCTACCTGCGGCCAGAATATCCTTTACTCCTATGTTCTTTTGTTCTATCTTCAGCGTAATAGTTAATATTTTGGTTGATTCTTCCAAAATTTGTTTCTGATAAATTGATTTCATCAGAGATTTGTACATCGATCATCTATCATAGTGGAGAAATTTAGTTTGAACAATTGTATTGATTGAATATTCTTGAACCAATTGTGATAGACTCCACGACACGCTTGCATGAGGTGATCGTCGCCCGGATCGCTTCTAGTAAAGTTTTGATGATGTAACTCTCCTGATACCTTAACCCAACGTCTATATTGAGACGAGAACTCCAGTACAATCGTTCAAGCAGATGAATTTGCATAGGTGGATTATCAATGACACCTAAACCTTCGGTACAATCAACGATTGATAATTGGTAGATGACGCCACACACAACTATGACTTGTTGTATGATAAGTTAAGTTTGAATATCAAAGAAAGCTAAGAAATTAACTTAGGAATTCTTCAAAGAACCAAAAGTAGAGAATAGTCTCATAAGTATGATTAAAATCTGAAAAATAGTTGAAGTATTCTTGAATTACATTCATAATCCTTATCTAAACTAGTAATTGAAACCCTAGAATTCTAAAAGGAAACTATAATGGACTTAGTATCAAAATCCAATCTAAAAGTATCCTAATTACGTTAGAAAACTGAAATCATAATAAAATATCTAATTAAATATGGAAATCCCTGTCCAAAATTGTCAAAACGTGTCTGCCTCAAAAAACGCGCCAACAAAACCTGACTGATCTCACCGGGGTGAGAAATTTGTACTGAGAAACTTGTCGGGGCGAAGATGGATAGAGAAAAATAGGCGAGGGCAGTTTCAGCACTGGTTGGGGCGAAGATGGACAGAGACAAGCTCGTCGGGGCGAGCTTTCTAGGCGTGTTGTTCTCGCCTGGGCGAGAACCTTGCTGTTCGAGAATTTTCGTCTTCTTTCGTTTTCATCGTTTTTAACCTTGGCGTATTTGCTTGTAACATCATGACAAATTATAAAGCCTTAGAATCCCATTCCTCGAACTTTGCACTCGCTCTATCCTCGCTCCACATGTCTTGTATCAACCCATTAAGGCCTTCCTTGAATCGTTTAACCCGAGCTCTCGTCACGGGCCCATCCGGCATGCACATACGATCCGCTCTATGGGTGTCATTTGCTCTAGAGCCAAAGATGTCCTCATCAAATTGTATTGATTGAATTTTGTTGGACGAGATTTTTTTTAAGATACAATACAATAATGATGAACAGATCCCACGAGGTAAGAAATGATAAGTGGAATCATAAATTTCACAACCATAATCAAGTAACAAATTTATCACTACTTCTAATTATGATTATGGAAGAATCAGCCAAAATATTGACTATTACGTTGAAAATGAAACAGAGGAGTAAAGGATATTCTGGCCGCAGGTCCTGCGGCCAAGCCCAACTCCTTTTTTTTCCTATATTCTGGCCACAGCTAGGAGGTGCTGCCAATTAGAAAAGCCAAAATAAGGGCATAATAGTCATTAGTCTGGCCGCAGGTCCTGCGACCAGGCCCAAGCCTTATTCAATCTCACCCTTTAGATCATACAATGGACGGTCACAGATCTGTTAGCTAGAATAGTACTCTCAGCTAAAGTCATACAATGTTTGGGATATGCAAGAAATGAAACATGGAAGACCCAGTTGAAGAATTATATGAATATGATCTTATTCATTTCGCGAATGTTGACAATTGAAGATGAAAGGACAAAAAGAAATAATATTTGCAGAGAATGGTGAGAGAAAAAGAGCTAAGCTTTTTGCATAGAGGAGATTGAAGGGGAGCAGGCAGAGAGGAGACAGATGATAAAGGAAAGAGATCATTTGAGAGAGATTCACTGGATTGAAAATAAAAACAAAAAACAAAAACAATTTAGTTAACAAAACTACGTAGTTTTGCTTTGTTAAGTGAACTTAAATAAACTTAGACTCAATTATATGTTTAATGCATTCAAAAGAATCATCAAAGCGTTCTACGATTTGTCACCAGATTGTGAAGCAGCATTTCAGTTTTTTGGATAATTTAAGAGTAGAATATTAACTTATTCAACAACAAAACTACGTAATTTTGTTAAGTGGCTTTAGATGAGTTTATCTAAGGCTAGTTTTAGAGTGAATATATATATATATATATATATATATATATATATATATATATAGACACACACACATACACAAGAGTTTAATATTGTTGTTGATATTGCCATAATAAAAAATAATATTGTCAAAGTAAATATACATTTAACGATATTTTTGCAATTGTTCTAGGGACGACACTTAACACTTTAAGTGACAGCTCTAGCAACATCATTTTTACTTTGACATATCAACCGCATTGTTTTATATAGGTTCACAAGAGTTTAATCTGGTTTTCTCGGCCATTAAGTCTAAATAAAAGTTGAACTATGTTTATATAAAAAATTAATGTGGTCACCTGAATTTTCCTGTTTGCCCAAAACAGACATGAAAGCATTGTAGAGATCCAGAATTATGAAGGCAGTTCCATGGCTCTCATTGTTCATCTTTTTAAGACTCAACTCCAACATTTGGTTGTGAAATTTTGCGACCGAATTTTCGCTTGTGCTACAGTTCTGATATGAACTGAAAGCTGTAAATTGAGGCAAACACCCCAGAGGTTCCATGGCTGTGACCCCTATTTTTCGAATTCCCATTCCATGTATGCGCTTTACATTCACAATAAGCTGGTTAATGACTAATTTTGTGAAGGCAGGAAAGCCCTAGACATGCATAACAAGAGAGAGTAGCTGGTTAATACAATTACATTCAGTTTAGGAATGACAATTTACACGAACCCGCAGTATTACCAGAACCTGAAGAATTTATGATATTATATAGGATCCAGTTATGGTAAACTAATCACATATCACTAAGAATTTTTATAATTTTAAATTGTATTTATTATCGCAAAAGTTACATTTTAATTCTAGCGCTTTGTTTGTGGGCCAATACAAATGCAATATTGGTTATAAGTTATAATTAATGCCACAAAAAAAATTATAAAATTTCACAATGATATGTAATGTGACAACTTCACTATAAACAGATCCTATTTATGTACTACCCACTCGAACTCGCCCTATATATAGTGATTATTGTTTTATTGATTATATATGGATATATACTAATATTTTAATGATTATTACATGCTTTTAAATAATTTAAATGCTATATATATATATATATATATATATATTGTACACTTGTACGCTTTCCGTCCTTAATTATATTTTTTACACGAAACATGTGAAGTAGGAACTAACGGTCAAGATTAATTCACGTCTGCTACTATTAGTAGCGGACGACGGGTTACATCCTCTATTAATAGTAGCGGACGACGGTACTATTTTTAGTGTCATCCACTATTATTAGTAGTTGACGTCACTCGTTATCAACTACTATTAGTAGCGGACGTAGCCGGTCGTCCGCTACTAATAGTAGCCGATCGTCCCCTACTAATAGTAGCGGACGTAAATTAATTTCGGACGTTTGTTTCTATATTGAACGATAGAAATGGTGTATGTCCATTTTTTATCTATAGCAAATACATGTTATAGATCATTTCTCATATATATATATATATATTAATACTTACCCTTCACTTTATATATTTTTAGTCATTTTTTTGAAAATAAAAAATTGTACCTTTAGTCATTTTTTTGAGGACGGAGGGAGTATATTTTAATAAATTAAAGTTTTAATTATATAACTATATTATAAAATTAATTAAATACGTGAGATAAATGGAACGAGTTAAAGTTGGGTACCCTATACATATATAAAACTCCGAAGGTATTACTCGAACCTGATAGAAGTGGGTACAAATAGTGTAATACTCGACCTGACCCCGACTCGACCCATTATCATCCATAATTTAGTCCTTTTAGTTACGTATAAGTAGTTAAAGAAATCAGCCTCAATCAAAAAAATATGCTATTGGGGAATTAGGAAGAAAAGTAAGACATGTTGGTTTAACTACTCACCTGTATGGTGCCATTTAGTGCCATATAAGTGGCATAGTCATTGCCTCCAAGGGATAGAAGAGCAATTGAGGAATTTAGGTCTTGTTTGGTGTATACTTTTTCCTCAAGAAGTTGTTGAAACATATTGATTTGGGCCGTCATGTTTGACTCATTAGCGAATGTATTAAAGACACCTGTCCCTCCATAGGCAAAATTCATCCCATAATGAAGCAAATTCTTACCAAATTTCCTCCTTTCATAGGGTATTGGAGATCTTATACCAACAAATGCAGCTGCACATATTCATGAAGTCATAACAAACAAAAGGAACTTGTCAATATTCATTTCCTACTACTTGAATTATATTAGGATTGAGAAAGTCCTCTCCTTTTAAGAGACTGACGTTTGAACTCAAACATAAACTTAATAGTTACAGTATTAAGTTTAACTATTAATGCATGAGTGTTGTATGCTATGTACTTCATCCTATCTATGTTTAAATTTTTATTTCCATGAATGGTATTAATGTTTATCAAAAAAAATAAAAAATTAATAGTTACATTATAACCTTAATAGTTACACATGTAACTTCAAATTTTGGAGTACCCTAAAAATTCCAGAGGAGTCGGATCCTTGATAATATTCGATTCATTCTATTCATTACACATGTTCTCTTAGAAAAATAGTTTGTAACTTTTAAATACGTCGATGCTAAATCCAGGGCATGCGGTGGAAAGTACCAAGCTGGGATATCTTCATTTTTTTTATCAAGTATTTCTTCTGCTCCAAAATATAAGATTATCATAGACTTTTGAAGTTAAATCAAGACATTTTAAACCTCAAAATCATCTTGAATTCCTTTAAATTTAGCCAATACAGTATTATAAATTATCTAAAAATTACTATTCATTATAAATTTATTGTTTCGTATTTCTTAATTAATTAATCATCTCACTTTTTAGTTAGAAGATATCTTAAATTAACTTTAAAAAGTTAACAATGATCTTATAATTTGGAACGGAGGGAATTTTAACAAGAAATTAAATCAAGACCATGGGATGACTAATTTTCAAATTATAGTTTAATATTTTTGTCCAAAAATAAGAGTTTTTTGTTGTTAGATTTTACCTTTAATTAAGACAATTAGAAATATTCTTTTTTTAATTCTAACTTTTATTTTTTTATTAAAAATTTCAGAAGCGATTATACAAGTGTTAATTTCCCGAAATAGATCTTGATACTAAAAAAATTAGAAAGAAAATTAGGACTGTCAATCTGTCATGAAGTAGGACTCCAGAATGAGACGGAATACCATAGGTTTTTCTAAATTTTTATTTATAATATAAAATCAATTTACGAAAAATGTATAGAAAAATATCTTAATATATTTGGGAAACCAGGAACTTTAACAACTAACTACTAAAAATATTACATCTAGAGTTCAAACTCAAATATTTATTTAGTTTTTTAAATATTTTCTTATATTAAAATATCTTCACATATATTGCTGTAAATGTACATGCATATAGCGTTGCCAAAAAGGATAAACTTAACCCTAAAATGTAAAATTACGTGTCTTGTTTAATAGCATTAAATAATATTTTTCTCTGAATATATATAGAGAGAGAGAGGGAGAGAGAGAGAATAGAGATCGAGAAAGAGAGAGTACGTAGAGATCAAGAAAGAGAGAGAGCACCTATGTAGTCTGTCAGTACACGGCCATCGGAAAACCTGCCAGAGGGTTTACCGGGAAAGGTGAGACCATATGGTTCCTTCCATGAGCTAGCAAAAGACTTTCTCCAATTCCCTGTATCAGCATAGGAGTCCCCGAAAACGAATAGCTTCATACTGCCACTTTCATTTCCCTGCGCTCTTCGTACTACATGAACATCTGCCCGATAAAAGATATCTTAATTATATTTTCAGTCAAGACAACAAAAAAATTTATCTTCTGAGCAAAGACCGACTCAAGATTTAAATCCAACGGTGGGGGACTTTAGTACAATATATTTAATACAAAATATAAATAATTAATATAAATTTAACCAGTACATATAAGAGTATTATTTTCTTATTTTTATGGAGAATTTATTAATCACAGAAGAGAAACATCTTTATCATAGTTTATTTGAAATGGGTAAATTTATTCCTAAAATTAGGGTAAAGGCTAATGGAATATGGAATAGAGAATAAATTCAATTAGGATTGTATGTAAACTAGTGTCAAACTTTATATTTTGAGAGAAAATCAAAGAGTTTTGATTGTGTTAAAATAATTAAATAGATTTTACAATATTAAGTAATATTGTATAATCTATTAAAAAAAATCAAAACTATTGAATTTTTTCTAAAAATACAAAATTGTTAGAATTAGAGGGTATGAAAATACTAACATACAGACAATTTGTAAAAAATTAATTATTTATTAAATAATATATAAACCTTGTGAGAGCCTAAGAACAAAAATTTACATATATCGAAGAAGAAAAAAAAACTAGTGTGGACGGCAGCCCCCACTTGACTTGCCTGATTTCGTCCATGCTTCCTAGACATAATACTCCATCAGTCTTATAAAATACTAGTATATTATATATTTTAAATATATTTTTCACACATATTAAAAAAATAAAAGGAAAAAAGAGTATAAATAAGTTCTTATTTAATTTATCATGGACCACACTTAAGTACACTAAATATTTTTTTTCTTTTTTTAAAAAAAAAATAGTTAGTGTACCTTATATAAGTATTTTTGTGATTAAATAAATAAACTTTATATAACATTTTACATTTGAAATGTGTATTATAAACATCTTTAATAAATAATTTTTTTTTAATTTGTACTTTAGACATCTTTTGTATGATGGACAGAGTAATTTTTTAATATTTGTGATAGTTTTCTATTTGTTCTAACAAAGAATTCCATTTATCAATAATAGTTTTCCTGACATACCCGATGTGTGTAGTTAAAAATATATCAGAGAAATTAGAGATTGACAAAGATTGGAGAGAGAAAAAGAAATTTTTTAAAAGAAGTTAAAATGTTAATAATATAGTGTAGAGATTTAACTTAGAGTAAATTCAGAAATTCAAAAATTGTAAATATAAATTGAGGAAATATCGAAACCCAATTTGATAGAAAGCTAATTTCGTGGTAGAGAAATCGTGGATGGAGAGTTGGATGAGTGGGTAATCATGAAGAGTTAGTTTGAAAGTGGAGGAGTCTTTGTAAATTATAATTTTGGATAGAGTTGTTATACAATTTGATTGGGAACAAACTGGTGTACATGTGTAAATAGAATTAGTTTTTTGGAGTTATCCGGAAAGGCCAATTAGGGACAGAGCTTCAATTAAGAGTAACCCCAAAGTGTAACCGTCAATCAAGCGTCCGGCTTTATATATATATATACACAGTTGTATAGTACACAATTGTTTAAGGGGACGATTTTTTTGGACTATAGCGATGGTGAACCGTCACTATAGATATTCTGGTCTATGACGACTAGTGAACCGTCGCTATAACCCAAAAAATGTCGTCGTAGACGATTGTGTACTACACAACTGTGTATATACATATAACCCTATATATATATATATTATTTTATTTTTTATTTTAAATGACATAATATTTTCAAGTTTAATATCACAATGTCATTAAATCATAACATTACTACCGAACACTAAATGGAAGGAGTATCAAATGAAACACTCAACAGTACAAAAGCAAAAGTTTAGTGATGCATTACCAGCAATAAGAAAGACGAGGCAATGGAAGATGAATCGCTTAGCCATCGCAGAAAGAGAAACTGGTTTCCGAAGAGATTTTGAAAGAAAAATGATGTGAATGTATAGATCTATCTAGCTATATATATATATATATATATATATATATATATATATATATATATATATATATAAAAACTTTTAATAATTAAGTAGCGTTGTATATTTCTCACCTAACTGGGATTTTCACAAACACTGTTAGTTGGTTCTTTCACCAAAAATAAACACATCATCCGTTAAAGTTAATCCAAAAATAGTTTTATTGTGAGCTTAATTATTCGATGAGTGCAAATTGAGACCGCATCAATTTTATCAAGGGTGGACACTGTTATTATTAAACATAATTAATATATTTGAATAAAAATTAATAATTCTTTTAAAAAATTACCACACACACATATATATAATCTTCAAAGTGTCGACGTCGGTGTCAACGCCAGTTTTTTGTCTTTTCCAATTTTTAGCCTTTTGATTGAATGATTTTTTGGAAAAGGTCGGCATTAATGTCGACGGGGTTTTGAAAGATCGTTTTTTTATGATGAGCCAATTAACCAGAGTCGCCAGTTGGTATATTTGAAATGGATGTACCAACTCATCCGAGTTTTCGTTTTTTTTATAAATCGATGGCTCATATGTGACTCCGAATTAATTGGTCTGCAAACCGAGATTCATAGAGTTCGGGGGCTTGCTTAAGCGAGGGGAAGGTGTTAGGCACCCCCCGACTTCCGTGAAACACGGTTACCGCAATCTTGATACTTTCCTATCCTCCAATTCATGAAATGTGTATGTGTACGTGTGTGTGTGCGCGCTTATGTGAATGTGGTGGTGAGTTTTGTATGAAAGAATCATTTGGATTTTTTTAGGGAAAATCGTGCTTTGGGAGTGCTTTAGAATGTCCTTTGACTTATACGAGAAAGCTTTATGAGAAAGGTTTGATTTTAATTATCAAAACTATGAGATTTTCATTAGGTGTCGTTTTGGCAAAAACAAGAGTTTTTTAAACTTTCGTCAAAATAGGAATCGAGATCTATACGTTGCTTTCGTAACTCAAATGATGGGCAACTTCTAGAATCTCTTTAACCCTATGCACAAGGATTTAATAAAACATTATTTATTTTTATAAAACCATTTTGTGATGTTTGAAAACAATTTCTTTCTTTAGCTTTCTCGTTAAAGAGGGAACGACTTTCATTAGCACTCCCCACTTTTAGCCTCGTGGTTCTAATAACCTAAATTGATGGATTTTATGGAAATCTTATCGTTTAGCTTCGAAATCAATTTTGTGTCATAAATCAAATCAAAACATTAAGATGCGTTGAGGCTATTCATGGGCATGTAAGCCATCAAAATAACCTCGAACGCCCACAATCGCATATTTTCACTATGACGGGGCCTTAAACACGATTCCCGCCTTAGCGTCGTTTTAAGGCCCGGCGATTACATATTTACAATGAAAACTACATCATTCCTACTTCTTACATCAAAAGAGGTCCATCATCGGATTTGGACCACGGGGTCGCTTTCCTAGGCTCACACCCAAATTTCCACACAACCACAAAGCGAATATTACAAGGAATAACCAACACGGATAATCTAACAATACCAAGATATCCTAAAATAGCGATCTAAAGGAACCACGCCTAATACATTACCGTAAAAACAAACAAAAAATCAATAAATAAATATCATCGGGTTATTAGGAAGAATTTTGTTCCGATGGAACCCTCACTAATAATCCCTAATTCATTATTCCATCATCAATTACATGAAAAATACATTTAATTCAACCAAAGGATATGATAGAAATTGCAAAAATAAGGAGATTTTCACCTTGCAAATGAGATCAAAGTGGATATAAGCTTGTATATTCTGAATAGAAGAAAAAGTATATTTGATACAATCAAATCAAAAGAATATTATTCCTCTCTTTTTCTTCCTTTCTCTTCTATTTTTGTAGCAAATTCTCCTATTTTTCCCTCTGAATTTCCGTGCTGCTGCTGCTTATTCTTCTACTCTCGCCTGATCCAACTCTCTCTGCATCACTGAATGAAGGGAATGTGCTGAAGTAGGCTGGCCTTAGCCCGCCATGCACTTTAGTTATTTAATTCTCCTCGGTTTCCGCACCGCACCTCGATTCTCGCGTCGTGCTATCGATTTTCGCCGAAAGGCTTGTATTTTGCAGTCCGGGAATTACTTTGAGACGTGACACATTATTCGGGAATGCTCATTTCGGATGGCCCTGTTGTAACGTCGGTTTTGACTGCAAGTCGTCGCGGTGGCGTTGAGTGTTCGCACTTGTGCCCATTCTTCGCTCCCGCAGGCCGATTCATTTCCCGAATTTGCCCTCCTGTCAGGGTTAGTATACGAAGTGCAAAATTTGGGTGTCTACAGTCGGGAATTTTTCTTACTCTCTACTCTTTTTTTATCTCTTATTATTATTAAAGGATGATTTCGGAAAAAACCGACATAAATGCCGGTGAGAGTTTTGAAAGTTTGATTTTAATGGGGCCAATTAGACAGAGTCGCTAGTTAATAAAGATTTAAATAGATGTATCAACTCATCCGGATTTTTAGATTTTTATAATCGAGATGACCCATTATGTGACTCTATACGTAGAATTGGTCTACAACCGAGATTCATAGATTTCGGGGGCTTGCTTAAGTGAGGAGAATGTGTTAAGCACCCCCCAACTTCCGTGAAAACACGGTTACTGCTTTCTTATTGTTTTTCTTAAAATACAAGGTATGTGTGTGTTATGCTTATATGAATTGTGTTATTGGAGAAAATCTAGGATATCGCTTCCTAGAATCAAATCGTGGAATCTAGCTAGGGTTCGTCTCCTAGATTTAAGTTGAATCATAAACAACCTAGGGGTTGTCTCTTAAGGTCAAGTCGTGATGGATGCGTTATTTTTAAATTAGTTGTAATATTCCAGACCTTGATAAGATTCGTATATGTATATTATGTGATTATTAAATGAAATTTCTTATTTCGACTCTGTGTTATGTGATTGTATATTTTAATAAAGAATTAGGTCAAATAAAAATATTTTCGAAGCAACTTAGTCGTACTTACACTGACAAAATGATTTGTCGTGCTTTCCACGATTTCACCGAGAAGCATACCGGTAAATTATTTTCAGTAAGCTGCTATGTCGTGTTTGGGAATGACAAAGTGATTTGTCATTCTTCGAAGTTAATATAATAATATATTAACTGATAAAAACCTAAATAAGTTAATTAGGGTTTAAAATGATAAGTTGAATTATAAACCATAATTATAAAACCCTAATTGACAATTGTTAAACGAATTAGCAAACCAAAACCCCAATTGGTGCACAAGAACCCTAATTGATATAATTAGATCCTAAGTAATGAAACATAATATAAATTATGGATCATTAAACTTAAAACTAAACCCTAATTGAAGGATTGAAACCCTAAAGTCTAATTTATAAAATCCTAACCCTAATTAGGAAACCCTGTGGACCCAAGTGCATATTAGGGTTCACATGACCTAATTGAAATAAATATACAAATTAGGGTTTACAAAGGCCTAATTAAATGTATAAATTAAGGTTCATGTGACCTAATTAAATGTATAAATTAGGGTTTACAAAAATCTAATTAAATGTACTAGACCCGGGGAAGTCTCCACGTGTTCCAAGGCAGAAGACTCGTGGATGCGACCCATTTTGGGAATTGATTGAGGGATTGGATTGGTGGCTAGAAGAACAGGGCAATTTGGGCATTACTTTGATGATTAAAGGGCATTTCTGGAATTTTTCCTTTAAAACATGACTAAAAGGGTATTTCGGAAATTTTCCTTAAAACATGTGCCTGACATGTGACTATTTCCCAGGAAAGCTCTATAAATAGCCCCTCTATTCTAAGAAAAGGGGATCGCTCTCAAGATATTACACTTAGACTCTTAGAAGCTCATTACACTTGGAATTCTCTCCCAAATCGAAGACTCAAGAAGGCTCTTGGAATCCCTGCTACCCTAACCCGGTTTCCGGATTCTAGGAGTTCTGCCACGTGTCATTGGAGTAATTGCCCACCTGTTCTTCTCCCCTCTTCAATCAATCAATCAATTTCGTGCTCTTCGTAGATTTCTCTCCTCTCCAGCTAACACGAAACCCTAACCCTAGCAAGGCACAATTTCCTTGCCCACATTTATTTGGCGACTCTGCTGGGGATGTGTAGAATTCGTGAAGGGTATGCCCACAACTCGAAGTGGGAGAATTACAGGAAGAGTTTCACCGATAACAAGCATCACTTCACCGGATCCGATTTCAAGGCAAGCAAATCCAGTGTTCCAAAGCGCAAATCTGGATTTTCATCAACCCATCTTAGAAGACGTTTCAGAAGGAAGTTCAACATCACCTCAAATGGCTGATCAACAACAAACCAGTGCTAGACAGACAAGCACGGGAAGGCAAGGTGAGGAAGTAACTGGAGCGCAGGCAACTGCAAATGCTGTGCAGATGGAGATGCTCAAGGCATTACAGGAGGCACGAGAAGGCCAAGGGATGATGATGACCATGATGCTGGAAATGCAGAGGAATCAGGAAGAGATGGGGAATTTCCGCCAGCAGTTGATGCAAATCCCCACTTTCAGGGCTCTGTTCCCAGGAAGTTCGCAGGGGGAACGAGCAGAAGTGGAGGACAACAGTAACACCAAAGAGAATCAGACCGTGCCTCCAACAACGGAGAGTCAGTCGATTCCAATCATCAACTTGGAGCCCCAAAATAGCGGTGATGTGCCACAACTCAGATTGAAAGCAAGTCAGCCTCAACCCAACATCATCTCGACCACTCTCCCAGCATTTTCACAAGTGCAGATACCAACCATCTGTTAGGTTTGTACATAGCGCGAACATGCAATCAAATTACATAAATAGTGCGGAAGCGCGATAAAACGGATTTTAAAATTTTTCATACAAACCATCACCATGATCATCCATGTGCTCAATTATCAATTAAACGAAAGAGATAAAGTATGAGAATCATACCCTTGTAGAACCATGCTTCCACAGGTACGAGTTCACCTCCAAATCCTTCGCGTTCTCCTTGAATTTCACCGATGAGATTCCTTCCTTTGATCAACGTTAGCCACCCAAGTGTTTGGCCTCTAGAGGTGATCCACCAAGGAAGAATAGTTATTCAAGAAGATGGGTGTTGGCAAAACCCTAGTTTCTATCTCTATAGAAATTACAAGTACTCTCTCTCTCCAATTCTCATGGAAGAGTGTGTAAATTGTTTAACCCTAAATCATGATAAGACTCCTCTTATTTATATATATAGGGAACCCTCCTAAACTATTTAGGATTAGGGTTTTTATTTTAATTAAACTCCTTGAATTAATTAAACTCCTAATCCAATTAGGAATTCATGAGAGAGTACTTCTACTAATTAATTCACAATCCCTATTAGGAACTAAATAATAGCAATAGTAATAGTAATAATAATAATAAGACTCCTCTTATTAATTTATATTTAATATTTTCAAAATATTAAATAATAAATATTAAGCTATTTAATTTATTCTATCTCCATAGATTAAATTAAATACACTTAACTTATTATTACAATTATGCCATTTACTTCTTAAATAAATATTTTCCTTTTGCGGTGTGACCCTTTAGGTTCTCCATATTAAACCGGTTGTGAATAAATCAATTAGAACAATTCTAATCTTATTTAAATAAATAAATTAAACTATTTAATTCATTTAAATAAATAATATTTATTTTACAATAAGGGTAAGCCCCCTTAGCGATTAACGACTTTCCAGATAATATAGATTTCAACATTAATCACAAAAGAACCTTTCAGTGAATAGTTACCGTACAATTCAATTCTTCTACCATACAATGTCCCAATTAAATATAAGACATGGAATTACTGTCAAGTCTTATTTTATTTAATTATATGTATTTCGATTCTGAAATGCACAACTCTGATTAATGCAAATTAGAAACTCCTTTCTAATTTCATTCTGCTTTGGCCAAAGACTTCTGAGTCGTCATTTATCGAATCACATAGGACATTCTCTCCTTTTACTAGAAGTGGTAGATTCTTTGTTGATCATTCACCTATCTCCATGTACAACTTATTATACCCAATCATACCCTTTGATATATCCTAAAGGTCTTAAGGGACATGTCAAAGTATAACTCATCATACACAAGATACTATGATGATCTCAAGTCCAAGGATCACTTGTACTACTATCACTAGAGGAATTCCTATTGACAGGCGAGTAAAACTCCATTAGGTATTCCTTAGCGAGCCACGTTCAGTGAACTTATTCTCTAATAAGCACCTACATACTTGCTTTAGTGTCTCCACACAAATGATTATGAGATCAATCATCCTCTTCATAAGAGCAAGCAACGTATGTACTAATCTATCCGGATTCACTAATTCCCTTTTTAGTAATCCATCAATTAGGAACGATTTTAGTTTGTGAGCTATCTTGAATTTAGATCTCATTAGCATGATCCCCATCATGATTCTAAAAGCATTGCTCAAAACTATGGGTTTATCACATTTAATATAACATCACTATGTAGATAATGTAAAATGCCTTTAATAACCGAATAAGATTACAAAGTATATGCTACATCATATCAAATATGATTGGCTTGTGTGCATACTACTTTCACCATCCCGAGCCATATCCAACGAACAATCCAATAAGCACCACCGATACAAATTGTGCAGGATGCAAGTGTACACCAGCCAATTTCCTTACCATACACACCACCTATGCATCAATACATCACAGTCCCTCAGAGAGTCCATACCACGAGTCAGTATGTGACGAAGGATGATATGATCAATGTGATCAGTCAACTTCGCAAGCAAACATCCCGACCTTCAGAGTTGGACTTTACTCCACCCTACCCGGCACATGTACGGAGACAACCTTACCCGGCAGGGTATATTGAGCACCCCCCGCAGTTCCCAAAGTATAACGGGGAGAAAGGGAATGCCAGGGAGCATATTGCTAGGTTCGTGGAGTCGATGTCTCCATGGTTGGGTTATGATGAGGTGAATAACCTCAATCTGTTGATGAGGGAATTCAACAAGACTTTGACGGACAATGCCTTCAGTTGGTACTACAATTTGGAGAAGGGATCAGTCCATGATTGGGATGATCTGAAATTGCAGTTTTTTAAGAAATTTTTCTGTGTGCAGAAACAGGTAACTATTGTAGAGTTGATGCTATTCAAGCAAAAGCCGAATGAGGAGCTGTCAGATTATGTGGATAGATTCAGGGCCCAAGCACAGAAGTGTGTAGAACCAATTGAGGAGAAGAACTTGGTTAGTATATACAACAATGGTGCTCTAGACTCCTTCAAGCCCCATCTCATTACAAAAGCCTGTGATTCATTTGCGACCCTCTCATCCTTCGCAGAAGATTTGGGAGGAATCATGATGGTGCCCACCAGCCATACGATGGTTACATGGAAGGGTAAGAGAGCAGCAACTGTGGCTTTGGCTGACTTTCAGTCAAAACCATAAGGGGGCAAGAGGGAGAAGAACGAGCAGAGTAAAGGAAAACACGGGGACAAGTATACTAGAATGTCAGTTCCAGAGGCTATCACATGCAGTGAGAAGGCCTTTATAGACCTGTATGAGCAATGGATAGAACATGGAGTGGTGAGGCCTCCGAAACCCAGATTTGTTGTGACAGAAGAAATAAAAAGAAGACCAGACTTTTGTGTATACCACCAATACGCAGGACATTCCACTATTGATTGTTATAGTCTGCGGAGGATATACCATGAAAAGTTGGCGGCAGGAGAAATTGAGCTAGGAAAAGGAAGCAGCGTGCATGACAAGCCACTGCCTAATCACAAGGGAAAAGAAACGTGCAACACTATTACTTATAGTGAGGCACCAGAAGTGGAGATGATAGAGAATACAGAAAGGATGGAAGAAATGATGGAAGAAATGATGGATGTTGATCTAGGCCTACAGGTGACGGCGCTGATGAATGGAGTTAAATTCAGAACATTTTTTGACCAGATAGGGTTGGCTAAGGAAGCAAGGATAGAAGCAACCAAGGCAATCATCAAAGCAGCCGAAACCCAAGAAACCTGTATGGCGGTGAGCAAAGGATTTGTGAAGGCAGTGGAAGAGGAAGAAAGCAAGATATCTTTCTCTAAAGCTGATAGAGAGATAAGATACCCGCACAACCGACCGCTGTATGTGATGGCAATAATAAATGGAATAGAGGTGCGGAGGGCGTTCATCGACAATGGAGCGTCTATAAACATTATGCCCTACACTGTGTTTAAGCAGTTAGGCCTGCCAGAGAAGAGAATTGTGAAAGAACCGACAAACATCACAGGGTTCGCCAACCAAAGTGCTAGAACCCTTGGACACATCAAGGTGGACATGCAGGTTGGAAAGATTCGAGGACCTGTAATGTTTTATGTTACCGAAGTAGATGCAGCGTATCATGTCTTGTTAGGAAGGGCCTGGCAAAATGATTATGGGGTGGTACCCTCAGTTTTTCATCAATGCCTGAAAGCTATCTGGAAGGGGAAAGAAGTGAAGGTACCGGCAACAAGAAATCCCTTTGGACCAGAGGAGGCACACATCGCCGAAGCAGCTTTCTTCGACGATGTCGCTGAAGAGGGAGAGAACCAGATTACAAGGCCCGATTCCCTAAGACTAGCAAGCTGGGAAGAAGTACAGGAAGATAAGTTCGTGCCTGTAAGAAAAGAAAAGAAGAAGACCTCGGAACAAGGAGAATGTTCCAAAAATAAGAAGCCGGTGGTAATAGACCTGGAGAAAGGAGAAAAGAAAAGGCCAGCAGATCCTGAAGATGCTAGAAACATAATAAATGCTAAACGGACAGTACAATCCGACGATGGCCAAAGAACGAAATGGGAAAGGGTTGTTAAACTCGACGGAAAGGTAGTGTTTCGCTTATGACGGTGCAAGGGGGAAGAGTCCAAGGGAGAGTGCAAACCCAACGGCTCAGGAGGTGTCCCCCACTCCAGCAGTAATGAAGAAGAAGAAATTGTGCAACAAAAGGTAGAACCAGCTCCAGAATGCTTTGAGGATAGGCCGAAACCTCAACAAAATGAATTAGAAGAAGTTGATTTGGCAACAGATGGAGGAACGCCAAGACCGACTTACGTCAACAAGGAGCTGGATGCTAATCAGAAGGAGGAGCTCGTGAAATTGCTGCAAGAGTATAGGGATGTCTTTGCTTGGAACTATGATGAGATGCCCGGGATTGACAAAGAGTTGGTGGAGCATAATCTGAATGTAAGCCCGGGAATAAAACCTGTGAAGCAAGCTCCTCGCAACTATGCACCCGAAGTTGAAACCCAAATTAAGGAGGAAATCAAGAAGTTGTCGGAAGTAGGGTTCATCAAGCCAATTCAACATCCAATATGGTTATCCAGCATTGTACCAGTAAAGAAGTCAAATGGTCAGTTACGGATATGTGTGGATTTCAGAGACTTGAATAAGGCATGCCCAAAAGACATGTACCCATTACCCAACATAGACACTTTGGTAGATGCAACGGCTAATCATGAGATGATGTCATTCATGGATGGGTTTGTGGGTTACAATCAGATAAAGATGTCGGTAGGAGGTTGCAGCGCCAAGGGTATTATTGGCCTGAAATGAAGAAGGAAGCAGATGTACTTCAACGATAATGTGTTTCATGCCAAGAATACCCTGGGGAGGAGGAATGCGCCTTCATTGATGACATAGCGGATTGGCGAATCCCTTATGTAGAGTTTTTACAAAGTGGCAATCTGCCCGCCGAAAAGAAGGACCCAATCTTAATAAAGAGAAAGTCACAACGATTCTTCTTGCAAAATGGAGAATTGTTTAGAAGAGGGTTCAATGGCAAGCCCTTACGGTGTTTGGAAGTAGGAGAGACCAAAGATTTGGTTTATCAAATGCATAAAAATGAGCACCAAGGGGGAGCCAAATTGTACAAACAACTTATTGATCATGGTTATTATTGGCCGAAAATGGAAGGAGATTGCTTGGATTTTGTCAAGAAGTGCCACATCTGCCAAATCCATGGGAATCTGATTCATGCTCCCGCTGTAGACCTACGGACCATAGCAACACCATGGCCCTTTCATACATGGGGAATGGATCTTATAGGTTCCATTCATCCTAATTCTAAAGGCAACATATGGATCTTGACGGCCACTGAGATGTATACAAAGTGGGTAGAGGCAATCCCTTTAAAAAAGGCTATGGGTCCAGCGGTGGCGAACTTCATTAAAGAACACATTATTTGTCGTTTCGGGATCCCGAAGATCATTATGTCAGACAATGGAACTCCTTTCATCAATCGAGACATCAAAAGTCTGATGGAAAGATATAGGGTGAAGCACTACAAGTCATCGCCATATTACCCGAAAGGCAATGGGCAAGCAGAGGCCACAAACAAAACCTTGATCAAGATTCTGTCAAAAACCCTAGATGATCATCCGAAGACATGGGCAGAGCAATTACTGATAGCATTATGGGCATATTGAACTTCAAAAAGAAAACCTACGGGTGAAACCCCATATGCTTTAGTTTATGGAGAAGAAGCTATATTGCCTGCCGAAATAGAAATCCCTTCGGCTAGGATGAGACTCTGAAGCTTAGTCGAGGAAGAGAACCGACTAGCAGCCCTGGAGGCCTTAGCTGACTTCCGAGACCGAGCCAAAGAAAGATTGGAACGGTATCACGAAAGACTGCGACGACAATACAATACCGCAGTGGTACCGCGACAAATTCTGGTGGGGGACTTGGTGCTCAAGACAGCAAATCAAGTCATGAGGGGAACACCAACCACCAAATTTTACCCCAAATGGGAAGGCCCGTATAGGGTACGAGAGATTTCCGAAAGCGGGTATTGCAAAATATCTCGCGTGGGATCAAATGCTATCTCAGGCCCATTGAACCTGAAATGGGTAAAAAAATATTACACATGAGATAGTCATCACGAGAGTTATACTTTCAACTTCAAAAGTAGTTGAGGCACCTGACTATAAGCCCTCATAGTTATACTTTCAAACTTTAAAAGTAATCGAGGCACCTGACTATAAGTCCTCAACCTGAAAAAACAGTTACACTTTATCTCTAAAAGTGGCGAACGTTATGCTTTATCCGACAAAAGCAAGATTTATTATTTTTTCATGAAAATTTTGAAACGTTATGCTTTTCGTTAAAAGCAATTTGATCATCAATAAATTATCAAACTTTCATTTATTTTTTTGAAAAGATATATATATATATACATGTTATTGACAACATTCATGTTTTTCTATTCATAATACCTATTGTTGCCTTAGAGTATTAATTTGAGTAACTTGAGATTCAATGATAAATATTGAGTTTTGAGGAATCATTCAAATTAAAGGCAATCAACAAGGTTAAAGAAACTCTAATTTGATAAATGAAATATGTGTAAATGAGTTTCTGAAACAGGAAAAGGGAAAAAGAGACTACAACAAGTCATGATCTAAAGGCCATGACATATCAAACTGAAGAGAAGGCATAGCTAAGGCCTCTAAATCAGTGATGGCAGCATCTCGAATCTTGAGATTTTCAGCTTTTGATTTCTTGATATCTCGAGTAGCTGACTCTAAGTCTTGAAGCTGACGCTCTACCTCCTGAAGCTGGGACTTTAAATCTTGCGAATGGATCTTCAGTTTGTTTGCAGCTTCGTCAAACTCTGAAATCTGTGCTGAGAAGGAGTCATCTTCACATTTACGTATAGCAATTTCCGAACGTAGTTCAACAAGATTGCAATTTAACTTGAGGAGATCCAGTCTAGCCCGAAAAGGAGACATATCAACACCCACGGCTGCAAGGTCGTCTACATCATCGCTAAATTTCTTCAAGTCCTCAACTCGCAAAGAGTACAAGGAAAGAGTGTGCAACCCAAGCACAAGGCCTGCGAGCTGATCTAGGAAGAAGGTCTAGGCAGAAGACGCCTTAATAATCAGCTGGTCAAGTATATGTGGGAACCGAGCTAGGAGGCGCTCAAGACTTTCCTGACTAGACGATGATATCCGGAAGGCCCTCCAAGAAACAAGGTCTCCGCTTGGATTGAAGGAAGCTCTGACAGGAGCAACTTTGGAGGCTATCATAGAATTTGTCGAGATAAAGGATGGAGGAGCACGGGGCTGCTGGGATGCTAATGAATCCACGACGCCTTGGTCATTCGGAAGACAGCCTAGAGGATAACCAAGGTCATTATCTAGCGAGGTGTCAACATCCAGATTGAGAGCATCAAATGAGGCAAGCGCATCAACAGGCAAAGGCAACTCTTACATCTTCTCGCTCTGGAAAACAAGATGATAAAAGCATAATATATTTGGGAGAAAAGAAAGAAAGTTGGAAAAAAAAGATGATATATTTACCAAAGAAAGATACTCACAAGATAGTCAATGGAAAAATAGTTGGGAGATGCCACAAAAGGCGGAATGTCGCTCAACCCACCCAAAATGCTGTCAATAATACCATCCCGAGAACTCACCAACTCGGTAGAATCCTTCTGGGGAGGATACACATTAGCAATAGTCTCAGAAGGATCCTCCCTTGCGGAAGCAGGAGTCTCATCGGTCTCCTTAGGCCTATCATGTGGAGAAGCTAGAGGAGGGTTTGAGGAAATTGTTGCATCACCCAAAGCAAGGCTCGAACTCATATAAGATAAAGTGTCTTTAGCATCAAGACTGACACAAGCTTCATGGGATGAAGATGACTTAACACTGATAGAGATAGGTCGGGAAGGGTCACAACTCGTAGAAGCCGCCGTGGTTGCCCTATTTGCAGTAATAGGCATAAACTCAAGAGGAACATCCTCATCCTCTTCATCAGCATTATCAATCTAAAAACGGTGGACATAATGATAAAAGCAATCATGAAAGCAACTATGTGGATAGTAACAGACATAAATGAAGATACTACAAAATAGATAAATACATACCAAATTTCTACGGCGTTTCCTGACCGGATCCTCGGCTGCCGGCACAGTAGGACTAGCATCCTCAGGAGGGCGTTTTGCTAATGGCCTTAAGCGAAGCCTGATGCCAAGACGACTAACCGAGGACACGGTAGAAGCCATAGGAGGAGCCACCTCCGAATCCGTAGTGGTAGATGTTCTTGTTCTGGAACGAGTAATTCTCATTTTCCCGGCATCAGAGGATCCCTGGGGAGGAACTGGAGGAGGCATCCGAGACAGAGGTAACTGAGACAAGGCCCGTGGTGGAAGGTTTCTGGAGGTAGTAGGGGCCTGTACAGGAAGGATAGTTGGCTCACTTTGAGGATGAACACCTGCTGACCGAGGAGGAGAAGACTTAGGCCTCAAGGCCTCACGCTCAACAAGCCGGCTACTGGCTGGCCATCGTTCCGAACGGACATTGGGCTTAGGAGAACATAACATCCTAACCCATTGAAGACGTTTGGGAGGAGAAGCTGGTATAGAGCACATCAGTGTGTCGTCCTCCCACCTCTTAAGATTGATTTGCCAGTAGTTGCGTTCACCAGTAGTATACCGCCCACTCCGAGTAGCAGTTGGTATGACAAAAGCAACGGGAAAGGATTTGTGAGGAGCACCTGGGGGTTCTGGAAAGGCCCATACAAAAGAGGGGGAGGTAGACACGAAATTGAGGAGAGCAGTCTCATAAGTCTTCTTGCAAGTACGGCCGAAGGGACGCTCCTGGTCAAATCCAAACTGCCTCATCACCCTATGAGGATTATAAAGTACGGTACCGAAATCATTATCCTCAATAAAATATGGAAGCTCCGCAGCCCGAAGGAAGACGAACCAGGACAATGAAGAACCACTCAACCCGTTGGTGTTTAGATAAGAGCGAGACTCACGCCTATAGAAGTGAGGAAGGTGACCATTGTTTTGTGAGGCAATAGTGTAAGGACGAGCGGTGAAGCATGAAAAATCATTAATGAAAACCGTAAGTCTGAGCTAAAGCGGTAATCAATCCAGCGGGCTGTCCGGGGGTCGATGTGGGGTAATAAAAAAGGGTTTGAAGACTTCTTTTTCCTCTTCGAAAGATGTTCAAGAGAAGAATAACCCTTGAAACGCTCGAAGAGGAAAAGCTGAAGGAAGGAGCCCGGAATGAAGCAATTCACATCGTACCTGAGTAAATGAAAAGGGAAGGTTGATAATTCAAGAAAATAAGAGAAAAATGCAGTATGAAAGACAGTTAATGAAAGCATGAAAACGAATACCTCCCAACAGATTCTCTCAAAGCGAAGGCCACCTCATCTAAACGGCGATACAAGGTTCCCAAAAAGAGGGAAGCAAGAGGAACCTCCAAACCCTAAGATAGCAGAGCTGCTAAGCTAAACATACGAACTGATCCGTCAACAGGAGACCCGGGAAAGAGAAAGCGAGACAACCACATAGCCAGATAGGCTGCCAGAGGAAAATGACAAGGTTCCTTACGAAAAGCAAGGATAGATTGGTCGTAAGTAGAACTATCCCACTGGTTAGTTTTGTAGTCCCGAAAGAAGTAGCGCACCCAAGATAACCAGGAAGTCTTCTGTCGGCTAGTGGTCTCAAAATCTGGAAGAAGTGTGTCCCCTTTGAATCGTGAGACATAATGGGAAGACTGCTTGAAGGCTTCCATCAAGTAGGCAATGCACTCAACATCTCTAGCAGACATACTAGATGGGTCACAAGAAGTCGAAGCGACAGCGGGGAGGCTACAAGATATAACTCAACATAAGCGCATAATTTGAAAAAAGAGAGGGGAAAAATTAGAACGAATGAAAGAAACAGAAGGAAAGGCTTACTGGTAGATAACATAAACATCATCTAGGGTAGGGGAGAATTCCCCCCAAGCAGTAACAAATGTGCATGAAGAGGAGCACAAGCGGGAAATCAACACAGTAAGGGCGTCATGATCCTGCTGAATACGTAGATACCTACATAGCTGAATGTAGCGATATATGCCCGCGCTCTTTAGTATAGCCTTATACTCAGCATTCCCGAGGATTTAGTCAGTCCAATGTTGCCATCCTTGAAGACGGCTAGATGAGTCAGACAGGAATCGAAAGGGACTGAAAGGATACTCTTATTTCTCTATGCACATGCGGGGAATGCGACCGGAATGGGGGAAGTCATCCCAACCTCCGCAAGCCGCGACATAAAGAAACAAGCCTTCTTTCTCTGGTGAAGGAAAACTTGTGCGATCGTAAGTCCGGACTTGCTCCCAAAAGGTGTCAAAAGGCCCAAAAAAGGGAGCCTTGCCCCAATCATTGACGAAAGGAGTTACCCTGGAAGTCTTCAAGTCTTCAGAGCATCCAGTAGACGAGGCCTGCAAGTAAGGAAGACTCCATATAAGGGTACTAAGGATGTCAAGTAAAGCATATGAGCTTGAGTAGGCTTGCCATGACAAGAGGAGAATCTGAGATTTTCACTTGAGAATACCTGAAAAGAAGAAGAAATGAAGTCAGGGAAGGATCAAAATCACAATTATGAAAGAAAAATAAGATTTAAAATTTTTCCAAAAAACTTCGGACAGCCAAAATGCATCCTTCGGAGCCATTTTTTGGATTATTTTAGTATGTGTTATGGCCATTGGCGATGACTTTTGAAGTGCTCGTCGATACGGTCATTTTGATATATCATGGGCCCCGAGACTCCAAACGGAACAAAAGTTATGGTCAAAAAAGCGATCACGATTCCCAATGTTTAAATTTTGGTACATTTTCTCCTAGGGTTCGCCCCCTAGGGTTCGGCCCCCCTAGGATTCGGCCCCCTAGGGTTCGTCCCCCTTAGGGTTCAGCCTCCCTAGGATTCGGCCTCCTGAAAAAAAAATGCTCAATAGGGTTCGGCCCCCTTAGGGTTCGGCCTCCCTAGGGTTCGGCCTCCTGGAAAAAAAATGCTCAATAGGGTTCGACCCTCAAGGGTTCGGCCACCCTAGGGTGCGAAAAAAAATAAAATAAAATAAATTATTATTTGGTTTAATTTCCCCTATAGGGTTCGGCCACCTATAGGGTTCGGCCCCTTAGGGGGATTTCTTTTGTGTACCTTGAAAATTCTGATGCTCCACAAATCAATTTTTCGGAACGGATGCTTCTTTGTCGATAAATATTGTGTTTTTCTTTATTATCCGAGGGAACCCTACCGAGATATAATCCAAGTAACGGGGCTCGGAAGATAAAAGAAAAGCTACAATAACCTGAGAAGAAACGTAGGAGAAGCAAGTCAAGAAGAAGTTCGGCAAAAAGTACTCAAATAAACTGAAAAAATTGAAAGAAAAAAAAAGAAGGAAGGATGACCCCATAAGGTTCAACCCTTAGGATTTAGCCCTATAGGGGTGGAATTGCTTTCTTACCTGTTTCTCAAGATGAGGAACGATTACTTGACGACTTCTTGGTGATCTTCAGACTTGAAGGAGGAGAGAAAATGCCAAGACAAAGAATTGTACGATGAAAAGAAAAGCCTAAGTGACTTGGGAGATGTATATATTCAAACTGCACGCTTGCAATAGCAAAGGAAGCAACCTTTATTTTCCTCTTAAGGAAGATTTCGAAATATAAAGATAAGTTTATTTGAGCTTATTTTTTAAATAAACATATATATTTTCGAAATTTGTTTAGATTTGGTATTTTAATGGAATTTCGAAAAATATATATATTTGATATCTGATATTTTATTCCTAACAATAGAAAATTTTCGAAATTTGGTATATATATATATATATTGAATATTTGATTTTCTTAAGGAAAAAGATCTTGCTTTTATAAAATTCTAATAAAGGAAGATTTTGTTGCCAAATAATAAACTAAGATTTGATTGTTGGATTTTATTTAGTGATATCTGATGAACTTCCTTGTTTTAATTCTCAGAAAATAAGGAAATAAATATTGAGCAAAATGAGGAAGCTTTCAGATGATCTACCAAGATGTTCAAGGAAGAGCCCTTCTAGGTCTTGCCTCCTTAGGGTTTAACCCTAATGGTTTGGCCCTTAAGGGTTCCCTCTTCTAGAATTCTTTTGTTCAAGACTTGGACAAGTGGAGTCAAACAAAATCATTCAAAAGTTTAGAGCATTTTGCACGAGCGTCTCTCAGGAATCGTGACTCTCGCAAATGTGGGCCCAAGTGTATATTAGGGTTCACATGGCCTAATTGAAATAAATATACAAATTAGGGTTTACAAAGGCCTAATTAAATGTATAAATTAGGGTTCATGTGACCTAATTAAATGTACAAATTAGGGTTTACAAAAACCTAATTAAATGTACTAGACCCGGGGAAGTCTCTACATGTTCCAAGGCAGAAGACTCGTGGATGCGGCCCATTTTGGGAATTGATTGAGGGATTGGATTGGTGGCTAGAAGAACATGGCAATTTGGGCATTACTTTGATTATTAAAGGGCATTTCTGGAATTTTCCCTTTAAAACATGACTAAAAGGGTATTTCGGAAATTTTCCTTAAAACATGTGCCTGGCATGTGACTATTTTTCAGGAAAGCTCTATAAATAGCCCCTCTATTCTAAGAAAAGGGGATCGCTCTCAAGACATTACACTTAGACTCTTGAAAGCTCATTACACTTGGAATTCTCTCCCAAATCGAAGACTCAAGAAGGCTCTTGGAATCCCTGCTACCCTAACCCGGTTTCCAGATTCTAGGAGTTCTGCCACGTGTCATCGGAGTAATCGCCCACCTGTTCTTCTCCCCTCTTCAATCAATCAATCAATTCCGTGCGCTTCGTAGATTTCTTTCCTCTCCAGCTAACACGAAACCCTAACCCTAGCAAGGCACAATTTCCTTGCCCACAAACCCTAACTATAATTATGAGAGTCTAAACCTTAATTATGGAACTTGAGCTTAATTAAGGTATTACTAACATAATTAAGTTACCCTAAACATGAATTACAAAATCCTAATCATGATTAGTGTGAATTAAACCTAGATTAAGTAAACTAACCAATGGGAACACTTGAATAAGTGTGCTAACTTGTGCCCAACACACTTCCACACACTTAAACACAAGCCTAGCACACTCCAGCACAAGTAGGTAAAGTCAGATCAGAAACAACACAAGTAACCAGGCAAATTGATTGGATTTTTGTCCAAAATAAGCTTAAAAAGTTTTGCTATAAATAGAACAAGTCTTTGATCATTAACCGACGAATTCCTAAGTTTAAACACTCACAAATATAATCTAGATAACATCCAAGTGAAGTACCAATCAGATCCTAAGCATCAAATCAAAAATTAGCTCAAAAAGGTACAAAACCCTAATTTTATGCTAGATTTTTAAACCTTCAGTAAATTTTATGTTTTAATGTTTAGGAATACTTAATAACATGTTATTTAGTGATCTGTGTTGTTAAAACATATTTCCATAACATCTAGATATAAAAATTAATCAAAAATAGCAAACTGTTCAAGACAATCAAGAACAGTCTGACAAGGAAGTTTGTCAGACGTTTTGATCATCTTAGATTGTTCGTTTGATATGTTTTAAAGCTTGCATTTGTAGTCTGCCATGAGGTTAATAGATTAGAATTGGAATAACACTAAAAGAATCCCTAAATTGAAAGTTACTAATGGTCAAAACCCGTTGACCGACCACGAGCGTTCTATTTCTGGGCAGCATAGAAAAGCGAAGAACAACTCTGACAGGTTACTGACAAGGTTTGACCGGATCAAATCTTACTCATGTGATGTCGTTAATGATATATTGATGCATTTCGTTGTACCTTGCTATGTAGACTACAATTACAAACCAAATAAATAGCAAAATAATAAACCAGATTGAAATTAAATAAAGCTAAAAGTCCGTGTTGAACCATGATCGACGGGTTTCTGGGTAGCCCAGAAATCTTAAGAACAGACCAACCAGGTAGTTTGACCGAGTTAAATATAACATCATATGATGTTTTTTTTATATCAAACAAAGTATGTTGTTATACCTTGCCATGAATACTATGCCTACAAACAAACATTTAGCTCAAACGATTAACCAACTGAGAATTAAATTAAGTTAAAAGTCCCTACTTGACCATAACCAGCTGTTCATCAACAAATGAAGAACACCTATTGCGACATAATGTCTGTCGTTATAGACCCTTTAGACTACAATTTTCATTTGGCCAGCCAAGAACACCTATAGTGACAGTTACTTGTCAATGTAGCCTTTAGCGACGGAAACTAATAAAAATAAATAAAATAAATACTAATAATTAAATAAATTTGAAATAAATATTAAATAATTATTAATAATTAATAATTAAGTTTTAAAATTTATTTTAAATTATATTAATTAACTTTTAATATTTTGACATAAATTTCATTAATAATTTAATTAAATTAAATATTAATGATAATAAATTATTTAATAATTATATTAAATAAATAATTTAAAATGATATTAAGATATTAAAAATATTATAAATGATAAATAAATCATTTAAATAATATACGAACTTTCTAAAAATATTATAAATGATAAATAAATCATTTAAATAATTTCTAAATTTATAAAATTATTATGAATGATAAATAAATCATTTAAATAATATACTAAAATTTTAAAAATGTTATAAATGATAATTAAATCATTTTAAAATACTACTAAACTTGTAAAAATTATTTAAAAATAATATTAAGCTTCTAAAAATATTATAAATGATAATTAAATTATCTAAGTTAATATTTAAGCTTTTAAATAAAGTTTTATTGATAAACCTACGTGTTTAATTGTCTAATAACGCAATTGAAAGGCTGAATCAACGCCAAACCTTAAGGATACTTGACTAGTTCAATTCGATACATGTTATTATAAATTCTAACGTTTATAATTGATATGAATAGACATAAATAGACCACGTGACGTAGATAGACAACGTAAACTAAACGTACTACACACATGCAAGTCTCTAAACCTTGTTACCTTTATGCAAGTCTTGTACATCTTGCTATCAATTGTTCTGAAGGTATTGCTTCTTGATTTAGCATAACTTAAGAAATGAATTATTATTCATATATTGTTTATCCGAGCATAACTTGTTGGGTCAAGCCAAATTGTTTGGTACGACATCTTATATTGAGTATACAAATACCCTATATGAGTTATTATTGTCGATAATATATTGACATCAAGTGCGTGTTGGGCACGATTAGGATGATATGCATACTCCTAGGATATGTAATGACCCCAAATTCTGAACAATCCATCTCTCCTCATCGGTCGTTAACAATACATCCTCATTCTGACTTTCAACATTATTTAATGTTAAACTTAACAAAATGCGGAATAATTATAAACTTTTCAGTTTTCTTTATTTGCTTTCCGTGAATCATAGCCTTAAATCATTTACATATTCTAGAATCATATTTACTTAATGATGTGCTTCATCAGAGTTATAATAATAAAATAAAACTACTTCTAGATTCAAAAACTTTTTATACCTCGAATAAAATTAAATTACAAGTTAATACAAATTTTGCATCTCAACATCTGTTACATTTAATACATCATCAAATACATTATCCAGAACCTTGATTATGGTTCAAAAATATTAATTTAAGCTACAACACTTAATCTGCATGCATTACATCTGATTCATGCAATTCAAGCAGCACATAACTTTACCTTGTATCTTTAACCTGCAAAAGTGGTTATTTGCAAGAATGAGTTCGACAACTCAGCAAAATCTAACAGTTTGCATACATCACATAACACATAGATAACATGCTCATCATATACATCATAAACATCTGGCTAAACATATCATACATATTGTACATCAGATACCAAGTAATAATTGAGTTCCATAACTCAATCAACATTCTAACTCAACAAACGTAGTCATAAATTGACTTTGTCGTTTCATACATACAAGACATAGAATACATCATGCTTTTATATTATAGATTTAAAACAATTAATCATTTAGTTCACATAACAAATAGGAATTGGAAGACTTGCCTGATTCGTAGATTACCGATTACCATAATTAGCTTATACTTATTTGCACTTCATGTATCCTACACGATATATAATCATGCACAACATTTATTAGTCACATAGAAACACTTAGTATTAACTCTACTTTACATTTCATAATCCTTCATTTTATTCTCCATACAATTCTCAACTTAGAAATTAAGTCCTCCTCATAAACCCTTCATTTTATTACGTTTCACTTCAATCGACACTTAACATTTAGTTAAGTCTTGAACTTTTCTTTACATTAGATGTATAATGTTTATAAGTAAATCTTTGGCTTGTTACAATATTATCAACACTTCAGGATTCACAATATCTCAATTGTCGTCTGATAATCAATAAGTATTTGCTTATCATCCATCATAGTATCTTATTATTCATTTAATATATTAGTCTAAGCTTTAAACATGCACATGGTGACATAACATAAGCACAAAGAAGGAATAAAAATTTTTATTTCTTGTTCCACCGTCGGGGCAGTGGTTTCCTTTACAAATTTTTCGCCAGGGCGAGGCTACCGCCGGGGCGGTAGAAATCAGTTCAATTTGGGCATCGGGGCAAGGTCATCGCCAGGGCGGCAACTTTAGTTCATTTACACCGCCGGGGCGGTGACACCGTCGGGGCAGAAATCCTAGAGTAATTCCACTGCCGGGGCGGTGGACCCAAAACCAAACTTCTGCAGTTCGCGAAGAACGCAAAAAATGCCAAATTTGGCTAAAGTTTTTCACAATTCACTAATTTAATTATTACCTGTAACGACCGGAAATTTTGGATTCGCCTTGTAATTTCACTTTTGAATATTAATGAATATGTTATATTTTATTAATATTATTATTGTGTTGCATGTTTAAAGGTTGTGTGACAACCTGGATTATGTGAATGTATGAAATTTTACGTGTTATAGTTTTGTTTGAGTGAATAATTGATTTCGCGTAGCGTCGCTAAATCACTATTCACGGGACACGCATCCCGAGACACTATTCACGCTATAATATTTTACGTCTTTTTCAATTTGGAATAATTTTGTTAATGCGTGTATGCGAACGAATAATTTTTTCAAGCGTCGGAAATTTTATTTGAGCTGATATGTGATTTTATTCGTATCCGAAAGGTAAATATGGGTGTTCCGAATAAATAGACAAATCCCATAATAATTATTTTTACCTATCCCAATAATTTATGGAAGTACCCATTTTAATTTTGGGTGGAGTTATTTACCAGTTTTGGTATAAAAGTGAGAGTTTTCGGATATATTTTTGTGTATTTGGGTATTTATTTTGGCTTGTTACTCCAAGAGGGAACCAACTCCCAATTTTAGACCAATCAAATGCAAGGAGGAAGAGCTTAGCCGGCAAACCTCATGGAGCACCCAACCCACTTCTCCCAAAATTACTCCTCCACTTCTACCAAATCATTCCTTCTCTCCCCATTCCATCAGCTCCTCATTCAAACTCCCAACTCATTCCATCAGCTGATAGAGAGAGAGAGAGAGTGAGAGCTGCAGAAAATTTGAAAAAAGAGAGAAGAGAGAGCTGCAGAGAGGAAGGCCACCCTCACTTGCCTCCTTCTAGCTCATCCATTCAAACCATCAGCTGATAACAAGTAGAGAGAGAAAGCTGCCTAGCTTTCTTGAAAAAGAAGAAGAGTATTCGTGAGAAGGAGCCCTCGCCGGTCGGAGAGACGAGCAGAGTTTGGAAGGAGTGAAACGAAGCTCCAAAGAGGTGAGATCCTGATTTTTTTTCCAAGCATTAGTTTTTCCCGGTTCTGTTAGTATTCTTCTGATTGAGTCTGTAATAGATGGCTAAAGCATGACCGGTGATAATGCTAACTTTGAACCCTAGAGTGGCTGTAAGGAACCCCAGGCTTCATAGCATCGGTTAGAGGATTAAAAACAGAGTCACACTTAGGAACCTATCCTCATTACCTAGTAGTATCGAAGGACCGAAGTCACCCGATGAGGTCCGCCACCCGCCGAACTCTTGGACCTAGGCAACGTGATTAGGTAACGTTAGTTACCTGACCCTAGACTGTGGAATGGTTTCGGAAGTGGGACCTTTGGATGAGAACAGTTGTCAGACCCGAACCCCTAGTGTCAGTAATTCCTGAACCTGATCTTCGAGGCCGAAGTCTCAAAACTTCAGTGAGACCCAAACCTTTGGCTTCCCGAAGAGATTCCCAAAGCCAAACCCAATTCACGTCTGGCCCCGAAGTGATTCCCAAACTATGTAAGGCTCCGACCTGGAGCCGAAGCCAAGATTATGTCAGCAGAAGGGTCAGCCAGACCCGAAGTATATTCCAATCCCTATCTAACCTTAGATTTAACCGACCCAAAGGATGCGCTAGGAACTATTATGAGAAATGCTCCTAATCTTCGATGGATCGTAAGGAGAGTGAACCTTGCCAATCGAAGGGTTCCATTCGGCCATCGCAGAGTAAGATCGTCGAACCCAAAGGCCATAACCTTGCTCCGGATTTAGTTCAATACTAGACCCGAAGTCGAACCCCTGGTATCTATATGGCTCGGACTTAACTTCCGAAGTCATACCCCGAAGCCGAACCCCTGGTATCTGTACGGCTCGAACTCAACTTTTGAAGTCATACCCCGAAGCCGAACCCCTGGTATCTGTACGACTCGGACTCAACTTCCGAAGTCATACCCCAAAGCCGAAGTCTTAGAATAATAATGAGACTCGATCCTCTAGCTCCCGAAGCCAGACTCAAGGCACATCCGATCCCGAAGGGATCCTCGGACTACGTACGGTTCTGACCTGGAACCGAAGCCGAAGCCGAAGCCATGTCGGCAGATGGTCGGTAAAACCTCACACAGCCCCGAATCAGCTAATAGATGTACCTTGTACTATTTCTAAATTATGGACGAACTGTAGAGTCCCGTTCGACATCTGTTGAGCAAGGTGACCGAACCCTTTGGCCTACCGATGGTAGAACTGTCCTAACATGCAGTAGAATGTTGGATTGGTCCATAGGATAAACCGTGCAAGTCGCTCACGTCTATTTATTAAAGATGTTATTTCTGCATAACTATGTCTTATCAAAGAATGAAACATTATAGAGTTGTATAAACAAATATTTGGTATCCAGTATGTGATTAATTATTATGTGAATATGTACTTAATTGTGTAGGATATTAAGGAGCGTGTGTTGTAATATTGTAGCAACGCATTAGGCAAGTTTCTAAACCTTATGCACTATTCTTATTTCGTGCAAACAGGTATATGTTGTGCAAGTTCCCTAATTTTATTCTTTCTACATATTGAATGCAAGTTTCCCTAACCTTACTCAAATTTTAATTGAGCAGGTTTTATATCTTATACAAATGTTGTATATTTTTTGCAAGTTCCTTTATCCTAACTCGATTTACTTATTGAGCAAGTACTCTATCTTATTGCAAGTTTCATGACTCAAGTTGAGTTATTACATTCAAACTATATTAGTGGATTAATTATTGTAAATTACTCCACATCAAAGGTAATTATTGATATTCGCACCTTGTGCATTCAATTCATGATCTGTTGTTGGACTGTGAAATGTTTAAGTTCTTCATTAATGAATTGTTTAAGGAAATAGTCTATGCCACTTGTTTCGGCTAGATATGTACAGGTTATTATTTTTAAAAGTTATCCAAACTGATTGTTGGTATGGATTCTTGGACTGAGAGAGCAACCCTTATTAGGGGATTTTAATGTGTCGGCTATTCGATGCAGTCAGAGTTAAATGTTATGCATATACATAGGGTACGAGAGGTTGATCCCCTCACGTACTACTAACGGGCCAGCTTCTAAAAGAGTCAGTTGAATAATTGATTCTTGGGGCCAAAAAGTTCATGGTCGATTGGACCACTCAGCAGTAAATAATCAATATTCATTACTTCATTTGAACTTTGATTATATTGTCAGCTACTTCTTCAATGTTCTTAAATTGTTGAACTATGCGATTATTATTCTCATTCATTCATGATATATCTTCTTTATTCATTTTATACTTGCTGAGCAAAGTAGTTGCTCACCCTTGCTATATCATGAACCTATTGCAGTTAGCCGGCGAGTTCCAAGAAGGACAAAGGCAAAGAGAAGCTTAAGGAATAGTTATATGAACTATCCCGTTATGTAATCGTGGAATTATTTTGAAATATTATTGTATTCTACGATGTATTTTATTTAAGGTTATAGACCTTGGGACCGTAGTAAACCTTTTGTAATGAACAACATATGTTTATTTATTCCGCATTAGTTGATTTATGTTGTTTAGAGGTGTATAGATGTACTTTATCGTGAGCACCAGATTCGAGGTATTGGTACCTGAATTTGGGGGTGTCACAGGTTGGTATCAGAGCTGTAGGTTATAAACTTTAGGAATGCGAAACCTAGGTTATAACCTTAGTATTAAACTCGTACTGAGTACGTTAGGAGGTGAATCGAGGAGATTCATTTGGTGGTCATGTCTGGAGGTGGATTGTGAAAATTCATCGAGCCGAGTTGTGCATGGTAAAATATCATTTTATTTTATCAATGAATATATTTTATTGTGGCACTGATATCTTACTGTCTATTTATTTTTGTTTGTGGCTGTAGGATGTCTGAGATGGGAGAGTCCAGTCCTGCTAGAGAGGTGGAGTTCATAGATATTCATGTGGACGTAGGGCATTTAGTGGAGGTGCAGCCGAGTGAGCCAGAGATGATGGACGCTAGGGATGAGTTTGAGGCCGAGTATGGTTCTGAGGAGGAGCCAGTTACCGGAGGAGTATTGAGGCTGTTAAACGATGAAGGGGAGGATGAGGACCCTGAGGAGGATCTAGTGATGGAGGATGATGAGCGACCTGAGTATGCTGATGACATGGGCACTACTGCTAATGACATCATCGAAGAGTTGACAAATAGGAATGAGGAGCTCGAGAATCGAGTAACCCACCTAGAGGAGCAGAACCAGGATTACCAGGACCGAGAGGAGCAGTACAGGTCATTATCGTATCAGACTTTAGGGGAAAAGGCTGAGTTAACCCAAAAGCTGTAGGAGAAGGACCAGAGGATTGACAAGCTAGAGGCAGAGGTTCACGGTCGGCGTGGGGCTTCTGTTCAGCATGGTGTGATGGTTTATGACCTCTTAGAGAGGAATGTGGTGTTGGTAGGATAGATAGAGTGTGTGACGCCCCCAAAATCTCTACACTTCCATGTAGCAGATCTGGTGCTCACGTGAAGCTAAACAACTATAAATATTCAATAAAATATGACTTCTATCTATCCAAGGTTCACAGTATCCCATAACAGGTACTAGTTCCGGCCAGAATGTTGTCTGTGTTTGGATACCCTAACTTGGATGTATAGATTCATATCTAATGAATATCTCTTTCGTATTTATATTTCCTATCTATCTGACATTCACAGTATTAATGATAAGATTGTCCATAGAACTGAGGGGCGCATTCCGGTAAAGATGGCACCTTACCGGCGCTTATTAAGTGTAACCTCAGAGCTTATAGGACTTTCACTATCATTTAAATACCCTCATTCAGATGTATAGTTCGTATAGATACTGTATTTAACTTAGTACAACAATGCTAAATAAAGTAAAGATCAGAGTATAACGCATTCGATAAAGGATCATAATATATTACATATCATTTGGTTCGATTACATCATTCTTGACACTAAGTTATTACAACAAAAGCCTTTAAAAGACTTAACGTACTCAAAACAGTAATTAAAAACTAATAAATATGTCCTTTCCCTTTGTCTGTACCAGAAGTGCTGGGATTATCATTTAAAGCTGCAAAGAAGATATGCGCAAGAATGAGCTACAGATGCTCAGCAAATTCATTTAAAAATGTAAACACAGTGTGTTTGATTTGAAAGATGTCAGATGATGTATAACCGACAACTGAGGGTTCTGTACTTGAACCATATATTTCAATTTGTTCTGTCAGTCTTCAATGACTTAGAACCTTTTGAGTTCGGATATCTGGTAGGGGATCAGCCTAACTAATATCCTAGGAGTATGTATATCATCCAACCATTTTAGTCAATTCATTTAATTGACAATTTAAACATTATTTGAAGGTTTGTCGGACCACCTTCCATCCACGGTGTCCCTATTACTCAGTATAGATGTCGTACCAAAATAATTTGGTTTGACACAACGAATTTCTGCTTTAATATATATGAACAATGATTCATTTTTAAGTTATGCTGAACAAATAGCAATAACTTCATAATAATTGATAGCAAGACATAAAAGAATTGCTTAAAGGTAACAAGGTTCGGAGACTTGCCTTAACGTAGCTCGTTAAAATTTAAGACAGTTGGTCAACGTACGTAGTCTACGTATACCAATAATAAGCGTTAGCATGTATATAAACATGTATTACGCTAATCTCGACAAGTTTCCTTAAGGTTCGACGTTGATTCGGTATCTCAGTCGCGTCCTTAATGGCTAAACACGTAGATTGTTCGATAAAATTTCATTTGGAAGCTTAATTATTAGTCTAAATAATTTATTTATTATTTATAACATTTTTAGAAGCTTGGTATTATTTTTAAATAATTTTTAGAAGCTTAGAATTATTTTTAAATAATTTTACAAACTTAGGAATATTTTTAAATGATTTAATTATCATTTAGAATATTTTTAAAACATTTAATATATTTTTTAAATGATTTATTTATCATTTAGAATATTTTTAGATATTTAAAATATTATTTAAATAATTTATTTATCATTTATAATATTTTTTCAGAAAGATAGAATATTATTTAAATGATTTATTTTATCATTAATAATATTTTTAGAATTTATTTTATCATTAAAAATAATTTATTTATTACTTATAATAATTTTTAAAACTTAATTTAATATTCAAATGATTTAATTATCATTTATAACATTTTTAAATTCTTAATATATTATTTAAATGATTTATTTATCATTAATAATATTTAAAATATTTAATATTTTATTTAATTATTATATATAATAATTTTATTTACCTTAATATCATTTTTAAATAATTAATATAATTATTAAATGATTTATTATTATTATTATTTAATTAAATTAAATAATAATTCAGAAATATATAAAAATATTAAAAATAAATTTTTTATAATTAAAAATAAATTTTTGAATATAATTATTAATTATTTATAATTATTTAATAATTATTTATTATTTTATAATTTATTTAATTAATTTTTATTAATTTTTATTGAAAACTGTCGTTAAAAGGCTTTAGCGACAGTCTGCAGCCATTCATAGCTTTCTGGGTTTGGCTATGAATTTTGTCGCTAAAGGTGTTCTTCATGAAGAACACTTGGTCAATCTCTAACAGTGACTTTTGACCTCAAATTAATCTCAGCTCGTTCATTGTTTGTGTTTGATTTTTGTTTGTTGTTATAGCCAACATGGCAGTGTATAACGACATGTTAAATTTCTTCTCAAACAACATCATACCATACTAGATAATTAATGGTCAAACTAGCCGGTTCAAACTGTTCTTGAGTTTCTGGGTAACCCAGAAACTCAGTCAGTCATAACGGTCACCGTGGTTTGACCATTAATAACTTTGATTCTGTGTTTGCTAAATGTGTTTTGATGCTTCAAGATTGTAGTTTACATATCAAAGAACATGTTTAAATCAAGAAACAACATATTAAATATCATCTAGGCATGATCTGGGTGCTTTGAAAATTAGTCAGAACACTGTCAGAGTGTTCTTCAAGTTTCTGGGTAACCCAGAAACAGGTTTTCATGGTCGGTCAATGGGTTTTGACCGTTAATAACTTTCATCCTAGAGATAATTTATCCATTCTACAAGTCGGATCTTAAAGCTAACATGGCATACTACTGATTCATGCTTTAAAACACATCAAACAAATATTTTAAGCCGATCAAAAGCTCTAACAAAGTAGCTTGTCAGACTGTTCTTGACTGCCAAGAACAGTTTGCTATTTTGGCTTAATTTTCATATCTAGATGTTATGTAAACGTGATTTAACCGCCCAGATCACTTAATTACATGTTAATAAGTATTCCTAGACACTAAAACATAACATCAAATTCAAACTTAAAGATCTAGCATAAAATTAGGGTTTTGCACCTTTTTCTTCAAATTTTTGATCTCTGATCTTTGCTACTGATCTTGTAATTGCAGAGGGTTGTTATGGCTGGTAGTATAAGTGTATAAGCTTCAAATTTTCGTAGGTCTAATGGTCAGCTTCTTATTCTATTTATAGCAACTTGGAATTAGGATTTTATTTCACTTTTTACCCATTTGCCCTCCAAAATATCCTAGCTTGTGAACTTGTGCTACTTGGTATCTGATCCTAATGACCTACTTGAGCTAGATATTTCTAAATTTCTGATTTTGTGTTCTTACCTCCTTTTGATTGGTTTAAAATTTGATTTTTGATTTATTTACTTACTAATTAAACCTAGATTTTTACTAATCATGTTTATGATGTTAATTTAGGTTTAGTAATACCTTAATTAGGGTTATATATATCATAATTAAGGTTTTACATTTCATAAATTAGGGTTAAGATAACCTAATTAGAATTAGGGTTTCACAATTAGGGTTTAGGGTTTTCAATTCCACAATTAGGGTTTTAATCTTTCGTTTAGGGTTTAATTTAATCTTAATGATTCATAATTAATATCATGATTCATTATTTAGAATCTAATTATATCAATTTAGATTCTAGTATTGCAATTAGGGTTTTAATTGATCAATTCGGACAACTATTTCCAATTAGGGTTTCTATTTCAGTTTAACATTTTAACCCTAATTAATTTAATTTAGATTTTTATCAGTTAATATTATATTATATTAACTCCGAAGCACGACAAAGCACTTCGTCATTTCCAAGCACGACACAACAGCTTACAAAAATAATTTGCCGAGACACTTCTCGGTGAATTTGTCGGAAGCACGACAAATCATTTTGTCCGATTAAGCACGACACAGCTGCTTGGCGAAAATTTTTTATTTGACCTAATTGTTTAATAAAATACACAATCACATAATACAAAGTCGGAACAAGAAATTTCATTTAATAAACACATAATTTACATATACAAATCTTATTAGGGTTCGGAATATTACAGAGCGGGTAGAGGATCAGCTGGAGACTACTCGTCTGGGGCGAGATGAGGCTATAGAGCAGTTGGCAGCCCTGACTGTAGAGGTTGATTCCCTCCATTTAGGCTTGACTACTTCCATTGACAGGCTGAGGGACAGGGTGAGGAGGTACCCCAGGGATGAGGGTAGCAGTAGGTGCATGATTAGGCACTGAGTGGTCGACAGGCTGGCTCGACGGGAGCTCAGGGTCGCAATTTGCCGCAGCAGGCGGTGATGTGCTATTTTTAGGGGCTTACTTATGTTGTAAATCCCTATGTTTGAAGCGTGCATGGGATAGTAGTTGAACCCCAATTTTGTTTTTGATGGAAGGGTGGAAGGTTATTATTCCCCACTTTGTTTGTTAGGGGATAGTTAATGGTTGGCAGACTATGTCATTTAGCGTTTATAGAAGTATGCCACATGTTGAGTCAGGTTGTATTAAGACAGTGACATATGGTTATAAATGCAGTTGTTTTATTTAAATTAAATGTGTTTGATAGATGCTTTTACTCCTAATTGCTGACTTAAATAACTCATTGCATGAGACCTAGATCTATAAGTAAAAGTCGATGGTTTTCTTTCATCAGATCATGGCGCCAAGAGGACGACCGCGTAACCAACGGGTTGAGGAGTCAGAAAGTGAGGTACGAAATCAACAAGACCCAATGAGGGCATTTGTTGAGTTGCTGGCAGAAGCCATAAGAAATAGACCCCCACCTGTTGGAGAACAGCCAGGACGGCAGCCCGCGCAGCATGTGGCTAGCTTCAAGGATTTTAAGCTAGTAGGACCTCCCGAGTTCAAAGGAACACTAGACCTGATTGAAGCCCAAACTTGTATTGAAGAAATAGAGAAAGTGTTTGAGGTTACAAGAGTAGCTGAAGAATAGAAAACAGGATTCGCCACCTTTACTATTGGTTGAAGGCCAACAAAGGACGTGCTGGAGATGGTGTGATACCATGGGAGCATTTCAAGGAGCTATTCTTCGAGAACTATTTTCCGGAGAGTATGCAGCAGAACATGGAGGTGAAGTTTCTGGAGCTCAAGCAAGGGAATATGTCAGTCGCGGAGTACGCGGCTAAATTTATGAGTTAGCCAGATTTGCACCTCACTAGGTAGACACTGAAGCTAAAAAGGCAAGGAGATTTGAATTAGGCCTGAAACCGTAGGTGTACAGTAGGATTGCAGTTTCTATGCTGTCGGAAAGGGCCATCATCGCCGAAGGAGGCAACGAGGCTCTAGCAAAGTTCAATCAAGACAAAAAGAAGGGTCACGAAGGAAGTAAGGGAGGTAGTAGCAGGGGAAATAACCCTAATAAAAGGAAATGGAACAATAGCCAATCTTCCGGTGGCAATAAGTCTAGAGGAGAGATTAAGAAGGGTAATAAGTGCAATAATTGTGGAAAGAATCACTCGGGGGAGTGTCTGAAGGGCAAAGGGGTTTGCTACAACTGTGGGCAACAGGGGCACCTTGCTCCTCAGTGCCCAAAGGGAAAGAAAGCAGGATGTTTCTCATGTGGAGCATCAGATCATCAAATTAAGGATTGCCCGAAAAGGAAGGGGGATGCAGCAAGTGGCAACAGAAACAACAACAACAACAACAACAACAACAGGCTGAGCATTGGAGGACCAGCTAGCCAAACCAACAGGCCCACGACACGCACTTTCAACATGACAGTGCAGGATGCAGTGGGGTCAAAGGACGTAGTGTCAGGTATTATTTCAATCAATAATATCAGTGCATATGTCTTATTTGATTCAGGTGCTACCGTTCATTTGTGTCGGATGAATTTGCTAAACGGTTAAATTTACCTTGTGAGAAATTAGAGAATCCAATGAATGTGGAAGTAGCTAGTAAAGAAGTTATCCCTGTAGAATTAATCCATAGAAATTGTTGTGCTGAGATAAATGGGTATAAACTGAGCGTAGATTTAATTCTGATACGACTAGGAGAATTTGATGTAATTCTTGGGATGGATTGGTTGTCTAGTCGTGGAGCTGTGATTGAATGTCAGAAGAAGTGCGTACACCTGAAGGCTCTAAATAAGTCAAAGGTTATATTCCACGGTAGTAAATCGCCGAGACAATCTCGTTGTCTGACGATGATGCAAGCAAGGAGATTGCTGAGAAAAGGTTGCATAGGTTATCTGGCTCATGTGGTTGATACCCGAAGAGTAGAGGGTGAGCGGGGTCAGATACTTGTAGTAAGGGAATTTCCAGATGTTTTCCTAGATGAGTTACCGGGTTTACCATCGGACAGAGAGGTCGAGTTCGTGATCGATTTAGTACAAGGGACAACACCGATATCAAAGGCACCATACTGGATGGCATCGGTGGAAATGAAAGAATTAATGGTTCAACTGCAAGAGTTGCTAGATAAGGGGTATATTCGTTCGCGTGTATCTCCATGGGGAGCGCCAGTACTATTTGTAAAGAAGAAAGACGGATCGCTTATACTTTGTATCGACTATCGGGAGTTGAATAAAGTCACGATTAAGAACAAGTATCCGCTGCCTAGAATTGATGATTTGTTTGATCAATTGAAGGGAGCAAAATACTTTTCGAAGATTGTCTTGAGGACGAGGTATCGCCAGCTGAAGGTGAGACAAAAGGATATACCGAAGACAACATTCAGAACTCGATATGGACACTTTGAGTTTTTGATGATGTCGTTTGGGCTTACGAACGTGCCAGCAGCATTTATGGACATGATGAACAGAGTGTTCAAGCAAAATCTAGATAAATTTGTTGTCGTTTTCATAGATGACATCCTAGTCTACTCGAAGACGGAGGAGGAACACGTCGAGCAATTGAGAATAGCCCTGGAAACGTTGAGAAGGGAGAAGCTATATGCAAAGTTTTCCAAGTGTGAATTCTGGTTACAAAGAGTGCAGTTTTTGGGGCCCGTAATTGACTTGGATGGTGTATCAGTGGATCCTGTGAAGGTGGAAGCAGTAATAAACTGGGAACAGCTGAAGACGCCTACTGAAGTTCGAAGTTTCTTGGGATTAGCGGGTTACTATTGGAGATTTATTCAGAATTTTTCGAAGATAACGACGCCGTTAATAAATTTGACAAGGAAGACTGTGAAGTTTCAGTGGAAGGATAAGTGCGAGGAGAGTTTCTTGGAGTTGAAGAAGAAACTTAGTGAAGCACCTGTGTTATCACTACCAGATAATACAGGGGGATTTGTGGTGTACAGTGATGCGTCACAAAAAGGCCTTGGGTGCGTATTGATGTAGCATGGGAAGCTCATCGCGTACGCGTCATGACAACTGAAGCACTATGAGAAGGGGTATCCGACTCATGACCTGGAGCTAGCGGCAGTGGTCTTTGCTCTGAAGATTTGGAGGCACTATCTGTATGGGGAGAAGTGTGAGATATACACAGACCACAAAAATCTGAAGTATATCTTCACTCAGAAGGAACTAAACATAAGACAGAGGCGATGGTTGGAGTTGATCAAGGACTACGATTGTGAGATTCTATACCATCCCGGTAAGGCCAATGTAGTAGCTGATGCTCTAAGTAGGAAGGGCAGAGATAAGTTGATGATGCTGACAGCTCAAGAGGAACTGATCAAGGATATGGAAAGACTGGAGTTGGAAGTCAAGTATCCGACAAATTCAAATGGGAAACTATTTGCAGTGGAGGCGAGTCTGACTTTATTAGACAAGATAAAGGAGGCTCAAGGAAAGGATGATGAATGTGTTACCATAAGGGAGCGAATCTCGGAAGGAGAAGAATTAAAGTATAGGACTGATAACACGGGATTACTAAGGTTTGAAGGGAGAATCTGGATACCGATGGTTCCGGAGTTGAGAGAAGAGATTTTGCAGGAAGCTCATTCTACAAGGTATTCGATACACCCTGGTAGTACCAAGATGTATCAGGATTTGCGCCAACGCTTCTGGTGGCCGAACATGAAGAGGGAGGCCACGGAATGTGTTGGGCGATATTTGACATGTCAGAGAGTAAAACCAGAATATTAGAAACCGGGTGGATTGCTACAACCATTGGAGATTCTAGAGTAGAAGTGGGAGCATATCATAATGGATTTTGTGACGGGGCTTCCACCAACTCAGAAGGGTTACAATGCGATCTGGGTGATCGTGGATCGTTTAACTAAATCTGCACATTTTTTACCAATCAAGATAAGGTACAATCTGGAGCAGCTAGCGAAGTTATATGTGCAAGAGATTGTGTCACGACATGGAGTGCCGGTATCTATTGTGTCTGATAGAGATATGCATTTCACGTCAAATTTTTGGAAAAGCTTGCAAGATAGATTGGGAACTCAGTTGAGGTTGAGTACAGCGTATCATCCTCAAACGGATGGGCAAAGTGAACGAATGATTCAGACTCTTGAAGACATGCTTAGAGCATGTGAAATGGATTTTAAAGGCAGCTGGGATAACCACCTACCATCGGTGGAGTTTGCCTATAACAATAGTTATAATGCAAGTATTGGCATGCCGCCATTTGAAGCATTATATGGAAGGAAGTGTCGAACACCTCTGTGTTGGGATGAAGTCAGTGAGCGAAGATTGTTGGGACCTGAATTGGTGCAGCAGACTGTGGATATTATCAATGTAATAAGAGCTCGGTTAATAGCGGCTCAGGACCGGCAGAAGAAATATGCCGATTTGCATCGTCAGAAGCGAGACTTTGAAGTTGGCAGCTTTGTGTTTTTGAAGGTATCTCCCTGGAAGGGGAAGATTAGATTTGGAAAGAAGGGGAAATTGAGTCCCCGGTTTGTAGGACCTTTTGAGGTTTTAAAGAGAGTAGGTGAAGTGGCGAACGAGGTAGCTCTACCTCCTGAACTTGAGCACATTCACAATGTGTTCCACGTTTCTGTGTTGCGGTCGTATAAACCCGACTACAAGTATGTGATATTCTATGAACCAATTCAACTTGAGAAAGACTTGTCATATGAAGAGATTCCTGTCCAAATATTAGATAGGAAGGAGCAGACGTTAAGGAATAAGGTCATCCATTCGGTCAAAGTACTTTGGAGGAACCACGCAGCTGAAGAAGCCACGTGGGAGTTGGAAGAAAAGATGAGGAAGAATTATCCGCATCTTTTTGAGTGAACCCATGTTAAGTTTTTCATACCTAGGTTGTAATTCTGGGGACAAAATTCTTATAAGGGGGGAGGATGTAACGACCGGGAATTTTGGATTCGCCTTGTAATTTCACTTTTGAATATTAATGAATATGTTATATTTTATTAATATTATTATTGTGTTGCATGTTTAAAGGTTGTGTGACAACCTGGATTATGTGAATGTATGAAATTTTACGTGTTATAGTTTTGTTTGAGTGAATAATTGATTTCGCGTAGGGTCGCTAAATCACTATTCACGGGACACGCATCCCGAGGCACTATGCACGCTATAATATTTTACGTCTTTTTCAATTTGGAATAATTTTGTTAATGCGTGCATATGAACGAATAATTTTTCCAAGCGTCGGAATGTAAATATGGGTGTTCCGAATAAATAGACAAATCCCATAATAATTATTTTTACCCATCCCAATAATTTATGGAAGTACCCATTTTAATTTTGGGTGGAGTTATTTACCAGTTTTGGTACAAAAGTGGGAGTTTTCGGATATATTTTTGAGTATTTGGGTATTTGTTTTGGCTTGTTACTCTAAGAGGGAACCAACTCCCAATTTTAGACCAATCAAATGCAAGGACGAAGAGCTTAGCCGGCAAGCCTCATGGAGCACCCAACCCACTTCTCCCAAAATTACTCCTCCACTTCTACCAAATCATTCCTTCTCTCCCCATTCCATCAGCTCCTCATTCAAACTCCCAACTCATTCCATCAGCTGATAGAGAGAGAGAGTGAGAGCTACAAAAAATTTGAAGAAAGAGAGAAGAGAGAGCTGCAGAGAGGAAGGCCACCCTCACTTGCCTCCTTCTAGCTCATCCATTCAAACCATCAGCTGATAACAAGTAGAGAGAGAGAGCTGCCTAGCTTTCTTGAAAAAGAAGAAGAGTATCCGTGAGAAGGAGCCCTCGCCGGTCGGAGAGACGAGGAGAGTTTGGAAGGAGTGAAACGAAGCTCCAAAGAGGTGAGATCCTGATTTTTTTTCCAAGCATTAGTTTTTCCCGGTTCTGTTAGTATTCTTCTGATTGAGTCTGTAATAGATGGCTAAAGCATGACCGGTGATAATGCTAACTTTGAACCCTAGAGTGGCTGTAAGGAACCCCAGGCTTCATAGCATCGGTTAGGGGATTAAAAACAGAGTCACACTTAGGAACCTATCCTCATTACCTAGTAGTATCGAAGGACCGAAGTCACCCGATGAGGTCCGCCACCCGCCGAACTCTTGGACCTAGGCAACGTGATTAGGTAACGTTAGTTACCTGACCCTAGACTGTGGAATGGTTTCGGAAGTGGGACCTTTGGATGAGAACAGTTGTCAGACCCGAACCCCTAGTGTCAGTAATTCCTGAACCTGATCTTCGAGGCCGAAGTCTCAAAACTTCAGTGAGACCCAAACCTTTGGCTTCCCGAAGAGATTCCCGAAGCCAAACCCACTTCACGTCCGACCCCGAAGTGATTCTCGAACTACGTAAGCCTCTAACCTAGAGCCTAAGCCAAGATTATGTCGACAGAAGGGTCGGCCAGACCCGAAGTATATTCCAATACCTATCTAACCTTATATTTAACCGGCCCAAAGGATGCGCCAAGAACTATTATGAGAAATGCTCCTAATCTTCGATGGATCGTAAGGAGAGTGAACCTTGCCAATCATAGGGTTCCATTAGGCCATCGCAGAGTAAGATCGTCGAACCCATAGGCCGTAGCCTTGCTCCGAATTTAGTTCAATACTAGACCCGAAGCCAAACACTTGGTATCTGTACGGCTCGAACTCAACTTTCGAAGTCATATCCCGAAGCCGAACCCCTGGTATCTGTACAGCTCGGACTCAACTTCCAAAGTCATATCCCGAAGTCGAACCCCTAGTATCTGTACGGCTCGGACTCAACTTCCGAAGTCATACCCCGAAGTCGGACCCCTAGTATCTGTACGGCTCGAACTCAACTTCCGAAGTCATAACCCGAAGCCGAAGTCTTAGAATAATAATGAGACCCGATCCTCTGGCTCCCGGAGCCAGACTCAAGGCACATCCGATCCCGAAGGGATCCTCGGACTACGTACGGTTCCAACCTGGAACCGAAGCCGAAGTCGAAGCCATATCGGTAGAGGGTCGGTAAGACCTCACACAGCCCCGAATCAGTTAATAGATGTACCTTATACTATTTCTAAATTATGGACGAACTGTAGAGTCCCGTTCGGCATCTGTTGAGCAAGGTGGCCAAACCCTTTGGCCTACCGATGGTAGAACTGTCCTAACAGGCAGTAGAATGTTGGATTGGTCCATAGGATAAACCGTGCAAGTCGCTCACGTCTATTTATTAAAGATGTTATTTCTGCATAACTATGTCTTATCAAAGAATGAAACATTATAGAGTTGTATAAACAAATATTTGGTATCCAGTATGTGATTAATTATTATGTGAATATGTACTTAATTGTGTAGGATATTAAGGAGCGTGTGTTGTAATATTGTAGCAATGCATCAGGCAAGTTTCTAAACCTTATGCACTATTCTTATTTCGTGCAAACAGGTATATGTTGTGCAAGTTCCCTAATTTTATTCTTTCTACATATTGAATGCAAGTTTCCCTAACCTTACTCAAATTTTAATTGAGCAGGTTTCATATCTTATACAAATGTTGTATATTTTTTGCAAGTTCCTTTATCCTAACTCGATTTACTTATTGAGCAAGTACTCTATCTTATTGCAAGTTTCATGACTCAAGTTGAGTTATTACATTCAAACTATATTAGTGGATTAATTATAAATTACTCCACATCAAAGGTAATTATTGATATTCGCACCTTGTGCATTCAATTCATGATCTGTTGTTGGACTGTGAAATGTTTAAGTTCTTCATTCATGAATTGTTTAAGGAAATAGTCTACGCCACTTGTTTCGGCTAGATATGTACAGGTTATTATTTTTAAAAGTTATCCAAACTGATTGTTGGTATGGATTCTTAGACTGAGAGAGCAACCCTTATTAGGGGATTTTAATGTGTCGGCTATTCGATGCAGTCAGAGTTAAATGTTATGCATATATGTTACCTCCTTTTTAATCTTTAATAAAAGAGCCCTAACTCACGCAAGTATACGTGGTCAACAAGTAATACAAAGGAAGTAGAGTATCGTCCCACAGAGAAAGAGCTAAATTAAATCACTATACTTATTTGCCTAAACTAATAACTTGATGTTGGTGACAAAATTATTTCTAAACAAATTAACAACTAAAGATGCAAATACAAACGGATTATATCAAACTTGGAATTAATGGGATCCTAACTTCATTTAATAGTCCATCTAATTAACACTATCATGCTAGAGAATTCACATAACACAGAAAAATAGCCAAGAGCACTAATCTAGACATAACCATCTGTCAATGTATTATGACCAACTTACATAATATCCATACTCAATAGACACCATGTAATCATCACTATAACCAAAATCACTATATTTCTATGTGAAATTGCAATTATATTGATTTAAAGCACAAGCCCTTATTTTGACTCTTACGGTGAAACAGTATATTTCTATCTGACTCACAAAATATTAAGTTATCCAATTAAGCCTCATATTCGCAAGCTATCATAATTACAATCCACACTTATATGTTATTTTTCAATCCCATACAAGCACTGAGAACGAATGGTGATCAAACATTCATACATGCAAAACAATCATGATAGAAATTCCTTATGATATGCAAAATAATCTAACAATCAAACTTATATTTAGACTACATATTAAAATCCGTTAGAATCCCATAATGGAGATTAGTTCATGTCTGAACCAAAAGCCATTATGGGATCAAAGTTACACATGGAAAAATAAATAATCAATTGAAAATAAGATGAAGTAGATTGATTAAACCCAATTGAAGAATAAAATCCAAAGTAAAGTTCAACCCACATCAATATCCAGCACTTGAACAATAATAATCCACGGTAAAACTGCACACACTAACTCTAGAAAAAATAATAATAATAAAAGTCTCCAAGTTCCCTCTTAAGGTTTCCTTCTCTAAATCTGATCAGTCATTATTCGAATTCTCTTCCGAATTGGCTTCCTTTTCTTCCTCCAGCCGCAACTCAGCACCCAAAGTCGTGCCCTAGCGCCTCTGGCGCTATAGTAGTACTAATCCTAGCGCCTTTGGCGCTAGGTCATGCCCACATATTTACAAAAATGCTATTAATTGTCCTTTAAGCTCCAAATTTACCCTTTTGCCCCTCCAGCTCCAATCCTATAATAAACAAACACAAAAACGAATAAAACAATACTAAAAACACTTAAAAACCACAATAATTAAGTCTAACAAGACCTGATTTGTAGGTATAAAACCCACTCATCAAATACCCCCAAACTTAACCAATTGTTTGTCCCCAAGCAATGCAATGATGCAAATGCAAATTAACTAACATGCCTACGAATTAATCAATCAACCAACATAGTATCCAACACTAGGCCTCAAAGATATCAAACAATACTTAAGCAGAACCTCTAACCAATGCAAAGTTTCTAACTTTAATCAATGAGTTAAGTTATACCTGTCATCACCCATGTTGTGCGTGTGTGAATATCAACCATTTTAATCAATCACAATTCAAATCAATCACATAATTAACTTCTTAGAGGAAAACTTTCAATTTTAACTCAATTTAACCTATGAACACAACTAATTCAACTGATTCAAGCAATCACTAAGCATAAGGGTAGCACAAAGGTTATTCAGCACATTTACATCCTTTTTAAACCCTTCCCTAGGAATTCAAACAATTGTTTTTTCTTTAATGAGTGCATTTTATGCTCCATCTCACTTTCTTTTGAACGAGTGCGTTTTACGCTCCCTCTCGTTCCATGTGTTTATGAGTGAGTGCGTTTTACGCTCCATCTCAACCCACCACATGATCCATTCTTTAATTGGGAAAGGTTCAAAATTTTCAAATTCTCTTTATTTTTTACACCCCACGATTCCCCCAAACTTAGATTCTTGCTTGTTTTTGATTTAATGGACGTTTCACCGATTTTATCAAGTGTTAACCCAAATCTTCCACCAGAAGAAAATTATGCAACAATTTGAATTAAATTGATCAAAACAATTGATTATGTGCTTTCCTAGCTAACAAGAGTTTCAGACAAGTTAACTTCACTTCCTAATCAAAGTCATCACTAAGCACTAGTTTTCAATTCTTCTCAAGTTAAAACTATGAAGCCAGTCTTATCATTGGCCACATTAGATACTATATCAATTTATGCTTAATTCATGAAACTAGATGCATAACACAACCTAAAATGTAATGTAACTACCATGCAACAAGGCTAAACACAATGAAACATAACAATCTATATGAAAAAAAAAACTACCCCCCAAACTGAATGAATGCATTTTATGCTCCATCTCACTTTCTTTTGAACGAGTGCGTTTTACGCTCCCTCTCGTTCCATGTGTTTATGAGTGAGTGTGTTTTACGCTCCATCTCAACCCACCACATGATCCATTCTTTAATTGGGAAAGGTTCAAAATTTTCAAATTCTCTTTTTTTTTACACCCCACGATTCCTCCAAACTTAGATTCTTGCTTGTTTTTGATTTAATGGACGTTTCACCGATTTTATCAAGTGTTAACCCAAATCTTCCACCAGAAGAAAATTATGCAACAATTTGAATTAAATTGATCAAAACAATTGATTATGTGCTTTCCTAGCTAACAAGAGTTTCAGACAAGTTAACTTCACTTCCTAATCAAAGTCATCACTAAGCACTAGTTTTCAATTCTTCTCAAGTTAAAACTATGAAACCAGTCTTATCATTGTCCACATTAGATACTATATCAATTTATGCTTAATTCATGAAACTAGATGCATAACACAACCTAAAATGTAATGTAACTACCATGCAACAAGGCTAAACACAATGAAACATAACAATCTATATGAAAAAAAAAACTACCCCCCAAACTGAACAAGACAATGTCCTCATTGAAAAATAAGAAGAGATTAAGAACAGAGGACTCCCCTGATGAAGCATTACTCATCATCACTGCCATCGGCAGCGTCATCATCATCATCATCATCATCATCCGCATCAGGAGGTGAGTCAGGTGGTGGGTAAATAGAAAGAGGAGGAGCTGGTGGAAACTGAAATGGCCCAGCCGAAGGATTCAACCGCCCAAACATATCCGCCAAGGCTGTAGAACAGTTAACATTATACACATAAATCTCTGCCTGGCGCTGAGCAAGTCGATTCTGCTGTCGAGTCATTCGATCAAAACCCCTCTGAACCGATCCTGCCACTAAGTCTATCCGTCTAGTATGGTGCCTGAGATCCTGACGGATAGTCTCAACTACATTGTGGGTTTGAACCGGATCCTCGACCGGTGGTGGCTGCTCTTGCGGCTGCTGCTCTGGTTGCTCCTGTGGTACAATGAAACCTAAGCCCCTCGGGTGCGATTCACCTCCCCCCCATACTCTGTACCGTAACATCGCAACATAATCAATTGGAGGCAATGGAGCCTACATAAGTTCATCTTTATCCCACTTAACTCCAGCACGATGGCACAAATCTGCGATCAATGAAGGGTGAGGCAGTCCACCTGTGGTACTACCCTCAAGCGCATGCACGATAGATTCATGAATTACCTCCCCTATATCCACTGTCTTCCCTTTGGCAATGCAAAACAATAACGCCGCCCGCTGATTAATTACATCGCTCATATGGCGGCACGACATCAACTGGATACATATAAATGCATGCCACACTTTTCCATATCTGCTCAACTTGGATGACGGGAAGTGCACAGCTTCTTGTTGGTCAGTTAACTTCCATTCTGTCCCTGGCTCACAGAGGGATGCGATAATCTCAAAATAATCCAAATCTTGTTGCATGTATTTCGTATAGCCATCCCTGTGAATCTTCTGCAACCCATAATACGCATTAATAGCTTTACGCCCCACATTTATTTCCTGTCCCCGAACCATGACCACATTCCCTTTAGACTCCTTGGCATTGGCATAAAATTCCTTCACAATATTAACTGCAGTTGGCTCGGGTTGCGCAGTGAATACCATCCAATTTCGAGTGCGTATCATATGAGCAACTTCCCCATCTACGTGCTCAATAGGTAGCAAGCCACGCTCAGGAATTAGAGATTTCCCGGAGGACCAATTTTTAAACCTGTCGTTTGCTTCTGGGCTAACAAATTTCTTCTTATCATATTTCACAACAGCTGACGAACCTGAGCTTTCCCTTCTATGTCTTTTGGGAGCCATTAATAACCAATTAAGCACAATCAAGACCCAAAACAACTCAAAACTTCGTTGGGGAAAACTGTCGAACACTTGGCGTGCACACTTTAGAAAACCCTTGTACAATAGTTCCCCCAAACTTAGAGTGACCCAATCAAGTACAATGAAATCTCCCACAATTTGCAAGCATATAGATAGACAATTGAAGGTTCAACCCAATCCCAATTGAGCCAACACAAACTCAATTGGGTTCACAATCAAAACCAAGAACTTTCTCCAAATACTAGCAGTTCAAATCTCTAGCCAACAATTTCAAGTTCTAATTGCTCAAAAATATAAAACTTACTTGAAATTGAGAGTGCCCATATGTAGAATATTCAATCCTTTTTAGCTATGAGAAGAAAATTCCTTAGTTGCAAAAGTGATGTGCCGGCAATGGATAGTGTGGATATCGATTTGTTGGTGTTATGGAGCTCAAATCGGTAATAATGGAGAATAGCAGCGGTTGAAGTCGGCTAGAAGAAGAAATTAGGCTTGAGTTGTGTGTTGAAACCCTCCTTTAGCCCGATCTAGGGTTTAATCCCTTTTTTTTCCTGTAGAGCGTTTCTAGCGCTGGCTTTTGTACAAGTCGGGCGTTGCTGGCGCTAGCTTGCAGTAGCTAAGGGTTTGGGATAGCGCTGATGAGCGCTGCTGGCGCTGGCTGTTGAATTGGAGCGAGCGCTTAAAGCGCTGGTATGCAATAGCCGCGTGTTGGTATAGCGCTTAGTGCGCTTGATTTGTGAAGGATATAGCGCCTAAAGCACTTGGATTTTAATTGACTACTGCAATGCAGCGCTAGCGGCGCTTGTCAATGAGAAGATTGAGCGCTTCAGGCGCTTGGCATTTTGGGAGCACATTGTGACGCAGCGCCTAGCGCGCTTGGATAAGCTTAAATGTAGCGCCTAAAGCGCTTGGATCTTAATTAGCTTCTAAAATGCAGCGCTGCCGGCGCTTATCCCAGCTTAAAGTGAGCGCTAGCAGCGCTTCGACTGTACTTAGCTAACTTTTAGTCATTCTTGCTAATACCTACAATCAAATTAAACCAAAATCCAAGATTAGGTGTAGAATTTTTTTTTTTTTAAGTTTAAAGAAAATAAATTACTAAACAAAAGAAAAACAGAAGATTAAAACGCTGGGTTGCCTCCCAGATAGCGCTAAGTTATAGTCAATTAGCTTGACTGTCTTTGAATCTCATGTCGCAGACAGAATTAAGGTGACTTTCTGTCTGTCCACCTCGTCCCCAAAGTAATGCTTCAGCCTCTGTCCATTCACCTTGAATGACTGGTCCGGAAATTTATCGTATACTTCAATCGCACCATGCGGAAAGACCGTCTTCACTGTGAATGGTCCTGACCATCTTGATTTCAGCTTCCCAGGAAAAAGTTTAAGTCTGGAGTTAAAAAGTAAAACCCTTTGTCCCGGTTCAAATGTTCTTTCTATGATCTTATGATCATACCATTTCTTCACCTTTTCCTTGTACAGCTTCGAGTTTTCATAAGCCCTTAGTCGAAATTCGTCCAACTAATTGATTTGGAGTAAACGCTTCTCCCCTGCAGTTGTCGAATCAAAGTTCAACTTTCGAATTGCCCATTATGCCTTGTGTTCTAGCTCCATAGGAAGATGACATGCTTTTCCATAAACAAGCTGAAACGGTGACATGCCCAACGGAGTTTTGTAAGCAGTCCTATATGCCCACACAACATCATCGAGCTTTAAAGACCAATCCTTCCGCGTTGGATTCACAATTTTTTTGAGGATTCTTTTTACTTCTCGATTGGATACTTCAGCTTGGTCGTTCGTCTGTGGGTGATAAGCTGTAGCAATACGGTGGTTCACCCCATACTTAGCCAACAAAGCTGTGAACTGCCGGTTGCAGAAGTGACTACCTTCATCACTAATAATAGCCCTCGGAGTCCCAAATCTAGTGAAGATACTTCGATGTAAAAACTTCAGGACTACCTTGGCATCATTTGTTGGGAGTGCTGCCACTTCTACCCATTTCGACACATAGTCAACTGCTAGCAAGATGTAGAGGTTACCGCATGAAGACACAAAAGGGCCCATGAAATCAATCCCTCACACATCGAAAACTTCTACTTCGAGGATTGTATTCAAAGGCATTTCATTCCTCTTTGAAATATTACCCACTCTTTGACATCTATCGCACCGCTGAACAAAACTGTAAGCATCTTTAAAAATTGTCGACCAGTAGAATCCTGCTTGTAGTACTCTAGCCGCTGTTCTCTCTCCTCCGTAGTGTCCTCCATATACAGAAGAATGGCAATCCTGTAAAATCCCCTCGGTCTCACTATATGGGATACACCTTCTTATCATTTGTTCCGCACACTGTTTAAACCAATACGGCTCATCCCATATATACCATTTAACATCATGCAGGAACTTTTTCTTTTGATGCCCCACCAAGTCAGAAGGTATCATCTTACTCACCAAATAATTCGCGTAGTCTGCAAACCATGGCACCTCCCCTTGCACCACAAACAACTGCTCATCCAGAAAGGATTCATTAATTTCGACCTTGCCGTCTATCCCCCTTTCCGGCTGCTATACTCGAGATAAGTGGTCTGCCACTTGGTTTTCGGTCCCCTTTCTGTCCTTGATCTCCAAATCAAACTCCTGCAATAGCAATATCCACCTGATCAACCTGAGCTTTGCATCCCTCTTTGACACTAAATGTCGAATCGCCGAGTGATCCGTGTACACTATCACCTTTGTGCCTATCAGATATGACCGAAATTTATCAAAGGCATACACCACTGCCAATAACTCTTTTTCTGTGGTGGTGTAATTTAATTGTGTATCTGTAAGGGTCTTGCTGGCATAGTATATCACATGAAACATCTTCTCCTTCTTTTGCCCCAAAACAGCCCCTACTGCGTAATCACTGGCATCACACATCAGCTCAAACGGCAATGCCCAATCTGGTGCTATGATAACTGGTGCTGAAGTTAATTTTCTCTTTAAGTGCTCAAAAGCCCTCATGCAAGCCTCATCGAATTTGAACTGTGCATCCTTCTCCAATAAACTACACAATGGTTTAGTTATCTTGGAGAAGTCCTTGATGAATCTGCGGTAGAAGCCTGCATGTCCAAGAAAGCTGCGGACACCTCTTACAGACGTAGGTGGAGGTAAATTCTCAATCGTTTCAGCTTTGCCCTATCCACCTCAATTCCTTTCTTTGAAACTTTATGCCCCAGTATGATTCCTTCTTGTACCATAAAATGGCACCTCTCCCAATTCAATACCAGATTTGTTTCAACACATCTCTTTAAAACCATAACCAAATTTTCAAGGCATAAATCGAAAGAATCACCAAATGCCGAGAAATCGTCCATAAATACCTCCACATTCTGTTCGATCATGTCTAAAAAAATTGCTATCATACATCTCTGAAAGGTGGCAGGAGCATTGCACAACCCGAAAGACATCCTTCTGAAGGCAAAAGTGTCGTATGGACATGTAAACGTAGTCTTTTCCTGGTCTTCTGGAGCTATCATAATCTGATTGTAGCCTGAATACCCGTCCAGAAGTCAATAATACTCATGACCCGCCAGTCTGTCCAACATCTGATCGATAAACGGAAGTGGAAAATGGTCCTTCCTTGTAGCTTTGTTAAGCTTGCGGTAGTCCATGCAGATTCTCCACCCTGTTACTGTTCGCGTTGGGATCAGCTCGTTATTCTCATTGGTGAGAACGGTCATTCCACCCTTCTTTGGCACACACTACACAGGACTCACCTATGAACTGTCTGAAATTGGGTAGATTATTCTCGCATCCAGCCATTTCAGAATTATAGGATTGAGCCTTCTTTGATGTTCAACTGTCGGCTTGCTATCATCTTCCAGTAGGATCTTATGCATGCAAAAAGAAGGGCTTATCCCCTTGATATCGGCTATGGTCCATCCAATAGCTGATTTAAACTCTCTAAGCACTCGTAGCAGTTTTTCCTCCTGAAAAGATGTTAGTGCATAAGAAATAATCACAGGTAGCTTTGAATCTTTATTTAAAAATGCGTACCTGAGATGTTCTGGAAGTGGTTTAAGCTCAAGTTCGGGAGGTATCTCAAGAGATGGTTTCAACTTTACCGATGTCTCTCCCGCTTTCGTAAGTGGCTTGATAGGTGTTCTGAATTTTTCGAATTTGGGGTTGGTATCCAGATATTGCACAAGTTCGGCACATTCTTCATCCTCCAAATCTGAATTTTCAGCAATCACTCTCTGCAGTGGTTCATAGCCCAACAAACTCTCAACTTCATCATGCACTATACTATCCACCAAGTCTACTCTAAAGCATTCTTCTTCATCGGTTGGGAGCTTCATTGCCTTGAAGACGTTAAATGTTACCTCCTGATCATGTACCCGCATTGTAAGCTCTCCTTTTTGCACGTCTATCAAAGTCCTCCCCGTGGCTAGGAATGGTCTCCCTAGTATGATTGGTATGTTTTTATCTTCCTCATAATCCAGAATGATGAAGTCCGCCGGAAAGATAAATTTGTCCACTTTCACCAGTACGTCCTCCACTATCCCTCGTGGATACGTGATAGATCTATCAGCTAACTGCAGAGAAATATTTGTTGGTCTTGGTTCCGGCAATCCCAACTGACTGAATACAGGCAAAGGCATCGGGTTGATACTTGCCCCAAGATCACACAAACATTTATCAAAGCTCATCTTTCCGATCGTGCATGGAATTGTGAAGCTGCCCGGATCTTTTAGCTTTGGAGGTAATTTACGCTGAAGCACTGCACTGCATTCCTCCGTCAAGGCCACTGTCTTAAATTCGTCTAACCTTCGCTTCCTTGACAGTATACCCTTCATGAACTTTGCATAACATGGCATTTGTTCCAATGCCTCCGTGAAGGGTATGTTGATTTGTAGTTTCTTAAAAACCTCCAAAAACTTTCTGAACTGTTTATCGTCCCTCTGCTTGTTCAATCTCTGCGGATACGGAACTTGAGGGTGAACTTGTGGTACTGTATTCACGGGCTTCTTATCTGAACTCGCTTTCTCCTTCTCTACTTGCTGCGACTTGGACTTATCTTTATTTTCTTTCTGATCAGCTTCAATTTCTTTCTCAGTTTCAACCCCAGTGTCATCCCCTTGTAAACTAGGTGTCGCAGTGCCTGGTACAGTTCCTGCATATTGCTTTCCTGATCTTAGTGTTATGGCTTGACACTGTTCCTTACCCTCTCTCCGTGGATTTGCCTCTGTGTTACTTGGCAATGAACCTTGGGGCCTGCTGTTAAGCATATTCGCAATTTGCCCCATCTGAGTTTCCAGATTTTTAATAGCCACTGCTTGGCTTTTGATCATCACCTCTGTATTTGCCATGTACTTTAACATCATCTCCTCCATTTCTGATTTCTTTTCTTGCTGAGGTGCATATGGAGTAGGATTTTGTTGTTAAGAATATCCCGGTGGAAAAGGTGGTCGTGGAGCAAACTGTTGTTGCGCTGGCTGAGATGGAAACTGTTGATTCTGCTGAAACTGTTGTTGCTGATTTCCTTGATTATTTGACCAACTAAAGTTTGGATGATTGCGGTTGTTGGGCTTATATGTATTCTGAAACTGACCTTGGTCTTTCGTGTACGTGTTCACATACTGCACTGACTCCGAGTTGATAGCACATTGATCTGTTGAGTACGACCCCGCACAAATCTCACATACGAAGGCAACTGACTTGGCTTTGCTTTCTGACAACGACTCTATTTTCTTCGCCATAGCCGCCATCTGTGCTGACAACTGAGTAATAGTATCCACTTCCAACAAACCTGCAACTCTGGGCTGTGGCATTCTGGCTGTAGGATTTTGAAAATCATTAGCTGCCATAGTCTCGATAAGGTTATAAGCTTCGTCATAGCTCTTCGCCCCTAAAGCTCCACCTGCAGCTGCATCTACCATTTGCCTCGACTGCCATCCCAGTCCACTATAAAATGTGTTGATCACCATCCAATCTAGCATCCCATGGTGCGAACACTTCCTTAGCATCTCCTTGTATCTATCCCAGGCTTCGAATAAGGACTCACCCTGTTGTTGCTCAAATTGAGAGATTATTGTCCTCATTTTTGCAGTTTTAACCATTGGGAAAAACTTGTCTAAAAACTTCTGTGCTAAGTTATCCCATGTAGTAATCGATCCTGAAGGCAAAGAATGAAGCCAACTTCTCGCTCTATCCCTCAATGAGAATGGAAACAGTCTTAGTCGGATAGCATCCTCCGTCACCCCGTTGTATCTAAATGTATCATAAATTTCAATGAAGCTCAAAAGATGCTCATTAGGATCCTCTGTAGCAGCACCCCCAAACTGGACCGAATTCTGCACCATTTGAATGGTGCCCGGTTTTATCTCAAAAGTGTTTGCTGCTATCGCCGATCTGACTATGCTAGATTGCAATCCATTAATATTCGGCATAGAATAGTCCCGCAGAGCTTTATGCTCCTCTCTTTGCTCTACTCTTTGTTCTTCTGCCATATTCGGTATAGTTCCTTCCAACTGTGCTTGTAAATTCCTACGCACTCTTGCTTTCCAACCTCTTCCGTCAATATTATCCTGTGCTGGTGTCAATTCTGAGTTGGATGATCGTGTGTGCATAAAATTCTACAAGTACCTGAAGCCAAAACAAAAACAAAAATAGAAATGAGAAAAGATTAGATTTGTCTAAGTCAAACAATATAGCTTAAAACTGATGATAATAATAAAAATTTAAACGCTGTCCCCGGCAACGACGCCAAAAACTTGTTACCTCCTTTTTAATCTTTAATAAAAGAGCCCTAACTCACGCAAGTATACGTGGTCAACAAGTAATACAGAGGAACTAGAGTATCGTCCCACAGAGAAAGAGCTAAATTAAATTACTATGCATCAGTCCTATCACTATACTTATTTGCCTAAACTAATAACTTGATGTTGGTGACAAAATTATTTCTAAACAAATTAACAACTAAAGATGCAAATACTAACGGATTATATCAAACTTGGAATTAATGGGATCCTAACTTCATTTAATAGTCCATCTAATTAACACTATCATGCTAGAGAATTCACATATCACAGAAAAATAGCCAAGAGCACTAATCTAGACATAACCATCTGTCAATGTATTATGACCAACTTACATAATATCCATACTCAATAGACACCATGTAATCATCACTATAACCAAAATCACTATATTTCTATGTGAAATTGCAATTATATTGATTTAAAGCACAAGCCCTTATTTTGACTCTTACGGTGAAACAGTATATTTCTATTTGACTCACAAAATATTAAGCTATCCAATTAAGCCTCATATTCGCAAGCTATCTGTTGGTCGATTTAACTATCGATAAACACACACGTGCAAGTATACACGGTCCACAAGTAATATATGATAAGATATGAGTTGAACCCACAGGGAATTGTGACAAATAATAACCAAGTACCAATCGTCTATCAAATTGATCTAATTTAAACGATGAAGATTTGATAATTTGTTGATTGGTTGAGTTCACAAGTCAATTAATGAATAAAATGCGGTAAAATATCAAGATAGAAAGGTCTAAGATTACAATTTCCCCCAACACGTCATTTGAATCTCCTAACTCTCTCTTTTCAATTAGTTATAGCATACGAATTGACAACCGAGAAGTGAAAACTACATAAGAGCCTCTGTCGATGGTCAATCACGAATCTTCCTAAGCGGTGTATAGGTATATGTCTATCCTATACACTATCAAGAGACTAATTTCAGGAATGATTACCAGACACGTGTCACCAAATCTAAATAATCCTCCCTTCAATTACCAACTTTCACGTCGGAAGTCATTAAGATTAGATTCTCAATAGGTTGCATGCGGTAATTAGGTATATATCTATCCCAACTACTATCAAGATACCTATTATTGTAGATAATTAATAAGACCCATGTCACTTAATCCAATTAATAACCCACAACAATCTATACTCTCACATGTTATCATAACTAGGTCTTAACCTATAATCCGTTCGTCAAGTTCATATAGGTTCCCACGGTAATTATGGGCCAAGCAATTAATCTAGAAGCAAAGGTTATGACAATCAATTCACAAATGCATAACTAAAATCAATAGAGAGAGAATTCAATCCAAATTAAGTGTTGGGTTCCATTGCAATCTTAGAATAGAAGGTTAGTTCATGATAGCTACAATAAACATCATTTTCAATTGATACATTGTCAAATTCGAATTACAAAGGAGATGGAAATCTAGAAATGAAACCACTTTTGAAGCTATTCTGCTGGTGATCCTTTGGTTGCTGATGGTTTCTAGCTCTCCACCTTGGCCTTGCAATTCTTCTTGACTAAGTTCCTTGGCTTTTGGCTTGATTCAGCTTGATTTCCAGCCTTGAGCTCTGTTGGTTGATGTATTTTGTAGCCTCTCTCTCTCTAGATGTCTGATATGTAGCTTAGAAGAGATTATATATAGCCTCCATCAAGAAACCCTAGCCAAAATCGGACAAAATGGAGCTCAGATCGCACTATAGCTGTGTCAGATCGCACTCAGCACGGCGTCGCGCGCCCGCGCCCAGCGCCTGGGCCGCACGCCCACGCCTGCCGTTCCGCACGCCCGCGCCGCGCGCCTGGGCCGCACGCTGGCCACACGCCCAACTGCCGAGTGCTGCCGAGCCCGCCAAGCCCCGCGCGCGCGCGCGCCCAACGCCGAGGCTGCCGAGGCTACCGAGCGCCCAGCGCCCGCCGCACACTCCCGCACGCCCAGCGCGCGCCCGCACGCCGCGCCCATGCGCCCAGCGCCTAGGCCGCACGCTGGCGCCCCGTCTGCCGCACGCCGTGCCCGCGGCTTGGTCGACGCCGCACGCCGTGCACGCTTTCCAATGCCGTGCACGCCCAACTTCTAAATGTCATCAAATTAAGCCCCGAGCATCGCCAAACATAAATTTTCACCGTGTTATCATTCGGGCACGGATATCTAGGCACAGGTTTGCCCTTGTGGCTTGGCAGACGCCGCACGCCGTGCACGCATTCCGACGCCGTGCACGCCCAACTACCAAATGTTGTCAAATTAAGCACCGAGCGTCGCCAAGCATAAAGTTTCATCATACTACCATTCGGGCACAGGCGTCCAGGCACGGACATTGAGTCAATACAAACGACGATCCGAGCGGTCTTTATTTCATTTCCTACAAACATAATAAAAATGCATCAAAGCAACATAAAACATGTAAAAGTAACTAAAAACTAATTTATGTAGAAATAAGATAAACTTACATAAAAACCATATAAAGTACCTAAAGACTTGCAAATTATCAAGGCCAAAAGTACCCAAATTGTGTGTATAAAACACACTCATCAAATACCCCCAAACTTAAATCTTTGCTTGTCCTCAAGTAAACATAGATATACTAATTTATTAAAATAAACACAAACAACAACTTAATTAGAAGAGAACGACACCAAGAATTGGCCTCAAAGGAAAAAGATCAAAAGGGGCCCAAGAACAACATAAAGTTACAACTTAACAAAATTTCTAAACTCACGGCTACTCAAGATCTCAGCAATGTGTGTGTGTGAGTGTGCTATCTATTTATGCGAGTTAGGAAAGAGCTAACGCATGAACTCAATATATGAGGGATTATACTATAAATCTACAAACTCATCATTACCTTGATAAATACCAAACAAGACGACCATAAAAGAAGGGGGGTTCCCAAGGGATTATTGAAGTAGTGAGTAATCACACTGGTGAGTGCATTTTACGCTCCGTCTCACCTTAACTAATTGCATGACCGTGCAATGTCTAATCACATTAGGCTATTCAGAGCTACCCATGTAACGAGTGTTTGATCAATGACTCCCAAACCAGATGGCTTTAGGGCATTAGGTGTAAAAACACCCCTGAGGACCTATTAACTCGAGTAGCAATGGCCACGTAATTAAACTTGGTCAACCAATAATAATAGTTTTTTTTTTAATTCCCCCAAACTTATATGAAAGTCTAAAATAAGCATAAAAGGTTGCAGACGTGAGTTCAGTACATTTCAAGTATAATCTCCCAAGCATTTAAGTAAATGAGATTTCTCAATACTAACTAACTAAACAAGTACACTGTGTACAAGAGGAGCTGAAATAACAAGAGTAGAGTGGTTAGCCAAAATGTTAAGAAGTAACTAAACATGCTCAAGCCTTACTTTAGATGAAAACACAATAACCAGCAGAATATCATTGGCTGTTCTTGTAGCATGACACGACTTAGACGAAACAAAATAACTACATTAAACTACCACCCCCAAACTTAAAAATAAACATAGTCCTCGATGTTTATAATAGACAGAATTAAAATAGAAAACTTCACTGAGGGAATCAAGCAACACCATCTGCATTGTTGCTATCTGCGTGGTTGCCTCCAGTTGCATCAGCACTCGAATCAAGGTCATACTCCGGGAACATAGGTGTCGTTGGGAATTGGACTGCAAGGGGCCCGATATTGAACCCGTTGTTGTTGATCACCTGTGTGGTAGCATTATAAAAATCGGAAGTATACTTACACAATGAATTGACCTGTTGAATCGAATGATTAATGCGCCTAGACAGGCGCCTATGTTCACGTTCCCTCTCCCGGGCTTCCTTTTCTCTTTCTTGCGCATTCCGCTGCATTTCAACCCTCATCTCTTGATTTTCACGCCGAAGCTCACGCATCTCAGCAATAAGTAAATCGATTGAAGAGCTAGATGGTTCAAGATGCTCGACATTAAGTGGTGGGTTGGCCTCATCTTCGGGTTCGTAAGGATGCAGCAAAGGTAGGAAACCAGCTCCATGCTCCTCCGGTGCCCCGCCTATCCAGACTTTGTAATGGCGCATAGCGAGGCTGTCAATGGGCGTCAAGGGGGGTTGAAGTATCTCATTGGTGCTCCACTTGACCTTTGCCAACTTGCAGAAACCACAAATCAGTGATGGGTGTGGCAATCCACCTGTAGACTTTCCTTTAGCATTTTGCACTATGGAATTGCGAATCAGTCTACCCACGTTGATGCTACGCCCCGTAACCAAGGTAAATAAGATCAGTGCCCGCATCGGAATCACTTGTGTTGCGTGGGTGGTTGGCCAAAGCTTAGCGTTGATGAAGTATAACCAAGCCTTCCCATACTTGCTTAAATCACTCTGTCTTAGATGCAGTGGCTCATCCCCTTTCATTGTCCACCGGGCGCCTGGCTTACATAAGGTTGCAATAATTTCATTCCAATCAGGCTTTTCGGTTCCCAACCTAGTAAGCTCATCTGTGCCATGACTTTTAGGAAGTTTATAATAATCTTCAATACTGCGCTTGCCAAAAGACACCATTTTGCCCCGAACCATGACTACATAATCTTCGGCATCCATGGCATTCGCATAAAATTCCCTGACAATAGATATGCATACTGGCTCAGGTTGTGTGGTGAAGGTTTGCCATCCCCTATCCTCAATTATAGTGAAGATGCCAGATTCATTAGTTTCGTCTGGAAGAATTCCCCTCTCCGGAATCAGTGCTTTTGTGGCCATTACAGTGTGGTAACGCTCCGATGCTTCAGCACTGACGAACCTTCTTTTGTCATAGGTAGTGGCTGGCTTGGAGGATGAAGATTCACCCCGTTGACGTTTGGGAGCCATACCAGAAACAGCTTCAAGCAAATAACCCGAAAAAGCCAAGAATTCCCTCTCACACAAATGATCGAACAGGTGGTGTGCACTCTTTAGAATCACAGTTGTAAGTGCAATGGATAGCGAGCCCAACCCTCCACAAAGCCTTGCAATGGGAGCTAGCTATGTACCTGCTAATAAAAACCACCAAAACACAGCACCCAAGCAAGAAAATTTGCAATTTAAAGCCCTTAGTTACCTTTACTTGGGAAACATTTGAAAAGCCATGGAAATCATTCAAAAACCTTCAAATTCTTGATAAAATCCAAGTTAGAAGATGAAATTGATGATGAGTTGTCGTGATTGGGTGCCAATTTGAAGTAATGATGCACGAAAATTAGTTTGGGAACAAAGCATGCAAGTTAGCTAAAGAGTTGGAGGAGAGAGATATAAGAATGGGTGGAAATAAGTGAGCCAAATGAAGCTTTAAAAGTTCAAGCCCCAGCTGCCTGGTGCGGCCGCACAGCATGGGGCGCGCCCGCGCGCGCCTGCTGGGCGCCCAGCCCGCGTGTCATTTGCTGCTCATCCGCCCGCCTGCTGCGCCCGCTGCGCCAAGTGCCTGCTGCGCGCGCCCGCGTGCGCCCGCCGCGCCCGCGCCTGCCAGCGCCCAAGCCAACGCCGAGTGCCAGCGCTCATGTGCTGCGTCTGCTGCGCGCGCGCCCGCGCGGCGCCTGATGCGCCCGCGCCTACTGCCTGACTGGGCTGCTGGGCGTGCTGCTGCTGGCGTGCTGTCGGTGTTTCGCTGACATGCTTCGCTCAAATGCTAAAATTTGATGAAAATACCTACACGTAGCAACACCATTAACAAAGTTAGAAACAATTAATGATAAAAATCATATTTTTCAATTTTTTTTTTTTTACAACTCATGAATTAAATCTAAACAATGGGTTGCCTCCCATTTAGCGCTTGATTTAGAGTCTTCAGCCTGACTCTTCCCCAATCATTTCGGATCGACGAGACTAATTGAGGTCTTTTGGCGTTCAATGTCGCCACCCCAATAGTGCTTAATTCTTTGTCCGTTCACCTTAAACAATTGGTTTGTCTTATCATCCCGCAGTTCAATTGCACCATGCGGAAAAACATGATTGATATAAAATGGCCCTGACCATCTTGATTTGAGTTTACCGGGAAATAGCTTCAACCGAGAGTTATAAAGTAGGACAGGTTGTCCAACTTCAAACTTTCGATTAATGATCTTCTTGTCGTGCCACCTCTTGACTTTTTCCTTGTAGAGCTTTGCATTCTCATATGACTGGAGACGGAACTCGTCCATCTCATTGATTTGTAAGAGGCGTTTCTCTCCCGCGGCATTCAAATCAAAGTTTAGCTTCCGGATGGCCCAATAAGCACTATGTTCAAGCTCCACCGGTAAATGACATGATTTCCCATACACAAGCTGATATGGTGACATCCCGATAGGAGTTTTGTATGCGGTCCTATACGCCCATAAGGCGTCATCAAGTTTCAATGACCAGTCCTTTCTATTCGAGTTCACCACCTTCTCTAAAATCCTTTTCACTTCTCTATTAGAAACCTCCACCTGACCACTTGTCTGAGGATGATAGGCCGTGGCAATTTTATGGGTTACCCCATACTTATCAAGAAGGGCATTAAAGTTCTTGTTACAAAAGTGCGACCCTTCATCGCTAATTATTGCACGCGGAGTTCCGAATCTTGTGAAAACATTTTTTCGAAGGAATTTTAGCACAACCATGGCATCATTGGTTGGTGTCGCTGCTGCTTCAACCCATTTCGACACGTAATCTACAGCCACAATGATATACAAATTGTTGAACGAAGAGGGAAACGGGCCCATAAAGTCGATACCCCAGACATCAAATATTTCAACCACTAGGATTGTGGTTAGTGGCATCTCATGACGCCTGGAAATGTTCCCTATTCTTTGACATCGATCGCATTTCAGCACAAATACATGGGCGTCCTTGAATAGCGTTGGCCAATAAAATCCCGATTGAAGCACCTTCGCCGCTGTTCTCTCTCCGCCATAGTGTCCACCAAAAGCTGAGGCATGACATTGTTGCAAAATACTTTCCATCTCAGATTGAGGTACGCACTTTCGGATCAGTTGGTCAGCACATTGCTTAAACAGAAAAGGTTCGTCCCAAAAATAATGCTTCACATCGTGCAGGAATTTCCTTTTTTGTTGATAGCTCAGCTCGGGTGGTAGGACATGGCTCACCACATAATTGACATAGTCAGCATACCATGGCACCTCATGTGTGATGGCGAAAAGCTGCTCATCGGGGAAAGATTCATTGATCATGACATCATTTCCCACCTCACGGTCTGCATTTTCCAGCCTTGACAAGTGATCCGCCACTTGATTCTCGGTTCCCTTCTTATCTCTAATCTCAAGATCAAACTCTTGAAGCAATAAAACCCATCGAATCAAGCGTGGCTTTGCGTCCTTCTTTGCTATTAAGTACTTTATGGCTGAATGGTCCGTGTACACAATGACCTTCGTGCCAATGAGATAGGCACGAAATTTGTCAAAGGCATACACGATAGCAAGCAATTCCTTCTCCGTTGTTGTATAATTAAGTTGTGCTCCAGTTAGTGTCTTGCTAGCATAATAAATTACATGAAAAACCTTGTCCTTGCGATGGCCCAAGACAGCACCAATTGCAAAGTCGCTAGCGTCGCACATCAATTCAAACGGAAGATTCCAATCCGGGGCCATGATGATCGGGGCACTTACAAGATTCTTCCTTAGTAACTCAAAAGCCACTAGACATGCATGATCGAAGACAAATGGAGTGTCTTTCTCAAGGAGACTACACAGCGGTTTTGCAATTTTTGAGAAATCCTTGATAAACCGCCTATAAAATCCAGCATGTCCAAGGAAACTACGGATTCCTTTGACGTTGGTCGGTGGAGGAAGCTTTTCAATGGTCTCAATCTTGGCCTTATCAACCTCCAGCCCCTTTGAAGATACTCTATGCCCCAAAATAATCCCTTCCTGCACCATGAAGTGGCATTTCTCCCAATTAAGCACCAAATTTGTCTCAACACATCGTTTCAGCACTTTCACAAGGTTTTCTAGGCATAAGTCGAATGAATCTCCAAAAACCGAAAAATCATCCATGAAAACCTCCAATCCTTGCTCAACCATATCGGAGAATATAGCCATCATACATCTTTGGAAGGTGGCGGGTGCGTTGCATAGCCCAAACGACATTCTTCTGAAAGCAAATGTCCCATATGGGCAAGTGAACGTCGTTTTCTCTTGATCTTCTGGGGCAATGGCAATTTGGTTGTAGCCCGAATATCCATCCAAGAGACAATAGAATTCATGTCCCGCCAACCTGTCTAGCATTTGATCAATGAATGGGAGCGGGAAATGATCCTTGCATGTAGTCTTGTTCAACCTTCTATAGTCCATGCAAACTCTCCATCCGGTGACAGTTCTAGTTGGGATCAATTCGTTGTTTTCATTAGACACCACTGTCATGCCTCCTTTCTTTGGAACACATTGCACTGGACTGACCCATGGACTGTCTGAAATGGGATAGATGATGCCGGCATCGAGCAATTTGATAATTTCCTTCTTGACCACCTCCTTCATGACGGGGTTCAATCTACGCTGATGCTCAACCACGGGTTTGGCCTCATCTTCCAATATGATCTTGTGCATACAAAAAGCGGGGCTAATTCCCTTAATGTCGGCAATGGACCAACCTAGGGCTATTTTGTACTCCCGTATCACTCTTAGCAATTTGTTTTCCTGCACATCATCAAGTGAAGCAGACACAATAACAGGAAAAGTACTCGCATTACCCAAATAAGCATACCTCAAATGGATAGGCAGTGGTTTGAGCTCCAAAGTAGGTGGCTCCTCCCATGAGGATTTTGCAATGGTACTAGAACTGCTTGGTCTATCTAACGGTTCGAATTGTTGCTTAAACTTGATAAAACGTGGGGGAACGTTCAGCACATTTACTATCTCATTAGGAAACAGAGGTTCACTCTCAAGTGATTCTCCTAGCAATTCCTCAAAAGGGTCAACTTCATACGTTGCTGTGAACACCTCTTCTACCGCCTCGTCCTGAAACATTCATCCTGCACATTAGGAAATTTCATTGCTTTAAAAACGTTAAAAGTTACCTCTTGGTCTTGGACACGCATGGTTAGTTCTCCTTTTTGCACGTCAATCAAGGTTCTGCCTGTGGCTAAGAATGGTCGCCCAAGGATGATAGGTATCTCCCTGTCTTCTTCAAAATCAAGGACAATGAAATCCGCTGGAAAAATAAACTTGTCCACCTTGACAAGCACATCTTCCACTATGCCTCTTGGGTATGTGAGAGACCTATCCGCAAGTTGCAATGTAACATTTGTAGGTTTTGCCTCACTTAATCCCAGCTGTTGATAAATTGAGAGTGGCATTAGATTGATGTTTGCCCCCAAATCACATAGGGCCTTGCCAAAGAATTGGTTACCAATTGTGCAAGGAATCGTGAAACTCCCCGGATCTTTCAACTTTGGTGGTAACTTCCTTTGTAACACAGCACTACATTCTTCGGTTAGTGCCACCGTCTCAAACTCCTCAAGCGTTCTCTTTCTTGACAAGATTTCTTTCATGAACTTCACATAACTAGGCATTTGTTCCAATGCCTCAGCGAATGGGATATTTATGTGCAATTTCTTGAAAACCTCCAATAATTTAGAGAATTGCTTATCTAATTTTAATTTCTGCTGACGTTGTGGAAACGGGCATGGTGGATACATAGGGCCTTGCTTGCTCCCCACTGGTTTTGGCACTGGCTCCTTTTCCTTTTCTACTTCTTTTCTCTTTTCTTCCTCTTTCTCCCCATTCACATCCTCAACTATTGCTTCAGCTGGAACCTCATTCACAACATCCGGTAGCTCCTTCCCACTTCTCAAAGTCACAGCCTTGCAATGCTCCTTGCCATCTCTATTCGGATTAACTTCAGTGTCACTAGGTAAGGCACCAGGGGGACGGATATTCATGGCGCTAGCTATCTGCCCAAGCTGAAGCTCTATATTCCGTATCGAAGCGCTATGTTGTGCAACCAACTGAGCCAATAACTCGTCCCCACTAGGCTTTTTCTCCTGTTGTGGTGGAGGTGGGTTTGAGGCTTGTTGGTGTGATTGGGGTTGATGGTGTGATTGAGTTTGATTTTGGAATCCGGGAGGATATTGATGCCTAGGAGCTGAATATTGGGTTTGAGTATTATTGTTGTTGCTCCATGAGAAATTTGGGTGATTTCTCCATCCAGGATTGTAGTGATTTGAGTGGGGGTTATTTTGCTGTCTATTGTAATTACCAACAAACTGTACGGATTCTGCATTGATGGGACATTGCTCGGTAGGGTGATTTCCAACACACAACTCGCAGGTCTCAGAAATGCTTTGCACAGATTGAACTCCTAAATTTTTCACTTCCTTTGTGAGCGCGGCTAGCTGTGCGATAATTGAAGTGAGATGATCCACCTCAAATTTTCCGGCTGCCTTTTGTGGCATTTTCCTCTCCGAAGGCCATTGATAAATATTTGCAGCCATGGTTTCCAATAGTTCGTAGGCTTCCGCAAAATTCTTTCCCATTAAGCTACCACCTGCAGCTGCGTCGACACTCGATCGAGTGGCATTGGTCAACCCATTATAGAAAATCTCAACTTGCAACCATTGAGGCAAACCATGGTGTGGACATCTCCTAATTAGATCCTTAAACCTTTCCCAAGCCTCATACAAGGACTCAGAATCATATTGAACAAACGACGTGATGTCATTCCTCAATCTTGCAGTTTTCGCCGGTGGGAAGAACTTTGCCAAAAATTTCTGGGCTAAGTCATCCCATTTGGTAATTGAGCCCGAAGGAAGCGAATGCAACCAACTCTTTGCCTTATCACGGAGTGTGAAAGGAAATAGTCGGAGTCTAATTGCATCATCAGTCACTTGAGTGTACTTGAATGTGTCACAAATTTCCAAAAAACTCACTAAATGAGCATTTGGGTCGTCATTGGGCAACCCACCAAACTGCAAACAGTTTTGAACCATTTGGATGGTCCCAGGCTTAATTTCAAAGTGATTGGCCTCAATGGCTGGCCTGGAAATGCTTGAGTGTAAATCTGTGACAAGAGGCATGGCGTACTCCCTCAAGGTTTTAGGCTCCTCCTCAGCCATGGTATTTTGATTTGGTATACCCCGAACTCGTTCTCTACGTAGTCGTCGAATATTTCTCTCGATCTCGGGATCGTAAGGAATTAACTCAAGATCACGTGAGCGTGGCATACAAATCAAGAGTACCTACAAAACGAAATGAAAATTATATACAAGTCTAAAAAGAGACCAATTTGAATAAAATTGATATTGGTATAATTATTAGTAAACAATTCCCCGGCAACGGCGCCAAAAACTTGTTGGTCGATTTAACTATCGATAAACACACACGTGCAAGTATACACGGTCCACAAGTAATATATGATAAGATATAAGTCGAACCCACAGGGAATTGTGACAAATAATAACCAAGTACCAATCGTCTATCAAATTGATCTAATTTAAACGATGAAGATTTGATAATTTGTTGATTGGTTGAGTTCACAAGTCAATTAATGAATAAAATGCGGTAAAATATCAAGATAGAAAGGTCTAAGATTACAATTTCCCCCAACACGTCATTTGAATCTCCTAACTCTCTCTTTTCAATTAGTTATAGCATACGAATTGACAACCGAGAAGTCAAAACTACATAAGAGCCTCTGTCGATGGTCAATCACGAATCTTCCTAAGCGGTGTATAGGTATATGTCTATCCTATACACTATCAAGAGACTAATTTCAGGAATGATTACCAGACACGTGTCACCAAATCTAAATAATCCTCCCTTCAATTACCAACTTTCACGTCGGAAGTCATTAAGATTAGATTCTCAATAGGTTGCATGCGGTAATTAGGTATATATCTATCCCAACTACTATCAAGATACCTATTATTGCAGATAATTAATAAGACCCATGTCACTTAATCCAATTAATAACCCACAACAATCTATACTCTCACATGTTATCATAACTAGGTCTTAACCTATAATCCGTTCGTCAAGTTCATATAGGTTCCCACGGTAATTATGGGCCAAGCAATTAATCTAGAAGCAAAGGTTATGACAATCAATTCACAAATGCATAACTAAAATCAATAGAGAGAGAATTCAATCCAAATTAAGTGTTAGGTTCCACTGCAATCTTAGAATAGAAGGTTAGTTTATGATAGCTACAATAAACATCATTTTCAATTGATACATTGTCAAATTCGAATTACAAAGGAGATGGAAATCTAGAAATGAAACCACTTTTGAAGCTATTCTGCTGGTGTTCCTTTGGTTGCTGATGGTTTCTAGCTCTCCACCTTGGCCTTGCAATTCTTCTTGACTGAGTTCCTTGGCTTTTCGCTTGATTCAGCTTGATTTCTAGCCTTGAGCTCTGTTGGTTGATGTATTTTGTAGCCTCTCTCTCTCTAGATGTCTGATATGTAGCTTAGAAGAGATTATATATAGCCTCCATCAAGAAACCCTAGCCAAAATCGGACAAAATGGAGCTCAGATCGCACTATAGCTGTGTCAGATCGCACTCAGCACGGCGTCGCGCGCCCGCACGCCAGCGCGCGTGCCCGCGCCGCACGCTGGCCGCACGCCCACGCCTGCCGCTCCGCACGCCAACGCCGCGCGCCCGCACGCCAGCGCGCGCGCCCGCGCCCAGCGCCTGGATCGCACGCTGGCCACATGCCCAACTGCCGAGTGCTGCCGAGCCCGCCGAGCCCCGCGCGCGCGCGCGCGCCCAACGCCGAGGCTGCTGAGCGCCAAGCGCCCAGCGCCCGCCGCACACGCCCGCACGCCCAGCGCGCGCCCGCACGCCGCGCCCATGCGCCCAGCGCCTGGGCCGCACGCTGGCGCCCCGTCTGCCGCACGCCGTGCCCGCGGCTTGGTCGACGCTGCACGTCGTGCACGCTTTCCAATGCCGTGCACACCCAACTTCCAAATGTCATCAAATTAAGCCCCGAGCATCGCCAAACATAAATTTTCACCGTGTTATCATTTGGGCACGGATATCTAGGCACGGGCTTGCCCTTGTGGCTTGGCCGACGCCGCACGCCGTGCACGCATTCCGACGCCGTGCACGCCCAACCACCAAATGTTGTCAAATTAAGCACCGAGCGTCGCCAAGCATAAAGTTTCATCATACTACCATTCGGGCACAGGCGTCCAGGCACGGACATTGAGTCAATACAAACGACGATCCGAGCGGTCTTTATTTCATTTCCTACAAACATAATAAAAATGCATCAAAGCAACATAAAACATGTAAAAGTAACTAAAAACTAATTTATGTAGAAATAAGATAAACTTACATAAAAACCATATAAAGTACCTAAAGACTTGCAAATTATCAAGGCCAAAAGTACCCAAATTGTGTGTATAAAACACACTCATCACTATCATAATTACAATCCACACTTATATGTTATTTTTCAATCCCATACAAGCACTGGGAACGAATGGTGATCAAGCATTCATACATGCAAAACAATCATGATAGAAATTCCTTATGATATGCAAAACAATCTAACAATCAAGCTTATATTTAGACTACTTATTAAAATCCGTTAGAATCTCATAATGGAGATTAGTTCATGTCTGAACCAAAAGCCATTATGGGATCAAAGTTACACATGGAAAAATAAACAATCAATTGAAAATAAGATGAAGTAGATTGATCAAACCCAATTGAAGAATAAGATCCAAAGTAAAGTTCAACCCACATCAATATCCAGCACTTGAACAATAATAATCTACAGTAAAACTCCACACACTAACTCTAGAAAAAAAAATAATAATAATAAAAGTCTCCAAGTTCCCTCTTAAGGTTTCCTTCTCTAAATCTGATCAGTCATTATTTGAATCCTCTTCCGAATTGGCTTCCTTTTCTTCCTCCAGCTGCAACTCAGCACCCAAAGTCGTGCCCTAGCGCCTCTGGCGCTATAGTAGTACTAATCCTAGCACCTCTGGCGCTAGGTCATGCCCACATATTTACAAAAATGTCATTAATTGTCCTTTAAGCTCCAAATTTACCCTTTTGCCCCTCCAGCTCCAATCCTACAATAAACAAACATAAAAACGAATAAAACAATACTAAAAACACTTAAAAACCACAATAATTAAGTCTAACAAGACCTTATTCATAGGTATAAAACCCACTCATCAATATACATAGGGTACGAGAGGTTGATCCCCTCACGTACTACTAATGGGCCAGCTTCTAAAAGAGTCAGTTGAATAATTGATTCTTGGGGCCAAAAAGTTCATGGTCGATTGGACCACTCAGCAATAAATAATCAATATTCATTACTTCATTTGAACTTTGATTATATTGTCAGCTACTTCTTCAATGTTCTTAAATTGTTGAACTATGCGATTATTATTCTCATTCATTCATGATATATCTTCTTTATTCATTTTAAACTTGCTGAGCAAAGTAGTTGCTCACCCTTGCTATATCATGAACATATTGCAGTTAAGCCGGCGAGTTCCAAGAAGGACAAAGGTAAAGAGAAGCTTAAGGAATAGTTATATGAACTATCCCGTTATGTAATCGTTGAATTATTTTGTAATATTATTGTATTCTGCGATGTATTTTATTTAAGGTTATAGACCTTGGGACCGTAGTAAACCTTTTGTAATGAACAACATATGTTTATTTATTCCGCATTAGTTGATTTATGTTGTTTAGAGGTGTATGGATGTACTTTATTGTGAGCACCAGATTCGAGGTATTGGTACCTGAATTTGGGGGTGTCACACTACCCATACATCATATGTGCTATAACACTAAAACTCATTATATACACCACGATTTTAACATCGTAAACAATCTAAATAACCAATTAAAGGCTAAAACTTTCACTATTTATGCTTTATACTTATATTTTGATACAGTTAGTAAAATCAATCGCAGTGAGCTTGTTTCTTAACCAAATTAATCCGTTTAACTTACGTTTTCTTCGTTTTTACATGCATAAACATAATGAATTATTAATTTAACCGATTAACATGCAAAACAAGCATCAATTTCATACATTTAAGCCGTATTCGTATATTACTACTCTGTAAATTCCAGAACTTTAATATAAACATGATTTCATAGATTTAATTACTCTAAATCACATATAAATCATATAAAATACATTTATGCATGCTTACAAACATCTAACATCAAGTTATTAAAAATTTAGCCTTAGAATTCAGATTACAAAAAACTTAAAATATACGTTCATGGAATTAAACTTAAGAGAACATGAATTAAAGTTTGAATTCAAGGAATTACCTTGATTATTGCTTAGATTATGCAACAATTGAAATAATTTTTTCTTCCCTTTTCTGATTCTCTCAAAACTCTCTTTTCTCTCTATATTTGTAATATTCCGAACCCTAATAAGATTTGTATATGTAAATTATGTGTTTAATAAATGAAATTTCTTGTTCTGACTTAGTATTATGTGATTGCGTATTTTATTAAACAATTAGGTCAAATAAAATTTTTTTCGCCAAGTAGCTGTGTCGTGCTTCGACATTAATATAATATTATATTAACTGATAAAATTTTAAAATAAGTTAAATAGGGTTTAAAATGTTACGCGGAAATAGAAACCCTAAATTGAAAACCCTAATTGGTAATAATTGTCCGAATTTATCAATTAAAACCTTAATTATTGTACAATAATCTTAATTGATGTAATTAAGATTTAAATAATAAATCATAATATTAAATATGAATCATTAAGATTAAATTAAACCCTAAACGAAAGATTGAAACCCTAATTGTGGAATTGAAAACCCTAAACCCTAATTAGAAACCCTAAAACCCTAATTTGGTTTAGAAACCCTAATTTATGAAATGTAAAACCTTAATTATGATATATAACCATAATTAGGGTATTACTAAACTTAAATTAACATCCTAATCATGATTAATAAAAATCTAAATTAATTAGTAAGTAAAATAAATGAAAAATAAATTCTAGCCAATGAAAATGAAGCTAGGAGTGTGCAAGCTTGTGCTTGACACACTCCAGCACAAGTAGGTGAATCATATCAGCTTATAAGCAGCACAAGTTAAGTAGGAAGATATTTTTGGTGGCAAGAAATGGAAATTAAATCTAGGAAACCCTAATCTAAGTTGCTATAAATAGAAAGTGGTTCTGATAATTTTAACCTACGAAATTTCAAAGTTTATACCCTTATATTACCAGCCTAAACAAGCCCTAGCAACCACAAGTTCAGAATCAGAAAGAAGAAATCAAAAATTTGAAGAAAAAGGTGCATAAACCCTAATTTGTTGCTAGATCTTCAAGCCTGGAAAATTTTTGTGTTTTAGATGTTTAGGAATACTTGTTAATGTGTTATTAAGTGATCTGGGCGGTTAAAACATGTTTACATATCATCTAGATATGAAAATCAAGCCAAAAACTCAAACTGTTCTTGGCAGTCAAGAACAGTCTGACAAGCTACTTTGTCAGGCGGTTTGATTGGCTTAATTTATGTGTTAGATCTGTTTTAATGTTTGTATGTGTAGCCTGATATGTGGTCTATAATATCCAACTTAAATTGTAGTAAAAGAATGTCTAGAACTGAAGTTATGATCGGTCAAAAGTCCTTTGACCGTTCGGATTTGCAAATTTCTGGGCAACCCAGAAATCTTTGAAGAACTCTGACAAGCTTTGTCAGAAGTTCATGCTGCCCAGATTTGGCCTACACGAGATATTTTGGGTAATTTATTTACTTAGACTTGTTGTATGCTACATAGATAACAACCTTATAACATTAAAACACATGAACAATAATTAATCTAGCTAGAAATCGTGGTCAAAGTGCCTTGACCGAACCTGACTCATGAATTTCTGGGTTACCCAGAAATTCTCAAGATCAGTTGGTCCCTGCTAGTTTGACCAAATTTAAATGGCATCAAATGATGTTGTTTGATCTCAAACAACACATGTCGTTACTCTCTACCATATAGGCTATAACCAGCAACAAGAATCAAACACAACCATTAAAACATCAAAGAGAAATTTGAGATCAAAGTAGGCTGCAACGCGTTGACCAAGTGTTCTTCATGAAGAACACCTTTAGCGACGAAATTCATCCCCAAACCCAGAAACCTTTAAATGCATGCAGACCGTCGCTAAAGCCCTTTAGCGACGGATATTTAATAAAAATAAAATTAATTAATTAAATAAATTATAAAATAATAAATAATTATTTAATAATTATTAATAATTAATAAATAAATACGAAAATTCATTTATTAAATTATAAAAATTTATTTTTAATATTTTTATATATTCTGAATTATTATTTAATTTAATTAAATAATAAATAATAATTATGATAAATCATTTAATAATTGTTTTAATTATTTAAAAATGATATTAAATTATTAAATAATTATATTAATTATTTAAAAATGATATTAAGGTGAGTAAAATTATTATATATAATAATTAAATAAAATATTAAATATTTAAATATTATTAATGATAAATAAATCATTTAAATAATATATTAAGTATTTAAAAAAATTACTTTAAATGATAAATAAATCATTTAAATATTAAATTAAGTTTTGAAAATTATTATAAGTAATAAATAAATTATTTTAATGATAAAATATAGTTTAAGAATATTATTAATGATAAAATAAATCATTTAAATAATATTTTATCTTTCTAAAAATATTATAAATTATAAATAAATAATTTAAATAATATTTTAAATATCTAAAAATATTCTAAAGGATAAATAAATTATTTAAATAACATATTAAATGTTTTAAAATTATTCTAAATGATAATTAAATCATTTAAAAATATTCCTAAGCTTGTAAAATTATTTAAAAATACTTCCAAGCTTCTGAAAATTATTTAAAAATAATACCAAGCTTCTAAAAATGTTAGAAATAATAATTAAATTATTTAGACTAATAATTCGACTTCCAAATGAAGTTTTATCGAACAATCTATGTGTTTAGCCATTAAGGATGCGACCGAGATACCGAATCAACGTCGAACCTTAATGAAACTTGTTTAGATTAGCGTAATACATGTTTATATACGTGCTAACGCTTATTATTGGTATACGTAGACTACGTGCGTTGACCGATTGTACTAAATTATAGTGAGCTACGCTAAGGCAAGTGTCCTAACCTTTCTCAATTTATATTAAGCAAGTATTATACATCTTGCTATCAATTATTGTGAAGTTATTGCTTCTTGTTCAGCATAACTTAAGAAATGAATTATTATTCATATATTGCTTGTTCGAGCTTAAATTGTTGTGTCAAGCCAAATTGTTTGGTACGACATCTGATACTGAGAAATGGAACACCTTGATGTAGGGTGAACCCGAAATTTTCCCTTAAAATAAGGTGACGAAATTCCCTTAATATAAGGTGACGAACAGTTGATAATATATCAACATAAATTGGTATGATGATATGCATACTCCTAGGATATTGGTGAGGCTGATCACCTACCAGATATCCAAAACTCAAATAGTTCTAAGTCATTAAAGACTGATAGAACTAAATGAAATATATGGTTCATGTACAGAACCCTCAGTATACATCATTGACATCTTTCAAATCAAACACATGGTGTTTACATATTCAAATGAACTTGCTGAGCATTTGTAGCTCATTCTTGCGCATATCTTCTTTTGCAGCTTTAAATGATATCCCTGGCACGTCTGGGACCGAAAAGGGGAAAAGCCATGATTATTAAATTTTATTTCTGTTGTTGAATATTTTAAGCCTTTTTACAGACTTGTTGTTGTAATAACTTAGTATAACGAATGATGTAACCGAACCAAATGATATGTAATATATTATGATCCTTTATGTTATCGAATGCGTTATACTCTGATCTTTAAATTCTTTAGAATAGTTGTACTAAGTTAAATACAGTGTCTATACGAACTATACATCTGAATGAGGGTATCTAAATGATGTTGAGAGTCCTATATGGACAATCTTATCATTAATACTGTGAATGTCAGATAGATAGGGAATATCGATATGAAAGAGATATCCATAAGATATGAATCTGTACATCCAAGTGAGGGTATCCAAACACGGATAACGTTCTGACGAGAATTATTATCAGTTATGGGATACTGTGAACCTTGGATAGATAGAAGTCATATTTTATTGAATATTTATAGTTGTATAGTTCCACGTGAGCACCAGATCTGCTACAGGGGAGTGTAGAGACTTGGGGGCGTCACAAGATGGTATCAGAGCTGTAGATTATAGCTCTAAGGTAGTTGGGAAATACCTTAGGATATAATCTTTGAGTCCGTAAAATACTTAATACACATAAGATAACCTTAAAAGCCTTATATTTTGTGTAAACTTGCTTCATCATAATGCTAAACAAGTAAAATTCTTTTGTAGGATGGCAGACCCAGATTGGGAAGATAGTTCAAGGGAGATAGGTTCACAGGTGATAGAGCTTGAGCAGGGTAGTGATCCTGAAGGACAAGAAGTTCAAAATAACTTGGAATTCCATGACGCCGAAACGACAGAACCTAACGAGGACGCTACAGAGGTTCAGATTATAGACGAAGGAGAAGATGAGGAAGAACCAATAATATGGAGGGATATATCAGAAGTTCAAAATCAATCTGTAGAAGAATTAGAAGAAGGAAACCCAGAGGAGGAAAACCTACTAGAACAAGCCCAGATAGAAATACATACCTTGAACAATAGGGTATCATATGTGGAAGAAAGGTTGGAGAATGAAGGACGATTGAATATCCGACTTCAGACACTGTTGTCAAGAAAGGAAAGAGAAAGATATCAAATCCAAGCAAGGCTTGATATGACTAATAAAGAATTTCGTGAAACACTTGTGGATCTGGATAAGCGAGTAGCGGATTATCCCGTAGAGAATGGAAAGACTGGATACGACATCAATAGGTGGGTGGTATCCAGTATGTTGTGTGATGAATATCGTAAGATTAAGCTTTAGATAAATCTGGTCACCAAAGTGTGTATGTAAATAGTAATATCTAAACTACTTTACCCAAATTTTGCGAAACTAGTTTGGGAATGCTAGTAGTACTTATATAAACTACTAGCCGAATATGTAAACCTTCTGTATGAATATACAAATTATGTTTGAACATTATGTGCATTACATACTTGTAATTATATTAGTTTTCTTACTTATATAACTTAACGCCGCTTGAAAGAAGACCATAGACATTAGTAGAGGCAGAAAATAGAGAAGTAAACCCAACAGTTAATAAATTTAGATATACCTTGTAAACGTAAAAATTGCAAATAAAGAGATAATTCCCGGTAAAACCATATAGAAATTATAACATAGAAATTAAGAGACATAAGTTTCTTGTGAACCTCATTCCTATACAGCTAGGGGAATTCGATATAATCTTAGGCAGGGATTGGTTGGTTAATCATAATACAATGATTGACTACCATCGAAAGCGTGTAAACCTATTGACTGTGTCGAAGTCAAAGGTAGTGTTCAACGGTGGTTGTTCACCTAAACGATCTCGATGTTTAACAGTAATGCAGGCAGAGAGATTGCTTAGGAAGGGTTGTACAGGCTATTTGGCCTATATAGTAGATACTTGAAAAGAAGGAGTAAAGCTAGAACAAATACATGTAGTTAGAGAATTTCCGGATGTATTTCCAGATGACTTACCCGGTTTACCTCCGGACAGGGAGATCGAATTTGTTATTGATCTAGCGCCGGGTACGGCACCAGTTTCCAAGGCACCGTACAGAATGGCACCTGTAGAGTTGAAGGAGTTACTTGTGCAGCTACAAGAACTCTTAGACAAAAAGTACATACAACCAAGTGTTTCACCTTGGGGAGCACCGGTGTTGTTTGTAAAGAAGAAGGATGGAACATTAAGGTTGTGTATTGATTATAGAGAATTAAAGAAGTTAACAATAAAGAACAAATATCCTTTACCACGAATTGATAATCTGTTTGACCAGTTGAAAGGGGCCGAATACTTTTCGAAGATCGACATACGATCGGGTTATCATCAATTAAAGGTAAGAAAAGAAGATGTGCCGAAGACAGCGTTTAGGACACGCTACGGACATTATGAGTTTCTTGTGATGTCTTTTGGATTAACAAATGCGCCGGCAGCATTCATGGACTTGATGAACCGAGTGTTTAAACCATGCTTGGACAAATTTGTCGTAGTGTTCATCGATGATATTTTAGTATACTCGAGAACAAAAGAGGGGCATGCTGAACACTTAAGAAGCGTATTGGAGATATTACGCAAGGAACAACTTTATGCAAAGTTTTCCAAATGTGAATTCTGGTTGGAACGAGTCCAGTTCTTAGGTCATGTAATTGACAAGAATGGAATAGCGGTAGATCCAGCCAAGATAGAAGCGGTTGTGAATTGGGAACAACCAACAACTCCAACAGAAGTAAGAAGTTTTCTCGGTTTAGCAGGGTATTATCGGTGTTTTATACAAGATTTTTCGAAGATAGCGACCCCGCTAACCAATTTGACTTGAAAGACGGTAAAGTACGTCTAGACAGACAAATGTGAAGAAAGCTTCCAAGAGTTGAAGAAACGGTTAAGTATGGCACCAGTGTTATCTTTACCAGATGATACAGGAGGCCTCGTTGTTTATAGTGACACATCACACAAAGGGTTAGGGTGTGTGTTAATGCAACACGGAAAGGTGATTGCATATGCATCAAGACAACTCAAAGATTATGAGAAGAGGTATCCTACGCATGATCTTGAGTTAGCCGCCGTAGTATTCGCCTTGAAAATTTGGAGGCATTACTTGTACGGGGAGAAGTGTGAGATATACACAGATCACAAGAGTCTGAAATATATTTTCACACAGAAGGAGTTAAATATGAGGCAAAGGAGATGGCTGGAGTTGATAAAAGATTTTGATTGTGAGATCTTATATCATCCAGGGAAAGCCAACGTCGTAGCAGACGCATTAAGTAGGAAGAACCAGGAGAAATTGAATGTGATGACTAATAACGAGGTACTGATAAAAGAGTTTGACAAACTTGAGATTGAGGTAAGAGTTCCAGTTAACTCTACCCAGAAGTTATTTGTCATCGAGAGTAATTCGACTTTATTGGACAAAGTCAAAGAATTACAGGAGACTGATGCAGAATGTCAGAAGTATAAGGCAGAAATGACTCATAAAAAGCATGTTAAGTTTAGAATGGATAAGGATGGAGTACTAAGATACGAAAATAGAATTTGGGTACCTTCAGTACAAGAGTTAAAAGACAAAATACTGAATGAAGCCCATAATTCTAAATTCGCTGTACATCTAGGGAGTACAAAAATGTATAAAGACCTGAACCAACATTTTTGGTGGTCTAACATGAAGAGAGAGATAGCGGAGTGGGTAAGTAAATGTTTAACGTGTCAAAGGGTTAAAGCTGAACATCAGAAACCAAGTGGATTATTACAACCCTTAGAAATTCCTGAGTGGAAATGGGAGCATATTACCATGGATTTCGTAGTTGGCCTTCCAACCACACAAAAGGGTCACAATGCCATTTGGGTAATTGTAGATCGTCTTACCAAATCAGCTCATTTCCTACCCATCAAAATCAACTTCAGTCTAGACCAATTAGCCAGACTTTACATCAATGAAATTATTTCTAGACATGGAGTCCTTGTGTCTATAGTATCAGACAGAGATCCACGATTTACTTCAAATTTTTGGATAAGTCTCCAGAAAAATTTAGGAACTCAGTTGAGACTAAGTACAGCATACCATCCACAAACTGACGGTCAGAGTGAGAGAACCATCCAGACATTGGAAGACATGTTGCGCTCTTGCATCATGGATTTCAAGGGAAGTTGGGAAGATCAATTACCTTTGGTAGAATTTGCATACAACAATAGCTACCATGCCAGCATAGGAATGCCACCATTTGAAGCCCTATATGGAAGAAAATGTAGGACGCCTTTATGTTGGGACGAGGTTGGGGAACGGCAAATGCTAGGACCCGAAATAGTGCAACAAACCACGGAGGTAGTTCGAATTATACGGGGAAGATTACAAGCGTCACAAGATCGATAGAAGAAATATGCTGATCAACACAGGAAATTACAAGATTTCAAAGTCGGTAGTCAAGTATTCTTAAAAGTATCTCCGTGGAAGGGAAAAATACGTTTCGGCAAGAAAGGCAAATTGAGTCCGAGATTTATTGGGCCATTTCAAATATTGAGAAAGATAGTTGAGGTAGCCTATGAGGTAGCCCTGCCTCCTGAACTAGAACATATTCATAACGTGTTTCATGTGTCCGTGTTACGACCATACAAACCTGATTATAAACACGTTATTGATTATGAGCCCATTCAAATCGAGAAGGATTTATCGTATGAAGAAATTCCTATTGAAATTGTGGATAGGAAAGAACAGCAATTGCGAAATAAAAAGATACCTTCGGTTAAGGTTATCTGGAGAAATCAGAATATCGAGGAAGCTACGTGGGAGCTCGAGAGTAAAATGCGAGATAACTACCCACATTTATTTTCATAGACTGCACTGTAAATTTCGAGGACGAAATTCTTATTAGTGGGGGTGAATGTAATATTCAGAACCCTAATAAGATTTGTATATGTAAATTATGTGTTTAATAAATGAAATTTCTTGTTATGACTTAGTATTATGTGATTGCGTATTTTATTAAACAATTAGGTCAAATAAAAATTTTTTCGCCAAGTAGTTGTGTCGTGCTTCGACATTAATATAATATTATATTAACTGATAAAATTTTAAAATAAGTTAAATAGGGTTTAAAATGTTACGCGGAAATAAAAACCCTAAATTGAAAACCCTAATTAGTAATAATTGTCCGAATTGATCAATTAAAACCTTAATTATTGTATAATAATCTTAATTAATGTAATTAAGATTTAAATAATAAATCATAATATTAAATATGAATCATTAAGATTAAATTAAACCCTAAACAAAAGATTGAAACCCTAGTTGTGGAATTGAAAACCCTAAACCCTAATTAGAAACCCTAAAACCCTAATTTGGTTTAGAAACCCTAATTTATGAAATGTAAAACCTTAATTATGATATATAACCATAATTAGGGTATTACTAAACTTAAATTAACATCCTAATCATGATTAATAAAAATCTAAATTAATTAGTAAGTAAAATAAATGAAAAATAAATTCTAGCCAATGAAAATGAAGCTAGGAGTGTGCAAGCTTGTGCTTGACACACTCCAGCACAAGTAGGTGAATCATATCAGCTTATAAGCAGCACAAGTTAAGTAGGAAGATATTTTTGGTGGCAAGAAATGGAAATTAAATCTAGGAAACCCTAATCTAAGTTGCTATAAATAGAAAGTGGTTCTGATAATTTTAACCTACGAAATTTCAAAGTTTATACCCTTATATTACCAGCCTAAACAAGCCCTAGCAACCACAAGTTCAGAATCAGAAAGAAGAAATCAAAAATTTGAAGAAAAAGGTGCATAAACCCTAATTTGTTGCTAGATCTTCAAGCCTGGAAAATTTTTGTGTTTTAGATGTTTAGGAATACTTGTTAATGTGTTATTAAGTGATCTGGGCGGTTAAAACATGTTTACATATCATCTAGATATGAAAATCAAGCCAAAAACTCAAACTGTTCTTGGCAGTCAAGAACAGTCTGACAAGCTACTTTGTCAGGCGGTTTGATTGGCTTAATTTATGTGTTAGATCTGTTTTAATATTTGTATGTGTAGCCTGATATGTGGTCTATAATATCCAACTTAAATTGTAGTAAAAGAATGTCTAGAACTGAAGTTATGATCGGTCAAAAGTCCTTTGACCGTTCGGATTTGCAAATTTCTGGGCAACCCAGAAATCTTTGAAGAACTCTGACAAGCTTTGTCAGAAGTTCATGCTGCCCAGATTTGGCCTACACGAGATATTTTGGGTAATTTATTTGCTTAGACTTGTTGTATGCTACATAGATAACAACCTTATAACATTAAAACACATGAACAATAATTAATCTAGCTAGAAATCGTGGTCAAAGTGCCTTGACCGAACCTGACTCATGAATTTCTGGGTTACCCAGAAATTCTCAAGATCAGTTGGTCCCTGCTAGTTTGACCAAATTTAAATGGCATCAAATGATGTTGTTTGATCTCAAACAACACATGTCGTTACTCTCTACCATATAGGCTATAACCAGCAACAAGAATCAAACACAACCATTAAAACATCAAAGAGAAATTTGAGATCAAAGTAGGCTGCAACGCGTTGACCAAGTGTTCTTCATGAAGAACACCTTTAGCGACGAAATTCATCCCCAAACCCAGAAACCTTTAAATGCATGCAGACCGTCGCTAAAGCCCTTTAGCGACGGATATTTAATAAAAATAAAATTAATTAATTAAATAAATTATAAAATAATAAATAATTATTAAATAATTATTAATAATTAATAAATAAATACGAAAATTCATTTTTAAATTATAAAAATTTATTTTTAATATTTTTATATATTCTGAATTATTATTTAATTTAATTAAATAATAAATAATAATTATGATAAATCATTTAATAATTGTTTTAATTATTTAAAAATGATATTAAATTATTAAATAATTATATTAATTATTTAAAAATGATATTAAGGTGAGTAAAATTATTATATATAATAATTAAATAAAATATTAAATATTTAAATATTATTAATGATAAATAAATCATTTAAATAATATATTAAGTATTTAAAAAAATTACTTTAAATGATAAATAAATCATTTAAATATTAAATTAAGTTTTGAAAATTATTATAAAGTAATAAATAAATTATTTTAATGATAAAATATAGTTTAAGAATATTATTAATGATAAAATAAATCATTTAAATAATATTCTATCTTTCTAAAAAATATTATAAATGATAAATAAATAATTTAAATAATATTTAAATATCTAAAAATATTCTAAAGGATAAATAAATTATTTAAATAACATATTAAATGTTTTAAAATTATTCTAAATGATAATTAAATCATTTAAAAATATTCCTAAGCTTGTAAAATTATTTAAAAATACTTCCAAGCTTCTGAAAATTATTTAAAAATAATACCAAGCTTCTAAAAATGTTAGAAATAATAATTAAATTATTTAGGACTAATAATTCGACTTCCAAATGAAGTTTTTATCGAACAATCTATGTGTTTTAGTCATTAAGGATGCGACCGAGATACCGAATCAACGTCAAACCTTAATGAAACTTGTTTAGATTAGCGTGATACATGTTTATATACGTGCTAACGCTTATTATTGGTATACGTAGACTACGTGCGTTGACCGATTGTACTAAATTATAGTGAGCTACGCTAAGGCAAGTGTCCTAACATTTCTCAATTTATATTAATCAAGTAATTATACATCTTGCTATTCAATTATTGTGAAGTTATTGCTTCTTGTTCAGCATAACTTAAGAAATGAATTATTATTCATATATTGCTTGTTCGAGCTTAAATTGTTGTGTCAAGCCAAATTGTTTGGTACGACATCTGATACTGAGAAATGGAACACCTTGATGTAGGGTGAACCCGAAATTTTCCCTTAAAATAAGGTGACGAAATTCCCTTAATATAAGGTGACGAACAATTGATAATATATCAACATAAATTGGTAGGATGATATGCATACTCCTAGGATATTGGTGAGGCTGATCACCTACCAGATATCCAAAACTCAAATGGTTCTAAGTCATTAAAGACTGATAGAACTAAATGAAATATATGGTTCATGTACAGAACCCTCAGTATACATCATTGACATCTTTCAAATCAAACACATGGTGTTTACATATTCAAATGAACTTGCTGAGCATTTGTAGCTCATTCTTGCGCATATCTTCTTTTGTAGCTTTAAATGATATCCCTGGCACGTCTGGGACCGAAAAGGGGAAAAGCCATGATTATTAAAATTTATTTCTGTAGTCGAATATTTTAAGCCTTTTTACAGACTTGTTGTTGTAATAACTTAGTATAACGAATGATGTAACCGAACCAAATGATATGTAATATATTATGATCCTTTATGTTATCGAATGCGTTATACTCTGATCTTTAAATTCTTTAGAATAGTTGTACTAAGTTAAATACAGTGTCTATACGAACTATACATCTGAATGAGGGTATCTAAATGATGTTGAGAGTCCTATATGGACAATCTTATCATTAATACTGTGAATGTCAGATAGATAGGGAATATCGATATGAAAGAGATATCCATAAGATATGAATCTGTACATCCAAGTGAGGGTATCCAAACACGGATAACGTTCTGACGAGAATTATTATCTGTTATGGGATACTGTGAACCTTGGATAGATAGAAGTCATATTTTATTGAATATTTATAGTTGTATAGTTCCACGTGAGCACCAGATCTGCTACAGGGGAGTGTAGAGACTTGGGGGCGTCACAATATTAGTTTAAGAAAAAATAATAATAATACATTATATGATAAACTGACATAACATGGATATCAGTTAATCCCATAATGGGTTAACTGACTCCAACCTCCCCTAAGGCCTTGTTTGGCTAGTCCTTTTATTCCTCCTTTCTAGTTTATTTTAATAAATTGCTTATAATATAGTTTAATGTCACATATTTAATTAATTAAATAATCTCATTTAAATCAATTAAATAAAATAGAATAATTCCACATTAAATCACATAATCACATAATTAAAATTCTCTTTTAATAATTATGACAAATCATTAAATCTCTAATTAATTATTAAATTAATTAGAATAACATTATGTTTATTTAAATAATGCATTTAATCAATTAAACTCAATTAAATACATACTTTAAATATAAAAATTCTCCACATTAATTTAACTAATGTAACACATATAATTAAATTAATCTACCACAAATTCATCAATTAATTATTTAATTTAATAATTAAATCATTGAATAATATTTATTTAATTCAATAAATATTTAACTTAAATTACAAAAATCTTGTTCGTCACAGGATATCGAATAGGCTGCTCCCCTATAAGATATCTGAACAAAGATTTTCTAAGTCATTAAAGACTGATAGAACTGGTTGAAACACATGGTTCATGTCTTGAACCCTCAGTTAGGTAAAAGCTTTTGAACTTCCTTCAAATCAAATACATTGTGTTTACATTTTTGAAATAAACTTGTTAAGCATTTTGTAGCTCATCCTTGCATAAACTTTCCTTTGTAGTTTTAGATGGTAATCCCGGAACTTTAGGGACGAACAATGGAAAAAGGCAATGTTAATTAGGGTTATCTTACTGTTTTAATAAATTCAAGTCTTATAAGACTTTGTTGTAATAAGAACATGGTACTAAGAATGATGTAATCAAACTTAAGGTTATGAAATATATTATCATCTTTTGTTATATCGATTGCATTGTATTTATATTTTTAGATAAGTTAGAAAGTAGCATTTGATTTAGTACAATATCCATACGAACTATACATCTAAATGAGGGTATTTAAATGATATTAGGAGTTCTGTAAGCACTGAGGTTACACTTAATGAGCACCGGTAAGGTGCCACCTTTATCAGAATGCGCCTCTCGGTTCTAAGAACAATCTTATCATTAATACTGTGAATGTCAGTTAGATAGGGACTCTCGATATGAAAGAGATATCCATAAGATATGAATCTATACATCTAAGTGAGGGTATCCAAACACAGTTAACGTTCTGACGAGAACTATTATTTATTATGGGATACTGTAAACCATTGATAAATAGAAGTTATATATTATGGAATATTTATAGTTGAATAGTTTCACGTGAGTACCAAATCTACTACAGGAGATGTAGAGAATGTGGGGGCTTCACAAGTTAGTATCAAAGCTGTAGATTATAGCTCTAAGGTGGGAAGTGCCTTAGGATATAGTTTGTTAGAGATAGCAAAATTAAGATTTGGCATACTCATAAAAGAGTTCGTAAAATAAACAATACACATAACATAACCTTAAAAGCTTTATATTTATGTGTAAACATGCTTTACTGTAATACTAAACAAGTAAAAACCTTTACCAAAATTCTTGAAAAAGTTATCATAGCTGAAAACAAGAGTGAAGCTCTGTTAAAATTTCACAAGGAGAAAAAGAGTTAAATAAAGGGGGGAGGTTTAAAGGAGAATCAAGTACAGGTGGGTTTAATAATAATAATAACAAGAGAAAGTGGTATACCACTTTTACTAATAATTTTGAGAGAAGGGGAAATAACTATAACTACAACAGAAACAACAATAATATGAATGACTTTTGTGTAATAGATGGGAAAAATCATTGAGGAGTGTGTCTTAAAAAGAATGTGACTTGTTACAAATGTGGTCAGGAGGGACATTATGCCCCTGAGTGCCCTAAACCCAATAGAAGTAGGTGTTTCAATTGTGGGTCAATGGATCATATAGTTAGAAATTGCCTAAGACCAAGGAATCAAAATAGAGGGGGAAACCAAACAACCAACAATAACTTTAAACCAATAGTAGCAGGAATTGGAGATCAAAGTCGTCCAACCGCTAGAATATTTAATGTGACGATGAGGGATGTTGTTGCTTCATAGGACGTGGTGACAGGTATCATCCCTATCAACACTTTAAATGCATATATGTATTCGACTTTAGTGTTACTTGTTCATTCGTGTCTAATAGCTTTGCTAAAAACTTGAATATGCCATGTGAAGACTTAGACATACCTTTCAGTGTAGAAATTGCAAATAAAGAGATAATTCTCGTTAAAACCATATATAGAAATTGTAACGTAGAAATTAAAAGACACAAGTTTCTTCTGAATCTTATTCCTATACAGCTGGGGGAATTCGACATAATTTTAGGCATGGATTGGTTGGTTAATCATAATGAAATAATTGACTGCCATCGGAAGCGTGTAAACCTATTAACTGCGTTGAAGTCAGAGGTGACGGTGGTTGTTCACATAAACGATCTCGATATCTGATAGTAATACAAGCAGAAAGAGTGCTTAGGAAGGGTTATACGGGTTATTTGGCATATATAGTAGATACTCGAAGGGAAAGAGTAAAGCTAGATCAAATACCTGTAGTTAGGGAATTTCAAGATGTGTTTCCCGATGACTTACTAGGTCTTCCTTCGAATAGGGAAATCGAGTTTGTTATCGATCTTGCACCTGGTATGGTGCCAGTTTCGAAGTCACTTTACAAGATAGCACCTATTAAGTTAAAGGAGTTACTTGTGCAGTTACAGGAACTCTTAGACAACATAAAACTTAGTGTTTCACCTTGGGGAGCACTGGTGTTGTTTGTAAAGAAGAAGGATGGAACTTTAAGGTTATGTGTTGATTATCGAGAATTAAATAAGTTAACCATAAAGAACAAATATCCTTTTACCAAGAATTGATGATCTGTTTGACCAGTTGAAAGGGGCCGAACACTTTTCGAAGATCGAACTACGATCAGGTTATCATCAGTTAAAGGTAACAAAAGAAGATGTGTCGAAGACAACGTTTAGGACACGTTATGGACAATATGAGTTTCCTATAATGTCTTTTGGATTAACGAATGCACCGACAACATTCATAGACTTGATGAATAGAGTGTTTAAACCCTGCTTAGACAAATTTGTTGTAGTGTTCATCGATGATATTTTAATATACTCAAAAACATGGGAGGAGCATGCTGAACATTTGAGGAGCATATTGGATATATTACGAAAGGAACAACTTTATGCAAAGTTTTCCAAGTGTGAATTCTGGTTAGAACGAGTCCAATTCTTGGGTTATGTGATTGACAAGAATGGGATCGCGGTAGATCCAGCGAAGATAGAGACAGTTGTGAATTGAGAACAACCAACAACTCCAATAGAAGTAAGAAGTTTTCTCGGTTTAGCAGGTTGCTATTGCATTTTATACAAGATTTTTCAAAAATAGTAACCCCGCTAACTAATTTAACTCGAAAGACGGTAAAGTACGTTTAGACAGATAAATGTGAAGAAAGCTTCCAAGAGTTGAAGAAGCGTTTGAGCATAGCACCAATGATATCATTACCAGATAATACCGGGGGTCTTGTAGTTTATAATGATGCATCACACAAGGGATTAGGTTGTGTGTTGATGCAACATGGGAAGGTGATTGCGTATGTTTCACGACAACTCAAAGATTATGAGAAGAAGTATCCTACTCATGATCTTGAGTTAGCCGTCGTTGTATTTGCCTTGAAAATTTAGAGGCGTTACTTTTATGGGGAGAAGTGTGAGATATACACAGATCACAAAAGTCTGAAGTATATTTTCACGCAGAAAGAGTTAAACATGAGGCAGAGGAGATGGCTAGAGCTGATAAAGGATTTTGACTGTGAAATCTTATATCATCCCCGAAAAGCCAATGTCGTTGCGGATGCATTAAGTAGAAAGAACCAAGAGAAGTTGAATGTCATAACAAACAACGAGGTACTGATAAAAGAGTTTAATAAACTTGAAATTGAGATAAGAGTTTTACCTAACTCTACCCAGAAATTATTCGTTGTAGAGAGTGGTTCGACTTTACTGGATAGAGTTAGGGAACTATAGGAGACAGATGAAGAGTGTCAAAAGTGTAAAACTGAAGTAACTCATGTAAAGAATGCCAAATTCAAAATAGATAAAGATGGGGTATTGAGGTACGAGGATAGAATTTGGGTCCCCTCAGTACAAGAACTAAAGGATGAAATACTATATGAAGCCCATAGCTCTAAGTTCGTCGTGCATCCGGGTAGTACAAAAATGTACAAAGATTTAAGCCGACACTTTTGGTGGTCGAATATGAAAAGAGAAATAGCGGAATGGGTAAGTAAATGTTCAACTTGTCAAAGGGTTAAAGTCGAACATCAAAAATCTAGTGGGTTACTGCAGCCCTTAAAAATTCCCGAGTGAAAATGGGAACATATCACCATGGATTTCGTAGTAGGTCTCCCAAACACACAAAAAGGTCACAATGCCATTTGGGTAATTGTAGATCGTCTTACCAAATTAGCTCATTTCCTACCCATAAAAGTTAGCTTTAGTCTTGACCAATTAGCCAAGCTTTACATCAATGAAGTTATTTCTAGATATGGGGTCCCTGTTTCTATAGTGTCAGACCGAGATCCACGGTTTACTTCAAAATTTTAGAAAAGTCTTAAAAAACACTTAGGAAACCATTTGAGATTGAGCACATCTTATCACCCATAAACAGACGGTCAGAGTGAGAAGACAATTCAAACATTAAAGGACATGTTGCGAACTTGTATTATAGACTTCAAGGGAAGTTGGGAGGATCAGTTACCTTTAGTAGAGTTTGCCTATAACAATAGTACCATGCCAGCATAAGAATGCAACCATTTGAAGCTTTGTACGGAAGGAAATGTAGAACACCATTATGTTGGGATAAAATCAGAGAACGACAATTGTTAGGGCCAGAAATAGTTCAACAAACCGCTGAGGTAGTTCGAATTATACGAGAGAGATTGCAAGCGTCTCAAGATCGACAGAAGAAGTATGCAGATCAACACAGGAAAGGACGCGATTTCGATGTTGGGAGCCACGTGTTTTTGAAGGTATCTCCGTGGAAGGGAAAGATACGTTTTGGCAAGAAATGAAAATTGAGTCCGAGATTTATTGGACCATTCCAGATATTGAGGAGGATATGTGAGGTAGCCTATGAGGTAGCCCTACCTCCTGAGTTAGAACAGGTCCATAACGTGTTTTATGTGTCTGTGTTACGACCATACAAACTCAATTATAAACACGTTATAGATCACAAACCTATTCAAATCGAGAAAGATTTGTCGTATGAGGAAGTTTCTATTAAAATCATAGATATGAAAGAACAAATTCTACGGAATAAAGTAATACCTTCAGTCAAGGTAATTTGGAGAAATCAAAACATAGAGGAAGCTACGTGGGAGCTCGAGAGTAAAATGCGAGACAACTACCCACATTTATTTCTGTAACCCGTACTGTAATTTCGAGGACAAAATTCTTATTAGATGGAGTGAATGTAATATTCCAGACCTTGATAAGATTCATATATATAAATTATGTGATTATTAAATGAAATTTCTTGTTCCAACTTTGTGTTATGTGATTGTATACTTTAATAAAGAATTAGGTCAAATAAAAATATTTTCGAAGCTACTTAGTCGTGCTTACACTGACAAAATGATTTATCGTACTTTCCACAATTTCACCGAAAAGCATCCTGGCAAATTATTTTCAGTAAGCTGTTGTGTCGTGCTTTGGACTAACAAAGTGATTTGTCGTGCTTCGAAGTTAATATAATAATATATTAACTGATAAAAACCTAAATAAGTTAATTAGGCTTAAAAATGACAAGTAGAATTATAAACCTTAATTAAAAAAATCCTAATTGACAATTGTTAACCGAATTAGCGAACCAAAATCCCAATTAGTGCAAAAGAACCCTAATTGATATAATTAGATCCTAAGTAAAGAAACATAATATAAATTATGGATTATTAAACTTAAAATTAAACCCTAATTGAAGGATTGAAACCCTAAAACCTAATTTGTAAAATCCTAACCCTAATTAGGAAAACCCTAACCCTAATTAAGAAACCCTAACTCAAATTATGAGATTCTAAACTTTAATTATGGAACTTAAGCTTAATTAAGGTATTACTAACATAATTAAGTTACTCTAAACATGAATTACAAAACCCTAATCATGATTAGTGTGAATTAAACCTAGATTAAGTAAACTAACCAATGGGAACACTTGAATAAGTGTGCTAGCTTGTGCCCAACACAATTCCACATACTTAAACGCAAGCCTAGCACACTCCAGCACAAGTAGGTCAAGTCAGATCAGAAGCAACATAAGTAACCAAGCAAATTAATTGGATGTTTGTCCAAAATAAACTTCTTAAGTTTTGCTAGAAATAGAACAAGTCTTTGATCATTAACCTAAGAATTCCTAAGTTCAAACACTCATAAATATAGTCTAGATAACATCGAAGTGAAGTCCCAATCAGATCCTAAGCATCAGATCAAGAATTAGCTCAAAAGGTACAAAACCCTAATTTTATGTTAGATCTTTAAACCTAATTCAGTAAATTTTATGTTTTAATGTTTAGGAATACTTAATAACATGTTATTTAGTGATCTGGGTTGTTAAAACATGTTTCCATAACATCTAGATATGAAAATTAATCAAAAATAGCAAACTGTTCGAGACAGTTAAGAACAGTCTGACAAGGAAGTTTGTCAGACGTTTTGATCATCTTAGATTGTTCTTTTAATATGTTTTAAAGCTTGTATTCCTAGTCTGCCATGAGATTAATAAATTAGAATTAAAATAACACTAAAAGAATCCCTGAATTGAAAGTTATTAATGGTCAAAACCCATTGACCGAGCACGAGTGTTCTGTTTCTAGGAAACCCAGAAAAGCGAAGAACAGCTCTGACAGGTTACTGACAAGGTTTGACCGGATCAAATCTTGCTCATATGATATCATTAATGATATATTGATGCATCTCGTTGTACCTTACCATGTAGACTACAATTGCAAACCAATTAAACACCAAAATAATAAACCAGATGGAAATTAAATGAAGCTAAAAGTCCGTGTTGGACCATGACCGACACGTTTCTAGGTAACCTAGAAACCTCAAGAACAGACCAACCAGGTAGTTTAACCGAGTTAAATATAACATCATATGATGTTTTTTTATATCAAACAAAGTATCTCGTTATACCTTGTCATGAGTATTATGCCTACAAACAAACATTTAGCTCAAACGATTAACCAACTGAGAATTAAATTAAGTCAAAAATCCCTACTTGACCATAACCGGTTGTTCATCAGCAAATGAAGAACACCTATAGCGACATATTGTCCGCCGCTATAGACCTTTTAGACTACAATCTTCATTCGGCCAACCATGAACACCTATAGTGACAATTACCTATCACTGTAGTCTTTAACGACGGAAACTAATAAAAATAAATAAAAAAATAGTAATAATTAAATAAATTAGAAATAATTATTAATAATTAATAACTAAGTTTTAAGATTCATTTTAAATTATATTAATTAACTTTTAATATTTTGACATAAATTTCATTAATAATTTAATTTAATTTAATATTAATGATAATAAATTATTTAATAATTATATTAAATAAATAATTTAAAAATGATATTAAGATATTATAAATATTATAAATGATAAATAAATTATTTAAATAATATACTAACTTTCTAAAAATATTATAAATGATAAATAAATCATGTAAATATTATTCTAAATTTATAAAATTATTATAAATGATAAATAAATCATTTAAATAATATACTAAAATTCTAAAAATATTATAAATGATAATTAAGTCATTTTAAAATATTACTAAGCTTGTGAAAATTATTTAAAAATAATATTAAGCTTCTAAAAATATTATAAATGATAATTAAATTATCTAAGTTAATATTTAAGCTTTTAAATAAAGTTTATTGATAAACCTACGTATTTAATTGTCTAATAATGCAATCAAAAGACCGAATCAACGCCGAACCTTAACGATACTTGACTAGTTCAATTCGATACATGTTATTATAAATTCGAACGCTTATTATTAGTATGAATAGACATAAATAGACTACGTGACCTAGATAGACAGTGTAAACTAAACGTACTACGCACAGACAAGTCTCCAAACATTGTTACCTTTATGCAAGCCTTGTACATCTTGCTATCAATTGTTATGAAGTTATTGCTTCTTGATTTAGCATAACTTAATAAATGAAATATTATTCATATATTGTTTATCCGAGCATAAATTGTTGTGTCAAGCCAAATTGAGTATACAAACAACCTATATGAGTTGTTATTGTCGATAATATATTGACATCAAGTGCATGTTGGGCACGATTAGGATAGTATGCATACTCCTAGGATATCGAATAGGCTGATCCCCTATAAGATATCTGAACAAAGCTTTTCTAAGTCATTGAAAACTGATAGAACTGGTTGAAACACATGGTTTATATCTTGAACCCTCAGTTAGGCAAAATCTTTTGAACTTCCTTCAAATCAAACACATTGTGTTTACATTTTCGAAATAAACTTGCTGAGCATTTTGTAGCTCATCCTTGCATAAACTTTCCTTTGTAATTTTATATGGTAATCCAGGAACTTCAGGGACGAACAATGGACAGAGGCAGTGTTAATTAGTGTTATGTTACTATTTTAATAAATCCAAGTCTTATAAGACTTTGTTGTAATAAGAACATGGTACTAAGAATGATGTAATTAAACTTAAGGTTATGAACTATATTATCATCTTTTGTTATATCGATTGCGTTGTATTTACATTTTTAGATAAGTTAGAAAGTAGCATTTGATTTAGTACAATATCCATATGAACTATACATCTGAATGATGGTATTTAAATGATATTGGGAGTTCTGTAAGCACTCAGTTTGCACTCAATGAGTGCCGGTAAGGTGCCACCTTTACCGGAATGCACCCCTCGATTCTAAGAATAATCTTATCATTAATACTGTGACTGTCAGATAAATAGGGACTATCGATATGAAAGAGATATACATAAGATATGAATCTATACATCCAAGTGAGGGTATCCAAACACAATTAACGTTCTGACGAGAACTATTATCTGTTATAGGATAGTGTGAACCTTGGATAGATAGAAGTTATATATTATGGAATATTTATAATTGAATAGTTTCACATGAGCACCAAATCTGCTACAGGAGGTGTAGACAATTTAGGGGCTTCACATCAGCTTTGAGCCTCTTTTAACCTATGCACGAAGGATTTGATTTGAAGAAAAAGTTTTATTTTAGCTTTTGTTGGATAAATCTTTTTGGGTGACGTTTTGGTGAAAATATTGTTCTCAAACCCTTCGTCAAATAGGAATCGAGATTCTCTATTACTTTTCAATTTTAGCCTAGAATTAATCTAATAACCTAGGTGGATTTTATAAGATCTTTGTCATTTCATTCAAAAATTATTTTCGCTTGTCAAAAGATAGAATTTAGCTCCTCAAAAATAGTGTTGGGGCTACCCGTGGGTATGTAAGCCATCTAAATAGCCTTAAATAGCTTGCGATAATAAAATCCACTATCATGGGGCTTAAATCTGATTTTTGTGAGATAGAATACTACTCGATATCGTTTTAAGGCCCAAATTTACATTTACTACGATCGAATCACAAAAATTACAACCATCAACTATGTCCATCGTGAGAATTTCGTCAATGCCCGTTAAACACGATGTTCAAGGGCCTTGACTTCATTCCCAGGCTCACATGATTTGGAATCACCATAAACAATACATCGAGATTAAAAAGTGGAATTTAGAATCTAGGAAAAAGGCTCCCGTAGACCCTAACTCATAGATAACATAATGAAACAACAATATCGCGATGGACTATTATTGTTGTCCAAATATGATATTGACAAAATACGTGCTAGTATACACGATCAACAAATAATAAAGTGATAAGTATAGTGTCGATCCCACGAAAAATATGCTAAGAATTGACCAAGTACTAATTTTGTAACAATTCAATTTTATTTAAACAAATGATTAAAGATTATAAAACTAATTATTAAGAATTAAAACTAAATTACTAAGCAAAGGTTAATAGCAGATTTAAAGGCTAAGATTACAATTTCTCCCAATGCTTCATTAAAATCTCTATACTCTCTTTTCAATTAAACAATCGTAGCAAACCATTAACTAAGAATTCACACATTATTTATTTAGCTTCTTCCGATAGGTAGACAAAAATATCTGTTCAAATTAACTCACTATATTCCTATGTGAAATAATTAAGAATAAATTCATTAAGATCAAATTCTCGTGAAGGTTACATGCAACATATATGTATATTCATATCTTATACACAATTTAGTTATTCACTCTAAGAAGAATAATCTAAACACATGTCATCATATTTAGATCTAACACTAGAATTCATCTTCCAATTTTATCTAGGTTATCATAATAATTGCTAGCTAGACAATCATCAATAAGCACAAAATATAATAAATGACTTATTTATGATCAACAATAATCAAAATGAGAGCAAATTAATTTAAACTAAACATTGGGTTCCATTGAAATCTTAATTAAGAAATTAGTTCATAGTATAGCAAGAAAACAATATAATCAAATTAAATAGCATCCTCAAGATACACAAGAATTAAAATGAAGAGTTTAGAGAATAAAATCTGTTAGTATCCTTGATCTCCAAGCCCAACATTCAAGTCTTGCTTCTTTTGCGTGCTTCGTTCGCTCCTTGGAAAATTTGATAATAAATGGGAGCTGTCGTTAATGCTCCAAAATTAATACCTTACTTCTACACTATTAACACAAGAATGAGTATAACAATAAGTAAGGATCGATCCCACAGAGAGTGAATTGTATTTTATTTATCCTAATGTTCCAGGGGGTTTTGAATTGAGTTTATTAACTAAAATGACAGAAAATATTTAACAAAATTAATCAATGAATTAAAGACTTCAGTTCTTCAGTTCATCAGTTCGGTGTCGCTTTTTTACAATCTTTGGAATAATCAAGTATAACATTATTTATCCTTCAATGAAATTAATAACCCTAGATAACTGCAATCGCTAATTATCCGAAATTCTCCTTAGGTTTTAAATTTGATGTGACAATCGCCCCACTAGACCCTAACTATCATACAACCCAGAACTATCAGTCTAGATTTAATATAATAGCAGCATTAAGAATTAAGGAATTAAGTTATTCTAAGCAACAATCACACAATCAAGGATTATTTAACTTGCCTTCTGATAATCTTAATAATACTTAAAATTAGCTTATCCACAATCATGTATTATTAATTGCTACTTATGATCAGATACAATATCGTTTGCTTAATACTATATCTTAATCTAGTAGATGATATTAATCAAATTAATCTAACTGGCCACATTAAATCAATCCAATCAAATAGCATACAATCAAATAAAACAGATTATCAAGAATAAATCTCATGTGAGAAGGAATAAATAAAGTAAACTTGATGAAACAGTTAATTATAAAGAAGGTTCAACATCCCTTAGAACTGAAATAAAGTGCTTAGCCTGACATGCCTCCAATCTCCAAAACTAGGGTTTGTAATTGAATGTAGAACATGAAGAAGAAGTGGTCCCATAAAACTTAGCTAATATTATCTATTTATACTACTAGGTCAAAGCCCTAAGCCTCTAAGAAAATAGTATTCCAAGTTTCAGTCGTAATCCTCTATAATTTCAAAGTTGGGAAAAATTTGTCGCATGCCACGCGCCTCACGTACCCGCGAAAGTCCTTAAGCACCGCGACCCTGCTTTTGAATGCCGCGACCCACGATCCCAATGTTGTGGCTCTTCCTCTTGAGCGTTGCGGCCCACAATCTCTATCCATTTTCTCTTTTTCTCATTGCGCGCCCAATTTGTTCCCTTTTTCCATTTTTTCTCTTTTTAACTCCAATTCCTCCTGAAATCAATAAATACCTTATTAAATTCATATACACATAAAACATATAATAAAACTAAACATAAAGGAATCAAAATTATCGAATAACTTATGAATAAACCTTAGTTTTGGTGATGTTGATATGATATTAGATGTTAGCCTCCTTGGAAATCAGCCTTAGATGTGAATTTATAGACTTTTTCCTTGGCTAAATATACTCATAATCTAATTTGAATCAACAAGTCAGTCACGCCATCCCAGGGAACCAACCAGCGTTGTGGCACCCAAAACGCGCGCAACAACGCCCCCACACTGCTTGCCCAGCACTATGGCGCCCAAAACCAGCACTGCAGCACTGGTGTGCTCCTCGCGCCTGATGCACAACACCCCAAAGCATCGCACGTTGCTACAACCACTCAACGCCTGACATACATGCCCGATGCCTGACGCACATGACCACACGTCGAGCCAATTCGCCGCACGCTGAACCCATTTTAATACATTTAGTTGCTCCTTTACGACTAATAACGCATAATTTGACGTTACGAACACCATTCCATGCTTGGTTCCATTTCTTACACAAAAGTAATAAAACTCATAAAAAGGAACATAAAATACCCAAGAACTCACAATTTCATCAAGCCAAAAGCATCCAATTCATAGGTACAAAATCCACTCATCAATTATGCATTGACGATATCTAATGAAAGGATTTAGAATCTAGGAAATAAAATTCGTAGATCTAAGATTCCATACATCTAGACAATAATACAATTGAGATCTAATCAATAATATATCCTAGATTGGCTATAAGGATATTCTATTCGTGAGAATTTCTCGCTGGCCAAAAGGTGGGATCCACTCACCACTATATATGAATCTAGGATATGCGGGTGACCTATAAATCAATATAAAACAACTCTCAAGCAAAATAATTTGGTAAAAAGGAGTCAAAACAAAGTTAAAATTAATAAATCGCCAACAGGATATCATCGGCTAGTTAGGAGGAGATTCCATCAGTGAGAAATCCTCTCTAACCATCCATAATCCCTAAATTAGATCCACACATCTCTAGATATGATCTAGGATGCTAGGAGAGTCTCAAATGAGAAATTAATCAAAAAATGAACACATCCCAAGCACAATAATTCACAAAATACACAAGATCTAGGCTAGATCTATATTAAATTTACATAAAGGTGGAATCTTTCACCTTGGGAGTGTTAGGTTTCTCCTCTTTGAGCTTGGATCTTGAAGGCTTGACTCTAAATTGGCAAGAGATTTGATAAAAATAGCTAGATCTAGATTGGATGTAGATATGTTTTTCTCTATTTCTCTCTTTAGATAACAATTTTTATCTCTCTAAAATGCCTCATCCTTCTCAAAAATAAGTAAAAAAAACCTTATATAGGCACCTAGCCTGGCCGCGGGTCTACCTGTTATTGGCTGTAGGTCTACCTACTGATAGGTGCATAATATCTGATTATTTTCATTCCTTTATACTTAGTTTAGTTGCATGTTATCTGTCATATGAGCTGATTTAAGGTGTTTATAGATTTTATGAAGAATTGATGTGATTTTGCAAAATATGGGTTTAATGCTGATTTTTATGTTGTTTTGCAGAATACTCTACGATCGCTGGGTAAGACTCGGCGTTCGTAGTGTTAGGATGTGTGACACCCCCAAATCCGGGTTTCCTAACCTCGAATTCGGTGTTCACGATTCTCAACAACAAACATACTTTCTAACTAAATGCGGAATAATAAACATACATTGTTTATCGAATAGAAATAAAGTCCTACAATTCTGGTCCCAAGGTTCTTTAACCTTAACTTAAAACATACCCTTAATACAATAAGAGTTCATATAACCAAATAACATTTTAAGATAAACTGCTACATAATCCCTATCAGGCAACTATTCTTGCACCTTCCCTTTTCCTTTGTCCCCTTTAGACGTCTCTGCCTTAGCTGAAATAAAGATCATGATATAGCAAGGGTAAGCAACTAGTTTGCTTAGCAAGTTTATACACAAGGGAGATATATCATGATTAGAAGGAAGTTTCGCTTTCAATGTTCAACAACAGTATAAGAGTGTGAAGAAACATGAATTAATAATCAACAGTTGAATATTCGAATACTTGAATGACAGTTACTGAGTGGTTGAAAATAACCATAGACATTTGCCAAGATTCTCAGCATTTAAACTGGACTTCTGCTATTTATTTAATTGTTGCCAAGTTACTGAGTTGTATATCGATACGCTTACTTATGCTATTTATTTAACAATTAAGCAAATCACATAGCACACATAAGTTAATAAACTATCATAAATCCTATAAGACACTTTAATGGACCTCTAGGTTGATGGTTTAATTAATTAACCATGTTTCCCATAAGTGATAATCACTTATTAACCTCTAAGCAATTTATTATAATTGTTAAATTAATTAACATTACTCTTTCTTAAGTAATATTCATTTATTAAACCCTTAAACAATTTATTATGATTGCTTAATTAATGAGTTATTTAAACTCTCTCTATTTTATTAACTCTATCTTTATTTAATTACTATTAAATAATAATTAATTAATTATCTTTAGTTATTATTAGTAATTAATAACTAATTATGTTCACTTATTATTCAATTATTAATTAAATAATAATCAAATTATAAATTTTAATTGTCTTTAATTATTTATTTAAGATTAAATAATAATTAATTAGTTTTGTTTATTATTTAAATTTAATCAATTAATAAATAATTGATTAGTGCGTAACAATTATCTTTAGTTATTATTTAATAATAAAATAATAGCTAATTAGATTTATTTATTATTTAAAGTTAATTAAATAATAAATAATTAATTAGTAAATATGAATTATCTTTAGTTATTATTTAATAATAAATAATATCTAATTAGATTTATTTATTATTTAAGGTTAATCAAGTAATAAATAATTACTTAGTGAATAAGAATTATCTTTAGTTATTATTTAATAATAAATAATATCTAACTAGATTTATTTATTATTTAAGGTTAATCAAGTAATAATTAATTAGTTAGTGTATAAGAATTATCTTTAGTTATTTTTTGTTAGTATATATTAACTAATTAGGTTTCTTTATTAAATAATAAATAATTAATTAGTGAGTAAGACTTATCTTTAGTTATTATTTAATAATAACTAATTAGGTTTATTTATTATTTAATGTTAATAAAATAATAAATAATTAATTAGTGAGTAATAATTATCTTTAGTTATTATTTAATAATAAATAATAACTAATTAGGTTTATTTATTATTTAAGGTTAATCAAATAATATTTACAATTCTTAATTATCCTTAATCATTATTTAATAATAATTAAACAATAATTAATTAATGCTACTTAAATAATAGTTAAATGATTAAATATACTTAAACAATATTTAATTAGTTTAATCATCTATTGACATGCATTAGAATTTATTAACAAAGATTTTTAATGACTTAAATGGATTTAAGACTTTGCTATTTTCGGATTTGTTTCCAGCTTTGGGGTCCTTAGGCAAAACTTGAATATCTTGAGTTCTACAACTCCGTTTGACATCTAGTTGGTCGTGTTAGCTTCGTATCTTCTTAAACTACAATATCCCATCATCAAAGAGCAAATTTGGATCTGTTTTGATTACCGAAACTGGCCAGGAACCGGACTACATTGCACAGTCCTAAAGCAGTGGGGTGTTTTAGTAATAAATTCATATCTCACTCATCTTAACTCTGTTTTTAGTCGTTCCACTTGGAGAATCTCCGTATCTTATAGCTCTATCACCCAGAGCTCACGGATCATGCACCCAACTTACGGAACGTGAACAGTAATTCCGGGAGTGGGCTGATTCGTTTTAGGTACGCATACACACATGTTTTAGCACATCAAAAATACTAAAACACTTACTAAACGTCTTAAGCTACAACATGGCATCAATGAAAGCACACTAGACCATAAATATCTTATTGCTTAGATTTAAAACCATACTTGTTAAGTGTGCTCTTAAAATAATATAGATTTGACAAGATAAAAATCTAGATCCACAAATACTCCATCTCTACTACCAACATAAACCAACAACATAAAAATTTCCAACAAAATAAGTGTCTAATAATAATAATAGTTAAATATATAATAATAACAACAAGAAAACTAGGGTTTGAAGGAAATGAGATCCATACCTAGATTTATTGGCTATTCCCCTCCTCTTTCCAAAATAGGTTGTGAATGGGGATGGCCTAAACAATCAAGACCTTCTTCTTTCTCCCACAAGATTTGTTCTTGTTTTTTCTTCAAACTCTCTCTCTAACACTCTCTCTACACTTGGTGAATAATAATGAACCAACCCCTACCATCATTGGTGAGGGGTCCTATTTATAGGAAAGTAGAGACCATGGGCAAAATAGTCATTAACCATGACTAGGCAAGGGCAATTTGGTCAATTCATCAATAATAGGAAGCTTCCTAGCAACTTTCTGAAGGGTATTTTAGACATTACCCAACTTCTTTTAAGGTTAAAATAGTCTTTTCGCAAAATCTTAATTATCCATTAGTTATTACTCATTCTTCATTGGTTATTAGACATTGGTTATTATCTTGTCATAATTACATTGTTTAAACACAATGGTTATTATCCCGCCATAATTACATTGGTTATTAACCACTTGGATATACAATGGTTATTGCCCCTTCATAATTACCTTGGTTATTAACCACTCTTGGCCATTTTAGTCTTTACACACAAATTCCTACACTTGACTCACATATGGTTATTTCTTAACCATAGTTATATCATACCTGCCAACACAAGTATAGACACATCTTATACATCTCCCACCACTTAACCCAAGTTTGTTTAAATAGAACACAACGTTAACTCATTAAATTAAATTAGATTTAATTAATAAGGACGTTCAAAATTCACGGGCATTACATCCCTCCCCCCTTATAAAAATTTCGTCCTCGGAATTGCAAAAATAGGGTTACTCAAATAAAAACGGATAATTCGCTTTCATTTTCTCTTCGAGTTCCCACGTAGCTTTTTCGACTGCGTGATTCCTTCAGAGAACTTTGACGGAATGGATGGTCTAATTTCTCATCTTCTGTTCCTTTCTATCGAGAATCTGGACAGGAACTTCCTCGTACGTTAAGTCCTTCTCGACTTGGATTGGTTCATAGGAGATAACGTGCTTATAGCCTGGTTTATACGGCCGCAACACTGACACATGAAATACGTTGTGAATGTGCTCAAGTTCAGGAGGTAACGCTACCTCGTACGCCACCTCGCCGACTCGCCTCAAAATCTCGAATGGTCCTATGAACCTAGGGCTCAATTTGCCCTTCTTACCAAACCGGATCTTTCCTTTCCAAGGAGATACCTTCAAAAATACAAAGCTACCAACTTTAAAGTCCCGCTTCTGACGATGTAAGTCGGCATATTTCTTCTGGCGATTTTGAGCTGCTACCAGCCGGTTTCTGATCAGCCGCACGATGTCTGTAGTCTGCTGCACCATTTCTGGTCCCAACAATCTTCGCTCCCCAACCTCATCCCAACACATCGGGGTTCGGCATTTCCTTCCATATAGCGCTTCGTACGGTGGCATGCCGATACTGGCGTGATAGCTATTGTTGTAAGCAAACTCCACCAGTGGCAAATGGTCATCCCAGCTGCCCTTTAAATCCATCACGACTGCCCGAAGCATATCTTCTAAGGTCTGAATCGTTCGCTCGCTCTGGCCGTCGGTTTGAGGATGATACGCTGTACTCAACCTCAACTGCGTTCCCATTCTTGCCTGCAGACTTTTCCAAAAATTCGACGTGAAGCGCGGATCTCTATCAGATACAATTGATACCGGCACCCCATGTCGTGACACTATCTCTTTCACATAAAGTTTTGCTAATTGCTCCAGATTGTACCGTATCTTGATTGGCAGAAAATGAGCAGACTTGGTTAGACGATCCACAATTACCCAGATGGCGTCTAAACCCTTATGAGTTGGTGGCAATCCCACTACAAAGTCCATTGTGATGTGATCCCACTTCCACTCCGGAATCTCTAATGGTTGAAGTAATCCGCTCGGTCGTTGGTGCTCTGCTTTAATCCGTTGGCATGTCAGACATCGGCTGACGCACTCTGCCACTTCTCGTTTCATATTTGGCCACCAAAAATTTCGTCGCAAATCCTGGTACATCTTTGTGCTTCCAGGATGTACTGAGTACTTCGTGCTGTGAGCTTCCTGAAGGATTTCTTCCCTCAATTCCAGATCCAACGGTACCCAGACTCTCCCTTCAAACCTTAGCAACCCAGTGCTATCAATCTTATACTTAAGCTCCTCGCCTTCAGCAATTCGTTTCTTTATTGAATCACAATCCTCATCCTTTTCTTGAGCCTCCTTAATTTGATCCAATAAGGTCGGGCTCGCTGTCACTGTAAACAATTTCCCATCCGACTCCATCGGATACTTAACCTCCAATTTCAGACGTTCGAACTCCTTTATCAGCTCTGCCTGAGTTGTAAGCCTCATCAATTTCTCTCTGCCCTTCCTACTCAGGGCATCTGCCACTACGTTTGCTTTGCCCGGATGATACAGAATCTCACAGTCATAATCCTTGATCAATTCTAACCATCGGCGCTGCCTCATATTCAGCTCCTTCTGAGTGAAGATATATTTCAGACTCTTGTGATCTGTATATATCTCGCACCTCTCTCCATATAGGTAGTGCCTCCAAATCTTCAAGGCGAACACTACTGCTGCTAACTCCAGATTATGAGTCGGGTATCCCTTCTCATAGTCCTTCAGCTGACGTGAAGCGTACGCAATGACCTTGCCATGTTGCATTAGTACACAACCAAGGCCTTTGTGTGATGCGTCACTGTATACTACAAAACCTCCAGTGTCGTCCGGTAAAGCCAACACTGGTGCTTGGCTCAGTCTCTTTTTCAGCTCCATGAAACTCTCCTCACACTTCTCCGTCCAAACGAACTTTACCGTTTTCCTGGTTAGATTGGTCAACGGTGATGCTATCTTCGAAAAATCTTGGATGAATCTCCGATAGTATCCTGCTAACCCTAGGAAACTCCTGATCTCCGTTGGTGTCTTTGGCTGCTCCCAGTTGATAATGGCTTCCACCTTTGCTGGATCTACTGAAACACCATTCCTGTCAATGCCGTGTCCTAGAAACTGCACCCTTTGCAACCAAAATTCACACTTCGAAAACTTTGCGTACAGCTTCTCCCTTCTCAATGCCTCCAAACCAATTCTTAGATGTTCAGCATGTTCTTCCTCTGTTACTGAATACACCAAGATGTCATCAATGAATACTACCACGAACTTGTCCAAGTACTGCTTGAACACTCTGTTCATCATATCCATGAATGCCGCTGGTGCATTTGTTAGTCCAAATGACATAACCAGAAACTCGAAATGTCCATAACGAGTTCAGAATGCCGTCTTCGGGATATCCTCCTGTCTCACCCTTAGTTGATGATAGCCCGTCCTCAAATCAATCTTTGAAAAGTATTTCGCCCCCTTGAGTTGATCAAACAGATCGTCTATCCTGGGCAACGGGTACCTATTCTTAATGGTAACTTTGTTCAACTCGCGGTAGTCGATACAAAGCCTCATCGAGTCATCCTTCTTCTTTACGAACAGAACTGGCGCTCCCCATGGTGACACGCTCGGTCTGATATAACCCTTATCTAACAGTTCCTGCAATTGAACCATCAGCTCTTTCATCTCTACTGGTGCCATTCGGTAAGGCGCCTTGGATATCGGTGTCGTCCCGGGTACCAAGTCGATCACAAATTCTATCTCTCTATCTGGCGGCAATCCCGGAATCTCATCTGGGAAGACATCAACGAATTCCCTTACGACGGGTATCTGACTCAGTTCACCCTCGACCCGTCGAGTGTCCATCACGTGAGCCAAATAACTTATACAACCCTTCTGAAGCAATCTCTTTGCTTGCATCATCGTCAGACAACCAGATTGTCTCGACGATTTATTACCATAGAACACTACCTTCGACTTACTTGGAGTCTCCAGGTGTACGCACTTTTTCTTACAGTCAATGACCGCCCCGTGATTCGCTAACCAATCCATTCCAAGGATTACATCAAATTCTCCGAGACGAATCGGTAGCAAATCCACGTTAAGCTTAAACCCTCTCAAATCAGCACAACAATTTCTATAAATGTAATTTACGGGGATAATCTCTTTGTTCGCTACTTCTACGTTCATCGGGTGTTCTAATGGTTCACTAGGTAAATTAAATCCTTGAGCAAATTCATCAGATACAAAAGAACATGAAGCTCCTGAATCGAATAGCACATAGGCATTTATGTCGTTGATTGGAATAATACCTGACACCACCTCCCTGGATGCCACGGCATCTTGCACTGTCATGTTGAAGGTCCTTGCTGTTGGCTTATTTGGCTGGGCTGGTCCTCCATTGGTTGCCCTCGAGTTGTTGCCCCTGTTGTCGCTTCCGCCATCCATGTTTTTCTTCCTTGGACAGTCCTTGCTTCGATGTCCCAGTTCTCCACAAGTGAAACAACCTCCTTTCTTCGCCTTAGGACAATTGGGCGAGATATGCCCTTCTTGTCCACAGGTATAACAGACCATTTTTCCTTTCATGCACTCTCCCGAGTGACCCTTCCCGCAATTTCCACATACCTGCCTTTTCTGCTGCATGCTCCCTTGCTGCATTTCAGAATTGCTACCCCCACTGCTCCATTAGCGCTTTCTGTTGTTGCTGCCACCACTGCTAGCATTCGTATTTCCTCCTTCTACCTTCTTCTTGTTCTTCTCCCAATTATACTTTGAAACCGCTTCACTCCCACCTTCAGCAATGAGAGCTTTCTCCAACAAGGTTGAGAACGACGTAATTTGTAAAACCGCTACCTTGCTATAGATCCACGGCTTTAATCCATTCTCGAACCTTCTTGCCTTCCTTACCTCAGTGTCCACCTGATGTGGGGCGAATCTAGCCAATTCATTGAATTTTGCAGCGTACTCTGACACTGACAAGTTTTCCTGCTTCAGTTCTAAAAACTTGATCTCCATTTTCGCCTGCGTACTCTCAGGGAAGTAATTCTCGAAAAACAATGTCTTGAATGCTTCCCACGCCACGACTCCAGTTCCAGCTTTGCTCTGATTGGCTTCCCACCAAAAGTTAGCCTCACCTTTCATTAAGTAAGTAGCAAAAACTGTCTTCTGCTCCTCGGCGACTCTAGCGATGACAAAGGCCTTTTCAATCTCCTTTATCCACGACTGGGCCTCTATCGGGTCCGATGTTCCCCTAAACTCCGGCGGCCCTACTGCCCTTAAGTCTTTAAAATTGGCTAAGTGGTTGCCCGTCTGGTTTCCTGCGGTAGTCGTTTGATTCCGCAGAGCTTCGGCCATCATGTTGATAAAGTCTTGCATTGGGTTTGGTTGAGTTCCCTCTGCATTGTTAACCGACTCTTCGAACCCTTGGTTCCGTAGGATTCGTCTGGGCGGCATTATCTGTTTAAACAAAGTCCTAACACGTTACTCGGGTTTTATAAACATATCAGTATTTAGCATGTAATACAATATTGTACTTGAACAATCGCATGACCATCGTGTGGGAGCTCTAGCTTACCCAACCTCGGGAATTCTGCTCTCCCCGATTAGTGATTCAAGTTGCTAAAATACCGATTCAGTTTTACTGAATTAACATAATCATTGAATAGACGGTTTACCAAGTAGAATTCTCAAACACATACCATAATAATGCATTTATATTCATATACCTACTTTAGCGTCTTACACGTTCATTACAGGTATATTACTATAACTGCTACCATCCCATTTAATATAACAAAAGATGGGATTCACTTAAACCATTCTTTTCTACCTACATAAATGGAAAGTACATCCTACATACGAACTACCTCGCACCTGCTGAGGTTAATACAAATTTTAGTAAATCAAAAGTAGTACCAACCTCACTGCTCAAGGCATAACTGCCCACCTCCAACTATCCTCTAAGGGACACAAGGTGAATACAACTCAATGCTTGCTCTCGCTACTGGAGGGCAGATCCATCCATTTGGCGTCGAACTGCATAAAGGCGATGCCTACGGCTCGCTCTAAACCATATATCTTCGCATCTTTAGCTTTCACCTCATCCCTCAACTGTCCTAACTGCAGCTCTCTTTGCTGCAGCCTTTTGCGCAACTCGGCTAACTCAGCCTGCGCCTGGTAAGCAGTGTCCTTATACTGCTGCTTAGCAATCTGGAGGATGTGGTTCTGTGCCTCCATTTGTTTAGCCCTAACCTCTAGCTCAGCGTCCCTCGCCAGTAAATCTCCTATCACCTCAGGCCCTATGGGCTCCTGGTTCACTAAATAGCTATCGTGACTCTCGTCCGACATCCTACAAACACCACACCATAAACAGCATCAGTACCACAATAAAATATATTCATTGATAAAATGAAATGATATTTTATTCGGTACAACTAGAACTCGATGAATCTCCTCAACCCATCCCCTACATACTCTATATGAGTTTTCTACCAAGGTTATAACCTAGGTTTCTGCTTCTTAACGTTTATAACCTACAGCTTTGATACCAACCTGTGACACCCCCAAATCCGGGTTTCCTAACCTCGAATTCGGTGTTCACGATTCTCAACAACAAACATACTTTCTAACTAAATGCGGAATAATAAACATACATTGTTTATCGAATAGAAATAAAGTCCTACAATTCTGGTCCCAAGGTTCTTTAACCTTAACTTAAAACATACCCTTAATACAATAAGAGTTCACATAACCAAATAACATTTTAAGATAAACTTCTACATAATCCCTATCAGGCAACTATTCTTGCACCTTCCCTTTTCCTTTGTCCCCTTTAGACGTCTCTGCCTTAGCTGAAATAAAGATCATGATATAGCAAGGGTAAGCAACTAGTTTGCTTAGCAAGTTTATACACAAGGGAGATATATCATGATTAGAAGGAAGTTTCGCTTTCAATGTTCAACAACAGTATAAGAGTGTGAAAAAACATGAATTAATAATCAACAGTTGAATATTCGAATACTTGAATGACAGTTACTGAGTGGTTGAAAATAACCATAGACATTTGCCAAGGTTCTCAGCATTTAAACCGGACTTCTTAAAAAGTTTTGGTAATCAAGGGGATCAGCCTTTCATACCCCGTGATTTATGCATAAACACTTAATAAACCAGCATTGATATCATGCCTTAATCAAATTTATCCTTTTCTCAGCCAAGAGTTCTTACCCTAACAATTTAATAAGAACAACTTTTAAAATACCTTTGATTCAACAAATTTAGACATGATTGATCTAGCTGATACAATAGCATAGATCTACCTCATAAACAGTTCATGCTTGAAAGAACTTTAATCTAATTCACAATTCAATAATAATAGAATATGAATTCAATTGCACAAGGTGTGAATCTCAATAATCAGTATAGATGTGAATAATCAACAATAATTATTCACTAATCATGCTTCAAAAATCATAACTCGAGTTTGAGTTAGGGAACTTGCCTGTCTGCTCAGCTACAAATAATTCTAGCTTTAACTAATTGGCCTTGAAGAACCTAACATTGATAATGTTGAGCTATCAATTAGTACTGCGTAGTTGTATATCGATACGCTTACTTATGTTATTTATTTAACAATTAAGCAAATCACATAGCACACATAAGTTAATAAACTATCATAAATCCTATAAGACACTTTAATGGATCTCTAGGTTGATGGTTTAATTAATTAACCATGTTTCCCTTAAGTGATAATCACTTATTAACCTCTAAGCAATTTATTATAATTGTTAAATTAATTAACATTACTCTTTCTTAAGTAATATTCATTTATTAAACCCTTAAACAATTTATTATGATTGCTTAATTAATGAGTTATTTAAACTCTCTCTATTTTATTAACTCTATCTTTATTTAATTACTATTAAATAGTAATTAATTAATTATCTTTAGTTATTATTAGTAATTAATAACTAATTATGTTCACTTATTATTCAATTATTAATTAAATAATAATCAAATTATAAATTTTTAATTGTCTTTAATTATTATTTAAGATTAAATAATAATTAATTAGGTTTGTTTATTATTTAAATTTAATCAATTAATAAATAATTGATTAGTGCGTAACAATTATCTTTAGTTATTATTTAATAATAAATAATAGCTAATTAGATTTATTTATTATTTAAAGTTAATTAAATAATAAATAATTAATTAGTAAATATGAATTATCTTTAGTTATTATTTAATAATAAATAATATCTAATTAGATTTATTTATTATTTAAGGTTAATCAAGTAATAAATAATTACTTAGTGAATAAGAATTATCTTTAGTTATTATTTAATAATAAATAATATCTAATTAGATTTATTTATTATTTAAGGTTAATCAAGTAATAAATAATTACTTAGTGAATAAGAATTATCTTTAGTTATTATTTGATAATAAATAATAACTAATTAGGTTTCTTTATTAAATAATAAATAATTAATTAGTGAGTAAGACTTATCTTTAGTTATTATTTAATAATAACTAATTAGGTTTATTTATTATTTAATGTTAATAAAATAATAAATAATTAATTAGTGAGTAATAATTATCTTTAGTTATTATTTAATAATAAATAATAACTAATTATGTTTATTTATTATTTAAGGTTAATCAAATAATATTTACAATTCTTAATTATCCTTAATCATTATTTAATAATAATTAAACAATAATTAATTAATGCTACTTAAATAATAGTTAAATGATTAAATATACTTAAACAATATTTAATTAGTTTAATCATCCATTGACATGCATTAGAATTTATTAACAAAGATTTTTAATGACTTAAATGGATTTAAGACTTTGCTATTTTCGGATTTGTTTCCAGCTTTGGGGTCCTTAGGCAAAACTTGAATATCTTGAGTTCTACAACTCCGTTTGACGTCTAGTTGGTCTTGTTAGCTTCATATCTTCTTAAACTACAATATCCCATCATCAAAGAGCAAATTAAGATCTGTTTTGATTACCAAAACTGGCCAGGAACCGGACTGCATTGCACAGTCCTAAAGCAGTGGGGTGTTTTAGTAATAAATTCATATCTCACTCATCTTAACTCTGTTTTTAGTCGTTCCACTTGGAGAATCTCCGTATCTTATAGCTCTATCACCCAAAGCTCACGGATCATGCACCCAACTTACGGAACGTGAACAGTAATTCCGGGAGTGGGCTGATTCGTTTTAGGTACGCATACACACATGTTTTAGCACATCAAAAATACTAAAACACTTACTAAACGCCTTAAGCTACAACATGGCATCAATGAAAGCACACTAGACCATAATATCTTATTGCTTAGATTTAAAACCATACTTGTTAAGTGTGCTCTTAAAATAATATAGATTTGACAAGATAAAAATCTAGATCCACAAATACTCCATCTCTACTACCAACATAAACCAACAACATAAAAATTTCCAACAAAATAAGTGTCTAATAATAATAATAGTTAAATATATAATAATAACAACAAGAAAACTAGGGTTTGAAGGAAATGAGATCCATACCTAGATTTATTGGCTATTCCTCTCCTATTTCCAAAATAGGTTGTGAATGGGGATGACCTAAACAATCAAGACCTTCTTCTTTCTCCCACAAGATTTATTCTTGCTTTTTCTTCAAACTCTCTCTCTAACACTCTCTCTACACTTGGTGAATAATAATGAACCAACCCCTACCATCATTGGTGAGGGGTCCTATTTATAGGAAAGTAGAGACCATGGGCAAAATAGTCATTAACCATGACTAGGCAAGGGCAATTTGGTCAATTCATCAATAATAAGGTTTAATATCAAAAGAATTGGTAAAGTTATCTATTAATTAAATATTCAATTAACTTGAATATAGTGGAGGAATTAAATTTGCATAAATTAATTAATATAATTATTAATTAATGTGAGCAATATTGATATTAATATTTAATAATCTATCTAGTAATTTAATACTAACGGACTAGATCATTTATTTAATTAACCAATTCAAATCTTTTATTTGATCATGAATTAGGGAGTTAATGTATACTAAATTAATTGGGATTTTAATTGTGTGATTTATTTAACTAAGTAGCAATATGTTGGGACAAGATTTATGGGACAAGGTCCCATTTATTTGTCAACTGTGGTCTGGAAAAGGGAGAGGGAATGGAAAATTTAATTTAACTAATGGTAACAGTGGAAATTATATCCCTTCTTTTTCTCAGTCGCTTATAGACATCATGCCTAGCCTAAGCTTGCGTGTATTAGATGGGGAGATGATGAAGGGGGTGTGGGTTGATACCCAGCTTTCTACCAAATTTTCTTTACCCAGCAGCTTCTTCTTCTTAACATTGGTTCTTCAAATTGGAACTTCTTCTTTAATAACCTAGTTGCTAAAATTTTCTGTAAGTTCATATAGAGGAGGAGTGCTACTAGGAAGTACTAGAAATCTACAATTAAGCAATCTAGGAGTATCAATTTAGCTTCACATGAGGTAAAATTTGCCACTTGTGTTCTTAATTTCTTAGTTTGTTAAATTCTAAGGAATCCATGATTCTTGCTAATTAGTTTGATAATTAGTGTTATGATGTAATATGGGTCTGAATGCATGTTTGGGACCAATGTGGTTACACTGAGATGCATTTAGAAGAGTTGGGCCATAATCATTTTCGAGTTCTGCAGAAGCAGGGCCGATCTTGAGCCTGTACAGGAGCGGCGCGATTGCGCCACTCCCAAGGCTAAAACTAGCGCGGTCGCGCGCTGGCTACCAGTTTCTGTTTCCTGAGTTCTGATGTTTTGAGCATGCTAGTTTAGTCCATTCATGTATGAAAATAGGTTTGCCATGTTATCTAGTGTCCCTATGAATACCACGAGTTGCCTTACGTGCTCTAGTATGTATTTTCCAAAGAAAACTTAAGAACTTTGAAATAAACTTGACAAAACGTGTGTCTTTTAAATTCTGACCATTTGAGCATGTGTACGTGGCTTAAATATGTGTTCTAATGAATATGAGTAATGATTTCAAGTTACCTTATATGTACTAAGTTGCTTTAGTTGACTTAGCGTGACTTTGAAAGAAAACTTAGAAGTTTGTAGGCTAACATCTCCAATCACTATGTGAGTTACATTCTGATCATGCAAGCATGAATAATAGGAGTCATTATGCCTCTAGACATGTTTAACATGAGCACCCTTTAGCTAAACATAGTTTCGACTTGTGCAAGTGTGTTCAAAAGGACGAAGTTCCAAATATAAGCAATGTGAACAATGTATACATGAGTTGTCTACATACAAGCATGCATATTAAGTATTGTTTAGCCTCACTATGTGGTGTTGTGACTATAATAGTCGATCCCTTGTAACATGGACTTAATCAGCTTAAGGTATAGAAATTTCTGACATCAAACCATATAACTTTGAACTAGACCTAGAATGAGCATGCTAGGTTTCGAACCCAAGTTAATAACTTTATGAGCATATGTATTTGATCAATATCAATAGCATGTATGCTAGAAAGTAAGTTCGGATTCAAGTAGAATGAAATTTCATTTCTGTTTTGACCAGTGAGTGGCGCAACCGCGCCACTTTTAAGGCAAAAACCAGCGCGGCCGAGCCGGTTGCCAGTCTTGCCAGTTGCTTTAATCTGTGGACCGAACCTTGTGGCATGTGTATACGTGTGTCTTAAGCAGTATTGCATGATTAAACTGAGGTGTTATGTGTTCAAGCCTATGTTGATGCATAGAAACTAGATATTCTAAAGTTATTAATCTAAAACAGGGTTAGATGTTTATAGACTCAGTCATAGTAAATCGACTTACGTGAATTATGTGTTAGACTTACCTGATGATCGAATTCTTGTAAGTGTGAACTCATACCAATTTATACAACACTAATTGAGAGACCGACTTATTAATGTTAGGTCGTTTCAAAGCAATTTAATTAAAGCTAGATTATTATAGCTAAGCAGTCAGGTAAGTTTTTGAACTTCACTCTTTAGTTGTACAAGTTCCCTTCTACTGAAACTTTACTTTGTGCAAGCTTCCTAAATTGATCTTATATTGCAAGTCTCCTATATTAACCTCGATATTTAAGCAAGTTTCCTTGAATTAAAATCTAATACTCGATTTATGGTGCAAGCCATTTATTTAAGCTTGAACTTTATTTCCAAGCATTCTTTAAGTGGTTTAATTACTTTACAATTATTCCACCTCTATATTATTGTGACTCGCACTTCGTGTATCTAAGTTGTACGGTCTTTGACTCATACCTTATTTAAGGTTTTACTGTTTAAGGACCATTCATAGTTGAGTCTAAGCCATTGTTCGGCTAGACATATGTGTGTTTAATAATTTAAAAGCTTTCCAAACCATTTGAAGGTGCGGATTCTTGGACTAGTATGAACACCCCAAAATATAAGAGAGTACCCCACGTATCTAAATATAAGATATAAGAACAGAAATTAAATGTTATGCATACACATAGTGTACAAGAGGCTGATCCCCTCAAGTACTTATTTCTGAAGGAGTAACCAAAGGGTCAATCAGCTATTGATTCTATTAGAAGTTATTGTTCATGGTCTATGTTGACTATCGTTTATTCTAACAATAATTATTATTCATATTCATATTGTTGAATCATTTCAGATATCTCTTTCATTCATGATATATGTTATTCCTTGTTGCTATTTAAACTTACTGAGCAAGCTAGTTGCTCACCCTTGTTATATCATGAACCTTATTGCAGTTAAGCCCGAGACCTCAAGCAAAAGTAAGGGCAAGGAGAAGATGACGTATTAGATTTCTAGTGACTGTACTTTGTTTTAGGCGTAGTTAATTAACTGTTATTGTTATTTGGACCCTAAGTAATGTACTAGGGTATATTTGTATTCCTGTATTAAGGTTTTCGTATTTTGGGACTAGTAACACCTTTTGAATGAACAACATACATTTATTTTATTCCGCATTTAATATTGTCTGTTGTTTAGAGATGAATGTTTGTATTGGATCGTGATGACCGAATCCGGGTGTTTGGGGACCCGAATTTGGGGGTATCACAAATGTAACGCCCCCGAAACTCGGGTCTTACCTTGAACCCAATTCCGACGCGTCACGGTACTACCCATACAACATAGGCTTACTAAAAATATGTTAATATAACAACATATCCTCATCTAATCCTAGGTACGAAGACCTTAAATAAAACACTTATGACCAAGGTTGAATAAATACCATGATCCTTTACAATATCTCATGTGTGAACGCAAGGTTCAGATTCTGACTTTATCCAATCCCTGAATATTCGCAAGGTTATTCTATAACCAATACATTCGTTATAAAAATGTCCTTTATACAACATCGACATCCTTGTAGTTTACTATAACAAGTAACTAACATAATCACATCATAAATACTATAATGGATAACCTTCATTTCTAACTCAAGGTTTACATAGTCAAATTCACGTACATCTTATACCGTCATCATAGCTAAATAATTACAGTAAAGGGACATTTAGCAACCTTCCTGTTTCCATGCGCCTCTAATCTTTATCATCACGATATCAAGATAATTGCATTGCATCGTAAATCTGCAAAAGTTTTATTTTTGCAAGAATGAGCACGACGGCTCTGCAAGAACTGACAGTTTTCACATTTCATGCTTCACGTAACACATAAGTTTGCATTTTATCCATGCATCATGATTCTCATACTATGTATCTTACTCATGCATTATAAATCTTATGCAATTCATCCATATATATGCATCATGTATCTCATAGCATACTTCATGCATCTCACGTTGTATATTTACAATAATTCAAGTTCCACATAGAACAATATAGTCACATAATTGCACATTATGCACACTTTAATCATGCTCTCATATAATCCACATAATAGTGAAAGATTTAGTAATCAAGTCATGTACATCAATACATTTAAACAAGTTAACAAGTTACTGAAAGAACTTGCCTTTAAGCGTTCCTTGCCAAATTATGATGGCTCGTCCTTCAAATATCCTACACAATTTATTTAACAACAAAATACCAATTAGCCACTAAAAAGGCTTCATATAATGGTTTATATTATAAACCCACTTCATATCTTATAATGTTTGTTTTGTTTAAATCGAAACACTATTTAAGTTCTTTAACACTTTACGCGGCGTTTCGACGTTTACACGTCACACACCTAATTCGCCTCCTTTGCATGTGCTTAGCATGCTCATACATTGGTTTATAACACACTATCATGTTTCATTATTATTAGAAACACAATATTAAACAAGATTATACACACTAGTTACGGCGTTACGACGCTTGCACGTCTATACGCCAAACTTGATTATTCGAACGCCCAGGCGACATGCATTTGCGTACGCCTAACATGCCCATTCAATTTATCTAATACTAATTGGTTAATGTTAAGTATCATTATAAATCATAACATTCATGTTTTAGAACTTAGAACAACATTTTATATTGTCGGGAGCATTACATGTGCTTACGCGCATGCCCGACACCCTCCGATTGCCTCCAAAAACACATCAGTCATACAAATGGTCAATTTGGGAATTGATCCCGACCTCAAATCGAAAACTTTAAAGAACGAAAGTTGTAGGTCTACTCGTCCTCTTTCCGAATCATCTTGAATCACCTCAATCCAAGTTCGTATGAGAAAGTTATGCTCATTTTACTAAAGGATGTCGGAGCAGTTTGCACAGTCTCTTTACCAGCGCCTTAGGCGCTCAAAATGGCCTTTGGGCAGCGCTCTAGGCGCTCTCTCACAGTAGCTGTGCCAGTGGCCAGCGCCTTAGGTGCTCGACCTGAGTCTCCAACCCGTTTTGCTTCCCGGAATACTCTGTTCTGGTGTTCTAGACCTATCTTGCTTCCAATCACCATAACTCCCTCAATACACGTTCAAATTGGTCCGTTCTGGACTCTATGGACTCCTAAGACATAGGGCTACAACATATCAAAAATTCAGAGTTATCCATTAATATTAACATGGCCAAATCTTAGGCCAAAGTATCAACTCATGTTATATTTTCGTGTTCTTGGTGTTCTTCGTGTTCTTCACTAGAATCATCACCAAATCTTCGTTTTAACTCCTTTTTACTCCATTCCAACTGGGTTAACTTCGTAACACATGGAAGTACAACATTATAACAACAAATAAATTAAACAAATATGAAATCAAAGCTACAAGTCCTCTAAATCGTCCAAAAGTCCATGTTCTTGTTCAATAGTTCAATGTTCTTGCTCCATTAAGCCAAGGTAAGGATTTTTTTCCATTTTTGTTCCACTTTGATGTTATTAATGGCTTACATAACCTCTTAACAACATTTACAATCATCTAACACAAATCAAACCAACAAGAATCGCAAGAAAACCAACCCATGAGCATAGAAGCTCTAAAAACCCAAAAACTTTGGAAAATCTTTTACAAAACTCAAATGAAATGGATTTAATGAGATATTACCTCTGTAAATCTCTTATAGATGATAGAGAATCTTGAAAGTAGTATGCACACAAGCCAATCATATTTGATATGATGTAGCATATACTTTGTAATCTTGTTCGTTTGTTAAAGGCATTTTACTTTATGTACATGGTGCTGTTATATTAAATGTAATAAACCCATAGTTTTGAGCAATGCTTTTAGAATCATGATGGGGATCATGCTAATGAGATCTAAATTCTAGATAGCTCACAAACTAAAATCGTTCCTAATCGTTGGATTACTAAAAAGGGGATTAGTGAATCCGGATAGATTAGTACATACGTTGCTTGCTCTTATGAAGAGGATGATTGATCTCATAATCATTTGTGTGGAGACACTAAAGAAAGTATGTAGGTGCTTATTAGAGAATAAGTTCACTGAACGTGGCTCACTAAGGAATACCTAATGGAGTTTTACTCGCCTGTCAATAGGAATTCCTCTAGTGATAGTAGTACAAGTGATCCTTGGACTTGAGATCATCATAGTATCTTGTGTATGATGAGTTATACTTTGACATGTCCCTTAAGACCTTTAGGGTATATCAAAGGGTATGATTGGGTATAATAAGTTATACATGGAGATAGGTGAATGATCAACAAAGAATCTACCACTTCTAGTAAAAGGAGAGAATGTCCTATGTGATTCGATAAATGACGACTTAAAAGTCTTTGGCCAAAGCAGAATGAAATTTGAAAGGAGTTTCTAATTTGCATTATCAGAGTTGTGCATTTGAGAATCGAAATACATATAATTAAATAAAATAAGACTTGACAGTAATTCCATGTCTTATATTTAATTGGGACATTGTATGGTAGAAGGATTGAATTATACAGTAACTATTCACTGAAAGGTTCTTTTGTGATTAATGTTGAAATCTATATTATTTGGAAAGTCGTTGATCGCTAAGGGGGCTTACCCTTATTGTAGAATAAATATTATTTATTTAAATGAATTAAATAGTTTAATTTATTTATTTAAATAATATTAGAATTGTTCTAATTGATTTATTCACAACCGGTTTAATATAGAGAACCTAAAGGGTCACACCGCAAAAGAAAAATATTTGTTTAAGAAGTAAATGGCATAATTGTAATAATAAGTTAAGTGTATTTAATTTAATCTATGGAGATAGAATAAATTAAATAGCTTAATATTTATTATTTAATATTTTAGAAATATTAAATATAAATTAATAAGAGGAGTCTTATTCTTATTATTACCATTACTATTATTTAATTCCTAATAGGGATTGGGAATTAATTAATAGAAGTACTCTCTCATAAATTCCTAATTGGATTAGGAGTTTAATTAATTAAAGGAATTTAATTAAAATAAAAACCCTAATCCTAAATAGTTTAGGAGGGTTTCCTATATCTATAAATAAGAGGAGTCTTATCATGATTTAGGGTTAGACAATTTACACACTCTTCCATGAGAATTGGAGAGAGAGAGTACTTACAATTTCTATAGAGATAGAAACTAGGGTTTTGCCAACACCCATCTTCTAGAATAACTATTATTCCTTGGTGGATCACCTCTAGAGGCCAAACACTTGGGTGGCTAACGTTGATCAAAGGAAGGAATCTCATTGGTGAAATTCAAGGAGAACGCAAAGGATTTGGAGGTGAACTCATACCTGTGGAAGCATGATTCTACAAGGGTATGATTCTCATACTTTATCTCTTTCGTTTAATTGATAATTGAACACATGGATGATCATGGTGATGGTTTGTATGAAAAATTTTAAGATCCGTTTTATCGCGCTTAAGCACTATTTATGTAATTTGATTGCATGTTCACGCTATATACAAACCTAACAAATCTAGCTAGGGTTTATTAGAGTTGCTTGAAGCTCTTCCTCTTCTCCTTCTCTTCCACTCGCGCTCTCTTCTTCCTCCTCCTTCCTTTTTCCGGTGACTTTTCTTCCTTTTCCGGTGACTTTTTCGGCGACCTTCTCCTTCTTTCTTCTAGCTCTTGGCAGCTCTCTCTCTCTCTCTAAACTCTGATGATATGGGAGATGGGAGAGAAGGAATGGGTTAGGAGAAGTGGAGGAATTTTGGGAGAAAATGGGAGTAATGGGTTAATGGCTCAATGAGCTTTGTCCAAATAATTCAAGCTTGCCGGCAAAGCTCTCCACTTTCTCATTTTCTAGCAATTTGATTGGTCCAAAGTGGTTTGGGTGGTTCCCACTTGGGATAACAAGCCAAAATAAATACCCAAATACACAAAAATATATCCGAAAACTCCCACTTTTGTACCAAAACTGGTAAATAACTCCACCCAAAATTAAAATGGGTATTACCATAAATATTGGGATGGGTAAAAATAATTATTATGGGATTTGTCCAAATATTCAGAACACCCATATAATACATTCGGATACGGATAAAATCACGTATCAGCTCAAATAAAATTTTCGACACTTGGAAAAATTATTCGTATGCATACACGTATTTATGAAATTTATTAAAATCGAAAAAGACTCAAAAATATTATGGCGTGAATAGTGCCTCGGGAAACGTGCCCGGTGAATAGTGATTTTGCGATCTTTTGCAAAAATCAATTATTCACTCCTACGGTTCAACAACGCATAAAAATTCATACATTGACCTCATCCAGGTTATAAAATAACCTTAAAACACGTCGCATAAAAATAATATTTAATCCATTAATAATATTAATAAACCCAAATTACAAGGGTATTCACAATTCGCGATCGCTACTCTTCCCGATTAACTCCCCATAATCATATACATCAACGTACATATATCTCACCCATATTTTGGGTTAGCGTCTTTACAATAAATAACTCGTCCAATAATATTATCCTTCAACTATTTATTTAATCCAATAAATAGTACTTTAGCGATATTTCTCGAATTCGCCAAATTAGCTAATACGAAAACTTTCATACTTATTAATCATCGTCTACACATAATCTAGGTTATAATATAACCTTTAAACACTTACCACATAATATTATCAATAAAAGTCTACTTTATTCAATAATATTCATAAGCTCGAATTATCAAGCTACCCATGACTCGCGATCGTTACAATAATTAACAATTAACTCATTCATTCTGAATCTATGTATATATTTCACATTTATATATATACATATTAAGCTCACCAAAAATCACATAGATATATATAACACATATATATTCAAACTCGAATCATAATAAGAATTATTCTATATTAAATTCTTATTATAATTATTCTCGAAAATCCGGGTTGTCACATCCTTCCCTCCTTATAAGGATTCCGTCCTCGAAATCACAAATATCAAACCTCTTACTCGGTTTTCGTCTAATTTCTTCCGAAATTTTATCGTTGAATAATTTCAACGTATTACTATAACATAGGTTTTATATAACTTATTTAATCTCTGAGTCTTATCCTATGTTTAACCCATCAATTTCCTTTTTAAGGATCATTGTATGTCACAGTCATCATAATAATTTAATATCATGATTTACTAACTCATAAATATTAGGGATATTACAACAAATACAATCATGGAATGATATGCAAAGGTTGTTCTTGAAAAAATATTTTCCTGCTTCAAGAGTGGCTAACATAAGGAAGAAAATATGTGGCATCAGACAGTTTAATGGAGAAACTCTCTATGAGTACTGGGAAGGATTTAAGAAATTGTGTTCCAGCTGTCCACCTCACCAAATTGATGACCAACACTTTGTTCAATACTTTTATGAAGGATTCTTGCCAATGGATAGAAGTATGATTGATACAGCAAGTGGAGGAGCACTAGTTGACAAAACCCTAGAAGCTGCTAGGAACTTAATCGCAAACATGGCAGCTAACTCACAACCGTAAAGAACTAGGATGGATTACACAACTAGAAGGGGTAAGCACTTATAATCTTGAATCTCAAATTTTTGAATTAACTGCTATGGTTCGATAAATGGCTGCAAGGAACATGCAAGTAGCAAAAATGTGTGGAATTTGTTCAATGTTAGGGCCTAATACAGATACTTGTCCAACATTGCAAGAAGGTGACATTATTCAATAAGTCAATGTTGTGGGGACATTTTTAGGACAACATCAATATGATCCTTATCTTGACACTTACAATCTAGGATGGAGAGATCATCCCAGCTTAAGCTACGGAGGTACTAGGTTGCCAATACAGAATACTTTTCAGAATACGCAATAAGGTTTTCAACCAGTTCAACAGTAGTACCCAACTAGATAAGTAGCACCTCTCAATTCTGAAACACCTCTTGAGGATATGTTTAAAGCTTTCATGTCCCAGACACAGCAGTTTCAACAAGAAACAAGGGATTTTATCCATAATTTGGAGAATCAAGTAAGACATTTTGCCCCGTATATTTAAAATATTTTTATGTATATATTCTAGTTGTGGGACGAAATCCGATAGCCAATTGTTGGCTCTGAATAACCAGCCAAGCAATAAGCTCAATTCTTCCATAACATAATGAGGCGGGGTTACACGCGAGCCGATCAACGAGCAAGGTATGATGTTTAAGGGGTGGTAGGCTACTGGAACGAAAGCGAACGAGACAAATGATCCGCGACTGTCAATATATCATAAATAAATAAGAATCTTATGTCGAATCTATGGGACCCCGAAACCTGACATGGTGGGGGTGAAAATTTTTATTTTAAAACTTAGGGGTGTCTCAGATGTGGTATGATATATAACACCCAACCCAGCCATTACTATAGCCAAAACAGAAGAAAAAGAAGGAAGAAGTTACGCTGCCAACACTAATAGCATTATGTTCCAAAATTATAAATATTTTTGTATTGGCTGATTAAAGTTTCTTTTACATTAAATATTTCTTATATTTAAAACTTATAGTCTATAATATAAAACCGAGCGAATTAAGGCTTCAACATCTGACGATCTCAAATCAATTATGGCTTTAACATCCAACGGTCCCATTTTGTATCTTATTTTCACCCAAATCAAACCCACCCCTACAAGCTACTGTGACGCCCCCAAATTCAAGTCTCAGATACTCGAATCTGGTCATCACGATCTAATATAAACATCCACCTCCAAAAAATATACAATAACTAAATGCAGAATATAATAAACATATGTTGTTTATTCAAAAGGTGTTACTAGTCCCAAGATTCGATAACCTTAATACATAAACCAAGACATACCCTAAATATTAAATCAGGGTTCAAATTACATTGATATTAAATTAAACTAAGCATAAAATAAAGTCCGCTACTTGAAGTCTATTACTTCATCTTTTCCTTGCCCTTGTCTTTGGCTGAGGTCTCGGGTTTAACTGCAATAGGGTTCATGATATAACAAGGGTGAGCAACTAGTTTGCTCAACAAGTTTAAATAACAGCAAGAAATGATATATATCATGAATGAAAGAGATATCTGGAAATGATTCAACGAAGAGAATAACGAAAACAAGAATAATAACTGCTTTTAAAATAAACGATAGTCAATGTAGACCATGAACAATACACTTCCAATGGAATCAATAGCTAATTGATCCTTTGGTTACTGGCTCAGAAATACGTACTCGAGGGGATCAACCTCTAGTACACTATGTGTATGCATAACATTTAATTTCTATTCTTGTATCTGATATTTAGATATGTGGGTTACTCCCCTATATTTTTAGGGTGTTCATATTAGTCCAAGAATCTGCACCTTCAAATAGCTTGGAAAGCTTTTATTAAATATGCTTTTGTCTAGCCGAACAATGGCTTAGACTTAACTCTGAACAGTTCATGCAATATAGAACTTTAATTAAGGCACATGTCAAAGGTTGTACGAGCTCAATTGCACCAAGTGGGAATCACAATAATATCAATGTGGAATAATTGTAAAGAAATTAAACCACTTAGAGCATGCTTGAAAGTAAAGTTCCAGCTTAAATAATTAACTCGAGTAAGGTTAGGAAAAACTTGCTTAATAAATAATTTGAGCTAGGATAGGAAACTTGACCAACACAAGGGTTAGACAAGCGTTAGGAAACTTGTCTGGTGCGTCTACTACAGTATAACAATACACGTTCTTTAAAATCTTACACAATTAGGTACATATTCATATAACAATTAGTCACATAAAGACTAAATTCAAAACAGACGTGGCATCATTAAAGCACATTGATTGCCACTACGACTACCCAGTCGGGGGTCTCGCTCCCCAGTGAGCGAGTGGCTGCCCAGCTCACCAGTGAGCTGGCGGGGGTCTAAGGGGGCAGCGCCCCCTGGAAACCAAACGTAAGTTGCAACCAGGTTAATCAATTTTTGCCTTAAGACAACATCATTTTGGTTTATGCTTGATATACAATTAAGCATTTAAGGCTCAACAAAATATGATTAACTAACGAATAACTAATTGGATTTATTAATTATTACCGTAATAAATAATCCCACCATTAATCTTGGTTGCTTAATGATTACCTAATAGAAATGAATTAATAATTAATTAAAACTATTAGTATTTAAATTACGCAATCCAACCCGAACCATTACGATCTGGACTGACCTGGTCCGAACCAACCCGGCTAGCACACGACTTTGACGCTATAGCACCAACCATCAAGGCGAGGCCGACGCTGTGGTGTCAGGTCCGAGCCGACCTAGCTTAGCACATGCCCTTGATGTTGCGGCGTCAAGCTCCATAGTAAGGCCGACGCTGCGGCGTCAGGCCCTTTCTTCATATCGCTGCGGCGTCAAGCTGACGCCGCAGCGTCCCGTCCGATTCACTGTGACGTTACGGCGTCAAGCTGACGCTGCGGCGTGATGGTCTAGAGTCGTCTTCCCCGCTTCGCTTCAGCAGCTTTCTTCAAATTTTAAAGATTAAAATCATCCTACCCAACATGTGTACTCAATATTAACTACATATTACTATCAATGATAAGTTTTATATACCCAATTGGAGTAATTAATCACAAGCGTGATACATAGCATTTGTAACAAGGTTTACTGAAACAAGGGCTTACCTTCTGCTCGCCGTTCTTCTCTTCTTTCCGTAATAGATAATGTAATCAGAGATCATTCGCGTGCACTTCCCTCTTCAGATTGCCCTTCCCAGTAGTACTCACTTTCTATACTATCCTATCGGAAGTTTTAGCAACTGAGTTCTTGAAGACAAAGTCCCAATTTATAGAAAATTCATTACCTATTCCAAGCTTTTGTCCATTTTATTAAACCAACGTGAAGAGGATGAAGCTGCTGGGTAATGGAGATTTGGTAGATCACCCACACCCTCTTTCATTATGACCATCATCTGAACAAGCAATAGGCTTATGCCTATACGCGGCTGGAGGAAAATAAGGGAGGTGACTCCACTGTTCCTTTAATGTCTGATTTCTTTCTCCCAAATTACAGATCACGGTTGGCAATTAAATGGGATATGTCCCATAATTCTTGTCCCATTAATGTTACTTAGTTAAATTGACTACCCGAACAACCATTAGCCATTACTAATAGATACAGCTTCTCTCTCTCTCATTTTCACCGTTAACCTCCTCCGCCCAAATCAAACCCACCCCTTTTTCCGGTAGCACAAAGAGAGAGAAGAAAGAGATGAAGAAAGTCGGGGGAGCAGAGAAGAAGAAAGTCCGGTGCCGTTCCAACATCGATGTTCCACCTAAGGTCAGCCCTCTCTTCTCTTTTCTCTTTCTCTCTAAATGTTTGTTTATTTATATGTACACACAGCTATATATTTTTTTAATTTTCTTTTTGATAAAACTTTAGGGGTTTTATTGAATTGAAAGATCCGGGTTAGTGATACAAGTAACATACTGGTTTGCATTTTTTTTTTGTAAAGTGATGGGTTCAAACTTATTTGATTTGAATTTATGAAGTTCTATTATTTTGTTTGCCTGGGGAAAAGTGGAAATTGTGCACGTCTCTGAAATTGGAACTTTATGAGATAAAATTACCATTATTTTTGGGTTCTCAATAACTTATTCTATAAGAATGGGGTTAATTTGATGGTTTTCTGAAGAACTTATTCTATAAGAATGGGGTTAATTTGATGGTTTTATTATGGAGTAAAAATGTACGATTATGAGTTTGTAAATTGCTCTCAATTAGCAGGTTGGGTTTTTACATGGTTTTAGTGAATAAGGGATAGGATTATTTGTAGTTTAGACATTTTCTTTTCCCAACAGCGAGTAGATTATTGCTTTGTTTTGTTTGGGACTAGGAATGAGCAACGGAAAGGAAAGTAAATGAAAATTAAAGTATATGAAAGAATTTAGTATTTTACACTGACCTAATTAATTTCCTTTTCTGAGTTCGGGAAATTACTTTTCCGAGTTTGGCCTCCTCTTCTTCTCCATCTGTTAGTTGTACCTCGCGGCTCGCAGAGTCTTTTAAGTTTTAACTTTCATTCTGTGGTAAACTAAAATTTATAAGCATGATTACATCTTTGGAAAATTAGCATACTGTCAAGAGAAGACTTCAAAACCAACTTGGAGTAGCAATTGAGCAAAGATTGAACTATAAAAGAGGTAAGTTATGTATTTATACTATATTCATAAAAATTGAGTTAAATGAGGCATTTTATTATTGAAATTGTTGTGCTTAGGTTACAAATTGATGTGGGGGAAGTATTGTACATGTTATTGAGAGTAATAAGGTCGAAAATTTTGGTTAGAACCATGAATAAAAGCTTGGAAAATCTGGAAATTTAAGTGATGCACATAAGATGTTTGATAAAGCACCTCAATGAGGTTTAATGTTTAAAAAGTGAGAATTAAGCAAAGCTTGGGGCTAGGTAATCTTTATACTTGAATTATGAGGCAACTGTAATGATTCAAGAGCATTGAAACCAGGGCATATTGGGACCTTTATAAATACATCTTAAAGAACCCAGATTGGGCACTCAACAGCTTGAATAATATGACTTTGTGCAAACACAAGGTCTCTTTAACACAACAATGATGTTTGATAAATGATGGCCATCCAGTGGGAGCAATCATATGACAACTTATCTAATATATGAATAATGCTCTTAGTGTTATTAAAAGTTTAGTCTTTTAAAGTACTTTATCGTGAAAAAAATCTCTTTGTGGAGGGATTTCTTGGCTCAGCTGGGGTGGGTTTACATTTTCCTGAAATTCAAATATTTGTTTTCTCCCAAAGTATTAATTTTATTTATAATATTCATCTATTTTACAAATCTAATTTTTATTATAAATAAAGAAATTGATGGATTTTATCTATATAATAAGATAGAACCCATTTTGAATCTTTAATTTAAACATTTGGGAAAGCACAAGGACAGTTCAGATTCATCTCCCAGAGTCCCGAAATGAGTTGTTGACATCTACTTTTAAGCATATAGGCATCTTGGTCTGATGATGGGTAAAAGCAAATTCTTTTGAGGTATGTACAAAATACTTATTTCATGTTGTAATTATCATACAAACAAATAAATTGGTGTCATTGCTGCTTGCATGTTCTTTAAATTTGAAATGTTTTCTTTCATAGTCACACTGTTTGCTTTGCTTATTGCAACAAGAACAACAAAAACAAAAAACACAATAAGAAGAAGAGCGCGTGGGAGGGGGTGGTGGGTTGAGACAATATTACTTGATCTTTAGCAAACTGTATGAGCGTATGATCTGATTATCATGTGGAAATAATATATCAAAATTTGGAAATAATCAGATTTATGGATTGAGAGTTATAAAATCTCAATCCACAAATAAAATCATCAAAAGTGCTGGAATTCTAGGCAGCCCCCTGCTCCAGATCCTAACTTCTGCTTAGTTACAGTTCTGCCACTGAGTGTTTAATTAGTTAAAAGTTAATAATTAAACATGTTTTAATACATAAATCTACCTATAAATTAAGCTAACAACCTAACATGATTACTAAGTTGAGATTATGAAGTTAATCTTTAAAATATGGAAATTTAAACCATATTTGTATAATAAATATTACCGTCAAGATAGTAGCAACCTAAATAGCCTATAATTAAATTACATGAAATATTAATGTTTCAAGGAAACAAGAACGAACATAAATGATATGTGTTTCATCAAACAAGTTGTACATTACAACGTAACAACCAAATCCAAAATTTCAAATCGTTTGTTCCTGATCAACTCTTCATCATCTTTCTCTTCTTTCTAACATTATGGCTTTTTTTCACACGCTATATCACACTCAATATTTGCTATTACACCTCTATGATTCACGCTATATTCTCTCTCTCTCTAGTGGATCTCGATTCCCGATTGCCATTATTTTCTTCTTTTCAATTCTAGCTCCCTTGGTTTTCTTCGCTAGCGGATTCTACAGTACCACGACTTCAATTGGGGAGTACATGATTCTAATGTCCAAACTCACTGAAGAGAAATTTTCTTACTTTGAGTTCAATTGATTTGTATTGCTCAGTTTATAAGTAAATAAGTAAATGCTATCTTCTTTTTTAAAATATTAGACCAATTTGACTTTTAATAGTCAATTTTGAGGTATTTTCAAATTCTATTCATTTTGGTTTTAGTCAATACAATTATGAATAATGTAAAATTTAATTTTTTTACTCTAAAAAGTCCAAAATTGATCCTATATTTTGGAATGAAGGAGAAACATTTTCTCGATGTCAAATTGATTGAATAAAGTTTTTAATTGAGTAGTACTATTACTTGAGGGAGTATTATTTTCTTACATATTATCTCTGTTCATCTTAAAGAAAATATTTTTATTGAATCAATTTAGTAGCTCATGATATTTAAGTGATATTGTTCTTGGTCTTTGATTACTATCAAATTCAATTTTCCTTGGATTCAGTTGGGGAAACTAATGGAAAAATAGTTTTTCAGAAAATCTTACTTCATATGTAGCATCGTCTTAGTCATTTTTTTGGGGTCTCATTTTAAGCATTGTTGTGGGCTTCGGCTTCAAGAGCTTTTAGAGTAGTTGCTATCCAAATGTTCATACAGATTGTCTGACAGTGTTTCATTAGTATTTCTTATGAGTTTTGTCTAACCATTCTTTTGGAATGAAAAAAATTAGCTTAGCGATACAAAGTTCCTGAAGATGATATATCTATATATATAGTTTGCTATGTAGCTGTTTTGGCATCTCGAAGATTTTTGCGAACCATTGAGGATGTTTGCTCAGGGAATCGCACAGAATAAAACGGATGTATGACAATGGAAAAGTAAATGATATTATTGATTTCCATTTTTAATGTTGATTCATATGTATTTGAGTTATGTAAAAGATGTTAATTATAATTTTAATTTTTTTGTGAATTAAATTTATAGGATTTTAGAATGAAGGAGCTTAGTTGTTGTTGTGTGGAGTAATAAAGAGGGAAATTATGGTTTAGAAACATATAATAAGAAGGGAAATATTGCACATATCATGTTCGATAAATTGTTTATTATAGATTCCTAAGCTCAAATCGAGCAATTAAGCTGAGATAGTAAACAAGAACTCTTGACACATGTTATATTAATTAAATAAAATTATTTTTATACGTTTAAATAGGGTAGAATTCTGTTTTGGAACAAAAGTCATTTTCATGTTCCGTAGAAAGCTTCATACTTTAGTGTCACAAAAGGGAAAGAACAGTTGGGTCTGTGTAATATTTTTATCAGTATTACTTGGGACTCTTAATTTATTAAAAAGGTTAGATTTTTAGTTTTGACCGTAGCTTCCCTATATTGAATTATTGTGATTCTCTTAGTTTTTATTGGCTTAGTCATCTTTTTGCTACTGGGTGGTAATTTAGGACTTTACTGGAGAATTTTATTGTAATTATTTTCAAGTTGTGATTTTTTGTGTGTATATACTTGGGGTTTGTGGAATGTACTATGTACACCAAAAATTGGAATAGGTTGTATTAGTTTGCTCTCAACTAAAATGATTGCTCAAGAATCTTTTTTCCATAAGGTAAGAAATTACTGTTTATCCAACCTTTTAATTTCTATGAGGTTTAAGGTTATTGTATTCGAGATGTTGTTGGATTTGGCCAGGAGTGATATGGATTTCTCTGAACTAGAATGATTTTGGCAAATATTATGGAAATTTTGACTGAGGTAATGCAAATTTTATGAAGCTTTAGATTAACCCTGTAGAGAAAAAGAGAAGGAGAAAGTGGAATTCTTTGTTTTTGTTTTTGGGGGAGGGGGTGTGGTTGGGGAGGGAAAGATTTTCAGTGTTTCTCTGAGCAATTTGTAAATTAATCACTCATGTTGTGCATAAAGTGATTCACATTAGTCAAATTTCACTTGCAAGTAGATATATAATATGACTTGTGTAGTACTCCGATTTGAGTATATTATCATTTAGTATTCCATCTGAGTAGCTTATTGTGATTGCATAAATATCATTTATACTTGGGCCCAATATTTAGTTGTTTCCTCTTAATTTTAGTAGATCTTATTGGTTTTTTTAATACCTTATTTATGTTAATTTATTTTCATTAATGACGACCTAGAAAATACCGTATGATAAGTTTTTCTTACTCATCATTTTCTTACTTTTTATCTAATCTTTTTACCCGCGTATTTACTATTCAACGTTTTTTTGTCTACAAGTTCGAAGACTTCGTCATAATAATGTAGGAGTGGTAATTCGCAATGAGTATGAACTAAATTGTCTCCATATACATGAGGTAGTGTATCCTCACACCTATTTCTCATTCATTTTTTTTTCTTTTAAGTAGCGTTTTTTACACAGAAGGAGACAAAAATGTATGATGCTTTGGTGAATGCCAAATTTAAGGGGAACGATAAATCAACCCCTTCTACCTAAGGAACAAAAAATAAAGATTTCCAACTGGTATTACTTTTAATCCTATTCTTTTCTCTCTGTTTTTACAATGGATTTTGATGTTATTGAATTTAAAATTTTTTATGTAGAATGTTTGATTTGTCAACATGTTTTTGGTTTGTCTCATTTAATATACTTATTTTTTTATCGTGTTCTTACACAAAAGGAGAAAAAAAGGTCTGATACTTTGGCGAATGCCAAATTTAAGGGGAAACAAAAATCAACATCTTTTAGACAAGGAACAAAAAATAAAGATTGCTAACTGGTATCACTTTTACTCCTATTCTTTTCTATCTATTTTTATAATGGATTTGGATGTTATTTATTTAAAATATTTTTTAAGTTTCGTTTTATGTAGAACGTTTGATTTGTCAACATGTTTTTGGTTTGTCTCATTTAAAATACTTTTTGTGTATACAACTAGATTATTGAGGAACTATAATTTTTTGTTTTTTTTTACCAGTTTTGTAGTTGAGAGTTTTAGTTTCTTAATCTTAATATTGCTTTGTAGCCTTTAAACTTTTATTATGACATATAATTTGAATCTTTTGTTGGGTCCCATTTTTTAACACTCTAAATTTGTTTGAACATTCCATAATTTGAAACATCGATCAATAGTGAAATCTAATCCTTTCCTAGTAGTTTGAAGCATATTTCGATCTTTTTTATAGCATACCTTTCAAGTTGTTAAATTCAATATGCTATTGATCGAGCATATTACTATAGAACAATGTGTTGGGTGCAACTGTGGCTATGGTGTTTTATTTTTGCATCAAACAAAAACTTTATTATAATTATAATGTTGATAAATGGTTGGGTAGATAGTTCTGTTAATTCAACACTTTATTGTTATGTTACCTCCCGTTGCTATATATACAAAGTGAAAAACGATACGATATACGTTAACTAATTAATTAGTAGTGACTAGCTTGATGTTTTGGTGCTTAGATATGTGTTGATGATGGAGTATGTATTAATTTTGCTGCATGTGTATATTTTTTGTGTTCCGTCTTTTGTAAAGTTAATTAATTATACATGGTTATGATGATTTTGGGTATGAAATGAAATGATGGTTGTATTGGTGGTTTAGATATATATATATATATATATATATATTGATGATTGTAAGTTTTGTATGCAGGTTTAGAATTTTCTGGATATCTATTTTTAAAGGAAACTCTGCCAAAATTTCTTGAAATTAGTAGCGACTAGCTTGATGTTTTGGTGTTTGGATATGTGTTGATAATTAAGTATGTATTAATTTTATGCATTTATGTATTTTTTGTGTTTCGTCTTTTGTAAAGTTAACTAATTATACATGGTTATGATGATTTTGGGTATGGAATGATGGTTGTTTTGGTGGTTTGGATATGTATTGATGATTGTAAGTTTTGTATACAGATTTATATTTTTCTGAATATCTATTTTTAAAAGAAAAACTGCCGAAATTTCTTGAAATTAGTAGCAACTAGCTTGATGTTTTGTATGGTGAATTATGATAATTGTTATGTCTGATTGTAAATTATTTTAGGTTGCAAATAGTCTTTAGGTAATGTAGTATTTTTCGTTATTTCGTGACTTCAGGCGCGGACAATTACTAGTATTATAATATTCTAGCTCATAATTTTTCGTTTCCACTTAGGGTGCGTTTGGGAACATCGACTCGATATGGAATTGAAATTAGCACCTCCAATTCTAATTCAACTATTTAGATAACAAATATGTCAATAGAATAAATATTGAATCATAACACTAAACATCTCAATACCATAAAACTAAAACTATGGGATGTTTTATGGCCCATGATGAGATTTTAAAAATCAATTTCCCGCGAAATTCATAACCCATCAACTATCGGGCTCCCACACTTAAACACCATGAAACACACACAACAACTCGACTCTCTCTCTCTCTCTGCACGCGATCTTCTCCTCTAGCGTCGTGATTCCCAACACCATGGCTTCCTTTATCTCTCTCAAACCTCCCTCAAGGACATCCTTCTCCTCCGGCGTCGTGATTCCCCAAACCCCACCTCCGCCGCTGCTCGCTGGCCAAATCACCATCCACAACCTCCTCCATTCTCTCTCATCTCACAGAAATTCTCTCTAACTTGCACATCCCTCTACTTTCTAGGGTTTTTCTGTGACAACCATCTTCAATTTCTCACTTTGGCAACAAGGTATATATACAACCATCACCTTCAATTTTATTTTTTTCGTTTCCAAGTATTTGATTATACTTTTACTAGGTACATCTATATATGTGTATATCTAGTTTCGTATCAACAAAAAATTCTAATGGTTGCTAAATTTCTGTATTTATGTTTATATCTAGTTTTGTTAGGTTAGTTTCAAATTACTAGTCTCTTTTTTCATATTGAGTTTGTGATTTGATTTGCCTACCAATTATATGATAAAATGTCTAAATGAGTTCTTTTTGCCTAAGCAGTCTCACAAAGTAGATTTTGTGTTGATTGATTAAATCTTATTAAGTCTTACTTGGAATATAACCCATTTTGATTAGTTTTGAACTTTGTCTCATTTTTTATACAAAACATATTGCTGCTGCTTAGTTGTTCTTAGTCTTGTTTTCATGAGCTACAAAGCATGGCAATGGTCTTCCCCTGCAACTTACAAGGATGGTGAGGAAAATATGGAGGAAGAGTAACTGTGATATGCAAATTGAAGTGGAGATGGGTACTTCTTTGGCACTGGACATCCTTCTGAACAGGATGGGGGTGATCAACCATTTTGGCTGCTCAGTTTGCATGCTTTCTTTCTGAGATCAGACATATTAAAGTTAAATTTTGTTTGTTTGTTTGTTTTCCACCCCTATATCATCCCTTACTTAGGTAAGAAAAGTGGTAATCTAAATTTAAAACTTATAAACTCACAAACACCACCAAAGAAAACTTAAAATAACCTTAAGGACCGACTCCCTTCTTTATTTTTTGGAGGTTATTTCTATTTGTGTCTGGAAACATGAAGATGATTGGGGTGGGGTACCATGCACCAACAATTTGGTACAACCGCCAGATATAACTCCCTAACCACTGAATTTCAACACAACAATAATATTTATTGTATGTCTAATTTATTAAGAGGTCAAAACATTTCTGATGCTGCATACTGCATAGCAGCCATTACAATGAGAAATGATGGTAGCTTATCATTACAATGAGAAATTTAAACACATACATTACATTGAAAACTATGTTTGTTCGTGAAATTAAATGAACATTTGCTACAAATAGATTGTGTGACACCCCCAAATCCGAGTACTTCATTTCCTCGGGATTTGGTGTTCACTATCCGAAAACATCACATCACATCTAACTACCTATTCAAATAAAAATGGAAACTCTTAATTGAAATAGAAATCTCCCATTAAAGGGTTACAACATCTTTAATAAATAAATCTCAGGTTATCTAACCTTAAATAAACATCAGTGCGGAAATATAAATTAAGTCTATTACATAAACATCATTTAAACAAATAAAACTAGTCTTCATCACTTGTTTGCTTTTCCTTTGCCCTTACTAGTGGATGGCTCATCAAATCTTTCAACTTTAGCTGCAATGTTATTATGCAAGGGTGAGCAATGATTGCCCAGCAAGTATAACAACAACAATAATAATAACATGCGAAAAAAATAATGGACATCGGATATTCGAATACTCGGCTTTTGAATCAAGATTAGAATACAAGAATCAAAAGAACATCTGAGGGTCACAAGACCACGAACTATGTCCCAAGTTATCAAGTATTTCTACTTTAAACCTTTAACAGTCATAAGACTATATGGACCTTACTTCTCATACTTAGGGGGATCAGCCCTTTGTACCCATGTATGTGCACAACATCTAAACGCTAACGCGTAAAATAATCCCCTATAAAAGAGTTGTTCATCTCAGTTTGACATCAGAGTCCGCACCAAAGGAAGTTTGGTTTGGATTTAATTCGATAACGTTTTCAAAATTTAGAACGCTCATCAACTATGGACTAGTCGAATCAATAAGGGTTCGCTAGTCAATCAAGGTTCAATAAAAATGTAATTGATATTCGAGAATCAAAGACTGAATCTCAGAAAAAATACAATTGAATGAATTCTATACAACTGAAGTATTACGAAGAGGAAATTAGAACATCTCATTTAAGTTCATGAAATTGAATGAAATAGAATTAAGAACTTATTCAAGTAAGTAATAGCATTATAAAGCTTACATGATAAAAGAATGAAGTTCAGGAACTTGCGTAGAAGTAATAAGGATAAGATACTTGCTTTCAATGAAATAAAAAGATTAGAGATAGTAAACTTGTCTTGTGCGTAGATTACAAATTAAAATTCACGTTCTTTAATCAACCTATACATTCCGTTTATAAAACAGTAACAATAATTAGTTACAGTATTATAAACACTTCAGGACTCATTCTCATCCAATTTTCATTTTAATATCTCAATTATTTTCTGGTTATCAGTCCCACTTCAGAAGTTGTAAGCCCAATTTTAGCAATATCATACCTAAGAATTCCTAAAACTCAACGCTAAGTTAGGGTTCATCGATCTTTATATTTTATAATCATCAAGTATATGCTTAGCATTCAACTCAACATCTTGGTATTCGTTCAACATATTAATCTAAGTTTTAATCATGCATAAGGTGACATAGCATAACTACAAAGGAAGAAAAATTTAACATTTCCTGCAGTGAGCTCGTCGGGACGAGAATTCCTTCACAAAATCTCTCGTCGGGGCGAGACTTCGCCGGGGCGAGAAATTCCTTCACAGTTTTCTCGCCGGGGCGAGAAATTCCTTCACAGTTTTCTCGCCGGGGCGAGAAAACTCAGTTCATTGAGCTCGTCGGGGCGAGAAACACGAAATCCAGATTCTGTAGTTCGCGAAGAACATAGAAACAGGCCAAAAATTTCTAATCTTCTTATTCTTACATCAAATTAAACATATCCAATTACTATAATTCATATATAATCGTTACCCAAGCCTTCTAGCATGATTCTAACAACTTAAATCACATAAACCATGAATCTAAGAATCAAAATTTGAGGTTTTTATCATTTTATCAAAGTTTCTTCAAATTCCATGAAATTACACATAACAGGTTCGTTATAACACTAAATTAATCCATTTAAATCTTGTTTTCTTCATTTTTACATGCATAAATATAATCAATTATCAATTTAACCGATTAACTTGCAACACCAACATCAATTTCATATATATAGTTCATGTTCGTATACAACTACTCTGTAAATTCCAGAACTTCGTTCAAACATATAATCTCATGGATTTAATTACTATAAATCATATACAAACCATATTAATTAGATTTATGCATGCTTACAAAAATCTAACATCAAGTTATTTAGAATTTAACCAAAAATTCAGTTTATAGAGAACTCAGTGTACGTTCATGGAACAAAACTCATAAGAACATAAATTAAAGTTTGAAATCAAGGAATTACCTTGATTAGTGCTTGGATTATGCAACAATTGAATGGAATTTCTTCCTAATTCTCTAATTCCTCTCAATTCTCTCTTTCTCTCTGGCTAAACTTTTAGAATCTGATGAACAGTAATGCATATAATAATAATACGTGAAAACTAAATGGCAGAACATGGTGTCAGTTTAATAACTGGCACCAACTCCCATTAAGGCCATGTTTGGTTACCCATTTATTTCTCATTTCTAATTTATTTTAATAACTTATTATATAGTTTAATGTCACATATTTAATCAATTAAATAATCTCATTTAAATCAATTAAATAAAATAGAATAATTCTACATTAAATCACATAGTCACATAAATAAAATTTTCCTTTATTAATAATGACAAATTATTAAATCTCTAATTAATAATTAAATTAATTAGAAATAACATTATACTTATTTAAATAATGCATTTAATCAAATAAACTCAATTAAATACATACTTTGAATATAAAAATTCTCCACATTAATTTAACTAATGTAACACATATAATTAAATTAATCTATCACAAATTCATCACTTAATCAAATAATTCAAGAATTAAATCATCGAAAAATATTTATTTAATTCAATAAATATTTAAATTAAATTACAAAAATCTCGTTCGTCACAGATTGCATGCCAGTACATAACAACATAATCAATGACTTTGATTAGCATTTGATAATTTATTACTAACAATAGTAATTTATGTCCCCTAAAATGATCAAGAACTATATATATTAACATAAAAGCTAATACATATATCACATACCATTGAAAGATCATCCAAATATTCGATCTTCACTACAACAAATGATGCACCTTATAGTATAAATGAAAATTAAGATGGTGGATCAAATCTGAACATAAAAACTAATAGAATCATAAGATTAAGCCATAAACTTTAGTTGCCATTTTGCCGTTAAACTTCTCCCAAATAGTATATTTCCACTTCTTACCATATCTTCAAGTCATCTTTCACAGCAACTCACCTTCTTATGGCATAACATTAATATAGATTGTCATATGAGTACAGGAACAAGCACCCATATATATATACACATGTATATATTTGACACCGGGTGATGAAAAAAAGAGAAGAAAATACAAGAGAACACTCGGGATAAAACACTCACACTCAATGGAAATCCACCAAAGAGATAGAGTCAAAGCAAACAAGAACATTTGATTTGTATAAAAATCTCAAAATAACTCGATCTGATTTTAACTTCACAAGCCTAGCCCTTATATAGTTGTCATGGAACATTCCTCCAGCCCTAGGTACATGAATTATAATAAATAAACTACTTAAAACATTAATTTAGGGAGGAAGACTATGAGACACAAAAGACCAAATACAATGAAAGACCAAATACAATGAAAAACCAAATACAATGAAAAGCATAATTATGCATTGGTATCATTCTCCCCCGGTTGAAAAGGATTCGCCCCCGAAACTTGATTGTCTTCTTCAAAATAAGGAGAAAGATCCACAACATCGAAAGTTGCTGAAACACCATATTCTCAGGGCAGCTCCAATTTGTACGCATTTCCCTCGAACCGTTGAAGAACTTTGAAAGGACCATCAGCCCTGGGCTTGAGTTATCGATGACGCCCTCGAGGGAATCGTTCTTTACGGAGATGAATCCATACTAAGTCACCTTCCTTGAATGCAGCGGGTTTTCAGTGTTTATTCGCTTGATTTCGGTATTATCCATTTTGCTTGATAATGCGATCACGGACTTGCTCATGCAACTTCTTGATGTGCCTGGCTTGTTCTTCAGCATCTCCACTAAAGTAGTGAGAAACAGGAAGGGGAGCTAAGTCTAAAGGACTAATAGGATTTCTCCCATAAACTACTTCAAAAGGTCTAGTTCCGGTCGTTTGACTTGATGATCGATTGTAAGCAAACTCGGCTTGAGCCAAAACAAGATCCCACTTTCAAATATTGCTGCCCACTAAGCTTCTCAAAAGGTTTCCCAAGCTCTAATTAACCACTTCGGTTTGACCATCCATTTATGGATGATGGGAAGAGCTAAATTGCAATTTTGTCCCAAGCTTTCTCCAAAGAGTACGCCAAAAATGTCCCACAAACTTCGAATCACGATCCAAAGTTATTGTTTTTGGAATTCCATAAAGTTTAACAATATCTCGGAAATATAAATCAGCCACATGAGAAGCATCCAAAGTCTTGCTACATGGTACGAAATGCGCCATTTTGGAGAACCAGTCCACAACCACCCTGATAGAGTCTTTGTTTCTTTGAGTTCGGGGTAAACCCACCATGAAGTCTAGGCTCACATCTTCCCAAGGAGCTATTGGAACTGGTAAAGGCGTGTATAAACCGGTGTTTTGAGCATGACCTTTAGTAATATGACTAGTTCTACACCTTTCAATATGCCACATAATGTCCCTTTTAAGTTTAGGCCAAAAGAAATTTTCCTTAACAAGAGAAAAAGTTTTATCTCTCCCAAAATGTCCAGCAAGTCCTCCACCATGAGCTTCAATAATTATAGCTTCTCTTAAAGAACATTCAGGAATACATAATCGATTCTTCATGAAGAGAAACTCATCTTGCATTAAAAAGTTTTGATACAAGCCTTTTAAGCACTCTTCCCAAATCTTCCCAAAGAAAGGATCATCCTTGTAAAGTTCTTTAAGGACTTCAAAGCCTAGGACTTTTACTTGCATTGTGGTTAGTAAAGTGCTTTCGACTTAAAGCATCCACTACTTTGTTGAGTTCTCCCGATTTATGCTTGATAACAAAATTAAAGGCTTGAAGAAACTCAACCCACTTTGCATGTCGCATGCTGAGCTTGTGTTGACCATTTATATACCTTAATGCTTTAAGATCCGAAAAGAGAATAAACTCTTTGGACACGAGATAAGGTTGCCAATGCACAAGGCTCTAACAATGGCATAGAACTCCTTGTATAAAGTAGAGTACTTTATGCGGGATTTATTCAACTTTTCACTAAAAAAAAGGCAATCGGCTTCCCTTCTTGGCTAAGGACCGCACCAATACCCACATTTGAAGCATCACAATCAATTTCAAAAACTTTTTCAAAATTTGAGAGTATAGGAGCCTCCGTTACCTTCTTCTTTAAGAGCTCGAAACTTTTTTGTGCCTCTTGAGACCATTTGAAAGTTCCTCCCTTTAAGCATTCGGTGATAGGAGAAATAATAGTGCTAAAACCCTTAATAAACCGCAGATAGAAAGAGGCAAATCCATGAAAGCTTCGAATACCATAAAAGGAAGTAAGAATAGGCCAACTAATAATTGTTTCGACCTTACTTGGATCCATTTTTGTGCCTTCACCGGAGAACATAGCCAAAAAAGATAAGGTTATTTGTCAAGAAATGACATTTCTTCAAGTTGGCAAACAACTTCTGCTCCCTTAGCACATTAAAAACTTGTCGAAGATGTTCCAAGTATTGATTCTGATTTTTGCTATAAACAAGAATGTTATCAAAGTAAACCACAACAAATTTACCAATAAATGGCTTGAAGATGTGATTCATGAGTCTTATAAAAGTACTAGGAGCATTAGAAAGTCCAAATGGCATTACCATCCATTCAAGTAGTCCATCCCTTGTCTTGAAAGCGGTTTTCCATTCATCGCCCGCCCTCATGCGAATTTGGTAATAACCACTTTGGAGATCAACTTTAGAGAAGATCGAGACACCATAGAATTGATCAAGCAAATCGTCAAGGCGAGGAATAGGAAATCGGTACTTGATGGTTATCTTGTTCACGGCTCTACTATCAATACACATGCGCCAAGAACCATCTTTCTTTGGAACTAGGAGTGCAGGAATAGCACAAGGACTCATACTTTCTCTTATCAATCCTTTGGCTAATAACTCATCAACTTGCCTTTGAAGTTCTTCATGTTCTTTAGGATTCATGTGATAGGCTGCCTTGTTTTGGAAGTATAGCACCGGGAACAAAATTAATGCAATGTTGAATGTCCCTTATAGGAGGAAGGCCAGGTGGAATTTCTTCGGGGACAACACCATGAAATTCTTGTAAGAGCAGTTCCATTATTGGTGGGACTTCTTGTCTTGCTTCATTTTCTTCCATTACTACGAGCACAAAAGTCTCATCTCCCTCTACTAAAGCTTTGTCAATTTCAACTTTTGAGATTAAATGATTTTCATTAGCCTTTGAAGCTTTAGGGGTACTTTTAAGCTTCGAAAGGCCTAATGTTACTTTAACACCATCTTTGTGAAAAGTGTATGTATTCTTGAAACCATCATGAATAACTTTCCGATCATATTGCCAAGGCCTTTCAAGAAGCAAATGACAAGCATCCATAGGAACAACATCACACCATATTTCATCTTTATAATTTTTACCAATAGAAAATTGTACCAAGCACCTTTTATTTACTTGTACCTCACTTCCCTTGCGAAGCCAAGAAAGCTTATAAGGTTGGGGATGTGTTAGGAACTTGATGGGTTCCTAACAGTGGGAGGTAGACAATTAGAGTAGAAAGAGACTGAAACAGAGTTTGGGGGAGGAAGAAAGGGCAGAAATAGGGTAGAATGGAGGTGAGGAAGAGATAAAGGAGAAGAGTTCAAAGAGACTCTCTCAGATATTTCATATATTCGTTGATAAAGCTTGAAATGAAAATAGTTTACTGCTTACATATTTATATTAAGGTTACTTGCAGAAAAATAAAGCTTAACCTACACCTACTTTACTTATCCTACACCACCTGCATATGGGCACATGGGCATGTGAGGTTGTTACTTGGAGAATATTCCAGATAATAAAAGCTAACAAAAAATAACTAGGGTTATGCTTGATGTAGACACCCAAATTTTGTGTTCCCTATGCTAACTGTGATAGGAGGGCAAAATCTTCAATTGAACCGGCCTGCAGGAGCGAAAAATGGGCACAAGTGCGAACACTCGACGCCACCACGATGATTTGCAGTCAAAACCGACGTGACAACAAGGCCATCCGAAATGAGCATTCCCGAACAATGTGTCACGTCTCACGGTAATTCTCGGACTGCAAAATACAGGCCTTTCGGCAAAAACCGACAGCACGACGCGAGAATCGAGGTGCGGTGCGGAAACCGAGGAGAATTAAATAACTAAAGTGCATGGCGGGCTGAGTGCATGGCGGGCTAAGGCCAGCCTACTTCAGCACTTCCTTCATTCATTCAACGGAGAGACAGAAGGTTTTGAGCAGCAGATCGGGAGAAAAGAAAAAAAAACAGCAGCAGCTAGCTTAGGAATTGAGGAAGAAATAGCATAGATTTGTAACAAAATAGGAGAGGAAGGGAGAAAAAAAAAGAGAGGAATAATATTTTTTTGATTTGATTGTATCACATACACTTCTTCTTCTATTCAAAATACACAAATTTACATCCACTTTGACCTCATTTGCAAGGTGAAAATCTCCTTATTTTTGCAATTTCTATCACATCATTTGATCAAATTAAATGTAGTTTTCATGTAATTTATGGTGAAACAATGAATTAGGGATTATTAGTGAGGGTTCCATCAGAACAAAATTCTTCCTAATAACCCGATGATATTTATTTATTGATTTTTTTGTTTGTTTTACGGCGCTATTGGGCGTGATTCCTTTAGACCGCTATTTTAGGATGTCTTGGTATTGTTAGATTATCCGTGTTGGTTATTTCTTGTAATATCCGGTTGTGGGTGTGTGGAAATTTGGTTGTGAGCCTAGGAAAGCGACCCCGTGGTCCAAATCCGATGATGGACCTCTTTTGATGTAGATAGTAGGAAGGATGTAGTTTTCATTGTACATATGTAATCCTCGAGCCTTAAAACGACGCCAAGGCGAGAATCGTGGTTAAGGCCCCGTCATAGTGAAAGTATGCGATTGTGGGCGTTTGGGGTTATTTTGATGGCTTACATGCCCATGAATAGCCCCAACGCATTTTAATGCTTGATTTGATTTATGACACGAAATTGATTTCAAAGTTAAACGATGAGATTTTCATAAAATCAATCAAATTAGGTTATTAGCATCACGAGGCGTAAAAATTGAAAGTGCAAATGAATGTTGATTCCTCTTTAACGAGAAGGCAAAGAAAAATCGTTTTCCAAAACATCACATAAAATGATTTTATAAATAAATGACATTTTATTAAACCGTTGTGCATAGGGTTAAAGAGATCCTAGTGGTTGCCCATCATTTGAATTATGAAAGCAACGTATAGATCTCGATTCCTATTTTGACAAAGGTTTAGAAAATTCTTGTTTTGCCAAAACGACACCTAATGCAATATCACAATTTTGACAATTAAAATCAAACATTTTCTCACAAAGCTTTCTCGTATAAACCGAAGGACATTCTGAAGCATTCCCAAAAGAAAAACACGACTTTTCCAAAAAATCCAAATGATTTCCTCATGCAAACTCACCACCACATTCACAAAGGCACACACACACACATACACACACATATACATTTCATGAATTAAAGGATAGGAAAGTATCAAGATTGCGGTAACCGTGTTTCACGGAAGTCGGGGGGTGCCTAACACCTTCCCCTTCGCTTAAGCAAGCCCCCGAACTCTATGAATCTCGGTTTGCAGACCAATTAATTCGGAGTCACATATGAGCCAGCGATTAAAAATAAAAAAAGACGAAAACTCGGATGAGTTGGTACATCCATTTCAAATATACCAATTGGCGACTCTGGTTAATTGGCTCATCATAAAAAACGATCTTTCAAAACCCCGTCGACATTAATGCCGACCTTTTCCACGAAATCATCTAACCAAAAGGCTAAAATTGGAAAAGGACGAAAAACCGGTGTCGACAGCTGGCGACTCCGCTGGGGACATTAGAGGGCTTAAGCCGCGTTCAAAATCTTGATGCTATCCTATCCTTTAAAAATTCATAAAATGTGTGTATGTGCGATATTTTGATTTTTTTACTTTTGTTGTGTGAATGTGTGTTTTGCCCAATAAATGAATGATTTGAATGGGATTGTTTTACTTTAAAGTAATCATTTGCATACGGTGAGGACGATGAATGTGAATGTATGTTGAGAGTGTACCTCCTCCTGAGGCTAACCTGTCGGTTGCTTATTACTGGACTCGAAGGGGATGCTCCCCGGAGATGGCTCAGGAAACGCACCACCCAAATCCGCTCCAATCGAAAGGACTCAGACGAGTAGATTGCGAAGATTTGGGTACGTTCACGCCGAAAAGCCCGTGAGAGTAACCCTAGGATAGGTCAGCCTCAGATTAACCCAGCGCAGGAAAAGTCTCTTCATGCCCTTTTACGTTCACGCGTATAAATGTCATGATCCCATTCATATATGCTTACCCTGTTGTCAAGAGAAAGTACTGACGTCCATGTTTTGCAGGGAATAGCTGGGAAGGCATAATAAGTCATGTCTATCAATTATTATGGCAATAAGGGACTACTAACATGTTGTTTTGCAGGAAAAAATTAAAAAAAACCCCAAAAACACAAAAAATTACCGTTTTAGCATGCATCCACATCCCTCATTTCCCAAAGATTAAACTCCAAACCGTTTTTTCTGCAGGATTGCTCCTCAAACGCGTTTGCAGTCTAAAAGAGCCCAAAACTCTACATCTGAAATGGCTGATCTCCCACCTACTAATCCTGGTTCCATATCTAGGGAGGAATTTGATGACTTTAAAAAACAAATGTTGGAGATGGCCATAATGCTGAAGGAACAATTGCTACCTAGACAAGATAAACCTAAAGAGGATCCACCCCAACCTAAGGGCGAGCCAGTCGTCCCAAAGGTCATTCCCGTACCGAACAAGACAGTGATTACTATCCCGGAAGAGGGAGATACTGATGACCTGTGAAAGAAAATGAAACAAATGGAGGAAACTATCCAATCTATGAAGGGCATAGGGTCCTTAGGCAGAGTTAATTACTCAGATCTTTGTGTCTTCCCCGGAACCAGATATCCGGAGAAATTTAAAATCCCCGAATTTGAGAAATACAATGGGAAAGGGGATCCTTATACTCATCTGAAAATATACATTGGGGAGTTGGGATCTTATGCAGAAGACGAGGGTCTAAGGATGCAATTATTCCAAAAAAGCCTGACAGGAGAGGCGAGAATCTGGTATGCCCGTCTCGATAATGCCCGGATCCACAATTGGGAAGAGTTGGCCCACACCTTCTTAACACAGTATAGCTTCCAGGCACAAATGACCCCTGATAGATACCAAATGACAAAAGTTAAGAAGCAACCCAGGGAATCCTTCAGAGATTATGCACAACGATGGAGGGGTATGGCCGCACAGGTGAATCCCCCAATGAGTGAGTCGGAAATGGTGATGACCTTCGTGGATATTCAAGAGGCCCCTTATTACGAGCGAGTTATATCAGGGATTGGTAGGCCTTTTGCCGAGATGATTAAACACGGAGAAATGGTGGATATGGGTCTGAAGTCTGGTAAGATTCGGGATTTCACGGCTTTGGAAATGGCTACAAAACAAATACAGAGTGGAAATTATGGCAGCACTTCCCGTAGGGTCCAAAAGAAGAAGAAGATGTTTCCCTCATCCTGCAGGGGTCATCTAGAAAGACAAAAAACAATCCTCCAGTACAGGTGCAGAGGGTGGGACCATCCCGACAGCCTAACTTCACTGATCAGAGGGCGGAAGGGCGAAGGAGATTCGAGGCCTCACAAAATCGAGTATTCACCCCACTCGGGGATCCTCTTGAGCGGATTCTAGCGGTATTGATAGCTCAAAAGAAGATAGTTGATTTGGCACCCCCAAGTGACCCGAAGGGAAGAAGGTTTGACCCAAGCAAGCGATGCGCATACCACTCAGGTTCCCCTGGTCATGATACGCAGGACTGTTGGACGTTGAAGCACAAAATCCAGAACTTGATTGATAGTGGGGAAATTGTGGTGGAACAGCCGGACTCCCCAAATGTTAAGGTCAATCCCCTGCCAAGGCATGATGGAGGGGGGGTCAATGTGGCGGAGGCCAGTGAAGCCGAGGGGCCGTCAAGGCTGAACTATGTGAAGAAAATTGAGGAAATGATCAACATGATAAGTGATCACGGAAGAGCACGAGGAGCGCCCATTAGGTTGGTGGGTGTAAGTAGAAATACCACGGAGGGACCTGTCAAGTTGGCGGCTCCGAAACCCCTCATTCTTGCAGCGAGGCCGCAAATCCCTGTCAGCAGTCTAAAGACGGTACCATAGAATTATGGGGGGTGTCAGAGGAAGCGACCAGTTGTGCTTCTGTGACAACAAGGGGGAATCCTTTGTATCTTCCTGGACGAGTCCTTGAGAACAAAACAAAGAAAAATGAAGAGATCTCCGAGGAGAAAGCCATAGAATTCTTGAAGAGGATGGATCATCCGGAAGCAAGAGGGATCCAGATATTAAGCGAGGAGTCGACCCTGACATCAATCATGGACTTGGTGTTATCGTCCAATGATCACTGTAAAACCCTGGCGAAAGTCCTGGAGGAGGCATACGTTCCCAAAGAAATTAGCAAGGAAGGTTTCGGCCATCTGGTGGACCACCTGTTGGAGAGTGATGTGATATCATTTACAGATGACGATATCCCCAAGGAGGGAAGGGGGCATCGCAAATCGCTACATATTACGGTAATCTCCTCAGGTTATATCATGAATGGGGTGCTGATTGATGGGGGATCGACATTGAATATATGTCCCCTCAGCATATTACAGAAGATGAACATCAATCCCAAGCGCCTACGGGCCAGTCATGTAGTGGTGCGAGCCTTCGATGGTTCCCGGAGGGATACAATTGGAGAGATAGAATTGCCGGTGGAAATAGGACCTTGTACTTTTGATATCTCTTTCCAAGTCCTAGACATTGCGGCAAGTTATAACCTGTTATTGGGAAGGCCATGGATACACATGTCCGGGGCAGTTCCTTCCACACTACACCAACAAATCAAACTAATCATCGACAGGAATCTGGTAACGATCTCGGCAGAATGTGATGACCCTTCTCCTCCCAGGAATGGCCTACCAGTGATTAATGTGGACGAGTCGGCGACACCTGCCAGTTTTCAGGCGCTGGAAATTAGCACTCCCCACTACAGATGCCTGGGAGCCCCAGCCGTGAAACCTAAGGTCTCTCCAGAACTTACCTTCGTTGCAAAAGAAATGATGAAAATGAAATTCCAGCCTGGACAGGGGTTAGGATAGAGCAGCCAAGGAATCACCGAGCCCATTCAATTACCCCATCAGATAGGTAAAGCAGGGTTGGGATATCATGAAGGCGTAGCACGGAGACACCGTTAGGGCGTGGCCCCGATTTGACTGCTTGGCAGTCCGGTGACCAAGGTCAACAATGAACTAGAGACTAGCGAGCCTGTGATTGGGACAGGGGATGAAGAATTGACCCCCACAAATGATGAGTCAACCAAGAGGGAAAATTTTCTACAGGAGGTCGCGCAAAAGTTTGAAACCAGGTGTTATATCCCCGGACAATTAACAAGCATTGGAGAGGGGACGGATGTTGTAACGCCACCGGAAGCCCCACAAGGTGTGCCTGTCATCGATTGGGCAGGACTAATTATTCCTGAAGAAGGTAGGAAGGTGGACTCAGGCGATGTGGCCGTAGTCATCGGGGAAGTGTCCGATGTGAAGCCACCTTTCATCCAGCGCATTTCATCTGACCTGACCGTCGACAACTGGACCATGAAGCCAGTGATATCCAAACAAGGGTAAAACCCGACATCAGGGCAGTAGACCCCAGAGGATGGGAGGATGAAGAAGTTTATTTTCTGTTTTTGTTGTTTTGTATTTTGCATAATTATGTCGTTTCTTCATGTTATCTGAAAATGTGATCGTTATGGAAAATAACTTATATATGACAAGAATTTTGTTTCATATCAGGTGTACCAATTTGAGTAATCCTTGCATAACATACGGTCTTTCAAATTTGAATGATGATTATGATTTTGACATTGAGCTGGATTTCGATTTGATGGGCATTGAGCAAGACGAGACAGATTACGACGACGCGCCTGATGAGATCAAAGGATGGGTCGAGGATAAACCCAAACCCAACTTAGACCAAACCCTCACCATAGATATCGGAACCCCGGACAAGCCAAAAGAACTCAAGATAGGGATGGACCTTACCCCTAGCCAGAAAGCAGAAATAATTGAGTTGCTAAGCCAATATGAGGATGTCTTTGCCTGGTCTCATGAGGACATGATCGGATTATCCACCGACATTGTGGTACACCGGTTGCCCATCAAGGAGGGTTTCAGGCCTGTCAAGCAAAAATTAAGAAAGTTGAAACCAGAGTGGAGCTTAAAGGTGAAGGAAGAGATCATCAAACAGTTCAGGGCGGGAATTATTATGGTGTCCACTTACCCAGAATGGCTTTCTAATATAGTCCCAGTGGCTAAGCCTGGAGGGAAGGTGAGAGTTTGTGTAGATTATAGAGATCTAAATAAGGCCAGTCTCAAGGATAACTTCCCGGTGCCTTTCATACACATCCTGATGGATAACACGGCCCAGTACGAGATGTACTCTTTTGTTGATTGCTTTGCGGGGTATCATCAGATAATAGTGGCAGAAGAAGATCGGGAAAAGACCGCGTTCATCACCCCTTGTGGCACCTTCTGCTATAGACGATTGGCTTTCGGTCTCACTAATGCGGGGACTACTTATCAGAGAGCCATGATGGCCCTATTCCACGACATGATGCACAAGGAGATAGAGGTCTACGTGGATGACATCATCGTGAAGTCAAGGGTAGAGTCTGATCATATAACCCATCTCAAAAAGCTGTCCGATCGACTCAGAAAGTATAATTTGAAGCTCAATCCGGCGAAGTGTGCTTTCGGAGTGCAATCGGGCAAGCTCTTGGGATTCCTGGTTAGTGATCGGGGCATTGAGTTGGATCCGGCAAAGATTAAGGCCATTGTGGATATGCCGGCACCTCACACTGAGAAGGAAATAAGAGGATTCCTTGGAAGAATAAACTTCATCAGCCGCTTCATATCCCACTTGACGACTACATGCGAGCCAATTTTCAAACTGTTAAGGAAAGGTGCTTCCCAAGAATGGAATGAGCAATGTCATAAGGCTTTTTAGACCATTAAAAAGCAGCTGACAGAGGCACCAGTGCTGGTACCCCCGAAGGACGGGATCCCTCTATTTATGTATATATCGGTCAATGCCATCGCGATGGGATGTATGCTGGGACAGAAAAATGAAGCAGGTAAAGAGCAGGCCATCTATTACCTCAGCAAGAGATTTAGCCAATGTGAACAGAATTACACTCCCATCGAGAAGACCTGTTGTGCTCTGGCCTGGGCTGTAGGGAGATTACAGCACTACCTCCATGGGCATACTACGCACCTGATATCGAGGATGGATCCCCTGAAATATATCTTCGAAAGGCCCATGCTGAACTGTCGACTATCAAGATGGCAGTTGATCCTGCAACAGTTTGACATGGTATACGTAACTCAGAAAGCCATGAAGGGGCAGGGGATTGCAGATCAGTTGGCGGAAACCCCGTCAGGAGGGATGGAGCCGTTAGAAACTCCTCTGTCGGGCGAAGATATATTTTGGGTATCACACTCAAAATATGATGACGAGGGGCAGTTCTGAAAGCTGTATTTTGATGGTGCCATGAATGATGAAGGGGCAGGAGCCGGGGCAGTTCTGGTCTCTATCACCGGAGAGCAATACCCTGTGGCCACTAAATTGCAGTTTAGCAATTCGAACAACACAGCTGAGTATGAGGGATGTATATTGGGACTCCGTTTTGCACGCGATATGGGAGTGAAGAGACTGGCGGTGTTTGGGGATTCAGAACTGGTAATCAGACAGGCGATCGGGGTGTACAACACGAAAGAGCTCCGGTTACTCCCATACCATCGTTGTGTTATCCAATTGATGCAAGAGTTCGAAGGAGATAGCAGTACAGAATGCACCGGCATACGAGGAACATGGTGCAGTATTATCAGATGAGGTGGTTCTGCCAAAGGTACCTTGGTATCACGACATAAGGGAATATCTGAGGGATAGATCCATTCCCGACCAGGCGACCCGAGCTGAGAGGATGAGGATCCAAAAGATGGCAATGAAGTTTTACCTGAGTGGGGATTCACTCTACAAGAGGGATGCTGGGTTGGGATTATTGCAATGCGTAGATGAGACGCAGGCCCAAAAGATTATGAATGAAATACATGGTGGAGTGTGTGGGCCACACATGAGTGGACCGATGCTGGCCAAAAAGATCTTGAGAACGGGGCATTATTGGTTAACACTGAAAGCCGACTGCGATGATCATGTCAAACGGTGTTATCAATGCCAGGCGCACAACAATGTGATCCATACACCTCCCAATGAACTGCACTGTATGACCTCCCCTTGGCCATTCTCAATATGGGGAATGGATGTAATCGGACCAATAGAGCCCAAAGCAAGCAACGGGCACCGATTCATTTTCGTCATGATCGATTACTTCACCAAATGGGTAGAAGCAGCTTCTTTCCCCAAAGTAACTCAGGAGGTCATCGTCGATTTCATCAGGAATAATGTCATTTGTCGATACGGGCAACCTGAGGTTTTGGTCTCCGATAATGCCAAGAATTTGAACAACGCCCTCATGAAGGGATTATGCGACCAGTTTAAGATCAAACACCTAAATTCTGTCATTTACCGTCCTAAGATGAATGGGGCAGTGGAAGCTGCAAATAAGAACATCAAGAAGATCATGGCAAAAATGTCTGCTAATCATCGGGGATGGCCGGATCTGCTACCCCTCACCCTGTTGGCATATCGAACGTCAACGCGTACTACTACAGGGGCAACCCCTTACGCTTTGGTGTATGGAATGGAGGTCGTTCTGCCAATTGAGGTTGAGATGGCGTCCCTCAGAATAGCGATCGATGCTCAGATCAGCGAGGAGGATTGGATGCAAAGTCGATACGATCAATTGGCCCTAATTGATGAAAGGAGGGTGGCTGTTATTTGGCACGGTCAGATATATCAACAAAGGATCTCTCGATCATACGACAAAAGGATAAGACCTCGGAAGTTCAAGGAAAATGATTTGGTGCTAAAAAGAGTCATGCCTTGTCAAGACGAAGCCAAGGGAAAGTTTGCCCCGAATTGGGAAGGACCATTTGTGATTAAGAAAGTGCTATCCGGAGGAGCCCTCATATTGCAAGAAATGGATGGTGAGGTATTTCCACAGCCCCTCAATTCTGACTCGGTGAAACGGTTCTACGCTTGAATCATCAGTTCCCCTTTTTTTTTCTTTGAGGAACGAACTACGTAGGACCTGATCTCCCAACTTGTGGGGGTACGTAGGCAGCCATCATGGCGTGGTCCGATTCCTTAAAAAATAATAATCCTTGCTCTAACCAAAAAACCAATTCCCAACAGCCAGAAAAAGCCTTCCTACACCCTCGAAACCTTCCCGATACCAGCCCTAATCAGATTCATCCCGAGTAACATAAACCTAGCCCAACCAAACAGTTAGCCAAAATCTAAGACCCAGTCCGATGAAATCGACAGGGTGTGCGGCAATATCTGTCAAATCTCCATCAAGACTTGAGAGGAGAAAGAAGGCAAAATGTCAAAATCATGGTTAGCTGGATAAAATGAGGATCCAATGAAAGGCAACGATACGACAAAAAGGGAAAATGACTAAATTTAAATGCATGTCTACATATATAAGTCATTTTGTTACAAGATTTCTCTTTCAATAACCGATGAAACTAACATAGTCTATGCAGGAAATAAGACGATCTACAAATCTGAAACTAATTGAAGCAGGATGGATAAAGTGGTGGATAGATCTGAAGCATCAGCATCCCCTGCAATCTGTTGCCCCATCATGTCGATGCGGTCCAATAAAGTAGTAGCTCGGCTGACAGTCCCAGAATGAGCATCTATAACTGCCCTAGTCTGAAATACAATGGCGTCTCTGTCAGCAATGGCAGCGTCTCTAGACAGAATGACATCATCTCTCTCAACAAGAGCGACATCCCTCTCAGCTTTAGTAGTAATCAAGGCCAGGCGGAGTCGGGTATCCTCAGTAACCCGACTCGGGGCAGAATCAGCTGAGATGGAATGATCTGTGGTATCATCTGGGAAAATCACTCCAGAGTCATCAAAGGCCCCAGTCTGACTCAAACCAACCGGATCCGAGTCTCCGCGCAGCCACTGCACGTAAGCAAATGTTTGGATGTGACAGCTCTCACTATATTCGGCAAAGATCCTACGAGACCAAAGATCGTATACCCACAGTAGATCCCTCTCTGTCTGGGATGATATAAGGAATCGGTAGGCGGCTGCACCCGTGAAAGGGTGAAAATCCTGTGTCTGATCAAACTGCCCCATAACCGCCAGGGGATGATAAGTCGTCACGCCCCTCAAGCCAGCAATAGGGATGAAATCCAGGGTGGGCACGTGAGTCAAAAAGCTCATAAAGGAGCAATAACCCGAGTAGATCAGGAGATGAAAAGGATCCTCAATAACCGACAAGAATTCTACCCAGGAAGCCGCATCAGTACAGCTCGCGGGACGAAACGAAAACTGCGTGGCTATGTCGTGGCTGAAGCAAAACCCTTGGCGACGGAAATGGCCGATGGGACTGAGATGACTCATGAACCACACATACAATAAGGTCGAGCTCCCTCTGAATACTCTGCCTCGGAAAGACTGACAGTATGAGGTGGACATATAGGTGTCTGCCAGTATCATGGGAATGATGGTGTGGTCCTCCTGGAGGGCTCTAACGACCGCGGTAACTCACATATCCAACAGATCAGGTCCGACGGGCAGATACAAAACCGAGATAACACAGGCCATCAAAACGTCTACTCTCAGGGCGCCCCAGCGCTCCTCAGATACGGAAAAGTCACCAGAGAAATGGCGAAAACTGTCAGGTGAGCCGAATCGGTCAATCAAAAAATGAAGAGGAACCAGATGATCTGATGTGATCACCGATAGCAGAGCTGCCCTCCGCAACCCAGTGAAAGTCAAGAACTGACGGCGCATGGAACCAGCTGTGACCCTGGCACAAGGACCATCCAAAGACAAGCCGGTAAAGCGAGCATACTCCTCAAGAGTGGGGTCAGCTCCACTGTCCCTAATCTGAACACCTGACGGGCAGGGGCCCAATAGCTCAGAATACCCTCCACAAAGCCCGCTGGCACCTGAAAGGATAATAAGGACCAAGAATGTCCCAAAAGACCATCTGCGATAACCCTGTCGGCCGGCGATAAACTGTCCAACCAGCGGAGGAGACTGCCGACCAACCCTGTGGGGGGAAGGGGATCCAAACGTACCACGGCATCTAATGACGACATCTGTGAAAATAGTATCAAAAGATTATGCAGGGGTCATTCTCTATCCATAAATAAAAAGCATGCATCGTACAGTTAATAATAGAGCAATTGAATTTCATAAAGATAAAAATTGTGCATAAATAAACAAATGAGTTTAATACATAATGCATAAAGTGAAAAATAAATCTAACAGGTCCAGGTACAAAAGGCCCTATCCTAGCCTGATCTAGTCAAACGTAATGTCGTCTGTGAAATCCGGATCCCCGAACTGATCCCTTGGAGTGGTCGAAGTCGAAGGACCAAAGTTCATATCCTGGATATAAGGCGGCACTGGGGCATCAAATGAGCTCGGGCCTGTGGCGAAATCTGCACTATCGGGATCATATGCATAAGCATCCTCTGGGGTCCGGCCCAGCACCCGAAGATACAACGATAACTACTCCACCTGGCGGGTCAAAGTGTCAATCTGCTTAGCGTGAGTGGGACTCCGAACGCAAGCAGCACAATCGGTCATCATCACCGAGCCGGGAACCATGTCTCCAAGTAAGAATGTGGCCCGAGTCTGAGGACCGATGGCGCGGGGCACCCACCAGATGCGAAAGGCCTCGCTCGTACTGGGACCCGAAGAAAGCATCTGGCCATCCTCCCCCGCGAGCATGATCTCTGAAGGCTGAGAATCCAGCGGCTAGGATGTAGTGAAAGGAAGGGAATGCGGGATGCGGATCTCTCCAGTAACGCATCTGAATACGCGCTCTCCCAGATACATCACCCAGCCCCCGACACTCAGCAAGGTAAAGCGGCGGGTGGAAAGTGCGAACTCCGGGCCGGAAGGATACCCATCTGTAAACCCCACAGCCAGATGCTCCGAAAGATAAGGAGTCCAGACGAAATCTGCAGCGGTGATCAGCTCCAGCTGAATGCGGCAGTGTGCAAAGCTGCCAGATACCGGAACCTCCTCCAAGGTGCTGTGGTGCCATCGACGACCCCTAGGATAAGTGTCCAAGCCAAGGGTCGTGACAGGCCTCAGGCATGGAAGTCGCTCGTAGGCCCAGAACTGTGAACAGAAACAAGGCAAGAGTAACTGTCAAAATACAGAAAAGAGAAATAAACTGAAGAGGAATACAGTAAGAAAAAAGGAAGAGAGGGCTCACCAGCAAGAAGTGGTAGAATCCAAGCCAAGCATCCGTCTGTCCCTCTGAGCGAAGGCGAAGACCGTGGAGGAAGTAGGCGAAGGTGAAGGACCCCCAATCGTAATCGCCGATCCGATCCACATCCCTAACGGCTCCGACGACTCTGAAATGAATGGTAGAGGAATTGTTCCCTAGGAAACAACCCCTCATGATGGTCAGGAACAGACGCCGGAGCAGGATGCAACGGGTAGCTCGATCTGCTGGAATAGGCAATGCATAGATACCTCCGACAGCATCGACAGCTAATGCCCTGGACCGAATACTGCGGGCCTTGAAGACCCGGTCCTCGGCAGCAAAGCCCAGTAAGGCGCGGACCTCCGCTGGAGTGATATCAAGATCCAGAGGGACACGGGATTCGGTGAACTCTATACCCGTGATGTACCTCCAGTCCCAGGGAGTCAGCACAACCTCGCAGTCCAAGAGGTGAAGGGACTGGGTCTGGTGAAACCATCTCTCGGACAAAGCCCTCATATAACCCCAGGGGCACTGGCGGGGAATGATGGTGAAGAAATGACGGAAGCCCCAGGAATCCACCACTGCTCGGTAATCACTGTGCAAAGCGGTGTAGAGGGAGTAGATGTTGAACCAGTTACCCCTCGGCTGAGTAAACTCGGGCACCTGTGGCAATCACTAATGGGTCAGTCCAGATAGAACGGGAATTGAGAAATTGAGAATGAAATCAGAGTAGAATTGAATATACCTCATTAGCCACGAGAGATGCTGAGGGGTGACGACTGAGATCCCGACCCAACAGATCGGGTATCTGAACAGAGGCGCCAGATAGGGCGCGATGAGAAGAGGGAGCTGGTGTGCTAGAGGATGGCCCACTACCGCAACATCCGGGAGAACAACCTCCTCAACATCGGGATGATCAGGCCGGATAACAGCCTCCGCCAGTCGGCGAGCCTGACGGGTCCGAGGCAGAGCAGGGGCAGGTGCAGCCCTACGGTGGCGAACGCCCGAGGTCCGAGACGCAGAGGAGCTACTAGGAGCGTCGGGATCCATAGCTGGAATAGAACAGGCAAGGAGGAAGGTAAGTTCCTTTCTTTTTGAATTATGTCACAAATATTCCAATACTCATCGTAGAATTAATGCAACATGATGCATGTTTATTATATGTGCAAAAATAAAAAATCGGCAGAGTTCTGTCTGTAAAATGGGCATCCCATGCATAACCAAGCATGTTTTCAATTAATCCAAGCCACAACAGGTCAAAATTGCATTCATATGGGTAATTACAACATGTAAAAGGACCCTAATGCATGATTTTCTTTCAAAAAGAAACAACATGTCGACGTCGGGTTTTCTCGTCTCTTCTCCTTTTCCTATTTTAGCCTTTTGGTTTTGGTGATTTTTGGGGAAAAGGTCGGCATTAATGTCGACGGGTTTTGAAAGATCGTTTTTTATGATGAGCCAATTAACCAGAGTCGCCAGTTGGTATATTTGAAATGGATGTACCAACTCATCCGAGTTTTTTGTTTTTTTATAAATCGCTGGCTCATATGTGACTCCGAATTAATTAGTCTGCAAACCGAGATTCATAGAGTTCGGGGGCTTGCTTAAGCGAGGGGAAGGTGTTAGGCACCCCCCGACTTCCGTGAAATACGGTTACCGCAATCTTGATACGTTCCTATCCTTTTAATTCTTAAAATGTGTATGCATGCACGTGTGTGTGTGTGTGCCTATATGAATGTTGTGATGAGTTTGTATGAAAGAATCATTTGGATTTTGAGGGAAAGTCGTGCTTTGAGAGTGCTTTGGAATGTCCTTCGGCTTCTACGAGAAAGCTTTATTCTTTATTAGGAAGGTTTGATTTTAATTGTCAAAAGCTATGAGATTTTTCTTTAGGTGTTGTTTTGGCAAATCAAGAGTTTTTTAAACCTTCGTCAAAATAGGAATCGAGATCTATACGTTGCCTTGTGAATGTAAGGACGGCAATTTCTAGGATCTCTTTAACCCTATGCACAATGGTTTAACAAAATGTCACTTTATTTATAAAATCATTTTTTGCGTGATGTTTTGGAAAACGATTTTTCTTTGCCTTCTCGTTAAGTAGAAATCGCCATTCATTAGCACTTCCAATTTTAAGCCTCGTGGTGATAATACCCTACTTTGATTGATTTTATGAAAATCTTATCGTTTGGCTTTAAAATTAATTTGGTGTCACCAATCAAATCAAGCATAAACACGTGTCGGGGCTATTCATGGGCATGTAAGCCATCAAAATAACCCCGAACGCCCACAATCGCATATTTTACTACTACGGGGCCTTAAACCCGATTCTCGCCTTAGCGTCGTTTTAAGGCCCAACGATTACATGTTACAAAAAAACGAGTAACTTGAATTTATTACATACATCAAAACGTCCATCATCGGATTTGGACCATGGGGTCGCGTTCCTAGGCTCACACCCGAGGTTACTACATGCCCACGAAATGAATACTACGAAACTAACCAACACGAATTTGTCTAATACACCATGATATCCGAAAATGATAATCTAAATAAATTACATCCAATAAATCACTCTAAATAAGCTAGAAATTTCACCAATTGGATATCCTCGGGTTATTAGGAAGAATTTTGTTCCGATGGAACCCTCACTAATAATCCCTAATACATGATTGTTCAACAAGATACATGAAAATTACGTTTAATTCAACCCAATAATATGATATAAATTGCTAGAACAAAAAGTAAATTTCACCTTGCAATTGATCTCAAATGGATGTGAACTTGTGTATTTGAATAGGATAAGGAGTGTGTTTGATACAATCAAAATCAAAAGAATATAAATCCTCTCTTTTTTCCTCTCTTTTCTTCCTATTTGATTGCAAAATTTGCTACTTTTCTCTCTATTTCCGTGTTGCTGCTGCTGAGTTCTTCTTCTTCCAATTTTTCTTCAACTCCCTGTATGCTGCAACGAAACTGAGCTGAAATAGGCTGGCTGGCCGCCTGCCTTCCACTCGCCCGATTTCGAGTTTCGTGTTTCGAGTTCCGTGTTTTCAAAAGGCGCACTCATTGGCCGCAGATCAATCCACGGCTGGACGGTTTGACTTTCTCGATTTTTGTGCCATGCCTCGATTTTCGTGCCGTAACGTCGGTTTTCGCTGACAGGCTCGTATTCTGCAGTCCGGGAATTTCCGGGAGATGTGCCACCTCATTCGGGGATGCCCGTTTCGGATGGCCTTATCGTCACGTCGGCTTTGGTCGCCAATCATTGCGGTGGTGTTGGGCGTTCGCCCTTGTGCCCATTCCTTCGCTCCCGCAAGCTGGTTCAATTGACGATTTTGCCCTCCTGTCACGGTTAGTATAGAGAACGCAAAAATTGGGTGTCTACAGCTGCCCCTCTTTATCATGTTTATGCAATGTTTAAATGAAATGAACAGGATAAAGAATAGACACTCGATGCATGAATGATAGTGCACAAGGATGACAATACATACGTGATGCAACACATATGATTTGTGATGCAACGCAAGATGCGATGGATGCAAAACATTTAGAAAATGGTGTTGATGCGGATGATCGTCTTGTCGGGGCCGGTTATCGTCGCCGGTCACCCATCTCATAACCCCCGGTTATCGTCGCCAGTTGGTTATCTTGTCGGAGCCGGTTTTCGTCGCCGGACATCCATCTCGTAATCGCCGGTTATCGTCGCCGATCGATTGTCTCGTCGGGGCCGGGTATCGTCGCCGGTCACCCATCTCGTAACCCCCGGTTATCGTCGCCGGTTGGTTATCTTGTCGGAGCCGGTTTTCGTCGCCGGACATCCATCTCGTAATCGCCGGTTATCGTCGCCGGTTGATTGTGTTGTCGGGGCCGGGTATCGTCGCCGGTCACCCATCTCGTAACCCCCGGTTATCGTCGCCGGTTGGTTAGCTTGTCGGAGCCGGTTTTCGTCGCCGGACATCCATCTCGTAATCGCCGGTTATCGTCGCCGGTTGATTGTGTTGTCGGGGCCGGGTATCCTCGCCGGTCACCCATCTCGCAACACCCGGTTATCGTCGCCGGTTGGTCATCCTGTCGGAGCCGGTTTTCGTCGCCGGACATCCATCTCGTAATCGCCGGTTATCGTCGCCGGTCGATTGTCTTGTCGGGGCCGGGTATCGTCGCCGGTCACCCATCTCGCAACCCCCGGTTATCGTCGCCGGTTGGTCATCCTGTCGGAGCCGGTTTTCGTCGCCGGATATCCATCTCGTAATCGCCGGTTATCGTCGTCGGTCGATTGTCTTGTCGGGGCCGGGTATCGTCGCCGGTCACCCATCTCGCAACCCCCGGTTATCGTCGCCGGTTGGTCATCCTGTCGGAGCCGATTTTCGTCGCCGGACATCCATCTCGTAATCGCCGGTTATCGTCGCCGGTCGATTGTCTTGTCGGGGCAGGGTATCGTCGCCTGTCACCCATCTCGTAACCCCCGGTTATCGTCGCCGGTTGGTTATCCTGTCGGAGTCGGTTTTCGTCGCAGGACATCCATCTCGTAATCGCCGGTTATCGTCGCCGGTCGATTATCTTGTCGGGGCCGGGTATCGTCGCCGGTCACCCATCTCGTAATCCCCGGTTATCGTCGCCAGTTGGTTATCTTGTCGGAGCCGGTTTTCGTCGCTGGACATCCATCTTATAATCGCCGGTTATCGTCGCCGGTCGATTGTCTTGTCGGGGCCGGGTATCGTCGCCGGTCACCCATCTCGCAACCCCCGGTTATCGTCGCCGGTTGGTCATCCTGTCGGAGCCGGTTTTCGTCGCCGGACATCCATCTCGTAATCGCCGGTTATCGTCGCCGGTCGATTGTCTTGTCGGGGCCGGGTATCGTCGCCGGTCACCCATCTCGCAACCCCCGGTTATCGTCGCCGGTTGGTCATCCTGTCGGAGCCGGTTTTCGTCGCCGGATATCCATCTCGTAATCGCCGGTTATCGTCGTCGGTCGATTGTCTTGTCGGGGTCGGGTATCGTCGCCGGTCACCCATCTCGTAACCCCCGGTTATCGTCGCCGGTTGGTTATCCTGTCGGAGCCGGTTTTCGTCGCCGGACATCCATCTCGTAATCGCCGGTTATCGTTGCCGGTCGATTGTCTTGTCGGGGCCGGGTATCGTCGCCGGTCACCCATCTCGCAACCCCCGGTTATCGTCGCCGGTTGGTTATCCTGTCGGAGCCGGTTTTCGTCGCCGAACATCCATCTCGTAATTGCCGGTTATCGTCGCCGGTCGATTATCTTGTCGGGGCCGGGTATCGTCGCCGGTCACCCATCTCGTGTTGAGAAGTCGTGTTCAACACCCAATTTATCAAAATCTCGTATTGTATTACCACATTATGAATCAAAATGGGCTTAAGAGTCGACTGAGCAAGCATTGGACAAGGGGGGACCCACTGGGGCCAGCCGCAGATGGATCTGCGGCCAGCCGCAGATTGATCTGCGGCCAAGATCGGGCATAAGAGCGGTCAGCCGCTTCCCAGATCTGTCACTTTCATTCGTACCCCACGCGATTTTTCAGACCTTTGCACGCCTTTTGCTGAGTTTCCCAACCTTTCTGCAAAAACTGCTCCGGTAGGATCGATCTACGCACCACAGGTTGTTTGACCGTTCCCTTTTCAATTTCGTCAATGTTCTGCTATACATTTGGCTATTTGCATGGTTAGAGATAGAAATGTATGCTTTACAATGCTATGTTATGTATTATCATATATACATGCTATGTATCAACTGTGTGAGTCCTACTCTATGCTCATGATGCGGTCCCACATATCTGTTGTTCCTTTTTTGAAAGACTTCATGCATTATGGTCCTTTACATGTCGTAATTACACATATGAATGCAACTTTGATCTGCTTGAGGCTTGGATTGATGGAAAACATGTTTGGCTTATGCTTGGGATGTCCATTTTACAGACGAAACTCTGCCGCTTTTTTTTTTTATATGCATCATGTTGCATCAATTCTACAATAAATATTGGAATATGTGTGGCATAATTAAAAAGGGAACTTACCTTCCTCCTTGCCTGCTCTGTTCCAGCTATGGATCCCGACGCTCCCAGTAGCTCTTCTGCGTCTCGGACATCAGGTGTTCACCGCCGTAGGGCTGCACCTGCCCCTGTTCTTCCTCGGACCGGTCAGGCTCGCTGCTTGGCGGAGGCTGTCATCCGTCCCGATCATCCGGACGTTGAGGAGGCCGCTCCTCCGGAGGTTATGGCAGAGGTGCCATCCTCCAACACACCGGCTCCATCTCCTCATAGTGCCCCGTCTGGCGCATCTGTGCAGATACCCGATCTATTGGGTCGGGATCTCAGTCGTCACCCCTCAACATCTCTCGTGGCTAACGAGGTATACTCAGTTCTATTCTGATTTTATTCTCAATTTCTCCATTCCCCCTTTATTTGGACTGACCCATTGGTGATTGCCCCAGGTGCCCGAATTTACTCAGCCGAGGGGTAACTGGTTCAACATATATTCCCTCTATACAGCTCTGCACAGTGAGTACCGGGCGGTGGTGGACTCCTGGGGCTTTCGTCACTTCTTCACCATCATTCCCCGCCAGTGCCCCTGGGGTTACATGAGGGCCTTATCCGAGCGATGGTTCCACCAGACGCAGTCTCTTCATCTTCTTGACTGCGAGGTGGTGCTGACTCCCTAGGACTGGAGGTACATCACTGGTATAGAGTTTACCGGGTCCCGTGTCCCCTTGGACCTTGATATTACTCCAGCGGAGGTTCGAGCTTTGCTGGGTTTTGCCGCCGACGACCGGGTCTTTAAGGCCCGTAGCATTCGGTCCGGTGCTTTGGCTGTTGATGCTGTCGGGGGTCTGTATGCACTGCCTATCCCAGCGGATCAGGGCACTCGGGACATTCTGCTACGACGCTTGTTCCTGACCATTATGAGGGGTTGTTTCCTAGGGAACAACTCCTCCACCATTCATTTCAGCATCGTAGGAGCTGTCAGAGACGTGGACCGGATCAGTGACTATGATTGGGGGTCATTCACTTTTGCCTACTTCCTCCACGGTCTGCGTCTACGTTCGGAGGGCCAGACAGATGCTTGGCTCGGATTCTATCACTTCCTGCTGGTGAGGCTTCTTTTCCTCCCTTTTTACTGGACTTTCCTTCATTTATTTCTCTTTCCTGCATTCGTCGGTTACTCATGCTTTTCACTGTTTCTGTTTGCAGTGCTGGGCCTACGAGCGCCTTCCATGCCTGAGGCCCGTCACTACTCTTGGCCTGGACACTTATCCCCGGGGCCGGCGATGGCATCATAGCACCTTGGAGGAGGTCCCGGTATCTGGCAGCTTTGCCCACTGCCGTATCCAGCTGGAGCTGATCACGGCGGCTGATGTCGTCTGGGTTCCCTACCTCTCCGAGCATCTGGCTATGGGGTTTGATGATGGGCATCCTTCTGGCCCGGAGTTCGAGCTTTCCACCCGTCGCCTCACTTTGCAGAGTGTTGGAGGATGGGTGATGTACCTTGTGGAGCGCGCATTCAGATGCGTCACTGGAGAGATCCGCATCCCACATTCCCTTCCTTTCACTACCTCATGGCCGCTGGATTCTCAGCCCTCGGAGATCATGCTCGCCGGGGAGGACGGCCGGATGCTTTCTACGGGTCCCAGTACGAGTGATGCCTTCCGTACCTAGTGGGTGTCCCGTACTATCGGTCCTCAGACCCGGGCCACATTCTTCCTCGGGGATATGGTCCCCGGCTCAGTGATGATGACTGACTGGGCAGCCTGTGTTCGGAGCCCTACCCATGCTGAGCAGATCACCACCTTGACCCGGCAGGTAGACCAGTTGTCTCTATATCTTCGGGTGTTGGGCCGGACTCCAGAGGATGCTTATGCCTATGATCCTGACGGTGCGGGTTATGATGCGGGCCCGAGCTCATCTGATGCCACCGCGCAGCCATACATCCCCGACATGAACTTTGGGCCCTCGACCTCGGCGACCCCAGGGGATCAGTTTGAGGATCCCGCTTTCATAGATGAGATTGACTTTATTTAGATCAGGATAGGATAGGGCTTTTGTACCTGCACCTGTTTAGATTTATTTTCCATTTTATGCACTATGTACTGAACTCATTTATTTATTTATGCACAGTTTTTATCTTTTATCTCTATGAAATTCATTCGCTTTATTATTGTCTGTACGATGCATGCTTTTTATTTATGGATAGAAAATGACCCCTGTATAGTCTTTTTGATACTATTTTTTCACAGATGACGTCCTCAGATGTCGTGGTACGCTTAGATTCCATTCCTCCTACAGGGTTGTTCGGCAGCCTCCTCCGCTGGTTAGACAGTTTATTGCCGGCCGATAGGATTATCGCAGACGGCCTTTTGGGACATTCCTGGTCCTTATTATCCTTTCAGGTTCCAGAGGGCTTTGTGGAAGGTATTCTGAGCTATTGGGCCCCTGACCGTCAGGTGTTCAGATTAGGGACAGTAGAGCTGACCCCCACCCTCGAGGAGTATGCTCGTTTCACTGGCTTGCCTTTGGATGGTCCTTGTGCTAGGGTTACAGCTGGTTCCATGCGCCGTCAATTCTTGACTTTCACCGGTTTGCGGAGGACAGTTCTGCTATCGGTGGTCACATCAGACCATCTGGTTCCTCTTCATTTTTTGATTGACCGATTCGGCTCACCTGACAGTTTTTGCCATTTCTCTGGTGACTTTTCCATGTCTGAGGAGCGCTGGGGTGCCTTGAGAGTAGACGTTTTGATGGCCTGTGTCATCTCGGTTTTGTATCTGCCCGCCGGACCTGATCTGTTGGACATGCGAGTTGTCGCGACCGTGAGATCTCTTCAGGAGGATCACACCATCCTTCCTATGATATTAGCAGATACTTACATGTCAGCCTCATACATATCAGTCTTTCCGAGGCAGAGTATTTAGAGGGAGCTCGACTTTGTTGTACGTGTGGTTCATGAGTCATCTCAGTCCCATCGGCCATTTCCGTCGCCAAGGGTTTTGCTTTAGTCACGCCATAGCCACGCAGTTTTCGTTTCGTCCTGTGAGCTGTACTGATGTGGCCTCCTGGACAGCATTTTTGTCGGTCATCGAGGATCCCTTTCATCTACTGGTCTATTCGGGTTATTGCTCCTTTATGAGCTTCTTGACTCATGTGCCCGACCTGGACTTCATTCCCATTGCTGGCTTGAGGGGCGTGATGACTTATCATCCCCTGGCGGTGATGGGGCAGTTTGATCAGACACAGGATTTTCACCTCTTCACGGGCGCGGCCGACTACCGATTCCTCATATCATCCCAGACAGAGAGAGATCTACTGCGGGTATATGATCTTTGGCCTCGTAGGATCCTGGCCGAGTATAATGATAGTTGCCCCATCCAGACATTCGCTTATGTGCAGTGGTTGCGCGGAGATTCGGATGCGGTTGGTGTGAGTCAGACTGGGACTTTTGATGACTCTGGAGTGACTTTCCCAGACGATACCATATATCACTCGATCTCAGCCGACTCTCCCCCTAGTCAGGACACTGAACATAGCCGGATCCGACTGTCTTTGATTGCTATTGAATCTGAGAGGGATGCCGCCATTGCTGAGAGAGACGCTGCTATTCTAGCCAGAGATGTTGCCATAGCTGACAGAGATGCCATTGTATTTCAGGCCAGGACAGTCATAGACGCTCATTCTGAGACTGTCAGCCGAGCCACAGCTTTGTTGGATCGCATCGACATGATGGGACAGCAGATTGCAGGGGATGCTGATGCCTCAGATCTATCCACCACCTTATCCATCCTGCTTCAGTTAGTTGCAGATTTGTAGATTGTTTTATTTCCTGCATAGACTATGTTAATTTCATCGGTTATTGAAAAGGAAATCTTGTAACAAAAAGACTTATATATGTAAACATGTATTTAAATTTAGTCATTTTCCCTTTTTGTTGTATCGTTGCCCTTCATTGGATCATCATTTTATCCGGTTGATCATGATTTTGACATTTCGCTTTCTTTCTTTTCTCAAGTCTTGATGGAGATCTGACAGATATTGTCGTACCCCTGTCGATTTCATTGGATTGAGTCTTAGACTTTGGCTAACTGTTTGGTTTGATCAGGGTTATGTCAATTTGGTATGAAGCTGATTGGTCGGCTGGTTTCGGGAAAGTTTTTTTTTTTTTTTTTTTTTTTTTTGTGGGTGTAGGAAGGTTTGTTTGGTTGTGGGGAATTGATCTGGCTTAGGGACAGGATTATTTTTACTGGGATCGGACCGCGCCATGATGGCTGCCTACGTACCCCCACAAGTTGGGAGATCAGGTCCTACGTAGTTCGCTCCTCAAAGAAAAGGAGAACTGATGATTCAAGCGTAGAATCGCTTCACCGAGTCGGAGTTGAGGGGTTGTGGAAATACCTCACCATCCATCTCTTGCAATATGAGGGCTCCTCCGGATAGCACTTTCTTAATCACAAAAGGTCCCTCCCAGTTTGGGGCAAACTTCCCCTTGGCTTCGTCTTGACAAGGCATGACTCTCTTTAACACCAGATCATTCTCCTTGAATTTTCGAGGTCTTATCCTCTTGTCATATGATCGAGAAATCCTTTGTTGATATAACTGACCGTGCCAAACAGCAGCCGCCCTCCTTTCATCAATTAGGGCCAATTGGTCGTATCGACTTTGCATCCAATCCTCCTCGCTTATCTGAGCATCGATCAGTATTCTGAGGGACACCATCTCAACCTCAACTGGCAGAACGACCTCCATTCCATACACCAAAGCGTAAGGGGTTTCCCCTGTAGAAGTACGCGTTGATGTTCGGTATGCCAGCAGGGTGAGGGGTAGCAGATCTGGCCATCCCCGATGATTAGCAGACATTTTCGCCATGATCTTCTTGATGTTCTTATTTGCAGCCTCCACTGCCCCATTCATCTTGGGACGGTAAATGACAGAATTGAGATGATTGATCTTAAATTGGTCGCATAATCCTTTCATGAGGGCGTTGTTCAAATTCTTGGCATTGTCGGAGACCAAAACCTTAGGTTGCCTATATCGACAAATGACATTATTCCTGATGAAACCGACGATAACCTCCTGAGTGACTTTTGGGAAAGAGGCTGCCTCTACCCACTTGGTGAAGTAATCGATCATGACGAAAATGAATCGGTGTCCGTTGCTTGCTTTGGGCTCTATTGGCCCGATTACATCCATTCCCCACATTGAGAATGGCCAAGGGGAGGTCATACAGTGCAGTTCATTGGGAGGCGTATGGATCACATTACCGTGCGCTTGGCATTGATAACACCGTTTGACATGATCATCGCAGTCGGCCTTCAATGTTAACCAGTAATGCCCCATTCTCAAGATCTTTTTGGCCAGCATCGGTCCACTCATGTGTGGCCCGCACACTCCGCCATGTATTTCGTTCATAATCTTTTAGGCCTGTGTCTCATCTACGCATTGTAACAGTCCCAACCCAGCATCCCTCTTGTAGAGTGAATCCCCACTCAGGTAGAACTTCATTGCCATTCTTTGAATTCTCATTCATTCAGCTCGGTTTGCCTGGTTGGGAATGGATCTATCCCTTAGATATTCCCTTATGTCATGATACCAAGGCTGCTTTGGCAGAACCACCTCGCCTAATAATACTGCAACATGTTCCTCGTATGCCGGGGCATTCTGTACTGCTATCTCAATCTGTGGAGCATCTTTTCTTTTGATTATATGGATTAAGGAAGCCAGAGTTGCCAATGCATCGGCAAAATCATTCCGTCCACGGGGAATATGTCGGAAAGCGATATCTTCGAACTCCTGCATTAATTGGACAACACATCGGTGGTATGGGAGCAACCAGAGCTCTTTCGTGTTGTACACCCCGATCACCTGTCTGATTACCAGTTCTGAATCCCCAAACACCGCTAGTCTCTTCACTCCCATAACGCGGGCAAAACGGAGTCCCAAAATACATCCCTCGTACTCAGCTGTATTGTTCGAATTACTGAACTGCAATTTAGTGGCTACAGGGTATTGCTCTCCGGTGATAGAGACCAAGACCGCTCCGGCTCCTGCCCCTTCAGCATTCATGGCACCATCAAAATACAGCTTCCAGAATTGTCCCTCGTCATTGCATTTCGTGTCTGACACCCAAAATATATCTTCGCCCGGTAGAGGAGTTTCTAACGGCTCCATCCCTCCTGACGGGGTTTCTGCCAATTGATCTGCAATTCCCTGCCCTTTCATGGCCTTCTGGGTTACGTATACCATGTCGAACTGTTGTAAGATTAACTGCCATCTTGAAAGTCGACAGTTCAGCATGGGCCTTCAAAGATATATTTCAAGGGATCCATTCTCGATATCAGGTACGTAGTATGCCCATGGAGGTAATGCTGTAATCTCCCTACAGCCCAGGCCAGAGCACAACAGGTCTTCTCGATGGGAGTGTAATTCTGTTCACATTGGCTAAATCTCTTGCTGAGGTAATAGATGGCCTGCTCTTTACCTGCCTCATTCTTTTGTCCCAGCATGCATCCCATCGCGATGACATTGACCGATATGTACATAAACAGAGGGATCTCATCCCTTGGGGGTACCAGCACCGGTGCCTCAGTCAGTTGCTTTTTAATGGTCTGAAAAGCCCTCTGACATTGCTCATTCCATTCTTGGGAAGCACCCATCCTCAACAACTTGAAAATTAGCTCGCACGTAGTTGTCAAATGGGATATGAAACGGCTGATGAAGTTTATTCTTCCCAGGAATCCTCTTATCTCCTTCTCTGTGTGAGGTGCCGACATATCCACAATGGCCTTAATCTTTGCCGGATCCAACTCAATGCCTCGATCGCTAACCAGGAATCCCAAGAGCTTACCTGATTGTACTCCGAAAGCACACTTTGCTGGATTGAGCTTCAAGTTATACTTTCTGAGTCGATCAAATAGCTTTTTAAGATGGGTTATATGGTCAGATTCTATCCTTGACTTCACGATAATGTCATCCACGTAGACCTCTATCTCCTTATGCATCATATCGTGGAACAAGGCCATCATGGCCCTCTGATAGGTGGCCCCCGCATTTGTGAGACCGAAAGCCAACCGTCTATAGCAGAAAGTGCCCCAAGGGGTGATGAACGCGATCTTTTCCCGATCTTCTTCCGCCACCATTATCTGATGATATCCCACAAAGCAATCAACAAAAGAATACATCTCGTACTGGGCTGTGTTATCCACCAGGATGTGTATGAAAGGCACCGGGAAGTTATCTTTGAGACTGGCCTTATTTAGATCTCTATAATCTACACATACCCTCACCTTTCCTCCAGGCTTAGCCACTGGGACTACATTGGACAACCATTCTGGGTAAGTGGAGACCATAATGATTCCGGCCCTGAATTGTTTGATGATTTCCTCCTTCACTTTTAAGCTCCACTCAGGTTTCAACTTCCTTAGGTTCTGCTTGACAGGCCTGAAACCCTCCTTGATGGGCAACCGGTATACCACGATGTCGGTGGACAATCCGATCATATCCTCGTGCGACCAGGCAAAGACATCCTCATATTGGCTCAGCAACTCAGTCATTTCTGCTTTTTGACTGGGGGTAAGGTCCGTCCCCATCTTGAGTTCTTTTGGCTTGTCAGGGGCTCCAATATCTATAGTGATGGTTTGGTCCAAATTGGGTTTGGGTTTATCCTCGACCCATCCTTTGATCTCTTCAGGCGCGTCATCGTAATCTGTCTTGTCTTGCTCAATGCCCATCAAATCGAAATCCAGCTCAATGTCAAAATCATAATCATCATTCAAATTTGAAAGACCGTTTGTTAGGCAAGGATTACTCAATTTGGTACACCTGACATGAAACAAAATACTTGTCATATATAAGTTTTTCTCCACGATGATCACATTTTCAGCTAACTTGAAGAAACGACATAATTATGCAAAATATAAAACAACAACAAAAATGAACTTCTTCCTCATCCCATCCTCTGGGGTCAATCACCCTGAGGTCGGGTTTTACCCTTTTTTGGATATCACTGGTTTCATGGTCCAATTATCGACGGTCAGGTCAGATGAAATGTGCTGGATGAGAGGTGGCTTTACACCGGACACTTCCCCGATGATCACGGCCACATCGCCTGAGTCTCCCTTCATACCTTCCTTAGGAATAATCAACCCTGCCCAATCGATGATAGGCACACTTTGTTGGGCTCCTGGTGTGGCAACATTTGTCCCCTCTTCATTGCTTATTAATTGTCCGGGGATATAGCACTGAGTTTCGAACTCTTTCGCGACCTCCTGTAGGAAGCTTTCCCTTTTGGCTAAATCATCATTTGTGGGGGACAAATCTTCACCCCCTGCTCCAGTCACAGGCTCGCCAGTCCCCTGCTCATTGTTGACCGAGGTCACCGGACCGCCAGCCAGTCGAATCGGAGCCGAGCTTTGACGGTGTCCCCGTGCTACACCTCCGTGATATCCCAAACCTGTTTTACCCACTTGATGGGGTAGTTGAATGGGCTTGGTGATTCCTTGGCTACTCTTTCCTAACCCCTGCCCAGGTTGGAATTTCATTTTCATCATTTCTTTTGCCACGAAGGTAAGTTCTGGAGAGACCTTGGATTTCACAGCTGGGGCTCCCAAGCATCTGTAGTGGGGAGTGCTGATTTCCAACGCCTGAAAACTGGCAGGTGCCGCCGACTCGTCCACATTAATCACTGGCAGGCCATTCCTGGGAGGAGAAGGATCATCACATTCTGCCGAGATCGTCACCAGATTCCCATCAATGATTAGTTTGATTTGTTGGTGTAGCGTGGACGGAACTGCCCCGGCCATGTGTATCCACGACCTTCCCAGTAACAGGTTATAACTGGCGGTGATGTCTAGAACCTGGAAAGAGATATCAAAAGTACAGGGTCCTATTTCCACTGGTAATTCTATCTCTCCAATTGTATCCCTTCGGGAACCATCGAAAGCTCGCACCACCACATGACTGGCCCGTAGGCGCTTGGGATTGATGTTCATCTTCTACAATGTACTGAGGGAACAAATATTCAATGCCGATCCCCCATCAATCAATACCCCATTCATGATATAACCTGAGGAGATTACCGCAATATGTAGCGGTTTTCGATGCCCCCTTCCCTCCTTGGGGATGTCCTCGTCTGCAAAGGATATTACATCGCTCTCCATCAGATGGCCCACCAGCTGGCCGAAACCTTCCTCACTAATTCCTTTGGGCACGTATGCCTCCTCCAGGACTTTTGCCAGGGTTTTGCAGTGCTCATTGGATGATAACACCAAGTCCATGATTGATGACAGGGTCGACTCCTCATTTAAAATCTGGATCCCTCTCGCCTCCGGATGGTCCATCTTCTTCAAGAATTCCACGGCTCTCTCCTCGGATATCTCCTTATTTTTCTTCTTTTGGCTCTCCAGGACTCGCTCGGGAAGATACAAGGGATTCCCCTTTGTCGTCACAGAAGCACAACTGGCCGCTTCCTCTGACACCCCCCCATAATTCCATGGCACCGTCCTTAGACTGCTGATAAGGATTTGCGGTCTTGCTGCCAGAATGATGGGTTTCGGTGCCGCCAATTTGACAGGTCCCTCCGGGGTATTCCCACTTACACCCATCAACCGAATGGGCGCTCCCCGTGCATTCCCGTGATTACTTATCATGTTGATTATTTCATCCATTTTCTTCACATAATTCAGCCTTGACGGCCCCTCGACTTCACTGTCCTCTGCCATATTGACCCCACCTCCATCATGTCTAGGCAGGGGATTGACCTTAACGTTTGGGGAGTCTGGCTGTTCCACCACAATTTCCCCACTATCAATCAAATTCTGAATTATATGCTTCAATGTCCAACAATCCTGCGTATTATGACCTGGGGAACCCGAGTGGTAGGCACATCGCTTGCTTGGGTCAAACCTTCTTCCCTTTGGGTCACTCGGGGGTGCCAAATTGATTATCTTCTTTTGGGCCATCAATACCGCCAATACCCGTTCAAGAGGCTCCCCGAGCGGGGTGAATACCCGATTTTGCGAGGCCTCAAATCTCCTTCGCCCCTCTGCCCTTTGATCAGTGAAGTTAGGCTGCCGGGATGGCCCCACTCTCTGCCCCTGTACTGGAGGATTGCTCTCTGCCTTTCTAGAAGATCCCTGTATGACGAGGGAAACATCCTCTTCCTTCTTCTTTTGGACCCTACGGGAAGTGCTGCCATAGTTACCGCTTTGGATTTGTTCTGCAGCTGTTTCCAAAGCCGTGAGATCCCGAATTTTGCCGGATTTCAACCCTATATCCACCATTTCTCCGTGTTTTATCATTTCAGCGAAAGGCCTACCAATCCCTGAAATAACCCGCTCATAATACGGGGCATCCTGAATATCTACGAAAGTCATCACCATCTCTGACTCGCTCATCGGGGGATTCACCTGGGCGGCCATACCCCTCCATCGTTGTGCATAGTCCCTGAAGGATTCCCTGGGTTGCTTCTTAACTTTTGTCATTTGGTATCTATCCGGGGCCATTTGTGCCTGGAAGCTATACTATGTTAAGAAGGTGTGGGCCAACTCCTCCCAATTGTGAATCCGGGCACTGTCAAGACGGGCATACCAGATTCTTGCTTCTCCTGTCAAGCTCTTTTGGAAAAGCTGCATCCTTAGACCTTCGTCTTCTGCATAAGATCCCAACTCCCCAATGTAGATTTTCAGATGTGTATAAGGATCCCCTTTCCCATTGTATTTCTCAAACTCGGGGACCTTGAACTTTTCCGGATATCTGGCTGCGGGGAAGACACACAGATCTGCATAATTAACCCTACCCAGGGAGCCTATGCCTTTTAGAGATTGGATGGTCTCCTCCATCTGTTTCATCTTCCTGCGAAGGTCATCAGTATCTCCCTCCTCTGGAATCATGATTACTGTTTTGTTGAGGGCAGGAATGACCTTTGGGAGGACCGGCTCATCCTTAAGCTGATGTTGGTTATTTTTAAGCAGGACTGCATCATCCTTAGGAGGATTCTGATCACCCCCCGGTGGCGGTATATTATGCGGTCCCTAGTTTGATGAATCTTGTCTGACTAGGAACTGTTCTTTTAGCATTGTGGCCATTTCCATCATCTGTTTTTTAAAGTCATCAAACTCTTCCCGAGATATGGAACTATGATTGGGAAGATCAGCCATTTCAGAAGTAGAGACCTGGGCTTTCTTAGACTGCGAACGGGTTTGAGGAGCAATCCTAGAAAACAACGGTTCGAAGTTTAGTCCGGGGAAATGAAAGGATATGGATGCATGCAAAAGCTGTAACTTTTGTGCTTTGGGTTTTTTAATCTTTCCCTGTAAAACAAAAAGTTAGTAGTCCTTTGATGAGTGTGTTTTATACACACAATTTGGGTACTTTTGACCTTGATAATTTGGAATTCTTTGGGTACTTTATGTGGTTTTATTGTGTTTTTATCTTATTTTTAGATATTGTGATTTTATATTGCTTTTATATGTTTTGTATTATTTTTATGTGTTTTTACTTGGTTTTGTAGGAACTGGAGCAAGTGCTAGTTGATCACCAATGCTCGTGGATGCCTAGTTTGCCATTTTGAGCCTAACATGGACATAGCAGCTGCTTGCGGCTCAATTTGACCCATGATCCAATCCGTATCTCTCAAAACTCAAAGAACGAAAGTTGTAGATATTAATCTCAGCTTTCGGTAGCATCCAGAATCATCCAATTTGAAGTTCGTATGAAAGAGTTATGGCTGTTTTACCATCGGATTTGGCATGTATTTTACACAGCAGTTGCTTCGGGCTCAATTTGCGCTTTTCTTCGGACATTTTCTCGTCAAGCTCCAGTTATGAAAGTTGTAGATCTCTTTCTCAGCTTTCCATAGCCTATTTACACGCCTTAATCCGAGTTCGAACGAAGAAGTTATGGCCATTTTACTAACAGAGGTCAAAGCTGAGTCGGGATACAGGCCACCTGGCGCGGGCGCGCGGAAATGGGTGCGGGCGCACGGCGCCTGGCACCAGGCAGCCAGCGCGCGCGCGCGCGCGCCATGGGCGTGCCATGGGCGTGCGGCATGGCCAGGGGGCGGCGTGCGGGCGCACCAGGCGGCGTGCGGGCGCATCTGGGCGTGCTGAGTGCGATCTTTTGAGCTCCTAGTGCGATTCCAGCTCACTTTTTGACCCAAAATCTGATGTTTGGCTAGGGTTTTTCATGGAGGCACTATATAATATCTCATTGGGGCTTCATATTTCATAACTAGGGATTGGGAGGCTAGACTAAAACATCAAAATAGAGAGCAAAAGTGCTGCAATACAAGGAAAATTCAGCAAAAGCCAAAGAACCAAGAAGGAAAGGCTTGTCAAAGAGATATTTAGACCTTGGGAAGCTACACATACTTCATCAAGAAGAGCTTGGGGGCTGCAATTCAAGGAAATTTCCAGCAACAAGCTATGGAGCAAAAAGAGAAAAGAATGCCAAAGGAAGAGGAAAAGCTAGAGATTGTCATCAACCAAGCAAACAACATATGAATATCTTCTAAATGGGTTTTATCATCTCTTTCTTTCCTTTGAATTTGTAATTCTAATTTATGATGAACACCATGTGTTTGATGTTTTGCTTAGCTACCATGAACTAGACCTTAATTTCTAAGATTTCAATGGAACCCAACACATAGTTTGAATTGATTTCTATCTCTTTGTTATTAATTACTTATTTGTGAATTGTATGTCATAATTTATGCTTCATATATTAATTGCCTAGCTAGTAATCACCGTGGGAACCTATATGAACTTGACGAACGGATTATAGTGTTTAGACCTTGTTATGATATCATGCGAAAGTTAAAGATTGTTGTGGGTTATTAATTGAGATTTAGTGACATGTGTCTTGTTGATTATCCTCAATGATAGGTAATTTGATAGTATTTAGGATAGATATATACCTAGATACCGTGTGCAACCAATGGAGAATCTATTCTTAATGACTTCCTATGTGAAAGTTGGTAATTGAAAGGACGTTTAATGAGATTTAGTGACACGTGTCTTATTATTGTTCTTGAAATTAGTCTCTTAATAGTGTGTAGGATAGACATATACCTACATGCCGCATTAGGAAGATTCGAATTTGACCATCGACAGAGGCTTATAAGTAGCTTTGATTTCTCGGTTGACATTTCCATGTTGTTAATTAGTTCAAATGAGAGAGTTAGGTTATTCAAATGAAGTGTTGGGGGAAATTGCAATCTTAGACTTGTTAATATTAGATTTCATTATCTTTTACTTGATTATTATTATCTTATTCACTACCAACAACAAAAATATCAAATCATCAATTGTCTAAATAAAATCGAGACGATATATAGTTGGTACTTGGGATACACTAGAACAATTCCCTGTGGGTTCGACAACTCTCTTATCATTATATTACTTGTTGACCGCGTATACTTGCGCGTATTTTTCGGTTGCGAAATCGACCAACAGGTTTTTGGCGCCGTTGCCGGGGAATTGTTCTTCTAGTGTTTTCCAATATTAATGGCAATCGAATTGGTTTTAATTTAGACTTGTAAATAATTTGCTTATTATTTATTTTGTTTTGTTTTGATTTTGTTTTCAGTTAATGGATGAGCATAACTATCAATGGGATTATGAAGGGACGACGCAACCAAGTTCGTCAAAACTTCTTGAGCAATTGCAAGAACAACTTGCAACGCTTTCAAGGGCTGTTGACACTCTTAAAGGCCAGTCCACTCAAAATGCCTACAGTCAGAATCAAGCTGACTACTACCCAAACTACTATCAACTGGGTTGGCAACATCATCCAAGCTTTTCTTGGGACAACAGTCAAGATCAATGCTTTGATCCAAGTCTCTCATACCATTCAGAATTTTCATTCCAACCTCCACCATACCATGAGGATAAATCTAATGTGGAGGAGATTCTTCCCTTGTTCATTGAGAAACAAGAATTGTTACGAAGCGTCGAGAACCAAATGGCACAACTTCTCGAGGCAGTGCTTATTCACCCGCAAAGCACCTTACCTTGTATTACACAGATTAACCCTATAGAGGAAGGTGAAGACCAATGTTTGGTGAATTCGCATAGTTGTGACAAAGCGGAAAGAAGGAGGGAGGAGCTCATGGCTCATATCTCTCAAAATGAGGTTAGGTTGGCAAATATACAAGCTTCAGTGCAGAGCATCATGAACTATGTTGCCAATTCTTACATTATTCACCCACAAAGCACCTTATCTAGTGATACAGAGATCAACCCCATAGAGGAAGGTGAAGAGGAGTGCTTGGTGGATGATCAAGGAAATGGCGCGGTGTCGCACGAAGCTATTAGTGAAAATTTTGAGAGTGAGCATCCTGTTGTGGATGATGATTTTGAGGTTGATGAGACGAGGAGCATGAATGGGGATCATGAAAAGGAAATTGAAGACCAAGAAGTCACATTCGAGGTTTTCAAACCCATCGAACACCCATTGGTTCATGAAGAAGATCTTCATGTCGATCTTGACACAAGTGCAATAATTGATGATGCAGATGAGGAAAGCTTCTTCTTGCCATCGGTTGAAACGAAGTTTGAAGGTCACCAACTAGGCATGCATGCCATGCAAATCAAAGAAAGAACAACGAGGCGGCATGCAATGGTCAATTTTGCGATTGAGCCGGATTGATGGGAAATAAAGGAGTCGGGCTAACGACTTTAAACCAAGCGCTTCTTGGGAGGCAACCCAATTTTACTGCTTTGCTTTTATTTTTTTTGATTGCATTTTAGTGGTTTAATTGCATTTTAATTTCTTTAGTCATTTGCTTTCAGGTACGCTCCCAACTTAGAGGTATTGAAAGATGATATCAATGGCGCTTGACACGGTTTCAGGGAAGTCTTCTATTTTAATTTTTCCTATATCAAACATTGAGGACAATGTCAAGTTTAAGTTTGGGGGTAGTACTTCGTATTTGTGTGTTTTTAATTTAGTTTTTGTGTGATTTAAGTATGTTTTTCTTTTTATTTAATTTAGTTTTTGTGTGATTTAAGTATGTTTTTCTTTTTATTCAAAAAAAAAAATTCATTTATTTTTAGGATGTGTCCCTTGAGCATTGTTTTAATTTGATTTGAACCATAATCCATGGTCTATGATAATGGCTTGTTTGAAGAGAATCTAACTCATGAGACGTAGACAATTGTTGCTTAATCTTTGTGCTTATCATTCATTGGTTATTATTTTGCTTATGCGTCCTTTCACTTTTATGCACTTACCCATGAGTATTAAACTAGTTGTATGCTTAGTGAAGGCTTTTATAACCGAATGCTTGTGGGAAATATCTATAAACTCTATAACTCGTTTAAACATCACTCGAACCAAGGTGTCCAAATTTGTTATGTTTAAATTGATGGTCATGTGGTGAGTTGAGATGGAGCGTAAAACGCACTCACTCATGGACACATGCGTAGGAGAGATAGAGCGTAAAACGCACTCTCTTATAATTGTGATTAAAAAAAAAATTGTTTATTGCAAATTTTGCATGGGGTTGAGGTTGAGCGTAAAACGCATTCGCCCATATGAGCGTGCTTAAGGATTGAGATGGAGCATAAAATGCACTCACCTAGAGCCCTTGGTTCTCAAAATGTTTGGAATTGTGATTTGTACACCTTAGTATTGAGTGATGTGTTAAGCATGTTGTTTTAGGGTTTATTTTGATTATTTCATAAGGTAATGTGGTTGCATAAGTTCATCCGAGCTTGGTTGGTTTAGTGCTATTGGGTACTCACACACACACACGGAAGGGGCCTAAAGCAAGATATGACTAGCTAATTGATATTTTAGACTTGCAACGTTTTGGCTATTTTCTTGAGTTCCATGTGTTGATGCCTTTGAGACCATTGTCGGCTTATTAATTCATTGCTCAAGTTAGGTTGTATTAGAAGTGTGTCAATTGTGTAGTTTAGATTTGTTTTGCTTGAGGACAAGCAAAGATTTAAGTTTGGGGGTATTTGATGAGTGTGTTTTATACACACAATTTGGGTACTTTTGACCTTGATAATTTGGAATTCTTTGGGTACTTTATGTGGTTTTATTGTGTTTTTATCTTATTTTTAGATATTGTGATTTTATATTGCTTTTATATGTTTTGTATTATTTTTATGTGTTTTTACTTGGTTTTGTAGGAACTGGAGCAAGTGCTAGTTGATCACCAATGCTCGTGGATGCCTAGTTTGCCATTTTGAGCCTAACATGGACATAGCAGCTGCTTGCGGCTCAATTTGACCCATGATCCAATCCGTATCTCTCAAAACTCAAAGAACGAAAGTTGTAGATATTAATCTCAGCTTTCGGGAGCATCCAGAATCATCCAATTTGAAGTTCGTATGAGAGAGTTATGGCTGTTTTACCATCGGATTTGGCATGTATTTTACACAGCAGTTGCTTCGGGCTCCATTTGCGCTTTTCTTCGGACATTTTCTCGTCAAGCTCCAGTTATGAAAGTTGTAGAGCTCTTTCTCAGCTTTCCATAGCCTATTTACACGCCTTAATCCGAGTTCGGACGAAGAAGTTATGGCCATTTTACTAACAGAGGTCAAAGCTGAGTCGGGATACAGGCCACCTGGCGCGGGCGCGCGGAAATGGGTGCGGGCGCACGGCGCCTGGCACCAGGCAGCCAGCGCGCGCGCGCGCGCGCCGATGGGCGTGCCATGGGCCCGTGTCGTGCGGCATGGCCAGGGGGCGGCGTGCGGGCGCACCAGTCGGCTGTGGCGGGCGCATCTGGGCGTGCTGAGTGCGATCTTTTGAGCTCCTAGTTGCGATTCCAGCTCACTTTTTTGACCCAAAATCTGATGTTTGGCTAGGGTTTTCATGGAGGCACTATATAATATCTCATTGGGGCTTCATATTTCATAACTAGGGATTGGGAGGCTAGACTAAAACATCAAAATAGAGAGCAAAAGTGCTGCAATACAAGGAAAATTCAGCAAAAGCCAAAGAACCAAGAAGGAAAGGCTTGTCAAAGAGATATTTAGACCTTGGGAAGCTACACATACTTCATCAAGAAGAGCTTGGGGGCTGCAATTCAAGGAAATTTCCAGCAACAAGCTATGGAGCAAAAAGAGAAAAGAATGCCAAAGGAAGAGGAAAAGCTAGAGATTGTCATCAACCAAGCAAACAACATATGAATATCTTCTAAATGGGTTTTATCATCTCTTTCTTTCCTTTGAATTTGTAATTCTAATTTATGATGAACACCATGTGTTTGATGTTTTGCTTAGCTACCATGAACTAGACCTTAATTTCTAAGATTTCAATGGAACCCAACACATAGTTTGAATTGATTTCTATCTCTTTGTTATTAATTACTTATTTGTGAATTGTATGTCATAATTTATGCTTCATATATTAATTGCCTAACTAGTAATTACCGTGGGAAACCTATAATGAACTTGACGAACGGATTATAGTGTTTTAGAACTTGTTATGATATCATGCGAAAGTTAAAGATTGTTGTGGGTTATTAATTGAGATTTAGTGACATGTGTCTTGTTGATTATCCTCAATGATAGGTAATTTGATAGTATTTAGGATAGATATATACCTAGATACCGTGTGCAACCAATGGAGAATCTATTCTTAATGACTTCCTATGTGAAAGTTGGTAATTGAAAGGACGTTTAATGAGATTTAGTGACACGTGTCTTATTATTGTTCCTTGAAATTAGTCTCTTAATAGTGTGTAGGAATAGACCATATACCTACATGCCGCATTAGGAAGATTCGAATTTGACCATCGACAGAGGCTTATAAGTAGCTTTGATTTCTCGGTTGACATTTCCATGTTGTTAATTAGTTCAAATGAGAGAGTTAGGTTATTCAAATGAAGTGTTGGGGGAAATTGCAATCTTAGACTTGTTAATATTAGATTTCATTATCTTTTACTTGATTATTATTATCTTATTCACTACCAACAACAAAAATATCAAATCATCAATTGTCTAAATAAAATCGAGACGATATATAGTTGGTACTTGGGATACACTAGAACAATTCCCTGTGGGTTCGACAACTCTCTTATCATTATATTACTTGTTGACCGCGTATACTTGCGCGTATTTTTCGGTTGCGAAATCGACCAACATCCTTTAACACAATACGAATGCTAAACATGAATTTATGCTTCCCCAGCTGTTCCCTGCAAAACATGGAGGTCAGTACTGTTTGTCAACAAGGGAAGTATTTATGCATTTTGAATGGGATCATGACATTTATATGCGCAACTGTAAAAAAGGCATGAAGAGGACTTTTTCCTGCGTTGGGTTAATCTGAGGCTGACCTATCCTAGGGTTACTCTCACGGGCTTTTCGGCATGAAGGTCCCCAAATCTTCGCAATCTACTCGTTTGAGCCCTTTCGATTGGAGCGGATTTGGGTGGTGCGTTTCCTGAGCCATCTCCGGGGAGCAGCCCCTTCGAGTCCAGTAATAAGCAACCGACAGGTTCGCCTCAGGAGGAGGTACACTCTCAACATACATTCACATTCATCGTCCTCACCGTATGCAAATGATTGCTTTAAAGTAAAGCAATTCCATTCAATCATTTATTTATCGGACAAAACACACATTCACACAACAAAAAGAAAAAAATCAAAATATCGCCTGCACACACATTTTATGAATTTTTAAAGGATAGGATTGCATCAAGATTTGAACGCGGCTTAAGCCCTCTAATGGTCCCCAGCAGAGTCGCCAGCTGTCGACGCCGGGTTTTCTCGTCTCTTCTCCTTTTCCTATTTTAGCCTTTTGGTTTTGGTGATTTTTGGGGAAAAGGTCGGCATTAATGTCGACGAGTTTTGAAAGATCGTTTTTTATGATGAGCCAATTAACCAGAGTCGCCAGTTGGTATATTTGAAATGGATGTACCAACTCATCCGAGTTTTTTGTTTTTTTATAAATCGCTGGCTCATATGTGACTCCGAATTAATTGGTCTGCAAACCGAGATTCATAGAGTTCGGGGGCTTGCTTAAGCGAGGGGAAGGTGTTAGGCACCCCCCGACTTCCGTGAAATACGGTTACAGCAATCTTGATACGTTCTTATCCTTTTAATTCTTAAAATGTGTATGCATGCGCGTGTGTGTGTGTGTGTGTGCCTATATGAATGTTGTGATGAGTTTGTATGAAAGAATCGTTTGGATTTTGAGGGAAAGTTGTGCTTTGAGAGTGCTTTGGAATGTCCTTCGGCTTCTACGAGAAAGCTTTATTCTTTATTAGGAAGGTTTGATTTTAATTGTCAAAAGCTATGAGATTTTTCTTTAGGTGTTGTTTTGGCAAATCAAGAGTTTTTTAAACCTTCGTCAAAATAGGAATCGAGATCTATACGTTGCCTTGTGAATGTAAGGACGGCAATTTCTAGGATCTCTTTAACCCTATGCACAACGGTTTAACAAAACGTCACTTTATTTATAAAATCATTTTTTGCGTGATGTTTTGGAAAACGATTTTTCTTTGCCTTCTCGTTAAGTAGAAATCGCCATTCATTAGCACTTCCAATTTTAAGCCTCGTGGTGATAATACCCTACTTTGATTGATTTTATGAAAATCTTATCGTTTGGCTTTGAAATTAATTTGGTGTCACCAATCAAATCAAGCATAAACACGCGTCGGGGCTATTCATGGGCATGTAAGCCATCAAAATAACCCCGAACGCCCACAATCGCATATTTTACTACTACGGGGCCTTAAACCCGATTCTCGCCTTAGCGTTGTTTTAAGGCCCAACGATTACATGTTACAAAAAAACGAGCAACCTGAATCTATTACATACATCAAAACGTCCATCATCGGATTTGGACCACGGGGTCGCGTTCCTAGGCTCACACCCGAGGTTACTACATGCCCACGAAATGAATACTACGAAACTAACCAACACGAATTTGTCTAATACACCATGATATCCGAAAATGATAATCTAAATAAATTACATCCAATAAATCACTCTAAATAAGCTAGAAATTTCACCAATTGGATATCCTCGGGTTATTAGGAAGAATTTTGTTCCGATGGAACCCTCACTAATAATCCCTAATCCATGATTGTTCAACAAGATACATGAAAATTACGTTTAATTTAACCCAATAATATGATATAAATTGCTAGAACAAAAAGGAAATTTCACCTTGCAATTGATCTCAAATGGATTTGAACTTGTGTATTTGAATAGGATAAGGAGTGTGTTTGATACAATCAAAATCAAAAGAATATAAATCCTCTCTTTTTTCCTCTCTTTTCTTCCTATTTGATTGCAAAATTTGCTACTTTTCTCTCTATTTTCGTGTTGCTACTGCTGAGTTCTTCTTCTTCCAATTTTTCTTCAACTCCCTGTATGCTGCAACGAAACTGAGCTGAAATAGGCTGGCCAAAGCCAGCCGCAGATTCTGCGGCTGGCCGCAGATCAATCTGCGGCTGGCTGGCCGCCTGCCTTCCACTCGCCCGATTTCGAGTTCCGTGTTTCGAGTTCCGTGTTTTCAAAAGGCGCACTCATTGGCCGCAGATCAACCCGCGGCTGGACGGTTTGACTTTCTCGATTTTCGTGCCACGCTTCAATTTTCGTGTCGTAACGTCGGTTTTCGCTGACAGGCTCGTATTCTGCAGTCCGAGAATTTCCGGGAGATGTGCCACCTCATTCGGGGATGCCCGTTTCGGATGGCCTTATCGTCACGTCGGCTTTGGTCGCCAATCATTGCGGTGGTGTTAGGCGTTCGCCCTTGTGCCCATTCCTTCGCTCCCGCAAGCCGGTTCAATTGACGATTTTGCCCTCCTGTCACGGTTAGTATAGAGAACGCAAAAATTGGGTGTCTACATAACAGATATGTGTGACCGCATGATAAGCATAAAATAGGGCTCACATAGTTGATACATAGCATGTATATACAATAATACATAGCATAGCATTATAAAGCATACATTTTTATCTCTAAGCATGCAAATAGCCAAATGTATAGCAAAACATTGACGAAATTGAAAAACGATCGGTCAAAATGTTACCTATAACGCGTAGATCGATCTGATCGGAACGGTTTTTGCAAAAAGATTGGGAAAGTCGGCAAAAAGGACGTGCAAAGGTGTGAAAATCGCGTGGGGTACGAATGAAAGTGACAGATCTGGGAAGCGGCTGGCCGCTTAAGAGCCCGATCTTGGCCGCAGATCAATCTGCGGCTGGCTGCGGCTGGGCCCAGTTGCTCCCCCCTTGGTCCATTGCAAGCTTAATCGACTCTGAGGCCCGTTTGGACTCATAACGTGGTAATAAAATACAAGATTTTGATGAATTGGGGGTCGAACACGACTTCTCAATACGATCGAGCGACCGGAGACGAGACCCGGCACTCACAAGACAATCGACCGGAGACGATAACCGGCGATTACGAGATGGGTGACCGGCGACGAAACCCGGCCCCGACAAGACGATCGACCGGCGACGATAACCGGCGATTACGAGATGGGTGACCGGTGACGAAACCCGGCCCCGACAAGACGATCGACCGGCGACGATAACCGGCGATTACGATATGGGTGACCGGCGACGAAACCCGGCCCCGACAAGACGATCGACCGGCGACGATAACCGGCGATTACGAGATGGGTGACCGGCGACGAAACCCGGCCCCGACAAGACGATCGACCGGCTACGATAACCGGCGATTACGAGATGGGTGGCCCGCGACGAAACCCGGCCCCGACAAGACGATCGACCGGCGACGATAACCGGCGATTACGAGATGGGTGATCGGCGACGAAACCCGGCCCCGACAAGACGATCGACCGACGACGATAACCGGCGATTACGAGATGGGTGACTGGCGATGAAACCCGGCCCCGACAAGATGATCGACCGGCGACGATAACTGGCGATTACGAGATGGGTGACCGATGACGAAACCCGGTCCCGACGGGACGATCGACCTGCGACGATAACTGGCGATTACGAGATGGGTGACCGGCGACGAAACCCGGCCCCGACGAGACGATCGACCGGTGACGATAACCGGCGATTACGAGATGGGTGACCGGCGACAAAACCCGGCCCCGACGAGACGATCGACCGGCGACGAAACCCGGCGATTACGAGATGGGTGACCGGATACGAGACCCGACCCCGACGAGACGATCATCCGCATTGGTACCCTTTTATGAATATTTTGCATCCATTGCATCTTACGTTGCATCATAAGTCATATGTGTTGCATCACGTATGTATTGTCATCCTTGTGCACTGTCATTCATGCATCGAGTGTCTATTCTTTATCCTGTTCATTTCATTTAACATTTCATAAATATGATAAAGAGGGGAAGCTGTAGACACCCAAATTTTGCGTTCCCTATGCTAACCGTGACAGGAGGGCAAAATCGTCAATTGAACCGGCCTGCAGGAGCGAAAAATGGGCACAAGTGCGAACACTCGACGCCACCACAACGATTTGCAGTCAAAACCGACGTGACAACAAGGCCATCCGAAATGAGCATTCCCAAACAATATGTCACGTCTCACGGTAATTCTCGGACTGCAAAATAGAGGCCTTTTGGCGAAAACCGACAGCACGACGCGAGAATCGAGGTGCGGTGCGAAAACCAAGGAGAATTAAATAACTAAAGTGCATGGCGGGCTGAGTGCATGGCGGGCTAAGGCCAGCCGCAGATTGATCTGCGGCCAGCCGCAGATCAATCTACGGCTGGCCTTAGCCAGCCTACTTCAGCACTTCCTTCATTCATTCAGCGGAGAGACAGAAGGTTTTGAGCAGCAGATCAGGAGAAAAGAAAAAAAAACAGCAGCAGCAAGCTTAGGAATTGAGGAAGAAATAGCATAGATTTGTAACAAAATAGGAGAGGAAGGGAGAAAAAAAAGAGAGGAATAATATTCTTTTGATTTGATTGTATCACATACACTTCTTCTTCTATTCAAAATACACAAATTTACATCCACTTTGACCTCATTTGCAAGGTGAAAATCTCCTTATTTTTGCAATTTCTATCACATCATTTGATCAAATTAAATGTAGTTTTCATGTAATTTATGGTGAAACAATGAATTAGGGATTATTAGTGAGGGTTCCATCGGAACAAAATTCTTCCTAATAACCCGATGATATTTATTTATTGATTTTTTTGTTTGTTTTACGGCGCTATTGGGTGTGATTCCTTTAGACCGCTATTTTAGGATGTCTTGGTATTGTTAGATTATCCGTGTTGGTTATTTCTTGTAATATCCGGTTGTGGGTGTGTGGAAATTTGGTTGTGAGCCTAGGAAAGCGACCCCGTGGTCCAAATCCGATGATGGACCTCTTTTGATGTAGATAGTAGGAAGGATGTAGTTTTCATTGTACATATGTAATCGTCGGGCCTTAAAACGACGCCAAGGCGAGAATCGTGGTTAAGGCCCCGTCATAGTGAAAGTATGCGATTGTGGGCGTTTGGGGTTATTTTGATGGCTTACATGCCCATGAATAGCCCCAACGCATTTTAATGCTTGATTTGATTTATGACACGAAATTGATTTCAAAGTTAAACGATGAGATTTTCATAAAATCAATCAAATTAGGTTATTAGCATCACGAGGCGTAAAAATTGAAAGTGCAAATGAATGTTGATTCCTCTTTAACGAGAAGGGAAAGAAAAATCGTTTTCCAAAATATCACATAAAATGATTTTATAAATAAATGACGTTTTATTAAACCGTTGTGCATAGGGTTAAAGAGATCCTAGAGGTTGCCCATCATTTGAATTATGAAAGCAACGTATAGATCTCGATTCCTATTTTGACAAAGGTTTAGAAAATTCTTGTTTTGCCAAAACGACACCTAATGCAATATCACAATTTTGACAATTAAAATCAAACATTTTCTCACAAAGCTTTCTCGTATAAACCGAAGGACATTCTGAAGCATTCCCAAAAGAAAAACACGACTTTTCCAAAAAATCCAAATGATTTCCTCATGCAAACTCACCACCACATTCATAAAGGCACACACACACATACGCACACATATACATTTCATGAATTAAAGGATAGGAAAGTATCAAGATTGCGGTAACCGTGTTTCACGGAAGTCGGGGGTGCCTAACACCTTCCCATTCGCTTAAACAAGCCCCCGAACTCTATGAATCTCGGTTTGCAGACCAATTAATTCGGAGTCACATATGAGCCAGCGATTAAAAATAAAAAAAGACGAAAACTCGGATGAGTTGGTACATCCATTTCAAATATACCAATTGGCGACTCTAGTTAATTGGCTCATCATAAAAAACGATCTTTCAAAACCCTGTCGACATTAATGCCGACCTTTTCCACGAAATCATCTAACCAAAAGGCTAAAATTGGAAAAGGACGAAAAAACGGCGTCGACACTTGACAATTCCCTCCTCCTTTAAAATCCATGCCCTCATGGATATTAAGATTAGTAGCCTCTTTTCCAGTGTTTGTCCTTCTTAATAAGCTATCAGCTGCTGTGTTGTCTTTGCCCCTTTTATAGCTAATGTTGTAGTCATATCCAAGGAGCTTACTCAACCACCTTTGTTGCAAGCATGAGACTACCTTTTGTTCTAAGAAATATTTGAGGGACTGGTGATCAGTCCTTATCAAAAACTTCTTAAGTCCCAAATAGGAAGACCATCTCTTAATTGCTTCCACAACTGCCATGAGTTCCTTCTCATAAGTAGAGAACCCTTGTCCTTTTGGCCCAAGAGCCTTACTGAAATAAGCTAATGGCCTTCCTTTTTGCATTAGTATAGCTCCAATGCCTTCCCCAGAAGCATCTGTTTCAATTTCAAATTGTTTGTTGAAGTCTGGTAATGCCAAAACTGGTGCAGTGGTTAAAGCTCTCTTTAATTGATCAAATGCCTTCTCTGCTGCTTCATTCCATCCAAAGTTGTCTTTTTGCAGTAAAGTGGTTAAGGGTTTTGCCATGGTGCCATAGTTCTGGATAAATTTTCTATAATAGCCTGTCAATCCAAGGAATCCTCTTAAGCCCTTCAAAGTTGTAGGTCTTGGCCAGCTGAGAACACAATCTACTTTTGAAGAATCCATAGCTACTCCCTCTGCTGATATGACATGTCCTAGGTATTCCACTCTTTCCTTGGCAATTTCACACTTGCTAAATTTAGCATACAACTGATTCTCTTTCATGACTTTAAAAACTGCTCTCAAGTGGAGGTAGTGATCTTCCATGTTTTTAGAGTATACATGATGTCATCAAAAAACACTAGCACAAATTTCCTTAGAAAAGGTTGGAACACATGGTTCATCAAATTTTGAAAAGTAGCAGGCGCATTTGTCAACCCAAATGGTAAGACAATAAATTCAAAATGGCCTTGATGAGTTCTAAAGGCTGTTTTCTCTATGTCTTCAGGTGCCATTCTAACTTGGTGGTAACCAGCTATGAGGTCCAACTTAGTGTATACTTTGGCTCCACCCAATTCATCTAATAACTCATCTATCAAGGGTATAGGATATTTGTTCTTTATGGTCAAAGAGTTGAGATGCCTGTAGTCAACACAAAACCTCCATGATCCATCTTTTTTCTTTACTAGGAGTATAGGAGAAGCAAAAGGGCTCTTGCTAGGTCTGATGATTCCTGATTATAACATCTCCAGAACCAATCTCTCAATTTCATTTTTTTGTTCATAAGAACACTTATAGGGCCTGATGGAGAAAGGTTGAGCTCCTTGTTTGAGGTTGATATGGTGATCTAGGAACCTTTTAGGAGGCATTTTTTTGGCTCTTCAAAGATGGAGTTAAATTCTTGTAGCAGGTCCTTGATTTTGTCATCCTTAGATGATTCTGCTCCTTTCATTTGATAGCATTGTTGTTCAGTCATAACCTTAGGAACTTGACTTGCTCCTTGCTCCTCCATACTGATTGAATAGATTAGTACAGCAAAACCATGTTCTTGGCCTTTAAACTGCTTCGCTAAGGAGTCCACTGTAACCAATTTTAAGGAGGGGGTTCCCAGTTTTTGTTTCCCTTGCAGTTGCACTACCTTTCCCTGATACACAAATTCCATGGTTAAGTCTTTATAGTCGAAGGTGACTGGTCCCAACTGCTCCAACCATTGTACTCCCAGCACCATGTCGCAACCTCCTAGGGGTAGGATGTAGACTGACCCTTTATAGTTTACCTTATTCATGACCCAGGTGAATTCCTTACATTGTGATTTGCACATTAGTTGAGAGCCATTGGCATCTGTCACTGTCATGGGAGGGATATTTTCTAGCTTGCACCCCAGCCCTTGAGCAGTGTTTGGATCCATGAAATTATGGGTACTGCCCCCGTCAATTAGAATTGAGATTGGCTTCTTTCCCATATATCCTGTGACTACAAAAGTTCTAGGACTGGAATGCCCCTCTATAGCATTCAATGAGACTCCTATCTCTTCCCCAGTTTCTTCATTTCCTTGACAATCTATTGCTATGGAATTCGGTTCCTCATCAAATTTTGGAGAGGAGTCATAGTCTTCTTTACAGGGGTCCTCATTGACTATCATAAAGATTTTTGGCTTGGAGAGTTGATGTCCTTTGACAAATTTTTCATCACAATAGTAGCATAGGACTTTATTTCTCCTTTCATCTCTTTGTGCAGCAGTTATAGCCTTTGGTGTTGCATGTATTTGGTATTGGTTGTGTTTAGGGTAGGTCAAGAGAGCTGGTTTATGGTTATGAGTGGGGTCTTTTCTGAGATTTTCAGTGGTTGGTGAAGTTAGGTAGTTCTTGGGTTAAGAGTTTGATGGAGGGAAATTGTTTTTGGGGTTATAAGTGTAATGTTTAGGTATTGGGGTTTCATGTTATTTTGCTAACTTGAAGGCCAAAGATAGGGTGTCAGGCCTAAGCATTTTCACCATCTTTTTAGCTTCTCCATGCAGTCCTCCAATGAAATTATCCACAAAGTATTTTTCAGTGAGTTGTGGAATTTGACACAACATCAATCCCCTGCACCTTTCATACTCATCATAGTACTGATTCACAGTAGCAATTTGTGTAAGCAATTTAAATTGCTCAAACACGTTGTCCTGTCCTTCTTCGGTGAACCTAACAGTGAAGTGCCTTGAGAATTCTTCCCAGGAGATAGCTTCTTTACCACTGCAATAAGCCTTGTAACAGCTCTTAGGCACCCCGTGCAGATGCATGGCAGCAATAGGCACCATTCTCTGCTCCTTTACTTGGTAAATGTCAAAGTATTCCTCACAATCATGTACCCAGCTAGCAGCATCATCTCCCTCTTCAAAAGCTGGAAATGACAATTTCAAATGTCTCAAGTCAGGATCCCTTTCCTCATGTCTCCTCTTAGGTTCATATCTCCTCCTTAGGTTGGTCCTAGTGTCTGCAGTATCATAGTCACCATTACTATTATCATCCTCTTCTTCTTGTGCTCTCCTCATGTGATAGGGATCTCTATAGAGACCTTTTCCCTCTTTGTAAGCTCTTCTAGGTCCATCTCTATCTCCAAAGGGATTAGAGAAGTCATTCTCGTCATTGGAACCCCTAGACTAGAGCATTTTAGCATTTCTATCCATGAAGGAATCCATTTTAACATCAATGTTCTGCAATTTCTCATGAGTGTACTCTCTCAAACTTAGAAAGTCTTGTTGCAACATTTGATTGGAGTTTGAATGTGAAGGTCCAGCCATGTTGGTGAATTGTTTAGAGAAGAGAAATTGAAACTCAGGATTATTAAGTTTCAGAGTTCAATCAATGGATTAATTTAGTGTCAACACTAGACTAATTGGAGTAAATGAGCTCGAGTGTTAAATTTGGTGGTGAAAAGAACTACTCTGGAACAATTAGAGTGTTCGAAATTTCTAGAAATTTAAGTACACCTAGCCTAAGCTTAGATGCACCTATATAGAGTAAACAAGCTACTGAAGAAGTAATGACTCAAAATAAGTAACAATTATGGACAATATCAGTGTAATAGAGCCATTTTTTGTCACTGTTATAGCAGAAAATTGTGTAAACTGGAAAGAAAAAAAAATTTAAGAATAGGATAATAAACTACTCAAATCTGCTATAGCTTTGTTTAGGCACCTGATTAAGTAGAATTCATATCACTCTTTTCACCAACAATCAAATGGGTCTCTTAGAAAGGGAAAAATTCTAGTTCGATAAGTTTTCACCCACATAACTAGAATTTAACAAAAGATTCAACCATCTGATCAGTTTGTTGATTCGAATAGATGCAAAATGTACTTAATACAAAAGCCCAAACAATTATAGTTGCTAATAATCAGATCCAAGTGGTATAATTTCAGCTAATAAGATTTTTTGGTCGGTAAATGACGAACAATGAAATATGAGATTAAATTCCATCAAATGGTGTTTGTGTATGAGTTTAAGGACTGGGCTACTTAGAATAGATGTAAACGAGTAAAGAAAAAGTGATTTATACCATAAACAACATGAAAATGTTGTTGAATTCCTCAGTTGCAGGTTGAACCAGAAAACAGGGGCAAACAGAGCACAGTTTCTTCCTTGCTGCTGCTGTGTTTTAAGTACTTCAATACCAATTGTTTCTGCTGGGTAATGCATGCAGATGATTACCCAAAAGAACCCAGTAACAATTCCTCCAATTGAGGACTCCAACTAGTAACCCAGATAACCCAAAAATGGAGTTTGGAGTGAAGAAGAAGAGGGTTCCAGGCTGTCGAACAGCTCTGATACCAATTTGTTAGGAACTTGATGGGTTCCTAACAGTGGGAGGTAGACAATTAGAGTAGAAAGAGACTGAAACAGAGTTTGGGGGAGGAAGAAAGGGCAGAAATAGGGTAGAATGGAGGTGAGGAAGAGATAAGGGAGAAGAGTTCAAAGAGACTCTCTCAGATATTTCATATATTCGTTGATAAAGCTTGAAATGAAAATAGTTTACTACTTACATATTTATATTAAGGTTACTTGCAGAAAAATAAAGCTTAACCTACACCTACTTTACTTATCCTACACCACCTGCACATGGGCACATGGGCATGTGAGGTTGTTACTTGGAGAATATTCTAGATAATAAAAGCTAACAGAAAATAACTAGGGTTATGCTTGACAGGATGCTCCTCCGTCTTTCAGTGAAGCTTCTCCACCATTTTTGTAGCTACCAAATTCTCACAACTTCCGCCATCAATGATAACATCACACACCTTGCCATGAGAATGCAGCTAGTGTGAAAAATGTTATTTTGAAGCCAATTATCTTCCTCTAAATGGAATGCATTCAAGCTACAATGAATGTCTAGAGATTCACCTTGGTCTCCGTAAGTGATATCGTCTTCGTCCCCTTCATTAGAAAGTGATTCTTTATCAACTTCCTCGTTGGCCTCCCACTCAACTAGTGAGACGATTTTGTGATTAGGACACTCGGAAATAATATGCCCAAATCCATGACATTTGAAACATTGACGAGAATTTGAGTTGAATAACGTTGGTCGAGTTGAACTCGTCTTTCCGTCTTGCTTCCAAAGGGCTTTTGAGCTACTAGCCTTTGATGTTGGTGAAGACTTGGATGTTGAAACACTCCTCCGGTTAGAAACGTCGTCACGACTCCAAAATCGATTCTTACTTCCGCCTTTGAGTTGTCGCTCCACTTTTATTGCTAGCTTAAAAACATTATTGTAAGTCCAATAAGGCTGTAATTCGATAACATTGCTAATTTCCTGCTTAAGCCCACCAAGGTAGCGAGCAACAGTTTGTTCTTCCGGTTCAGATAAGTCACACCGCATCATAAGATGATCAAATTCAGCAGTATATTCTTCCACGGACAGCTCACCTTGCTTAAAATTATGGAATTTAAGAAAGGCGTCTTGCATGTAATGATTCGACAAGAATTTCTTCTTAAGTTCCTTCATCTTTTGCTAAGTGATGATTCTTTGTTTTCCTTCACATGCACGCTGCTTTTTGAGATGCTCCCACCAAATTGAGGCGTGCTTTTTCAGTTTAATGGCAACAAGCTTTACCTTACGATCATTAATCACATTTTTATAATCGAAAATACGTTCCACGGTATTTAGCCAATCAATGAAATCATCCCCATGCATTCTTCCTTCAAATTTTGGAATTTCAACCTTGATGTTATCATCACGTTGATAATTTTGATATCTTTGAGGCCGATGGGATAGAGGATCCTCTTCATCCAATGCTTGGGCATGAGCATGATGAAAGGGGTTAACATCCTCTTCTCCACTCGATAAGTCATCCTCCGACTCATGACGCAAATCATCATGTTCCGAAGGTTTGAAGTGTTGTATACGCTCCTGGAACTGCTGCACTTGTCTTCTTAAATCATCTATTTCAATGTCACAAAGGTCTCGTTCGCGTACCGGTGTTTCTTCAATAGTAGGATCGTGACGACGATGACAACGATTGCCCATAAAAACTCGGCTCCGATACCAAACTGACACCGAGTGATGAAAAAAAGAGAAGGAAACACAAGAGAACACTCAGGATAAAACACTAACATTCAATGAAAATCCACAAAAGAAAGAGAGTCAAAGCAAACAAGAACACTTGATTTGTATAAAAATCTCAAAATAACTCAATTTGATTTAGACTTCATAAGCCTAGCTTTTATATAGTTGTCATGGAATATCCCTCCAGCCCTAGGTACATGAATTATAATAAATAAACTACTTAAAAATATTAATTTAGGGAGGAAGACTTTGAGACACAAAAGACCAAATGCAATGAAAAACCAAATACAATGAAAAGCATAATTATGCATTGGTGTCAATGTTTATGTGAACATAATAACCCCAATTCATTATTAGGCATCAATACCCATTTGATTTTCTTTCATTTCTCCTGTTCTTTGTTTTAGTATTGTGGGTTTGTCTTTATTTTGGTTTGAATTTGGTTGTTGTTTGTTCATTCACTTCATTGTTTTCTTGTTGTTCTGTGGGGATTTTTCTTACAAACAATTTTCAAATTTAGTTCGGTTACAATGTTGGAGCAAAGGTAGAATCTTTTTGTGTGATAACTTAGTTTATTTTGGATTATCCTGGTAAAAAAATTTCAAAGATTTAGGTTTGCATTTGGTTATCTAGCTTATGGGTAATCCATAAAAAGAAAGAAATAACCAGAAATTGAGACAAATGAGCAAGAAAATTTGTGGCATTGATGTAGGGTGTATGCGCTTGTGCTTACTTGAATGCTTTACTATGTAGCTAGTAGTTGTGGCTGTCATAGGTTTTGGGGCGTGGATGAGCACTACTCATCACGATAGCTGTTGGAAGTCTCTCACTCTCCCTTTTATGGGCCTTGGGGCAGTAATCTTCATAATATAAGCTTCCTATTTCCCTGTCCTCAATCTTGGCTTTTAATCCCTTTAGGTCCAGTTCTCCTTAGCCTTCTATCTTGCAGTATATGATCATGCTGTTTTTAGTTTTGGTGGCGATTCTGGTCTTCACAGTCTTAGCGTAAGTGTTTCTCTTCTAAAATTTGTTAGTACTGATGATTCACATTCTGTAGTAATTCTCGTTTCTGTTGGTTTTTATTATTTATGATTTTAATGATGACAATATGATGGATTAATTTGATAGTATTTGGGCTAATCCAGTAATATGTTTATTGAATATTGTATGGTTAATATGTTAGCCCAACGTTGATATTAGCCCAGTTGATATATTCTATAGTTCATGAAATATTCCTAGTATATCATTATTGTTGTTGGGTTATATTTATATTTTGTCAAATCAGATTCTAAATTGGAAAGGAGTATGTTTAGGTGAGAGAGTTATTTGCATTAGAGTATATTAAGGTAACTTGAATATGTTTAGAGTATGGACTCTAACCATCTTATCTTGGAATATCTCTTGCTCCTTAATTTTAGCTTGTTTTCTAATCATATCTTTGATTTGTTGGTTGAGATATATATTAGCTATAACAGATTGCTGTTGTTACCATCCTTTGTTGAGCCATTTATGCAAATCTATTTGGACTAGTCGTTGTTCATTATTCTATATATTCATCCTGCTCGGCAAAAGAAGAATCACGACATTGGAAGCTTATATCAGTCCTTATACAGAGATATTCTCAAAGCTTTCAAGTTTTATTTCCAGCAATATATTATATTGTCTTTAATTCCTAGTGGCTGGAAAATTAAGAAATCTATTGTAATACATTCTACTTTATTCTAAGTGTAAGCCTAGGTTGGCTTGGTCTATCTAATAATAGATAGGGTTTGTTCAAAGAGAGCTTTCAAGGTTGCAGAGGTGCAAAGATCTCAGTGGTGAGAAAGGTTGCAGAGGTGCAAGGGGGTAGTGGTGTCTAACTCATAGCAAAGCTTCTTTGAACAGGGAGTATTTGTATTTTATTTGATCAAAATTATTAATAAAAGGAGTCTCCAATACCAATTGGTATTGGACATGGATGTAGGCCATTAGACTAGAGGTTAAGGGCCGAACCACGTAAAAATCTTGATGTCTATGGTTTGCTAATTTGTGTGGTTTGAGCATTTGATTTACTTTCTGCACTTTTATTTAATATGCATATTTAGTTTCAGTTCGAGCTTGAAAATATACTAAAATCGACAGGGGTTACCTGTCCGATTATAACAGACGAATAACATATACTAAAACAGACAGGGGTTACCTGTCCGATTATAGTCTGCAGCAGTAAACTTTAAAAATTGTCCACGGTTATTACTTGTGGGTTTGTTCATCTATTCAGCCCCCCCCCTCTAGGTGTGCTTATTTACAGAATTACATTTGGTATCAGAGCTTGGCTCTACTAATATTGATCTTTGCAGGTCGTAGGGAAAGATCCTATGGCACACTTTAATTTTCAAGAAGGTCAATCTACAAGTCGACCACCTCTGTTGCTCGGAAGCGAGAACTTCAACTTTTGGAAGTTCAGAATGATGATTTATCTCAAACGAGACCCATGAGAGTGGTGGGTTATTGAAAATAGGCCTGTCATTCCGAGACATGATGATGGAAAACCAAAGACTCTCATGGAAATGGATTCAAATGAATCGTACATGGTATCCTATGACTCCAAAGCCATGAACACGCTGCTGAGTGGAATGGTTCAAGCTGAAATCGACAAAGTCTCTGCATGTAATACGGCAAAGGAAATTTGGGACACAATTATCATGAGCCATGAGGGAACTACTAAAGTGAAGGAAGTCAAGTTAAGTATGTTGATGCAAGATTATGAGTTATTCAAATTGGAAAGAGATGAAACAATTCAAGAAGCTCAAGCTAGATTCCTCACTCTGATGAATTCACTAAGTATGCTCGGCCGAAAAATTGATCAAAGGGAAATAAATAGAAAGCTACTTAGAGTCATGCCCAAACGGTTCGCACCAAAGGTTACTACACTCCAAGACTCACCAACAATTAACACTATGGAGACTCTCACCCTCTTTGGTGAACTTGAAGAGTTTGAAAATCAACTCAAGAGATATGATGATGAAGATGAGGCACCAATAAAAAGGACGTTGGCACTACAAGCCGAGAGCAACAATGAAAGTGATCACGAAGACTTTGATGAAGAAATTGAAATGCTCTCAAGAAAACTCGAGAGACTACTTCAAAGAAAGAAACAAAAGAAGAATCAAAAATGTAGCTCAACTAAGTCCAAAACATAATAAGAAGAAATGGGTCAACTCTGTTTCATGGGACTAGAAGATGATGACCAACTTGAGGTAACAAATTTTCATGAAGCTTCTGAAATATCTACATCTGATTATCTTGCTTTACAAAATGAAAATCAACAGCTCAAAAAGAAAACTGCTTTATTTTAAGAATTGCGTAAATGAGCTAATTAATGAAGTTGAGTCACTTATTGAAGAAAGAAAAGAAAATGAAATTCTTAAAAATGAAAATGATATTTTAAGAGAACATTTGAAAATGAGAGATGCATGCATAGATGCTTTTAATGATGGAAAAATTATAAGCATGCAAAATGATAATAATGAAGAAATAAAATCATTGAAAAAAGACCTTGCAAAATTTGTTCAAGGTGAAGAGAATTTGAATATAATGTTGGGTGCTCAAAGGTCTAGTCTTGATAAGCAAGGAATTGGATATAATCATGTTGGTTTTAAATCTAATAATAATATTAGAATGATTAATAGGAAACCAAGGCATAAACCACTTTATTGCTCACCGTTTGTTACTTGTAAAAATTATGGTTTTAAAGGTTATTTTGATTACAATTGTAATAAAATTAGAATAAAACAAATTTGGGTAAAGAAATGTGATTTATATGTTACTAACCTAAAAGGACCCAAGAAGATTTGGGTACCAAAAAGATAGAGAATATTTGTTTGTTTTTGTAGGTGTCTCAAGGCTAAAAAGGAAACGGAGAGATAATTTAGATGAGACTGTTATATGGGTAATTTGTTAATCTGTTTTTGGTATTTGGTGGAGGTTTATGAACTGATTTATTAACTACTATTATGGCTACTGTTATGATGTGAAATTAATTAGTATTTGGATTTGATATCCACTTGAAATTGCAATTTTATATTACTTATGGTACTCTGATATGCAAATGATTTTTGTTTGGTTTAATCATATTTGCATTACATTCATGATGGGTAATCTACTGTTTATGTTAGTTGTTTACATGATCAAAATTTTATTTTAACCATGATCTGTCAAAGGAAGAGAATGAGGTTTCTGCAGGAAAAGCATTCTGATTCGTGGAACTCAAATAGTTAAATCCGGACAGCCTAAGCTGTCTGCATCAGAAGGAAAGACAGATGAAATGAGACAGCCTGACCCGTCCGTTTTAGAAGAAAAATCAGACGAATTTTCAGAGGCAGAAACTGACGTTCCAGAACATGAACCAAAAGATCTAATGATCAATAACAGCCAGATAAATAAAAAATGTCATCCTCCAAACCTAAGCATTAACGACCTCAATATTGGGATGACCACAAGAAGAACTTTCGAAGAGAGTTATACAAAATCCAAAGCTACACTAAGGAGCACTTCTTTCACGCTTTCTACTGGTAAAAAGAAAATTTTCTGATATATAGGTATCAAATCACAAAGGTATGATCGTATTACTTACATGTTATATGTGATATTGTTATAAGTTTGCTCTAGTTTTCTTCTTTCTTTATCTTTGTGCTAATTTGTTTTTGATGACGAAGGGAGAGAGATTACTAAATTCATTGATAATTGATATGCATGTCATAGTTAACTTCTTCTTATTAGTTAACTTGTGCTTAACGATTAACATGCATGGTTTCATTTATCCTTTTTGATGATGTCAAATGGGGAGAGATTTTGGGATGATATGATTTTAATTTTGATAACTATTTGGATATTTGATAACTGTTTTGGGAATTGATAAACATTGGAATCTGTCCTGGTTGGTTAAACAGTAATTGGAGATATGATATTTATTATGAAGTTATGTTTTGGATATTACTTGTTTAACATGACATATTTGATATACATGATATGTTGGAAGATAGTGTTTAAATGATATGCATAAATTAAGGGGGAGCCATATATTTAGGGGGAGTATGTGGAGTATGTTGGTCATAAGTTTAATATATTGTCATCATCAAAAAGGGGGAGAATGTTAGTTTTTATTATTTATGATTTTAATGATGACAATATGATGGATTAATTTGATAGTATTTGGGCTACTCCAGTAATAGGTTTATTGAATATTGTATGGTTAGTATGTTAGCCCAACGTTGATATTAGCCCAGTTGATATATTCTATAGTTCATGAAATATTCCTAGTATATCATTATTGTTGTTGGGTTATATTTTTAGTATATTTTGTCAAATCAGATTCTAAATTGGAAAGGAGTATATTTAGGTGAGAGAGTTATTTGAATTAGAGTATATTAAGGTAACTGGAATATGTTTAGAGTATGGACTCCAACCATCTTATCTTGGAATATCTCTTGCTCCTTAATTTTAGCTTGTTTTCTAATCATATCTTTGATTTGCTGGTTAAGATATATATTAGCTATAACAGATTGTTGTTGTTACCATCCTTTGTTGAGCCATTCATGCAAATCTGTTTGGACTAGCCGTTGCTCATTATTCTATATATTCATCCTGTTTGGCAAAAGAAGAATCATGACACTGGAAGCTTATATCAGTCCTTATACAGAGATATTCTCAAAGCTTTCAAGTTTTATTTCCAGCAATTTATTGTATTGTCTTTAATTCCTAGTGGCTGGAAAATTAAGAAATCTATTGTAATACATTCTACTTTATTCTGAGTGTAAGCCTAGGTTGGCTTGGTCTATCTAGTAATAGATAGGATTTGTTCAAAGAGAGTTTTCAAGGTTGCGGAGGTGCAAAGGTCTCAGTGGTGAGAAAGGTTGCAGAGGTGCAAGGGGGCAGTGGTGTCCAACTCATAGCAAAACTTCTTTGAACAGGGAGTATTTGTATTTTATTTGATCAAAATTATTAATAAAAGGAGTCTCCAATACCAATTGGTATTGGACGTGGATGTAGGCCATTAGACTAGAGGTTAAGGGCCGAACCACGTAAAAATCTTGATGTCTATGGTTTGCTAATTTGTGTGGTTTGAGCATTTGATTTACTTTCTGCACTTCTATTTAATATGCATATTTAGTTTCAGTTCGAGCTTCAAGATATACTAAAACCGACAGGGGTTACTTGTCCGATTATAACAGACGAAGAACATATACTAAAACGGACAGGGGTTACCTGTCCGATTATAGTCTGCAGCAGTAAACTTTAAAAATTGTCCACTGTTATTACTTGTGGGTTTGTTCACCTATTCACCCCCCTCCAGGTGTGCTTATTTACAGAATTGCAGTTTCTGTATGGCATTGAAAGTAATTAAGATATATCTTTGAATTTTGTATCACTTTGAGTTATTATTTTTCTGGTCATATGAAAGCAAAATTGCGCCTTTAAGTGTAATTGAATTGTAGCTTTACTTTAAACTGATGTTTTGCATGCCTATTCTCTTACTAGTCTGTGTCCTTCCTTTCCCTTTTGGTTGAGTGATTGGGCTATGCAGACAGAATTTCCTTCATAATTTAGTAACCAACTATCTATCTTCATATTATGTGGTGTAGTGTGCTGTGTGACTTTAAAAATGATAGTAGATGAGTAATGGCAAATTTATTGTTGGATGACTTGTGATATATTGAGGAACTGAAATTATAAATCTAAATATTTCCAACTGTAGCAATATCGATCTATTTTTTCCTATAGAAATGATGCTTAACCTTTTCCTTTTTGTGCTGCAGGGAATCCTACAAATAATCATGTTGACATTATTAACAAGAACCAAACTTCTCTAAAGCTTCCTTAGCTAACTACCACCCCTGGTCTAGCGTGTGGCATTCTAGTATGTAGAGCAATGCAAAAACAACTGCAGTACTAACAACAAGGGCCTTAATTATATTTTGGTGTGTTTAATCTGTCTAGTAGTATATAGTCAAAGAAATACTCCATGTAGCAGTAGACAGAAGAATGCTGGTGTTTTTATTAACAACATTTTTGCTATGGTTTTTATTTGTGTTGACTTTCTACAACAATTTTCCTTAGCAATATAATGTGAATGTTTTTGCCACGCTTAAAATTTTGTTACAATTTAGCTGAAGAACCAGTTATACTAGCATTGTCCATCTCTAATTGATTGATTAGGTTCAATGTATAAAGCAATATCTTTTGTTTCAATTTGAGAAATCACTAGATTCACATGCTTTATTTATTCCCCTTGTGCAGGTTTTAGTAGTACATGTAAAAAGGACAAATTTAAGAAAGGACTTAACAATAATTATTTTTTTATATTTTTTTATAATGGATACTAGTTGTGCTTTATTTTATATAAATATATTTAATTATGTTGATTTTTTAATTTTGAAAACAATACGAAAACAATAATTATCCAAACATCAGTTTTCAAATTTTAACACAAATACAATATGAATTCAATAAGCTAACCAAACAATAGAATTGTTATGTTTTAGTATTGAATTCAATGGTTTCAATTCTATAGAGTTACAACTCCAATCCAAGCACACCCCTAGTAAAATATGATGCCAAATTACCAATCCATCAACCTCTCTTTGGCTGCCCACGGCCTCAAAATGTTAAGATTGACACGAGAAATTGCAATTCATTTCTACCCTTTTGTTATCAGCTCAGAAGTTGTATTCGCGATTTGATTAGGTAGGGCTAAATAAAATGCCCCACGTCCATTCTCCTGTTATGAAAGGCCTTACTCCTTAGTCCGTAACTACTATAACCACTGAAAACAAAAATAATTGTTCACTGCAAACAACAAACATACAGAGGGAACCTCGATTAGGCAACACCATGTTGAAAATGATAAATCACAAGCAACAAGGAACAACACACATGAAAAACAACAAACAAGAAAATACTTCAACTTGTTCTTCATCTCTATACTAGTATTAATCATGCTTCCTGCTGCGCTGCTCCAGCTTGATTAAGTTAAGAATTCTGGAGAAATTTGTCGGTGATTAATTTCCCCATCATTTTGGCCGCTAACGGCAGGCCATCACACCTCTTCACAATCTCTTCCTTTAGATCATCTAATTTCTTAGGGAGTGTTGCCCCATCTTTCTTCACAGAATCTTGGAATATCTTCCAGCAAGTCTCGTCGTCCTTAAAGGGCATTAGGCAACGCAAATTTTGCTCCTCCCCAACCATGTTTTTCACAACTTCCTTCGTCCTGCTCGTGACAATTACAGTTCCACCACAACCCTTTGGCAATCCATAAGCAAATTTCTCCCTACTCGAATTCTCGTCCTCATTACTCGAATCCATCATCTTGAACCATTCATCATTACTCCAAGCATCATCAAGAACAATCAAATACCTCTTACCGGTTAATTGTAAGCGAAGAGCGAATATTAGCCCTCGAAGCCCCTTCCATTCATCCGTTTTGTTGATGATTTCTTTATCGAGTCCAAGACACAGTAACATTCTTTTGACAATCTTTTCTCGAGTGCATATATTGTCATCCTTTTGTTTTGACATACATACCCAAATTCTGGGGAGGAAATACTCCTTCACTATAGGCCTAATGAAAATGCACTGGCAAAATGTTGTTTTTCCAATTCCAGCCATTCCGTAAATCCCAAACGCCTTGAACGGATCATTTTTGTCTCGGCGCAGGACAAGCAGCCTTTCCATGGACAACACCTTGTCTTCAATCCCATGTACTTCTTTCTCATCAATGTATCGAGAACTACATTGATGCAGAGGCTCTTCAGGAATGGTTGGGAAGGTCCTTGGTTCAGTACCACTTTCACCGACATTGGATTCGGATTTGGGATCTGAATTGGTTGTAGTACTTCCTCCTTCACCCCTTTTGGAGTCCGGTTTGGGCTTCTTCAAACCAAGGTCCTGCTTGATCTTATTCAAGCTTTGACTAAGATTAGTAAGAGAAGTGACAGATTCACAAGAGAATGAAAAAGGCTTATTCGTTATCATTTGCCACTCCGTCAATATATTATTGATGTAGTAGAGCTGTTCCCTGAGAAAGTTTTCCAGTTCAGCAGCAGCAGTGGTCGACTTGTCTGCAGCAGCAGCACGTTTTGCTTCCAGTAATTTCTTCAAATCCGTAAACTGCTGGGAAAGTTTTGGTTTCAAGAATAATTTGGCAGCTAGATGAAACTCGGACTGCGATGCTTCATCTATGGCATTCTCGAGTTTTTTCAGTATGTACTCGTCGATCTCGTCACCCATCGGATCTTTTAACTCTCTGTTTCTAACACAAGATGGAAGGTTGATTAATTTGAAGGCCAAGTGTTGTTGGAAACTGCAAGGACAATGGCTCATCACCACATGTTACACAACTTTGAAAGGAATTGGCCTGGATGGATGGAATACTAATAAATAAACGGAGACTTGAGAGAAGGTTAAAGAATAAAAAAAAAAATAAAGCTCGACTTTAACTTTTTCTCTTTGAACATTTCTTTATTAAAAGTGCTAAATATCTAGAAAAAAATTTTGGTTAGATATATCTGGACAAAAGTTGTCTACCACGGGTAACATTGTTATTTGTAATTGGTGTAACATTACTTTCCTTCAAATTCATTATTGGACTTTTTTTTATTTTTTTTGGATGACCGTAGTTGCCAAAAAGCAGGAATAATAATTTTGAGAATTATTATTGGCTTTATTCACGTATAGGCCTAATTTACTATTTATCTGAGAAGAGTAATAAAATTATAAGATTCTAGTGTAAAAGTATAGATTTCCCAATTTCAATGCATGTCTGGTAGGCATGTATCTCCATATTTAAAGCAAAAGTAGTTCGGAAAAAAGGGACTTGGCTCCCCCTCCAATTTCATCCAATCATTTGATGAGTATTTCATCAAAATTTCGATAATTGGAAATTCTTTTCAACTATTAACGGTACAAATATTTTTAATAATTTTAATTTTTGTTAGGATTGTGATACAAACCTTAACATGTTTGTCTCATCTTGAAAAACTAGTTACCTAAGAGGAAAAACTAATGCCTATATCAACTTATACCAAGTTGCATTTGCAACCGATATAGGACTGTTGTTTCCCAGAGGCTTTTAGAGATCTAGAGGGGGAGAGGAGTTGAATAGATCTTCTTTTTAAAATTTAACTTATTAAGAATATTACCAAATAATTAGTTAATCAGAATTGATTAAGTACAACGGAATATATTTTTAGAAAACCCCTTAAAGATTAAAGAAATCTCAGTTCTAAATTTAGTTTATTTGATTTTAAGTCACACAAACAATATAAATAATATGACAGAAAGTAAGTGCAGAAAGTAAATGACATGGGCGGGATTTTAAATGATTTGAAGACTGAATAACTCCTAGTCCACTCTTCTACTACAACGGGTAGGAAATCCACTAAGGATATAGATCACTCAGATCTTTACAACTTGAACCACCAAGGTTCCTTCGAGTCATTTAGTCTCGGAATGGTCACTCAGACCAAGACGATCTCTATTGTTTAATTGTTGATGAGAGGTGTTGCTAAGTTGGCAATATGATCTTATCCTCAGGTACTTAGCAGCTTGAACTAGTTGTTCAAAATCGTAGAGCTTAGGCCTTTTGATCAAAGTTCGTTCTTTTTGAATTTAGATCGTTGTTGCCTTTTATAATCTGCCGAAAAATTTTTCGTTGCTAAGTTTCTGTTGGTGCATTTAATGTTCATATATTCTGGGATCCTTGATGTTGATATTTTAAGTTTATGTGTCAGCTTCTTTTTGACATGCCTGTCACATCAGCCTACAACCTCACCTACCACCTGTGAGTTGTCGCTTTCAGCAAACTAGCTGCTAGACACATCTTCTGATCTTCGATTTCAACCAAGAATGTTTGGTTAATGTTAGTAACACTCCCATGTCAGTCATGTTGTCAGTCTTGACTTACTCTACGAAGATAATGGAACGTAGAGTTTGCTCTACGTCCTGCTCTTCTACGAGAATTGCTTTACGATGGGAATAGCACTCTATGAATTAACTTCATGATCAGCTCTATGAAAATTTACTTTACGATTCTGGAGCTGACTTTGCGATCTTGTCTCGATTGAACGATCCTTGAGTTGCTTTACAACGGCTTCATGGAAAACTCTATGTTTAGTCTTCGCTCAACGAACTTTACTTGATTATTCGAAGTAAGCTTTACGACAAACGCGAATACTCTGCGATCGCGCATCTGATGCTTTACGAAAACAAGTTAACTCTGTGATCCATCTTGACATTACAAATTTGTAGAGTAACTTTACGATCAATGAAATCCTATCAACTATGCATCAGATCAACTTAATAAAATCAACATAACAATTTTGATCTTTCTAATCTAAGTCCTTATACATCAAATTATCATTAAAGACTTTATAAAACTTACTGGTACAAATATACATTAATCACATTCATCATCAAATTAAATATGCAAACTTTAACAATCTCCCCCTATTTGATGATGACAAAACCAGTAGTTTCATAACATTCATCAATTCTATAATGCAGTTGCTTAAAAAAATAGATATGACTTAAAATACAGTAAGATATTGTATTGCTAGAACAAAATAATGAATTTATTGATGTATAATGATTGTACAACACATGAATTATTTTTCAAAGAAATTTACAATTTACAAAATTAACACTACTACCTCTTTCTACTTTCTCGATCTTTTCTCCTTTTAGAGCCACTTCCTTTCTGACTATACTATTTGATCACTTTTGACTTTGTCTTCAAGCTCTTTTCTTCTGATTTTTTTAGCAGAGTCTCTTAGGCCAAGATTAGGCATGATTATTCTCTCTTTTCCTACGACATGAGTTCCTTAAAGATTTCTATTAAGATACGCAGGATCACCTAAGGAAACTCGAATGCCAGTAAAGGAAACTCTACTCGATGATTCTTACCGTGAAAAGGAGTGGCCATGCTCCAGAGGAATAGCTGATTGAAGAGGAGGAGGGGATCTAAATATCGGAGGGTTATGGATATTTGTCCTTGATTTCTCTTTCTTTTCTCCCCCTGAGATTGTTATTTCTCTCACTGTCTCTCCCCCTACCTAGACATCTCCCCCTTTTGTTATTATGGCTCCCTGAAAGGTGCCTGGCAGTATCAACTAGTTCTTGAATTTGGGAAGAAGATATAGCAATGTCAACTCGAAGTTCTTGCTGACGAACAACTGATTGATCACCTTGCTGATAAACAAGAGCCAATGCACTGTCAGTGCACTCCATCATCTGATACTTGAATTCAGATAAGGAAGAGCTGAGCTCAAATACTTTGTCAGAAAGTAGGTTGAAGGAATTGTCAGTCTGTTTTTGTAGAGCCAAGACTACCTTCTTGTGATCATCAACCTTCTTAAGAAAAACTTGATCGCGCGGATTCAGGCTATTAGCCATATCCTTGAACATGTTTTTCATTTGCTTTCCAAACTTTTTTCCCATTTTGCCAAGGAGTTGGCTTACAGCTTTGGTGATCTTGTTCATCTTTTCATGGATTTTTAATAAGGATTCCTCGATTTTTTGGTCAAGATCTGTTGTCATCTGAGCAGTAAGGTCTGATATCTGATCTATGGTGGGAATCATGAGTAATCGATCCATTACTTGTGACATTTGAGCCTCAGAGCCTGTTTGATCACTTCGAGACAGGTTTTGAAAAGCGAGAGGAAGATTAAAGTATTCATTTTGAGAGAATGAAGGAATATGTGAAGGAATAGATGGGTTGGATTTCTGTTTTATTGAGTGAATAGGAGATGAGGGATGTACAGTTATATCTTTAGAGGGTAAAAGAATGAAAGATTTTGTTTTATCTATGTCAACCGAAGGGTTTTAAGACTCTTCGATTGGTGAAGACCATGGGGATGAAGAATTAGAATGAACAGGAGAGGTTTGAGGTGTCACTAGTATAGACGATATTTGAATGAGAGAGGGAGAATCTATATGAATCTATATAGGAGTATGTATAGGAGAGTTAGTATATTATGCGTTGATCGTAGGGTTTTAGGACTCTACGATTGGGGAATTTATTGGTTTATCATCATTCGTAGAGTGTGGGGGCTCTACGAACAAAGAGTTACGAATATTTGATGAAATTGTGAGCCCTTGGGTATTTTTTATTCCTTTTTATGTATTTTATTTATTGTGTAGGAATTGGAAAAAGAGAATAAAGCTCTAAAAATGGAAGTGAAAGAGTTTATTATTGGTCAGAATGAGGCTAAGCGGCCGAAGCTAGGTAGTTAGTGCACTGGCATACAGTGAAGTTGGCTTGGTGTGTGGCAGTCATGAGTGAGTAACATGTTAGCATACCGTTGGCACGACAAAGCAAGTGCAGGTGTGCGAATTGAGCAAGCAGGGCGCGCGGACAAGGGCCAACACAGAAAGACAGTGCTGCTACGCTGAGGTGTGGTGTCGTGGTGCTGGGCTGGGTAGTGGGTTGACTGGCTTGTGCAGTGTTGTTTCACTAGGATTGTGATGCTTGGTGTGTTAAGTCTAAATTGGATTAGATGTCTAGGAGCTAAATGAGGGCCTATATATATACATGTTAGCTGATAATCAAGGTACATCATATACAACATCGAAGGATATGATTGAGAATTAGATTTCCAAGGAGCGAGAAGGAGACACATAAAGGAGAGCAAGATTTTGAGGCTGAGCGTGGAGATCGAGAGCTGCTTCACAGATTCTTATCTCTATATTTTTCCTTTAATTCTTAAGTACTTTAAGATATTATTTATTTTGATAATGTTTTCCTGTTATGTTATGAACTAATTCTTAATTAAGATTGCAATAGAACCCAATGAGTATTTTAAATTGATTTACTCTCGTTTTGATTGTTGTTGATCATATATGAGTCGTTTATCATATTTTATGGTTCATATATAATTGCTTGATCAACAATTATTGCGATATCCTATATGAAATTAGGAGATGGATTATAGGGTTAAATCTGAATATGATAACATGTGTCTAGATTATTCTTCTTATGATTGAATAACGTGATTTGTGTATAAGATCAGAATATACCAATATGTCGTGTGTAACCAGTGTGAGAATCTAAACCTAACGAATCTGTTCTAAATTAATTCACATAGGAATATAGTGATTTAATTAGAAGAGATATTTTTATCTGTCCATCGAAAGAGGCTTATAAATATTGCAGAATTCTCGGTTAAAACTTAATGAATCTGTTCTAAATTAATTCACATACGAATATAGTGATTTAATTAGAAGAGATATTTTTATCTGTCCATCGAACGAGGCTTATAAATATTGCAGAATTCTCGGTTAACGTTATGTTATGATTGATTAATTGAAAAGAGAGTAAAGAGATTTAGATGAGACATTGGGGGAAATTGTAATCTTAGTTTTTTAATTTTATATTAATCCTTTCTTAGTAATTTATTGTTTTATTTTAATTAACTTAATTTCATAATCTTAATCTATTGGTTTAAATAAAATTGAATTCATATAAAGTTAGTACTTGGTTAACTATTAGCAATATTTTTCATGGGATCGGCACTCTACTTACTACTATATTACTTGTTGATCGTGTATACTTGCACATAATTGTTAATATTATTGTTCCATTTTCTTCCTATTATGCCCTGGCTCTTCTGCTGGAGATCTAAGCTGTATCACTTGGACCTTCAAGAACTTTCCGAGTGTAAAAGTGTTGTCTTAGAACTTCCCTAGAATTCTAAAGTTTGCCAGAAGAACCATCACAGATGGAAGCTCTTAAGCTCTATCAGGCATCTTCAACAAGAATATTGTTATCAACTCCTCTCTCCTGAACAAAAACAAGAAACTCTCACGTTATGAAGTGTTCATAGAGCCTAATACTACGAACATAGAGCGTACTTCAAACCAAGATACATAAACTTCTTCTTACTTAGGGGGTGTTTGTTTAGAGCTGAATGGAGCTGAATGGCTGAATGGCTGAACGGTTGAATCGGTCAGTGCGTTTGTTTTGGTGCTGAATCGGTCAGATGATTGAGCTGAATGGCTAAGTCAGATATTTTTAGCTGAATGGCTGAATGAGCAGCTGAATGAGTAAAAAAAATTAAAAAAATATATTAACTATTATATTAAGTAATATTAAATAAATTTACAACAATTTTGAATTTTTTCAAAGAGGTAAAATAATAAAATTTTGTCATTCAGATATTTCAGATATGTCAATTATTAAACAACTTTTTTCATTCAGATTCAGATTCAGCTCATTCAGATTCAGATTCATTCAGTTTTTATCAAACACCCCCTTTAAAATATTCTACCATCACGATCGTAGAGTGACAAAACCCTACGAACGTTACCCAAAATGACCAACCCCACACACTTTCCCAAACTTTCTCACATGTATATAATATTCAATCCTCACCAGCAACCACCCCTAAACATACATATACTAGATTTCCATCTCTCATTTCTCTAAAACATCTACCAACTCCATCTCCATAAAATTCTTCAATTGTAGAGTCACCTATGTGACGCCCCCAAATTCGTGTGCTCTCTACATCGAATCTTATGCTCACTATCACACGTCATTTATAAAATCTACCAATAATTTTATTGGTTTAACTATTCTATTACAAACATTACATCAAATTCTTTACTCATCCTTGGATTGCAACATGGTCTCTACCGCTTGCTCTAATACCAATCTGTGACTCACATCCATTTCTACGGATAACACCTCACTTGATACCTATTAGTTTGTCACCCCAAATCCTTGTATTTGCTACATCGGATCTGGTGCTCACTTATCCAACACTAAATCTTTCTACGTATAGATATTATAGACTTACAATACTGACAACCAGATCGTTTCTAGAAAAAAGGGTCTTCCGTTAAAACGACGCTAAATTAAATAACTTTTTTTCTCGTCAGAACTTTTGAGACATTGTCAATAATGCTAACTGGCTAATAATATAATATAATCAGTATTCATAGAACTTACCATATGTTATGAGTTCAGGAACTTGCCAAAATAATATGAGTTTAGGAACTCGCCATAGTAATATGAGTTCAAAAACAAATTAGGAACTTACCATACGACTATGGGTTCAAAAACTTATTATACTACTATGAGTCACAAACTTACGATAATAGTATGAGTTCAAGAACCCGCATATAACCTTAACATCCAATAAAAACTATCTCTATAACGATTGCAAATATTGTTTAGCCTAGTAATTAGGTCTAAGAATATTCATCTAATAAAATGAGTTTTTATGGATATTATTCTGTGTTATGTGACCTAGATTATGTGTATGTAAGTGAATATATGTGTTGTTGTTCGTAATATGAAAATAATTTTTTTTTGAGAAAAGACGTTAAAATACTATTCATGCAAAAAACGCTTTACGTAATCTCTAATAAAAAGTATGAAAGAAAAAGTCAATATTTTGACTAATTGGATAAGTTAGGAAAACTAACTAGAATCAAGCTAGTTTGTCAAGCCTTAGGGCTTTGTTAATTGGGAGCCCAAGGGAAGTAAGTGTAGAGGCCTAAACATGATTTAATTGAGGCCCAAGTGTTGAGGGATGGAGGCTCAAATAGTGGCCCAAGCCAAGTCCAAAACAAAGACCAAACCAAAAGGATCAAAGCTTGGTCAAGATAAATGAAGATGAAATGAGGTGAAATAAAAGCCAAAAAGGAGGGGGGAAGGGGGGAGGAACCGGTTGGGCAAGTGTGGGGACAAGGGAGAGGCTAAACTTACCATTTATGGTAAGTTTTGCTCTCTTGCAAGTTGCCTAATTAATGCCCCAACCATCCCATTAAGTCTCTTAGCCAAAAAGTCTGTATTCTCATCATTTTGTCCACCCTTAGTTAGCTTAATTTAGGATGGTTAAATTAACTAAGGGAGTGGGTTAGCAAGAGTTAAGAAGTTGAGGGGATTGGTTATCTAAGACCAAAGTTGGATGACCAACTTGTAAGCTAAGGTAGGAGTTATTTTATATATACTCCCCCTTCATCATCTATTCCAAGCTTGTTTCATTTCATCTAAATTCACTAAGTAAGAAAATAGCAAGAGAGAGTTAGAGAAAGAGAGAGAGAGAGAGAGAGAGAGAGAGGATGGGTTTGAAGGAGCAAGAAGGAAGAAGAGGATCTAGCAAGCTTAACCAAGTTATCTAGCAAGAACAAGAAGAGAACCCAAAAAGATAACCTTTAAAACCTAACTATCATTTATCTTTTTTGAAATTTAGATAGGCACACTTAGATGGAGGGGGGATGAATAAGTGTGGAACAAGTGATATCTAATTTTTATTTTTAAAGTTCTGTTATGAATGCAGTCTACTGTATTTGAAAATTCAGCTTGTTATATTTCGGTTTTACAAATTTTGCGAGAAAACTATTTAGTATTCACAGTTATAAAATTATTCTGCTTATACCTATTATGATTTGACTTCTAAATAAATATTTTACTGATTGAATCTGTGATTAATAATTTAGAATTTAAGCATGCAATGAACAAATAAGATAAGATCAATCAATCATAAGAACACCAAGAATTTTTACGTGTTTCGGCCCCTAACCTCTACTTTAGTGGCCTAATCCACATCTAATACTAACTAGTATTGGAGACTCACTTTATTAATTAATTTATCTCAGTTACACAACAAGTTTACAAATTATCCGAACACTTTTGTTCACCTTGTGTACTTTTGCACACCTTGAGTACTTATACTCTCTTGAGTACTTTTGTTCCCTTTGTGCACCTATACACTCCAAACACTTATGCTTACTTTAAACTTGTTTATAGCACAACACTAACCCAACAAGGATTAGAACCCAATAGACTAAATACCCTAGTCTATTAAAACAAATCTGAAAAGATGAATACAATAGAAATTATGATCAATGCAATAAATATATAGCAATTCAAAGCTTAACTAGAATGTAATGATCAAATTAATATTTAAAGATATCACCAGTTTAGTGCGATGAAGGAGGCTAAAATTTCCAGAAGGATTTGTATAGAACTGTAGCCTTGATAATACTTCTCAATTAAAAATGCTTGAACTACCTTTTAGGTATGTTATGTGAAGGAGAAAGGATAACTTGATTTTTAGTGTTCTGCTTTTTCGTATATTATCAAGACCTAGTCCTCTCCTTTCATACTGTATTAGATTATATCTGTTGGAGGCCAAAGAAATATTATTACTATCCCGTTAGAATCCTTAATTATGGGATTAATAAGGCAAGATTCCGTTGGAGGAATATATAGATAACAATCAACTTATTTGTGAAAATCCCACATGCATTAATCAAATGTTCCTTCTCATTATTTACAGCAAAGCATTATTGCTGTTAGAGCACATCATGGAAATTACTATAATGTTAACAGACTTCATGAATATTTCAAACAAATTTTCAGCCATGATATATGTTTTCATAATTCTTGTTCCCTAAATAGATTAGTTCAATCAATTCATTAATTATGGGAAGATTAATTCCATAATAAATGTTTCCTCAATTGATTCTATTTTAACTCAATCAGTAAGTAAACATGGGAAGTTTTAATACTATATTTTCATTTCCATAATGCTCTCCCACGATAACTATTTCCTTAGTTGATTAAATGGATATTCAATAGGCTTAATCAATGTAGAAAACATATATATATATATATATATATATATATATATATATGGAGAATGATCCACAAAAAACGTTAACCTTAAGCACTGTTTCAGCTAACTGTGATCCAGCCGTCCAATTTAAAACATCAATAATAGTAGTATATACGGATGAATTGTGTGTTGTCATATCCAAATTAAAGTTTGTGATGATTACCAACATTAAAAGCCAACAATAAACAATAAACAGGTCGCTACTCCGAGTAGTGGCCAAGCAAATTCCCTTTAATTTATTTTTTTTGTTCTGTCCTGGCCGTCTGGCCGTTAGAGGGAGTAGCGGTCAGTCAAAACGTTGTCGCTTTGACTAACCTTTGACTAACCGCTACTCCCTCTATCGGTCAGGATAAAATTTAATTATTTTAATATCTGGCCGCTACTCCCTCTAGCGGCCGCGCCCTCATCCAACCCTTGGATTTCATATTGGACGGTTGAATCACAGTTAGCTGAAACAGTGCTCAAGGCTAACATTTTCTGTGAATCATTCCCCGATATATATATATATATATATATATATATATACACTACCTCGAAAACTATTTTAATAATCATAATATTTCCTTGTTAATAATGAAAGCATGATTATTATGCAATGCAATCCTAGAGCTTTGAATCAAAATATATTTAAAGCATATGACCTTACATGATGTCCTAGTGACGCACAACATGTTTCCAAATTCAAAATGCTTCTTCAATGTCACTTTGTTGCAATGTAGCTGAACCAATGCAGTCTGTTGTATAAGTATTTTTTCATATTACTATATGAACCCTGAAGATACAAAGCCATTAGGATTAGTTCATAATTCAAGTCATCATTAAAACCAAGGGATGAGGTTTATCAAACCAACATTCTCTCCCTTTTGATGATGACAACACAGTAATAAAACTCCCCCTTAATCCATGCATTTAAAAAAAAAATTATCACCAAACAAAACAGCTCCCCCTTAATTCATGCTTCTTCTGGCATACTATATTATTTAACTCAGTATATCTCAAGTTTTCCTGTACCTATAACAACGTATTTTCTCCCCTTTTGTCATCATGCAAAAAGATAATATCCAAGTAAAACATTAAGCCCCAATTTTGCATATAGAAGACCACATAATAATATAATTTAGAGTACCAATTGAGCATATTAAATACCACATGTAATTATAAATTTAAAATTGGTCTCCCAAAAATATAAACTAGAGTGCCAAAACATTTAAGGACAAAATAAAAGTTCATCAAAAGAGGGTAAATAACCCATATCAGTCACTAAGTTCATCAAAATGAACATTATTTTGAGGGTGAGCAGTGAAGTATGGACGATGAATGCGACGAGCCATGCGTTCTGCTAAGGATAAATCTTGTGCATATCTAGGTGGGCAAGGGTTATGGGTAGCTGGAGGAGGGACTTCTAAATCCAGGAAGTCACCTTAAAACGTTGCGAGCCAATTACCTTGAGGCCATTCTGGAACATTTGATTGAACCTGGCGAAGACGCAGTTCATTGATCATAGGACATATATCATTAAACCTCTTTGCAGTAAACCTTCCCACACATCCCATTTGATTACTGACAAACTTGATTTCTTGGCTTAGTTGACAAGCATTTCGATTCATCTTCCTCATTAGAGCTTTTATCATCGCAGTGGTTTATAGTTCGAACCTGGCTTGAAGATCAACGAGTTCATCTTCAACATGTCTATATAAAGTGGAAGCAGCAACAGATGACATAGACAGTTTACCCTGTTTCTAAGTTGGCTAACCTCTGTTTAATATCATCCAAATCTGTTTTGATTTCAGTTTGATTGGCAAGAAACTGTGTAAGAATTGTCATAATCACAGGAGATGGTGGAAGAGAACTAGAAAATGATGGTGCAGAGGGAGGATTAAATGGAACATTTGGATCTAGTGGCGGAACCAAAACGTTTTTAGAGGGGGGTCAAAATACACCAGCAAAAAAAATTTATTTATTGACGCTTGGAGTGCTTTGGTTGGTACTTCATTAGGATTTATGTTGCTTAAATTCCATGCCAAACAGGTCAGCCATTGTAGTGCAGCGCAGCAGGCAGCGCGCGACTGCTGTTGCTGCCATACTTCTACTGCACTTAGTTTCAACAACCCACTTTGCTAATTTCCAATTTACAACCCACATAATCGATTGCAACCAAATTTAAACATGTTATAAAAGGTATGTCCTAGTATTTTTTAAAAATACAACTCATCTAATTTGGACATTCTAGACCAGTTTAATGGAGCCGCGAAACTGCTCGGTCAAGTTAATTTTCAACTGGGCATGCATAATTCATTTCTTTTCAAAACAGGTTTTAACCAAGTTTGGTTTACACAAACTACTCCATGTACATCACATAACATGTATAAATATTATCTTATACACTACATTATCTAAATTGTCCATTTTATGTTATACAGTCTCTAAGAGACATAAAATCAAGCATGACATGGGCATTAATTTTAAGGACAGATTTCATATGTTTTTAGTTATGAATCTAACCAAAAATTTCCCCTCTTTTCACTCCATTACACCTGCATTAGATCCCTTAACATAATCCAATCCAATCATAGCAATTTATCCATAATCAATATCACAATTGCTCATATTCGCATATATATATATATACACACACACACACACCCAATTACCGAAAATACAAATATGCAATATAATTACATAATTTACCTCTTTAACTGCTTTCCAATACAAATTCCTTGGTGCAATAGTGTTGTTATACCCCCTTTTATGCCGATTGATGCTAACTTCAGTCCAATAAGCTTTCCTTTTGTGACAAATTTGATAATTATAATAGAGCCCAAGACGATTTTGTAATGAATTTGGGTAAATGGTTTGGCAGCCTAAGAGAGTAAAGAAGAAGAAGGATGAAGGCGTGACGGCACCGGAGCGGCAGCCGGTAGGCGACAGCGGGAGGGAAGCATCAACATCATGAAGGGTACACCTTTGGAGGAGTCGTCGGGATACCAGGGTCATGTGCCCCTCCTCGACCCCCTAGTTCTGCCTCTGTTTGGATCTTCCCTAGTCATTCTAACAAATTGACCATCAACCAAGAATAGATGTGAGGTTTTCAGATTATCAGAATCAATGGATTCTGATAGAGTGATTAAAGCTTCATTTTCTAAAAGAATTTCAAAGTGTTGAAATACACGTGTGAGAAAAGCACCATATGGTAGGCATTTTTTCAATTGACGAATTCAACTAACCATATGTTGTAACATCATTTGTGCAAAATTAAATGGAAGCCCTCTAAGAATCACAGTAGTTAAAATCATATCTTGAAAAGTAAATCTACCCCACCACCATGACGTGGTAACAGATTATACTAAAGCACTTTATGAATAACACATGTAAGTGAGGATACTTCAATAGTTTTGGGTAGAATAACCACCTCTAAAGAGGGATCATCGCACAATATTTGTAACTGATCTAACGGGGAAAAAGGATGATAAACTGCCCCTTTTAACGTAAATGGGCAAATGCCAGAGCCCAGAGGATGGAATGGATAAAATGTTCACCAACTCAGTCACAGTAAACTCAATAGATTTTCCTTTAACAAAAGAAGAGTAAGAATCCCCTTTGTTTTCAAAGTTGGTATAAAACTGTTGAATGAGTCTGGGATAGGTAGTTGAAGGTGGAAAAACTATTGACGCTATCCCAGAGGATTCAAAACATGCTTTCAATGGAGAGTTTTGGTAGAAAAATAAGTCCATTGATTTTTCATAAACTTGAGTTTTAGAGATGATTGAAGTTTTATATCTAGACTCAAAGTTTAGACCCCTAAAGAAATTTTCAGAAAGGTTTGAAGAGGGTTTTACTTGCTCAGATGATCGATGATGGTGACGAGACTTAGAAGATACTTTAGCCTTAGCCTTCTCCTTCTTTTTCGATGATGTTCCTTGGTTCGTCATGGCAGAAGTCTTTGGAGGTTCATGCACCTCTGTTTCTGTTTCCTGTGGCTGAATATTTGGTTCAGTTTGTTTGGAGAATATGGAAGAGAGAGGAGTGTCATCATCATCAGTTTCTAAAAGGTCTCTTAACCTTTTGGCTTGACGAGTCTGCATGCTAACTTGAGAAGTGAAACCTTGAGAAAGACAACGATGGTAGATTAAATCGAGAATGGGAAGGGTTGAAGAGAATCAGTAAAGTAAGAGAGAGAAGGATGATCTTGATTTGACCGCCAACGTTGATAGCTTCAATCTCGATAAACATTAAATGGGTTTCCAATTTTTAAAGTTCAAAAACCTTTTAATTTCCTTATTCCGGTTCCCATTTTTAGTTTCTTGTTACAAAAAAAAACTTTTCATAAATTTAAAATTCAAGAAATCAACCCAATCACATAATTTAAAAAAAATATTTATCAGTTCAGCAACAAAAAAATCTTAGATCAATTTTATCATATAATTCACACAATCATCTAATTCAGTTAGCTACATAACATACATCAGTTATACCATGCACATGCCAAGTTCCCTTCTTAAAGTACAAAATCTTTCTTCACTTAAGTGCTATATAGGAATGAAAATTAATTTTATTAAACCTTTTGTCACATTATCCCGTAGAAAATGATGCCTTACCTCTATGTGTTTTGTTCTAGAGTGCAATACTGGATTTTTAGATATACCAATCGTGCTAGTGTTATCACAAAATATAGGCACATTATAGCATGTAACATCAAAATCACATAGAGTTTGACGCATCCATAAAATTTGAGAGCAACAACTCTTTGCAGCTAAATATTCACCCTTAGTTGTTGATAGAGCTACAGAGGTTTGCTTTTTACTATGCTAGGACACTAAACTTTGTCCCAAAAATGTACAAGCACCACTAGTGCTTTTTCTATCAATTTGACAACTTGTATAGTCTGCATCTAAGTAGCCTATTAGATCAAAATCATTGCATATTAGATAATATAGACCAAAATTAATAGTGCCACAAAGATATTTTAAAATTCTTTGGACAACTTTTAAATGTGACTCTTTTGGTTTGGCTTGGAACCGTGCACATAAACAAACACTGTACATTATATCGGGTCTAGAGGAAGTTAAATATAATAAACTTCCTATCATATCACGATATTTTATTACCTCTACATCAGCACCTTTTGCACAATGATAATATCTTTATTTTTATGCTTAATAAATAATGTAGAGTCAATTTTACCTCAGGTGAAACCATTTGAGATAAGATACTTACTTAGTCTCTCGTACCAAGATCTTGGAGCTTGTTTGAGTCCATAGAGAGCCTTTTTGAGCTTGAATACATGGTTAGGATACTTCTCATGCTCGAATCCAGGAGGTTGTTTCACATACACTTCCTCATTTATGTAGTTGTTTAGGAATGCGCTCTTTACGTCCATTTGATGTAACTTGAATTGTTTATATGAGGCAAAAACTAGTAAAATCTGGATTGACTCCAACCTTTCTACTGGCACAAATGTTTCTTCGTAGTCAATCCCCTCTTGTTGATTGTACCATTGAGCCACGAACCTTGCTTTAATACGAGTTATTGCTCCATGCTCATCGAGTTTATTCTTGAACACCCACTTAGTTTCAATAATTGAGACTCCTTTTGGTGGAGAAACTAATTCCCAAACTTGACATCTCTCAAGTTGTTGTAGTTTCTCTTGTATTGCTAACAACCAATTTTCATCCAGTATGACTTCTTTTGCATTTTTTGGCTCGATTTGTGATAAAAATGCTGAGAATGCACATAGGTTTTGAGCTCGTCTTCTTGTTGTAATGCCACGGTTTATGTCTCCAATTATATTCTCCGGTGGGTGATTCTTGATGTATCGTGCTGTTTTCGGCATCCTGTCCCAAGCTTATCATTCTGAAACTATTTCACATAAGTTGAACATCCCCAAATCTTAACATGTTTAAGACTGGGTTTTCTCCCTGTCCATAATTTATATAGAGTCTTAAGGATGGATTTTGAGGGGACCTTATTTAGTAAATACACAACCATCTCTAGGGTATAACCCTAGAAGAATATTGGAAGATCGGTAAAACTCATCATGGACCGCACCATATCCAACAAGGTACAATTTCTCCTTTCAAATACATCGTTAAGCTGTGGTGTACCAGGAGGCGTCCATTGTGAGAGAATACCATTATCTTTGAGATGATTAAGAAACTCACTGCTTAAGTATTCACCTCCTCGATTCGATCGAAGAATCGTAATACTTTTATCAGTTTGTTTCATTACTTCACTTCTGAATTCTTTGAACCTTTCAAATGATTCAGATTTATATTTCATTAAATACACATATCCAAATCTCGAATGATTATCAGTGAAAGTAATGAAATAAGAATACCCTCCTCGTTCATCTATTATCATAGGTCCACATACATCTGTATGTACCAATTCTAACAATCCTGTAACTCTTTTTTCATGTCCACTAAATGGAGATTTAGTCATTTTTCCTATGAAACAAGATTCATAAGTTAGATATGATTCAAAATCAAATGATTCTAAAAGCCCATCTTTATGCAATTTGTTTAGTCTTGTTTCATTAATATGACCGAGTCTGCAATGCTATACGAAGGTATGATTCACATCATCTTTTTTTCTTTTATTAGTTTGTTCAATTTACAAATATTTTCATGTAAGTCAAGTAGGTAAAAACTATTAATTAATCTACTATTTCCATAAAAATATTGTCATTATAAATAGAATAACTATTATTCTTTATTATAATATTAAAACCTTCCTTGTCTAACAATGGAATTGAAATAATGTTTCTAATAAGAACTGAAATATAATAGCAATTTATTAAATTAATTGATTTGCCAGAAGGCAGTGCTAAACAATAAGTTCCTATGGCTAATGCAGCAATCTTTGCTCCATTCCCCACGCGCAGGGTGACTTCTCTTTTGTTCAGCTTTCTACTTCTGCTTAGTCCCTGCAAAGAATTACATATGTGAGAATCACATCTGGTATCCAATATCCAAGTAGAACTTTGACTTACAGAAAGATTTATTTCAATCATGAACAAACCTGTATCTGTAGCTGAAGCTTCTGCAAGCTTCTTTTGCTTCTGCTTTGCAATATATTCCTTGCAGTTTCTCTTCCAATGTCCAAGCTTATTACAGTGGAAGCAAACTCATTTGCTATTAGCATCAGCCTTTTTCTTGTCCTTAGGTTTCGCCTTTTCTTTTACCTTCTTGGGATTTTTCTTCTTTTCAGAAGATCCTTTGGCCCTCTTCTGCTTCTTTGAAGAATCGTCTACAAGAAAGACTTGGTCTTTCTTCATTAGAAAGTGACTCTCAGTAGTTTTCAACATATTAAGCAATTCAGGCAAGCTGACATCAAGCTTGTTCATGTGAAAGTTCACAACAAATTGTGAAAAGGAGTCTAGGAGTGACTACAAGATCAAATCTTGGCTCAACTCACCATCCATAATAAAACCCAGTTATCCTAACTATTCAATCAGATTAATCATCTTTAGGACATATGTCTGCACTGTAGTGCCATCGGTCATCCTAGATTGGAAGAGCTCTTTAGATATTTCATATCTAACTGACCTACTTTGTTCACCATACAAATCGTGAAGGTGCAACAACATAGTAGGAGCATCTATTTTCTCATGTTGACGCTGTAACTCGTTACTCATGGATGCTGACATGATGCACTGAACCACTTGTGCATCATCCTGCCACTTTCTAAAAGTAGTCAGCTCTTCCTCAGAGGCATCTTCTGCAACTGTTGCAAGAACGGGCGAGTTAAGGACATACGCCGGCTTTTCAGCTGTAACAACTATTCTCAAATTCCTTAACCAATCCGTATAATTTGGTCTGGTTAATTTGTTAGCATCAAGTATGCTTCGCAATGATAGTGAATTAACCATTTATAAAATTCTACAGGTAAAATTTAATTAACAACATTAACATGCATTCTTTTATTAATCACTAGATTAATTTTGGTCTTTATTAAAATGGTGTCTCGCACTATTTTCTTCAAACTATATAACCCTCTTTATATATAGTTCGGCAGATCTTGTATTTGTGACTTTGTAAAATCTGCTTAGTGAGAAAGGATCCAATTATAATAAATATATAGCCTTGTGTGTGCACAACAAACTACATATTTATTCAAAAGGTAGACAACTTTTGTCGATTACATCTCCATGTAACTCCTTTATATTTTGCTTCTTAGATTATAATGGTCAGTGTGTGCACATCCGAACTAAAATAATCTAAGTTAAGTCAAACTCAGTATTTTCATATAAGTGAAGAGAAAAATACAGTACTTGTGTGTGCACAACAAAACGGTATTGTTCAATTCCTTATAAATATCCAATGTAATAAAGCAACATCTCAAATATTTAATAATTGCTTTGTGTGCGCACAACAAACTCATATTAAATATTCAATACTCTATCGCTTTACCATGCTAGAAGGCTACCTTCGATATTCTCCAATGTCTTTGAACACAATCAACTTAATATATTATCTTTTGAGGGTTTTGTTATTAATTGTCTCATCTTGTTTAACGTGCATGCAAATATATATATAGAAATACGCGTCATATTAAACATACATCAACATGTATAATAATATACTTACTATATAATTTGCATGCATTTATAAAATACGATATTCTATCCAGAATTATTATGGACTTAATTCTAATTTCGTTCATTGGAGCCACCATGAATATAAGGTCAAACCTAGGGTACAAAAATAAAATTTGAATATAACTATTACATTTAACTCGGGCTTCATTACAAACGGGTCTTCAATGCTCCTGCTCTTTAGCTCCAATTTCTTGAGTCATTTTATAATAATCCTATCACAAGCTATTTTTCATAAAATATAAACCTTGATCAGTAGTCAAGGGGAAGTACATATGAGGGAGATAGAATTTATATCAAAAAATTAGATAGGCGAGGTACGCAGACCCCATTTATAAAACCACATTTATTCAAGCATCCATTAAAATTAAATCCAATCACATTGGTCAATGGTCCATAATCATCCTCTTTATTATCATACATGTCATCACATATACAATAAAAGATTAATCATACATGTCATCACATATACCATAATATATTCATCCAATGAAAATAAACATTCAATATATATATATATATATATATATATATATATATATATTGATATCATTTAATGGGCAATATTAGTTAGCATAAAATTCAATTTTGAATCAATATAAACTCCTTTATTTTAATACAAATTAAATCAAAATAAACTATTTATTTTAATTTAACATGGAATCCAATTCCAATTAAAATAAACATCTTTATTTTATTCCAATTTCAAATCAAAAATAAACTCATTTATTTCTAATTTAGAATTTCTTGAAAAAAAAACACAAAAAATTGGACTTACAGCCCTTCATGTGGTGCGACTCAAAAGGAGAGCGCCGCGGCCCAAGCCAAGAGTCGCGGCTCAATAAAGAGAGCGTCGCGACACTTAAAGAAGGCTCCTAGAGCCGCGGCTCTTGCCCAGCGTCGCGGCTCACAAGGAGAGCGCTGCAGCTCTGAAGTTTTTGTCCGTTCTGTTTTTTTGTTTTTTCAAATCGCGATTTTTCTTCTTCATTTCATAAAACATAATTTTATACTAACAATTACACCCAATTAAATTGTTCTAAACACATATCAACATATATATTGAATCAAAACAATTAATAATTCGCATAAGGATGGCTTTGATCCCACTATTGGTTTGCAGAAACAATATCAAAGTATACAATCATATTGTAAAACAGTGGAAACATGGTATAAACGAAATTTAAAATTTTTCTGCAATCCTAGGAATCACTGTGACGCCCCCAAAATTCAGGTACCTATACCTCAAATTTGGTGCTTCACGAACTAAACACACATATCCAAATTAAATCTTGCGGCAGAAATCTTAAAAGAATATTTATATTGTAGTAACATAAACATTCCTATCCCAAGTTTCAGAACCATTAAACATTACATAACCAACATAACAGTCTAATCCTTAATACATAGCTCAAAAAAACTTCTTAATAGATACAGGATTGACTAATCTGTGACCTTTCCCTTACCCTTATCCTTCCACGAGCGTTTGCCGCGTTCAGTCTTAACTGAAATGTTAAGGAAACAAGAATGAGCAACGAGTTTGCTCAGCAAGTATATAACATAAAAGAGGATAACAAGGGTAAGAGTTCATTCATCAGTAAGGAGCAGTTATGAACGAGATTTAAATCCAATGATATTACTTTAAAGCTTAACACAGTATAGGAATATAAGTCATTATGGACTGAATGAAAGGAATGTCCAATGCTGAGTAGCCACCACAGCTATGAACCTCTACTAGAATTACCAGAATTTCATTTGGTAACCCACAACAAGTACCATAGGTGATCAACCTAAAGTACCTTAATATTATGCATAAACCTTACTTTTGACTATTCGCGCGTGTGTCGGTTCCCCGACGTTTAAATATTTTCCCTTCTATGAAGGTTTTTCATCTTAGCAGATCATAAAAGAAGTCTGCACCAATTTAAAAGGTTTGGATAGCTCTCAACTACAGTAATCTAGCCGATTCAAGTGGCATATATGTCATTCTCAATATGTTTAGAGTTCGCAACAAGTACAGGAATCATTCGAATGTATAGTTAATATTTTCGGAGTTTAGGCGATAATCTTTCTAGAATTGAAGAACACAATAATTCTTCTAAAAGTCAGTTACGAGTATGATAAATAGGAACACAAGTTGGATATTATTAGCCTTTTTACAGGTAAAGGCACAATATTCAAGGTCACATGAATTTAAAGGAGTTTTGTCCAAAACAGTCATTAAGCATCAATCCCAAGTCTGTAGTGATATACATAAGCTTGTACAATACGATTTCATGTTATTGATGAGTGGGATTTATACCTACGAATCATGTATTGTTAGACTTAATTATTGTGGTTTTTAAGTGCTTATAGTATTATTTTACTTGTTTTTGGTGTTTCTTTATTGTAGGTTGGAGCTGGAGGGGCAAAAGGGTGATTTTGGAGCTTAAAACACACCTAGTGGCATTTTTGTAATTTGCTGGACAAGGGTGAGCGCCAGAAGCGCCCATTCAAGCGCCAGAGGCGCTACACCTACTGCATATTGGCGCCAGATGCGCTCCCTCAAGCGCTAATAGCGCTAGGTTCGATTTTTGGTTGAAAAAGTTCAGCTGGAGGAGGAAAAGGAAGCCAATTCTGAAGAGGATTCTAGTCTATATTGATTAGATAGGGAGAAGGAAACCCTAAGTATAAAAACTTGGAGACTTTTAGTAGTTTGAGAGATATCATAGATATTTTTTTTACTTTTCTGGAGAGAGGGATTTTTCAGTGGATTACTTTTGTTCAAGCTTTGGATTTTGATGTGGGTTTAAGCTTATCTTGGATTTTATTCTTCAATTGGGTTTGATCAATCTATTTCTTCTTTCTTCAATTGATTGTTTATTTTTCATGTTTAGTTTTGATCCCATAATGGCTTTTGGTTCAGACATGAACTAATCTCCATTATGGGATTCTAACGGATTTTAATATGTAGTTTAATTATAAGCTTGATTGTTAGATTGTTTTGCATATCATAAGGAACTTTTATCATGATTGTTTTACATGTATGAATGCTTGATCACCATTCGATTTCAGTACTTATATGGAATTGAAAAATAACATATAGGTATGGATTGTAATCATGATAACTTGCGAATATGAGGCTTAATTGGATAGCTTAATATTTTGTGAATCAGATAGAAATATACTGTTTTACCGTAAGAGTCAAAATAAGGGCTTGAGCTTAAAATCAATATAATTGCAATTTCACATAGAAATATAGTGATTTTGGTTATAGTGGTGATTACATGGTGTCTATTGAGTATGGATATTATGTAAGTAGGTCATAATACATTGACAGATGATTATGTCTATTTTAGTGTCCTTGGCTACTTTTCTGTGATATGTGCATTGTCTAGCATGATAGCGATAATTAGATGAACTATTAAATGAAGTTAGGATCCCATTAATTCCAAGCTTAATATATTTCGTTAGTATTTGCATATTTAGTTATTAATTAACTTAGAAATAATTTTATCACCAAAAGTAAGACAATAGTTTAGGCAAATAAGTACAGTGATAGAACTGATGCATAATGAATTAATTTAATCCTGTCTCTGTGGGACGATACTCTACTTCCTCTGTATTACTTGTTGACCACGTATACTTGCGTGAGTTAGAGCTCTTTTATTTAAGACTTAAAAAGAGGCAACAAGTTTTTGGCGCCGTTGCCGGGGACAGGCGTTAGATTTTTATTATTATCATTAGTTTTAAGCTATATTGTTTGACTTAGACAACTCTAATCTTTTCTCATTTCTATTTTTATTTTTGTTTTGATTTCAGGTACTTGTAGAATTTTTATGCACAGACGATCATCCCACTCAGAATTAACACCAGCTCAGGATAATATTGACGAAAGAGGTTGGAAAGCAAGAGTGCGTAGGAATTTGCAAGCACAGTTAGAAAGAACTATTCCGAAGATGGCGGAGGAACAGAGAATTGAGCAAAGAGAGGAACATAAAGCTTTGAGGGACTATTCCATGCCAAACATCACTGGATTGCAGTCTAGCATAGTAAGACCGGCAATAGCAGCAAATACCTTTGAGATTAAACCAGGAACCATTCAAATGGTGCAGAATTCGGTCCAGTTTGGGGGTGCTGCTACAGACGATCCTAATGAGCATCTTTTGAGTTTCATTGAAATTTGTGATACATTCAGATACAACGGGGTGACGGAGGATGCTATCCGACTAAGACTGTTTCCATTTTCATTAAGGGATAGAGCAAGAAGTTGGCTTCATTCTTTGCCTGCAGGATCAATTACTACATGGGAGGACTTAGCACAAAAATTCCTAGCCAAGTTTTTCCCAATGGCTAAAACTGCAAAACTAAGGACGGCAATTTCTCAATTTGAGCAACAACAGGGTGAGTCCTTATACGAGGCTTGGGATAGGTACAAGGAGATGCTAAGGAAGTGTCCACACCATGGGATGCTAGATTGGATGGTGATCAACACATTTTATAATGGATTGGGATGGCAGTCTAGGCAGATGGTAGATGCAGCTGCGGGTGGAGCTTTAGGGGCAAAGAGTTATGACGAGGCTTATAACCTTATTGAAACTATGGCCGCAAATGATTTTCAAAATCCTACAGCCAGAACGTCACAGCCCAGAGTTGCAGGTTTGTTGGAAGTGGATGCTATTACCCAGTTGTCAGCACAGATGGCAGCTATGGCAAAGAAAATAGATTCATTGTCGGAAAGCAAAGCCAAGTCAGTTGCCTTCGTTTGTGAGATTTGCGCGGGGTCGCACTCAACAGATCAATGTGCTATCAACTCGGAGTCGGTACAATATGTGAACACTTATAAGAAAGACCAAGGTCAGTTTCAGAACACATACCACCCCAACAACCGCAATCATCCAAACTTTAGTTGGTCAAACAACCAAGGAAATCAGCAGCAGCAGTTTCAGCAGAACAATCAGTTTCAGCCGGCGCAGCAACAGTATGCTCCACGACCACCTTTTCCACCAGGATATTCTCAACAACAACATCCTACTCCATACGCACCTCCGCAGGAAAAGAAATCAGAAATGGAGGAGATGATGTTAAAGTACATGGCAAATACAGAGGTGATGATCAAAAGTCAGGCAGTAGCTATTAAAAATCTGGAAGCTCAGATGGGGCAAATGGCGACTATGCTTAACAGCAGGCCCCAGGGTTCATTGCCAAGTAACACAGAGGCAAATCCACGGAGAGAAGGTAAGGAACAGTGTCAGGCCATTACACTCAGATCGGGAAAGCAATATTCAGGAAATGTACCAGACTCAGCAGCACCGAGTTTACAAGGGGATGACATTGGGATAGAAACTGAGATAGAAATTGAAGATGAACAGAAAGAGAAGAAGGATAACTACGAGTCAGTGGAGAAGGAGAAAGCTAGTTCAGATAAGAAGCCCGTGACTACAGTATCGCAAGTTCACCCTCGAGTTCCATATCCACAGAGATTGAATAAGCAGAGGGATGATAAACAGTTCAGAAAGTTTTTGGAGGTTTTTAAGAAACTGCAGATCAACATACCCTTCGCAGAGGCATTGGAACAAATGCCAAGTTATGCAAAGTTTATGAAGGGTATACTGTCAAGGAAGAGAAGGTTAGACGAGTTTGAGACAGTGGCCTTGACAGAGGAATGCAGTGCAGTGCTTCAACGTAAATTACCTCCAAAGCTGAAAGATCCGGGCAGTTTCACAATCCCATGCACGATCGGAAAGATGAGCTTCGATAAATGTTTGTGTGATCTTGGGGCAAGTATCAACCTGATGCCGTTGTCAGTATTCAGTCAATTGGGATTACCGGAACCAAGACCAACAAATATATCTCTGCAGTTAGCCGATAGATCTATCACTTATCCACGGGGGATAGTGGAAGACGTACTGGTGAAAGTGGACAAATTTATCTTTCCGGCGGACTTCATCATTCTGGATTATGAAGAGGACAAAAATATACCAATCATACTAGGAAGACCATTCCTAGCAACTGGGAGGACTTTGATAGACGTGCAGAAAGGGGAGCTTACAATGCGTGTACATGACCAGGAGGTGACGTTTAACGTTTTCAAAGCAATGAAGCTTCCAACCGATGAAGAAGAATGCTTCAGAGTAGATTTGGTGGATAGTATAGTGCATGATGAAGTTGGAAGTTTGTTGGGATATGAACCACTGCAGCGAGTGATTGCTGAAAATTCAGATTTGGAGGATGAAGAATGTGCTGAAATTGTGCAATATCTGAATACCACCCCCAAATTCAGAAAGTTCAGAACACCTATCGAGCCACTTACGAAAGCGGGAGAGACATCAGTAAAGTTGAAACCATCTCTTGAGATGCCTCCTGAACTTGAACTTAAACCACTTCCAGAACATCTCACGTACGCATTTTTAAATAAAGATTCAAAGCTACCTGTGATTATTTCTTCTGCACTAACATCTTTTCAGGAGGAAAAACTGCTACGAGTGCTTAGAGAGTTTCAATCAGCTATTGGATGGACAATAGCCGATATCAAGGGGATAAGCTCTTCTTTTTGCATGCATAAGATCTTACTGAAAGATGGTAGCAAGCCGACAGTTGAACAACAAAGAAGGCTCAATCCTATAATGAAAGACGTGGTCAAGGATACAGGAAAAGTTGAATCAAATGATGATAGTTATTTTCTGCTAATGGATGAAGATAAGTTTGGGGGTTTTCAAACGTACGATGATGCCAAGGAATTCAAAGAAAAGACTAAGAGGAGGCATGCAATGACATTTTTTGCGTTTGAACCGGGATGAGATTCAGAGACAGTCAAGCTAATTGACTATAACTTAGCGCTATCTGGGAGGCAACCCAGCGTTTTAATTTTTTGTTTTGTTTTTGTTTATTCAATTAATTTTGTTAAAAAAAGAAAAAGAAAAAAAAAGGAAAAAAAAAAGAAGAAAAAGCGGTTTTTGTAACTAACTTGGGACTTAGGGTTAATTTGATTGCAGGTAGTAGCATAAAGGGATTGAAAAGTTGACTAAGTAAGGTTCAAGTGCCAGCAGCGATATATAAATATCCAGATCCTCCTATTTCAATTTACCCACCACCTGACTCACCTCCTGATGCGGATGATGCAGACGATGATGATGACGTTGCCGATGGCAGTGCTGACGAGTAGTGTTTCATCAGGGGAGTCCTCTGTTCTTAATCTCTTATTATTTTTCAATGAGGACATTGATTTGTTCAGTTTGGGGGGTAGTTTTTTGTTTTCATGCATTTAGGTTGTTATGTTTCATTGTGTTTAGACTTGTTGCATGGTAGTTACATTGTATTTTTAGGTTGTGTTATGCATCTAGTTTCATGAGTTAAGCATAAATTGATATAGTATCTAATGTGGCCAATGATAAGACTAGTTTCATGGTTTTAACTTGAGAAGAATTGAAAACTAGTGTTTAGTGATGACTTTGATTAGGAAGTGAAGTTTAACTTGTCTGAAACTTTTGTTGGCAAGGAAAGCACATAATCAATTGTTTTGACCAATTAAATTCAAATTGTTGCATAATTTTCTTCTGGTAGAAGATTTGGGTTAAAACTTGATAATATCAGTGAAACGTCCATTAAATGAAAAACAGGCAAGAATCTAAGTTTGGGGGAATCTTGGGGTGAAAAAATGAAAAAAAAGAAGAAGAAAAATTTGGAAAATTTTGAACCTTTCCCAATTGAAGAGTGGATCATGTGGTGGGTTGAGATGGAGCGTAAAACGCACTCACTCATAAACACATGGAACGAGATGGAGCGTAAAACGCACTCGTTCAGAAGAAAGTGAGATGGAGCATAAAATGCACTCACTAAAAAGAAAAAAAAAATTGTTCTATATTTCTGGGGAAGGGTTTAAAAAGGATTTATATGTGTTAAATAACTTTCGAAAAACCCCTATGCTTAGTGATTGCTTGAATCAGTTGAATTGGTTGTGTTCACGGGTTGAATTGAGTTACAATTGAAAGTTTTCTTCTAAGAAGTCAATTATGTGATGGATTTGAGTTGTAATTGATTGAAATGGTTGATATACACACACGCACGACATGGGTGATGACAGGTGTATCTTAGCTCATTGGTTAAAGTTAGAAACTTTGCATTGGTTAGAGATTCTACTTAAGTATTGTATGATATCTTTGAGGCCTGATGTTGGATACTATGTTGGTTGATTGTTGGATTCGTAGGCATGATAGTTAGTTTGCATTTGCATCATTGCATTGCTTGAGGACAAGCAATTGGTTAAGTTTGGGGGTATTTGATGAGTGGGATTTATACCTACGAATCATGTATTGTTAGACTTAATTATTGTGGTTTTTAAGTGCTTATAGTATTATTTTACTTGTTTATGGTGTTTCTTTATTGTAGGTTGGAGCTGGAGGGGCAAAAGGGTGATTTTGGAGCTTAAAACACACCTAGTGGCATTTTTGTAATTTGCTGGACAAGGGTGAGCGCCAGAAGCGCCCATTCAAGCGCCAGAGGCGCTACACCTACTGCATATTGGCGCCAGATGCGCTCCCTCAAGCGCTAATAGCGCTAGGTTCGATTTTTGGTTGAAAAAGTTCAGCTGGAGGAGGAAAAGGAAGCCAATTCTGAAGAGGATTCTAGTCTATATTGATTAGATAGGGAGAAGGAAACCCTAAGTATAAAAACTTGGAGACTTTTAGTAGTTTGAGAGATATCATAGATATTTTTTTTACTTTTCTGGAGAGAGGGATTTTTCAGTGGATTACTTTTGTTCAAGCTTTGGATTTTGATGTGGGTTTAAGCTTATCTTGGATTTTATTCTTCAATTGGGTTTGATCAATCTATTTCTTCTTTCTTCAATTGATTGTTTATTTTTCATGTTTAGTTTTGATCCCATAATGGCTTTTGGTTCAGACATGAACTAATCTCCATTATGGGATTCTAACGGATTTTAATATGTAGTTTAATTATAAGCTTGATTGTTAGATTGTTTTGCATATCATAAGGAACTTTTATCATGATTGTTTTACATGTATGAATGCTTGATCACCATTCGATTTCAGTACTTATATGGAATTGAAAAATAACATATAGGTATGGATTGTAATCATGATAACTTGCGAATATGAGGCTTAATTGGATAGCTTAATATTTTGTGAATCAGATAGAAATATACTGTTTTACCGTAAGAGTCAAAATAAGGGCTTGAGCTTAAAATCAATATAATTGCAATTTCACATAGAAATATAGTGATTTTGGTTATAGTGGTGATTACATGGTGTCTATTGAGTATGGATATTATGTAAGTAGGTCATAATACATTGACAGATGATTATGTCTATTTTAGTGTCCTTGGCTACTTTTCTGTGATATGTGCATTGTCTAGCATGATAGCGATAATTAGATGAACTATTAAATGAAGTTAGGATCCCATTAATTCCAAGCTTAATATATTTCGTTAGTATTTGCATATTTAGTTATTAATTAACTTAGAAATAATTTTATCACCAAAAGTAAGACAATAGTTTAGGCAAATAAGTACAGTGATAGAACTGATGCATAATGAATTAATTTAATCCTGTCTCTGTGGGACGATACTCTACTTCCTCTGTATTACTTGTTGACCACGTATACTTGCGTGAGTTAGAGCTCTTTTATTTAAGACTTAAAAAGAGGCAACAGTTATCAATATTTGATGGGGCTGGTGCAATATAAGGTGTCTAGCACAAAAGACCATGTGATTAGGATAAGAAAATTTGCAATGATATCGCAGTTAATTTAGCATGTTCAAGTTAGGGATTTTGCTCAATGTAATAGTTGAGTAAGATGGAACTTACCTAGATTGTTGCCATTATTTAATGTTAATTGAAGTTCCTCAAGTACCCTACAATGATTATAAGTCATTCTTATGATTAGTCGTTGTTAAACATCAAACAACTGTTTTAATGGACACATGCAGTCTATTCTACGATTCTCCTTCCCACTCTACGACTCATTACGATCACTCTACGGTTAACAGGTCACTGCCATAACCAATATTATCACTCTATGGTTGATAGGTCACTGTCATAACTAATGTGGTCACTCTAAAGTTGGTGAGGTGACACTACAATTAGCGGTGCCATGCTATGATCAGTGAGGTTACTACTACCCTTGGCGAGGAGACTCTACGGTCACTGAGGTCTAGTTATGATATGATGAGACTACACTACAATCAGCCCACTTAACTCAGTGTATATTGTAGTGACTCTACGATCACTTTGAAGGCTGGCCTAGTCTACTCTTTGATTGACGGGTGAAGCTCTGCGATCGGTAGAGTTTACTCTACGATTGTCGAGTTCACTCTACGACTGACTAGTGAAGCTCTACGATCGGTAGAGTTTACTCTACGATTGTCGAGTTCACTTTACGATTGGCTCTATGACTTGGTCAGGACCACTATACAACTGCGAGTGCACTCTACGATCGAAGTGAAACCACTCGACGGTTGTAGGGTTAACTCTACGACTGGTGCAATACTCAACTGGTTTGCTCAGCGTTTAGCCAGTGAAGCTCTACGATCTGCAGAGTTACTCTACAATCGTAGGGTTCACTCTACGATTCTTAGCTGAGACACACGTGACATTTTTAACTCAAGAGAAGTCTTGGTTAATTGATCTAAGGTCATGTCTTTTCCTTTAATGAATTCAAAACTTGGATTGAGTCTGACTTGGTCTATTTAGTTAAGGCACATGGATCGGTCAAGGAAAAACATCTCAAGTCTTGATATGGACATCGACTCAGGTCTAGCACACGACTACAGAACCAATGATTTAGTGTTTGGTGTAACATTAGTTACTGGTACTTGCTCCATTGCCAAGCTGACTGATGGCTAGGACTAGTTTAATGCTAAAATTACTACTAGCGATGTAGTCACACCTTACATAAGTTTTATTCATAATCCAGTCACTAATACTCATGGTCTGCATCAATGGTAAGCACAAGGCTCTGAACTTATCTATCAACAGGTCTGACTCTCGATATCGTCTAAGGTAGCTATGGTCATTATTACCACTTGATTCAGGTTATTACTTAGTTAAACATATACATTATGCAGCTTTATGCAACTGCTCTATATTTACAGAGTTCGACGCTATGCCAACAGTACAACTTATTATGCTTGACTCATGCATTAACTGATTTAGTTAGAAGGAAATCTATATGGACATGAACAACAAATGCTTGCAATAAAAGGATATTACCTCTTCGAAGATCCGTTCGCTACCTTAGTTCTCAGATTCTGTTTGTTACTCTGAATGACAAGAACTCCTCCTCCAGGTCACTATTATCTCTCACTCATAATGCCTCTCTCTTATGTCTGAATTAGTAACTCAGCAAGCTCTTTAAGAGAATTTAGGGTTTCTATTTATAGAGGAACCTTTGTCCAATCATTGGTCATTACCCAAATCCTAGGACCAATTCTAACGGAATTAACCGCTGGTCTAGAAGGAGTTGGTGGAAAGTTTTTACCAACTTCGTTTCAGTCCGTTCCCCCAGTAATCATGCTTCCCGCCTATTAACAAGTAACTAGGGACTAGGCCATTGGTTCAAGTTGGCTGGTTGTACCTATATGGCTGAAAATCTGGGATTTCCCACTAACGTATCTTATCCCTTTTTATCAGTACTCAATCAGGGTTAACCCGTTTGGTTTACCGACCCAGTCTATGATCTACCACCACCAGTACTGATCCACGACTTATTGGGCTGAGGCATAAATAACTGGTGCACCCGATTGGACTGGCAGGCACTCTTATGCCCAGTGTACTCTTATTGGGCCAAGTTACACTAGATTTAGACAGTCCAATATGCAATACAATTATTAAAGCTACCATTAATATTAATGCACACTTTTAAAATTAATCTTTTTCCATAAAGGAATCACCATTATGCCACACATGGCTCATTCTACCAAGCTTAGTTAATTTCTAACTTAAGTTCGTCATACAATATAAATCATTCACAATGTTTCTTATCGTACGTTAAACATATGTAATTTTATCACATTGACTAACTTCATAATCACATAATACACTTAATGCACATAATTGAATATATATATATATATAAGAAAATATTTCCCATTTTATTAATGATAAAATTTATAAAATTTCCGGATATTACAATCACCTTATGCAATATCATTAATTGAGGAAGGATAAAAGATATACCTTTGAAGAAGATCAACGTTTTGATGTAGTCTTCAAAATCCAATTTTTGCTCCTCCGCGGTCTCTCCAATCCTTGAATCAAACGTTCGCTACTCAAAGTGTGCAACGTCTAAGAGGTGATCCACCAAGAGAAATTGATTGAAGATGTGATTTTAGATTCTACTAGATCTTGGGTGGCTAACCCTTATTCTCTCTATCATCAAAGGGTATGATTGGGTATAATAACTTGTACATGGAGATAGGTGAATAGTCAACAAAGAGTCTATTGTTGCCCGATTTCACAATCGACAATTACGTGCAAGTATACACGATCAACAAGTAATAAAGTGATAAGATAGGGTGTCGAACCCACAGGAATTACTATGTTTTTAATCTCCAATTGCCAATCTAAATTATGCCTATTCTATTAAACAATCACAATTTGGGATTTTTGATTAAGAATAATTAAATAAATACTAACACTGACAATTAATTCAAAGGTTGAAATTCAGATTTAAGATGATTAAGACTACAATATCCCCAGTTATTTATCATAAACCAATATATCTATGTCTTCCAATCATTCACTTCAATGGAGTTGTTACCAGAAATTCAATTGCATTTATAAGCCCTTTTCCAAGAGATCAAATAAATCTATCTAATCCAATTAACTCTACTATATTCCTATGCAAAGTTAAAAGATTAAATTCATTAAGTTCCAATTTCCAATTGTTACATGCAGCAAGCAATATTCCTATTTACTTCACAAATCCAATTATTCAACACATGCAAATAATTGAGAATACATGCTATCTTATCCAGTTCTAACCCTAGATTTCATCTCCCGAATTCATCTAAAGTAGTAACCCGCTAATTGTCGGCCAAACAATTAATCAACAAGCATAAAATAAGATAGACAACTCCCATCAAATTGAACAATTGAAATCAAATAGATAATCAACTCATAATTATAACTGGTTCAATTGTAGCCTTAACTAAGAATTTAGTTCATACTGACAATAAAAACTAGAATATCAAAATAAGTCATCATAATTAATTACAAATCAGAGGATAAAGATTAAAAGGAAACTCAGTATAATCTCTAGCTCTCCAATCTGAACTTCTCACAATGCTTGACTTGTCCTCCAATCTCCTTGCTTAGCTCTGAAAGTCAATCTCTGAATAAGTCTGTGTATATCTAAATCCAAGTCTTGATCTTCTATTTATAGTCTCCTTTAGTCCCTCAATAAGTTTAATAGCAAGAGTCCTTGATCATTTCTATCTTTCCAAAATAACAGCATTCCAGCAAAATCAGGATTTCCATCTGCCGCTTCCTCGCCCCGGCGAAAAATTCAAGGCATAAGTTCTCGCCTCGGCGAACTCCCGCCCCGGCGAGAAATATAACTCACAAATTCTCGCCCCGGCGAGAATGCCCTGCACCCAGCCAATTTTCTTCTTTTCATTCATGCATCCAGCCATGACCTACAAAACCAATGCAAAACAAGTAAAAAGCTACCAAACACTTAAAAACAAGTAAAGAATAAGCCAAAAGACATATCAAACGCGTAGGTTAAAACCTACTCATCAAATACCCCCAAACTCAAAACTTTGCTTGCCCTCAAGCAAAACACAAAACAAAGCAAAACCACAACTAAACTAGCTACTACATGAATGCACATGCATGACTAACCATACTCAAGCAATTAATCAATAGACATCATAAAAATCCGGCCTTAGAAATCAGTAACTACCAATTCAACAGAATTTCAACCTCACACCATCCAAAAGCCAACTATTAGTAATTATGAATCACTCTCAACCCTTCCATAAGTATGCAATATATATTAAACCAATCAGGGTATGAATCCAACTCTAAGTATCACAATGCTCAAAAAGAGACAAATTCACATATTTTACTTTTAAGCTCAACTGCTATTCACTTGCCTTCTCATTTTTTCCCTCTTTTTCTTTAACGAGTGCGTTTTACGCTCCATCTCGTCATATATCCCGACTAGTGCAATGTTCATCTTTATTAGGCTATTCAGTGCCACCCGTGTAGCGAACTTTCAACCAACGACTCCCAAACCAGACGATTTTAGGGCGCTGAGTGTAAAGACATCTCCTAAGGGTATACTCATTCAAATGACACCGGCCACAAAGACAAACTTAGTCAAGACCTGCTCTTATCTGTCTATATTCATTAATTCATCGTTTTCTTGCACTTAGACAGACATCGAAGTAGTATTTATTCAAAAAAAAATTCATTTTTTTTTCAGTTTTTTCTCAGTTTTCTTTTTTTTTTTTAGATCCAACAAGTGATAACAGTCTATATCTACATATGAGCATGTAATACACCAAAGAAGAACCAACTCCTAATTACTTTAATACACATTCGTGAACAAGTAAGAACCAAGGGTCTCAAATAACCACAACTACAAACATTAAACTCCAGATTTAGCAATAAGTATCCATCCCGTTAAACTATAGTAGAACTAATCAAATTTCATCATTGGCCATCCCTAAATGACTTCCATCAATACATTACTTGAATACCTCTAAATGCAATATCATATGATCCTATGCTACTAATTTTTTGGATTTTTGAAGTTTTTTTTTTCATAAATATAACTAAATATAGCTGAATAAAAACTACGCTACAATAACACTCATGCAACTAAAACTACATATTCAAATGATTCAGCTAAACATGCAAATATGCAAACACACCCCCCAAACTCAAACGAAACAATGTCCTCATTGTGCGAAAAATAAAGAAAGTTAAGAACAGAGGACTCCCCTAGCAGTTCAAGCAGTAGGCTCGAACTCATCATCGTCATTTGGGGACGGTGGTGGAAAAACTGGCAGTGGCTGGGCTGCGGGAAACTGAACAGGATCCATCATCGGCTGCATATTGGAGTACATGTTCGCCATGGTTTAGGTGCAACTCTGCTGGTACGCATACATATGCTCTTGCCGATCCGCCAATCGCTGGTTCTGCCTCAATATGGTCTTATGATGAGAATCAATAAGATGCTGCAACTCTCGAAACTGGAGGCTGAACTTGGCTTTCCGTGGCCCAGTAGAAGTGGAAGGACCCTCCGAAGGACCCGCTCCCTCATCATCATCAGACTCATGTGCTTCTTCAGCCGGAGGAGAATGAACTATGTAACCCATACCACGAGGATGGGACTCACCGCCTTCCCATTCCTTATAACGTGCAATCAAACGGTGATCCAAAAGTAGTAAGGGCTGCTGCAAAGCCTCCTCAGCTCCCCAACGAACTCCCGCACGAAGACACAATCCACATATCAATGAAGGGTGTGGCAAACCACCCTGACTATGCAAAGTCCGTATAGTGCGGCGAATCGATGCCTCAATTAACTGACCCACATTGATCTCAATCCCCGTCACAATAGCATATAACAATAAAGCTTTCTCCCTGGGAACATCACTCACGTGTTGTGATGGCATCAGTTTAGCCAAAAGGAAAGCATACCAGACCTTACCATACCGACTCAAGTCCTTGCTATGAAACATAGGTGCAGCACGTGGCCCTCTAGATATCCATGTCGTCCTAGGCCTGCATAAGTCAGTAACTACCTTCTCCACATTGGGCCCCTCCCCAAGGAATCGAGTGTATCTGCAATGTAAATCAGGCCTCAAGTTGTAATACTTATTTAACGTTTGGACACTGAAGGACACTGTCTTCCCTCGGACTGTAACCTCACATGTAGCCGTGTCCTCTACATTAGCGTAAAACTCCTTGACTATAGCTATACATGCAGGCTCTGGATGGGCAGTGAATGTCTCTCATCCCCTCTCGACTATCTGATGCATCATCTCCCCATCAACCACCTCGTCAGGCGTGAGACCGCGCTCGGGAGTTAGAGCTTTACCCGATGTATACGTTTCATATCTGATAGCCGCCTCTGCACTGACAAACTTTCTTCGATCAAATTGCCTAGATGGAGTAGACGATGATCCCTCACCACGATGCCGCTTTGGAGCCATGATTGAGCACTTAGCAAACAAACCCACACAAATAATCTGCTATGTAATTCAATTTCCCCCCCAAACTCCAACTATACTAACTCCCAACTGATAATGGCACGGTACAATGGAATAGATCTGATAATGATGCGTTGGTGAACTGATTGATTGCTCCTTGAATTAAATATAAACCCTAAAACTCGTGTATGCACGGATGAAGATTGTGAAAACAACAGAGTATGCCCCCGCTTGAATGTGAGATGGTTTAAAGTGAAGTTAGGGTGTGATTTTAAAGTGGAGTGATTTAGGGTTTGTGTAGGAATCGAAGTATGGAGAGAAATTGGAAGGAAATTAGAAGAGAAATAGGAAGGATTTGGGTTGGGTCGGTGTTAGAGAAGGAGAAATAGTGTTTTGGAGAAGTTGCATGGTAGTTGGAATGTTAAAAATCAAATTAGAATCGGATTTTAAAAACTAAATTCCGCAATTCTCACCGGGGCGAGAAAATAGGCTTGTGAACCTCGCCGGGGCGAGAAATGGCAGAGAGGTTGGGGCTGGGGCGAGAAAAATCCAGGTCGGGGCGCGCTTCACCAGAGAGATTCTCGCCGGGGCGAGAAACCTTAGTGCAATTTTCTCGCCGGGGCGAGAATCCTCAGACTTGAAATTTTTTTCCTGCTTGATCCTCTTGTCCTCTCTTATACCATCCCAATGAACATGTTTCTTCCTTCTAAAGCATTCCCATAGACTATATCCCTGTTTCAATGAACACCACATAAATGAGTTAAACACGAAAGATTGAAGACCAAATTCAAACAAAAACACTTAAACTACTCCTAAAAAAACATTAATTAAACTAATTCTATGAAAGCAATAAAATATCATGATTGGGTTGCCTCCCATCAAGTGCTTGGTTTATAGTCGTCAGCCCGACTTTCTCAACAGTATTAGGCTTCAGCTTGATCGGGAACAGAAAGGTGAATCAGTGATACTTGTCGATCCACATCGCCTCCCCAATAATGTTTGAGTCGCTGACCGTTGACTTTGAATGTGCGCTTTGAATCCGGCTCTTCGACTTCAATTGCCCCATGAGATCCTACAACAGTAATAATGAAAGGGCCTGACCATCTAGACTTCAGCTTCCCAGGAAATAACCGCAGCCTGGAATTGAACAACAGCACAGCTTGTCCCGGTTCAAACTTTCGATCCACAATCCGTTTGTCATGCCACCTTTTGACTTTTTCTTTGTACAACTTGGCATTCTCATAGGCATGATGGCGAAACTCCTCCATCTCGTTCAATTGGAGCAACCTTTTCTCACCAGCGGCTTGAAGATCATGGTTCAACTTTTGAATTGCCCAATTGGCCTTATGCTCAAGTTCGACCGGTAAATGGCATGCTTTCCCATAAACCATATGATACGGCGACATTCCGATGGGATTCTTATAAGTAGTGCGATACGCCCATAAAGCATCGTCTAGTTTCATTGCCCAGTCCTTACGAGTCGGGTTTACCACTTTCTCCAGAATTTGCTTAATTTCCCGATTCGATACCTCTGCTTGGCCATTCGTTTGGGGATGATAAGTTGTAGCAATCCGGTGTTTGACTCCGTACTTAGCTAACAACTTAGTGAACTGCTTGTTACAAAAATGAGTACCTTCGTCACTGATTATGGCTCTTGGTGTACCGAATCTAGTAAAGATATTCTTGTGCAGGAACCGTAGAACCACTTTGGCATCATTGGTGGGTAATGCAAGTGCTTCGACCCATTTTGACACGTAATCCACTGCCAAAAGTATGTATTGATTGTTGAATGATGACGGAAACGGCCCCATAAAGTCAATACCCCAAACATCAAATAGTTCAACCTCAAGGATGGTGTTGAGAGGCATTTCGTGCCGCTTCGAGATATTTCCAACTCGTTGACATCTATCACACTTAAGCACAAAGAGATGGGCGTCTTTGAACAACGAAGGCCAGAAAAATCCCGACTGTAAGACCTTGGCTGCAGTTCTTTCTCCTCCATAATGGCCTCCATAATCTGACGAATGACAATGAGTCAAGATGCTCTCCATTTTTACCTGTGGCACACAACGTCTTATCATCTGATCCGCACAAGTTTTGAAGAGGAATGGCTCATCCCAAAAGTATTGCTTGACATCATGGAGAAATTTCTTTCTTTGCTGAGAAGTGAAATCTTGCGGAAGAACATTACTGACTAGAAAGTTCACATAATCAGCATACCAAGGGACTTCAGTGTTGATACCAAACAATTGTTCATCTGGAAACAACTCATTAATTACCACATCATTCTTTTTCTGCATGTCGGCATTCTCTAACCTTGAAAGATGATCAGCCACTTGATTCTCCGTACCTTTCCTATCTCGAATCTCCAAGTAAAATTCTTGCAACAAGAGGACCCATCGAATCAACCTAGGTTTGGCATCCTTCTTTGCAATCAAGTATTTGATAGCTGCATGATCAGTGTAGACAATCACCTTGGTTCCAATTAGATATGCTCGAAACTTGTCAAAGGCAAATACTACTGCAAGCAACTCTTTCTCTGTAGTAGTATAATTCAATTGAGCTTCTGTGAGTGTCTTACTTGAGTAGTAGATGGTGTGAAAAACCTTGTCCCTTCGCTGACCTAGCACAGCTTGAAAGTAGTATGCACACAAGCCAATCATATTTGATATGATGTAGCATATACTTTGTAATCTTATTCATTTATTAATAAAAGAATTGATTTTCTTAAAAGGCATTTTATATTATCTACATGGTGCTGTTATATTAAATGTGATAAACCCATAGTTTTGAGCAATGCTTTTAGAATCATGATGGTGATCATGCTAATGAGATCTAAATTCAAGATAACTCACAAACTAAAATTGTTCCTAATCGTTGGATTACTAAATTGGGGATTAGTGAATCTGGATAGATTAGTACATACGTTGCTTGCTCTTATGAAGAGGATGATTGATCTCATAATCATTTGTGTGGAGACACTAAAGCAAGTGTGTAGGTGCTTATTGGAGAATAAGTTCACTGAACGTGACTCGCTAAGGAATACCTAATGGAGTTTTACTCGGCTGTCAATAGGAATTCCTCTAGTGATAGTAGTACAAGTGATCCTTAGACTTGAGATCATCATAGTATCTTGTGTATGATAAGTTATACTTTGACATGTCCCTTAAGACCTTTAGGGTATATTAAAGGGTATGATTGGGTATAATAAGTTGTACATGGAGATAGGTGAATGATCAACAAAGAATCTACCACGTCTAGTAAAAGATGTGAATGTCCTATGTGATTCGATAAATGATAACTCAGTAGTCCTTGGCCAAGGCAGAATGAAATTAGAAAGGAGTTTCTAATTTGCATTATTTAGAGTTGTGCATTTGGGAATCGAAATACATATAATTAAATAAAATAAGACTTGACAGAAATTCCATGTCTTATATTTAATTGGGACATTGTATGGTAGAAGGATTGAATTGTACGGTAACTATTTACTCAAAGGCTCTTTTGTGATTAATGTTAAAATCTATATTATCTGGAAAGTCGTTGATCGCTAAGGAGGCTTACCCTTATTGTAGAATAAATATTATTTATTTAAATAAATTAAATAGTTTAATTTATTTATTTAAATAAGATTAGAATTGTTCTAATTGATTTATTCACAACCGGTTTAATATGGAGAACCTAAAGGGTCACACCGCAAAAGAAAAATATTTATTTAAGAAGTAAATGGCATAATTGTAATAATAAGTTAAGTGTATTTAATTTAATCTATGGAGATAGAATAAATTAAATAACTTAATATTTATTATTTAATATTTTGGAAATATTAAATATAAATTAATAAGAGAAGTCTTATTATTATTATTACTATTACTATTATTTAATTTCTAATAGGGATTGGGAATTAATTAATATTACTATTATTTAATTCCTAATAGGGATTGGGAATTAATTAATATAACTATTATTTAATTCCTAATAGGGATTGAGAATTAATTAATAGAAGTACTCTCTCTCTCATTAATTCCTAATTGGATTAGGAATATAATTAAAGGAGTTTAATTAAAATAGAAACTCTAATCCTAAATAGTTTAGGGAAGGGGTTTTCCTACATCTATAAATAAGAGAAGACTTATCATAGATTAGGGTTACACACTCTTACATTAGATTGTGGAGAGTATTTACAATTTCTATAGAGATAGAAACTAGGGTTTTGCCAAACACCCAACTTCTTGAATATTTGTTCTTCCTTGGTGGATCACCTCTAGAGGCCAAACACTTGGGTGGCTAACATTGATCAAAGAAAAGAATCACACAGTTGAATTCAAGGAGAACGCAAATGAATTGGAGTTGAAATTGTACCTGAGGAAGCTAGAATTCGACAAGGGTATAATTCTTATTCTTCATCTCTTTCGTTTAATTAATAATTGTGCATAAAGAACGATCATGGTGATGGTTTGTATAAAAATTTTAAAATCCGTTTTGTCGCGCTTCCGCTATATTTATGTAATTTGATTGCATGCTAGCTCGCGTTACATACAAACCTAACAATGGTATCAAGAGCCAATATTTATGCGAATTATTAATTGTTTTGATTCTAAATATATATGGGTATGTATTTAGAATAATTTATTGGGCATAATTAGTTGTATAAAATTATTATTTTATGAAAAACGAACTCACTTGATTTAATTAAATGGGTGTAACAAGATTATATTATATATATATATATATATATATATATATTTGTATGTATATGTATTTATATATATATATATATATATATATATATATATATATATGTAATCACATTGGTAATGTATAACATATATATTATATATACACACCAGGTTCGGTAAACAAGGTCACGTTAGTATATATATATATATATATATATATATATATATATATATATATATATATATATATATAATATTCTTAATAATTTTATAATTAAAATAAAGAGTTTATTTTAATCTTGAAATTGGATTTCATGCAACTTAAAATTTCATTAAATGATACTCGTATATATATAGAATGATTTTATTATTCATGAGATGAATGTTATTTATTGATACATATAGAGATATGTATGATAATAAATAGGGATTGTTTATGGACTATTGACCAATGTGTGAGTGGAATTATTTTAGAGGATGCTTGAATGTATGGGTTTTTATAAATGGGGTCTGCGTACCTCGTCTTCTCTAATTTTTTCTTAATGTAAATTCTATCTCCCTCCTATGTACTTCCCCTTGACTGCTGATCAAGGTTTCTATTTAATGTAAATAGTTTTTGTAATAGGATTAGTTAGAATTAAATTTTGAAGAATTGGAGACCAAGGAGCGCTTGAAGACCCGTTTGTAATGGAGCCCGGGTTTAAATGTAATAGTTATATTTAAATTTAATTCTTGCGCCCTAGGTTTGACCTTTTGGTTCACTTGGTGGCTCTAGTGAACCAAACTAGAATAAAAGTCCATAATCAATCCGGGTAGAATATAGTATTCTATATGTGCATGCTTACTATATATATATTATATATTATCCAATATGCTTCGCATGTTAAATAATATGACGCGTATTTTATATATATATGTGCATGCGCGCTTAACAAGATGAGACTAATAATAACAAACCCCTTAAAGTAATATATTAAGTCCTAAGCGTTCAAAGATATTTGGAATATCGAACGTCGCCTTCTAGTATGGTAAAACGATAGAGTATTAAATATTTAATATGAGTTTGTTGTGCACACACAAGGCGAGTATTAAATATTTAAGATGTTGTTTTATCACATTTGATGCTTATTAAGGAATTGAACATTACTGCTTTGTTGTGCACACACAAGGGCGGTCTTTTTCTCTTCACATATATGGAAGTGCTAGGCTGGACTTAACTTAGATTATTTTAGTTCGGATGTGCACACACTTGACCATTATAATCTAAGAGGAAAAATACAAGGAGTTACATGGTGATGTAATTGACAATAGTTGTCTACCTATTTATTTATATATAGTTTGTTGTGCACACACAAGGCTATATACATTTGAAATGGGATCCTTAATCTCACTAGCAGATCCTTAATTAGATTTGCCGAATTATATAATGAGGGTAATATAGTTTGATAAAAATAGTGGGAGATACCAATTTAAATAAAGACCTAATTTATTTTGATGATTAATAAATTGAATGTATGCTAAAATGTTGTCTATTTCACATGCAGAATTTAAAAATGTCAAACTCACTATCACTGCGTAGCATACTTGATGCTAACAAACTAACCGGACCGAATTACACGGACTGGTTAAGGAATCTGAGAATTGTTCTCACTGCTGAAAAGATTTCTTATGTCCTAAATTCGCCAGTCCCTGCAAATGTTGCAGAAACAGCCTCTGAGGAAGAGATTGCTACTTTCAGAAAGTGGCAAGATGATGCAATCTTGGCTCAATGCATCATGCTCGCATCCATGAGTAACGAGCTTCAGCGTCAGCATGAAACTATGGATGCTCCTACTATATTGCTGCACCTCAAAGAGTTGTATGGTGAGCAAAGTAGGACTGCTAGATATCAGATATCTAAGGAGCTCTTCCGATCTCGTATGACCGAGGGCACTGCTGTTGAGACTCATGTCCTTAAGATGATCAATCTGATTGAACAGCTTGGACAGCTTGGGTTCGTGATGGATGGGGAGTTAAGTCAAGATTTGATCTTGCAGTCACTCCCGGAGACCTTCTCACAATTTGTTGTGAATTTTCACATGAATAAGTTGGACGTCAGCTTGCCTGAGTTACTTAACATGCTGAAAACTGCTGAAGGTCATTTCTCATCCAACAAGAATCAAGTCTTACTAGTGGATGATTCTTCTAAGAAAAGGAAGAGGCCCAAGGTATCTTCTCAAAAGAAGAAAAACAAGAAGGCTAAGAGCAAGGCGAAGAAAAAGGATAATAAGAAACCTGATCCAGATAGCAAAGGAATTTGCTACCATTGTAACAAGTCGGGACATTGGAAGAGGAATTGCAAGGAGTATCTTGCGGGCCAAAAGAAGCTTGGAGAAGCTTCGACTTCCGATCTAGGTTTGTTCATGATTGAAATTAATTTTTCTGAAAGTCAAAATTCTACTTGAGTATTGGATACCGGCTGTAGTTCTCACATATGTAATAATATGCAGGGACTAAGCAGAAGTAGGAAGCTGAATAAGGATGAAGTCGTCCTACGAGTGGAAAATGGAGCAAAGGTTGCTGCATTGGCTGTAGGGACTTATTGTTTAGCACTGCCTTCGGGCAAGTTCATTAGTTTAAATAATTGTTATTATGTTCCAACACTCATTAGAAATATTATTTCAATTTCTGTATTGGATATGGATGGTTTTGATATTATAATAAAGAACAACAGTTGTTCTATTTATAATAAAAATGTTTTATATGGTGTTGGCAATTTACTGAATGGACTTTACATACTTGACTTGCATGAAAATATACTTCAAATTGAACAAACTAAGAAAAGAAAAAGAGATGATGTTAATTATACCTTTATGTGGCACTGTAGACTCGGTCATATCAATGAAACAAGATTATCCAAGTTGCATAAAGATGGGCTTTTAAAGCTATCTGATTACGAATCATATCCAACTTGTGAATCTTGTCTCATGGGTAAGATGACTAGATCTCCTTTTAGTGGAAAAGGAGAAAGAGTTACAGAGTTGTTAGCGTTGGTACACACAGACGTTTGTGGACCTATGACAACGAATGCACGAGGAGGGTATTCTTATTTTATTACTTTCACTGATGATCATTCTAGATTTGGATATGTGTATTTAATGAAATACAAATCTGAATCGTTTGAAAAGTTCAAAGAATTCAGAAGTGAAGTAGAGAAACAAACTGGTAAGAGTATTAAGATTCTTCGATCGGATCGAGGAGGGGAATACTTAACCAATGAGTTTCTCAATTGTCTCAAAGAAAATGGTATAATCTCACAATGGACTCCACCAGGGACGCCACAGTTGAATGGTGTATCTGAAAGGAGAAATCGAACATTGTTGGACATGGTTCGTTCCATGATGAGTTTTACCGACCTTCCAGTATCCTTCTGGGGTTATGCCCTAGAATCGGCTGCATACCTAGTTAACAAGGTACCTACCAAATTCGTCCCAAAGACCCCATATGAGATATGGACAGGGATGAAACCTAGTCTTAAGCATGTTAAGACTTGGGGTTGTCCAGCTTATGTCAAAAGGTTTGAGCACGATAAGCTGAAGACTAGATCCGACAAGTGTAGATTTGTGGGATATCCTAAAGAAAGTTTAGGATATTATTTCTATCATCCAACTGATCAAAAGGTGTTTGTAGCAAAACACGCCGCCTTCTTGGAAAAAGAGTTTATCCTCGAAGGGGTCAGTGGGAGTAAGATATATCTTGAAGAAGTTCAAGAACCACAAAATACTCCGGATCAAAGTCAGGTACCTGACCAAGTAGAAGAACCTACTGTACCACAACCTATTCGTAAATTTGGAAGAGTACCGAAGATACCTGATAGGTATGGATTCATCATAGATGATGATGATGATGAGGTACGCATCATAGATAATGATGATCCATTGACTTACGAACAAGCTTTGAGTAGTAAAGACTCAGAAAAATGGCAAGAAGCCATGAAATCTGAGATGGACTCCATGTATGAAAACCAAGTATGGACTTTGGTTTCACCACCTGAGGGCATTAAGCCTATTGGGTGTAAATGGGTCTTTAAGAGAAACACTGGAGCGGACGGCAAGGTAGAGACCTATAAGGCCCGACTGGTTGCAAAAGGTTTCAAACAAAGACAAGGAGTTGACTATGATGAAACCTTCTCACCAGTAGCTATGCTCAAGTCCATTCGGATTTTGCTTGCAGTTGCAGCTTATTATGACTACGAAATCTGGCAAATGGACGTGAAAACGGCCTTCCTCAATGGAGAGCTTGAGGAGAATGTATATATGATACGGCCAGAGGGTTTTGTTTCAACGGTTAGAACAAACCAAGTCTGTAAGCTACAAAGATCCATTTATGGATTGAAGCAAGCTTCTCGAAGATGGAACATCCGTTTTGATGAGATAATCAAAAGGTTTGATTTTATCAAAAATGAGGATGAACCATGTGTGTACAAGAAGGTTAGTGGGAGCGCTGTTTCATTCCTTGTATTATATGTTGATGACATATTACTGATAGGGAATGATGTTCCTATGCTACAGTCGATCAAAATTTGGTTATCTAAACACTTCTCCATGAAGGACTTGGGTGAGGCATCCTATATTTTGGGGATAAAGATCTATAGAGATAGATCTAAAAGGATGCTTGGCTTGACCCAAGGAAAGTACATTGACTCGATGCTAAAGAGGTTTAGCATGGAAGATTCCAAGAGAGGTCTCATGTCGATGAGCCATGGAATACATCTCTCCAAGAAACAGGCCCCAAAGACACCTGAGGAGAGAAACCGAATGAGTAAGATTTCTTATGCTTCAGCAATAGGATCTATCATGTACGGTATGATATGTACTAGACCAGATGTCGCTCATGCACTTAGTGTAACAAGCAGATATCAGTCAAATCCAGGAGAAGAGCACTGGAAGGCAGTGAAAAACATCCTAAAGTACTTGAGAAGAACTAAGGATGTATTTCTTGTCTACGGTGGGTCTGAATTAAAACTAGAGGGCTATACAGACTCAAGTTTTCAAACGGACCAAGATGACTATAAATTCGTTTCAGGGTATGTGTTTACCTTAAACGGTGGCGCAGTGAGTTGGAAGAGTTCCAAGAAGCAAACAGTTGCTGATTCAGTGACAGATGCAGAGTACATAGCTGCAAGTGAAGCTGCAAAGGAAGCTGTTTGGATGAAGAAGTTTATAACTGAACTTGGAGTGGTTCCTAGCATTAGAGGAGCCGTACCTTTATTCTGTGACAACAACGGAGCTGTTGCACAGGCTAAGGAACCCAGGTCTCATCAGAAATCCAAACACGTGTTGCGGCGGTTTCATTTGATTAGAGAGATCATTGAAAGAGGAGATGTCGCCCTGGAGCGTGTGGACTCTCAAGACAACATTGCAGATCCATTTACTAAAGCTTTAACAATACAGCAGTTTGATCGTCACTTAGAGAAGATGGGTATTAGATACCATGGCGATTGGCTTTAGTGCAAGTGGGAGATTGAAAGTAGTATGCACACAAGCCAATCATATTTGATATGATGTAGCATATACTTTGTAATCTTATTCATTTATTAATAAAAGAATTGATTTTCTTAAAAGGCATTTTATATTATCTACATGGTGTTGTTATATTAAATGTGATAAACTCATAGTTTTGAGCAATGCTTTTAGAATCATGATGGTGATCATGCTAATGAGATCTAAATTCAAGATAGCTCACAAACTAAAATTGTTCCTAATCGTTGGATTACTAAATTGGGGATTAGTGAATCCGGATAGATTAGTACATACATTGCTTGCTCTTATGAAAAGGATGATTGATCTCATAATCATTTGTATGGAGACACTAAAGCAAGTGTGTAGGTGCTTATTGGAGAATAAGTTCACTGAACGTGACTCGCTAAGGAATACCTAATGGAGTTTTACTCGGCTGTCAATAGGAATTCCTCTAGTGATAGTAGTACAAGTGATCCTTAGACTTGAGATCATCATAGTATCTTGTGTATGATAAGTTATACTTTGACATGTCCCTTAAGACCTTTAGGGTATATCAAAGGGTATGATTGGGTATAATAAGTTGTACATGGAGATAGGTGAATGATCAACAAAGAATCTACCACGTCTAGTAAAAGATGTGAATGTCCTATGTGATTCGATAAATGATAACTCAGTAGTCCTTGGCCAAGGCAGAATGAAATTAGAAAGGAGTTTCTAATTTGCATTATTTAGAGTTGTGCATTTGGGAATCGAAATACATATAATTAAATAAAATAAGACTTGACAGAAATTTCATGTCTTATATTTAATTGGGACATTGTATGGTAGAAGGATTGAATTGTACGGTAACTATTTACTCAAAGGTTCTTTTGTGATTAATGTTGAAATCTATATTATCTGGAAAGTCGTTGATCGCTAAGGGGGCTTACCCTTATTGTAGAATAAATATTATTTATTTAAATGAATTAAATAGTTTAATTTATTTATTTAAATAAGATTAGAATTGTTCTAATTGATTTATTCACAACCGGTTTAATATGGAGAACCTAAAGGGTCACACCGCAAAAGGAAAATTTTTATTTAAGAAGTAAATGGCATAATTATAATAATAAGTTAAGTGTATTTAATTTAATCTATGGAGATAGAATAAATTAAATAGCTTAATATTTATTATTTAATATTTTGGAAATATTAAATATAAATTAATAAGAGGAGTCTTATTATTATTATTACTATTACTATTATTTAATTCCTAATAGGGATTGGGAATTAATTAATATTACTATTATTTAATTCTTAATAGGGATTAGGAATTAATTAATATAACTATTATTTAATTCCTAATAGGGATTGAGAATTAATTAATAGAAGTACTCTCTCTCATTAATTCCTAATTGGATTAGGAATATAATTAAAGGAGTTTAATTAAAATAGAAACTCTAATCCTAAATAGTTTAGGGAAGGGGTTTTCCTACATCTATAAATAAGAGAAGTCTTATCATAGATTAGGGTTACACACTCTTACATTAGATTGTGGAGAGTATTTACAATTTCTATAGAGATAGAAACTAGGGTTTTTCCAAACACCCAACTTCTTGAATATTTGTTCTTCCTTGGTGGATCACCTCTAGAGGCCAAACACTTGGGTGGCTAACATTGATCAAAGGAAAGAATCACACCGTTGAATTCAAGGAGAACGCAAAGGAATTGGAGTTGAACTTGTACCTGAGGAAGCTAGAATTCGACAAGGGTATAATTCTTATTCTTCATCTCTTTCGTTTAATTAATAATTGTGCATAAAGAACGTTCATGGTGATGGTTTGTATAAAAATTTTAAAATCCGTTTTGTCGCACTTCCGCTATATTTATGTAATTTGATTGCATGCTCGCGTTACATACAAACCTAACACAACTCCCACTGCATAATCACTTGCGTCACACATCAACTCAAAAGGCAAAGTCCAATCGGGAGCAACTATGATCGGGGATGTGATTAACTTCTTTTTCAGCACTTCAAAGGCTTCGATGCAAGCTTGATCCATCTTAAAGGGAACATCTTTTTCAAGGAGTGAACACAATGGTTTTGAAATTTTTGAGAAATCCTTGATGAATCGACGGTAGAATCCTGCATGTCCGAGAAAACTTCTAATACCTTTTACAAATGTCGGTGGAGGTAGCTTTTCAATGGTTTCAATCTTTGCCCTATCCACCTCTAGACCTGCGTCGGATACTTTGTGCCCCAGAATAATCCCTTCTCGCACCATAAAGTGGCACTTTTCCCAATGAAGCACCAGATTCGTCTCCACACAACGCTTCAGTACTAAGATGAGATTATTAAGACACAAGTCAAAACTATCACCGAATACAGAGAACTCATCCATGAATACCTCCAAATTTTGTTCAACCATATCCGAGAAGATAGCCATCATGCATCGCTGGAATGTAGCCGGTGCATTACATAACCCGAAAGACATTCTCCGGAATGCAAACGTTCCATAAGGACATGTAAAAGTTGTTTTCTCTTGATCTTCCGGAGCTATCACTATCTGGTTATATCCTGAGTATCCATCGAGAAGGCAATAGAACTGATGACCAGACAACCTATCCAACATCTGATCAATAAATGGCAAAGGAAAGTGATCCTTGCGCGTAGCTTTGTTCAACTTGCGGTAATCCATACACACTCTCCAACCTGTGACCGTTCTCGTAGGAATGAGTTCATTATTTTCGTTCTCAACCACTGTCATTCCTCCCTTTTTAGGCACACATTGTACGGGGCTTACCCAAGCACTATCTGAAATTGGATAGATAATTCCGGCGTCTAACCACTTAATAATTTCCTTCTTCACCACGTCTTTCATAATCGGATTCAATCTTCTTTGTTGCTCAATGACCGGTTTTGCTCCTTCTTCAAGCAGAATTTTATGCATGCAAAACGACGGACTGATTCCCTTGATGTCTGCTATTGTCCACCCAATTGCTGTTTTATACTCACGCAAAACCCTTAATAGTTTTTCTTCTTGAGATTCATTCAAATGCGCAGAAACTATTACTGGTAGTGTGTCCGAGTCTCCCAAGTAAGCATACTGTAAATGAGATGGAAGAGGTTTAAGCTCAAGCACAGGTGGCTCTTCCACTGACGGTTTAGACCTCTTTCCTCCTTCGTGCGGCTGGTCAAGTACATCAAATTGCCTGCTAAATTTTCGCGGAATAGGTAATGAGTCTAGAACCTTGACATAATCCCACTCATCTGGATCATCAAAAGTGTCTATCCCAACCAGAGCAGCTTCTAATGGATCTTCAATAATAATTGCCCTGGTTTGTTCATTCACGATTTCATCGAGCAGGTCTATCTGTAAGCATTCCTCGCCCTCCTTAGGGAATTTCATCGATTTAAATACATTAAAGGTGACTTCCTGATCTTGAACTCTCATTGTTAATTCACCTTTTTGTACATCTATCAACGTTCTCCCTGTTGCTAAGAATGGACGACCTAGAATGATGGGAATCTCCTTATCCTCTTCGTAATCCAAAACAATGAAATCAGCCGAGAAGATGAATTTATCGACTTTAACCAAAATATCTTCCATAATACCCCTCGGATATGTCACTCATCTGTCTGCCAACTGCAAGCTGATGTTCGTTGGTTTTGGTGCCTTTAGCCCAAGCTGAGTGTAAACTGATAATGGCATTAAATTGATACTAGCTCTTAAGTCACACAATGTCATTCCAGAGAACTGGTTACCAATTACACAAGGGATAGTGAAGCTTCCTGGATCCTTTAGTTTAGGTGGCAACTTGTTTTGCAAAATTGCACTGCACTCCTCGGTAAGTGCCACCGTTTCGAATTCACCCAATTTCCTTTTCTTTGACAAAACATCCTTCATAAACTTTGCATAACTGGGCATCTGTTCCAGGGCTTTTGCAAACGGTATATTAATGTGTAGTTTCTTGAAAACATCCAAAAATCTGGAAAATTGCTCGTCTAGCTTGGCTTTCTGCAATCTTTGAGGGAAGGGTACGGGATGCACTACACTATCTGGCTTGAGTTCCTTTGACTTTACCTCCGAACCTGTATCCTTCACCTTTTTTGATTTATTCACCTTACTTTTCACCGGGGCTTCCTCATCCTCATTCTCCACAACTGTTTTTGGTTTAGAATTTCCTTTAACTGCATCTGGCAGCTCTTTACCACTCCTTAAGGTGACAGCCTTACAATGTTCCTTTCCTTCCGTTCTTGGGTTAACCTCTGTATCGCTTGGAAGTGCCCCTTGTGGTCGAGTATTCAAGACTTGAGCCAACTGTCCCAGCTGATTTTCCAAGTTCCTAATTGACACTGCCTGGCTCTTCACATTCAAATCTACCTGAGTTAGCAACTTATCTTGATCATTCATTCTTTTCTCAGATACTGTGATAAACCTTGCCAACGATTCTTCTAAATTCGGCTTTCTTTCTGCATGTTGTGGAGCTTGGTTCTGAAAACCTAGGGGATTCTGAGTTCTAGGAGCTGGATTTTGAACCTGAGTGTTATTGCTCCATGAGAAACCCGGATGATTCTTCCACCCCAGATTATATGCATTCTGGTATGGCTGTTGCTGTCTGTTATAGCTCCCCACGAACTGTACCGATTCCGGATTAATGGCACAATACTCCGTCGGATGCGCACCTACACAAAGCTCACACACATAGGCTACTTGCTGGACTTTTGATTCAGACAAAGCTTCAATCTTCTTAGACATGGCTGCCATCTGAGCTGTTAGTGCCGTGACCGCATCTACTTCCAAAACTCCAGCTACCTTTTGTTGATTCAGTCTGGAAGTCGGCCATTGATAATTATTTGCAGCCATAGTCTCTAACAAAGTGTAAGCTTCATCAAACTTTTTATCCATAAGTGTTCCACCTGCAGCTGCATCAATGCATGTTCGAGTGTCATTATTCAGCCCATTGTAGAATGTCTGAACTTGTAGCCACTTGGGTAGCCCATGATGTGGACATTTTCTCAATAACTCTTTGAACCTTTCCCAAGCCTCGTATAGTGACTCTCCATGTTGTTGCCAAAATGTAGAAATCTCGTTTCTCAACTTAGCCGACTTAGCTAGCGAAAAAAATTTCGCTAGGAATTTCTGAGCTAGATCATCCCATGTTGTGATGGACCCTGGCGGAAGTGAGTGCAACCAGCTCTTTGCCTTATCTCTCAGTGTGAACGGAAATAGACGTAATCTCACTGCATCATCTGTCACATTAGGATATTTGAAGGTATCACAAATCTCCAGGAAACTAACTAAGTGTTCATTTGGATCATCGTTGGCTAAACCCCCAAATTGTACCGCATTCTGAAGCATATGAATTGTTCCCGGTTTGATTTCGAAGGAATTAGCGGTGATGACTGGTCTCGTGATGCTCGATTTAATCTCGTCTATCTTAGGCATAGCATATTCCCTCAATGATTTCTGCTCTTTGTTAGCCATTTTCTCTTTCTCAAGTGTCTCCTGACAGAATTTTCTCAACTGACGAAGCTTATTCTCAAGATTATCCTCACACTGCACAAGTTCCGGTTGTTTTGATCGCGTTTGCATAAACAAATCAAAAGACACACTGAACAAGAAACAAAAGAAAAATAAGTATGCTTAACTAGAACAGACTTAACTAAACTGATATTGAAAATTATAAACACAAATAAGTCCCCGGCAACGACGCCAAAAACTTGTTGTCCGATTTCACAATCGACAATTATGTGCAAGTATACACGATCAACAAGTAATAAAGTGATAAGATAGGGTGTCGAACCCACAGGAATTACTATGTTTTTAATCTCCAATTGCCAATCTAAATTATGCCTATTCTATTAAACAATCACAATTTGGGATTTTTGATTAAGAATAATTAAATAAATACTAACACTGACAATTAATTCAAAGGTTGAAATTCAGATTTAAGATGATTAAGACTGCAATATCCCCAGTTATTGATCATAAATCAATCCATCTATGTCTTCCAATCATTCACTTCAATGGAGTTGTTAACAGAAATTCAATTGCATTTATAAGCCCTTTTCCAAGAGATCAAATAAATCTATCTAATCCAATTAACTCTACTATATTCCTATGCAAAGTTAAAAGATTAAATTCATTAAGTTCCAATTTCCAATTGTTACATGCAGCAAGCAATATTCCTATTTACTTCACAAATCCAATTATTCAACACATGCAAATAATTGAGAATACATGTTATCTTATCCAGTTCTAACCCTAGATTTCATCTCCCGAATTCATCTAAAGTAACCCGCTAATTGTCGGCCAAATAATTAATCAACAAGCATAAAATAAGATAGACAACTCCCATCAAATTGAACAATTGAAATCAAATAGATAATCAACTCATAATTATAACTGGTTCAATTGTAGCCTTAACTAAGAATTTAGTTCATACTGACAATAAAAACTAGAATATCAAAATAAGTCATCGTAATTAATTACAAATCAGAGGATAAAGATTAAAAGGAAACTCAGTATAATCTCTAGCTCTCCAATCTGAACTTCTCACAATGCTTGACTTGTCCTCCAATCTCCTTGCTCAGCTCTGAAAGTCAATCTCTGAATAAGTCTGTGTATATCTAAATCCAAGTCTTGATCTTCTATTTATAGTCTCCTTTAGTCCCTCAATAAGTTTAATAGCAAGAGTCCTTGATCACTTCTATCTTTCCAAAATAACAGCATTCCAGCAAAATCAGGATTTCCATCTGCCGCTTCCTCGCCTCGGTGAGAAATTCAAGGCATAAGTTCTCGCCCCGGCGAGAAATATAACTCACAAATTCTCGCCCCGACGAGAATGCCCTGCACCCAGCCAATTTTCTTCTTTTCATTCCTGCATCCAGCCATGACCTACAAAACCAATGCAAAATAAGTAAAAAGCTACCAAACACTTAAAAACAAGTAAAGAATAAGCCAAAAGACATCTCAAACGCGTAGGTTAAAACCTACTCATCATCTACCATTTCTATTAAAAGGAGAGAATATCATACGTGATTCGATAAATGACAAATCATAAGTCTTTGGCCAAAGCATAATGAAATTAGAAAGGAGTTTCTAATTTGCATTATTTAGAGTTGTGCATCTGAGAATTAAAATACATATAATCAAATAAAATAAGACTTGACAGTAATTCCATATCTTATATTTGATTGGGACATTGTATGGTAGAAAGATTGAATTGTACACTAACTAGTCACTAAAAGGTTCTTTTATGATTAATGTTAAAATCTATATTATTTGAAAAGTCGTTACTCGCTAAGGGGCTTACCCTTATTGTAGAATAAATATTATTTATTTAAATAAATTTAATAATTTAATTTATTTATTTAAATAAGATTAGAATTGTTCTAATTTATTTATTCACAACCGGTTTAATATGGAGAACCTAAAGGGTCACACCGCAAAAGAAAAATATTTATTTAAGAAATAAATGACATAATTGTAATAATAAATTAAGTATATTTAATTTATTCTATGGTAATAGAATAAATTAAATAGCTTAATATTTATTATTTAATATTTTAAAAATATTAAATATAAATTAATAAGAGGAGTCTTATTATTATTATTACTATTATTATTATTTAATTCCTAAAAGAGTTTAAAAATTAATTAATAAAAGTACTCTCATAAATTCGTAATTAGATTAGGAGTTTAATTAATTAAAAGAGTTTAATTAAAATAAAACCCTGTTCCTAAATAGTTTAGGAGGGTTGCCTATATCTATAAATCAGAGGAGTCTTATTATGGATGGGGGTTAGACACACTTTCAATAGTTGGAAGAGTACTTACAATTTTTATAGAGATAGAAACTAGGGTTTTGCCAACACCCATTTTCTTGAATATATATTATTTTTTGGTGGATTACCTCTAGAGGCCAAACACTTGGGTGGTTAACGTTGATCAAAGGAAAGAATCTAACCGGTGAATTCAAGTAGAACGCGAAAGATTTGGAGTTGAACTCGTACCTGAGGAAGCAGGATTCTACGATAGTATGATTCTGATTCTCTATCTCTTTCATATAATTAATAATTGAGTACAAGGAAAGATATCATGGTGATGATTTGTATAAAAATTTTAAAATCCGATTTTATCGCACTTCCGCTATATTTATGTAATTTGATTACATGCTCGCGTTATATACAAACCTAACATAACTTATACTCTCGAGGTATTCAGTGATATTGACTGATAATCCTTCTAGAAGTTCACGGTCCATATCGATCACTCAGCATGAATTTTTGAGAAAAATCCTCTGAAGCAGTATTGCTATTTCTTCACAATCAATTGAATATTGTTGGAAATTCAGAATATTTAACTCTTTTATTCATGATGTATTATTCAACATGGAATTCAAGATAATCCTTGTTATTGGAAATGATTCATTATTTCCATTACTTCACAATCTTTTGAATATTGTTGAAATTCTGGAAAGTTAAACTGTTTTGTTTATGATATATGGTTTATTGTATGCTTTAGACTTACTAAGCAAATTAGTTGCTCACCCTTACTTTGAATAAAACTTTTCAACTAAGACCGAGGTGGTTGAATGTTCTAGGAAGGACAAATGCTAAGTGAAGGCGACCAAGTAGTGTCGTTTGTGTACTATTTATTATGTTATGGATTGATGTACATCTTTTGTATTATTAGATATATTGTGTAAAGGTTAGTTGAACCTGGGATAAGGATGTTATATTTTGTATTAAGATAATGTAAGGAATGATGTAATTTATATTGAATGGGTAGATAGATGTGATGTGTATGTTGTACCGTGAGCACTGAACCCGTGGTTCAAGGGACCCGAATTTAGGGGCGTCACAATTGGACTGGGATGCCTACTTTTGATAGGTTTTAACTTTGGATCTATATATACTTATCGAGAGATATGATTTAGGGAAACTAACACCCTAGAGACTAACATTTAACACCCTAGTATAGTTCAAAATTAGGGTTTTATCAGATTTTTCAAGGAAGCGAACAAGAAGCACACAAGGGAACAAGGGTTCGAGGTTAAGCGTGGAGATCGAGAGGCTGCATGACACATATTCTTCTCTCTATTCTTTTCCTTTAATTCTTGTGTTTTGTAAAGATGTTATCTAAACTGATATTGTTTCCTTGCTACGCTATGAACTAAATTTATGTTGAGATTGCAATAGAACCCAATGGGTAATTTGGATTAATTTACTCTTTCTCTTGATTATGTTGATTATGCATGATTTGTTTATCATAATTTGTGTTAATTTAATAATTGTCTAGCTACCAATTATCTAATGAATCTTAGATGAATCGGAAGATAGACTCTAAGGTTAGATCTGATTATGATAACATGTGATTATGTATTTTTCTTAGGACAAATACTTAATTTGTATATATGATGTAGACACCCAAATTTTGCGTTTCCTTCTACTAACCATGACAGGAGGGCGAAATCGACAATGGAACCGGCTTGCGGAAGCAAAGGAGCGGGCACCAGGGCGAGCGCCCGGCACCGCCGCAATGATTTGGGCAGCCCAAGTCGACGTGACAGCATGACCGTCCGAGGCAGGCATTTCCGAACGAGGTGGCGCGTCTTCCGGAAGTTCCCGGACTGCGGAATACGGGCCTGTCAGCGAAAACCGACGTTGCGGTACGAAAATCGAGGCGTGGCACGAAAATCGAGAAAGTCAAGCCCGCCAGCCGCGGATAGATCTGCGGCCAAGTGGGTGCGCCAGCACGAAAACCGGGAAATCAGCACTTAGCAGCTGAGTGCGATGGGAGGCGTGCCAGCTGGCCAGCCGCAGATCCATCTGCGGCCAGCCGCAGATAGATCTGCGGCTGGCTTTGGCCAGCCTATTTAAGCTCGGCAGCAGGCAGCATACAGAAGGTTGGGCAGTTTGCGGAAGAAGAAGAAATCAGCAGCAGTTTTAGCTCGGAAATAGAGAGAAATAGCAAAAAAATTCTTGCAACAATTGAGAGAAAAAGAGAGAAATTTCCTTTGTTGTTAGATTATATCATATACATCTCATATTTCCCTCAATACACAAGTTTCTACACAATTTTGGTATCATTTGCAAGGTGAAAATCTCATTATTTTTGCAACTTCTATCATGTTATTTGGCTAAATTTAATTGAAATTTTCAAGAATATTATTGAGCAATCATGGATTAGGGATTATTGGTGAGGGTTCCATTGGAACAAAATTCTTCCTAATAATCCGATGATATCTAATTGGTGAAATTTCTAGTTTGTTTATGGATGTATATTAGGCGTAATTTAATTGAGTGTATTTGTAGGATGTGTTAGGCAATCTACGTTGTTATAATTGAGTATGCAATTTGAGAGTGTGTAGCAATCGTGGTTGTGAGCCTAGGAAAGCGACCCCGTGGTTCAAATCCGATGATGGACGTTTGGTGTATGTAATAGATTCAAGATGCTCGTTTTGTAACATGTAATCTTTGGGCCTTAAAACGACGCTAAGGCGAGAATCGGGTTTAAGGCCCCGAAATAGTGAAATTTGTGATTGTTGGCGTTCGGGGATATTTTGATGGCTTACATGCCCATGAATAGCCCCGACGCGTGTTTATGCTCGATTCGATTTATGACGCGAAATTGATTTCAAAGCTAAATGATAAGATTTTCATAAAAATCAAGCAAAGTAGGATATTAGAATCACGAGGTTAAAATTTGAGAAATGTTAATGAATGTCGATTCCTATATAACGAGGAAGCTAAAGAAAAATCGTTTTCCAAAACATCACAAAAATTTGATTTTAGAAATAAGTAACGTTTTATTAAATCTTTGTGCATAGGGTGAAAGAGATTCTAGAAATTGCCCATCATTTTATGAAAGCAACGTATAGATCTCGATTCCTATTCAGACGGAGGTTTAAAACTCTTGTTTTGCCAAAACGACACTTAATGAAAATCTCATAATTTTGGACAATTAAAATCAAACCTTTCTCATAAAGAATAAAGCTTTCTCGTGTATACCGAAAAGACATTCCGAAGCGTTCTCAAATTAAAGCACGATTTTCCCTAAAATCCAAATGACTCTTTCATACAAACTCACCACAACATTCACATGGGCACACATACACACACACACACGCGCACCTACACACACATTCATGAATTAAAGGATAGGAAAGCATCAAGATTGCGGTAACCGTGCTTCACGGAAGTCGAGGGGTGCCTAACACCTTCCCCTCACTTAAGCAAGCCCCCGAACTCTATGAATCTCAATGCGCAGACCAAATTAATTCGGAGTCACATATGAGCCAGCGATTTACAAAAGAACGAAAACTCGGATGAGTTGGTACATCCATTTCAAATATACCAACTGGCGACTCTGGTTAATTGGCTCATCATAAAAACGATTTTTCAAAACCCCGTCGACATCAATGCCGACCTTTTCCAAAAATCATCTAAACCAAAAGGCTAAAATTGGAAGACGAAAAGAGAAGAGAAAACCCGGCGTCGACAGCTGGCGACTCTGCTGGGGAAATTAGAGGGCTTAAGCCGCGTTCAAATCTTGATGCTGTCCTATCCTTTAAAATTCATAAAATGTGGGTGTGTGCGATATTTTGATTTTTTACTTTTGTTGTGCGAATGTGTGTGGTTGTCCAATGAATGAATGATTGAATGGAATGGCTTTACTTTAAAGAAATCATTTGCATACGGTGAGGACGATGAATGTGAATGTATGTTGAGAGAGTACCTCCTCCTGAGGCGAACCTGTCGGTTGCTTATTACTGGACTCGATGGGGCTGCTCCCCGGAGATGGCTCAGGAAACGCACCACTCAAATCCGCTCCAATCGAAAGGGCTCAAACGAGTAGATTGCGAAGATTTGGGAACCTTCATGCCGAAAAGCCCGTGAGAGTAACCCTAGGATAGGTCATCCTCAGAATAACCCAACGCAGGAAAAGTCTCTTCATGCCTTTTTACGCTTATATGTCTAAATGTCATGATCTCATTCAATATTCATACATCCCTTTTCCATGTCGAAAGAGATTACTAACCGCTGTGAATTGCAGGGAATAGTTGGGGGAGCATAATAAAGCATGTTTAGCATTGGTTATGGCACTAAAGGACTACTAACTCTCTCTTTTGCAGGGAAAGATTAAAGAACCCCAAAACACAAAAAATTTATAGCTTTAGCATGCATCCATGTTTTCAGTTCCCCAGGACTAAACTTCGAACCATTTGTCTCTGTAGGATTGCTCCTCAAACTCGTTCGCAGTCTAAGAAAGCCCAAAATTCTACATCTGAAATGGCTGATATTCCTAATCATAGTTCCATATCTCGGGAAGAGTTTGATGACTTCAAAAAACAGATGATGGAAATGGCCACGATGCTAAAAGGGCAGTTCCTACTCAGACAGGATCCGCCAAGCCAAGGACCACATAATATTCCACCACCAGGGGGTGACCAGAATCCTCCTAAAAATGTTGTAAACCTGGGTAAGGATGACCAACCCCAACTCAAGGACGAGCCAGTCATCCCAAGGGCCGTTCCCATACCTAGCAGGACAGTGATTACTATCCCAGAGGAAGGGGACCATGACGACCTTCGGAGAAAAATGAAATACATGGAGGAAACCATCCAATCTCTAAAGGGCATAGGCTCCCTGGGCAGGGTTAATTACTCTGATTTATGTGTTTTCCCCGGAGCCAGGTATCCAGAAAAGTTCAAAGTTCCCGAGTTTGAAAAGTACAATGGAAAGGGAGACCCCTATACACACTTGAAAATATACATTGGAGAACTCGGGGCTTATGCCGAAGACGAGGGGTTAAGAATGCAGCTATTTCAGAAAAGCTTAACAGGGGAGGCAAGAATATGGTATGCCCGCCTCGACAACGCCCGAATCCACAACTGGGAGGAATTGGCCCATACTTTCTTAAACCCAATACAGCTTTCAGGCCCAGATGGCTCTTGACAGGTACCAAATGACAAAGGTTAAAAAACAGCCTAGGGAATCCTTTAGGGAATATGCGCAAAGATGGAGGGGCATGGCTGCCCAGGTAACTCCCCCGATGAGCGAATCAGAGATGGTAATGACCTTTGTAGACATTCAGGAGGCACCGTATTATGAGAGGGTCATCTCAGGGATTGGAAGACCTTTTGCGGAAATGATTAAACATGGAGAGATGGTTGACATGGGGTTGAAATCGGGTAAAATCCGGGATCTTACTGCTTTAGAAGCTGCTGCCGAGCAAATACAGAATGGAAACTATGGCAGCACTTCCCGGAGAGTCCAAAAGAGGAAGGAAGAGGATGTCTCCCTCATCCTACAAGGGTCGTCCAGTAAAGCAGAAAGCCATCTTCCGGTACAGGCACAGAGGGGAGGGCCACCCCGACAGCCCAATTTCTCAGATCAAAGAGCAGAGGGGCGAAGAAGATATGAGGCCTCGCAAAACCGAGTATTCACCCCGCTCGGGGAGCCGCTTGAACGAGTATTAGCGGTATTAGTAGCCCAAAAGAAGATTGTTGGTTTGGCACCCCCGAGTGACCCAAAGGGTTAGAAGGTTTGACCCGAGCAAGCGGTGTGCCTACCACTCCAGTTCCCCTGGCCATGATACACAGGATTGCTGGACGTTAAAGCATCGAATCCAAAAAACCTGATTGACAGTGGAGAGATTGTGGTGGAACAGCCGGATTCCCCGAATGTTAAGGCCAAATCCCCTGCCAAGGACATGATGGAGGGGGAGTCAATGCGAACGGAGGCAAGTGAGGCGGGGGAGCCGCCAAGGTTGAACTATGTGCAGAAAGTTGAGGAGATGATAAATGTGATACATGACCATGGGAGTGCGAGGGTAACGCCATCAAGTTGATAGGGGTAAGTACGAATAAACATAGAGGGACCTATCAAGTTGACAGCTCCGAGGCCCATCATTTTTGCTGCAAGGCCACAACTCCCTATCAGTAGTCTGAAGACTGTACCCTGGAATTACGGGGGAATACCCGAGGAAGCGGCCAGTTGTGCTTCCGTGACGACCAAGGGGAACCCCTTATATCTGCCCGGGCGAGTCCTTGAGAGCCAAAAGAGGAAAAATGAAGAGGTTTCTGAGGAAAGGGCCATAGAGTTTTTGAAAAGGATGGATCACCCAGAAATGAGGGGGATCCAGATTTTAAATGAGGAATCAACCCTAACATCAGTCATGGATTTGGTGTTGTCATCCAGTGAGCATTGCAAAACCCTGATGAAGGTTCTGGAGGAGGCATTTGTGCCCAAAGAAGTTAGTGAGGAGGGTTTCGGCCGGTTGGTAGGCCACTTATTGGAAACCGATGCAATATCCTTTACAGATGAGGACATTCCCGAAGAGGGAAGGGGGCACCGAAAACCGCTACACATTGCAGTAATCTCCTCGGGATATGTCATGAATGGGGTACTGATCGACGGGGGATCAGCATTGAATATATGTCCTCTCAGTACGCTGAAAAAAATGAACATCAGTCCCAAGCGCCTGCGGGCCAGTCATGTGGTGGTTCGGGCTTTTGACGGATCCCGGAGAGATACCATCGGAGAGATAGAATTGCCAGTGGAGATAGGACCCTGTACTTTTGATATCTCCTTCCAAGTCCTGGATATCACGGCAAGCTACAACCTGCTGTTAGGGAGGCCGTGGATACACATGGCCGGGGCAGTTCCCTCCACGCTCCACCAACAAATCAAGTTGATCATCGATGGGAATCTGGTAACAATCTCGGCCGAATGTGATGACCCTTCTCCTCCCAGGAGTGGCCTACCAGTAATCAATGTGGATGAGTCAGCGGCGCCTGCCAGCTTTCAAGCACTAGGATAGCTTAGCACTCCCACTCCCCATTATAGATGCCTGGGAGCTCCAGCTGTGAAACCAAGGGTCTCTCCGGAACTCACCTTTGTGGCAAAGGAAATGATTAAAATGAACTTCCAACCTGGACAGGGACTAGGTAAAAGCAGTCAGGGAATCACCGAACCCATCCACCTACCACAGCAGATAGGCAAAGCAGGATTGGGATACCATGTGGGCGCAGTACGGGGACACCGTCAGGGTGCGACTCCGATTCGACTAGTTGGCAGTCCAGTGACCAAAGTCGACAATAAGCAGGGGATCAGCGGACCTGTGATTGGGGCAGGGAATGAAGACTTAACCCCCACATGTAATGAGTCGGCCCGGAGGGAAAGTTTCCTGCGGGAGGTCGCAAAAGAGTTCGAAACCAAATGCTATATCCCCGGACAATCAACAAGCAGTAAGGAGGGGACGAATATTATCATACCACCGGGAGCCCAACAAGTTGTGCCTGTCATCGATTGGGCAGGGCCGATTATTCCTGGAGAAGATATGGAGAAGGACTCGGGTGACGTATCCGTAATCATCGGGGAGGTGTCCGATGGGAGGCCCTCCTTTATCCAGCGCATTTCATCTGACCTGACCATCGACAATTGGACCCAGAAACCAGTGATATCCAAACAGGGGTAAAGCTCGACGTCAGGGTGGTTAACCCTAGAGGATAGGGGAATGAAGAAGTTTTATTTTGTTGTTGTTTTATTTCTGCATCATTATGTCGTTTCTTCTTGTTATTTGAAAATGCGATCATCGTGAAAAAATGATTTATATATGACAAGTATTTTGTTTCATGTTAGGTGTACCAATTTGAGTAATCCTTGCCTAACAAACGGTCTTTCAAATTTGAATGATGATTATGATTTTGACATTGAGCTGGATTTCGATTTAATGGGCATTGAACAAGATGAGACAGATTACGACGACGCACCTGACGAGATCAAGGGATGGGTCGAGGATAAACCCAAACCCAACTTGGACCAAACCATCACCATTGATATTGGAACCCCTGACCAGCCAAAGGAACTCAAGATAGGGACGGACCTTACCCCCAGCCAAAAAGCAGAAATAATTGAGTTACTAAGACAATATGAGGATGTCTTTGCCTGGTCGCACGAGGATATGATCGGATTGTCCACCGACATTGTGGTGCACCGGTTACCCATCAAGGAGGGTTTCAGGCCTGTCAAGCAGAAACTAAGAAAGTTGAAACCTGAGTGGAGTTTAAAGGTGAAGGAAGAGATCATCAAACAGTTCAGGGCGGGAATCATTATGGTGTCCACTTACCCGGAATGGCTATCCAATGTGGTCCCAGTGGCTAAACCTGGAGGAAAGGTGAGGGTATGCGTAGACTACAGGGATCTAACAATGCCAGTCTCAAGGATAAACTTCCCGGTGCCTTTCATACACATCCTGGTAGATAACACAGCCCAGTACGAAATGTATTCTTTTGTGGATTGCTTCGCGGGATATCATCAGATAATGGTGGCGGAGGAAGATCGGGGAAAAAAAAAAACCGCATTCATCACCCCCTGGGGGCAACTTTCTGCTATAGACGACTGGCTTTCGGTCTCACAAATGCAGGGGCTACTTATCAGAGGAGCCATGATGGCCTTGTTCACGATATGATGCCACAAGGGAGATAGAGGTCTACGTGGATGACATTATTGTGAAATCAAAGGTAGAGTCCGATCATATAACTCATCTCAAAAAGCTATTTCGATCGGCTCAGAAAGTATAATTTGAAACTCAATCCAGCCAAGTGATGCTTTCGGAGTGCAGTCAGGTAAGCTCTTGGGATTCCCTGGTTAGTTGATCGGGGGCATTGAGTTGGATCCAGCAAAAGATTAAGGCCATTGTGGATATGCCAGCACCTCGCACGGAGAAGGAGATAAGAGGATTCCTCGGGAGGATAAACTTCATCAGCCGTTTTATTATCTCACTTGACGGGACTACATGTGAGCCGATTTTTAAATTGTTAAGAAGGGGTGCTTCCCAAGAATGGAATGAGCAGTGCAGTGTCAGAGGGGCTTTTCATATCATTAAGAAACAACTGACGGAGGCACCAGTGCTGGTACCCCCGAAGGATGGGATCCCTTTGTTTATGTACATATCGGTCAATGACATCGCGATGGGATGTATGTTGGGACAGAAAAATGAGGCGGGTAAAGAGCAGGCCATCTATTACCTCAGCAAAAGATTTAGCCAATGTGAGCAGAATTACACTCCCATCGAGAAGACTTGTTGTGCTCTGGCCTGGGCGGCAGGGAGATTACAGCACTACCTCCAGGGGCATACGACGTACCTGATATCAAGAATGGATCCCCTGAAATATATTTTCGAAAGGCCCATGCTGAATTGTCGACTGTCAAGATGGCAGTTAATTTTACAACAGTTTGACATGGTGTACGTGACCCAGAAGGCCATGAAAGGGCAGGGAATTGCAGATCAGTTGGCAGAAGCCCCGACAGGAGGGATGGAGCCGTTAGAAACTCCTCTCCCGGGCGAAGATATATTTTGGGTAATCGCGCGCGAAAAATGTGATGACGAGGGACAATTCTGGAAGCTGTATTTTGATGGTGCCATGAATGCCGAGGGGGCAGGAGCCGGAGCGGTCTTAGTCTCTATCACCGGAGAACAATACCCCGTGGCCACTAAACTTCGTTTCAGCAATTCGAACAACACCGCTGAATACGAGGGGTGTATCTTGGGACTCCGATTGGCCCGTGACATGGGAGTAAAAAGACTAGCGGTGTTCGGGGATTCAGAGTTGGTAATCAGACAAACAATCGGGGTATACAACACTAGGGAGCTTCGGTTACTTCCATACCATCGTTGTGTCACCCAGCTTATGCAAGAGTTCGAAGATATCGCCTTCCGCCATATTCCTCGGGGACGAAATGATTTTGCCGATGCACTGGCGACTTTGGCTTCCTTAGTCCACGTGATCAAGAGTAGGGACAGTCCACAGATTGAGATCACCGTACAGAATGCCCCGGCGTATGAGGAAAATGTGGCAGTGTTATCAAACGAGGTGGTGTTGACGAGGCAGCCCTGGTATCACGACATAAGGGAATATCTGAGAGACAGATCCCTTCCCGATCAGGCAAATCGGACTGAAAGGATGAGAATTCAAAAGATGGCGATGAAGTTTTACCTGAGTGGCGATTCACTTTACAAAAGGGATGCCGGGTTGGGACTGTTGCAGTGCGTAGATGAAACACAGGCCCGAAAGATTATGAATGAAGTACACGGTGGAGTGTGTGGGCCCCACATGAGTGGACCGATGTTGGCCAAAAAGATCTTGAGGACAGGGTATTATTGGTTAACGCTGAAGGCTGATTGCGATGATCATGTCAAACGATGTTATCAATGTCAGGCGCACGGTAATGTGATCCATACGCCTCCCAATGAACTGCACTGTATGACCTCCCCGTGGCCATTTTCGATGTGGGGAATGGATGTAATCGGACCAATAGAGCCCAAAGCAAGCAACGGGCACCGGTTCATTTTCGTCATGATCGATTATTTCACCAAATGGGTAGAGGCAGCTTCTTTCCCTAAAGTAACTCAGGAGGTCATCGTCAGCTTCATCAGGAATAATGTCATTTGCCGATATGGGCAACCTGAGGTTGTGGTCTCCGACAATGCCAAGAATTTAAACAACGCCCTCATGAAAGGACTGTGTGACCAGTTCAAGATTAAGCACCTCAATTCCGTCATTTACCGTCCCAAAATGAATGGGGCAGTGGAGGCGGCCAATAAGAACATCAAGAAGATCATGGCGAAAATGTCTGCTAATCATCGGGGATGGCCGGATCTGTTACCCCTCACCCTGCTGGCATACCGAACGTCAACGCGTACTTCCACAGGGGCAACCCCATACGCCTTGGTATATGGAATGGAGGCTGTCCTGCCAGTTGAAGTTGAGATGGCGTCCCTCAGAATAGTGATCGATGCTCAGATAAGCGAGGAGGATTGGATGCAAAGTCGATACGACCAATTGGCCCTGATTGATGAAAGGAGAGTGGCTGCCGTTTGGCATGGTCAACTATATCAACAGAGGATCTCTCGATCGTACGATAAAAAGATAAGACTTCGGAAGTTCAAGGAAAATGATTTGGTGTTGAAAAGAGTCATGCCTTGTCAAGACGAGGCCAAGGGGAAGTTTGCCCCGAACTGGGAAGGGCCATTTGTGATCAAGAAAGTGCTATCCGGAGGAGCCCTCATATTGCAAGAAATGGATGGTGAGGTATTTCCACAACCCCTCAATTCTGACTCGGTGAAGCGGTTCTACGCTTAAATCATCAGTTCCTTTTTCCCCTGAGGGCGAACTACGTAGGACCTGATCTTCCAACTTGTGGGGGTACGTAGGCAGCCATCATGGCGCGGTCCGATCCTTTAAAAATAATCCTTTCCCAAACCAAAACCAATTTTCGATAGCCAGATAAAACCTTCCTACACCCTCAAAACCTTCCCGAAACCAACTGCCTAACCAGTTTCATCCCAGAATTCATACCTTGATCCAACCCAAACAGTTATCCAAAATCTGAGATTCAATCCGACGAAATCAAAGGTGTGCGGCAATATCTGTCAAATCTCCATCAGGTCTTGAGGAAAGAAAGAAGGCGAAATGTCAAAATCATGGTCAGTTGGATAAAATGATGATCCAATGGATGGCAATGATACGACAAAAGGGGAAAATGACTAAATTTAAATGCATGTCTATATATATAAGTCGTTTTATTACAAGATTTCTCTTTCAATAACTGATGAAACCAACATAGTCTATGCAGGAAATAAAATAATCTACAAATCTGAAACTAGCCGAAGCAGGATGGACAGGGTGGTGGATAGATCTGAAGCATCAGCATCTCCTGCAATCTGCTGCCCCATCATACCAATACGATCCAGTAAAGCAGTAGCTCGGCTGACAGTCCCAAAATGAGCATCTACCACTGCCCTGGTCTGAAATACAATGGCCTCTCTATCGGCAATGGCAGCATCTCTAGCCCGAATGGCCTCATCTCTCTCGGCAAGGGCGGCATCCCTCTCAGCTTCAGTAGTAATCAGCGCCAGGCGGAGTCGGGAATCATCAGCGACCCGACTCGGGGCATAATCGGCTGAAATGGAGTGGTCTGTGGTACCTTCTGTGAAAATCACTCCAGAGTCATCAAAGGCCCCAGTCCGACTCAAACTAGCCGAATCCAGGTCTCCACGCAACCACTGTACGTAGGCAAATGTCTGGATGTGACAGCTCGCACTATATTCGGCAAAGATCCTGTGATTCCAAAGCTCGTATACCTGCAATAGATCCCTCTCTTTACAGAATGATATAAGGAATCGGTATGCGGCTGCACCCGCGAAGGGGTGTAAATCCTGTGTTTGATCAAACTGCCCCATAACCGCCAGGGGATGATAGGTCGTCACGCCCCTTAACCCAGCAATGGGAATGAAATCCATGCCAGGCACATGAGTCAAGAAGCTCATGAAGGAACAATATCCCGAGTAAACCAATAGATGAAAGGGGTCCTCAATGATAGACAAAAATGATGTCCAGGAGGCCACATCAGTACAACTCGCGGGACGAAGCGAAAACTGCGTGGTTATGTCATGGCTGAAGCAAAACCCTTGGCGACGGAAATGGCCGATGGGACTAAGATGACTCATGAACCACATATACAGCAAGGTCGAGCTCCCTCTGAAGAATCGTCCTCGGAAGGACTGGCAATATGTGGCCGACATATAGGGTATCCGCCAATATCATGGGGAGAATGGTGTGATCCTCCTGAAGGGCCCTAATGGCCGCAACAATCCGCATGTCCAAGTGATCGGATCCTGCAGGCAAATACAAAACCGAGATGACACAGGCCATCAGAACGCCCACTCTCAAGGCATCCCAGCGCTCCTCGGACACGGAAAAATCACCGAGGAAAAGACGGAAGCTGTCAGGTGGAGCCAAATCGGTCAATCAAGAATTGAAGAGGAACCATATGGTCTGATGTGATTACCGGTAATAAGACAGCCCTCCGCAAACCGGTAAAAGTCAAGAATTGACGGCGCATTGAACCAACGGTAACCCTAGCACAGGGACCATCCAACGGCAGGCCGGTGAAGCGAGCATACTCCTCAAGGGTGGGGGTCAGCTCTTACTGTCCCAAACCTAAACACCTGACGGGCAGGGGCCCAACAGCTCAGAAGACCATCCACAAAGCCCGCTGGCACCTGGAAGGTTAATAAGGACCAAGAATTGTCCCAAAAGACCATCTACGATAACCCTATCTGCTGGCAGTAGACTGTCCAACCAGCGGAGGAGACTGCCAATCAACCCTGTGGGAGGAATGGAATCCAAAACGAACCACGACATCTGAGGACGACATCTGTGAAAAAAAATAGTATCAAAAGGACTGTACAGGGGTCATTCTCTATCCATAAAATAAAAGAGCATGCATCATACAGTTAATAATAAAACAGGTGAATTCCATTAAAATGAAAAAGAAAACTGTGCATAAATAAATAAATGAGTTTCAGTACATAGTTGCATAAATGAAAAAGAAATCTAAGCAGGTGCCGATACAAAAGGGCCCTATCCTATCCTGGTCTAAATAAAGTCAGTATCGTCTATGAAAGCAGGATCCTCGAACTGATCCCCTGGAGTCGTCGAGCTCGGAGGACCAAAGTTCATATCAGGGGATGTAGGGATGCGCTGTGGCATCAGATGAACTCGGGCCTGCATCATAACCTGCACCGTCAGGATCGTAGGTGTAAGCCTCCTCCGGGGCCCGGCCCAACCCCCGAATAAACAGCGACAACTGATCTACCTGACGGGTCAATGAGGCGATCTGCTCAGCGTGGGTAGGGGTCCGAACACAGGCAGCCCAATCGGTCATCGTCACCGAGCCTGGAACCATATCTCCAAGAAAGAAAGTGGCCCGAGTCTGAGGACCGATGGTACGGGGCACCCACCATGTACGGAATGCATCACTCGTAGTGGGACCTGTGGAAAGCATCCGACCATCCTCCCCGGCAAGCATGATCTCTGAAGGCTGAGAATCCAGCGGCCAGAAAAGTAGTGAAAGAAAGGGAGTGCGGGGATGCGGATCTCTCCAGTGACGCATCTGAATGCGCGCTCTCCCAGATACATCACCCAGCCTCCAACACTCTGCAAAGTGAGGCGACGGGTGGAAAGCTCGAAACTCCGGGCCGGAAGGATGCCCGTCAGCAAACCCCACAGTCAGATGATCGGAGAGGTAGGGAATCCAGGCGACGTCGGCAGCCGTAATCAACTCCAGCTGAATACGACAATGTGCAAAGCTGCCCGACACGGGGACCTCCTCCAGGAGTACTGTGATGCCATCGCCGACCCCGAGGATTAAGTGTCCGGGCCCAGAGTAGTGATAGGCCTCAGACATGGCAGCCGCTCGTAAGCCCAGAACTGTGAATAGAAACAAGACAGGGCATGAGTCACTATCAAATACAGAAAAGAGATGAAAGGAAAAGAAATACAGTAAGAGAGAGGAGGAGGGGACTCACCAACAGAAAATGGTAGAAGCCGAGCCAGGCATCAGTCTGTCCCTCTGAGCGTAGACGCATGCCGTGGAGGAAATAGGCAAAGGTGAATGATCCCCAGTCATAATCACCGATGCGGTCCACATCTCTGACCGCTCCTACGACGCTGAAATGAATGGTGGAGGAGTTGTTCCCCAGAAAACAACCCCTCATGATGGTCAGGAACAGGCGCCGTAGCAGAATGTCCCTGGTGCCCTGATCTGCTGGAATAGGCAGCGCGTAGAGACCCCCGACTGCATCGACAGCCAAAGCGCCGGATCTAATGCTACGGGCCTTGAAGACCCGATCATCAGCAGCGAAGCCCAGCAAAGCTCGAACCTCCACAGGAGTGATATCAAGATCCAAGGGGACGCGGGACCCAGTAAACTCAATGCCGGTAATGTACCTCCAGTCCCATGGGGTCAACACGACCTCGCAGTCGAGGAGATGAAGAGACTGCGTCTGGTGGAACCATCGCTCGGATAAAGCCCTCATGTAACCCCAGGGGCACTGGCGGGGGATGATAGTGAAGAAATGTCGGAAGCCCCAAGAGTCCACCATCGCCCGATAATCACTGTGCAGGGCTGCATAAAGGGAATAGATGTTGAACCAGTTACCCCTCGGCTGGGTAAACTCGGGTACCTGGGGCAATCACCAAGGGGTCAATCCGGATAAAAAGAGAATGGGGAAATTGAGAATGAAATCAGAATAGAGCTGAAATATACCTCGTTAGCCACGAGAGATGCCGAGGGGGTGACGACTAAGATCCCGACCCAAAAGATCGGGTATCTGCACAGAGGCGCCAGAAGGAGCCTGATGAGTAGATGGAGCCGGTGTGCTGGAGGATGGCCCCTCTGCGCGACCTCCGGAGGGACAGCCTCCTCAACGTCCGGATGACCAGGACGAATGACAGCCTCCGTCAAACGACGAGCCTGACGGGTCCGAGGAGGAACAGGAGTGGGTGCAGCCCTACGACGGCGAACACCCGAAGTCCGAGAGGCGGAGGAGCTACTGGGCGCATCACGATCCATAGCTGGAATAGAACGGGCGAGAAAGAAGGTAAGTTTCCTTTTAAAATTATGTAATGAACATTTCTAAATTTCTAGCCTCATCATATGATTAATGCAACATGATGCATGCTTAAAAAAAAAAAAAAAAAAAAAAAAAAAAAAAAAAAAAAAAAAAAAAAAAACACGGCAGAGTTCCGTTTGTAAATTGAACATCCCAGGCATAAGCCAAACGTGTTTTCCATCAAATCAAAGCCTCAAACAGATTTAAATTGCATTCATATATGTAATTACAGCATGTAATGCATGATTTTATTGCAGGAAAGGAATAACAATATGTGGGACCGCCTCATGAACATAAAATAGGACTCACATAGTTGATACATAGCATGTATATATGATGGTACATTACATAGCATTGTAAAGCATACATTTTATCTCTAAACATGCAAATAGTCAAATGTATAGCAAAACATTGACGAAATTGAAAAGTGACCGGTCAAAGTGTTACCTGTAGCGCGAAGATCGATCCTACCGGAACAGTTTTTGCAGGAAAGTTGAAAAAATCGACAAAAAAAGCCCTCGCGAACAAGAAAAATCGAGAGAATCTCTTTGGATTACAAGTGAAAGTGACAGATCTGGAGGAGCCGCGTTGGATTTAAGGCCCGATCATGGCCGCAGATGTATCTGCGGCTGGCCGCCGATCCATCTGCGGCTGGCCGCAGATCCATCTGCGGCTGGCCCTGGTGGGTCCCACCTTGCTCCCTTGCAGCCATTTGACGTGTTGAAGTGAAAAGTTTACGAGATGGGTGACCGGCGACGATACCCGGCCCCGACATGACGATCGACCGGCGACGATAACCGGCGATCACGAGATGGATGTCCGGCGACGATAACCGGCTCCGATAAGATAACCAACCGGCGACGATAACCGGGGGTTACGAGATGGGTGACCGGCGACGATACCCGGCCCCGACATGACGATCGACCGGCGACGATAACCGGCGATCACGAGATGGATGTCCGGCGACGAAAACCGGCTCCGACAGGTAACCCAACCGGCGACGATAACCGGGGGTTACGAGATGGGTGACCGGCGACGATACCCGGCCCCGACATGACGATCGACCGGCGACGATAACCGGCGATCACGAGATGGATGTCCGGCGACGATAACCGGCTCCGACAAGATAACCAACCGGCGACGATAACCGGGGGTTACGAGACGGGTGACCGGCGACGATACCCGGCCCCGACGAGACGATCGACCGGCGACGATAACCGGCGATCACGAGATGGATGTCCGGCGACGATAACCGGCTCCGACAGATAACCAACCGGCGACGATAACCGGGAGTTACGAGATGGGTGACCGGCGACGATACCCGGCCCCGAGACGATCGACCGGCGACGATAACCGGCGATCACGAGATGGATGTCCGGCGACGATAACCGGCTCCGACAAGATAACCAACCGGCGACGATAACCGGGGGTTACGAGATGGGTGACCGGCGACGATACCCGGCCCCGACATGACGATCGACCGGCGACGATAACCGGCGATCACGAGATGGATGTCCGGCGACGATAACGGCTCCGACAGATAACCAACCGGCGACGATAACCGGGGGTTACGAGATGGGTTGACCGGCGACGATACCCCGCCCCCCCGACATGACGATCGACCGGCGACGATAACCGGCGATCACGAGGATGGATATCCGGCGACGATAACCGGCTCCCGACAAGATAACCAACCCCCGACGATAACCGCTGGTTACGAGATGGGTGACCGGCGACGATACCCGGCCCCGACATGACGATCGACCGGCGACGATAACCGGCGATCACGAGATGGATGTTCCGGCGACGATAACCGGCTCCGACAGATAACCAACCCGTGCGACGATAACCGGCTGCGATCACGAGATGGATGTCCGCGACGATAACCGGCTCCGACAAGATAACCAACCGGCGACGATAAACCGGGGGTTACGCGATGGGTTGACCGGCGACGATACCGGGCCCCGAAACGAGACGACAGATTGAAGGAAGTGAACCCAAAGACTAACGAACACGGTCAAGGGGTTGATACATTGACACTCTTACGAATGTCTTGCATGCATTGCATCTTATGTTGCATCATAAGCTATATGTGTGAGGCATCATGTATGCACTGTCATTCTTACACACTGTCATTCATGCCATCGAGTGTCTATTCTTTATCCTGTTCATTTCATTTATCATTTCATAAACATGATAAAAGAGGGGCAGCTGTAGACACCCAAATTTTGGCGTTTCCTTCTACTAACCATGACAGGAGGGCGAAATTCGACAATGGAACCGGCTTGCGGAAGCAAAGGAGCGGGGCAACCAGGGCGAGCGCCCGGCACCGCCGCAATGATTTGGGCAGCCCAAGTCGACGTGACAGCATGGACCGTCCGAGGCAGGCATTTCCGAACGAGGTGGCGCGGTCTTCCGGAAGTTCCCGGACTGCGGAATACGGGCCTGTCAGCGAAAAACCGACGTTGCGGTACGAAAAATCGAGGCGTGGCACGAAAATCGAGAAAGTCAAGCCCGCCTAGCCGCGGATAGATCTGCGGCCCAAGTGGGTGCGCCAGCAACGAAAACCGGGAAATCAGCACTTAGCAGCTGAGTGCGAGGGGAGGCGTGCCAGCTGGCCAGCCGCGAGATCCATCTGCGGCCAGCCGCAGATAGATCTGCGGCTGGCTTTGGCCAGCCTATTTAAGCTCGGCAGCAGGCAGCATACAGAAGGTTGGGCAGTTTGCGGAAGAAAGAAGAAATCAGCAGCAGTTTTAGCTCGGAAATAGAGAGGAAATAGCAAAAAATTCTTGCAACAATTGAGAGAAAAAGAGAGAAATTTCCTTTGTTGTTAGATTATAATCATATACATCTCATATTTCCCTCAATACACAAGTTTCTACACAATTTTGGTATCATTTGCAAGGTGAAAATCTCATTATTTTTGCAACTTCTATCATGTTATTTGGCTAAATTTAATTGAAATTTTCAAGAATATTATTGAGCAATCATGGATTAGGGATTATTGGTGAGGGTTCCATTGGAACAAAATTCTTCCTAATAAATCCGATGATATCTAATTGGTGAAATTTCTAGTTTGTTTATGGATGTATATTAGGCGTAATTTAATTGAGTGTATTTGTAGGATGTGTTAGGCAATCTACGTTGTTATAATTGAGTATGCAATTTGAGAGTGTTTGTAGGCAATCGTGGTTGTGAGCCTAGGAAAGCGACCCCGTGGTTCAAATCCGATGATGGACGTTTGGTGTATGTAATAGATTCAAGATGCTCGTTTTGTAACATGTAATCTTTGGGCCTTAAAACGACGCTAAGGCGAGAATACGGGTTTAAGGCCCCGAAATAGTGAAATTTGTGATTGTTGGCGTTCGGGGATATTTTGATGGCTTACATGCCCATGAATAGCCCCGACGCGTTGTTTATGCTCGATTTCGATTTATGACGCGAAATTGATTTCAAAGCTAAATGATAAGATTTTCATAAAAATCAAGCAAAGTAGGATATTAGAATCACGAGGTTAAAATTTGAGAAATGTTTAATGAATGTCGATTCCTATATAACGAGGAAAGCTAAAGAAAAAATCGTATTTCCAAAACATCACAAAATTTGATTTTAGAAATAAGTAAACGTTTTATTAAATCCTTTGTGCATAGGGTGAAAGAGATTCTAGAAATTGCCCATCATTTTATGAAAGCAACGTTATAGATCTCGATTCCTATTCAGACGGAGGTTTTAAAACTCTTGTTTTGCCAAAAACGACACTTAATGAAAAATCTCATAATTTTGGACAATTAAAATCACAACCTTTCTCATAAAAGAATAAAGCTTTCTCGTGTATACCGAAAAGACATTCCCGAAGCGTTTCTCAAATTAAAGCATCGATTTTCCCTAAAATCCCAAATGACTCTTTCATACAAACTCACCACAAACATTCACATGGGCACACATACACACACACACACACGCGCACCTACACACACATTCATGAATTAAAGGATAGGAAAGCAATCAAGATTGCGGTAACCGTGCTTCACGGAAGTCGAGGGGTGCCTAACACCTTCCCCTCACTTAAGCAAGCCCCCGAACTCTATGAATCTCAATGCGCAGACCAAATTAATTCGGAGTCACATATGAGCCAGCGATTTACAAAAGAACGAAAACTCGGATGAGTTGGTACATCCATTTCAAATATACCAACTGGCGACTCTGGTTAATTGGCTCATCATAAAAACGATTTTTCAAAACCCCGTCGACATCAATGCCGACCTTTTCCAAAAATCATCTAAACCAAAAGGCTAAAATTGGAAGACGAAAAGAGAAGAGAAAACCCGGCGTCGACATATGATAAGAATATATACCTATATACCACATGCAACTTGGTTGGAGAATTAGTGCTAATTCGTTTGATCTTAATTAATTTACATAGGAATAGAGTAGATTGATTGGGTTGAATGATAATTTTTATACAATTCTTGGACAAGGATTTTATAAACCATTTATAAATTCTCTGTTGGCAAATTATTAGTAATTAATTAATCAAGAGAGAGTGAAGAGATATAAATGAACCACTAGGGGAAATTGTGATCTTTTAATATATTGATATCTTTGTTAATTGCTTACTTTGTATTTATTCATTGCATTATATTTAATTCAATTGTTTAAATAAAATTGAGTCGATTAAGAATTAGTAATTGGGATAATAAATTGTTACTATTCCTCGTGGGATCGACACTCTACTTACTCTTTATTACTTGTTGACCATGTATACTCCCGTGTAAATTGTTTATACCAATTTCGGACAACACCTACGACTCACTTATCCTACACTCTACTAAACCCCTAAAAAATCACAATTTTTCGAAAGCATCAACTACTCGTAAAATTGGCCCAAAAATCGTACCAACCTAGGGTTTCAACTTTTAACATACTTTACTAAAAATCTCGCCATAACTTCATTATAGCTTATTTTTACTCCGTTCCAAACATCTTCGTAATTTTCGTACACTTATTTCCTTCTTTTCCTTTTCCGAAGTCCTTCGATGTTCGCGTTTTATAACTCGAAACACCATAGATCATACTTTAATTAACCTCCACGATGTTTAACTTTTATAAGTCGAAATAACGTATCACAACAAACGTCGCACGACGACTCAACGTTCGGAAGTCTGCATGCCTTGGTTTACTTCTTATTTTAGCCTAATTCACAATTTAGACTTACATTTCAATGTCCCTCCATGACCATATTACCTTCTTATTTTGCTACTTGATGATTCTAACATCGATTTTTCAATTCTTCGTAACTTGCTCATCCGAAGTCGGATTAAGCTCGTTCTTGAGCCTACGACTCAGTTATCCTACACTCCACTAAACCCCTAGAAAATTATAATTTTTTAAAAGTATCAACTACCCATAAAATTGCCCCGAAAGTCGTACCAACCTAGGGTTTCGACTTTTAACATACTTTTTTGCCATAACTTCGTTATAGCTTATTTTTACTCCATTCCAAACATCTTCGTAACTCTCGTACAGTTATTTCCTTCTTTTTAGAAATCAAACTTAATTTACAGACAACAATCTATGTTAGTCCGATAAACAACAAATAACAAGTTTTTCTGGCTTTTTTGGTTAGGTTCGTTACTTTAGTTTCATTTTCACTTTTCATGCATAATACCGGTGATTTTGTGACGCCCCCAAATCCGGGTACATTCAAACCCATATTCAGTGCACCACGATACTACTCCTTCAACATATTAATATATAAAATAACTGTAATTATTACAACAGAGTTCTTTATCCCAGGTACGAAGACCTTTAATTACTTCATTACATGATAGATACTTTATTTAAATTACAAAAGTCTATCTATTACAAATAATTACAAAAGTCTATCTATTACAAATAACTATCTCCGACTATTCATTAAGCTTGCCCTTGTCTTTGTCCTTTTCGGACCCTTCTATTCGATCCTGCTTAGCTGAAAACATTTATATTCAAAGCAAGAATGAACATTCAATTGCTCAACAAGTAATAACAATTAACAATAACATACGCAAGAAATAAATATTTTCTCTAAGATATACTTTGACAATAGAACAAGATTGTAAAACAATTGAAACATATCTTGTTTGTATTTTCGAAACAAAATATTGACTTTTAAATACTGAGTGGTTGCAAGACCATGAACTTTTCTTTTTCATGCTTTTGAAAAGGTCTAACAGTAATTCAACTGTAAACCGTCTAGCTTATAGGCACGGTGGGTGATCAGCCCGTTATGCCCTGCATTGATCAATACTATCTTACAGGAACGACATTTGCGTTCATTGTCACCGCCTTTTAGCGCAATATAAAATTTTTCAATTCAGGAATGTTCATTCTTAGTCTGGAGTCCAAACCAAAGCAATTTAGTTGGACAACTCTATCTATTCAGCAATAATATTTCAAAACTTAATGTAAAAGAAATGAAATATTTTAATCTGTGTCTAGCTGAGTCAAATGACTTAGACTGCTTTTAAACAGTTTATGCATACTGAACTTCAATAGGTAAGCACCATAACAACGTATATCAAAAATTTTGATAATTTTACATAGCTGGCAAATTCTTTTTAATATACAGATTGAACGGAATTTAAGAAACTGGCTGAAGAATAACAAGTCCAGGATATTTGCCTTGATTGTAGTTTACGATTATAGTTTTAGCTTAATCTTACTTCACATATCCTACACAATGTATAATCATGCATAGGCATACATTAGCTATACGTAATTGATGTTCACATATGTCAACAAGTTACACATACTTTAACCATGTATTCAAAGTACATACTCAGTTCATACATGCCATGTTGTTGTGTAATTTGCTTTTGCTTTAATTTGAAAGTTCCATTTAGGAATCTTTCTTAAAACCTTTTGAAATCATAGCTTTACACGGTCATTATATGTTTGAACAATTAAAACATAACTTTAACCTTATATGACAGCATAAGATACTATTATACACATGCTTGAAGCCTTAAATCATAGCTAAAATAACTTGACACTTCTTTAGTGCGGCACGACCGCGCTTCATTTAAGCTTAGGAGTGGTGTAGCCGCGCTACTCCCTTTTAAGCCCAAAATTGGGATTTTTCTTTATTTTGTTTTTATGACAGCATGTTGGACTCTTTTAACACATAATATATCATTTGTATACTAAATTCTAAGTGCTTTCAAATAAAATTAGAACATGAGTTTACTTTTCATTTGAACATACATATTAAATCAAACTAAGATAGTTCATTTCATGCATAGCTAGCTTGGTCATCACATCAGATACATTTTTATGCCTAGGGGACTCTATTACACCTGCCAAGAAGCTCTCATAGCAAAGAAAACAAATTTTTACTTCTGAAGACCAGCGCGACCACGCTGGTTTTAGGCCTAGAAGTGGCACGATCGCGCCACTTCAGCAACCAGCATGCTCTGTTTTTCTGCAATTTTCAAATTTCAATACACAAAGCTTTTTATCAAGCTTCATAGCTGCTATATAATGTTATTAGATTAGTAAGAACATGATTCTACTTCTATTGAACTATTTACACCATTTGAATTCTTTTAATTCCATGCTTTTTAGATGAAACTCACATTTGGGCATTTTAACATACAACTTATGAGCATGATCTTAGAACCTTAATTTCCCGGAATCCCAGGTATATTTTAACCCATATTTCTTTTGAAATCATTTCTCATCAATCATAGACAATCATACCAAGTCCTATCACACATGGCTTAACCCAATTATTAAGCATACAAGAGAATTACCTTCTATTGGCTTGAATGATTGATTCAGGTATTTCTTTGCTGCTCTAAGTTCTCTTCTTCAGTATTATTATTACTTCTTTGATTATGGTTGTTAGCTCAGTCCTCCACTTGCTTGAATTTTTGAGAGTGCAATGTATTAAAAGTTTACTAAGCAAGGACTGAACTTTGAATGCTCTAGTTTGATTTTATAGAGGTTTATTTCCTTGCTGCCCACTCTCTTCTCTTGCTTCTTACGGAATAAGAGAGTTGAGATGCTTGGTCTATGTTACCAATATAAGGCCAGCTCCTACTTCCATCAGACTTACCTATTTCATTACTTGGAGGCCACTTATAGCATACATATACATATATACTTATATTACATACATATATCATATATTACATGAGATATAACATATATTACATATATAATATACATAATATATTACACATGCTATATTTCATAAAATGCACTATATTCCATATTCTTTTACATAAAAATAGAAACTACACATTAAATAAAAATAATTTATTTAATGCGACAATTTCACCATATTAAAATAATTTAATATTATAAATTATTTAATTCACCTTATTTAATGTATACACCAATTCAGTATACATAAATTTAATTATTTCTTTTTATTTATAAATTATTCTTAACAATGTATTTACATACAGTAAATATATAATTATATATTCACTCCATCACAGATATATAAATGTTATACCGCACGTATTCACATATACATTGTAATGCGATAAATCATTAAAAATAAAAATTTATTTTATTAAATTCCTATTTTTAATAATTAATCGAAAATTCAAATGTTACATTCTTCCCCTCTTATACAGATTTCGTCCCCGGAATATTAAAACTAAACTACTCAAACAAATGAGGATAGTTTTTCTGCATCTTTTCTTCTGACTCCCACGTTACCTCCTCGGCATTGTGGTTTCTCCACACTACCTTTACTGAAGGTATTGACTTATTTCTTAGGACTTGTTCTTTCGTATCGATTATCTGAATAGGAATCTCTTCATATGTTAAGTCCTTCTCGAACTGAATAGGCTCGTATTCTATCACGTGCTTATAATCTAGCTTATATGGTCGTAAGACTGCCACGTGAAACACATTATGAACATGTTCTAATTCTAGAGGTAACGCTACTTCATAGGCTACTTCTCCAATCCTTCTTAAAATCTCAAATGTTCCTATAAATCGGGGACTCGGCTTTTCCTTCTTTCCAAAACGTATATTTTCTTTCCACGGGGATATTTTCAAAAATACGTGCGACCCGACTTTAAAATCTCTCTTTTGTCGATGCTGATCCGCATACTTTTCTGACGATCTTGAGCCGTTATGAGTCGCGTACGTATTAACTTTACGACTTCTACAGTTTACTGTACCAACTCTGATCCTAGCAAACGACGCTCTCCTACCTCATCCCAGCACAGTGGTGTTCTGCACTTTATTCCATACAACGCTTCGTAAGGCGGCATGCCTATACTAGCGTGGAAACTATTGTTGTAGGAAAACTCTACCAAAGGTAAGTGATCGTCCCAACTTCCCTTAAAGTCCATAATACAGACTCTTAACATATCCTTTAGAGTCTAGATTGTTCTTTCACTTTGTCCATCAGTCTGAGGATGGTAGGATGTACTCAACCTCAGTTGCATTCCCATATGTTCTTGTAGGCTTCTCCAAAAATTTGATGTGAACCTCGGATCTCTATCTGACACAATCAAAATCGGTACGCCATGTCGGGAAATAATTTTCTTGATATAGAGATTAGCTAACTGATCTAAGTTATACCTAATCTTGATTGGCAAAAAGTGTGCCGACTTGGTTAATCGATCAACTATAACCCAGATTGCATCGAATCCTTTTTGTGTACTTGGAAGTCTTACCATAAAGTCCATTGTGATATGCTCCCATTTTCATTCAGGAATTTCTAATGGTTGGAGTAACCCACTTGGTTTTTGATGTTCAGCTCTAATTTTCTGACAAGTCAAACATCTACCGACATATTCCGCAACTTCCCTTTTCATGTTCGGCCACCAAAAATATTGTCGAAGGTCTTGATACATCTTTGTACTTTCGGGATGAATCGTGTACCTCGAACAATGGGCCTCTTGTAAAATTTCCTCTTTCAGCTTCGACATTGACGGAACCCAAATTTTTCCTTCAAATCTGAGTATCCTGTTATTATCAAGTTTAAATTTACTTTCTTTTCCCTCGGGGATCTTCTCCCTTAGCTTTTCACACTCCTCATCTTTAAGTTGTGCTTCCTTGACTTTATCCAACAACGTTGGACAAGTCTCCATTACGTATAATTTTTCTTATGATTCCTGTGGAAACGTTATTTCCAATTCCATTCTCTCCATTTGTTGTTACTAACTCATCTTGAGTTATCAACATCGTCAATGTAACAACAAGAACAAAAGTGGCGCGGCCGCGCCACATGCAGACCAGATCCAGTTCAGGCACAGCGCAGCCGCGCTGGTGCCAGGAACAAAAGTGGCGCGGTCGCGCCGGTTAGCAGACTAACCTAAAAAATTTTATTTAAGTGTTCAAGCCCAGAGAATGTAATTGTAACCCAATCTAATGAACATGAAAATGTAACAACCATGTAATGAGATGTTAAGACATATTAACAACATGTCAATGATGTTTTATAAGATTAATGAGTATGTCGATTTCATACTTAAACTCGTCATTTGTAAAGTTTAATAATGTGTTTAAGAGTTAATGTTGTGAATGTAATTAATATAATCATACTTAGAGATAAGTTAAAATAAAAAAGAATATACTCATGATGCTAGTTATGTTATAATTAATTGGTATCGTGACTTGAAATGGTATGTAGGATTAGTTGAGGAACGTGAATATTAAACGTATAATCTACAGACGAGGCAAGTTTTCTATCCTTAATCTTTTTATTTCGTTGAAAACAAGTTTCTTAATTCTACTTTATATTGAGCAAGTTATTTACCCTAATTCATTCATGTTCATGAATTCAATTGAGATATTCTAATTCTTTCTAAGTAATACTTCGGTTATACAGAGTTTATTCAATTGTATATCTTTGAGATTCAGTTTTTGGTTCTTGATTACCATTTACATTTTATTATTGAGCCTTGATTAACTAGCAAACCCTTCTCGATTCGACTGGTCCATAGTTGATGAGCGTTCTAAATTCTAGAACTATTATTGAAGTTAATCCAAACCAAACTTCCTTTGGTGCAGACTCCGATGTCAAACTGAGATGAACAACCCTTTATAGGGGATTATATTTACGCGTTAGCGTTAAGATGTTGTGCACATACATGGTACAAAGGGTTGATCCCCCTAAGTACGAGAAGTAAGGTCCATATAGTCTTACGACTGTTAAAGGTCTAAAGTAAAAATACTTTATAACCTAGGACATAGTTCGTGATTTTATGACCTTAGATATTCTTTTGATTCTTGTTTCTAATCTTGATTCAAAAGCCAAACTTTCAGTTACCAGTATCTATTGATTATCTGCATGTTATTATTATTGTTATTGTTTTACTTGTTGGGCAATCGTTTGCTCATTCTTGCATAATAACATTGCAGCTAAAGTTGAAAGAGTTGACGAACCATCTACTAGTAAGGGAAAAGGCAAGGCGAACAAGTGAAGAAGACTTGTTTAGTTTATTTGAATGATGTTTATGTAAAAGACTTATGTTATTTATGTTTCCGTATTGATGTTTTATATTTAAGGTTAGATAACCTGAGATTTATTTGTTTAAGATATTGTAACCCTTTAGTGGGAGTAATCCTATTTCAGTTATGAATTTCAGTTATTTCTTTATTTAGTTGAAATGTGATTTATTTGGATAGTGAACACCAAATCTCGTGAAAATGAAGTATCCAGATTTGGGGGTATCACAAGATAACCCTTAAGAATTGTCATGCCATGAGTCTCTTTCCCATCCTCAAATCGGTAGTAGCGCTATACAAAACACATTACAATATTAGTAAATAACATAAAGTTACATATGAATGATAAAAAATAACATGTAAATGACATAAAGTAACATATAAATATATCTCATCTGAAACTCATCTATAATAAGTTGGCATATGCGCTCTTCCACATCCATCCATCTCATCCAAGCATCTGAGAATCGGTTGCACACGATCCCAAGCAACGTGTTACAAGGAGGAGAGTCTAGGATACTGCACTTGAAATTAATATAATTGAAAATTATAAATTGTATATACGCGTATCATTTTATATAAAATAAATGTTAAATGCTACAAAGATAATCTAAAATAACTTGGTACTCCTAACACGACAGATATGAGACTCCTATGTGGATTCCCTAGTATGCCACGTGCTAGTCCCCTAGGAGACCATCACATGTCGTTAGTTTTTAACAGACTTGGACGAATTTTTTAATTTTTGAAAAAATTTATCAGTTTAATGAGTTGACCGATGAAAAATTAAGTTCAATTATGTAATGTAAATTGAGCTTCTGTTCGATGGGAAAAAATAAATTTAACCCTTTCTGTTACCAATCGAGTGCACAAGTATGGGATGAACTAAATCTCCCAAATCTAGGACGTTTTTTCAAATCCAAGTAGCATCCTTCAGATAGTTAATGCCCCAGAAAATTCTACCCTGGCTTAAGCAAATTCAATCTAACCATGGGGGCCATAACATGTCACTTGAATCAATATCAGTATGCTGAATATGCTTCACAATTAAAGCTTGATTCCAAAATTCAAATATTCTTGCGTATGGCATCGCCACTACTGTGGCAGTCTGAAATTGGGTGGATTTATTTTTTGTCCCGAGCCTATGTCTTGATCTCCTATGTACCAAATCACCAAACATTCAACTCATAAGGAATTATTCCAAAGTTAAATAATATTTGGACTAAACAGTTACAAATGACTTGACATCAAGTCCTAAACCACCACCATCTTGGGAAAACACACATCATTCTAATCTATTTTAGCACCAGCTTCTTTCAATTCCACAACAGTACACAAGAATCTTCTAAAACATTGTTTCACTTTTTCAATGACTTTAATGGGGTGGATAAAAGCTGATGTCCAATAAAGTATTACAAAAACATGACCGAATTCATCAGTGAACCAATTATAAGTCCCGCTTTTCACTGTAGCAGTTAATTTATCAATGAGAGGCCTACAATTCTCAAAAGGTTATTCTGGAAGTCACAAGGGAATCCCCAACTCCTGGCCAAACACACATTACTTTCAACAGGGTTTACTGTTTAGACTTCACCGATTTTTTAAAAATAAAATAAAATAAATAGTCCTCCTTTTATCAGTCCAACAAATTGCTTCTATCTTTTGTGAAAAAGAAAATGACATCATCAGCAAAACACAAGTCAATAATTCTTTGCTTATCACATCTGCAATGGAACTAAAATTTTCTATAATTAATTAAGACATTCATGATAAAGGACAAAACCTCCATCACTAGAAGAAAAGGTTTAAGGGGAAAGGGGACCACCCTACCTGATGAGATCCTGACTAGGTTCGCATCGAACGACAATCACTCAACTCAAGTTCAAGGGGTTCAACAAATAATCTTAAGTGATTAGGTTGAAATTTATTCAAGAATGTTCAAGATGGAGCTAAATTCAAGCAAACCATAAGGAGGGGATAAATTATATGATTGGGATTGCTAAATACAATCTATTTAGTGAGACCAAATCAACGCAAGTCGAGTCATCAATGTCGTATTCATTTGTGTCGTCTAATCAATGACGAAGTTATGTCTCAATTCATGGAGGGATTAGCGATCAAGCGACATTGTGGATATTCAGGCAACATGGTAAGGAGTTTGCAAATTATTACGCGACAACATAAGGTTACAATGCACGAAACGAAGGAAAGGGATTCAAGCTTCATGACAAAACATTCAATATGGAATATGTTTCTAAGTTCATTATTTTGTTTCATACAAAGACTCAAGTTTGGTGGAGGAAATAAAGGATTGACTAAAGATCAAGTTCGGGACTTAAACGCATCAAAATCATCTCAGAACAAACTCTGGCCAACCAGCGCTGCCGCGCCAAGATTGGCTCTACAAGTGGCGTTGCCGCACCGTTCTGTAGAACTCAGATTTGCTCTCTAGAGGTCCGACGTTGCCGCCCAGTTCCTAGGCTTATTGTCGGCGCTGCCGCGCCATGCACGGTTTTTGAGGCACGCGTTTTTACTCGTTTTGATCAGATTTCTTCTATATTCTTAGTTATTTTTTATATCTTTTTCAATTCTAATATAATTAGGATGTTTGTTATATAAGATTTGATTTCTACATTGCATATTAGCTAGGATTTCCTTTTTAATTCAAATTGTTTATTCCTTATAGAATTAGGATTTCTTGTATTATTATAAATAGAATGCAAAGCTTATGTAATAGTAAGACAACTTTGATTTATAAAATTACTTTGTGAGATTTTCTCATCTTTTGGTTCTTTAAAAATTCATAGACTAGTTCTTAGTTTTCTTAAAATTCAATTTGACTTATCATACAACATCACATAGTTGTGTGTGGCGTCTTCTACCGCATCAATCGTTGATTGTACTAAGATTACCGCTTACATATAAGCGAGAGGTCAAGGTGTCGTTGGTGTCCATTCAACGCGACTGCATTACATTATCGATTTTTACCAAGGTTCTCGTCTCTTTATAGGTGTTGGGTTGAGGTGTCGAGAATGTTCCACCATTATAACTTGTTAGAAACAATTCGGACGACGACCACTACACGCAAGCGTGCTGTGGAGTCTATCACTACCTAACTCCACAAGAACCAATAAAGTAACCATTCAAGAGAGAGAGAGGGGGGATATGGAAGCCTCAACCCACTTATATTAGTTTTCCTAAAACTAACACTAAATTTTTATAAACGAAAAATGCAGGCGTAACAGATGGCGACTCATTGTGAAACGTAATGTATTTAAAACCCGGTTAATTTTTTTGAAACATAATGTATTTAAAACCCCATGATAAAATTAACGATACACATTATTCATTATGAAAATGGCACACTCCACTTCCCAAATGCAAACACTCTAAATAAATCCAAAGATGGTTACCAAGGCAAAGAAACTCTAATTTTGAATATTAAATGAAGTTTGTTGCGGAAATACGCTTCTTCTTTTTATCGCATAGAGCTCAAATTTCAATTTTTAATATTTTCTCCTTAGCAGTTAGTTAATTTACTAAACAAATATAATTAAGAAACAAAGTACCTACTGCAGTATACATATTACAAAGAGCATATCTAGTAAAACAATGATCACAAAGGCATTACCACAAGACTAATCTCTAAACATATACACAGTTATATCAAACGTATCTTTATATAGGTTCTGATGCACAAGGATCTCAATTTCATTTATAAAAAAATAAAAAAAAACAAAAAAAACAAAAAAAACACTATTAGTAACAATAAAATCCTTCAATTATACAATGAAGTTGAGCAGATTAAAAAAAATACTAGCATAAGAAAGTGGACGTACGTGGACAAGAACTCATCATGGTGCGGCTGAGCTTTGTTCATCAGGCATCAGTTTCACAATTCCACTCTCTGTATGCTGGCGAAAATTCCACACTGGAGATGCTGGCGAGGATAGGCTGATAGTATCCTTCATCCTCTATCAGTTTCTGCAGAATAGGACAGTTGTAAATAGTCAATTCTGAAAGATTGGAAAGCACGTCTCCTTTAGGGAAGGACCGAAGCTTGGGGCAATTTTCAATAGTTAGTTTTTTGAGTGAGCTGAGGTTTTGGAGGCCGTTAGATAAGCTTTCTAGATTTGGGAGCCCTTCAATCACAAGTCGAGTCAAAGTTGGAGGAAGCAGAAATTGCTGATCATCCCCATCATAATCATAATTAGATAAGGAGAATTCATCAAGAGAGGCGAGTCCGTGGAGGCCCCACTCTGAAAGTGGTTTCAGGAGTTCCCCGCAGTTCGTTATATGAAGACTTGTTAAGTTGGGAGGCAAATCCCCATCTGGAAAGGACTCCAATTTCGGACATCCCGATATCTCCAGCTTTTCTAGTGATACACGGTGGTTCCTCTGAATTTGATTAAAATGCAACGACTTGAAATTATTGCAGTACCAAATTTTGAGAAATCTGAGCTTCGAGGTGGTGGCCCATCCGCTTTCAGGGAAAGACTCCAGACCTTCACAATCGTATATATATAAGGAACCAAGATTTGCAAAGTTTTGCAACGACTCGATAATGAGTGAAGACATTGACCAAATGCCCACATCAAGATTAGAAATGTTGGCACTGTAGTTTGGCAGCTGGGTCTCGAGAGCCCCACAACTTTCAATATCCAGAGTATTAAGCATGGGGGAAACAGCTGACCTTGGGAATGACTCTACTTTTGGGCATCCTGAAATTCTCAATCTTTTAAGGGACATGAGGTTGCTCAACCCATATGGCAGTTTCTCCAGATTAATGCAGTACTTTAATGTCAGAATCTCAAGGTTGCGAGGGAGCCCTCGTTCTTCTTCTCCCAAAGACAGAAGTTGGGGACAAGAATCAACTGTCAGCTTTTTTAGAGAAACAAGGGTTTGTGGTGGAAACCCATTTAGCCATAAACCCACCAGTTTTTCACAAAAACCAATATCAAGATGTTCTAGTGCCCCGCAGAATTGCAGAAATTCATCATGTAGGCTAGTTAGTCCCATCGCATTCCGAATTGACAAGCTACACAAGGAGGTAACATCAGAAAAGCTTTCTAGCACCGGCCCATGATAATTATCAAATACTAGGTGGGAAAGTGACGGAAGTGCCATCAGCGGAATCCTAGTAAGTTTTGGACATTTCCTCATTGTAAGCTCACGAAGGCATGGAAATAGTGACCTGACTTCCACACCACCCCTGCATATTGACCATTCCTCCCACTCTGGCATGCCGTCAAAAGATAGAGTCTCTAGTGATGGATTTGGAACTTCAGAATGGCCATCATTGTAGAATTGAACACCAATGCTTCTTAATTTAAACATGTCTTGGATATTCAAGTGCTTGAGCATGGGCAGTTCCCAAAGTGGCGGTAAGGATGTGCAATTTCTACAATTAATGATACTTATCCTAGTTAATTGACAGAATGAAGGATCACCTACCCAACTTGATATCTTTGAGCATCGATATCCATTTATTCTGAGCTTATTCAGATTTCTATGTGGTTTGAGCTTGTCAAGTATATCAAATTCAAGTTCCTCGTCATGATGATGCTCATCATCGGATGACTTCCATGCCAACTCTAATTCAACAAGATCATGCTTAAGCTTTAGACTTGCCTTCTCTGCATCCTGACTATCCATCACATCTTCAAGTCCATCAATGGAAAGACTCCCTCGAAGCATAAGATCCTTCAATTCCCATAGCTTCAACCCATTACCTTTCCCCACAACAAACTTCGACAATGTCTGAAGACTTGCAAGTTTACTAATCCCGCAAGGCATCTCTTTTAATTCATCAGTATAGGCGTTGTCAAGATGACGAAGGTTAATCAAGTTACCAATATCGGCAGGCAAATTGTGAAGGCGAGAGCAGCAATTAACTAATAACGTTAGCAAATTGTGGAGTGTACATATTGAGGCAGGTAACACTTTTATGTAAGTATAAGATAAATCGAGGTGCCGTAGATGTTTCAACTCCCCGATATAGTCTGGCAGCTCACTTATAAAATAATGACGCAAACATAGCACCCTCAAAAATTTGAACTTTGGCACCAAGTCAACCAAAACCATGTCAGGTAAGTCGTAGGAAAGAGCACAACTTTCAAAGGACACGAAAGTTCGTAACCGTTGAATAGAGTTAAAATCTTTGAAGTTTTCAAGTACATCACAAGCTTGACCAGTAAATGATGAGTAACGAGCCCGTTTGGAAATCTTAGTATTGTCCAACATATCCTCCCACCTACAACATATTTCTCCCACAACAGATTCAGCTGCATCAATTATGAGATCATGCATAACAAATTGTGATTCACTTCTTGCTGAATTTTGGAAAAAAGACCTGGATAACAACTCATCAAAACATTTAGCACCAAAATCTTCTACGCAATTCATTTCTCTTGATTGCGGCAAAAGACCCATGGCCATCCACAATAAAATAAGTTCTTTCTTGCTAAATTCACAATCTTTTGGAATTATTGCACAATAAGCAAAGCAGCGCTTTAGATGAGAAGGAAGATAATGATAGCTTAACAAGAGAGTTGGAAGGATACGGCCTGATAAATCCCATACCTCACTATGAAGAATATGTTCCCATTGACTTTGATGCTCTTTAGTACGTAAGAGGCCACCAACCGTTGTTATTGCCAAAGGCAAACCTTGACACTTCTTCAGTACTTTTTCTCCAATCTTTTTCAGATCTTGATGGTCCTCAAAACTATCCCTTCCAAGTGCATGGCGTGCAAGTAAAGATAGACTATGGTCGTCTCCCAACTGCTTCAGCTCACATATTTTAATACGACTCATGTTTTTTGCCACATCTGCACAACGAGTTGTAACAATAATTTTGCTTCCTCGAGACCCAGCCAAGAAAGGCAGATTCAGACTGTTCCATTCATCACATTCTATTTTCCATATATCATCTAAAACCACAAGAAATTTTTTCCCCAACAATTTCTCTTGGAGTCTCACGTGAACTGGATCTAATTCTTTCAAGTTACAAGGTTCTGCGGTGAGTGACTCTAAAATTTTCTTCGTCACTCCAAGAACATCAAACTTATCGGACACAAAACCGACACAAGCCCATGCTTTTAGATCAAAGAAGCTATTCACTTTCTCGTCATTGTAGAGGAGCTGAGCTAAAGTAGTTTTACCAACTCCACCCATACCAACTATGGGAACCACACATTCGTCATTTCGTCCCCAAAAATTGCTTCACCATTTAACAAAATTTCAAGTATTGCCTTTTTGTCTTCTTCTCTGCCATACACGTGAGGTTGTGCCAAAGAAGAAGATGGCAATCTTTTCCAGGCAGTGCTGAATGGGAATTGGATTCCACCAACAATATCATTATTCTCTTTCAAATAGAGATCATCTTTTTCATCAACAATCTCTTGCAATCTTGAAGAGATCTCATCTATTTTGGTTTTCAGATCGGTAGAAGTGGAGAATGGGTTAAAGGATACCTGACTGGTGCTGCTGCTAGCTTGAGAATGGGCACGCTGCCCAGCTTGATCAGTGGCGAAGCCGTCGATTGTGTCATCCATATCGTAAGCCAGATCCTCCAGTTTGTTGAGCCAATTCTTTACATCTGTATCTACGTACTGTTTCAACTCAGCATCAGCGAGTACAATCCGAATATTTTTCAGAATCTTGGTCCACTGCTTGAGTTGGGGTTGTATTTCCTGGCTCGCAACGTTCAACACCTCGTCTGAAGTCAACCGATCAAGCACCACAATGACGAAAGAAGCCAGAAAGGTTTCTCCCATTGGTTTGTTTGCCAGGTCTTCTGATCAAAATGAAAAAGATAAGGGAGACTGATGATAAGAAATATGTGGCTATTCCAGGTTCACAGAAAAAATCAGAGTAAATCAATCAACTACTCTAATAATGTGTCAATTTTTTCTCAGAGAAGACTTCTATTAAAAAAAATCTTAATTTGGATGGTAGATTGTTGATTTCGTCTTCAACTCTCAAATGATGGACGTGAGAGAGTCAATTTTTCTCAGAAGACTTTTATTAATAATGCTAAAGGACAGATTAACTAAAAATCTTAATTTTTCCCATCTATCATTCCTGATTTCAACAACTACTGTATTATAAATAGACAACTTTCAACCAAAACTCAGTAATTTATTCAGTACTTTATTGTTCTATGTTCAGAATTTACACAGTAAATGACCAATAAATAAATAATTAAAGAAAAATTGTGAGTTTCAGCTGAAATCAACTTAACGATGGTGGATTGTGATATTGATTGCTACAGGACAGATGAACTGAAAATCTTAATTTTTTCACTTCTTTGATTCCTTATTTCAACAATTACTGCATCATAAATAGAGAATGTAAGCCAAAAATCAATACTTGGTCAAATTCGAGTACAAAACAACTTTTCTTTTCCATTAGTCTGTTGTACGTTTCGGATTACACAGCAAATGGCCAATAAATTAAATAACTAAATATTTGTATTGTGTTTCAGCCGGAATTTAACTCACCGATTGAGTACTGAACAGAAACCCTAGCCCACCCATATAGTTGTAGTTCTCTGATTCAGTTGCCGCCCAAATTAAGACGAAGAAAATTGACACCCACAAAATTGTGCTTCCTTTATTTTTCTGTGAGATCACTGCTCGGACTCCAAATCCACTTATACATATTACATACTTCAAATCCACATAGAGCTTCTGAGTATCTATCGTTCTATTTAACAAAATACAAATAATTTTGAATTTCCTGCTCATGATTTATAATAAATCATATGAGTCATCTAAAGTTTGATATAAATCTGACCGTTCATTATTTTTCTCTTCTTTATTTTTTCTTCTTCTTCTACCTTTTTCTTTCTCTCCAAATCCTATCTCCAATACTTTCTTCTTCTATCTTTTTCTTTCTATCCAAAAAAAATCTTCGTGACGGAGTCATAGGTTATCGCTAGTATATAAAAAGTCGTATCCGGATACTCAATTTCAAAAAACAGTGAGTTATCTCGGTTAGCAATTGAGAGACGACTCGGTAAGATTGGAAAAAAATTAAAAGACTCCTCTTCTTCAGCGTCGATCGTTTTAACTTTTTGGGTATCGTCTTTCGAAGAACAGATTCAATGTTTTTTTTTGTTTCGTCTTCCGAAGAGCAACATGTATATACAGGTGATAATAAAAACATTTGATTTAAGTAAAGAGGGTTTCTTTGGCAGAGAAACGGCTACAAAACAGAGCACAACAACAAAAAAAGTCGTAATTTTTGTTGTGGAATTGGATCTTTGAACAAAGTAAGCAAATGGGTTTTGAGTATTAGATCGAGATCTACCAAAGAACTACACCGCTGCCGTTTCTCTTCTCTCTTCACCGCGCGTGACTAGTTGTATCCGGCCAGAATTCTCCGTCGTCCTCCCTTCTCTCTTCTATTCTTACCTCCATTCTCCACGGGTATGTGGTCTTCTCTTCCCTTTCTCTCTTCTTTTGTGTAATTGGGCTAGATTTATTGTTGAAATTGAAGTGATTGTGCCTAAATGTTTTAGGGATTTGGTTTAATTTCTAGAATTTGTTCTTAATTATTGATTAATTTGAAGTTCTAATGCCTAATTGTTTAGGCTTTTTGGCTAATTTGAAATGGGCCTTGCGTCCTGTAACTTTTAATTTGGGTGTTGATGAAAGTGATATGCCCTCATGCCAATTACATTTGATGTAATAAGTATTTACTTTGTAATCTTATTCAAATATTAATAATAGTATAAAAGGCATATTTTATCCATGTTAATTCATTGAATTAATAAATGTGATAAACCCATAGTTTTAGAGCAATCCTTTTAGAATCAAGATGAGATCATGCTAATGAGATTTAAATTCAAGAAAGCTCAAAACTAAAATGTTCCTAATCGATGGATCACTAATAAAGGGATTACTGATTCCGGATAGATTAGTACATTTATGCTTGATCTGTTGAAGATAATGATTGATCTCATAATCATTTGTGTTGAGACACTAAAGCTAGTATGTATGTGCTTATTAGAGAATAAGTTCACTGAACGTGACTCGCTTAAAGAACCTTAATGGAGTTTTATTCACCTGTCAATAGGAAGTTCTTAAAGTGATAGTAGTACAAGTGATCCTTGGACTTGAGATCATCATAGTACCTTGTGTATGCTGAGTTATACTTTGTCATATTCCTTAATACCTTAGTGTATGTTATAGGATATGTACGGGTATAATAAAGTATATACGGAGGTAGGTGAATAATCGACAAATGATCTACCACTTCTGATAAAGGGAGAGAATGTCCTATGCGATTTGATAAATGACAGCTCAGAAATCCTTGGCCAAGATTGAATGAAAATTAGAAAGGAGTTTCTAATTTACATTAATCAGAGTTGTGCATTCTTAAATCGAAATGCATATGATTAAATAAAATAAAACTTGTCAGTAAATCCATATCTTATATTTAATCGGGACATTGTATGGTAGAAGGATTGAATTGTACGGTAACTACTACTGAATAGGTTCTATGTGATTAAACGTTGATTTCATATTATACGGATAGTCATGATACATTATCGTAAGATGTCACTCATGATGTAGAATAAATATTATTTATTTATATATGAATTAAAGGAGTTTAATTCATTATAAATAATATTAGAATGGTTCTAATTTATTTATTCTACTACCGGCATAATATTGAACTTAAAGGGTCACACCGTAAAAGAATAATATTATATTGGGAACAATTGGCTTAATGATAATAAATTAAGTATTTAATTTATCAGTTGAATAAATTTAAATGCTTAATATTTATAATGATATATTTGTAGAAATATTGAATTATAAATTAATGAGAGAAATCTTATTATTATTATTATTATTATTATCATTTAATTCTTAATTAGATTGAGAATTAAATTAAATGAAATGCAAATGCAAATTAATGATTAGTCAAATACTTGCTTTATATTGATTAAGCAAGTAACATGTGTTAGTTGCATACACAAGTAACATGTGTTAGTTGTATACATGAATAACATGTGTTAGTTGCATACACAAGTAACATGCGTTAGTTGCATACACAAGTAACATGTGTTAGTTGCATACATGAATAACATGTGTTAGTTGCATACATGAATAACATGTGGGTTAGGAGCAAAATATATACTTTTATTTTGTGTAAGTATTGTATACTTGCAAGTATCTTAATGAGAATAGGGTTTCCTAATTAACTTGGTTAATCAACTAGCCTCCATCTCATTCAAGAACACATCCAAGTTAGAGATCAATTTGTGTATGGGAACTAGATCAAGTTGTTGATAATAGATCATCTAAGTGTTCTTCAAGAATAGTTCTTGTTGTTCTTAAGAGTTAGGAATAAAAGAACTAATTGGATTAGCCATTCAAGATTTCTAGGAAATCAAATATTGTTCCTTGTATAATCCTTCTTGGTGAATCACCTTTAGAGTGATACATACACTTTGTAGCTTATGTTTGATCCTTGAATTTGGTGATATTAGAGGAGCTTGAAGAAATCAAAGAGATGAATCTTCAAAAGACATTGGAGGAACTTGAAGAAACTAAGGAATTGATCTTGTAGCGGTTCAAGAGTTGAATCTTCAAAGGTATAATTTCTTGTTCTTCTTCTATCAATTAATAATTATGCATAAGGTGATTCATGGGAAGTTGCAGAAAATTTTAATTTCATTTTTCGCTGCGTTTTACAATTTGATTGTATCTTTGATCGTCTTTCTGCAAAACTTACAGTGGTATCAAAGTCATCCTTATGCGTATTATTAATTGTTTTAATTCATATATATGTTGATATGTGTTTAGAATAATTTATTGGGCAATATTTTGGTAAAGAATTTTATTTCTCGGAAAAAGAACAAATAGTTTAATATATATATATAATTTATTTTTTTGGAATTGGACTACAAGTTATTTTTTTTTCAGAAATTCTAAATTATAGTAAATGTGTTTATTCTGATTTAGAGTTGGATTAAAATAAATATGTTTATTTTAATTAAAATTATACTAAACAAATTGGAGTTGAAATTAGATTTCATGCTAACTAATTTGGTTTGGTATTGGATTTCATTCTTGATAATTTTGCCCATTAAATGATATCAATATGTATATTAAATGTTTTACTATTCATGAGATGAATGTGTATATATATGTTGATATATATAGAGGATGATTAAGGACTATTGACCAATGTGATTGAATTTAATTTTGATGGATGCTTGAATGAATGTTTTATTCATAAATGGGGTCTGTGTACCTCGCCTATCTAATTTTCTGATGTAATTTCTATCTCTCTCCTGTGTACTTTCCCTTGACTATTGATCAAAGTTTCTATTTTATTAAAATAGAGTGTAATAGGATTTAGTAACATTACTCGAGTAATTGGAACTGAAGAGCATGAGCATTGAAGACCCATTTGTAATGAAGCCTGGGTTGAATGTAATAGTTATGTTCAAATTTATTCTTGCACCCTAGGTTTGACCATTTGATTTACTCGGTGGCTCGAGTGAAATCAAACTAGATTAAGTGTAACGACCGGTAATTCTGGAATTTGTCTTGTAATTCGAATTTTTGAATATTAATGAATATATTATATTTTATTAATATTATATTTGTGTTACGTGTTTAAAGGTTGTGTGACAATCTAGATTATGTGAATGTATGAAATTTTACGTGTTATAGTTTTGTTTAAGTGAATAATTGATTTCGCGCAGCGTCGCTAAATCACTATTTACGGGGCACGTTTTCCGAGGCACTATTCACGCCATAATATTTTTGTGTCTTTTTCAACTTTAATAAATTTCATAAATACGTGTATACGTACGAATAATTTTTCCAAGTGTCGGAAATTTTATTTGAGCTGATACATGATTTTATCCGTATCCGAAATGTGTTATATGGGTGTTTCGAATATTTGGACAAATCCCATAATAATTATTTTTATACGTCCCAATAATTATGGGAGTACCCATTTTAATTTTGGGTAGAGTTATTTGCCAGTTTTGGTACAAAAGTGGGAGTTTTCGGATATATTTTTGGTATTTTCGGGTATCTAATTTGGCTTATTGCTCCAAGTGGGAATCACCCAACCACTTTAAACCAATCAAATTGCTAGGAAATGAGGAGAGAGAAATGAGCTTGCCGGCAAGTTTGAATTGTGGCCTCCTTGAGCCACAAACCCATTTTATTCCCTAAATTCCTCCCCACTTCTCTTCCATTTCATTTCCTCCCATGCCACTTCCCTTGCATTCCATTCCTAGTTGGTCCATCAGCAGATAGAGAGAAAGAGAGAGAGAGAGAGAGAGAGCTCGCCGAAAAAAGGAGGAAGAAGTCGCCGGAAGTTTGCCGGAAAAAGGAAGAAGAAGAAGTCTAGAGAGAGAGAGGTGGTGCATGGGTGAAGAAGAGAAGGAAGCCAAAGCAAGCAAGAAGGACTCAAAGCAAAGCCTAGCCATCTTATTAACCACTAGCAGAGATTTGTAGAGGTAAACAAGCAATCAAAATCGTTTCCATTTGATTTTTGTAAAGATTTTCGAGTTTTAAAGGTTTTTGAGCTCTTGAGCTTGTGATTCGATTTTCTTGCGATTCTTGTTGTTGTTATTTGTTTTGGATATTTGTAAATGTTGTTAAGAGACTATAGAAGCCATTAATAACATCAAAGTGGAACAAAAATAGAAGAAATCCGTACCTATGCATAAGGAGGATGAAGAACATGAAGAACAATGAACTTTTTGGACATTCGGACATTTTAAAGGACTGTAGAGCTATGATTTCGTGTTTGTTAATTTTATTTGTTGTTATGGTATTGTATTTCCATGGGTTACGAAGCTAACCCAATTGGAATGGAGTAAAAAGAAGTAAAAACGAAGATTTGGTGTTGATTTTGGTGAAGAACACCAAGAACACGAAAATAGTGTAACAACTTTGTACTTTAGCTTAAGATTTGGCCATGTTAATGTTAATGGGTAGCTCTGCATTTTTGATATGTTGTAGCCCCATGAGTTAGGAGTCCATAGAGTCCGAAATGAGCCAATTTTAACGTGTATGGAAGAAGTTATGAAGATCGGAGTGGAAAGAGGTCGGAAATTCGCGTCTGGGGATTTCTACAGATTGCAGCCTGTATGCACGGCGCAGCTGCGCTGTTCATAAGGCCAAAAGGGGCGCAGCTGCGCCGTACACGTGTCAGGCGCAGACGTGCCCGAGTGGACTGCTTTGACCTCCTGTAGTAAAATGTCCATAACTTTTGCATACGAACTCGGATTGAGATGATTCAAGATGATTCGGAAAGAGAACGAGTAGCCCTACAACTTTTGTTCTTTACGTTTTTCGATTTGAGGTCTGTATCATGGCTTAAATTAGCCATTTATAGGACTAATGCGTAATTGGGGTCAATCGGAGGGCGTCGGGCATGCGCATTTGCACACGTGATGCCCCCGCCCCTGTAAAGTGATGTTCTAACCTTCACAACATGATTATTATGATTTATAATGATACTTAGCATCAACCAATAAGTATTAGATTAATCGAATGGGCGTGTTAGACATACGCAATTGCGTGTCGCTTGGGCATTCGAATAGGCAAGTTGGGCGTATAGACGTGCAAGCGTCGTAACGCCGTAACTAGTGCGCATAACCTTGTTTAATATTTTGTTTCTTATTTGAATGGGACATTATAGAGTTGTGTAAACAAATATTTGGTATTCCGTATGTGACTAATTGTATGTGAATATGTACCTAATTGTGTAGGATATTAAGGAGCGTGTGTTGTAATATTGTAGCAGCGCTTCAGGCAAGTTTCCTAACGCTTGTCTAACCCTTGTGTTGGGCAAGTTCCCTAACCTCATTCTTTCTATATATTGAATGCAAGTTTCCTTACTCTAGCTCAATTTAATATTGGGCAGGATTTCTCAACCGTACAACTTTTGTTTATTGTGGGAGTTATTTATTGATTGAGCAATCATTCTATATTATTGCAAGTTTCGTGACTCAATTGGAGTTATTAATTTCAAATTATATTAGTGGATTAATTATTTTCAATTACCCCACATCAAGGATAAATTATTGACATTCGCAGCTTATACATTTGAATTCATTATCTATTGTTGGACTGTGAAACGTTTAAGTTTTTCATTCATGAACTGTTTAAGGAGATAGTCTACGCCATTTGTTTCGGCTAGACACATACAGGTTATTATTTCAAAAGCTATCCAAACCAGTAGTTGGTACGGATTCTTGGACTGAGAGAGCAACCCTTATTAGGGGATTATAATGTGTCGGTTATTCGATGCAGTCAGAGTTAAATGTTATGCATATACATGGTGTACAAGAGGCTGATCCCCTCGAGTACAACTGACGGGGCCAGGTTTTAAAAGAGTTAGTCGAATGATTGACTCTTTGGCCAAAAGTTCATGGTCGGTTGGACCACTCAGCAGTAAATAATCATTATTCATTGTTTCATTTGAACTTTGATTATGTCATTTTAGCTATTTCATCAATGTTCATAAATTGTTGATCTATGCAGCTATTATTCTTATTCATTCATGATATATCTTCATTCTTGCTTTTAAACTTGCTGAGCAAAGTAGTTGCTCACCCTTGCTATATCATGAACCTATTGCAGTTAAGTCAGGGAGTTCCAAAGCGGACAAAGGCAAAGGAAAGCTTAAGGAATAGTTATATGTACTATCCCGCTATGTAATCGTGGAATAGTTTTGTATTATTAATGTATTCTGCGATGTATTTATTTAAGGTTATAGACCTTGGGACCGTAGTAAACCTTTTGTATCTGAACAAACATATGTTTATTTATTCCGCATTAGTTAATTTATGTTGTTTAGAGGTTGTATGGATGTATTTTTATCGTGAGCACCAAATTCGAGGTATTAGTACCTGAATTTGGGGGTGTCCACAGGTTTGGTATCAGAGCTGTAGGTTATAAACTTTAGGATTTACGAAACCTAGGGTTATAAACCTTAGTATTAAACTCGTATTGAGTACGCTAGGTGATGGATCGAGGAGATTCATTTGATGGTCATGTCTGGAGATGGATTATGGAAAATCCATCGAGCCGAGTTGTGGCATGATAAAATATCATTTCATTTTATCAATGAATATATTTTATTGTGGCACTGACATCTTGCTAGTCTATTTGTTTCTGTTTGTGGCTGTAGGAATGTCTGAGATGGGAGAGTACCAGTCCTGCTAGAGAGGTGGAGTTCACAGACATTCATGTGGACGCAGGGCAGTTAGTGGAGGTGCAGCCGAGTGAGCCAGAGATGATGGACACTAGGGATGAGTCCGAGGCCCGAGTATGGTTCTGAGGAGGGAGCCAGTTTACCGGAAGAGTGCTGAGACTGTTAAGCGACGAGGGGGAGGATGAGGACCCCGAGGGAGGAATCCATTGACGGGAGGATGATGAGCCACCTGAGTATGCATGATGGCTATGGGGCACTACTGCTAGTGATATTATCGAAGAGCTGACAAATAGGAACGAGGAGCTCGAGAATCGAGTAACTCACTATAGAGGAGCAGAACCAGGAGCACCAGGACCGAGAAGGAGCAGAGTACAGGTCATTGGCATATCAGCTTACTTTGGGGGGGAAAGACTGAGTTGACCCAGAAGTTGCAGGAAAAGGACCAGAGGATTGCCGAATTAGAGGCAGAGGTTCACGGTCGCCGAGGGGTTTCTGTTCAGATTGGTATATTGTGATGGTTTATGACCTCCTAGAGAGGAATGTGATGCTGGTAGGACAGATAGAGCGGGTAGAGGATCAGCTAGAGACTACTCGTCTGGAGCGAGATGAGGCTATAGAGCAGTTGGCAGCCCAGACTGCAGAGATTGATTTCCTCAGGTCAGGCTTGACCACTTCCATTGGTAGGCTAAGGGATAGGGTGAGGAGGTACCCCAGGGATGAAGGAAGTAGCAGGCGCGTGATTAGGCGCCGAGTGGTTGGACAGGCTGGCTCGAGGGAGCTCAGGGCTGCAATTCGCCGCAATCAGGCGGTTGATGTGTTTATTTTTAGCATTATGTTTGTAGTAGGTCCCACTTTTGTTGTATTAGGGGCATACTTATGTTGTAAATCCCTATGCATGTAGCGTGCATGGGATAGTAGTTGAACCCCAATTTTGCTTCTAGTATAGGGGTGGAAGGTTATTATTCCCCACTTTTGTTTGTTAGGGGATAGTTAATGGTTGGCAGGCTATGTCATTTAGCAATTATAGAAGTATGCCACATGTTGAGTTTGGTTATATTAAGACAGTGACATATGGTTATAAATGCAGTTGTTTTATTTAAATCAAATGTGTTTGATAGATGATTTTACTTTTTATTGTTGACTTAAATGATTTCTGCACATGGAATAAATCTATTAGTAAACGCCGACGGTTTTCTTTTAGCAGATCATGGCACCAAGAGGACGACCGCGTAACCAAAGGGTGGAAGAGTCGGTGAATAACGAGGGGGGTCAGGCAGACCCTATGAGGACTTTTGCGAACTTTTTAGCTGAAGCAATGCAGGGCAGACAAGCCGCTGTAGTTGATCAGCCAGGAAGTCATATGGCGAATTTTAAGGACTTCAAATTAGTAGGACCACCGGAGTTTCGTGGGACTACAGATCCGATTGAAGCCCAGACATGGGTAGAAGAAATGGAGAAAGTTTTTGAGGTCGCAAGGGTGGCCGAAGAACAGATGACGTCGTTTGCCACTTTCATGATGAAAGGTGAGGCAAATTACTGGTGGAAGGAGAACAAAGGTCGAGCGGGGGAAGGCACGATTGCATGGGCTCATTTCAAGGAGCTGTTTTTCGAAAATTACTTTCCAGCAAGCATGCAGGCAAGCATGGAGATAAAGTTCTTGGAACTAAAGCAAGGAGGCATGTCAGTTGCGGAATATGCCGCAAAATTTAACGAGTTAGCTAGGTTTGCTCCACATCAGGTGGACACCGAAGCTAGGCGAGCGAAGAGGTTTGAACAAGGACTGAAACCTTGGGTGTATAGTAAGGTTGCGGTTTTGCAGATCAAACACATTTTCTACGTTTACTTGAGAAAGCAATCATTGCTGAGGGAGGAAGCGAAGCTTTGGCCAAGCACAACCAAGATCAGAAAAAGAAGAAGAGCCATGATGGTCATAAGGAAGGTAGCAGTGGGGGAAGTAACCCAAATAAGAGAAAAAATGGAACGACAGTCAGATGACAGGAAGTAAATCTGGAGGGGATGCAAAGAAGGGCAATAAATGCGAGAAATGTGGAAGGAATCACTTTGGAGAATGCATGAAAGGAAAAGGAGTTTGTTTTCAACTGTGGTCAACCGGGGCACATTGCCCCACAATGCCCAAAGGCGAAGGCAGGAAGTTGCTTTTCTTGTGGCGCTTCAGATCATCAGAAGAAGGATTGCCCAAAGAGGAAGAGTGATGCAGGCAGTGCTAACCAAGGGAACAACAGTAAGCTAACTATCGGGAGGACCAGCACAGCAGAACAGACCAGTAGCACGCACCTTCAACATGACTGTGCAGGATGCGATGGAATCGAAAGACGTGGTGTCAGGTATTATTTCAATCAATAATATCAGTGCATATGTGTTATTTGATTCGGGTGCTACTTGTTCCTTTGTTTCGGAAGATTTTGCTAAACGGTTAAATTTACCTTGTGAGAAGTTAAAGAATCCAATGAATGTGGAAGTAGCTAATAATGAAGTTATTCTTGTAGAACATATTCACAAAAATTATTGGGCTGAGATAAACGGGCATAAACTGAGCGTAGATTTGATTCCGATACGACTAGGAGAATTTGATGTAATCCTCGGGATGGATTGGTTGTCTAGTCACGGGGCTATGATTAATTGTCCGAAGAAAAGTATACACCTAAAGACTCCGAATAAGTCGAAGGTCGTATTTTACGGTAGTAAATCGCCGAGACAATCTTGTTGTCTGACGATGATGCAAGCAAATAAATTTCTACGGAAATGTTGTATAGGTTATCTGGCTCACGTGGTTGATACTCGAAGAATAGAGGGTGAGCTGGGTCAGATACCTGTAGTAAGGGAATTTCCAGATGTTTTCCCAGATGAGATACCGGGTTTACCGCCAGATAGAGAAGTGGAATTTGTGATCGACTTAGTACCGGGAACCGCACCGATCTCAAAGGCACCATACAGAATGGCACCGGTGGAAATGAAAGAACTGATGGTTCAACTACAAGAGTTGCTAGACAAGGGGTATATTCGTCCAAGTGTATCTCCATGGGGAGCGCCAGTACTGTTCGTAAAGAAGAAAGACGGATCGCTTAGGCTTTGCATTGACTATCGGGAGTTGAACAAAGTCACGATTAAGAACAAGTACCCGTTGCCCAGAATTGATGATTTGTTCGATCAATTAAAGGGAGCGAAATACTTCTCGAAGATTGACTTGAGGATGAGATATCACCAACTTAAGGTGAGGCAGGAGGATATTCCAAAGACAACATTCAGAACTCGATATGGACACTTTGAGTTTCTGGTGATGTCGTTTGGGCTGACGAACGCGCCAGCAGCATTTATGGACATGATGAACAGAGTGTTCAAGCAATACCTAGATATATTTGTCGTCGTTTTTATAGATGACATTCTTGTCTACTCTAAGACGGAGGAGGAACATGTCGAGCATTTAAGGATAGCCCTGGAAACGCTGAGAAGGGAGAAGCTGTATGCAAAGTTTTCCAAGTGTGAATTTTGGCTACAGAGAGTGCAGTTTTTGGGGCACGTAATTGACAAGGATGGTGTGTTAGTGGATCCTGCCAAGGTAGAAGCAGTAATAAACTGGGAGCAGCCGAAGACGCCAACAGAAGTACGAAGTTTCTTGGGATTAGCAGGTTACTATCGGAGGTTTATTCAGAACTTTTCAAAGATAGCGACACCGTTGACAAATTTGACAAGGAAGACTGTGAAGTTTGCATGGACGGACAAGTGCGAAGAGTGTTTCTTGGAGTTAAAAGAAGAAACTTAGTGAAGCACCTGTGTTATCACTGCCAGATAATACAGGAGGGGGATTTGTGGTTGTACAGTGATGCGTCACACAAAGGCCTTGGGTGCGTACTGATGCAGCATGGGAAGGTCATTTGCATACGCGTAACGGCAGCTGAAGGATTATGAGTTGGGATATCCGCCTCATGACCTGGATCTAGCGGCTGTGGTGTTTGCTCTAAAGATTTGGAGGCACTTTTCTGTATGGGGAGAAGTGTGAAATATACACAGACCACAAAAGTTTGAAGTATATTTTCACTCAAAAGGAACTAAACATGAGGCAGAGGCGATGGTTGGAGTTGATCAAGGACTACGGTTGTGAGATTCTATACCATCCCGGTAAAGCCAATGTGGTAGCCGATGCTCTAAGTAGGAAGGGCAGAGATAAGTTGATGATGCTGACAGCTCAAGAGGAACTGATCAAGGATATGGAAAGACTGGAGTTGGAAGTCAAACATCCGACGAATGCAGATGATAAACTGTTCACAGTGGAGGCGAGTCCAACTTTATTAGGTAGGATAAAGGAGGCTCAAGAAAGGGATGATGAATTGTATCGCCATAACGAAGCGACTCTCAGAAGGAGAGTAAATAAACTACAAAATTGATAGCACGGGACTACTAAGGTTTGACGGAAGGATCTGGATACCGATGGTTCCGGAGTTGAGAGAAGAGATTCTGCAAGAAGCTCATTCTACAAAGTATTCGATACACCCTGGTAGTACCAAGATGTATCAGGATTTGCGCCAATATTTCTGGTGGCCGAACATGAAGAGGGAGGTTGCGGAATGTGTTGGACGATGTTTGACATGTCAAAGGGTAAAAGCAGAACATCAGAAACCGGGTGGACTGCTACAACCACTGGATATTCCGGAGTGGAAGTGGGGAGCATATCACGATGGATTTTTGTGACGGGGCTTCCACCAACTCAGAATGGTTACGACGCGATCTGGGTGATCGTGGATCGTTTAACTAAATCTGCACATTTTCTACTGATCAAGATAAGGTACAATTTGGAGCAGCTAGCAAAGTTATATGTGAAAGAGATTGTGTCATGACATGGAGTACCGGTATCTATTGTATCTGACAGAGATCCGCGCTTCACGTCGAATTTCTGGAAGAGCTTACAAGAAAGGTTGGGAACCCAGTTGAGGTTGAGTACGGCATATCATCCTCAAACTGATGGACAGAGCGAACGAACGATTCAGACGCTTGAGGACATGCTTAGAGCATGTGTGATGGATTTTAAAGGCAGCTGGGACGATCACCTACCGTTGGTGGAGTTTGCCTATAATAACAGTTATCATGCGAGTATTGGAATGCCGCCATACGAAGCATTATATGGAAGGAAGTGCCGAAACACCTTTGTGTTGGGGACGAAAGTCGGTGAACGGAGACTGTTGGGACCTGAATTGGTACAACAGACTGTGGACGTCGTCAAGGTGATAAGAGCTCGATTGGTAGCGGCTCAGGACCGACAGAAGAAATACGCCGATTTGCATCGTCAGAGCGAGACTTTGAAGTTTAGCAGCTTTTGTGTTTTTGAAGGTATCTCCTTGGAAGGGGAAGATCAGATTTGGAAAGAAAGGAAAATTGAGTCCCAGGTTCGTAGGACCATTTTGAAGTTTTAAAGAGGGTAGGTGAAGTGGCGTACGAGGTAGCTCTACCACCTGAACTTGAGCACATTCATAATGTGTTTTCACGTTTCTGTGTTGCAGCCATATAAACCCGACTACAAGCATGTGATATCCTATGAACCAATTTCAAGTTGAGAAGGACTTTGTCATATGAAGATATTCCTTTCCAGATATTAGATAGGAAAGAGCAGACGTTAAGAAACAAGGTCATCCATTCGGTCAAAGTACTTTGGAGGAACCACGCAGCTGAAGAAGCTACGTGGGAGCTAGAAGAGAAGATGAGGAAGAATTATCCGCATCTTTTTTGAGTGAAACCACTGTTAAGATTTTTCCGCCCCTAGGTTAAAATTCTGGGGACAGAATTCTTATAAGGAGGGAAGGATGTAACGACCGGGAATTCTGGAATTTGCCTTGTAATTCGAATTTTTTGAATATTAATGAATATATTATATTTTATTAATATTATATTTGTGTTACGTGTTTAAAGGTTGTGTGACAATCTAGATTTTCGTGAATGTATGAAATTTTAACGTGTTATTAGTTTTGTTTAAGTGAATAATTGATTTCGCGCAGCGTCGCTAAATCACTATTTACGGGGCACGTTTTCCGAGTCACTATTCACGCCATAATATTTTTGTGGTCTTTTTCGACTTTAATAAATTTCAATAAATTACGTGTATACGTACGAATAATTTTTCCAAGTGTCGGAAATTTTATTTGAGCTGATACATGATTTTATCCGTATCCGAAATGTGTTATATGGGTGTTCCGAATATTTGGACAAATCCTATAATAATTATTTTTATACGTCCCAATAATTATGGGAGTACCCATTTTAATTTTGGGTAGAGTTATTTGCCAGTTTTGGTATAAAAGTGGGAGTTTTCGGATATATTTTTGGTATTTTCGGGTATCTAATTTGGCTTATTGCTCCAAGTGGGAACCACCCAACCACTTTAAACCAATCAAATTGCTAGGAAATGAGGAGAGAGAAATGAGCTTGCCGGCAAGTTTGAATTGTGGCCTCCTTGAGCCACAAACCCATTTTAGTCCCTAAATTCCTCCCCACTTCTCTTCCATTTCATTTCCTCCCATGCCACTTCCCTTGCATTCCATTCCTAGTTGGTCCATCAGCAGATAGAGAGAAAGAGAGAGAGAGAGAGAGAGAGAGCTCGCCAAAAAAAGGAGGAAAAAGTCGCCGGAAGTTCGCCGGAAAAAGGAAGAAGAAGAAGTCTAGAGAGAGAGAGGTGGTGCACGGGTGAAGAAGAGAAGGAAGCCAAAGCAAGCAAGAAGGACTCAAAGCAAAGCCTAGCCATCTTATTAACCACTAGCAGAGATTTGTAGAGGTAAACAAGCAATCAAAATCGTTTCCATTTGATTTTTGTAAAGATTTTCGAGTTTTAAAGGTTTTTGAGCTCTTTGAGCTTGTGATTCGATTTTCTTGCGATTCTTGTTGTTGTTATTTGTTTTTGGATATTTGTAAATGTTGTTAAGAGACTATAGAACCATTAATAACATCAAAGTGGAACAAAAATAGAAGAAATCCGTACCTATGCATAAGGAGGATGAAGAACATGAAGAACAATGGACTTTTTGGACATTCGGACATTTTAGAGGACTGTAGAGCTATGATTTCGTGTTTGTTAATTTTATTTGTTGCTATGGTATTGTATTTCCATGGGTTACGAAGCTAACCCAATTGGAATGGAGTAAAAATATGTAAAAACGAAGATTTGATGTTGATTTTGGTGAAGAACACCAAGAACACGAAAATAGTGTAACAACTTTGTATTTTAGCTTAAGATTTGGCCATGTTAATGTTAATGGGTAGCTCTGCATTTTGGATATGTTGTAGCCCCATGAGTTAGGAGTCCATAGAGTCCGAAATGAGCCAATTTGAACGTGTATGGAAGAAGTTATGAAGATCGGAGTGGAAAGAGGTCGGAAATTCGCGTCTGGGGATTTCTGCAAATTGCGGCCTGTATGCATGGCGCAGCTGCGCTGTTCATAAGGCCAAAAGGGGCGACAGCTGCGCCGTACACGTGTCAGGCGCAGACGTGCCCGAGTGGACTGCTTTGACCTCCTGTAGTAAAATGTCCATAACTTTTGCATACGAACTCGGATTGAGATGATTCAAGATGATTCGGAAAGAGAACGAGTAAGCCCTACCAACTTTTGTTCTTTACGTTTTTCGATTTGAGGTCTGTATCATGGCTTAAATTAGCCATTTATAGGACTAATGCGTAATTGGGGTCAATCGGAGGGCGTCGGGCATGCGCATTTGCACACGTGATGCCCCCGCCCCTGTAAAGTGATGTTCTAGTAACCTTCACAACATGATTATTATGATTTATAATGATACTTAGCATCAACCAATAAGTATTAGATTAATCGAATGGGCGTGTTAGACATACGCAATTGCGTGTCGCTTGGGCATTCGAATAGGCAAGTTGGCGTATAGACGTGCAAGCGTCGTAACGCCGTAACTAGTGCGCATAACCTTGTTTAATATTTTGTTTCTTATTTGAATGGGACATTATAGAGTTGTGTAAACAAATATTTGGTATTCCGTTATGTGACTAATTGTATGTGAATATGTACCTAATTGTGTAGGGTATTAAGGAGCGTGTGTTGTAATATTGTAGCAGCGCTTCAGGCAAGTTTCCTAACGCTTGTCTAACCCTTGTGTTGGGCAAGTTCCCTAACCTCATTCTTTCTATATATTGAATGCAAGTTTCCTTACTCTAGCTCAATTTAATATTGGGGCAGGATTTCTCAACCGTACAACTTTTATTTATTGTGCGAGTTATTTATTGATTGAGCAATCATTCTATATTATTGCAAGTTTCGTGACTCAATTGGAGTTATTAATTTCAAATTATATTAGTGGATTAATTATTTTCAATTACCCCACATCAAGGATAAATTATTGACATTCACAACTTATACATTTGAATTCATTATCTATTGTTGGACTGTGAAACGTTTAAGTTTTTCATTCATGAACTGTTTAAGGAGATAGTCAACGCCATTTGTTTCGGCTAGACACATACAGGTTATTATTTCAAAAGCTATCCAAACCAGTAGTTTGGGTACGGAATCTTGTGGACTGAGAGAGCAAACCCTTTATTAGGGGGGGGGGGATTATATATGTGTCGGATTATGCCTCGATGCAGTCAGAGTTACATATGTTAGGGCATATACATGGTGTACAAAGAGGCTGATCCCCTCGAGTACAACTGACCCTCGGGGCCAGGTTTTAAAAAGAGATAGTCGGAATGATTGAACTTCTATTGGCCAATAAGTATCATAGGTTCGGTGAAAGGTTTATAGGACCACATTCAGCAGTAAATAATCATTATTCATTGTACTTCATTTTGCGAGAGAGCAACTTTTGATTTATGTCATTTTCAGCTATTTCATCAATGTTCATAAAATTGTTGATGCTAATGCAGTTATTATTCTTATTCATTCATCTGATATATTCTTCATTCCTTACTTTTAAACTTGCTAGAGCAAAGTAGTTGCTCCACCCTTCTGCTATATCATTTGAACCTATTGCAGTTTTAAGCCAGGGAGTTCCTAAAGTCTGGAACATAAGTGCAAAGGAACGCTTAAAGGAATAGTTATATGTACCTAACTTCCCTGTTATGTAATCGTGAGAATAGTTTTGTATTATTAATGTTTATTCTGCGATGTTATTTACAATTAAGGTTATAGACCCTTGGGACCGGGTAGTTTAGTAAACCTTTTGTAATAGATACAACATATGTTTATTTATTCCGCATTAGTTAATTTAATGTTGTATTAGAGGTGTATGGATGTATTTTATTCGTGGAGCACCAATATTCAGACGTCATGGTTAGATACCCTTGAATTTTGGAGAGGGTCGTCACCATTACAGTCCATAATCATCCCATATAGAATATAGCTATTCTATGAATGCATGCTAATTATATATTAAATATATTATTATACATGATGATGTATGTTTTAATATGATCGTAAAATGTATATAATATATAATATATATATATATATACTTGATATATACTATCTACCTATTATTTACTATATATATATAAAAGTATATAATACATACTACTATTTATTTGCATACGCGCTTAAAACAAGATGAAGACCATTTAATAACAAAAACCTTCCAATTGAAAATATTAAGTTGAAAACGTTCATAGATATTTAAAAATATCCGAACGTCAGCCTTCTAGGTATGATAAATTGCAATAGAGTGATTAAATATTTAATATTAGTTTCTGTTGTGCTACACACAAGGCTCATATTAAAATTTTAATAATAATTGGCTTTATTACACTGAAAATTATTTTATAAGGAATTGAACAATACAAGTTTTTGTTGTGCACACACAAGAACTCATGTTATTTTTTCTATTCGCACTTATATGGAGCGAATGCTACGGTATAAAACTTAGATTAATTTTTAAGTTCAGATTGTGCATACACTTGACTATTATAATCTAAGAGGCAAAATTATAAAAGGAGTTAACATAGTTGATGTGAATTGACAAGAGTTGTCTACCTAATTTCGACATAAAAAATATATATGTTTGAGATGTAGCACACACCTAAGGCTGTATAATTCTTATATACGCAATAGGATCACTTATCCTCTACTAAGCCAAATTTCAATAAATATTTGTCGAAACTATATCTAGAGGGTCATATAGTTTGAATAAATATAGTGGGCAGAGACAACACATATATAAATAAATAGACCATTTTAAATCAAAGACCTCATATTAACTCTGTAGTGATATAATAAAAAAAAAAATCAAAAATTGACAATACATACTAATATCGTTTATCATCACAAATTTATTTTACAGAATTTTACAATTAGGCCCATTCACTATCACTAGCGAGAGCATATTGGAATGATAACCAAATTAACCGGATCTAAGACCGAACTATACAGATTAGTTAAGGAATTTAGAGAATTGCGTTTCCTCTATAACGCACCGCCTGAAAAAATTATCTTCTGTCCTTAATTCACCTGGTTCACCTACACTCACTGTTGCAGAAACTGCCTATGGCTCAGAGGAAGAGATTGTTACTTTTAAAAAGTGGCAAGGATGGACATGCTATGGTGGCTCAATACATTCATGCTCTGCATTCCATGAGTAAACGAGTTTACAACAGAACACGCGTCCAACACATGAGAAAATGGATGCACCTACTATAATTGCTTTACCTTCAAGAGTTGTATGTCAGTGAGCAATCTAGTCAGGTTCTTTATTGCTAAGATACGTGAGAATAAGTCTAAGAGAGCTCTTCCGATCTAGACATGACCGAACTGGAGCCCTACAGTTACAGGTTACATGTCCTCACAAAATGATCAATTTGATTGAACAATTGGGACATACCTGGGTTTTGTAATGGCGATGGAGAGTTTGGTTTCGAGCCAAGATTTGATCTTGGCAGTCACTCTTGGGACTCCTACTCACAATTTGTTTGTGAATTTTCACATGAATTAAAGCTTAGATGTGATCAGCCTTGCCACTGAACTGCTTAACATGTTAAAAAACTGCAGAGAGTCACTATTCCATCTCAAGAAAGTCCCAAGTCCTTATTGGTGAGGTGAACCCTTTATCACAAGCACAAAAGAAGTGGCCCAAAAGGATCTTCTGCAAAGAAGAAATAATTCTAAGAAGGCAAAAAGGAATACACAACTGATAAAGGTAATACAGAATAAAACAAATGCGGACATAGCAACAGGAGTTATTGGGCTTCCACTGAGCCAATAAGTACACTGGACCACAATCGCTAGAAAAGAATAACTGCGCGCAAGGCTATATTACCTTGTAGAGGCAAGAAGCAGAAAATAGCTTGGTTGAAGCTTTGTAGCTACAGCTACAGATACACGGATTGTTCATGATTTGAAATAAATCTTTATGTAAGTCTCAAAAGGTTCTACTTGGGTAATTAGATACTGGTTATGGTTCTCCTCACGCCAATATGCAATTCTTTTTGTAGGGGAATAAGCAGAAGTTAGAAAAGTTTAAACAAAAGGAGGAAGTAACGTCTACCGAGTGGGAAATGGGGGGAGCAAAGGTTGCTGCATCTTTGGCTGTGGGTGGACTTTATTGTTTAGCATTGTCCTACGGGAAAAGTTAATCAATTTAATAAGATTGTTATTATTGAACCAGTTTCTTGATTAGAAAACATTATTTTCCATTTCTATGTTGGACAAGGAAAGGTTTTTTAATGTTATATTTAAGGACAATAGTTGTTCTATTTATAATGATAATATTTTTATTTGAAACTGGTAGATTTAATTGAGTAGGACTTTATGTTACTTGACTTGCCTACAATTGAAAATATTTTGCTTCAAATTGGAACAAAACTTGTAAAAGAAAATGAAGATGATGATGTAATCATAACTTTTATTATGGCACTGTACGGACCTTCCGGTCACATCAAATTGAAACAAGACTAAACAAATTGCTATAATAAAGATGAGGTTTTAGAACCATTTGATTTTGAATCATATCCAATTTGTGAATCTTGTCTCATGGAAAAAATGGACTCTCTAAATCTCCATTTAGTGGACATGGAGAAAGAGTTACGAGGGTTGTTAGAGTTGGTACACACAGATGTATGTGGATACATACTATTGGACGAACTCTTAAATAGCGACTGATGCGGGTATTCGTATTTCATTACATTCACTGATGATCATTCCGAGATTTGGGATATGTGTATTTAAATGAAATACAAATCTAAAAATCTTTTGAAAAGTTCAAAGAATTCAGAAGTGAAGTAGGAGGAAACAAGACTGGCAAAAGTATTAAGGATTCTTCGATCAGATCGAGTAGGAGGGAATACTTGACCAATGAGTTTATTAATCATCTCAAAAGAAATTGGGTATTCTCTCATAATGGGACGCCTCCTGGTACGCCTCAGTTAAATGGTGTATCATGAAAGGAGGAATCGTGCATTGTTAGATATGGTGCGGTCCATGATGAGTTTTACCGATCTTCCAATATCTTTCTGGGGTTATGACTAAGAAACGGCTGCATATCTACTAAACCAAGATCCCCTCACAAAGTTCGTCCCCAAGACTCCATATGAGATGTGGACAGGGAGGAAACCTAGTCTTAAACATGTTAAGATTTGGGGTTGTACAACTTATGTTAGAAGAAGTTTCAAAGTGACAAACTTGAGACAAGATCTGCTAAGTGCAGATTTATGGGGTATCCTAAAGAAAGTTTAGGAATTCTATTTTCTATAATTCTACGTAGCAAAAGGTGTTTGTTGCCAAACTCGCTACCTTCCTGGAAAAGGAGTTTATCCTTGAAGGGGCTAGTGGGAGGAAAATAGATCTTGAAGAAATTCAAGAACCACGAAATCACTACAGATCAAGTGGGATGATCTCTGTTCAACGTAGATATAACTTCTATACTACAACCGAGTCGTAAATCTGGAAAGAGTGCCAAAAATAACTAAAAGGTATACACTCATCATAGAAGACGTTGATGAGGTACACATCATAAATGATGATTATCAAAGTAACATACAATGAGACTTATGAGTAGTAAACAC